>VCKV01000299.1:0-1293333 GCA_005876975.1 Drosophila orena
TTACAAAAAATGCAAAAATTACCAAAAAAGAAATTCCCAAAAAGTGATAGGGATCGTTAGCATTGGTAATAGCTGCTCAAAACATGTATTCTTTCACGTTTATGATATTTTTTAGCAAAGTTATGATCAAATGCCCATCAAAAATTTTTATTTTTGCCAAAATCCGTTTTTCGAATTTCGGTCAAAAAATAATCAGTTTTATTGTCACAACTTTAAAATATTGTCTGAATTTGAATGGTATACCTCGTTGCGTTCGTATTAAATTTCCAATCGAACTGTGTTTTAAATGGGAACTCTATTTTTTTGCCATTTCTTGCAAATTTTAACGATGTTACCCCTTACAAAAAATGCAAAATTGACCCAAAAAAGAATTCCCAAAAGTGATAGGGATCGTTAGCATTGTAATAGCTGCTCAAAACAGTTATTCTTTCACGTTTATGATAATTTTTAGCAAAGTTATGATCAAAATGCCCATCAAAAATATTTTAATTTTTGCCAAAATCCGTTTTTTTTTTTCGAATTTCGGTCAAAAAATAATCATTTTTATTGTCACAACTTTAAAAATAATTGTCTGAATTTGGAATGGTATACCTCGTTGCGTTCGTAATTAAATTTCCAATCGAACTGTGTTTTAAAATGGGAACTCTATTTTTTTGCCATTTCTGCCAAATTTTAACGATGTTACCCCTTACAAAAATGCAAAAATTGACCCAAAAAAGAAATTCCCAAAAGTGATAGGGATCGTTAGCATTGGTAATTAGCTGCTCAAAACAGTTATTCTTTCACGTTATGATAATTTTTAGCAAAAGTTATGATCAAATGCCATCAAAAATATTTTAATTTTTGCCAAAATCCGTTTTTTTTCGATTTCGGTCAAAAAAATAATCAGTTTTATTGTCACAACTTTAAAAATAATTGTCTGAATTTGGATTGGTATACCTCGTGCGTTCGTAATTAATTTCCAATCGAACTGTGTTTTAAATGGAACTCTATTTTTTTTGCATTTCTTGCAAATTTTAACGATGTTACCCCTTACAAAAAATGCAAAAATTGACCCAAAAAAGAAATTCCCAAAAAGTGATAGGGATCGTTAGCATTGGTAATTAGCTGCTCAAAACAGTTATTCTTTCACGTTTATGATATAATTTTTAGCAAAGTTATGATCAAAATGCCCATCAAAAATATTTTAATTTTTGCCAAAATCCGTTTTTTTTTCGAATTTCGGTCAAAAATAATCAGTTTTATTGTCACAACTTTAAAATAATTGTCTGAATTTGGAATGGTATACCTCGTTGCGTTCGTAATTAAATTTCCAATCGAACTGTGTTTTAAAATGGGAACTCTATTTTTTTGCCATTTCTTGCAAATTTTAACGATGTTACCCCTTACAAAATGCAAAAATTGACCCAAAAAAGAAATTCCCAAAAGTGATAGGGATCGTTAGCATTGGTAATTAGCTGCTCAAACAGTTATTCTTTCACGTTTATGATAATTTTTAGCAAAGTTATGATCAAAATGCCCATCAAAAATATTTTAATTTTTGCCAAATCCGTTTTTTTCGAATTTCGGTCAAAAAATAATCAGTTTTATTGTCACAACTTTAAAAATAATTGTCTGAATTTGGAATGGTATACCTCGTTGCGTTCGTAATTAAATTTCCAATCGAACTGTGTTTTAAAATGGGAACTCTATTTTTTTGCCATTTCTTGCAAATTTTAACGATGTTACCCCTTACAAAAAATGCAAAATTGACCCCAAAAAGAAAATCCCAAAAAGTGATAGGGATCGTTAGCATTGGTAATTAGCTGCTCAAAACAGTTATTCTTTCACGTTTATGATAATTTTTAGCAAAGTTATGATCAAAATGCCCATCAAAAATATTTTAATTTTTGCCAAAATCCGTTTTTTCGAATTTCGGTCAAAAAATAATCAGTTTTATTGTCACAACTTTTAAAAAATATTGTCTGAATTTGGAATGGTATACCTCGTTGCGTTCGTAATTAAATTTCCAATCGAACTGTGTTTTAAAATGGGAACTCTATTTTTTTGCCATTTCTTGCAAATTTTAACGATGTTACCCCTTACAAAAAATGCAAAATTGACCCAAAAAAGAAATTCCCAAAAAGTGATAGGGATCGTTAGCATTGGTAATTAGCTGCTCAAAACAGTTATTCTTTCACGTTTATGATAATTTTTAGCAAAGTTATGATCAAAATGCCCATCAAAAATATTTTAATTTTTGCCAAAATCCGTTTTTTTCGAATTTCGGTCAAAAAATAATCAGTTTTATTGCCACAACTTTAAAAATAATTGTCTGAATTTGGAATGGTATACCTCGTTGCGTTCGTAATTAAATTTCCAATCGAACTGTGTTTTAAAATGGGAACTCTATTTTTTTGCCATTTCTTGCAAATTTTAACGATGTTACCCCTTACAAAAAATGCAAAAATTGACCCAAAAAAGAAATTCCCAAAAAGTGATAGGGATCGTTAGCATTGGTAATTAGCTGCTCAAAACAGTTATTCTTTCACGTTTATGATAATTTTTAGCAAAGTTATGATCAAAATGCCCATCAAAATATTTTAATTTTTGCCAAAATCCGTTTTTTTTTCGAATTTCGGTCAAAAAATAATCAGTTTTATTGTCACAACTTTAAAAATAATTGTCTGAATTTGGAATGGTATACCTCGTTGCGTTCGTAATTAAATTTCCAATCGAACTGTGTTTTAAAATGGGAACTCTATTTTTTTGCCATTTCTTGCAAATTTTAACGATGTTACCCCTTACAAAAAAATGCAAAAATTGACCCAAAAAAGAAATTCCCAAAAAGTGATAGGGATCGTTAGCATTGGTAATTAGCTGCTCAAAACAGTTATTCTTTCACGTTTATGATAATTTTTAGCAAAGTTATGATCAAAATGCCCATCAAAATATTTTAATTTTTGCCAAAATCCGTTTTTTTCGAATTTCGGTCAAAAATAATCAGTTTTATTGTCACAACTTTAAAAATAATTGTCTGAATTTGGAATGGTATACCTCGTTGCGTTCGTAATTAAATTTCCAATCGAACTGTGTTTTAAAATGGGAACTCTATTTTTTTGCCATTTCTTGCAAATTTTAACGATGTTACCCCTTACAAAAAATGCAAAAATTGACCCAAAAAAGAAATTCCCAAAAAGTGATAGGGATCGTTAGCATTGGTAATTAGCTGCTCAAAACAGTTATTCTTTCACGTTTATGATAATTTTTAGCAAAGTTATGATCAAAATGCCCATCAAAAATATTTTAATTTTTGCCAAAATCCGTTTTTTCGAATTTTTGTTTCAGTTTTATTGTCACAACTTTAAAAATAATTGTCTGAATTTGGAATGGAATACCTCGTTGCGTTCGTAATTAAATTTCCAATCGAACTGTGTTTTAAAATGGAACTCTATTTTTTTTGCCATTTCTTGCAAATTTTAACGATGTTACCCCTTACAAAAAATGCAAAAATTGACCCAAAAAAGAAATTCCCAAAAAGTGATAGGGATCGTTAGCATTGGTAATTAGCTGCTCAAAACAGTTATTCTTTCACGTTTATGATAATTTTTAGCAAAGTTATGATCAAAATGCCCATCAAAAATATTTTAATTTTTGCCAAAATCCGTTTTTTCGAATTTCGGTCAAAAAATAATCAGTTTTATTGCCACAACTTTAAAAATAATTGTCTGAATTTGGAATGGTATACCTCGTTGCGTTCGTAATTAAATTTCCAATCGAACTGTGTTTTAAAATGGGAACTCTATTTTTTTGCCATTTCTTGCAAATTTTAACGATGTTACCCCTTACAAAAAATGCAAAAATTGACCCAAAAAAGAAATTCCCAAAAAGTGATAGGGATCGTTAGCATTGGTAATTAGCTGCTCAAAACAGTTATTCTTTCACGTTTATGATAATTTTTAGCAAAGTTATGATCAAAATGCCCATCAAAAATATTTAATTTTTGCCAAAATCCGTTTTTTTTCGAATTTCGGTCAAAAAATAATCAGTTTTATTGTCCACAACTTTAAAAATAATTGTCTGAATTTGGAATGGTATACCTCGTTGCGTTCGTAATTAAATTTCCAATCGAACTGTGTTTTAAAATGGGAACTCTATTTTTTTGCCATTTCTTGCAAATTTTAACGATGTTACCCCTTACAAAAAATGCAAAAATTGACCCAAAAAAGAAATTCCCAAAAGTGATAGGGATCGTTAGCATTGGTAATTAGCTGCTCAAAACAGTTATTCTTTCACGTTTATGATAATTTTTAGCAAAGTTATGATCAAAATGCCCATCAAAAATATTTTAATTTTTGCCAAAATCCGTTTTTTTCGAATTTCGGTCAAAAAATAATCAGTTTTATTGTCACAACTTTAAAAATAATTGTCTGAATTTGGAATGGTATACCTCGTTGCGTTCGTAATTAAATTTCCAATCGAACTGTGTTTTAAAATGGGAACTCTATTTTTTTGCCATTTCTTGCAAATTTTAACGATGTTACCCCTTACAAAAAATGCAAAAATTGACCCAAAAAAGAAATTCCCAAAAAGTGATAGGGATCGTTAGCATTGGTAATTAGCTGCTCAAAACAGTTATTCTTTCACGTTTATGATAATTTTTAGCAAAGTTATGATCAAAATGCCCATCAAAAATATTTTAATTTTTGCCAAAATCCGTTTTTTTTCGAATTTCGGTCAAAAAATAATCAGTTTTATTGTCACAACTTTAAAAATAATTGTCTGAATTTGGAATGGTATACCTCGTTGCGTTCGTAATTAAATTTCCAATCGAACTGTGTTTTAAAATGGGAACTCTATTTTTTTGCCATTTCTTGCAAATTTTAACGATGTTACCCCTTACAAAAAATGCAAAAATTGACCCAAAAAAGAAATTCCAAAAAGTGATAGGGATCGTTAGCATTGGTAATTAGCTGCTCAAAACAGTTATTCTTTCACGTTTATGATAATTTTTAGCAAAGTTATGATCAAAATGCCCATCAAAAATATTTTAATTTTTGCCAAAATCCGTTTTTTTCGAATTTCGGTCAAAAAATAATCAGTTTTTATTGCCACAACTTTAAAAATAATTGTCTGAATTTGGAATGGTATACCTCGTTGCGTTCGTAATTAAATTTCCAATCGAACTGTGTTTTAAAATGGGAACTCTATTTTTTTGCCATTTCTTGCAAATTTTAACGATGTTACCCCTTACAAAAAATGCAAAAATTGACCCAAAAAAGAAATTCCCAAAAAGTGATAGGGATCGTTAGCATTGGTAATTAGCTGCTCAAAACAGTTATTCTTTCACGTTTATGATAATTTTTAGCAAAGTTATGATCAAAATGCCCATCAAAAATATTTTAATTTTTGCCAAAATCCGTTTTTTTCGAATTTCGGTCAAAAAATAATCAGTTTTATTGTCACAACTTTAAAATAATTGTCTGAATTTGGAATGGTATACCTCGTTGCGTTCGTAATTAAATTTCCAATCGAACTGTGTTTTAAAATGGGAACTCTATTTTTTTGCCATTTCTTCTTGCAAATTTTAACGATGTTACCCCTTACAAAAAATGCAAAAATTGACCCAAAAAAGAAATTCCCAAAAAGTGATAGGGATCGTTAGCATTGGTAATTAGCTGCTCAAAACAGTTATTCTTTCACGTTTATGATAATTTTTAGCAAAGTTATGATCAAAATGCCCATCAAAAATATTTTAATTTTTGCCAAAATCCGTTTTTTCGAATTTCGGTCAAAAAATAATCAGTTTTATTGTCACAACTTTAAAAATAATTGTCTGAATTTGGAATGGTATACCTCGTTGCGTTCGTAATTAAATTTCCAATCGAACTGTGTTTTAAAATGGGAACTCTATTTTTTTGCCATTTCTTGCAAATTTTAACGATGTTACCCCTTACAAAAAATGCAAAAATTGACCCAAAAAAGAAATTCCCAAAAAGTGATAGGGATCGTTAGCATTGGTAATTAGCTGCTCAAAACAGTTATTCTTTCACGTTTATGATAATTTTTAGCAAAGTTATGATCAAAATGCCATCAAAAATATTTTAATTTTTGCCAAAATCCGTTTTTTTTTTTTCGAATTTCGGTCAAAAAATAATCAGTTTTATTGTCACACAACTTTAAAAATAATTGTCTGAATTTGGAATGGAATACCTCGTTGCGTTCGTAATTAAATTTCCAATCGAACTGTGTTTTAAAATGGGAACTCTATTTTTTTGCCATTTCTTGCAAATTTTAACGATGTTACCCCTTACAAAAATGCAAAAATTGACCCAAAAAAGAAATTCCCAAAAGTGATAGGGATCGTTAGCATTGGTAATTAGCTGCTCAAAACAGTTATTCTTTCACGTTTATGATAATTTTTAGCAAAGTTATGATCAAAATGCCCATCAAAAATATTTTAATTTTTGCCAAAATCCGTTTTTTTCGAATTTCGGTCAAAAAATAATCAGTTTTATTGTCACAACTTTAAAATAATTGTCTGAATTTGGAATGGTATACCTCGTTGCGTTCGTAATTAAATTTCCAATCGAACTGTGTTTTAAAATGGGAACTCTATTTTTTTGCCATTTCTTGCAAATTTTAACGATGTTACCCCTTACAAAAATGCAAAAATTGACCCAAAAAAGAAATTCCCAAAAAGTGATAGGGATCGTTAGCATTGGTAATTAGCTGCTCAAAACAGTTATTCTTTCACGTTTATGATAATTTTTAGCAAAGTTATGATCAAAATGCCCATCAAAAATATTTTAATTTTTGCCAAAATCCGTTTTTTTCGAATTTCGGTCAAAAAATAATCAGTTTTATTGCCACAACTTTAAAAATAATTGTCTGAATTTGGAATGGTATACCTCGTTGCGTTCGTAATTAAATTTCCAATCGAACTGTGTTTTTAAAATGGGAACTCTATTTTTTTGCCATTTCTTGCAAATTTTAACGATGTTACCCCTTACAAAAAATGCAAAAATTGACCCAAAAAAGAAATTCCCAAAAAGTGATAGGGATCGTTAGCATTGGTAATTAGCTGCTCAAAACAGTTATTCTTTCACGTTTATGATAATTTTTAGCAAAGTTATGATCAAAATGCCCATCAAAAATATTTTAATTTTTGCCAAAATCCGTTTTTTTTCGAATTTCGGTCAAAAATAATCAGTTTTATTGTCACAACTTTAAAAATAATTGTCTGAATTTGGAATGGTATACCTCGTTGCGTTCGTAATTAAATTTCCAATCGAACTGTGTTTTAAAATGGGAACTCTATTTTTTTGCCATTTCTTGCAAATTTTAACGATGTTACCCCTTACAAAAAATGCAAAAATTGACCCAAAAAAGAAATTCCCAAAAAGTGATAGGGATCGTTAGCATTGGTAATTAGCTGCTCAAAACAGTTATTCTTTCACGTTTATGATAATTTTTAGCAAAGTTATGATCAAAATGCCCATCAAAATATTTTAATTTTTGCCAAAATCCGTTTTTTCGAATTTCGGTCAAAAAATAATCAGTTTTATTGTCACAACTTTAAAAATAATTGTCTGAATTTGGAATGGTATACCTCGTTGCGTTCGTAATTAAATTTCCAATCGAACTGTGTTTTAAAATGGGAACTCTATTTTTTTGCCATTTCTTGCAATTTTACGATGTTACCCCTTACAAAAATGCAAAATTGACCCAAAAAAGAAATTCCCAAAAAGTGATAGGGATCGTTAGCATTGGTAATTAGCTGCTCAAAACAGTTATTCTTTCACGTTTATGATAATTTTTAGCAAAGTTATGATCAAAATGCCCATCAAAAATATTTTAATTTTTGCCAAAATCCGTTTTTTTCGAATTTCGGTCAAAAAATAATCAGTTTTATTGTCACAACTTTAAAAATAATTGTCTGAATTTGGAATGGAATACCTCGTTGCGTTCGTAATTAAATTTCCAATCGAACTGTGTTTTAAAATGGGAACTCTATTTTTTTTGCCATTTCTTGCAAATTTTAACGATGTTACCCCTTACAAAAAATGCAAAAATTGACCCAAAAAAGAAATTCCCAAAAGTGATAGGGATCGTTAGCATTGGTAATTAGCTGCTCAAAACAGTTATTCTTTCACGTTTATGATAATTTTTAGCAAAGTTATGATCAAAATGCCCATCAAAATATTTTAATTTTTGCCAAAATCCGTTTTTTTTTCGAATTTCGGTCAAAAAAATCAGTTTTATTGTCACAACTTTAAAATAATTGTCTGAATTTGGAATGGTATACCTCGTTGCGTTCGTAATTAAATTTCCAATCGAACTGTGTTTTAAAATGGGAACTCTATTTTTTTGCCATTTCTTGCAAATTTTAACGATGTTACCCCTTACAAAAAATGCAAAAATGACCCAAAAAAGAAATTCCCAAAAAGTGATAGGGATCGTTAGCATTGGTAATTAGCTGCTCAAAACAGTTATTCTTTCACGTTTATGATAATTTTTAGCAAAGTTATGATCAAAATGCCCATCAAAAATATTTTAATTTTTGCCAAAATCCGTTTTTTCGAATTTCGGTCAAAAATAATCAGTTTTATTGTCACAACACTTTAAAAATAATTGTCTGAATTTGGAATGGTATACCTCGTTGCGTTCGTAATTAAATTTCCAATCGAACTGTGTTTTAAAATGGGAACTCTATTTTTTTGCCATTTCTTGCAAATTTTAACGATGTTACCCCTTACAAAAAATGCAAAATTGACCCAAAAAAGAAATTCCCAAAAAGTGATAGGGATCGTTAGCATTGGTAATTAGCTGCTCAAAACAGTTATTCTTTTACGTTTATGATAATTTTTAGCAAAGTTATGATCAAAATGCCCATCAAAAATATTTTAATTTTTGCCAAAATCCGTTTTTTCGAATTTCGGTCAAAAATAATCAGTTTTATTCCCACAACTTTAAAAATAATTGTCTGAATTTGGAATGGTATACCTCGTTGCGTTCGTAATTAAATTTCCAATCGAACTGTGTTTTAAAATGGGAACTCTATTTTTTTGCCATTTCTTGCAAATTTTAACGATGTTACCCCTTACAAAAAATGCAAAAATTGACCCAAAAAAGAAATTCCCAAAAAGTGATAGGGATCGTTAGCATTGGTAATTAGCTGCTCAAAACAGTTATTCTTTCACGTTTATGATAATTTTTAGCAAAGTTATGATCAAAATGCCCATCAAAAATATTTTAATTTTTGCCAAAATCCGTTTTTTTTCGAATTTCGGTCAAAAAATAATCAGTTTTATTGTCACAACTTTAAAAATAATTGTCTGAATTTGGAATGGTATACCTCGTTGCGTTCGTAATTAAATTTCCAATCGAACTGTGTTTTAAAATGGGAACTCTATTTTTTTGCCATTTCTTGCAAATTTTAACGATGTTACCCCTTACAAAAAATGCAAAAATTGACCCAAAAAAGAAATTCCCAAAAAGTGATAGGGATCGTTAGCATTGGTAATTAGCTGCTCAAAACAGTTATTCTTTCACGTTTATGATAATTTTTAGCAAAGTTATGATCAAAATGCCCATCAAAAATATTTTAATTTTTGCCAAAATCCGTTTTTTCGAATTTCGGTCAAAAAAATAATCAGTTTTATTGTCACAACTTTAAAAATAATTGTCTGAATTTGGAATGGTATACCTCGTTGCGTTCGTAATTAAATTTCCAATCGAACTGTGTTTTAAAATGGGAACTCTATTTTTTTGCCATTTCTTGCAAATTTTAACGATGTTACCCCTTACAAAAAATGCAAAAATTGACCCAAAAAAGAAATTCCAAAAAGTGATAGGGATCGTTAGCATTGGTAATTAGCTGCTCAAAACAGTTATTCTTTCACGTTTATGATAATTTTTAGCAAAGTTATGATCAAAATGCCCATCAAAAATATTTTAATTTTTGCCAAAATCCGTTTTTTTCGAATTTCGGTCAAAAAATAATCAGTTTTATTGTCACAACTTTAAAAATAATTGTCTGAATTTGGAATGGTATACCTCGTTGCGTTCGTAATTAAATTTCCAATCGAACTGTGTTTTAAAATGGGAACTCTATTTTTTTGCCATTTCTTGCAAATTTTAACGATGTTACCCCTACAAAAAATGCAAAAATTGACCCAAAAAAGAAATTCCCAAAAAGTGATAGGGATCGTTAGCATTGGTAATTAGCTGCTCAAAACAGTTATTCTTTTACGTTTATGATAATTTTTTAGCAAAGTTATGATCAAAATGCCCATCAAAAATATTTTAATTTTTGCCAAAATCCGTTTTTTTCGAATTTCGGTCAAAAAATAATCAGTTTTATTGTCACAACTTTAAAAATAATTGTCTGAATTTGGAATGGTATACCTCGTTGCGTTCGTAATTAAATTTCCAATCGAACTGTGTTTTAAAATGGGAACTCTATTTTTTTGCCATTTCTTGCAAATTTTAACGATGTTACCCCTTACAAAAAATGCAAAAATTGACCCAAAAAAGAAATTCCCAAAAAGTGATAGGGATCGTTAGCATTGGTAATTAGCTGCTCAAAACAGTTATTCTTTCACGTTTATGATAATTTTTAGCAAAGTTATGATCAAAATGCCCATCAAAAATATTTTAATTTTTGCCAAAATCCGTTTTTTCGAATTTCGGTCAAAAAATAATCAGTTTTATTGTCACAACTTTAAAATAATTGTCTGAATTTGGAATGGTATACCTCGTTGCGTTCGTAATTAAATTTCCAATCGAACTGTGTTTTAAAATGGGAACTCTATTTTTTTTGCCATTTCTTGCAAATTTTAACGATGTTACCCCTTACAAAAAATGCAAAAATTGACCCAAAAAAGAAATTCCCAAAAAGTGATAGGGATCGTTAGCATTGGTAATTAGCTGCTCAAAACAGTTATTCTTTCACGTTTATGATAATTTTTAGCAAAGTTATGATCAAAATGCCCATCAAAAATATTTTAATTTTTGCCAAAATCCGTTTTTTCGAATTTCGGTCAAAAAATAATCAGTTTTATTGTCACAACTTTAAAAATAATTGTCTGAATTTGGAATGGTATACCTCGTTGCGTTCGTAATTAAATTTCCAATCGAACTGTGTTTTAAAATGGGAACTCTATTTTTTTGCCATTTCTTGCAAATTTTAACGATGTTACCCCTTACAAAAAATGCAAAAATTGACCCAAAAAAGAAATTCCCAAAAAGTGATAGGGATCGTTAGCATTGGTAATTAGCTGCTCAAAACAGTTATTCTTTTACGTTTATGATAATTTTTAGCAAAGTTATGATCAAAATGCCCATCAAAAATATTTTAATTTTTGCCAAAATCCGTTTTTTCGAATTTCGGTCAAAAAATAATCAGTTTTATTGTCACAACTTTAAAAATAATTGTCTGAATTTGGAATGGTATACCTCGTTGCGTTCGTAATTAAATTTCCAATCGAACTGTGTTTTAAAATGGGAACTCTATTTTTTTGCCATTTCTTGCAAATTTTAACGATGTTACCCCTTACAAAAAATGCAAAAATTGACCCAAAAAAGAAATTCCAAAAAGTGATAGGGATCGTTAGCATTGGTAATTAGCTGCTCAAAACAGTTATTCTTTCACGTTTATGATAATTTTTAGCAAAGTTATGATCAAAATGCCCATCAAAAATATTTTAATTTTTGCCAAAATCCGTTTTTTCGAATTTCGGTCAAAAAATAATCAGTTTTATTGTCACAACTTTAAAAATAATTGTCTGAATTTGGAATGGTATACCTCGTTGCGTTCGTAATTAAATTTCCAATCGAACTGTGTTTTAAAATGGGAACTCTATTTTTTTGCCATTTCTTGCAAATTTTAACGATGTTACCCCTTACAAAAAATGCAAAAATTGACCCAAAAAAGAAATTCCCAAAAAGTGATAGGGATCGTTAGCATTGGTAATTAGCTGCTCAAAACAGTTATTCTTTTACGTTTATGATAATTTTTAGCAAAGTTATGATCAAAATGCCCATCAAAAATATTTTAATTTTTGCCAAAATCCGTTTTTTCGAATTTCGGTCAAAAAATAATCAGTTTTATTGTCACAACTTTAAAATAATTGTCTGAATTTGGAATGGTATACCTCGTTGCGTTCGTAATTAAATTTCCAATCGAACTGTGTTTAAAATGGAAACTCTATTTTTTTGCCATTTCTTGCAAATTTTAACGATGTTACCCCTTACAAAAAATGCAAAAATTGACCCAAAAAAGAAATTCCCAAAAAGTGATAGGGATCGTTAGCATTGGTAATTAGCTGCTCAAAACAGTTATTCTTTCACGTTTATGATAATTTTTAGCAAAGTTATGATCAAAATGCCCATCAAAAATATTTTAATTTTTGCCAAAATCCGTTTTTTCGAATTTCGGTCAAAAAATAATCAGTTTTATTGTCACAACTTTAAAAATAATTGTCTGAATTTGGAATGGTATACCTCGTTGCGTTCGTAATTAAATTTCCAATCGAACTGTGTTTTAAAATGGGAACTCTATTTTTTTGCCATTTCTTGCAAATTTTAACGATGTTACCCCTTACAAAAATGCAAAAATTGACCCAAAAAAGAAATTCCCAAAAAGTGATAGGGATCGTTAGCATTGGTAATTAGCTGCTCAAAACAGTTATTCTTTCACGTTTATGATAATTTTTAGCAAAGTTATGATCAAAATGCCCATCAAAAATATTTTAATTTTTGCCAAAATCCGTTTTTTTCGAATTTCGGTCAAAAAATAATCAGTTTTATTGTCACAACTTTAAAAATAATTGTCTGAATTTGGAATGGTATACCTCGTTGCGTTCGTAATTAAATTTCCAATCGAACTGTGTTTTAAAATGGGAACTCTATTTTTTTGCCATTTCTTGCAAATTTTAACGATGTTACCCCTTACAAAAAATGCAAAAATTGACCCAAAAAAGAAATTCCCAAAAGTGATAGGGATCGTTAGCATTGGTAATTAGCTGCTCAAAACAGTTATTCTTTTACGTTTATGATAATTTTTAGCAAAGTTATGATCAAAATGCCCATCAAAAATATTTTAATTTTTGCCAAAATCCGTTTTTTTCGAATTTCGGTCAAAAAATAATCAGTTTTATTGTCACAACTTTAAAAATAATTGTCTGAATTTGGAATGGTATACCTCGTTGCGTTCGTAATTAAATTTCCAATCGAACTGTGTTTTAAAATGGGAACTCTATTTTTTTGCCATTTCTTGCAAATTTTAACGATGTTACCCCTTACAAAAAATGCAAAAATTGACCCAAAAAAGAAATTCCCAAAAAGTGATAGGGATCGTTAGCATTGGTAATTAGCTGCTCAAAACAGTTATTCTTTTACGTTTATGATAATTTTTAGCAAAGTTATGATCAAAATGCCCATCAAAAATATTTTAATTTTTGCCAAAATCCGTTTTTTCGAATTTCGGTCAAAAAATAATCAGTTTTATTGTCACAACTTTTAAAATAATTGTCTGAATTTGGAATGGTATACCTCGTTGCGTTCGTAATTAAATTTCCAATCGAACTGTGTTTTAAAATGGGAACTCTATTTTTTTGCCATTTCTTGCAAATTTTAACGATGTTACCCCTTACAAAAAATGCAAAAATTGACCCAAAAAAGAAATTCCCAAAAAGTGATAGGGATCGTTAGCATTGGTAATTAGCTGCTCAAAACAGTTATTCTTTCACGTTTATGATAATTTTTAGCAAAGTTATGATCAAAATGCCCATCAAAAATATTTTATTTTTGCCAAAATCCGTTTTTTCGAATTTCGGTCAAAAAAATCAGTTTTTTGTCACAACTTTAAAAATAATTGTCTGAATTTGGAATGGTATACCTCGTTGCGTTCGTAATTAAATTTCCAATCGAACTGTGTTTTAAAATGGGAACTCTATTTTTTTGCCATTTCTTGCAAATTTTAACGATGTTACCCCTTACAAAAAATGCAAAAATTGACCCAAAAAAGAAATTCCCAAAAAGTGATAGGGATCGTTAGCATTGGTAATTAGCTGCTCAAAACAGTTATTCTTTCACGTTTATGATAATTTTTAGCAAAGTTATGATCAAAATGCCCATCAAAAATATTTTAATTTTTGCCAAAATCCGTTTTTTTCGAATTTCGGTCAAAAAATAATCAGTTTTATTGTCACAACTTTAAAATAATTGTCTGAATTTGGAATGGTATACCTCGTTGCGTTCGTAATTAAATTTCCAATCGAACTGTGTTTTAAAATGGGAACTCTATTTTTTTGCCATTTCTTGCAAATTTTAACGATGTTACCCCTTACAAAAAATGCAAAAATTGACCCAAAAAGAAATTCCCAAAAAGTGATAGGGATCGTTAGCATTGGTAATTAGCTGCTCAAAACAGTTATTCTTTTACGTTTATGATAATTTTTAGCAAAGTTATGATCAAAATGCCCATCAAAAATATTTTAATTTTTGCCAAAATCCGTTTTTTCGAATTTCGGTCAAAAAATAATCAGTTTTATTGTCACAACTTTAAAAATAATTGTCTGAATTTGGAATGGTATACCTCGTTGCGTTCGTAATTAAATTTCCAATCGAACTGTGTTTTAAAATGGGAACTCTATTTTTTTGCCATTTCTTGCAAATTTTAACGATGTTACCCCTTACAAAAAATGCAAAAATTGACCCAAAAAAGAAATTCCCAAAAAGTGATAGGGATCGTTAGCATTGGTAATTAGCTGCTCAAAACAGTTATTCTTTCACGTTTATGATAATTTTTAGCAAAGTTATGATCAAAATGCCCATCAAAAATATTTTAATTTTTGCCAAAATCCGTTTTTTCGAATTTCGGTCAAAAAATAATCAGTTTTATTGTCACAACTTTAAAATAATTGTCTGAATTTGGAATGGTATACCTCGTTGCGTTCGTAATTAAATTTCCAATCGAACTGTGTTTTAAAATGGGAACTCTATTTTTTTGCCATTTCTTGCAAATTTTAACGATGTTACCCCTTACAAAAAATGCAAAAATTGACCCAAAAAAGAAATTCCCAAAAAGTGATAGGGATCGTTAGCATTGGTAATTAGCTGCTCAAAACAGTTATTCTTTCACGTTTATGATAATTTTTAGCAAAGTTATGATCAAAATGCCCATCAAAAATATTTTAATTTTTGCCAAAATCCGTTTTTTTCGAATTTCGGTCAAAAAATAATCAGTTTTATTGCCACAACTTAAAAAAAATTGTCTGAATTTGGAATGGTATAGCTCGTTGCGTTCGTAATTAAATTTCCAATCGAACTGCTGCTCAAAACCGTTATTCTTTCATGTTTATGGTCATTTTTAGCCAAGTTATGATCAAAATGCCCATCAAAAATATTTTAATTTTTGCCAAAATCCGTTTTTTTTCGAATTTCGGTCAAAAAATAATCAGTTTTATTGCCACAACTTTAAAAAGAATTGTCTGAATTTGGAATGGTATACCTCGTTGCGTTCGTAATTAAATTTCCAATCGAACTGTGTTTTAAAATGGGAACTCTATTTTTTTGCCATTTCTTGCAAAATTTTAATGATGTTACCCCTTACAAAAAATGCAAAAATTGACCCAAAAAGATATTCCCAAAATCCGTCAAAAAGTGATAGGGATCGTTAGCATTGGTAATTAGCTGCTCAAAACCGTTATTCTTTCACGTTTATGGTCATTTTTAGCCAAGTTATGATCAAAATGCCCTTCAAAAATATTTTAATTTTTGCCAAAATCCGTTTTTTCGAATTTCGGTCAAAAAATAATCACTTTTATTGCCACAACTTTAAAAATAATTGTCTGAATTTTGAATGGTATACCTCGTTGCGATCGTAATTAAATTTCCAATCGAACTGTGTTTTAAAATGGGAACTCTATTTTTTTGCCATTTCTTGCAAATTTTAACGATTTACCCCTTACAAAAAATGCAAAAATTGACCCAAAAACGAAATTCCCAAAATCCGTCAAAAAGTGATAGGGATCGTTAGCATTGGTAATTAGCTGCTCAAAACCGTTATTCTTTCACGTTTATGGTCATTTTTAGCCAAGTTATGATCAAAATGCCCATCAAAAATATTTTAATTTTTGCCAAAATCCGTTTTTTTCGAATTTCGGTCAAAAAATAATCAGTTTTATTGCCACAACTTTAAAAATAATTGTCTGAATTTGGAATGGTATACCTCGTTGCGTTCGTAATTAAATTTCCAATCGAACTGCTGCTCAAAACCGTTATTCTTTCACGTTTATGGTCATTTTTAGCCAAGTTATGATCAAAATGCCCTTCAAAAATATTTTAATTTTTCCCAAAATCCGTTTTTTCGAATTTCGGTCAAAAAATAATCAGTTTTATTGCCACAACTTTAAAAAAAATTGTCTGAATTTGGAATGGTATAGCTCGTTGCGTTCGTAATTAAATTTCCAATCGAACTGCTGCTCAAACCGTTATTCTTTCACCTTTATGGTCATTTTTAGCCAAGTTATGATCAAAATGCCCTTCAAAAATATTTTAATTTTTGCCAAAATCCGTTTTTTTCGAATTTCGGTCAAAAAATAATCAGTTTTATTGCCACAACTTAAAAAAAAAATGTCTGAATTTGGAATGGTATAGCTCGTTGCGTTCGTAATTAAATTTCCAATCGAACTGCTGCTCAAAACCGTTATTCTTTCATGTTTATGGTCATTTTTAGCCAAGTTATGATCAAAATGCCCATCAAAAATATTTTAATTTTTGCCAAAATCCGTTTTTTCGAATTTCGGTCAAAAAATAATCAGTTTTATTGTCACAACTTTAAAAATAATTGTCTGAATTTGGAATGGTATACCTCGTTGCGTTCGTAATTAAAATTCCAATCGAACTGTGTTTTAAAATGGGAACTCTATTTTTTTGCCATTTCTTGCAAATTTTAACGATTTACCCCTTACAAAAAATGCAAAAATTGACCCAAAAACGAAATTCCCAAAATCCGTCAAAAAGTGATAGGGATCGTTAGCATTGGTAATTAGCTGCTCAAAACCGTTATTCTTTCACGTTTTTGGTCATTTTTAGCCAAGTTATGATCAAAATGCCCATTAAAAATATTTTAATTTTTGCCAAAATCCGTTTTTTCGAATTTCGGTCAAAAAATAATCAGTTTTATTGCCACAACTTTAAAAATAATTGTCTGAATTTGGAATGGTATAGCTCGTTGCGTTCGTAATTAAATTTCCAATCGAACTATGTTTTCAAATGGGAACTCTATTTTTTTGCCATTTCTTGCAAATTTTAATGATGTTACCCCTTACAAAAATGCAAAATTGACCCAAAAAAGATATTCCCAAAATCCGTCAAAAAGTGATAGGGATCGTTAGCATTGGTAATTAGCTGCTCAAAACCGTTATTCTTTCACGTTTATGGTCATTTTTAGCCAAGTTATGATCAAAATGCCCTTCAAAAATATTTTAATGTTTGCCAAAATCCGTTTTTTTCGAATTTCGGTCAAAAAATAATCTGTTTTATTGCCACAACTTTAAAAATAATTGTCTGAATTTGGAATGGTATACCTCGTTGCGTTCGTAATTAAATTTCCAATCGAACTGTGTTTTAAAATGGGAACTCTATTTTTTTGCCATTTTTGCAAATTTTAATGATGTTACCACTTACAAAAAATGCAAAAATTGACCCAACAACGAAATTCCCAAAATCCGTCAAAAAGTGATAGGGGTCGTTAGCATTGGTAATTAGCTGCTCAAAACCGTTATTCTTTCACGTTTATGGTCATTTTTAGCAAAGTTATGATCAAAATGCCCATCAAAAATATTTTAATTTTTGCCAAAATCCGTTTTTTTCGAATTTCGGTCAAAAAAAATCAGTTTTATTGCCACAACTTTAAAAAAAATTGTCTGAATTTGGTATGGTATACCTCGTTGCGTTCGTAATTAAATTTCCAATCGAACTGTGTTTTAAAATGGGAACTCTATTTTTTATGATCAAAATGATCAATCGAACTGTGTTTTCAAATGGGAACTCTATTTTTTTGCCATTTCTTGCAAATTTTAATGATGTTACCCCTTACAAAAAATGCAAAAATTGACCCAAAAACGAAATTCCCAAAATCCGTCAAAAAGTGATAGGGATCGTTAGCATTGGTAATTAGCTGCTCAAAACCGTTATTCTTTCACGTTTATGGTCATTTTTAGCCAAGTTATGATCAAAATGCCCATCAAAAATATTTTAATTTTTGCCAAAATCCGTTTTTTTCGAATTTCGGTCAAAAAATAATCAGTTTTATTGCCACAACTTTAAAAATAATTGTCTGAATTTGGAATGGTATACCTCGTTGCGTTCGTAATTAAATTTCCAATCGAACTGCTGCTCAAAACCGTTATTCTTTCACGTTTATGGTCATTTTTAGCCAAGTTATGATCAAAATGCCCTTCAAAAATATTTTAATTTTTCCCAAAATCCGTTTTTTTTCGAATTTCGGTCAAAAATAATCAGTTTTATTGCCACAACTTTAAAAAAAATTGTCTGAATTTGGAATGGTATAGCTCGTTGCGTTCGTAATTAAATTTCCAATCGAACTGCTGCTCAAAACCGTTATTCTTTCACCTTTATGGTCATTTTTAGCCAAGTTATGATCAAAATGCCCTTCAAAAATATTTTAATTTTTGCCAAAATCCGTTTTTTCGAATTTCGGTCAAAAAATAATCAGTTTTATTGCCACAACTTAAAAAAAAATTGTCTGAATTTGGAATGGTATAGCTCGTTGCGTTCGTAATTAAATTTCCAATCGAACTGCTGCTCAAAACCGTTATTCTTTCATGTTTATGGTCATTTTTAGCCAAGTTATGATCAAAATGCCCATCAAAAATATTTTAATTTTTGCCAAAATCCGTTTTTTTTCGAATTTCGGTCAAAAAATAATCAGTTTTATTGCCACAACTTTAAAAAGAATTGTCTGAATTTGGAATGGTATACCTCGTTGCGTTCGTAATTAAATTTCCAATCGAACTGTGTTTTAAAATGGGAACTCTATTTTTTTGCCATTTCTTGCAAATTTTAACGATTTACCCCTTACAAAAAATGCAAAAATTGACCCAAAAACGAAATTCCCAAAATCCGTCAAAAAGTGATAGGGATCGTTAGCATTGGTAATTAGCTGCTCAAAACCGTTATTCTTTCACGTTTTTGGTCATTTTTAGCCAAGTTATGATCAAAATGCCCATTAAAAATATTTTAATTTTTGCCAAAATCCGTTTTTTCGAATTTCGGTCAAAAAATAATCAGTTTTATTGCCACAACTTTAAAAATAATTGTCTGAATTTGGAATGGTATAGCTCGTTGCGTTCGTAATTAAATTTCCAATCGAACTGTGTTTTCAAATGGGAACTCTATTTTTTTGCCATTTCTTGCAAATTTTAATGATGTTACCCCTTACAAAAAATGCAAAAATTGACCCAAAAAAGATATTCCCAAAATCCGTCAAAAAGTGATAGGGATCGTTAGCATTCGTAATTAGCTGCTCAAAACCGTTATTCTTTCACGTTTTTGGTCATTTTTAGCCAAGTTATGATCAAAATGCCCATTAAAAATATTTTAATTTTTGCCAAAATCCGTTTTTTCGAATTTCGGTCAAAAAATAATCAGTTTTATTGCCACAACTTTAAAAATAATTGTCTGAATTTGAAATGGTATAGCTCGTTGCGTTCGTAATTACATTTCCAATCGAACTGTGTTTTAAAATGGGAACTCTATTTTTTATGATCAAAATGATCAATCGAACTGTGTTTTCAAATGGGAACTCTATTTTTTTGCCATTTCTTGCAAATTTTAATGATGTTACCCCTTACAAAAAATGCAAAAATTGACCCAAAAAAGATATTCCCAAAATCCGTCAAAAAGTGATAGGGATCGTTAGCATTGGTAATTAGCTGCTCAAAACCGTTATTCTTTCACGTTTATGGTCATTTTTAGCAAAGTTATGATCAAAATGCCCATCAAAAATATTTTAATTTTTGCCAAAATCCGTTTTTTTCGAATTTCGGTCAAAAAATAATCAGTTTTATTGCCACAACTTTAAAAAAAATTGTCTGAATTTGGTATGGTATACCTCGTTGCGTTCGTAATTAAATTTCCAATCGAACTGTGTTTTAAATGGGAACTCTATTTTTTATGATCAAAATGATCAATCGAACTGTGTTTTCAAATGGGAACTCTATTTTTTTGCCATTTCTTGCAAATTTTAATGATGTTACCCCTTACAAAAAATGCAAAAATTGACCCAAAAAGATATTCCCAAAATCCGTCAAAAATTGATAGGGATCGTTAGCATTGGTAATTAGCTGCTCAAAACCGTTATTCTTTCACGTTTATGGTCATTTTTAGCCAAGTTATGATCAAAATGCCCTTCAAAAATATTTTAATTTTTGCCAAAATCCGTTTTTTCGAATTTCGGTCAAAAAATAATCAGTTTTATTGCCACAACTTTAAAAAAAATTGTCTGAATTTGGAATGGTATAGCTCGTTGCGTTCGTAATTAAATTTCCAATCGAACTGCTGCTCAAAACCGTTATTCTTTCACGTTTATGGTCATTTTTAGCCAAGTTATGATCAAAATGCCCTTCAAAAATATTTTAATTTTTGCCAAAATCCGTTTTTTCGAATTTCGGTCAAAAAATAATCAGTTTTATTGCCACAACTTTAAAAATAATTGTCTGAATTTCGAATGGTATACCTCGTTGCGATCGTAATTAAATTTCCAATCGAACTGTGTTTTTAAATGGGAACTCTATTTTTTTGCCATTTCTTGCAAATTTTAATGATGTAACCCTTACAAAAAATGCAAAAATTGACCCAACAACGAAATAAATATCCAATCGAACTGTGTTTTAAAATGGGAACTCTATTTTTTTGCCATTTCTTGCAAATTTTAACGATGTTACCCCTTACAAAAAATGCAAAAATTGACTAAAAAAAGAAATTCCCAAAAAGTGATAGGGATCGTTAGCATTGGTAATTAGCTGCTCAAAACAGTTATTCTTTCACGTTTATGATAATTTTTAGCAAAGTTATGATCAAAATGCCCATCAAAAATATTTTAATTTTTGCCAAAATCCGTTTTTTCGAATTTCGGTCAAAAAATAATCACTTTTATTGCCACAACTTTAAAAAAAATTGTCTGAATTTTGAATGGAATACTTCGTTGCGTTCGTAATTAAAAATGGGAACTCTATTTTTTTTTGCCATTTTTTGCAAATTTTGATGATGATTGATGATGGTGACACACCCCTTAAAAAAAATGCGAAATTTTACCAATGCGATTTTTTTCCTAAATCCGTTAAAAAATGTTAGATATAGGTACCATAGGTACCCAAACCGGTGCTGAAATTATTTTATCTACATATATCACCACTTTTTGCTAAGTTATGATAAAGGGTTACATATTGGCTGCTATAGTTGAGTTGAGTTTTTCTGATGTTAAGGCCAAAAAATGAATTTTTGATGCGTACCTATCATAAATAATGTTTAATCATTTCACATTGAAGTTGCTTGCGTTTTTCATTGTTAAGTTTCGTATTCCATCGATTTATATTTCCCATTAACACTAATCAAGGCAAGGGAAACTCCGACCACACACCCAACGGATGACATCTGCTGAAAGAAAGGGCATTCGATGGCCGACCAGATGGGTGGCAGTATTCCCACACATCGTATCCGTTTGTCCCGTTCTCGCTGGGCGCGAACGTGAAATACAGCGCAGATATGAATTGAATTGCACACATGGTGACATCGCTATCGCCCACCGCACATGTGAGCTGCTCATTTCATTTCATTTCATTTTAGTTCAGTTCAGTTCAGTCGAGTTGAGTTGAGTTGAGTTGGGGAACGGCGAGAGCGTTATGAAATTCCGTGATATAGTACCCAAGAGCCAGAGCCAGAACCAGAAACAGAAACAGAAACAGAGGCACACACAGAACCCCGAGGCGGCAGGGCAGCAACGGCGGCGACCAGATGATTGCCGTATGCGCATAGTATATGGGTAGTCCGTAGTCCGCTGTTCGGGCACATTCACCAATTGCCGGCGATGGCGGACGCACGCACAGTGGAAAACGGAGACGGAGGAGGAGGAGGAGGAGCACCAGCACCAGCACCAGCACCACCGACCAGATACGCGATCCTCGACTGCGATGGAGGGAGCGACGATGCCTGGGCCCTGCTCCTGCTCCTGCACGCGGCTGAGAGCCACGGGATCCATCTGCTGGCCATCACCACAATGGGATGCGGCAACACCAGCAGGGAGAACGCAGCCCGCAATATGCGACGGATTCTGGATGCCTGCAAGCGCACAGACGTAAATATAAATAAACTCAGAGTGCACAGAGAGAAAAATTCGATTTGATTCCATTCATTTGCAAGTCATATGTGGGCTGAAACTAGAGTTGTGAATTTAATTTCGAAATAACAAAGTAACATGTAATAGGCAAATATTGTTACCAATAACGGGAATCGAACTCGGACTGTTGTTTCCTTTGATAATTCTTAGCGATAAATCACGACTCATTATGGCTCTTGTTTGTTTAATATATTTAATATATTTAAAACTCTGCAATTAATAATGCAAGCAACTTCAATGTGAACATAATTTGTGCAAGTGTCGTGTGCTGAAATAATTAAACAAATCGTTATTTACGTAGGAATATGTACAAATCAGGAAAGGAATATATTATTTGAAGATTTAATAACAACGACACATTAGCTTATTTACACGTGTATATGTCTAACATAATTCGCATTGCTTGGCGTTTCGTATTGCGATTGCTTTCTAGAATTTTTCATTCTTAAAGTTGTTCTTCTTCGTTTGCATCTGACCATTTTTTTTGACAAATTTCAGATTCCCATTTTCCTGGGTGCCGTAGATGCACTCATTCCCTCGCTGGAGGACGACAAAAAGTATTTCCATGGCCGCGACGGATTCGGTGACTGTCTCACCGACGGCGACAGCGTTAAGTTGGAGGACATCGTACAGCCGGAGCACGCGGTGACCGCCATCCATGATCTCTGCCGTTCCAAGCCCAAACAGATCACAGTATTTGCGGTGGGCCCGCTGACGAATCTGGCCCTGGGCTATACGATGTACGGCTCGGAGTTCGGGGCGAACTTCCGCGATCTGTTCATCATGGGCGGCAACTACCAGGGCGTGGGCAACTCCTCGCGGTCAGCGGAGTTCAACTTTCACTCGGATCCGGAGGCGGCGCACACGGTGCTGCTGCGGACCCGCTGCCCCATCAGCATCCTGCCGTGGGAGGCCTGCCTCCCGGAGAGATTCAATATACACATTGTAAGTTAAACATAACCTTGATTGGGGCTCTGGTTATGGTAATTTTCCAATGAATCTTGGCCACAATCATCTATGGTAATCACCACTTCCGCAGAACTGGCGCCTCAAGGATTTCGCTGCGAGGGCCAAGGAGGCCGGACATCCGGCAATCACCATGCTCAACCAGGTGGAGGCCGCCCAGTGGCTGCCGATGATCGAGCAGTACGGGATTGATACGTGGAACCCCTGCGACGCCATCGCCGTGGCCGTCTGGCTGTTCGAGGATCACTTGGTACGGAGGCACAGCACCTGGCACGCCACCGTGGATCTGCGGGGCACCCACACCCGTGGCCAGATGGTCCTCGATCATCTGCGGGAGCGGGAGAAGTATCCGGAGAACGTGCGCATCATCGAGCTGGTGGAAGCCGAGTTCTTCAAACGCATCTGCGAATGGATTGCCGGCTTGGATGGCGGCTCTCTACTCCGCGACACTCAATAAACCAATGTCTGTAGCAATTCGCTATCAATTTATTTCACTGCTGATAGGGGCATAATGGTGGGGGGTCTTGTCGATAAGAGTGTTTTTGGAACAGGTGCACACCCCTATTAATAACCCACTTGCGAGATGGAACAACTTTAATGGATATCTAAGCTTTAAATGCTTAGTCGGTGATTAAGCAAAAGGTTGCAAAATTCGCTAGCTACCTCAACGCATTTCGAAGAGCTTTTGTTGCTAATAATCCAAACAGTAATTTTGGAATATTAAGCTTCAGCTATTTCTTTTTGCAGTGTTTACCAATAAAGAGTATATCAAATGTAACAACATACATACATACGTACATATTATATATGGGCATATACATACATATAGTGCATATAGTACATATAGTGACATATTCACATACACGTATCTCGTACTGTGTGATTGTTTTGTTATTGTTAAAATTTTGTTAAATTTGACAAAGCTAATACTATAGTTAGCCGGCACGCCCAAATGGACTGAATCAATAGAGAAAAAGGACATAAAGGGGTTCCCAGATTTCCCCGTACGCCTTAATAAACATTTAAGAAAAAAAAAAAAAAACTCTAATATATAAGAATATGCTGAGAAGGCGATCCCACGCAATCCACATTAAATATAAAAATAAACAACCACTCTCCTTACAGGCACTTTCAAAACAAACAAATCTATCTTTTGGGAAAGCTCGGTCCCAAAATTAATGTAAACAAAAAGGCAGCACAAGAAATATTTTTGTCACAAGAGTTAGTCTTAAGCTGAGATTTAATCAATAAATGTTATAATAATATTTCATTTGCTCGACTCGGTTTAACTTTAAACATTTCACTATACACGAGTATGTAAGTCAAATCAAAACAAGTGCTCAATCTCAAAGATATAAAGATAATATTAAATTATGGAACAAATATAATTTCAATGCAAGCATTTACACAACGAAATCCCGTTTATTTCTTAAGTTTCTCCAAAAATATAATCATTTTCAATGATCTTGGTATATTTAAGCCATAAAAAACTAGTATAAGAAAAAAAAAACAGTTATTAAATAGATGGAATTACTTAGAGTTCTTCTTGGCCTTCTTAATCCTTTGCGAAGGACCCGTTTGCACCGCGGGAGCGCGATATGTGCCATGCAGCTTGTCCAGCAGACCGAGCACTCCGTAATTGTAGTTGAACCTGGAAGGAAGGAGGAAGAGAGTCCCAATGAAGCTGCGACGGATAACCGCAAGGATAACCAGGATACCCACTTGGCATGGTGATAGTCGTGGAACCGCACCGATCCCGCCGACCACGGGAAGCTGTAGCCCGTGTGATCGCTCATCGAGTTGATGATGGCCAGGGCGAAGATCACATAGGCCAGTGCGACATGGGTGCCCAGGATGGCAATGGAAGTGGCCACCGGCAGCAGATTGGCCAACACATGCTCCACCGGATGGGCGTACAGCGTGATGGCGGCAATGGGAGCCGTCCACTCGTGATGCTTCTTGTGGACATACTTGTACACCGATCTGTGGTGCAGCAGGCGGTGCGCATAGTAGAACATGATCTCCTCCAGCACCACAAACACGGCCAAGTCGCGCAGGGATCGCTTAAATGTGGGCAGCACCCGGATGTCCTGGCTGTTCTCCGACTTGTAAACGAACTCGTACACCACCCAGCTAACCAGAAAGTTAACCACCGTCAGATTGAAGAGCACCACCTTGACGGCATTCCACAACTTGGCCAGATCCACTGGCTCATTCTGGCCCGGCTGGATCTTGTATTTGCGTAGGAATCGGGGTCGATTCGTAATGTCCATCAGGGTGAAGATGCCCGCATACAGCCAGTATATGACGAAGATGACCACCGTGCTGCCCACCACCCAGAGGCGAAACGGATCCGCGCCCACGGCGTCCAGCAGCGAGTTCCATTTATCCTGCAGAGAGTCCCCGCACTGCGTCCAGCCAGCCAGCAAGGTGTCCATTGTGGTCGAAGTTTGGGCACAAACTACTCGCCGACCACCAGCCGCTCTCTAAGGTTGGCTACTCAATGGTTCTACTGGTGCCCTACACCCAGTGGGCTCCATTGGCGGCCTGATGAAGCCAGCAAGTATACTTATCCATAAAAGAAACTTTCATTGCAAGCTGCTCCTGTGCGTTAGAAACTATATTCATTTACGCAAGATCTTCATAATTTTAAATTCCGTTTGATCATAGGTTTTCGTAGTTAAGATACAATAATCTAAGAGAGTTAATGGCATGGCTTAAAAGTGGATAAAATGCTTGTTCATCTGTCCATAACCATAAGGTAGCTCACATCAAGGATCAGTTAGCTGGAACTATCAGTTTCGGATTTGCTTTACGATTTTATATATGACTGTCCAAGCTGATTAATATTGCGTTCGAATTTAGAAATCTAGCTAGCTTATCATTTCTTTCGCAGTCGATGGCAGATTATGGTCAAGCATTACTACTGTATTTAGATTAGGACTCCATCAGTATATAGTACCCACACCGTTTGTTGTGCGGAGCTTTGGCAAATCCCACCGGTTCAAAGTTCAAGCCCTGGGGGAGATATAATAGAATTTTATGATTATAATAATATATTAGTTCTTGAACATGGTGTGAACTTGGTGTGAACTTGGTGTTGTCGATAGGGAAAGTGTAACTACAAGCAAAGAGAAAGCAAAGAAAGCAGGATTAGTCGAATTTTTTCATTTATTGTTTGTTTGTATTTCTCATCTTTGTATATTTGACTTAAATTGGTTTCTTAGTTATCTTCTGGTTTTCGCTTCGTTTCATTTGTTTGGTTTTCGTTATCCGACTTTAAAACAATTCATTTGCTTTTGGAGATTTATGCCTTGAACGCCATCAGTTTTGCTATGCTAGTTTATTAAGTAATTGTTTAATTATATAGTTATATGTAATGAAGCACAGATATTCGAACTGGATCGTGTTGAAATAAGCCTGAATAACCGATCGATAAGGGACCCAACGAAACCATCTGGGAAAAATCTCAATGCATTGTAAAATTCACATAAAGTAATTGTCACACATACATTTATGGGCATATGTATACGTGTACATACGTGTGTATATACACTCGTACATATCATACATACTTGTATATCTAACGCTTAAGCAGATTTATAAATATTGCCGTGTTCATTGGATTGTTTGAATTCATGTCTGTTTCTGTTCTGCTTGGGGCTGCACTAGCTTCTTAACTTCTGGTTCCATTATTCAGTGATTTTGAATTTGCGTATCTCTGCGCTTGTTTTGGTTGTGGTTTAATTAGTTGAAAAGGCACTGCTGCATTCAAACTATTCCTTTTTGTAAGCCCCCGGATCTTGACCCCTTAGTCTCATTTGGTAATTTTATGTTTAGAATACACAATTAATATTAGATTTCATTCTAGTGCACTTGACCTCCAAATCTCCAAACCGAATGCCCGCGCATTTTGCATATTTCAATTTACATACATGTATGTATCTGTATCTGTAAGCTTTTTTACTCTTAGTACCTCCTCGAACTGAAGTATCTTTATCGGTTCGTGATCTGCTTGCATTATTTGTGTGTGAACATATTCCTTATTTGCTACTTTACTTACAAAAACTCCATCTCCGTCTGGGCGACAAAAAACTCGTTTCGTTTCCTTTAATTTTTCTGCTCGTTTTGGTTTTCATGGATTTTAGTTTCAACTTTATACCACATTATCCTAAATCGATTTAAATCTTTTGTGCAATTGTTCTTCGTCTCTTTAAAGTTCCTAAGCAAACCTTAGATGAAAATAATACAAAATTCGTTTCGCATTAAATTAATTGCTAAACACCGGGGCAACAGTTGAATTCTGGAGTGTGTAGGTGTGTAATTGAAATGTCATGAAACCTTCCGAACTTTTACAAAACTTAAATGTTAAGTCTCGCATTGGCTAGACTATTTGAAGCTAACGGCAGCTATATGTATATTTAAATTGTTTATCTATTCACGGAAGCTCAACGAACAGACATTTCAAATCCTAAATGGAAATAAGATATTTTGCGGGTATAAATGAATATAAACTTCTGGAAGGGTTTGTTCTTAATACTGTTTGAAGAACTTATAATGGTTAGTTTAACTGAACTATTGTCAAAACTTATGGATAATGCAAAATGATCTGCCCTCTATGCCGTTCTTTTGATTTAAAATTTCACAAAACGTTTTTAGCCTTATTTTTAGATTCTTACACTTTCTCGACAGCATTTCAAATAATACTTTGAAAGTAATAGGTAACCCTAAACAAAACACATTTAAGGACATTTCCGATTAGGACAATATATAATATATTTTTAAAAAAACACCCGATTAAA
This sequence comes from Drosophila orena, assembly GCA_005876975.1. NCBI lineage: Eukaryota > Metazoa > Arthropoda > Insecta > Diptera > Drosophilidae > Drosophila > Drosophila orena. The sequence continues at coordinate 28,177 of VCKV01000299.1, forward strand.
ATCATAAAAATTAAATTCTTTCCTTTAAATAGGAAACAATCAAACACTTGCGTTTGAAACTTTTGGCAGGGCACTCATGTACCGATTTAAAAAAGATAAATAAAGTGTCGTTTTGTTCATGGTTCCCTGCCTTCTAAAAAAAAACACACACACAAGAATGACACGTATTATTCAAATGAACAGAAGTTTGATTTCTTCCACGTTTATCAAGTGTATCGCGCATTAGAAATCTTACCGAACTTCTTAATACTCTACAAAAGTACTACAAACGGAACTTAGATTAAACCATCCTATCTTCTACCATTTCTTCTCTTCAGGATTGTTCAGACTAAGAAGCGTGCCTCCGGCTCCCAAACATTTCTCCACTTTCGTTTAAAAGCTTATTTCTAAAGGAGAACCTTGAGCTACAACAACAACTACTAAATGACACTGGCGATTCCAACGACCACGCCCACTATTATTCAAGTTGTCCGCGCCGATGGCCACGATGACCACGATGGTGGCGATGCTGGCGACGATGGTTCCTGGCCTCCGCCTCCGTTTCGCTGTCGGTATCCTCCTGACCCCGCTGGGGATCCTGGTGATCCCGTCCACGATCGTCCACCTCCTCCTCCTCATCTTCATCATCGTCAATGGCATCCTCATCGTGCTCGTTGAGCAGCAGCGGACTATCGTCCCCGAGGCGATTGGGGGGCAGGGCACTGCCCGGCGTTGTGGGTGCCGATCGGGTGATCCAACCCTTGCGAGCCACTCGTCCCCGGTTCACAAAGAAGCTGGCACCGCTGACCACGCTGCTCACCGGACTCTTGAGCACACAGCGCTGTGCACCTGATCCGGATCCCCCGATGGCCGCCATTGGTATGTACAGAGCCTTGTTGGGTTGCGTTTTGCTGCCGGAGGAGGTGAAGAACTTTTTACTCCGCCCGCTAGTGACGCCGGAAATAGATGCGGATGTGGTTAGGATGGGCTGCAACACCTGCTGGGAGTTCGAGGGCGTCGATAGCGTGTGCTGCAGCCGGGGCTTGGCTCCAGTTCCGTTCAGCAGTAGCTGTTCGTAGCTTACGCCCGCCTGCAACTGGCGGATCTGGTCGAGTATCTCACGCACCTCGCCCGTCGGACTGGTGGCCTGGGGCGGCGAGCCCGGAGTTCCAATATTCGCCAGACTACTCACGCCGGACACCTGAGCTGATGGCTGGCAGCAGTTCTCCAGACTATGCAGCGGGTTGGGTTGGATGCAGCCATTGCTGTATATCACCGGTGTGCCAGATCCTGCCGATGCGCCCGTGGCACCCGTTACCGATCCTCCCAAGCCGCCCATTGCCAGGCTATTCAGGGAGGCAGCCTGTGTGGCCGATCCACTGTCCGCACCCTGAAAGGCACCGCCAGCTCCTCCGCTTTCGGGTAGCATTCCTGCAAGAAATCGTATTACAATAAATAAATAGGCTGGGCTAAAGAAATCTCTAACAATCCATCTCCAACACCCACCTGCCACACAGCTATTGTTCACAAAGATGTCGCTGAGACTGCTGCTGCTATTCGCCATGTACCGGAAGTGCTGATCACTCTGGGACTGGAGGTAGCCCACACCAACGCCCACGCCCACGCCCACTCCCTCCTCGTGGGAGGCATGCAGCCGCGTGCTGTAGAGCGCCGCGCCGCCGGGAGCACTGCCCAGTGCCACGGTGGCATAGTGCTGGGCCTGCGTCTGGGCGGGCATCAGTCTGGGCTGATAGGCATCCGCTTCCACCAGCTGGGATGCCGATCTGGGCATGGCGTAGTGCACCGATGCCAGCGGAGCATTTGGCACCTGATGCGGTGCCGCCTGTTCCACGGATCTCAAATGGCTATTCCCGTGTCCGTGGGCATTCCCATTGGCATTGGCATGCGCATGGGCATGGGCGACATAATGATGCAATCCCAACTCCGGACTGGCTGCCCGGGAGTATGGTGGTGGCACCAGGGTATTTGCCTCATTGGCATTGCAAATGAAGCTAGAGCTGAGGGAGTCGACGGTGCTGGCCGCACTCAGGGATCCCCCGGCAGCCGGACGGACGATGTAGTTCCGGAAGTACTGCACCATCAGGTAGCTGGAGCTGCCGTTACCCTTGCCATTGCCCGAATCGGTGTTGCAGGTGAAGACAAGCGGATACAGATCCGGTTTGGAGGTCACCTGAGAATGGAAATTGTTAAGCGAATCGATTGCGCGCATGTATAAGATAACTTACCTCCGTATAGGGTGGCGGCGGATGGTGAAACGAGTTGCAGCGACTATATTGTGGAGGTGCATAGCAGGAACCGGCGGAATCGCCCTCGGATTGGGTGTGGTGCTCGTTGAATCCCCAGCCGCAAAGAGTCCTCCGCTTCTTCCATAGCGAGTAGGCACACAAGATGGCCAAAATGATGGCCACAACCACGCACCTGCAAGGAGAATACATATATTTCGGATCAATATTTCTGTACTCGAATGAGGATCGTAATTCACTGCTCGGTTTGCAGCTGACGCGACTGAATGAAGAAGCCCATTGGAGCGGATCCGGATGTGGATACGTCTCCGTGTCCTGCTGTTCCCGTAATCGAATTCCGACTGAAATTTGTTTGCCTTTTCGGTGGCCAAGAGATGGGATTATATGAGCTGGGTGGCGGTGGGCGGGTTCCGTTTGTGTCTCATTAGTTGGCATTGCCATTTCCACAGCCCCCAAGGGAGGTGGCTGGTACTATGTGATGTGGTGGCAGTGATGGCAGTGGTGGCATAGCATGGAGGTACAGCTTGCATAAGCCTCTCGACTTGACTCGACTTTTGACTTGACGCAACCCCATCGCCGGGCGCCACCTTTGCTGCCAATAATAATAATATCTCGCATGACACACAATGCCAATCAGCTGGAAGTCCGGCCAGAGCACACCCAGAGCACTCCCCATCCAATCCATACAATTCATTGCACCATCCCACCATCCCAACGCCCCAAAACTCGTCCCATTGAACGGCCTTGCAGCCGACCTCCGGGGAATCCCCAAAAACAAAAACAAAGACAAAAACAAATGCAATTCGTGACCATGACCATCGCAGTATCTAAATAAATCACTCGTACTTTGCGCAATTAAAATAATCACAATCTAGCAAGTATCCCAACTATAGCTTTTAAGGATTCGAAACACTTGAATACATACATACTTGTAGGTAAGTTTGGTAGATAGAGAAGTTCCCAAAAGAAGCAGTGCCTCGAGGGAACTCCTACTCACCAGAAAAACCAGTGGGTGGCGAAGAACAGATTGAGAACATGCGAGTCCGATGAGGGCGGAAGGGGACGTGGCCCGCCCTGGTACGGCGGACAGCAGCCCTGGGTGCAACAGCCCTGAGTGCAGCCCTCACAAAATCTGGCCGACACCTGGGAAAATAGAACAAACGTATTGCATATATGTATTAGGTCAATCATAACAAATCTCACCCACTTTAAATAAATCAAAATAATTTATTCCACCTTTTATCGATCCACCCTATTGTGATACGACAATATTGTAACGGAAAATGACTTGTTTTTTCAGCCAACAATTACATTTTGGTTGCTGCCTTTGAAAATGCTATTGTCAATAAATAATAAACAATATAAGCAACACCATGTGTTGTGGTGTTGTGCATAGCGAGTGACCACTGTGCTGAGCACTTGTTATTGTGCTCATATTTATGAGGGTGTGCAATGCATTTATTGCCGTTGGGAAACCAATCGCAATCAAATTAAAATTCAGAGGTGCATGCAACATGGATGCTCTTGCGTTTATTTACGAAACTTTTTACTCCTTTAAGCTGTTCTATTTTTTGTAATGCAGTTTAAATGCTACAAAGGAACAATAACAATGTATTTCATCAAAACGTTAAAGCTTCCTAAAAGTATGCAGTGAAACGAATAGTGTCTTGATCCAAATGAATTCGCGGCTGTTTTGGATCAAAAATATAGTGTAGCATACTTTCAAGCACATTCACAAGGGATTTTTATCACCTTGGCAATTCACGTATGCATGTGTTCAATTTAAAAGCGTTTAAAAATTAACGAAAGCATAACTTGTTGTTGTTTTTCGGTTATTCAGCGAGCTCGAGTGCTTGCAACATTGATGAGATGAAGGGCACTTACGTTCGCTGGCAGCAGCGCCAAAAGGAGGAAGAAGGAGAGCAGGAGACACTGCAGCGCGTTCGTGTGCGTGGGAGAGGGACAGAGCAACATTTTTCTCAGCCGCAGCCGCTGTCGCTGCCTCCGTCGACGCTGCGGTCGCAGTCGCTGCTCGGGCTGGCGCCAAATGTCCTATGGTGCTGTGGGGAGGAGATGCGGGGAGTGTGTGCGCCTCTCCGTTATTTTCTCCGATTTTTCACCTCCTTCTTCTTGTCGCAGCCTCCGTTTTATGTCCGTTTTCCTACGTTTTTGGCCCTCGTGTGTGACTTGTTCCTGCCCTTTGTTTTGTTTTCCTATCTGGCTTTCTTTTTGCTTCTCTTGCTGTTGATACTTTGCAGTTCCGTTATTTGTGCCACATGCTGTTGTTGCTACTGTTGTTGTGGTCGCACTCACACAAGCAGCGTTTTGTTTTGTCCTTGACAGACGCCAAATGCAATTTAGCGTAGCATGCTTTTGTGCGTTGCGTTGCGATTGTTGCTGCTGCTGTTGTTGTTGCTGTTCCTGCTGCTGTTCCTGCTGCTGTTCCTGCTGCAGAGAAGAGAGAATTTGTTGCTAACTGAGTGCTGCATTGTATTATTTATCTTATGGCACACCAACTACAACACATTCGCACAAGGGAGCACCAGCACACATACACAAACACACATGCACAAACACCTCGACGACGCCAAAGAAAATTTTCTTTCGTGTGACGCCACTTTTTTTCTTTCTCTGCCGTTCACAAATTAAATCTAAACACTGGCTTCGAAACAAACGGCAGTCTGGAAAATTCACTAATGTAACCCCCTGTAATTGTTGTTCCGAAAATTCAAGGCATATAGAAAACAACAACAACAGGAGTAGGAGTAGCAGGATATACGGTTGCGGGGGTGGGTAACGAGGGTGGGAAAATGCGAATTAAGGCGCAAAGCGGAATTCACCGTTAGCCTCAAACGTGGGAGCGCGCACAGCAACAACTGAGCGACAAAAACGGAAACAAAGGAGCTGCTGAGCTTTGAAACTGCCGGTCAGGATTGCCACCCCGCGCGCAGAACTAAGAATTTATACCATATTTGTTGCACGAATCTAAAAGTGTGCTACGAAGTTGTTCAACTTCGTTTCGTGCAAGCTAGAATATTTTTTAGAACTGTACATTTTTGTGGTACCTAACCTTAAGTGATTTTAAAACACAGAATATATCCTCAATCATTTTAAAACGCATATTTAGTTTAATTTCATACTTTTAATTGGCATTTCTTAATATGCTTATACACTCAAAAAAAGCAAGAGTGTGGCTACCAGTGGAAATTAGAATTCCTTATATTTAAATATCAACTAAGAAACTCTTTATACGCAACTTTTGGCAAAAACCGCCTAAGTTTACCAATTCCTTTTAAGCCTGGCAACCCCAACAGCTGATGGTGATTTACTTAACGGAAGCAAGAGGGATGATAAAACGGCGCATGAGCTAAAAAGGCGCTTTTTAAAATTTTTCCAAATTTTTAAATACAAATCTTAAAATAACAAAAGTAGCTAGCTTTAAAGTACTATATTGATTGAAAAAAAAGTGCAAATTTTATGTAAATAAAGTAAGCAATATATGAAGCATAATTAGGAGTAAAAACCTATTCTTAAGATCTGTGAAACGTTAATCTACTTTCCTTTGAAAAAAGATGCGATGCTCTTGGTGCCCTTGGCTCCTTTGGCCAGGGCCTTCTCCTTGGCGGTCAGCGAGCGCTCCTTTAGAGGCGCCGCTGAGGGCGATGTGATGCTGGTATTGGGATCGACATCGCTGTCCACCAGACCGCTGGACTTCAGCCTTGCAGCAGAACCGCTGTCATTAAGCTTGATCTTTTTGGAGTCGTTGCCCTCGTCCTTGCCCGCCTTTGATTTGCGCTTTTGGGCATCTGTTTTCTGTTTAACAATTGCCTGAATCTCGCTGGGAATGTGCAGGTAACTGATGAGCAGGTCGTGCAGATCCGCATCCAGATACCGACCCACAATATCGCAAGCCATGCGCGTGTAGTCCATCTCGTTGCCAACGTTCTCCGCTGCCAGTTTCTCGCTTCGCACAAAATTCTGCGACTGTGCACTGTGTCCGCAGTGGACTTGCTTCTCCTTTAGTACCCCCGCCACCTGGCGCGTCTTCACAGCCAACCAGGCCAACGTTCGCTCTTGGTTGTACCTGTAGAACTTCTGCTCACCGGAGGTCTTCACATCCGCCACGCATTTAAGGTTCTCTGGGTCGAGAATCTCGTTAAGCAGACGACTGGTGCTGGCTTCCTCCACGGCAATGTTGTCCAGCGACATTGCATCTATTTCATATTAAAGATTTTCAAAAATACATAACGGATATTTTCGAAAACGAGAATGAGTATATCTTACTTTGCGCACAATGTTTTCGGAGGTGATGGAGAGCCAGGAGCGTGGGGTCCACGGGCGCAGTCATGTAGATTCTGCCATCGGAGCAGACTTCGTTGTTCACGAACCAACTACGACGTGGTTCCGCGTACTCCACGAGCTCCATCATTCTGCCATCGGGATGGGTCATGAACAGTACCTCCTTGCCATGTCCCGGATGGAAAAAGCGCTCCAGCCGTAGATGCCCGTCGTCCGCATCATTGGGCAGCAGTTCCCGTGACATGAACAACACCTTCTTAAGCGCCAAGGCCTTGGACATCCTGGCAGATCTCTTCGCATCCGGATCCGCTTTTGGTTTGCTCGCACGCGTTGTCTTCTTGCTCATTTTCTCGAATAATTGCCAAGCGTGAAGCAAATGTAAACTACAATTGGCCTAACGTACAAAAAAAAGTTTTTGCCGCCTTTTTGTCTATCGATAGACGCCTATCGATTAATTTGGGTATTTAATAGTTTAAATTCTCCGAATTTTAACTTCTTCATATAAACTATTTTATCTGTTTCACGCTAATAAGACGTACTTAAAAATAGTCTCTGCCACTAAATCTCGCATCTAAATACTGAAACTTGTCTAAAATGGGTATTATGTTGGGTTGACAAGCGCGGTCACATTGTTGGAATTGTTGTTCAAAATGATGAAATTGTTTACAACAGAATATTGTTATTGAATAACTCAATATGAGCGTAGATATAGCCAGCACGATTAAATTCCGGGATATTTGCAGCTTGTTCGAGAAGCTGAAGGCCTCCAAGAAGGTGGCCAACAAGGAGGAGGTGCTCAAGAGCTACTACGAGTCCTTCTGCCGGCACCGCGAATCCTTTCGCCGGCAAACCGGATTAAACGACGAACGGCCGGAGAACGGTGTCAGTAGCTTCTATTCCGTGCTGCGACTGCTGCTTCCGGGCGCGGACACTGGTCGCGATACCTATGGACTGCAGATCACCGCGCTGGGCAGGCTCTACATCAGAGTGCTCCAGCTACCCACAGACTGTGAGTGGGAAAACCCGTGGGCGATGGCACTACGGACTTATTTAGAATCCCTTTGTTGTCCCCTCTAGCCAGCGATGCTATCAAATTGCAGCACCGCACCGGAAACATGTACCGGGACTACGGTGATGTCGTTTATTCCGTGCTTAAGCCAAGGTGCTTTAATCCGCCCAGCGATTTGAGACTGAATCACATCCATCAGATGCTGGACACCATTGCCAATGAGAGCACAGAAGGTGGGTGCTATAAGACTATAAGACTATATCAAAATCGCCACTCCTTGCAGTTAAGCAGCAGCAGCTCATCCGGTTCACGGAGCAGGCCTCGCCTACAGAGCAAAAGTGGCTTATCCGGTTGCTGCTAAAGAGCCTCGGGCTGGGGATCGGGGAGCAAAAGATTTTCGGTGTGCTGCACCCCAAGGCCCAGGACATCTACCAACGCTGCTCCGATCTGGGACATGTGTGCAATCTGTTGGCAGACCGGACCACCGACCTAGACGCCAGCACCAGCACGGACAGTAAAGCGGCGGTCAAGTTTGTTAACCTGAATGCTGTCATCCGACCATTCCACCAGATACGACCCATGCTGTGCGAACGATTCCCGGGGGACATCCAGGAGCTGATGCAGTCGGATGTGCTCTATCTGGAGACCAAAATGGATGGCGAACGCTTTCAGCTGCACATCGATCGGGGTCGCTTTATGTACATTTCCCGCAATGGAGTGGACTACACCAGGAACTTTGGCCACAGTTACGATCACGGCACATTGACGCCAAAGCTGAGGGGCCTTCTGCCTTTGGGCCTAGAGTCCATCATCCTCGACGGCGAGATGATGGTGTGGGACACCAACCAGCTGCGGTTTCGGGAAAAAGGCGAGAACACCGACGTTAAGAACCTGAAGCCGGAGGGCAGCTGGCAGCCCTGTTTCGTGGTCTACGATCTGCTATATTTCAATGGCCAGAGTCTGCTGGATCATACCTACATTCAGCGGGCGTACAAGTTACAGAAACTGATAGTTGAACAGTCAGGTGTGCTGCAGTTAATGCGTGCCCGCAAAATCGGTTCCGTGAAAGAGTTCAACGAGCTGTTCCAGCAGGCACTCGACTCCCACGCCGAAGGCATTGTGCTGAAGAAGCAGGGGTCCAGATATCACCCAGGCGTAAGACTGGGCGGCGGGTGGTACAAGGACAAGGCTGATGTAAGTAGAGTATTTTTTGACAGATTGCATATATATGAGCGCTCACTTTAATGTTCCAACCAGTACATCAAGGGACTGATCACCGAGTTCGATGTGCTGATCATCGGTGCATTCTACAACCGCAAGCGCACCTTTGTGGACTCATTTTTGCTTGGAGTTCTTCAGCCAGCTCCGCCTGGCAGCTCCAATCGTCCCGAAGTCTTCAGTATTGGAGTGGTTGCCAACAATACAAAACAGCGCGGAGTGCTAAATCACACTCTGAAACCGCATTGGCATGATGTAGTCAATGAGCCACCGCCACTGTGGTTTCACTACAAGCCCAAGGAGAAGTCCGGATGCCCCGATCTGTGGATCGAACCGCACAACTCGGTAATCTTGCAGGTGAAAGCTGCCGATCTGGCCCCAAATGTAGCATTTTTCACCCGAAAATCGTTACACTTTCCACGCACTGAGATGAAACGAGATGATAAGCCCTGGAGCGAATGTATGACACTTAAGGAGTTTAACGACTTATGCGAGGGTTCCTTGGCCATCAAGAAGTTAAACAAGCGGCAGCTGCGACTTGAGGATGTGACAACCAAGCGGAAGCAGATGCGGATGACGCCCTCTGAGCGAAACCGTCTGGGATTGGCCGTCTATGAGAAGCGCTATAACGAAGACCCATCGGCTAGCAGTTCGAAACTCTTCGACGGTCTGAGCTTTTGCATTCTGAGCGGATCTGCCGGACGACATAGCAAGCATCAGCTGCAGGAGCTGGCTGTCAAAAACGGTGGCTGCATCGTGGAGAATCCGCTGCCCAATGATCCCAAGTGCTTTTGCATCGCAGGCGATGAGACGTTTTTAGTTAAGCGGCTCATCCTTCAAAAGCCACGCACCTGTGACATTGTGCGCATGGAGTGGCTACTGAGAGTCTGCCAGAAGCAGGAGCTTGAACTGAGGCCTAGGGATCTTATTGCGGCCACTGAACCACTGCAGCAGGATCTGGCTGTGTGTTTTGACCGCCACGGTGATAGCTACAGTAAAGACATTGCCAACGTGGAGGAGTTGCAGGACCTTCTGCGTGACATTAGTTTGACAGCTGAGAATGTGGCTGGCATAAGCGCATCTAATTTAAATGCTCTAGAGGATCGGCTTCTGGATGGGAAACAGAACCTTAACATGTTCCGGCATCTTCATGCGTACTTCTACAGTTCGCAAGGCGATGAATTAGCCAAGCTTCTGTTTATGCAAAACGGCGGCCGGATAGTCGACGATTCCGATTCGCAACTAAATCTTGAATTTATTTGTGTGTCTTCTGACATAGATAATGAGCACTTCAAGCACTGGCTTCACAATCATTCAAAGTTGAGCGCTGACAAGGTCTTAAACTCGGCATGGATCCATCAGTCCCATCGGGAAGGCATCCTACTTCCTATGCACGGTTTCCTTCAAGTCGATTAGTTTAAAATTAAAAATTACCTGTTGTCTTGTTATAACATTTTATCCACCGTTGTTTTTGTATTTTTATAGGAATCCATCCAAATTCTAATGCTAAACCTGTCTGCTTTATATCATGGAGTATTTTCTCTGGCCTTTAATAAAGTTAAACATATAAAAACATATATTTGCAATTTGATTACTTCACTAATTGTTGGAAATAAGTACACAAAAGTTGCTGTTTTTCAAAGATTTCGTTTTTATTCACATAAAAAGAGATAACGAGCAGAATAGTATTGATTCCGTTGGGATGATTTTGGACAAATTTTGGGGTAGTGTGGATGTAAGGTTTGTTATTTCGCCAATACGTTTGACAGTTCGGTTGCAAAAGTTCAGGGAGTTCTTTTCGGGTATTTCAATGGTTTGTCGGTTCTGCTTTTTGGGCAATAAGAACATCAAAAATACATTTATTTTATTCATTGTAAAGTTATATGAATATGCTTGTATATATAACATAAATAATGTATATATCGGTGTATAACATTTAACACTAACAATTCTTAAGCGCGAGCTCTTCGCTCCCTCTCTCTCTCTCTCTTTCTCTGTCTCCCTCCATCTCACTTGTACCTACTGACGCTATCTCTATCCTTCTTTGAATTGACTAACATTTAATTTTATGAGGAATATGCAATCTCTGAGATTGTTTAACACATTTATCGACTCTATGAACATATAGATTACGTATGTCAATTAAAGCAAAAAAAAACAATATTAGTTTCACTTTCTCTGTTAGTTCGATTCTTGGGAGTGGGCGAAATTCGTGGTTGGAATATTTGTAGACGTTTATACATACATAAATAGTTGGGCTTGGGCATACAAATGCAGAGTTCTCTCGATCTTGATCTTTATTTGGGGTATAACAAGTGTTGAAGTTCATTCAATTGATAATCTGTATATTAAACTTAGTCGTTTCTTTTCAATGTAGTTTGGTTGTGGGTTTGTTCTCTTATATTTTGCGTTTTGTGTTTCTTATTCTGGTATGGTAAATAGGTTACAACGCTACACATAACAACTATCAACATTAACGGTATGCATAATAATAGCGATTGTATTATAATAATAATAGTAATAACATTAGTTACATCTTTATTTGTGTATGGTCCTTCAATATAATTGAAAACGAAAATGATTAAATCATAAACAAAATAATAATTGCATTTTCTTTAAATCAAAAGTCTTTTGGAATTTCTCGCATATTCATTATATTCGTAGCTATGTACTTTAATATGTACTTTTTTTTATAAATTATGAACTGTATAATAATAATTTCTTTTCGTGGTTTTCTTCTGACCCAAAATTAAATAAGCTTAATTTTACTACCAAAACGTTTAGTTAGGCTTAAATTGTAAAGTATACCTAAAATTCTCAAACAAATAAAAGGAAGTTTACAAATCAGACTTAAATATGAAAATAGTTCGTCCAGCAAAGAGTGTAATCAACATTTGTTCCATGAAAGTTAATTCTTTCTATAATTATCGATTTTCAAGGTTTATATTTAAATTCCTCACTTTCTGTTTTCATTCTTCACTTTCGGGATTTCACTTTATATTTCGTAGGTATATGGCAGTCGTTATCATTGTTTTAATTTAACCTTTTGAGATGAGTTGATCATTTTTTAAAAATCAATATTAATATAAAAAAAAAAAAAATAAAAAAAAAACATTAAATGTAGGTATTATATAAAAATAGGGTTTATTCCTAAACGTAAGCAAATCTAAAGCTACTAATGTGTTTGTGTTTGTGGTTTTTATCCTCTGATCCCGTTTCTAATCCATCCACTTGGTCAAAAAGTTGGTCCACATGAAACCTTTAATCCGTCTTATCGTTTGTGTTTTTTTTTTGTGTGTGTCTATACTACATTTATACTTAAGACTAAGCCTGTGTAGGAGTGACAATTATAGTTGATTAATAAAAAGCAAGTCCACATAGTTTTATTTGTTGATCTGAAGCCGTTTAAACTGTAAAAAATGTGGAAGAAATCAATTAGTTAGTAAGCAAAACACAAAACACATAAGATATCATATCAAAAGGGGATTACTAAGGAACTCACGCTGATCAAAGGTGCTCGGGTTGATGAAGCTGATCAGATCCTGATCCGACATCGTGGTCAGCTCCTGGGGAATGGGCGGCTGCACCGCCACGGCGGCCGCTGCAGCTACCGCTCCAACCGCTGCCGGAAGTATGCTGCCCGCTGTGTTTGGGGCAGATGCCTGCTGCGTCATCACTGCTCCATTGGTGGTCACTGCGGCGGTGGCCACCGACTTTTGCAGCGCATTCTCGCTGGCCAGCGCAACGATCAGAGATTCTTGTGGTGTCGGCGGCACCACCGGCAAGTGGTGACCACGATGGTGACTGGTCACATGTCCGGAAACGTGTCCCGTGACACGACTGTGGCTGCGACTGTGACCATGATGACCATGGTGGCTGCGGTGACTGTGATTCATCGACTGGAAATTGGCTGCTTCTACAGCTACCGCAGCAGCGGCAGCTGCCGCTGTTTCTGGTGTGCTTGAGTGGTTCAACAGCAGATTAACCAATGGATCCGATGCCGTCTCGGCAGGATTACCGCTCACTCCGACGGCTGCCTGCGGCGAATGGGAGTGGACGCGACCATGGTGACGGTAGTGGTGCTGCTCCTGCTCCTGGGTGGTTATAAAGTCCGCCGCAGCCTTGATAATCATGTTGCTGACCGCAGTGGATGTGGCAGTGGCAGCGACCTCTGGCTGCATAACCGCTGGTGTCGGTGGCAGCGTGTCCACAACTCCAACACCCGATGCCGCGGTGGGTGGACTCATCATGATGTTACTCAATGCCAAGGCTGCTACCGCTGCATCCTGCTGGGTAGGTTCCGGCTGCATGGCTATGTCGTTCAAAATAGAGTTGGCCATGGTCACTTGGTGGGGTGCCAGAATATTGGGCACCACAGCAGTGGCCGCTCCATTTGCCGAGCACAAAATCGTCGAGGGCGAAACGGCGGGATTCATGATGATATCGGTGGACAGACCACCGGTGACATCGACAGGCGCCGGGCCACCCAGGGCAGCAGCTCCGGCCAGAGCAGCCGCCGGCTCCGAATTGAGTATGATGTCCTGACTCAGGGGTGAACTATTCGGGGAAGTCTCACTGCCACTCATGGAGCTGCTGGAATTCGTGGAACTTAGGGACAAACTCCTTTCCAGCACCACATTGGGCGGCGCACTGCCCATTTTGGCCTGAAGAATATCGGTCAGGGCATGATCAATCACCGCCGAGGTGGTGAACAGTGCCGGCTCAGTGGTACCGTTGCTGGAAACCACCGATGTGGATTTGGTCAGTTCATCAATGAACTTGTGCACCTGTTGCTGCTGCTGCTGCTGCTGCTGTTGTTGTTGCTGCTGTTGTTGCTGGGGCTGTTGTTGCTGCTGTTGCTGCTGCTGCTGTTGTTGCTGTTGCTGCTGCTGCTCTTGCATCTGCTCCTGCATCTGCTGGTGCTGCTGCACGACATGCTTCACAATCTCGTTTTTGACGGCCAGTTCCACCGCCACAGCCACCGCCGCCGGATCAATATCCACTGCAGCGGCCACAGCGGCAGCAGTAGCCGGTGCCACAACGGCCGGGAAACCGGGCAGACTGTTTGACTGATCGTACATGATGGTGTCGAGGCTGGGCTTTCGTGCAAAGCGATGATACTGCAAGGCTGCGTTCGGGCTGTCCGGTGTGGATTCACCGGTCAGGGGACTGTGCGAGTTGCTGTCGTCGAGTTCCGTCTTCAATGCCTCCGCACTGGCCGCCACTGCGTTGAGATGGACCAGCTGCTGGTCCGTGATCATCGGCGTGACACTGGGCAGCGAGGAGCGCCGAACGCCCATAGGTATTTGGGTGGTGATGGGTGGAGGCATCATGCCCGAATCGATCTCGTGCTTGGCCTCCACAGCGTCGCCCGGAGATGGGTTGTTCCCAGAACCGCCTGCCCCACTCCAACCACTGGAGCCACTCGCATTGGACGCTGCTGTGGTGTCCATGAAACTGCTCACATCTACAAGAGGAACAATGGACAGAAAAGAGGCCTCTTAGTAATCTCATTTTGGTGGTATGTCATGCAAGAATCATTGGGTCGTAATATAAGAAATCATAAAAAACAAAGATATAATGAAGGGCAGTCAGGGTATTTTTTTTTTTTTTTTTTTTTGGGAGGGGTGGGTGGTCTCTTAATCCTAAGCCAGGTTTCTGAGACAGGGTCTTGAGAGGGAATTGCAGAGAGAGGTCCGAAAAATCCGAGTGCATTTCCCTTCTTTCCGGAGCTACTACAACTTACAAACTAAAAAACTTAATCTATAGCGAAAGAAAAGCACTCGAATTCTCTGGATCTGCCATCTCCGCAGGGACGTTGGTATGTAAATCTAAATCTTAGGAAATAGTTAAAACTAGAGTTCTATTTTATTTTAGGTTCTTAAGAGTATATAAGCTTGGCTACGAAGTTTCACAGGCAAATTCTTTCACACGGCACTTAGTAAAGGGAATGGAGCAACAAGATAGCTACGAAAGAGGTCTTCAAATCTTCTTAGAACATTTCTTCTTTCAACGGCACACACAAAAATGACTGACTGACTAAATCAAACCACACCAAGCTGACCAGATCGATTACAAAGCAATCATTGCACACTACAAATGACAAGACAAACCCGATCGAAAATGAATCAGACAGACTCTTCTAAGTAAGCCTTAACTCTTCATCTATCACACAGCTAAAGACAAGATTTGATTAACAAATATTTCAGAGCACCAGACGTTACGAAACTATACCATTCAACTAATTCACATCAGCAATCGCACAAATCAACAACAGTCATTCGTCAATCGTAAAGTTTATGCACTCAATCATTCAATCACATTGGCACACTCCAAGCTTCTTCGTTTGCTAATGAATAGACTTAATAGTTACTTCTAATTGCTGAACTTAGATACTATTGCTTAGATCTAGGGTGTTTATGGATTAGTATTAGGAGCCAGAAAACCCAAAATTTCCCAGTTCACGAGTCCTAAGCGGGGTCGCATTGATCTAAAGCAGTTGTCGTTCTCTAGGCGTAATGTTGAGGCTCTGAAGTCGAGCGATGCTTGAATTTCCACTCGTTCTAGACGAGTCCCATCACTACCACCTCTTATTTTGGGTCTTTCAGAACAAGTTCCCGCTCATAGTTTCTAAAGTTTAAAATCATATCTTTTCTCTTGTACATTTGAGTTTTGTTTGAGATTTTTAACTGCACCCGAACTGTCTGTATACTGTCTGTATATTGCATTCCATTTAATCCAGAGGTTGAGGTCTTCCCAGTCTTCACAGTCTTCACTGTGAATTCTGTACATAAATTGTTTGATTAGACAGAGGAGAACGGAAACTGATATTTAAAGGGTATGCAATGAATGTTTTAGGTAAGAAATGTAATTATATAGGTTACCATACATTTTTTTTGAAATTACCCATCTTTGTAATGAAATGTTTAGAAAATAGTTTTCAAAAATTATAAGTAGGGGAATATTACTGAATTTTTTTAGGATTTCAAGGGTTTACAAAATGATGTCGAAAATCGAAGCAATTTCATAGCTAATCTAGCCAAATTAACTGAGCCCTGACATATGGCAGTTCCAGAACGATCTCAAGGTATTCACAAACAGGACAGGACAAAAAAATTTTTAGATGGTGTTAGCTTTATGTGAGTACGCAAATATATGGTATTTCTATATATAAATGTATATAGACGCTTAAAGGTAATGCTCTAAGGTTATTTGTGAAATGGGGTTCCCTTATAGTTAATAGCAATGATAAATGTGGTGTGTGAGTGTGAGTGTGTGTGGAGCAGGGTATTGTGTGTTTATGTATTTATTAATAGACATATAGAAAATGGTTTACGAAGGGCAAAAAAGAATTCGTACGTTGGTCAATCGGTAATTATTTTTTTGGTAATTTGTTTCTGTAAGAGTTGAATGGTTTTTTTTGTGTATTTTTTTTTTTTTTTTAACCAGTACCCTAAAATTATCCTTGATGCTGTAGTTGCTGTTGTTGTTGAAGGTTAGAGATGGGACTAGAGATGAGCAGAGGTGGCTGTGCTGAAGACTCGTTGGGGCTAAAAATCCGTCGCCGATCATCATTTCCTATGGGGTTGGATAGGATATTGCTGCTTTGGTGCCATAGGTCCTTCAAATTGTTTACATATCTCGATTTCTGTGTGTCTGTGTGACGTGTGTGGGTGTGTGAGTATCTATCGCCATCGAACGCAAGCGATTGGCAGTCACTTATCGAGCGATTGCTGCGATTCTTTCGATTACATCGCTTTTGTCCAGCGTTGCTTTCCAGGCAAGCTTTTGATTTATTTCTTCGCTTTTCGTTGGCCACTTTGCTATGGATACTGTTCGTGTTTGTATATATAGAGAGATACAGGATATATCGGTGTCTATATACTTGTTATATTGACTGTCGATTTAATTTAATTTGGATTTAATTTTGGCCTTGCATTTTATAGCACTCAAAAATTTACATATTTGACTATATAGTTAGATTGAGCACCTAAATTGCTAAAAGAAGGGGAAGGAGGAAGAATATAAAGTAAAAATATATATATGCATATTTTCTTTGGGAGGGGGAGGCAGTTTTTTTTCTATGGGGGGAGGGGAGAGTTTTTCTTGTTTGTTTATATATTTTTTAAAGACATCCTGATCTTTAATGTTATTTATCATTTATCCTGACTTGAAAAACAGATTTTATGGGGGGATCTGCCTTGCTGTTCTTCTTGTCTGGTTTATGGGTATATCCTCCCGATAGTTCTGCTGCTTCTGCTGCTGCTGAATCATCGTGTGTCGGTTTATGTTCGGTTTCTTTTATGTTATCGCTTTGGTTTTTTGCTTTCCTTCGTCTGTTTTTGGGTATTTTTCTCGGCTGAACATGATCAAGAAAACTCTGCAATTCATTCAAAATACCCCCGGCACAAACACACACACACGTATTCAAATAAGCAAACACACACGGAAACACTCGACCAAACAAACAAGCAAACAAACACTGGCACACGCATAACTTAAGCAAGAAGAAAAGTCCCCAGGAAAAGCGAAACTTTGGTTTTGTTTAAGTACATATTTAAAAAAAGCAAGGAAAATCGACTCAGGCATGGTTGAAAATATTCTACACAGAAAATGATATTAAACTAGAATAGAAAAAACTATTCTTCATCATCGCAAAGGAACGGTTTGGAGGGAAAAATCAAGTTCATTCATTCCGCAGAGTTGTTTCGATCAGTTTCCGGTTCCGCTCCTGATTTTCTTTTTTTTTTTCGGTGGAGGGTTAGAGCAGAGACGAAGAGACGAAGAGAGAGGAGCAGAGAGTAAGAGTGAGAGACGGGAGGTGGGGGAAGACTGGAGGAGTCGGTTCTCCGAAGATTTGCACGGTCCTGTGCCTTAATCATTCATGGTTATTAATTTAATTTAGGGTTTTTCGTTATATCATTCTGTTGTTGTGCTTATAGATTAAGTTATATTTTATGTTATACTTTTCGTTTGATTTGCTCTTTTTTCCTACTTAATTAATATAAGGTATTGATATTTTCATGCGTTATTCGATGCCAAATAAAGAGTAGTAGGTAGTATGAAGGAAAACGGAGTGGAAAAAGGTAGCAGGCAAGGAATGAGAATCAAATTACCCTTCTCAGTGACCCATGTATGCATGAAAATATATTTTTTTTAGTAAATACACATAATAATGAGAAAGCAATGAATTCGACGTCTTTTAGTAGTTTATCAGGCAAAATGAATGGGAACAATGGAAGAAACTATTATAATTATTCCTTTCAAGGCATAAACTAACTATTTTGATTTACATGTCGCACTTTAAATAAATGGCATATGGTACTGCTTCAATTGTTTGAAGTATAAAGCAATAGGTTCCTTAAACCTTGGACTTGGAATAACATCACAGCCATAATGGTCTTAAAAGTCATCGAATTTCGTTTAACCTTCGTTCTGCATATCTCAGTTCAAAAGCATATTAATTTGGCAAAACAATTTCGTTCAGTTTTCTTTGTGCTGTTAGCTACACACAGACTTGCTAATTGTTAAATATATATTTAATAATGAATGCAAATACTTTTAGCCAAACCGCAAACAAAGAGCCACCAAGGAAAGGAGAGAAAGGGAAGTAGATGATAAATAGAAGGGGAAAGGGAGGAGCAGAATAACGCATGAAGAGATCAGTTTGTTTTACCTATCGCTTATTAATTTATACGACTTGAATAGGTTTCTTTTGTAACCACAAACGTTTCTAGTTTAGCTAATTAATATTCGATTGTTGGATCTGAACAAAATAATAAATCAAAAAAAAATGCAGCTTCAAAGTGGTTGAGGTACAATAAAAATGACACTAAACATACACTTTAAATAACTGCCTAAGCCCGAAATACCTCAGGTACACGTACGTATCTTATTCTCTTTTTTATTCTATTTCGATTTGCTCGGTTTGATTTCTTTCGGTTTCTATACAGCTAACGATTCGCGATCTCCGACTGGGAGTTTGTGGTTGGTAATTTGGTTGGTTGGGTGCAATCGAACGCTTAGTCAACAAATAGATACCTTGGGCGTGGATTGTGTTACTTAACGTGCTGGCCGCCGCCAGCGTCGTGTATTGTCCCTTGGGCGTGTAGGTGAACGTGTGCGGCTCGCTCTTCTTGCCGCTGGAGACGATCGACACCTGCACCTGGACCGGCTTCAGGATGTTCTGGTGCAGATACGGTGGCACCGTGCAAATCAGATGAGTCTGCGGGCACAATGACAAGTAGTTGTTAGTTCTCATAACGCACACATTCTCATAACTGTCAATGGTATGGGCACGCACCTGGTGTAGATACTCCTTGTCCGGCAGAACGCTTTGTTCCCAAAGAGCGGCGGTTCCACCGATGAGCTGCTGGCGCACTGCAATTTCCGTGGCCGGATCGTCGCCGTTGACGCTGTCGTAGGTCTCCTGGAACACCACGTGTGTGTCCTTCAGAAAGTTCTTGCCGATAATGAACAGCTCGAGGCCGCCATCAATGGGACAGGAGTTTAATGATTTCTTGCATATTTCCGGCACGCCAGGTGGTTGAGCTAAAGGCACGAACATCAAATTAATTACAGTGCAATTAAACAGCTAAATGTGTTGAGCACTCACTGCAGATGATTGGATTCGAGCAGACCTGGAGGGTCTCAGTGGTGCCATCGTCCCGTGTCAGCTGGGTGCGGAACACCATCCGGCAGCGGGTCGATTTCTTCTTGTTCTTTTGCGCCAGGTGCTCGGGAAAGCGGTGCTCCACATCCACATTGCGTTCCTGCAAACAAAATGGTAAGTAATTAGAAATCGAAACTGTCATCAAGGAGGACTTCTGCTCCTGCTCCTGCTTCTTCTCCTGCTAGTTTCGTGACCCACCTTCAGGATTCCAACGCAATCGCAGGTGATGGTCATGTCCGTTTCGGGCTTCAAATCGATCTCAATGACCATGGTGCCGTCGACCTTCTTCTCGTTGCACTGCGTCGAGTTCTTGCCGGCGACCTTGCAGGCCTGGTAGAACATGTGCGGTGCCACGCGTCCAATGTCCGTGCCAATGAAGACCTGGAGGACGGCCACCTTGTCGTATCCGATCAGTCGGACGATGGGGAATCCATTGCCGCTGCGATCCTTGACGGCTCCTCGGCTGCCCTCCGTTTGGTAGCGTGCCCGGTGCTGTTGCTCCGGCTGGGAGACGATCTCCAGCTGCACCTGCCCATCGTTGGAGCTGGCGACGCTGTTCAGCGGGGTAGCGGGCTGCCGTTTGTTGGCCACTCGCGTCACATTCCTGGCCGATATGAATCTGTGGGTTGCAACAAGTAGATCGAAATAGTTCGAACTGTATTAGTCTGTTCACTGGCGCAACTTTTCCATCCGATCGTTAAAAATCGATGGCTGAGTTTATTTGTCTAAGGATTGTTAACAAAATAGGAAAAAAAAACTCGGATCTTGTACTTGAACTTTGGCCGATGAGGAAATCTAGATTCGATACGATTTGGGTTTAATGATTTATGTATGTTTTGTTTTTCCCATGGGCTGGCCGAAAAAAAGTGGAGCTGGGGCGGCATGAGATTGCGTGAATACTACTTTTTAGATACAAATAGAAAAGGCGGTAAAGCTACGAGTAC
This sequence comes from Drosophila orena, assembly GCA_005876975.1. Classification (NCBI taxonomy): domain Eukaryota; kingdom Metazoa; phylum Arthropoda; class Insecta; order Diptera; family Drosophilidae; genus Drosophila; species Drosophila orena. The sequence continues at coordinate 48,562 of VCKV01000299.1, forward strand.
ACAGATACGGATTGAGTTAAATATGTAGAGCTGAATAATGAATGATATATGAGTCGTTTGAATGCTGTTAATTACTCACAAACATACACACACGCACATGAAACATAAAACGGCCGAAAAGGAATTTTTAGCAAATTTTCATAGCTGCACTTTGCATTCTGTTCGGTTCGGTTCGGTTCGGTTTGATTTGTTTTGTTTTCTTTTGTTTTGTTTAAGTAAATCTTGGCTGTGACCAATTGTTTACAATTGTTTCGAATTTATACGCCTTTGTTTACAAACGGACACATACGCACATGTGCATGTGTAAAAAATACATACAGAAAGATGGGAACAAACGCACATTTGGCAATTATTAAAAAGAACAAAAGTCAAAGCCATCAAAGTAAATAATCTGGGAATAACAAACGTTTTTTTTGTTTCGGCTACAGTGTGCAGAGTCAATTATTCCGGCAGCGAAATAATTTATTTTGCGGCTCCTAATTGTTTTGCGTCTTGATGGCACTTGTTGTTTAATTTTGAAAGGTAATCCAGTAATTTGTCATTGCTTAAACATTTTTGGGTCATTAAAATATTCTCGGGGCTACTTTCCGTGCTGTTTGTTTTATAAATTAGTTTTTGTATCTTTTTTTAGAATGTATAAACTCTAACAATATTCTTCGCCAATCTTGTCTGTTTCGCTAACGAAATTTTGGCTACAAATTTTGTGTCCGTGATATTGAGGCAAATTTTTCTTTCGAGTTCAAATATTTAGTTCGAATTTTGATGTAAATCAAGTGGCATTATTGTGTCCTAGGGTGTATCTAGTTCTGCAGTTTGGTTACATGTTTTGTGGTTTCAAATTGTTACTAAATTATAGAAAATTTACCAAAGAACGTATTTGTTATTTGTGTGGCAAACTCTGTTTTCTTTTTAACGCTGCAAAAGAAAACACGCTGCTTACTTTGTCTCAATGTTGCTGCTGCTGCTGCTGCTGCTGCTGCTACTGGTGTTGTTGTTGTTGTTGTTGCTGCTACTGATGCGCGGCAGGAGGCTAACAATGGACGTGGCAGATGCGGCGGAGGCGGCAATGGGCGGGGACGAGGGCGTGGCCTCGACCACGGATGCCACCGTTACGGAACTGGCAATCTTGCGGATGAACTCATCCTCGCTACAGGCATCATCGTTGTCCAGTTCCACCTGGTTGCACTCGAGCTTCTTGCGTTTGATGTGCTTGCCATGGCGGTGATGGTGATGCTGTTGGTGGTGATGCGGCTGCTGTTGCTGCGACTGTTGCTGCTGCGGCTGTTGCTGTTGCTGATGCTGCTGCTGCTGCAACAGCAATCCGTACTGAAACTGTTGCTGTTGCACCGAATTCTGCTGCTGCTGCTGCTGCTGATGCTGCTGTTGTTGCTGATGCTGCTGTTGTTGCTGTTGCACGTTGAAGGCATTCACGGCTGCTGCCACGGCTGCCTCGGTTGCCTGGAAGACGTCTCCAAATGGATCCGAGTTGCTATTGCCACTGGCTGCCGTCAACTTGGTGTCGTTCACGAAGCCCGTATCCTCGTCCACACCGGTCGGCGTCGAGGTGGCCGAATCCTCCGAGGAGGACGCCGATATCATGTCCAGATCCTCCAGATAGTGAAGCATCATTTTCGTGTCGTGTCGCGATCTATACGTTAACATATATATACAGACATTCATGTACATGGATACACAACAGCAACACACGCACGCATTACATAATGTTTTGTAAATTGATTTATGGATCGTTTTTGTATTTAAACTTGGGCACTAAATAGTCTACGGCTAAGTAGGCAGAGCCTTGACAGATTTGAACAGGTTAATATAATATCATCATTTTCAACTGGCAGGATACCATTTAATCTTTAAAGTACATTTATAATTGGCATTAAGTAAATGAGAGCCCAGCTTTGTTTGTCTCAAAGGAGATTGTAAATAGACAGACTTGGAATTCCAATGCGCCAATCAATGTCCGATTGCATTCGAATACATTCATCGAACCCAAATCAACACTCAGCTCAATAGAGAAACCTAAACCGAATATAACTGAACGGATCCCGGCGGAACTCAACGGAACTGATCGAAACTAACGGCCTGAACTCAATCGAGGACTGATTTCATTTAAATGAACAGAAAAATCAAAACAATTTCACGCTTGAAAATTGAAAAAAAAAAATAGGGGAAACCACTACTTGCTAAACAATTCTCCAACAACAATTAAAAGTTACTTTAATATGTCTTGGCAACAAAGTTCAAATAGATCAAATCAGAACACAAACGAATGCTTGACAATCAATCAAATACAACTAGTTTAATGTCAATGGACTCGCTTCTTGTTGCCTTCATCCAGTTTAGATTGCAAAATATGAGCTTCGTGCGTTTAAGTTACTCATGAGAAAGTCCACAAGAATTCCCTGCGTTGTGGAACTACGTAGAGGTTCGCCTATTAGCTAATAAAACTGATAAAGTCGCATGCCATAATTTCCCTGCATCCATAACGGGCATACGTAATCTGCCGCAGATACTGCGCTTCAATCCTAACCCAAATCGGGCGACTGCAGCTGATTGATTATAAGCGGAGCAAAGCAAAGCGAAATCACGAATCGCGAGGCGGTCGGCGGTCGGCGGCCACAGTGCGTATAAGTAATCGCGTCCACATACTAACAGAAGCCAGCAAGAAAATAAGAAAACAAGAAATCAAGAAATCAAGAAAACAATCCCCATACAGAAGTCATTGGCCAAAGTACGACAGAGACGCAGAGCGCCAAGAAAAATGCGTGTTTTCATGCATGCTAATTAAATTAAGCGCCAAAGAATGTGCAAATCTGCAGCGGCAAAAGCTGACGAGCAAACTGAAAAAAGAACAAATGTAGCACAGAATATGTATAACGAAAAAAGAACCATTGCCTAATGAATATTTAAGAACAATTTTTTAATTTCCAAAATCATTTTTAACTCATTTAAACACAAGAAAAATGTGAATACTAAACAGAACTTCTTGTAAAAAGCCCCTTGCAGTAGTACGTCAGTGTCGATGGATTTAAGAAACAAGCACTTAACAATTAACCATTAACCGATCGTTCCTGTAATTACCGAAGGCCCTAAATAAGCCTAAGGCCATAAAAATCACAAAATCACAACACATCCATTGTTTTCCCATCGGATTCCTCAGAGATAAGGGGCGGCCCCCCAAGAGCCGAGCACCTACTGAATTAGCCTTAGATTCCCAACTGCAATTGGCAATAACTGATAAGCTGATAAGATAATGCGGCGCTTTACACAGATAGGTGCCATGCAATTACAATAGCCACAAAGCTGCAGCCACAAAACGACAACAACAGCACAAACGGCAACGAAACACATTGGTAGCGCGCACAAATTCAGATTGCATCCGAAATCTCTTAGTCCGCATCGAGTCACACCAAATTATAATAATCAAATTCACCATGACCCACAAAGCAGAAACCTGTCCAGGCGAGAGTCTTCAACTAACACAGTGGAGGAAGGAAAGCACTTTCGTGCAACAGTAGCTCAAGGATTCCCGAGGATCCTCACTTTCATATAAATCAGATACATACCACACTTACAAGATACTAAACAGCAATTGCTATAGCTATCGTATGCATACACGTATATTTAATTTAGTTTCCTAATGGTTACACGTATTATTCAATAGCCCATTTCTCGCGATCGACGCACAAGCACACGCGTTCCAACCGAAGCGAATTACTGAACTGAACTTGAAAAGTGATCGGTGGGACACTATTAATGGAGGCGCCTCAGTCCTCAGCCCGGCGTTCCTCCTGAAATGAGCTATTTCATAGCTTTCAGGTACCGACAAACAAACAAGCACTGAACAATGCGAACCAGTAATTCCCTGAAGATCGCTTACATTCGTGGTAATGCAAAAGTATGTACACGCATGTATTTGGCTTAGAGAAAGTCTGTCTAAGCCGAGAATTTAAAACAGGTGCTTCAAATCTGTGCACAAATTCCTATTATACACGGGGGCTTACAGGTTTTAGTTTAAATGAGGCGACCCCCCACCCCCCGTTTATGATATGAAATCTGTTACCCGTTGTTTACTTACAGACATGCGGACATACGTGTAAACAAAATCGCAGTATGGTGAATAATACTGATATGTGGGAGGAGGAGGAGGAGCATAAATACTGGAAAAGATCTCTTCGACGTGTGCGCGCATACATACATACGTGCATGTATGTAAGTTTGTGCAGCAGAGTGTGGGTGTATTTGCGGTGGGGCAATCAACAATCATTCACTCGAAACCATGAATCAAACGCAAAACGAAATGAAATCATGAGCCGGCAATTATCTCGAGTTGCGCCTGCGCATGAACTAGCATGAAGACCTTTTGGGACTGGGGAGGGGGGGCAAATATACTTGTATATCTACATACATACATATGTACGTGTATGTATATGGCTGGATGTCGGGGCAAGTGGTGGCAATGACTCACCTTGATACAGGTATCGCTCTGATTAAATGCTGCTGCGGTGAATGTTGCTGCTGATGCTGTTGCTGCTGCTGCTGCTGTTGCTGCTGTTGCTGCTGCTGCTGTTGCTGCTGTTGCTGGTGATGCTGCTGATGCTGCTGCAACGTGTTGCTGGCCACCGCGGCAGCTGCTGCGGCTGCTGCAGCAGCCACTGTGTTGGTTAAAGCGCTGTTGACCAGCAAACTGGATCGCTGGCCGGAGTTGGAGCCACTGCCTCCATTGGCCGCAGGATCGGCCACGCCCCCAGCTCCTGCCGCGGCCCGCAGCTCTGTGTGCTGATCGAACCCCAGCCCACTGTCGTTCGAATTGTCGCAGGGCGGCGGATGGGGTCGCTGTGGTATTCGCTTCCCAGGAACCATTTTGCCAGGACCCGCCTGGAAATGTGCAAAGGAAATGGAGCCAATCAGTACAACAACTTTACCCTTTAGAGCCAATAACTAAGTAAAAGCTGGACTTATGCTAGCTTCAAGTGGTTAATTATTGACTAACTCACCCTGGTTATGGTGTGCAGCTTACCGGGCAATCCCTTGCCCGGCTGTCTTTTCGAGGGTATGCGAAAGCCCTTGCGATGTATTCGCGCACTCATTGTGGAGTTGGTGGACATGGTCATTCTCATGCCTGGAATGTAAATAAAGCAAGTGATGTGATTAGTATTAATTGATTAATACAAGTATACGCGCACGCCAAACATCGTACGTGTACGACTGTTTGATTATGTCCTTTGTTTCTGGCACTCCCCATTAGAGGCAGGTCAAAGTGAAAACTCCTATACGATCGCCTCATTCGCGGTTCCACATAGCGCCTATGGTACTGCACTTTATTGGAGCACAAAAGAATTGAAATCCAGATAGAGGCGAGCCAAGAAATCATTGTCTGATTTGTGGTGCGGTGCCCGTTCGTTCGCAAGTTGCAAGTTATATGCCATGCATATGGAAACTGATAATGCTGCGACGTCTATGGGGTGCATTGAACTCCGCCGGAGAGTGCAAACCCGGAGACCTAGGGTCCCTGTACTGTCTGAATCTGCCCGAGCTGAGCATAGAATCTGTTCCAGCTGCACTTCCCCCTGCCATTGTAACAATGATAGTTATGGTGATGGTGATGGGGATGGTGATGCTACTACTATTGCATTCTTTGTTGATCTCAATTGAAGCTCAATTTCCATTTGCATTCGCACTCGCACTCGCATTCGCATTTCCATTTCAATTCCCAACAGCAGTTAAGTGCTATTTTTTTTTATTTTATTTCATTTTCTGCTGTTCCACATGGAGTTCTTGCCTACAAGTAGAGCCACACATGTACATACATATATCATCTGTTTGTACATTATCATGGGCAGCGGCAGCGGCAGCAGCAGCGCAGCCCAGCCAGCAGAACAATGGGCTGGGGTCCGCTGATAAGGAGCCAGACAAACCCGACCAAACTAAACGAGCCCAACCCATTAACAAGCACTCCTCAAGCAGCCTTAATTCTTTATTGTTACCGCGCATTCGATTGTATATTTGGCTTTCGCTTCCTTATTTGAACTTGCATGTGCATTTCGCGGAGCATTTAATTAAAATGCGAATCGATTGCAAGCACAATTTGATAATTTCTTGGGGAAGCGCAGGCGAGGCGCAGGAATACGACTGGGATTATATCTCCCATATAGGGTCGGGTAATCTGGGTTCTAAGATATTTGTTGGGGTAGGCCAAAGTCGAGGCAAAAAAAAATAAAAAGAAAAAAAAGGGAAAACGATAACAATACAAGGGCAATTGGAAAAGGAAAGAAGGATTTTACGGTCAACTGCTTAAGTTTAAATTACATTTACAGATAATAATTCCTTTCACTTCCAATGGGAAAACATAAAAAAAAGTGGAATAAATGCCGAAAAAAAACCGCGTAATTCTGAAAGCCTAAAAATTTGTCAAGCTCGTACGCTCTCTTCCCGAAATCCCTTTAATTCCAGATAAATCTCCTATGAAACTATGTTCCGTTCCTTAATTCCGGTAAACTCGTTCAGCAATTACGAGCTGAATTATGAGATAAGAATCGAGCAAACAACAGCGCCTTTGATAGCAGCAACGAAAACAAACAAACGTTGATCTTCAATTACGAATATTCTGTGCTGAAGGTATTACTCAAATGAAAGAGGTGAGAAAAGCTGCTCGACTCTTGGCTCTTGTGATGGCATAGGTACAAAGAAAACAGCCACGCGATCCGCACCCGTTTTGGTCTAACCTTGGCTGGCAAGCAAACAAAGAGGCAAACAAACATTTATTGTTGGGCTGGCGGAACGCACCTACCTGCAGCAGAGCCACAAGAGTGGGAACCCGTAGAACGGATCCCGTCATATGGGCTTTACCTGGTACGGCTGCAGATAAGCCAGATACACGGGTTGGGATCGGAACCGGAGGGTGCTGGTTGATGGCTATGGCTATGATGATACGCGCCTATTGTTTCCAAGGCGCTAAACTGCCGTCTCATTACAATGCAGATACAGATACAGATACAGACACAGATACAGATACAGATACAGATGCTGATGCAGATAGAACAGATACTACAGATAAATGGATACGTTAACGATATCACAATCGGAGCAAGCCTAAAGCCACTCTCGTCTATCTACGATGATACACCAGACTTTGCACCCAATTGGCTGACAAAAAGGTGACTTTAATTCAATTCTCAACGGAGATCTGGACGAGGTTGGCGTGAAGAATTCACCTGAATAGTTAAACACAGATGTTGTTGTCTCGGTAATTTGCGAGTTCTATAATTAAACGCAGATTCCTGGGACGAAATAACAGCTTCGTCGAGGTGAATCCAAAACATATTGTCAATAAAACAATCATTTAAGTGTATTGAACCCAGTCTGACCCACTGTGCCCACCCCACCGGCCCACCCCATAGTACTTTCTCCACTACTGTGAAAGATGAGCCCCTCCTTGCCAAGTGGCTCGAAAACTATTTCATAGCGGAAATGAGAAACTAACAAGTCGGAGCAATTTGTTCGATTAAAAGGTAGCGCTTTCAAATGTTCCACATTTCAGCCGGCTTTAATAGAGTTATTCAGGTAATATTACTATAAACATACTGGCTCGAATGAAAAGGAATTCAATTCGGCAAGATCAATATTTTGTTTAGATCCTATTACAAGCACCTCTACTCCTGCTGAGTTACCTTGTTACCATCCAATTAGCGGGCTGGTCAAGTGTTTCGGCATTTGATTGAAAGGTCTGGGTCTCGTTCAGTGGCTTCTTGGCCATATTTCTGCCGTTTTGCCAGTAATCTTATCGCCTCGCCAAACCTGGCAACTGGCGAAAAGCGTTAAACAAGAACCGACAACCAAGAACGAAAACCCGATATAGAGTATGAAACTGAATCACCGGCGACAACTGGCGCCTCTCGCGTAATCGGAGATTGGGGAGCTCGATATTGCTGGTTGGATGTTTGGATCTTCGGGTCTGGCTGGGAAATTCCGGCCTGGTGTACTCGATACACATCGATTATCACATGTTCTAAGAGCACAGGTGCAGCGATAGATTTGTTTTTCTTTGTCGAAGCAACTATGGCATGTTTGTTGGGATAGTGCACTTCAGGCGATGTCTGCATTTCGGATATACATATGTACGTAATGCGCCTATAAAGCCTGCAAATTGGCAAGTAAAAAACGTCTAACTCTTGTTGTCAGCTGGCATTCCACCAAAGGCTATCTATCTATCGAAAACGTGGCAAGATATGAGAAACTCATAGTTATTGAAAAAACGAAAGCGTATCTTTATGGAGGACCAATACAATTGATAGAACAACATAATTTTGGGGCTAATAAAACATTCATTGAACATACACGTATGTACATATTATATAAACTATCAGTATTTACAACTTTGAAAGTTTCAAGGTTGGGGCAAAATATTCTTATGCAAATATCTTAAAGATACGCTCTATGCTGCTTCTTAACACATTCTTACCGAAATTACTTTTGTAATGATGCTGATAGGCTTGGAAATTTGTGTTGTTGTTGCTGCCATTGTTGTTATTGCTGTGATGGGCATAGTGATGGCCATTGTTGTTGGCATTGTTGTTGCTGTGGCCACCCCCATTATTATTACTATTATTGCCGTTATTATGGTGGCTCAGATTATGCATTTTAGATGGAATCCGATAACCGGACTCGTAATGTTTATACTGATTGTAGGTGAAGCGCATTTTGATTGATTTTCACTGGACTTTAATTAACTTTAATTTACTCCTATGGCTATTTGTAGTGCAATTAATTTATTTTCAGTTAGTGTTCTTTCACTCTTTCTACTCTCTCCTCGAGCTTCTCGTTCTCTTTTTGGGATAAGTGCTTTTAGTATATTTTATAATTATGTTTACAGGCATCGATTTTGTTGTCTTCCCTCTGACTTGTATTGTTTTCGTTGATTTGGTAAATATCGTTGGCACATTTAATTGTTTCTTTGTGTTTTAAATTAATTTTGGATTGACTTTGTACATTTGTTTGTTTGTTGTTGCTTTGTTGGTTGGCAAATGTGCTCTGCAGTTGCTTTGATTGTTTGAATCTACCAGCTATTTAAATAGAAATCAAATACAACTTATTATAATGCATGAGGCGCGGAAAAGTCGATAGAAAAACGGAGAAAATCGCCCGAACGAAACGCGTTTTAAAAATTGTCTGTCCTACGTTTTGAACATTTTGCAACGCTTAGAAAACGCTGGTAAAACGCACTTAAAACGCTTCGAAAACAGGTTGAAAAAATTCGTTGTTTCGTTTTGTTTTGTTTCGGCACTTCGCTTATTTATTTATTCATATGACCGTTTGGCTTTTATTTCTTTGTTTTGTTTTTGTATTCCGTTTTTACAGCTCGATGCCAAAAACTGAATCCGACTGACCGATGTAAAAATGTTGCTTTTATACATCCATACACATCTTCGTTAATAGCCGGCGCGGTTCAAAGTCCAAGCGACAAGAGAAGGCAGAAATAAGGAGATCGCAATGGTTTAATGATCATTTTGTTGCATATAGATAATGATTATGATAATCGAGGGTGGAGTTGCACTGGGCTGGGGACTTAAGTGCATTCTTTTTCCCTTTCCCAAAACTGGTTCCGTTGTCCAAGGCGCCTTGAAAAGCTGAACTCGTTTCTGTTTTCCATTATTTTGATCCTGCACCAGCTTCCGGTAACTGCCATATTATCATTTTTCTTTTTTCGCCACATGAATCGACCCCGTTTACAGTTAAGAGTTCGGAATCGGAAAACGAGTTCCACACGATCTCGAGATTCTTCCCTGTTCTACTTGATTGGATGCCCTTTTACTTTTCGGGCAGGAATGTAAAGACCTTTTCTGTGGCGAGTTTCACAAGGTCTCCAGGAACTACACTTTACACGATCCATACCATAATGGGTTAAGCACTCAGAACTACATTTTATGCCGAGAATAGTAAACTATTCGTAAAACATCTTAACCAAATGTTGAGAAAACTACAACTACAAATTGAATATTCAATGCTGTGATAAGAACTAGTCTCAAGAATATAGAATACTATTTCCCCAATTTGCCGACATTTCCAACAGCTTTTCGCTCAGTGCGCTTCGGATTTTTTGTACACGACTTTAACGACTAATCGAGGTGACACAGATAAGTGTGTTAGCACCGACGACCCCGCCCCCTTCTTCTGTAAGCCCCGGCACCGCCTCCTTTGGGCATTGCCTCAATGGCCAGTGCTTGCGGCACGGATTGGTCTGTAGACTGGTACTATTTTTTGTTTTTGACAATCAAATGCCAAGGCAAGTTCTTGGCTTGATTAAATGCTAATTGAAATTGTACGGTCTATTTATCAGCAATCGGTTTTTTATATACTCGAATGTACTGTGTTGTGTGCAATGTGTGTAATGTGTGTAGCGACTGCCGTTGGTTTTGTGAAAAAATCATGATCTTGTTTCATTGACCCACATTGAACGTGTAATAAACGAGCCTCAAGTGAGCAGAACTAAGCTGATCTTATCTGATCTGCGCACCTCAGATTAATATTCGTTTTTAATTTACGATCAGGAAGCGTCGGAAGTTCTGAAATTTCACGGATCAAGAAACTATTGTCTTAAACTTTGAGTTGCTTTTGCTTTCTGACACAGATCTGCAAAATCCATTCAAAAATCTTCTCGTTGACTTTAATTCAAAACGCTGTTACTTAAAAACCTGGTGTGGAAAAATTCACTACTAAACTATTCAACGAACTGCATTTACAAAAGTCCCCAAATCGAATTGACTAGTCTTAACAGCTAAGACTACTTTTCTTTTAACTTTTATAAACCAAATTATTTTGAAATAGTTTTTTAAACAGGCCCAGGTTCAGAGATCATATTTATTATCGACATCAAAGAGTTAATATTTTTGCCTGCCCTAAAATCACTTCTTTCATCGACTTCTACGATCACTTGTTGTAATCACTTAATGTTTCTTTTTTCTTATTTCTGCTTTTCTTGTTCGTTATTGGCCGCATTTCAATTAGTTATAAACAAAAGTTTTTATGCCGTCTTCGGTATGCGGGGACTCACATACAGAAAGTGAATTAATTGTGTATATAACTGTGTTGTATTTAATTTCTTTTTGGCGCTTGGGAGATTCTAGACTGGTTCCGGTTGCCTTCGTTGTGGTCTGTGGGTCTGGGGATTTGCGACTGGAACCGACTTATACGCACAGAGACCGTCCGATCGTCGAATTCTGTCCCTCGGCCCAAAAGCCGATAAGATAAACCCCAAGCAACCGAAAGAAGCTATTTTGGCCTCACTCGAGAAACAAAAAAAAAGTACTTATAGTTTAAATAAAAAATTTTCAGTGAAAATACATGAACTTCAAGTAAGGGATAAACTCGGAGTTTAAGCGAATAAAGCTCAGCTTAAGACAATTCTAAATTATTCATCTTTAGTTGTATGAAAAACTTAAGAAAAAACGAGGTAGGTTGTTTTTTTTAATATTTATATAACTTTCCCAATTTTATATACTCGTATATCATTTTCAAGTACATTTAGTACATTTCCAAGAAACCTCAAATAGTAAAGTGAACTTTAAAAATGAGTTGCAAGACTTTTGTCTCACTGAAGTTAAAGTGCCTATACCAAACCGCCAAGAAATAAATACAACCCAATGTAAACAGGTTTATTATAAATATGTATTTTGTTTAGCCACATTTCTTCGATTTACGGTTAATTTAATATCTATTCGTTTTCCTGCCATAATTTTAGATTTGTGTTTTTAGAATTCCGCGATTAGGCCATTATAATTCGGCTGGTAATAAATGGGCGCACAAGTTTAAACATTTCAAATAATGAACGTTAATTGAGCACATCACACCAGAAAAAAAAGCGTGTAGCAATAAGTGCGAAATTTCAGCACGAGTTCGTAGCCGTAATCGTAATCGTAGTCGTAATTGTAATCGTACGCCGTAGGCCGTAGCTTGTAAGCCGCGAAACGCAAGACCGCAACGCCGCAACACCGTAACCCGTAAACCGTGACCCGTAATCGAAAGAGCAACGACGAGTGGCGATGCGAACACTTACGCTGAGATCGATGGACTGCGGCGGAAAAAGGTGGACGCGCTATATAACTTTAGCGCAGACTCGAACCCGAATCTGAATCCGAGCCGGAGAATTCTCTCTCTCAAGTGTCCGGTCCGGGCGAAAAGAACGAATCGTCGAATCGAATCGAATGATGCTGAATGAAGATGTGAAGAGCGAGCGAGCGGAGGGGGAATAGCGGAGAGCTGCCCAAGAGAGAGCAAGAGCCGACTGAGGTGGAGCAACAAGTGTACGCGTGGCCGAATGACGACAACGGGTTTAATTGATTTCGATGTGTGTGTGAGCAGAGCGCACGCCTAGTTTCTTTTCATTGTTGTTGTTGCTGTTCTTGTCCGCACTGATTGCAAACACAAATTGATAAGGCAGACACAAAGAGAGAGAGGGAGAGAGACGGAGCCGCGGTATCAATGTTAAAATCAAAAGATCGATCTGCAACTTGCACATTCCATCTTCATCTTTTTTCGCTCTATTTTATGCTTCGGGCCACCGCTGCGTATGCGCATTATATTAGGATGGACCTGTTGCATATGAGGGCGTTTAACCTACAACACTTAAGAAGTCTTAAATCAAGAGATATATTCATTGCAGTATAATAATTTCTGCATATACATGTGTCTTGATTATTCAGAACTAAGAGACATCGTGTCGTATGTGTAATTTTGGTTAACTTTATAAAATATTTATTTGAGACTATACATTTATTTCAGCTGTTTTCCCAATTTTTTATCTAGAGCGGTCCATCCCAAAGTATTTAATATCATGTTTGACTGTGATGCATGGCTGTTAATTAACACTAGACAGCACTCGTTCGCTTAGCGGTCACTTGCAGACAGTCAGGGCCACTCTAAAGAACGGAGTGCCAACATACATAGATCCGCACATACAAACGCTGATAAGTGGACAAACATACGAGTGCCAGGGATTGTACACTGGAAAAAGAATTCACTAGGCAATATGTTTTATGTATACTTTGGCAGACTTTATTAAAGTAACTAAACCATTATTATTTCAGGTTAAAATTAAACTTGTAGGTATCCTATTTTTTTACCAGTGCATTTGTGTAAATTTTTCGCTTGGGCGACAACTATTTGGCAAGTGTGACCAAAAAACAAAAAATACAAAGCTGAACACAAAAATGTTGAGTTCTTTTATGGGTAATTTAGTCTCATCCATTAGATGTTGTTAATTTGATTGCTATTTGAAAAATAGACAAATAATCTGCTGTCCCATTCTCACGCACATTTTCCACAACGTTTCTTGTCATCTTTGGGTCTTAAATGTTATTAAAATCTTCATTGCAGCTATAACGGTGAATTCTTTTTTTTAATTCGATTGCTCCAAATTTGGTCACACCACCACAGTCACGCGTAACGAGGGAAGATGGTGGGGTGTCGCATTGGCCCCGCATGTCAAGTGGCTCAGCTGAGCGTGAGCGCAGCGGACAGCTGTAAAGAGAGCGAGCGCTCTCATTTTCCGAATCAACACGCGATCGTGCCAGCAACAATAACAGTATATGCAATGACGTTAATTTCTCATTGGTTGCCGATGGCCGAACAGTGGGGCAAAATAAAACATAAAGGTATAATGGATTTGGAAAGTCTTTGATTAAAACAGTCAATGAGCAATAAGTTATGACTTTAGAAATGCTGTTATTGTATACGAAACTCCTAAATGGCTAGAACGTTTCTTCTACATTATTATTTTAACTCCCACTGTGCCAAAACAAAAGGGTTGATAAAAGTTAGCAACAATTATAACAGCAACAAAACAAACACACAATACAACACATGTAAATTGTTAACGCCGACGTCACCATGGAAGGAAAGAGAGCACGCTCACACCTCAAACATGTTATCAAAACAAGAACAACAACTATAGTAACCACAACAACAACCAATGATAGTTTTTTTTTGTTTTTTTGAAGGCGGGAAAAGAGAGAGCGTGTATGCCAAGGTAACATGAAAATAGAGCCACACACGCATACGCACCTAATAATGCGCATACGCAGCGTAGACGCCCATTTTTTTATGCGCGTTATCGACGAAAATACATAACAAAACCCTGAATATTTACTTTTGGCGCTTTCTTTTCGCTGGGAGGATAAGAAATAAGTAGACGATCAAAACAAAACAATTAATATGAAATTAAGTAATGGAAATAAAGCAATTTATTCCCTTTGAAAAACGAAAAAAATTCAAACGAAACTCAACGTAATATTATTGATTGGACTAGGCAATATCAGAAAACCTATTCCACACCATGTTTTCACACCTCCAAAATGAATTCTAGATTCTGTAGATTCGATTGGGGATAGCAGCACTAATTGATCCCAAATAGCAGTACGTAGGCTAAGCTCGATTCGCGATGGAATTTAATTAATACTTAACATATTTAATGGCCAACGCGCACATTTGTCACTCGGCGATGTATAATTTATAACATTTTGTTCGTTGACAGAATAGCTCCCCTCGAAAACCCCCGATTGTCCCGAAAAAATTATGATTACATCTCGTGTATTTGCTGATTGTTGTGTTCGCTGATTGTTGTTGTTGTTCCGATGAATGTATTATATTATACCCTACTTTTAGTGCGTGGCGACCTTAGCATTGAACACAGCCAGGCACCAACAACAAGAGCTACGATAATAAACCAACAACCACATACAATAACTCGACTATTTGTCAAGGTTCAAGGTTACAACCTGCACTTATTAATACGGTTTATTGTACTTTTGTTTCATCACCTGCATCAGTAGTTTCAGTAGTACAACCAACAAAAACAACTAGCCGCTGCAACAACGACAAAGCAAAACAACTACAACATTAGCTACTTGACCTGCAGGAGCAATTGGCTTCTATAATTATTTATACGATGTTTCATTTGTTTCGGAATTTTACCAGTTTCCGAAGTTGCAACAAAAAAAATATACATATTGCGGAAAACTGTACTTCATCTTGAGAGATTGCAGCTTATCTACTAAGAATGCAATCTGTATTAAAAAACTATGCTCTGTGGTCCGGAAGTAAAAAATACAATTTTAGTTGAATTATTCTGTATTGTTTTTAATTGGGGTGCTTTAAAATACGTGTACATTCTTTTTATTGTTATTGTCTTATAGTTTCTCCATACGAACTTACATCCACGAACCGCACTGTCTCTGCAGGCACATACAAGTTAATTTGATTTGACGCGCTTCGATTTGTTTCGATTGGCACTCTAATTAGTATAGCTTCAAAAGTTGCCAAATTATTTCCAATCATTTGTCTCCGCATTCTTGTTTTTTGCGTCTCGTTTCAAATTCTGAATTAGCCAATGGAAAATCGGCCAGATATCTCGACATAAGACATTTACGTTCCTCCGGAGGCTGCAGACCGAAAAAAATATTTTCACATCCAACGGATGCTGTACATTACGTAGCCCAATATCTAAATCATGTTAAATGCCTAATCACGATCTCGGACGATATATTTCGTATCGATTAACGCGATTCCCCCTCTTCCTTTCCCTTTCCCTTTTTCTCTACCTATCCAAATCCCTTCTGCCTGGCGACGCCACGAATGAACACTAACCACAAAGGTAAACAAAAGAAGCGTAAAAAGCGAACAAATAGCGTTTCAATCTTTTTGGCTAAAGAATGTTTTCTACAGCGGTACGATGTTGTTCTTAAGCTTAAAGGTTGGTTATTCTGAACAGTTGTATTAGTTGTATCATATAGCCACAATTAAACTAAGGAAAAGTGTGTTTTTTTTGTTGAGAGCAAACATGAAACCATGAAAAATTCTTGCTGTTGCAGTTGCACATATTTTTGGTGGATAAACCAACAAATGTTAACAAATCTTTTTTACATTTTCGGTAAGCAATTTAAATGCTTTGTACAGCAATAAAAAAAAACGAAACACCAGACACGAAATGTTATTGAAAACGTTTTGGCGCTTTTTTTTACGGCGGCTGCTGATCGTAAAAAGTTCAAACAACAGACAGAAAACTCGCAAAAATCAAATTGTTATTCCCCTGTTGCACGTACAACAATTGGTGGAAACATAACAACGCCACTGAACTTCAAAAAGCACACAAAAACAACAATCAAGGAAAAAGAGTTTAATGCTTTTTTTCTCGGCGTTTTATTGTTGTATTGTTCAATTAATTTGCTTTAATTTGTTGTAATTGCGTTGCTGACGCCACATTTTGATTTAATTATGGCAATGGCAAAAGCAGTAGAAAATATCACGCATACGCCGCATTGGCTGTCCGGCCATCTTAGCTGTTAAACGCATGCTCACTTAACAGCGGCCGATAGGCAGTAACAGCCACGTTAGCGTTAACAGTAGCCGGCTGTTTATATAATTGATAAATGATGAATGGTATTAGTACTAATGACCGCTTATCGCACTATTACAATCTGATTACAACCGATTTGTATCGACTGACCATTGCCAGCAATTTTCGGAAATCCTTTGGAAACACTCAGAACATCAATAGACTGCATAATTAAAGGTTTATATTATTAAAAGCAGTACAACTTGAGCTGACAACTTCAGTTTAAGGGCAAACATAATACATATTTAGATCGCAGACATACTTGGGTAAGTTTTGAAAACCAAACACCTGCTCAACATTGCTTAGTTTTTATTCATTTGGAACGAAATTAGATTGTGGAAATTGTATTTAAAGGCTAGTGATCGTTTGCTGCGGTTGTTAATAGAATAAAAATATTAATAGAAACTGAACATCACATTACTGAACAATTAAAAAGAATCACAGCATATATTAAAAGGCCATGAGGGAGCACTTGAAAACCCCTGATCTTTAGTTCCTTCCATGTTCGAACATTAATCTCATTTGCTTCTTCTTGCACTTAATGGGAATTACTGCGCGTGTCTTCTAATCGCCAGTTTCATTCTTTTCATAGATTATGCAAACGCACTTGGACACAGACAGCGATAAGCCTGTGGACTTGGGGGAGCAGCGATGGCAAGGTGTCCGAGGGACCATCATATCATATCATCATATCAGCATACCATACCATCATAGCGAAAGCTGAGAGATCGGCGACTAATTCCCAATGCCGTACCCCCAACATTGAAGTCGCGAGAGAGATTGTCAAATATGATAAGCACTTTGCTCGGGTTTCGCTTGTATTCTCATTTATTTTGTTGTGCTTCATATAGAGAACTTCCGGGGAATCTATGTTTATTTTCGGCGACTATACCGATGTACATCTATGGCTGTTGTGGGCGGTGTTTGAGTGTTTCTGGTGGCAAGTGCTTGTTTTTGGCATCACGTGGATGGTAGGGGGTTTGATAACAAGGCATGACAACACTATGTCCGTGGTTTATTTTGTCCGCAGCAGCAGAGAAAAATGCTTGATTATCGTGGCCGCACTACTTTTAATCATTACATACGATGAATGGACCACGCCCACTGGTCCGCGTGGAAATGGGGGAGAAAATCGAACGGTAACAACAACGTGCAAAATATAATTTGCATTTGCGCGTTAAATTGATTAGCATACCATCTAGTTGCGGGGATTCACTTGAGATCAATTAAAAATAGGCTTTAAAGAAAGCAATCATTTAAAAGAATAGATATTTATTTACTAAGTTCATTTATTTAATTTTGTAAACGTAAAGAAGCTTGAAACCAACAAACCAAATGAAATATTCAATTAACAATAAAATATTATATATTACATTGTAAAGCCTGTTCAATAAGCTGATTGATCAGCATTTTTCTACATATTTTAATGCAGTAAAAACGATTAGGTTAGCAAAAGAATAAATGGTTTATTACAGACAATATGGTTAAATAATACATTGCAACGACTTGTGGTCAAGATAGAGTGTACGGCATAAATGCAAAACTAACTTGATTCGGCTGGGGTTTAGATCTAATGGAATTGAGATGCGTGGAGAGTTCTCTTCTCGTCGATAGAAAATGAAGAGAATGGATCGAGAGAAATGTCTCTAAAACGAAGAGTAAATTAATCAAGAACTGCATAAATTGCTGTTAATTGATGTATTTGTGTTTGGTTTGCTTGTCGTGCGTTTTCATCAATTCATAGGACCGAATGGATGACTAAACTTCCCAGCAATGTCACGAAATGCGCTAAATAAAACATTTCTCCAGCCCCTCTTTTTGCTTTATCGTTTTCTACATATCTCCGTAGGTATTCTTCTTTTCTCGCAGCCTTCAAATCTTTCATCCAAGTAGTCTTATTCCTACATATGTATGAACATATGTATGTACATATACATACATATATGGTTCTGCTTCTGCGGATTTTTCTATTTTTCGCGTACTTCCTTTTTTTTGGCGCTGTGCGATTTATTATTGGTTTTGTTTACACACATCACCATATAATTCTCAACTTGAATTCTCCCAAAAAATAACAACAATAATTAAATATAACCAGAGACCTGCGAAAAGGCAAGTTAATGAGAGTATTCATCATAATTTTTGGAGCACATACACGTACATACATATGTACATATGTATGTATTTTCTTGCATTCCCCCAAATGAACAGCAATACCAAAATACATACCAGTGTTTTGTATAAGTGTATAATATAGTAGGAACAATAGAGGAAGTCCTAATTTGTTTATGAATGACAGTTTTATTTGATTTTATGAATGAAAACCAGCGCAGTTTCTAAAACATTTGAAAGATGCGCCTGGCGCAGATTGTCGAAAACAATTACGGAACAATCAAAGCCG
Organism: Drosophila orena; assembly: GCA_005876975.1. Classification (NCBI taxonomy): domain Eukaryota; kingdom Metazoa; phylum Arthropoda; class Insecta; order Diptera; family Drosophilidae; genus Drosophila; species Drosophila orena. The sequence continues at coordinate 67,359 of VCKV01000299.1, forward strand.
AAGAAAGTAAAGAAACAACAAACAGTCGAAATTAGAGAAGGAAAGAGACCGAAGAATTGCGAAGAAATGGTAAGCACATAGCGGGCATCGAGCGCGTCAGAAAACGCAGACGACTGAGGCACGCGCTTGTCACGTGACTTGGGCCAAAACAAAAAGTCAGCAATCAGCAGGACAAAAACAAAAAATAATATAATATAATATAATAAACAACAACAGCAAAAGCAACAGTAGCGGCCAGCCACTCACAATCGACCTAAACATACACACACTTATGTACATATGTACATATGTACATATGTACACTCTTCAAGATGCTGAACTGTGCTCAACCGCGATCGTCAATCAAAAACCGACATCATCGAAGCGCCAAAGCAAATCGCAGTATTCGTCATACATAGCTGCTGTATCGCATGTATTCGATTTCTCAGCACTTTTCGACAGCACTTTTCATAGAATTCGTAAACATACCTCGCAAGTGTTAGACACACACATGTACATATGTATGTACATATGTAAATACGTATGTATGTATAAATGGTAGTGCCGAAAAATCGAGAGAATCGCAAGACAGCCGCCAAGCGAAAGGTAAACAAAATCTTATCAGACACCGCTCACGCCCAGCTCATAAAAGATACAGATACATTCGGCGGCGGTGATCACATATGTATGTACACGCATGTACATATGTACAAATGTGTACATTAGACGTCTGCGCTCGCGAATTTCACAATACAAAGCGAAAAAGCAACAAAAACACGCTCAGACACAAAGTCGTATGTATGCCAACGACCTGTGAATGCCCTGCGGTTTCAAAGATCATCCACTGGACTTGTAGATCATGCGAAAACCCGGCCAACAGTGCATTTCCTTATTTATATAAAAGTGATCAGAGAGCTACAATATGGCATTTTCTAAGCTAAGCTTACAATATGAAACTTCATATATCTAATCTGATTAATTTCAAATAAAGTGTGCAAAGCTTAGGGAGTTTGAAATGTTTATACTTAAAGCCTTAAAATTGACTTGATATTGCTAACTAACTGTGATACATTTTGCATTATAGCAGGGTATTCTCAAGACAACCTTGACCACTTACATTGGCGAAAACGCCTAGACCGATGGTAATCGCTAAGCTGTGCGTCTGCGATTTGCTTTGCACAAAAAAAAATATAAAAAAAAAATAAATAAAGTAATTGCAAGTATTTTGTCTGATCGCTTCGAGTATGATATGGTACATACATACATATGTACATGCATACATACATACATAGGGTCGGTCTTGATGGGTTTTGGGTTCTCTGATCGTTAAACACCGGCCACAAACTGCGTGGAAGAGGAAACAGAAACCGTCATCAAAATGCGAATACGAATGCGAACTGATGTGATCTGGTTTGATTTGGATTGGTTCGCCCCGCCGAGTCGAGATCCCTATTATCTCGCAGACAGACTAAATAGCAATAGTAGTGCTGATGTACAGTGAAGCCTTAACCCTCTATCTATCTAACTAAGCCCCCCATGGGTTTTTCGATTTGAAAACCCCCGAACGGCCCACCAAAACGTGTCGTCGCCGGCAGAAGTTGCCAGCACAAAGCCCCCACACAAGGTAGAGCATAAATTCTAATAATCTCTTACATAAAACGATGAAAACAAAAGGCAAATATTTACGCAATAGGGGAAACACAACGGCCAGGGGAATTCGAACATACGAAAGACTAATACGAATACGAATACGAATCCAAAAAATAGTTCATTTCCAAGAGGTAAACAGGTTCGTTTGGGTCTCTCGCTATATGTGTTCATTACCTCTGCGATTCTTTTTTCTGCTGACCCCCGGATGATAAGATCTTTTTGGGTGTTTTATTTGCTACCGGTATACATGGAGTCTCGGGGTTCATGGGATAGCAAAAGGTATACCCGACAATCTTCAGAGCATAATCACTTATAATATAACCAACAGGTTAATAAAGTATTTCGTTTCATCTACAATCTATGGTAGTTAACATTCCGTACGAGCTCTCAGTTTTCCAACACTTTTCGCACGAACTTAACACTGCAATTCGATAAATCCGTATTGAAGGGCATTACCTTAACTTGACTTTACTTTTATAGGTATAGCTAAGCAAATGTTATGATAGTGGTATGTAGACAGTTTGAGCCCATTCATATTCAAATTAAGCCATTTTCGACTCACGTGAGGATCTCCATAGGATCGGAAAACCCGTCTGAAGCGGCGCTAAGTTATTCAATTGTGTTACTCTCTTAGAGACCCCTTTTCTTTAATATTATTATTATTATTATTTTTTTTTAATTGTGATACCCTTTTCTGCTGAATGGGTATGAAAAACGTTCGTTTAGCACTTAAATAATGAAAGTAAATAGGCAAACAAAGATTTCAAATGCGTTTCTGGCTCAGTGTCGCCACCCACACAACAAGGCAAACACCCATTCTACACCCAGCCATCCCATTCCGCTCTAACTTCAATTAGAGTCGGTGGACCAAGACCGCCCCACACTCACTCACACTCACACACACACGCACAACCAGGCCCTAGGCTCCAGGCCCAGAGAACAACATAATATACAAACCTATTTCACACAATCCCCACCACTTCATATTTGCCGAAGGCTGTGCGTTGGACCCCTCCCCAATTTTCTTTTATATTTGGGGCTCGTCAGCCAAAACAGAAAACGCCAAGACAACAGAACAACAAGCCACACAGCCAATGTACACAAATAATTTGGATGATTTGTGTTCGTCCAAAGTGCAAAAAAGTCCGAAATGAAGGAGAAAAGATTTGTACGCGAAATTCAGGTATATGTGTATTATCTGGCAGGTGAGAATCGGCGATGGGTTCGGCATTTCCGTATTTTCTCTTTTTGTTAAAAAAAAAACACTAGTTTATTATGCCGTTTTTTTTTTAAGCTAACAAAAACAATAAAGTGTTAAAAAATTTGAATAAAATGCTTTCAGTGAACTTAATATTGTAGGATTTACTTGAATATTACTAACTGAATTACTTACTGAAGACAACCAACAATTTTTAATTACATTTTTACTTTCTACAATAGCAGAGAGCAAATTCTAAAAAATACTACGTTGCCTGCAAGTCAAATTCTCCGTTCAATTGAAGAATTTTATTTGGTGAAACGGCAATCTCGTTGCCGTTTAAACAAGTTCTAGATACTGATTTTACAAATGTCAAGAGATAAACAAACATGTGGACAGACCCCTTAGGGAAAAGGAACAATATACAACACCGAGACGGGCCTTTTTTGATTTTAACGAGCGTTATTCGCTGCAAGTTATCATTTCTACTTCATTTCGCATTTTTTCTTGCCGAGTACTTGTATCTTTTTTGTACACTCATTTGGTCTCTGCAATGTGAATGACACACGGGATGAGTTCAAGGCCAGCATATTGGATAGACAACAGAATACTACAGATATGATCAATAAAACAGTGCTAAAGATATGCATACCCAATAAGAGAAAGCTTGGGTATGCTACGTTGTTATTATAAATAGCACACATATCATAAACACCAATAACCTTCGAAAATCATCTATCTAAATCTAGCTATCTAATAGTTAACTATTACGTCAAATTGGGTTTTTATGAAAAATACAAAATAAAAAGAAACTTCCTCCGGTGATGGTCAAATTGCAATTATTCTGCAATTACTCAAGTTGGCAAATAGAAACTTGGTAAAATTTAAGACCTACATTGCGAAGTAATAAAAGGCATGAATCGAATCTCGGTTTGCATCTCGATTCATTGGCTCCATTGGCGTTGATTATAATAATTCATAAATTATTAAATTAATAAACGTTCGCGGCGCAGTGTCGATTGGTGCCAGTTGCTGACGTCACGGCCAAGACAATTGATTTGGGCTGATATCCATTCGCTTGGAGTGCCAGAAAAAGTCGAAGTGAATATAAAACCGCAACTCAAATATCGACAGTCGGGGTCTTTAGCCTGACAGCGTTTTATCAAAGGGTTAAACTGTTCAAAATGCGGTCGATACAGTCTGAAAAGAATCTCTCGACTGTGCGGACTTTTGAATGCTCTGAACGGGAATAAAACTATATGTGATTACCATTAAGTGCCTTAACTATGTAGTTTCAGTTAAATATCTTAGCCAACTATTAATTATAGAATATTCTAGTCAGCCGGGGGAATTCATATTTTTTATTTCACAAATAATTATACCCAACTACCCGAGTAACTTTTTATAATGACTCATATATCAAGTTAGTTAGCTAGTTACTGGAATTAAGTACGAATTTAAGCAAATAATGAACGATCACATTATTTTCGTCCCTCTGGCTATTGAGACATTTATGAATAAATATGTAAATAAGAAGCGCTGAGAGATCATTAGTCATGACTGGAATTTCATGGATCAGCAGCATATCATCGGATATGCTCGTGAAACGCACTGTATGTGCGCGCTAGACTTACAATTTACAATTACCGACCTGCATAACAAGTAAATTGCTAACGCTAATTTCCATTCCGACGGCCCACTCACTTGCGAAACTCCTCACCTCATCTCACCTGGATTCCTGGCTCCCCGTCCCCGTCCACCTGCCCGTCCATCTTTCAACCCTCGGATGCATTTCGAAACCGGCTATCGGACGGGGGACTCACCAGAATGACGACAGACGGACCACGTTGTCGTGTACGTCACAACAAAAGCCGGAGAAAAGTTTTTTACGCCACGGCATTTCCGGACAACCCATCTGCACTCGAAAAAACAAGTACAGCGTTCTGAAAACGATAGATCGCGTTCTTTTGATTTTAAATTGGTAACTAAATGTGATAATCTAGTAAGCCAATATGTGATCTCCAACAGCTATCTTATTTGTATCCTATGTACTCTGTTTTAGGAAATATTTTTCCCAGTGGTCTTTTGAGCCAATTTGGTTTTGTAATAGTCGCTTGCGGGACGCAAAAAGGGCAGAGGGAGAAAGGGCTATGGAAATCAAATGGGATGCCGGCTTCTGTTCTAGAACAATTTTCCAAGAAACGCTTTGCCAGCTTTGCGTTTTGACCTTAGACAATTGTTGGCTCGCGTTTCCCTGCCGATTATTGCAGTGGAATAATCTAGCAACGTAATGGAATTTAATGCCATATCGAATGACAACAATAGAGCGGAGAGTTTTAGATGAATGATCATAGAGTACTTGGTTATCTAATCCACACGAATGAATGCATGAATGAAAACATCTTGAAACGCTACAGTAAGAAGATACAATTTTGTAATGGTTGAATATATTATTTTTAGGTTGTAAAATATCACTATGAGGTTGTAAGTATAAAAATCGTAATTTATATACATCCCCAACTGTTTGAAAAGATCGTTCGATTCTGTGATGGCCCCCCACCTAAAATAGCCAAACTCTTAATGAAGAATGCCAATTCAAGCAACTCATTTAATTACTGCATATCGCATATGTACATACATTCTGTGAATTGGGCCAATCATCAGCGGCATTAATATTGTTCTCACGGCCGTTCACTTGTTCACTTATTTATTTTATTTACTGAGAATTAATTGTGAAATGCAGATGATGTGCGAGCGGCAAAAGTCCTGTGCATAAATCGCATATGTATACATATGTACAAAAATATATACATACATATGTAGATATATATGACTCATTCTCAATTTGAATCAATATCCGGACACAATACGGTCTCACTAATTTCGATCTGCTTTGAATCGAAAATTATGCCGCCATAAACGCTCTGATTGCATTTTATTGTCTCCTGTTTGTCGCCGTGCTTTAATGAAAGCCCAAAAAAACCTGGCAAAAACTCATTTAATGGGGCATATATAAATTTCGAAGCGAACTTATCGGCCGACAGGCATTACAATATCTTTATTTCGAGTTTTCACTTGGCTGGTACAGGTTGATTTTTTGAGGTAATCATAAAACCCAAACCGAAGAAATTTGGGTGAAGGCATAAAAAAGGTTGGTGAGATTTGGCAATCAATAATGATAGTAATTTAACTGAATAGTTTTTGGCGCCCCTTACTATCAAATTCTATTTCGCGTTTTAGGAAAAAGCTAAGAAAGTTATTGGGGACTTGTAGAGAAGCAAATTGTTACTTAAAACTTGGTGCACAATGTTTGCATTTCAAAGGCCACAGCTTTTGTTTAAAAAACAAAACTATGTTGTTAACAAATTCCTAATAAATTCGTATGAAAGGAATGTTGGCATGTTTTTTACTTCCTGCTCTGCTTAGTCAACAAACCATTTCTTTAATAACATCAATCAACAAAACGTGATGCTGTCGCCGAAAAAACAAATTTTAATCATTTTGTTTTGAACGAAGCGTTTATTTGAATGATGCATCGACAGCGGGTAAATGATAAACTTGCTCCACCTGCTCCCACCCATATGAATATATGTATATCCTATATCTCCCCTCCCAATCAAATATCCACAGATATATATACATATATAAATATATGTATTTATGTACATGCATGTTAGCGTCACAATAAGAAAATAATTGAGGTGGGTTCACTAAAAATGTTCAAATGATTCATATTCATCGACTTGGATTTGCACTTTTAAGTCAATTTAATGCATTTTATAAAGAATAATATTGAATAATAGTTGATGACATAGCTATTCATTAGACAAAACACTGAATTTGATTAATTCTAAGATCAAGAGTTAGATATACCAGAGATAACACTTGGTACATATTTAACAATTATATTCTGGATCCTGAATTGCCAATTTAAATATTAATAGGTATAGAAATAAAGTAAGCTACAAGTTGCAAACAACTGAATAAATAGAAAAACCCTTGAAATTTTTTTGGTATCGGACATCCAAACGAAATATGAAAAAACAGAGAGAAACAAGAAAGCAACTTGAAAAGTGTCATTGCCATTGAAAATCTTTGGTGAAAGCAGCAGAGAATTTGGGGGAAAAAATTGATAATTGAAAACGTAAAATAGGTAAAAACATAAAAGTAGAGGAAATTAGAGGAAAACAGTGCGGAAAGAGAGCTCATGGAAGGTATTAGGTATTTTGTTGAGCTGAGCACAGACAAACAACGAAGTTTAGAGCAAAGCGAAATGCGAGCAAACTATAATAGTGTCGCATTAACAACAACAACAACAACAACAGCAAAAACAATAGCAAATGAAACGATTTTCATACATAATTAAATTGATTAACTAAGTTGAAATTATTCAAGTCGTTGTGGCCGCTGGCTATGCATACTAAAATGAAAAAATAAACAAATTCAAAAAACAACCTGTAGCCAGACGACTAGCAAAAAAAAAACAAACCAAAAACGAAAAAAACAATAGCAAAAGCAATGGCAACGAGAGTAGCCGCCCAGCGACGACGATCATTAACTAATCTAGAGAGCAGAAAATTGTATTAAATTAACCAATAGACAATTGCTGACTAAGTCAAGTCACGAGACTTTCGATGTAATTAACAGACAAACAGACAAACGGACAAACAGACAGACGGACAAAACAGCGGGCAAAAAATGTCGAAGGAGGGACAAGTCCACTTAATTTACAGCCAGCATCCTAGGGCTTCCCAGCTGGACGAAAATAAACCGAACGCATCATGGACAGCTGGGCTGTGGATACACACAGTGTACAGTGGTCCGTCGCTAAGCGAAATCACTGCTCGAGCGATGTATTCAATTTACAGGTTTTTAAAGATTTTATTCCAAGCCTCTATTGTTTTTTAAATCCTAGTCTTTATTACCTTAAGTAAGTGAATGAATAGAATTGCTATAGCCTTTGAATATTATTTAGATGCCAAAACATTTATTGAAAGTATGATTTAAAGTACAAAATGTACCTAAAGTGGATCCTGCGCGACTCAAACTTGTTGAATAATATCTGTAAAAATATGTTCATGCAAATTACTGAACGCCAGTGACCACTGTGCGCCACTTGTGCGTCTCGCGGCTCAACAAGTACAACACTTTGTTAATTTTTTGTCCTGCTACTTTCTATTGTCTCCATTTCCACTTCGCTGCCGGGTGGGTTTTCCCATCTAAAACAGACACACCTGCGCGAAAGGAAACTACATACATACATACATGCACATACATTAACTGAGTTTTCCAGCAGGTTGCCAAGGAGCCACGACCTTGTTGGAAAAACATTCCCATTCAATTCAATTCAATTCAATTTGATTATATGAGCATTAAGCGGAGCAAACAAATGGCTCAAGAGAGCGGAATGAAATGAGACAGTTGAGCGGGAGGAAGAAGGGGAAGGGCATGCTGAAAGGCCGGAAAACTGGGTTGGGAAATTCTATACCGAGCAAACAGTTGAAGGGAAACCTTGAAAAGGATTCGCAAGGTGTTTCCTAGCTCAAGAACAGCACTTTCTTACTTGTCCCGTTCATATAGAAACGATTATGAAGAGAATGTAAAAAAAAGGAGCACGTACAATTACAGTGATAACTCATGAGGTGCAACTTGAAGTTTAAGTAAGTGGGAATTTTAAGTTAGAAAGTGACATGTTTGTCAGAAAGAAGATACAAGTGCAAATACACTTATTGGAAATTATAGAGCTGCAATGAAATACATAAACTATAAAAGCTAATGTGGAATAACATATATAGCAATTTCGTTATTACAAATGTGAACTAATCTGCTGTGATAATCAACTCCCCTCTGAAGGTGCCACGTACTGAGGAAGCCCTGTACTCGCCCAATCATACATAATACATGCTTGTGTGCGTGCGTGTAAGCATAAATGCACGTGTGTGTTGGTACACGTGCGTGGCTTTCAATGTCGCAAAGTTTGTGGAGGCCAAATAGTATTTGCCCTATTGTTTTTGTTTTTCTTTTAAGTTGGCTGATATCGATAGAGAATAATCGAGAGTTTGCGACGGAATGTGGGCGGTGCAGGGGGTGGAAATCAATCAAGAATTATTTGTGTGGGAGGGGCAATATTTTTACCCAAAATATGTGTACACCTTCGGGCGGTCTATTTTTGTTTGCCATCTATTTGCGTCAAGTGCCCACAAACAGTAGGAAGTATACAAATATGAAATAACAAATAAACTCTTTCAAAGATCTATTGAATTACACAAAATAAGCTTTTATCAGCCATACCAAACTGTTTTTGAAACTACTATTTCTGTTGTTATTACCATTTTCCAGTTCCCTTATCTTATGTCCACATACCACCTTTACCACCCGTTTCTTGCAAGTAAACAAAAACAGGTTCGAATAAAGCCAAAAGAAATGCGTTGCAATAGAAACAGTTATGAAGAACCTTATAACCAAATGTTCGATTATATTAACAAGTTGCTATTATGCTGCCTTTATTAGATACTATTGAATTGGATGAGAAATTCGTAAGAAATGCATGGTATCATATCATTTGGGATAAATTCTCCTAAGTATAGTTTGAATAAATAGCTTCCTTTCAGAATACATCCAATTTAAGTGATATTCTGAGACTCAATCATCGATAAGCCATCATTTCAATTACCGAAATTCGAATGTCGAAGTGGGCAAGGTGTATTATTATTACGGCTTGGCATACCTTAGGTTAGCAAATCAAAACAAAAGAGAGCAAAGAGAAGTGGAAAGCAAGGAGTAAGAGGGCCAGGGGTAAGGGGCAATAGGGAGTGGGGTACAAACCTGTTCCGCGGGCCGCGTAAGTTGTTGTTGCCTGCATGGCCGCCGAACTGGAGCCCGGCGCGGGGGCGGGGGTCAGTAGCGGTACGGCCGAGGGTCCAGCGCCACTGGTTTTTGTGAATTTCAAAAGCATAGTTTTGGTCCGTCGTCGTACTTGTTGTTTTTCTTGATGATGCTGATGTCGTATTCCTTGATATTGTTATTGTTATTGTTATTATCGATGTTTGTTGTTGTTGCTCGCCGGGAGAGCGCGTTAGCTGGCTAACGGGACAAACTAAGAGTCCAAGTGGCCAAAAAGGCTGCGACTTTTGCCTGCGTCAACGCTTTTTCTTCTTGCTCTTATTTGCCGTCTTCTTCTTCTTCTTGGCCTGTCTATTTGTTACTATTTTTAGCAACAACAATTCCTCTTCCTTTTTCAGCTCTTTTTCGCTGTCCTCTTACTCGCTCTCTCTATATATCTCTCTCTCTCGCTCTGCTTCTCTTTCTCTTGATTCCTGCTCCTGACGTTTTTTGTTTTATCAATTATATTACAGTTACAGTTCTTGCCTCTCGCTCACTCACACACTCGCGCTATCTCTTTCTCTCTCTCTTACACGAGTGGGTGTTTGCACATGTGTGTGTGTGTGTGTGCCTTGCTCAATTGTTATTGTTGCGTGGCGAAGTGTTTTGCATTGTTTTTTTGGTCGCACTATCACTTACATTCAATGGTTTAACAATGTCACTGTTGCACGTTAACAAAAAACACTATTTTGCGCACTATTTGCGGACGCTGTTTCTATTTGCTTCTTCTATTTTTCAACTTGTTGCACAGAGCTGCCAGACCGGCCACGTAAGATATCGGCAGTCCTGAGACATATATCGATAGCAGGTTGGTGTCTTAGCTAATAGTGTATTATGCGGTGAATAACTTGGGTGTACATTGACCGTTGACTCGGCCTTTATTAAATTTCATTGCTGTTGTTTTATGAAAAACTTGATGTGATGTCAACAAAAAACTAAAATTTTTAAAGCTATGAATAGAAATATACATATTTGATGATTGGAAAAAAGATATTTATGATAGTTCCAATTCTTTGAGGTAGCAGAGCGCACTTAGGCAGGACAACAACTCAGGGTTGAGACCTTGAATATAAATTTCCCGAAATTCCCCGCGGTGCGTTATCGATTTTTGATTTGACGTTCATTGACATTTCGATTGCCTGTTCTATCGGTCGAGCGGGCACACTGCTTCGCACGTGTTGCGTTTGCGTGTTTTGAGTATTACTCTTTCTTTCGAGCTTTTCTCGCGTAGATCATGGGCAAATTTCGGTCAAAGTTAAAGCGCCATGGCAAGGGAAAGACATGGAGCAAGGGCCAGTCGGCAACCTCCAATCCCGACCAAATGAAGCACCGTCTTAAGGCCAAATCGCGGTTCTTCCAGCCAAATTTAAGTTTGGGTGAGTCGTTACTTCCCACCTTAAGTTACCACCTGTAACCAATTTCCTTACAGCTGCTGCCACGACCACCGGCCTCACCATGGAGGCGGTCCACAAGCATGAGCAGAGACAGGCCTTCAATGCGGAATCCACAACGGTTAACGATGTGGCCGGCAGTTTGAAAAGTTTCAAACTGGATGACGATGACGGAATGTCCGGTTCCGGCACCGCTCCCACCGGCACCTTCAAGACCTTCCAGACCTTCGCATCCAGCTACAGCAGCTGCAGCAACACAAGCTTCCGGAAACTGCTCACTGGCTTCCGGGCCTCGTCCGATCTTCACAAGGAGATGCTGGCCATTCTGAGCGCCCTCACCGAAATAATCCGCGAGAACGGCGGTGGCGAATCGTCCACAGAGTACTTCCTGCTGCTCATGGAGCAGATTGAGGGCGCCACCGAGGAGCGGGACATTGTGGCTGGCGTGGCACTGCTTGCCATGGGCATAAAGTCGGTGCCGGCTCCGGTTCTCAGAAAGCGATTCGCCCAGACGGCTGCCACCATGCAGACACTGCTCCACCGGTTCATGGAGGCCACTAACCAGTCGGTCATCCGATATGTAAGTGCAGAATAGGTTTACCACAAAGTTGGCATATACATATGGTTGTTGTTTGCTTACAGATAATCGGCTGCCTTTCTGTCCTCCTGCGTGCCCAGGATTACGTGACATGGACCTACAGCTCCACGTTCCAGTACTTTGATGCCCTGTTAACGTTTAGCATTCACTCCAAGCCGAAAATCCGCAAGGCAGCCCAGCATGCAGTTGTCTCTATTATTCACGGCAGCTGTTTTATGCTGCCGGCGATCAAATCTGATGACGATGAGGAGGATGCTGCGGCTGAGCAGCCACAGGTTAAGCACCATCCGGCTAGCAGTCGCGTGACCAAGTTCTGTTTGGCTCAGTTCAAGCCGGAGGTATTGGCCAATGCCCAGACGACAGTGCTGCACACTTTAGCGCTTCTTAAGGACACACTATCCGGCTTCAAGACGGAGGACATACGCAGTGTCTGCGAGCATCTGCTCTCCATTATGACGGCGGCCAATGTGCTAGTCAGGACGAACTGTTTCCAGGCGCTGCATGCCCTTTTCCTTACCAGAAGCCCCAATTTAAATGCCGCGTTGTGTGCGAAACTACTCGCAGCGATACACGAGTACCGGCCGGACAGAAGTGACGTCCGTCAGACTATCGCCTGGGTAACGGTCGTGAAGGAGGGCCACCTCCATTTGGCGACCTTGCAGCTGGATCTTTGCATGCAGGCCTTGCCGCGTCTGATTGATGTCTGCACCACGGATCTTTGGCTCTCGGACCGAACGGAGCTGATTGTCGGTGTCTCAAATTGTATCAAGGAGCTGCTGCAAGACTGTATTGCATCCGCTTGTGCTACGGAGGAGGATGCGCAGCGAAACAGGCAAAGTGTGGCCAAGATAATCGCTTCACTTCACAAGGTGCTAAATGCTCCTTTCGGGGAGATCTCCAAATACGTGATCCTCATCTTCTCAGTCGTCTTTGAGGCCTGCGGGAAGCACTTCGGGTGAGTCTGCCTTGGTTGTTAACCTATTTAACGTCTAAAGATTATGTTGCTTTCAGTTCGGAACTCACACCCTCACTGCTGACGATCTCCAAGCGCTACGACGCCCAGAGCGCACATCGTCTGCAGATCGAACATACTTTGATCAGTGCCATCAAGGCTTTGGGACCCGAACTGGTACTTACGGCGATACCGCTTACCGATGGCAAAGGCGGCATGCAGCTGGAGAGATCCTGGCTGCTGCCTCTTCTCCGCGAGGGAGCCAACGGTGCCAGCTTGCAATTCTTCAAGGAGAAGATTGTACCCCTGGCCATGGACTGCCAACAGAAGTGGAAGGAGTTCACCGAGGCCAAGAACAAGTCTTCGTCTCACATTTACGAGCTGTTGTGCTGCCAGTTGTGGGGCTTGCTCCCTGGCTTCTGTCGTCAGCCAAGGGATCCGGACTACTTGCAAGAGCTAGCTCCCACTTTGGGTGCGGCTCTGGAAAAGAACCCGGAGTTTAGGCCTCCTATTTACGATGGTTTGGTGGAGCTGCTCGGTGACAACCAGAGCGCGGAATGCCATCAGGCCATCGGCCTGTACGCCAAGAACTTTCTGCCTCGCCTGTTCAATATCTACACACAAAAACCGAATGGAACTTACGAAGCCGATCAGCGCAAGCGTGTCCTGGATGTCATCCGTTTGTATATCGCCCGGGCGCCCGCTGATGTGCAACTACAGCTCTTTGAAAACGCCCAAGGGCAATTGGCTGCCAGTGCCGTGGCCAGCTTTGAATATGATGCTATGTTTGATATTAATGCCGCTATTGTTCGCGTGCAAAAATGCAAGGGAATCGAAGCTTATTTCGAAAAGTACATGGCCCCCATTCTGAGAAACGATAAATCGAAATTGGTCGCCAAAGATGAGCAGAAACTGAAAAAGCAGCAAAGGAAGACCTACGAGTATGTACAATTATAGGTAGTCACACTGCAGCTTACTTATTCGGTATTTTTATTCATAGACTCCTTCGCGAAATGATGACCTCGGAGCAGCCATCGTGCCAGAAGTTTACCCGCAAGAACAGCATTGTCCTGCAGCAAATCCTCTTGGAGGCATTTACCACCAGCTGTAGCGTTTGTCAGGCATCGCGATTGTAGTAAGTTGAAGTGCCAAAGTGCCGCCAGAATGTAGCTAAACCATTATTATTCACCCATCAGCTGCCTGAAGTCCTTGATGGACTGCCGCAGCAATCTGGCGTACAATGACCAACTTGTGATGAAGGCCATTCCAGAGGCAGTGCTGAACTATAAGGAATTCTCCACTCGCAAGGAACAGGTGGCCGAGCAGCTAATCAAATCTATCACGCAACTTTATCAGGATGCTGGCAAGATCAACGACTTTGTTGACATCCTGACGGCAGGATTTACTGGCGATGAAACGCTGGTGACGAACACGATTTTGGCCTTTAGGGCAGTGCTCCAGCAGCAGGGTCAACACTTGACGGTGGCCACTCTGGAGTTTGTTCTGCAGCAGGTCTCTGTTTTCCTCGTCCAGAAGTCACGCAACCAATCGGAGGCAGCCGTAGCCTTTCTGATTACGTTCATCAAAGTGATGCCCATACCACTGGTGGCCAATCACCTGGAGACGATTGTGAGCACTTTCGCTGATTTAAATTAAGCACTTGACCTGACTAATCGGCTCTTCCCCTTCAGATGCGCTCCTTGTCGGCCATGACTAAGGATACGAAGCGATACTGCCGTATCCAGATCGGCTATTTCCTGAAGAAGCTCTGCAAGCGCTTCACCACCGAGGAGCTGGCCCGCTTTGTTCCAGGCGATGACGAGGTGACCCATCGCCGGCTCAAGAAGATCCGCAAGCAGATGCGAAGAGATTCGCGTAAGAAGCAGAGCGAGGAAGCGCAGGCGGATAGCTCCGATGAGGAGCTGGTCGGCGGCTTGGAGCAAAAGAGCTACACGTAAGTCATTTCTGGCCATAGTAATTTCCCAAAGAATTTCACAATTCTCGTCCACAGCATTGATGATATCCTGGCTGACTCCGATTCGGATCTGCCCGAGGATATGGACGCTGAGGACGAGGGCGGAACGGCAACCGCAGCTAGCAAGCGCGCCAAAAAAGCTAAGCAACCGAAGAGCACTTACATTCGCGAGGATCCCGATGAGATCGTCGATTTGGCCGATCTCAAGTCCATTGGCAACGTGTTGAGTAAGTTAAAGTCATTTAAAAATCGCACAAATCATCAATTTTGCTTTTGCCCCATTCCAGCTAGTGGCTCCGCTCAAACGGCCGCCACTGTCAAGAGCCTAAAGACGAAGCCCCAGCTGCCGAACGGTGGCTTCAAGACTGCTGACGATGGACGCCTGATCATCAGCGATAAGGCTTTTCGTGGCCAGGGAGGAAACGATGAGTCCGATTCCGACTCGGATTCCGATGCATCCATGGCGGATGGCACTGTAGCCAAGGAGCCGAAGGCGAAGCGAGGAATGGAAGACGATTCGAGCGACGAAGATGAACTGCAGCAGCAGCAAGCGACGGATGCCAAGCGGACACGCAAGGGTGGTGATGCGATGAGCATGAAATCGGGCAGAACCACCGCCAGCAGTCGCTACACCGCTGGTGGCAAGGGCATCCACAGACAGCTTGCAGCTGGAAACTCGGATGCCATGTCCGTGAAATCAGGCAAATCCACCAGTCGGCAAGCGGGCACTGAGTACAGCAGCAAAAAGGCCAAGGGCGATATGAAGAAGCGCGGACAACTGGATCCATATGCGTACATCCCACTCACTAGGAATAACCTCAACAAGAGGTGGGTATCCGAACGTTAAATATTATTAATATACCCGTCCCTATCTAATGCGCCATCTCTTTCGCCCCCAGAAAACGTTCGATGAACTCGCGCAAATTCAAGAGCGTATTGCGAGGAGCTGGCGCTGAAGCTGGAGGAGGCGGCGGTGGCCGGGTGTCCAAGAAATATAAATAGGGCAAACAATCAAGCTATCTAACTGACTAACTGGATCGTAAAGCTATAGAGATATAGAGATGTATAATAAGACCGGGATAGTGCGGTCTGCTGATAAGAGAGCTAAGACGTTGATCATTATTTGCCCTGTTACTTTGTTTAAATATACAAAAATAATTAAATATATGAGCATGTGGAGACGTTGGAAATGGCAGAGACAAAGAAAAACAAGAAACAAAATAGTCGCGTATTAAAAGAAACGCGATTTTTTGTTGAGCTGCAAAGACTTTGAATAAAGAATTTTGAAGCAAAATAGTTTGATGTGTTACGGAAATTAGAGCGGTATCGTTAGATTAAGTCCAAACAAGCTTTATATTTATTTAAAATATAGTTCATATGACTATTTCTTATTGCAAATGCCAGAGTCCAAATACAGATTAGTAGAACAAAAGAATACACACATTCCTGATACATCGTCAGTTAAGTTACTCTACGCAATGGAAGTCTTTAAATGATATAATGCTAGGCTCATCCTGTCCGTGGTTAAACGCTGTTTTGAAAATCCCTTTCAATGTGGGTCCTGCTCCACTCGCCGTGCGGATCCAATCCAGTCATTGTTTCCTCAATAAAGTGCATCTTGTTCTCGCTATCCACCAGGACAACAGTGTGTGTCCGACTGCCGTAAGCATGATCTTCGATGTGGACATTTAGGGCACTCAATCCCTCGCCCCAGTTTGGCGCACGCCTCTTCAACTCGTCGTCCGGCCAGAATTTGTGCTTGTTCCGGAGCAACTGCATCAGCTGGGCGGTCAGAGTCTCCACGCTGGATTTCCCATGCGCCTTCACGATCTCCTCGAACTCCTGTTTGCCATGTCGCACCTTCTCGAACGGAGAATGGGGCAGACTGTTTCCGAATCCGTAGCACTCGCCGTTCTGGAAATCCTCCAGCGTGGGCGGCACATTGCTCAGCAGCTTCACGCGGGCGGGCTGGGATGAAGATCTATTGAAAACGAAGACATGCGGTAAGTATAATCTCCATTTGTTAAGTGTGCAAAATATAATTTATGGCCACTGATCGTTATTGTTAAGGCATTTCCATAAAGAATTGTACGTATAATACAAGATACAAACAACAAAAAGGAATGTATATTGTACAAAGAATTGTAAGAATGCCCTTTTTGTGGTTACAGTATTTATTAAGTAAATATTACGATCAGATGGATATATTGATGTGTACAATTCAGATTATTCTGAAAGGGCTGCAGACCTACCCGATTTCGATGGACACAAAGTTGAAGGCGGAGTACTTGGTGCAGTCCTCGAGGAGGGTTTCGTTGTAGTTAAAGATGCTGTGCTCCAAGTCCGCCTGGGTGACAAAGTCCGCCACAATCATGCCGCGCCCTAGTAAGAAATGTTCGTTATTCGATTGTTCCTTACTCGGATTCGGGTTCTGATTCGGATTTGGATTCAGATTCGGATTCGGATTCGGATTCGGATGACGGAGGCTGTTGGAGGTGGTGGGCTTGGGGCAAAGGTTAATGCCGGTGCTGTTGCTGTTGTGATTATGCGGTTGCAAAATGTTCTTGTGCGCTTCAAACAGAAAACAGAAACGAAGAAAGTTTTTTTTTGTTTTGCTTTGCTTTTTCTTTGGTCGCTTTTGTGAAAGTTTTAGTTCGAAGCCAAATGGTAGGTGGATGAGTGTGCGTGTGTGTGTGTGCGCGAGAATTTGGGTTAGTAAATGGCTTGAATGGCCTAAATGGGTTTACCAACTGCATCGCGCGGCTTGGGCTCGCCGGTCAGGTTGAGCAGGGCGCCCACCTTGAAGAAGCCAGCGGAATGGCCAATCGCCAGCCAGGTTCCTCCCTCGCGTCCCGGCTCCAGATCGATCCCTGAAATGGGAAAATACATAAATACTTGCTCAAGTTGATGTACCACCTATAGGTAACATTGCTTAAAATCTAGTTAAGCTGCTGGGAAATCTATCTTACGAGGGATTCATTCAAATCGACTGCAATCAAAGCATCTGTGCGACTTTTAGGGATAGATTTTTGCAGTAACAGAGCAGAATAAGCTCTCAAGGATTATGCCCCATCTGACCATAGGCAATCATAGGCATCCGAGGGCATGACCCGACCACTTACCCCCATAAACATGATCGGCATTCGCCCACTTGGCCGCCGACTGGGTGGCGCGGGCGAAGAACTCGTCCCGATTGGAGGCCAGGA
The DNA here is from genome assembly GCA_005876975.1 of Drosophila orena. NCBI lineage: Eukaryota > Metazoa > Arthropoda > Insecta > Diptera > Drosophilidae > Drosophila > Drosophila orena. The sequence goes on from VCKV01000299.1 coordinate 85,190, forward strand.
TGAGCTTGTAGCCGCCCAGCTGGGGATTCGAGTCCGCACAGAAGAATATCACGCACATCGTCTAATATCCTACGATTGTATATGGCTATCGTTGCGATGTGTAGTGCCTTAGGGTCGCGGGACAACTGCGGATGCGTTCCGAACAGTGGGCTTTAATCTCGGTGGGGTGTCCGTATCAAAATGGCAGGTTGTTTAGCTCAGTCTTCTCTTTGTTACTTTGTGGCAATGGAACTACTACTACGTTGGTTTTATCATTAAATAGCCGTGCGTATACAGCTGATATACAGTCTTATCCGTTGTTTGCGAGCCCGGCTAATCTAAGTGTTAAATGTAAATGGTTTGGATTGGTGGGTGTTTTCTGTGAGCCGTGCCTCTGTATGGTATCTACATATTTACGGGGCAAAAAGCATTCCCATTATCGCAAACGAAGCAGTATTTTCTTAAATTTTAGTGACAGGGTTCGCTTGTTTTGATTTCTCTTTTTTTTTTGTGTAGCGTTGCCAGCTGACGGTGAATCGATAAGAATTCGTTAACCCTCTACTGCCCTGTGCGAGGTTTTTGCTTTATATTTTATTCGAAGAATGGTGATATAATTTGACATGTCCTAATGTGTACATCTAAATTTAAAGGATTTATTTCCTAACCATGCGCTGAACAACTTAATATTACTGGTAAATATTTCTAACGCTATATACCTATAAAGCATATTAACTCATTTAGCAGCTTGCGTGGAGTCGATCATGACAAAAAAAAATACTATTTTGAAATTGGCGTAACAGGTAGGGGTTATCGCCAGTCACCCATCTTTATTGTCTCCCAAAGTGTGACCGTTGGACAAGCAATCGTTTGGTTAATAATAACTAATAACAATGTTTGAAAAAAAAAATAACGAAAAACCTTTGAATAAAGGTTTGCAATTCAAATTAGAAAATACCATTGCATAGCTATACAATGCAATGCATAAATTAACTATCAGCATCATGCAGGGCCTTAAATCGCAAGGGACATTGCTCGTTTTAATTTAGTAGAAAGAGTGGATTTTTTAGGGACAAATAGCGGGCGGTCGAGAACATCTGCGGGGAAAATCTTGTCACCATCTGGTAACACTGGCATTTAGCAGAGCAGTGAAAACGACGTTAACATTTCTGATCAATTAAACAATTGGAAAATTCGGCCGCAGATCGCGATCTAAACGTACCGTCCCCGCCACGCCCACTGCCGCCCACGCCTCCTGGCGCGGGGTCACATCGATATAGAGCTTTGCGCGTGTGTGTGTGTGTGCGTGTATGTGTTGGTCAAGAGGTGAGGAGGAAGACGAAGAAGAGAAAAAAAAACAGGCAGCGAAAAGCGATAAGAAACGGAACACAACACACTGGAAAAAATTGCGATAAGAAACGGGGCGGAGCGGAGCGGAAATTGCCAAGACTCTGGGATGGATTAGCGGCACAGCCGGACTCTGAGGTTAGCCAACAGTGGGATTAGGACCAGGAACAGCCATGTCCTCCGCCGTTAACATCCAGATCGTCTCCATGCCGAATCTGGCCAAGATCGAGAGCTTCCTGAAGGATGTCAGCTACCGGGAGACGATCGAGTACAGTGCCAACTTCAACACGCGACTGTGCAGTGAGCGGCGCCACCGGCTGCCTTTCCTTGATCCGCAGACAGGCGTCGCCCAGAACCACTCGCAGCTCTTCCTGGACAAGCGACAGCGGATGCCTGGCTTCCGGCAGGGTCAGATCTACACGTATCCGGCGGCCCGCTGGCGGAAGAGCCGTCGCCAGTACTTGAGCAAGATGTACAGGTGAGGAATCCGCACAAATCGGTGGGCGATTAGAATGACTGGCAAGCACACTAGGAGAAACTATAACTATAGGATCCCAGAGGTATTACTCTGAGGACTCACATTCGACTTCGAAAACCTATTGCCTGTGGTTAGGGCACAAAGTCTGAAAGAAAGGGGATTAGCTATACTTCGCAATGCAAATATTCAAACTCCAAATAAGTTCTAGTTCCAGGGGGTAATCTTATATATAACGAGTTAGGGTTCACTCCGGATAGCCTGAAGTGAACATGAGGAATATCATGTGTGTATATGCCGTTAAATCTCTTCCATTCCGATGTTTTTCGTTAGGTGACCTCCATGTTTATCCCGGCTAATAATGAACTTTCCATTCATGTAGCCGCTTTCCCGAGCGTCCTTTCCAGGCGCTACGCAAGGAGCACGAAGCTCTGGTGGCCAGCGGCGTCAATCTGGGGCTGAGCAGCCTGACCAGTGGTATGGGATCCATGCCCGGCAGCAACAGCCTGGCCAGCAGCTCCTCCCTTACGCTTAATATGCTCACGGGCGGCGGAGCCGCGCCGGCCGTACTGGGTTCCCTGCACAGCGACACTGCCCACGATTTTAATGGAGCCTTCAGTCTGGAGGAGTCTAGCTCATTGGGTGCCGCCGGCGGTGATACATCCGACAGCAAGGACAGTCAACAGCAACAACATCAGCAGCAACAGCACCAGCACCAGCAGCAGGCCGTCAAGGAGGAGCATTTGCCCAAGGAGTGGTTCTACGATGATTTAGACATAAACGATGTTGACTCGCTGGAGGAGCCCAAGTCGCCGGCAGATGATGAGTACGACTATGATCCGCGCTATGGTAACAAGAAGAGGCGCAAGCGGCGGCCAGGCAAGCGAGGAGGAGATTCCGGCGGCGGAGGTGGTGGAGGAGGCGTCATCGGTGGCGGCAATTCCGGTGCTAGCTCCAGCTCGCGGAGACGTAGTGCAGCGGCCAGGTCGCGTATCACCACAACGGATGCGGCGCTGGACGCCTCGCTGGAGGCCATCGAATCCGGCGAGAGTGTTCCAGGTAGCAATGGAGGCCCAATCTCCAGCGGAGGCATCCTTAGTGGCAGTCTGGGAGCAGGCTTAGCAGGAGGGTCCGTATCCGGGGGCGGAGGAGGAGCATCGGGAGCTTCGGCCAACAGCCGCCGATCCCGGGGAGCGGGAACACGCGGCAGACGACGAACCAAGGGACCAAACAGCGCCGTTGGATCGGCATGCGATCCGACCAGTCCCGGCATGGTCATCGAGCCACCATCCTTCGAGAGTGCCGCTGCTGCGGTGGGAGTGGTCGAGGACGCGAACGCCCATCTGCGCAACTATCGGAAGTATCTGTAACCGCTCTATCAGCAACTAATTGGACGTGTAATCAATCAAACCCCTTGTTTTCGCTTTGTTTCCTCGCCTATTGATCGACCTATTTTTCGCGTATAATTTAAAGTTAGTTTATAAGCCTTAGTTGATCACTGTTGCCCCCGACAAAAGGATAAAAGCCAAGAAAGAAGAGAAACAAATACATTGTGGACCAGGGACAGGAACAGGATTAGAATCAGGATCACGATTAGAATCGCGCACCAGGCCGTAGCCAATACAATTCCAATGCTTCGCCTCTCTTAACTTTACGTTCCCATAGCCAATTGATTGTTGTTTTTTGAACTACCAATAGACTGGCGAACTTCTCTGTAGGACAACTTGAGCGGAAACTTAAGAGATGTAGAAAACATTATTGGATCAATTTTAATGTAGTTGTATGTTTAGGAAACCTTTAGGCCATCAATAAACATTATATGTATTAGTCAATGATTTTATAAAGCGTTTTCGAAATCGTTAGGCAATTCTTCATAAAATATTTTCGGGCATCATCTATGCCATAAGTAAAATGTAGCTTCACCGTTTATGAAACAACATGTTTTCAATTATGATACGAAAGTATATAATTTTGCAATATTTACTATACGATCATAAATCGATTCTGCGCCTGGTTTCCAAAGTTTTGCTTAGAGAAGTTCGCCAGTCCATTTCATTATATTGTACATTATATATATGGGTGTACAGACATTATATATATATATATTTACATGCATTATATTTGCGACTCTACTTAAAGCAAGTCCACCTTTTGGACTGGCTCTCCACCTAATCGCAATCTCTCGGTTTCTGTTGCTGCATGTTCTTAATACTATTTTACCTATCTCCCCAACCCACATATTATATTCAATTTTTTTATTTAACCAAAATTTTAGTTAAAAAGAAGACAATTCAAATTGTAATCTATTTAGGCAAGTGGTAGGGTATGTCTAGCATTAGAAGAAGCTAAAAAAAAACAATTTCGTAAAACCAAAATTTTTTCTCTAGGATCATAATTATTAAGCTGAGCTAAAAACGAAAACCATTTTAACTAAGGGACAAAATTTAAACAAGATCAAAGAAGGAAAAATGTACATTTTGGAAGAATCAAAGTCCGCAAAATTTTACTGAATGAGAGGCAAAAATCAGACAAAAATGAAGCAGAGAATGGAAAAAAAAATGGAAATAGGTTTCTAAGATGTTTTAATATATTTTGTAATAACAATGCTTCAGTGTTTTTCTCATAGTTTAACCCAAAAATTATCCAATCAACAAAGGCAGAAAGGTTCCCAATGATTGGTTCCTCGAGAGGATTTGCCAATCATCGATCATGGGGCTCTATTGCTGAAAGGTTTGTTTTGGGAACAACTATTTCCTCCGCTTGGCAGTGACAGTAGCTTCGTCTGTAGAGGACCTGGTGGTCCGCTTCCGTTTCTGGATGGATTGGGGCTTCTCTGCAGCGATTTCTTCTTGGGATTCAGATGTCTGTGCCGTCTTCTTTTGGGCTTTTGACTGTCTCTTCGTTTTGGGCAACTCATTGGATTGCGTTGCTTTCTTTGAATCGACTTGAGGTGGCTTTTCCTCCGACTTTTGCTTTCTTTTGGATTTACTCGAAGTTGAAGGTACCTTTTTTTTATAGATAAAAACAATATTGAGTTCAGTTTTCTGGACTTAGTGGACTTTCCTACCTCATTCCCCTGTGGTTCCTCTGTGGACACATTCATGGACTCCGGATTCTTTGGCGAAGTGAAAGCCTCAGGCTGCGGTAAATCAATTTTAGGCGGCTTCTGCGTGTTGGTCAGATCCCTGGACACCTGCTGGTCCCCCAAAATCCCTACAATTCGATCGTATACCTCCTCCGCAGTGGGAAACTTAAGGGCGCGTGGTGGACCGCGCTTTAGACCCGACCAAAGTGCAACCTGCTCCTGTTTCCCCACTCCGGCGCATAAGCTCAACTCGAAGGCTCCTCGACGAGGTGCTCCAAGTGCATTCAGCTGGAGCTGAAGGTGTTGGAGACCACGCTCCTGCAGAGCTGAGTGCAGCTCCTCCGCTCGACGACGAAAGACTCGTCAGGATCGGCAGTGCTCTACGTACAGCGCCGGCTTATTGGGATCCAACTCTTCGGCTGCATCCCGCTCGCCGACTGGCGCCTAGAAAATTGATGAGAATTGGGTTTACCTATTGAACAAACGTAGTATTTCAATCTTACCTCGGCTTTTTTGGTCCGTTTCGGTGGCATGATCGTATACCCCGATGAGAATGTTTAAGCAAATTGCGCTCTTTTTGCTTGTCAGTGTTGCCAGATGGTGTAAGAAGGCGGATGGCTAGGTCCATCCCTGGAAACTATCGATTTGCCGATAGCAAGCGTTAAGAGACGCGCGAGTCCCAATCAAATTCGGTAAACTATTTATTTAATCAACGGACTTTTAATTAAGCCAAGATGTCGCACCTAATGCCCCGACGGACCAGCGAGTTCCGTGGCGATGTACTGGAGGAGCGAGGCACTGCCGATAAGTGGCAAACAAGGTGAGTAACCCGGAATCAACCTGAGCAAGTTCCGTTAAGGCAATGCGCATCTTTTTCCAGGGCAACCAAGCGCAGTACAAGCACACACACTCCCTCCTCAACCCAGGCGGTCCCCAGAAGGTAGGCACATCCATTTGATAGTCTAATACATAACCAGTAATGTCCCAATCCAATGATCTACAGACCCTCCGCATCGCGTCTGCCACAGCCGCTGAACTTGGAGCGGGATCGGGCCAGTCAAATGGGCGTGACGCCCAAGCGATCTAGCCGATTTCTGCCCTCCACTGCGGAGCGCGCCATTGCGCCACACTCCGACAAGAAATGGGTAGCGGAGCGGGCACAGCAGATCCTGGAATACCTGCATGGCATCCAGCATAGCGTCGCGGCCACAGGTCTTATTGGGGATCTCTTTTCTCGGCCCGGTGGATTGCGGCATATGACTATAAAGCAATTTGTTTCCATTCTCAACTTCCTGTTCCAACACATCTGGCGCAATCGATCGACCGTAGGCCAGAACCACGTCGAAGATATCACAAGCGCAATGCAAAAGCTGCAGTATCCTTATCCGGTAAGCAGCACGGATGTCAAGGATTAGATATCAAGGATTCTTTTGATTTCGAAATCAATTTGTCACTTACAGGTGAACAAATCATGGCTGGTATCGCCAACTACGCAGCATTCATTCGGTCATGTGATAGTCCTGCTCGATTTTCTCATGGACTTTGTATCGCCGCTTCCCTTATCGAATGAGGTAGAAGAGGAGTTCCCGTTTATGGAAACCATGGAGGAACCCAGTTCGTATCTGAATTTCACGCACTGCGAATTGAATACCAGCATTTCCACCACCCAGGCAAAGGTCCAGCTAGGCGAAGAGGTCAATGGTCTGCTTTTCGCAGAGGCTAGCAAATGCATTACCCTATGGGATCAGGAGCTGACCAATGAGGAGGCTAAGCTGCAGGAGGAGACCAGGAATCAGATGATTAGCCAGAAGTGTGATTTGCCCGATCACAAAGCTTTAGACCAGCTAATCAGCGATCTGAAGACGAAGCTACAGCAAATAGAGAACAAACTGCATGATCCCAGCGACGACAATAAACTAGAAAAGCTAGAACGTTTTACCAATGAGCACGACCAGCTCGCCCAACAGCTTGCTGCCAGTCAAGACGAGCTGACCGAGCGGCTGAAGCTATTCGACCAGCTGTCTGCCCAGGTGGAAGAAAGGCAATCTAATCTCCGCCAGCAAATGATGTATGAAAAGCGTCTGGAGCAGGCGGTTAACAGCCAGAAGTTCTCTGCCCAGCAGCTGAAGGAGCTTCAAATAAAGTGCGACGATATGGAAAACTACTCCAAGGCTTATGAGCGTCAGGTGAAGGAGGTGTCCGAGCTGGAGCTTCATCAGCAGGTAATGCTGTCGCGAGCTAAGCAAAAGCAACTGGATTCCGTTGAGGTCTTCAACTCACACATGCGCCAGCTGAGCATGGACCCGGTAATTTGTGGCCTAATAAAGGGCGGCGTAGGCCAGCAATCGGACCTTACTCTGCCGCTAAATCCCAATCAAAATGATATAACGGACCGGGTACAGTGCCTGGAGCTGCTGGGCAAACTTATACAGGAGCACCGCCAGCAGAATATCGATCGGTGTCAGATGTTGGACCAGGAGGTTGCAAAAATAAATTCCGATTCCATCGAGTTGGACACGGAAATTGCTGACTTGGACTCTCAATTGTGTGCGCAGAAGGAGCGTCTAAACAAAATGGAGGCCAACCATCGGACCAAGCGGGATATGCATGCGCAGCACAAGCAACAGCTGCTGAAGGATCAGTTTGAGCAGATCGCCCGTCTGGGTGAAATGGAGAAGCGGGAGTTGGAGGCGCTGGAGAAACTACAAGCCAGCAAGCAAAGGAACGAGGATCTTCTTACCGCCGCCGAGGAGTTTCAGGAGCAGGATCTCAAGGCCCGCACCGACCAACTCGACAAATGCGAGCAGAACCTGGCCAAAGCGGAGATGGAGCTGCAGGCCCTGCAATCAAAGGTCACCGCGAGTGAGGCCAAACTGACCGAGGTAGAGCATACGGTGTACTCCGCCAAGCTGCCTTCCATGGAGCCAATGTTACAGGCCATCAAGAAGCGATGACCCAGATATTTCGATTCTGTTTTTATGTGTAACCCAGTTGATCTAAAGTTCTTTTTTCCATATTGATTGAAAAAGCAATGATTTATGAAATGCATTTATTTTTGATTACATTTGAATTAGTTAAATTGAGTTGAACACTGTGGTTCCTGGACAAAGGAGGGGATTCTCCATAATATCAGATTTCTTAAGTTTTTTATTGCCACACGTATTACGGATTCTATTACGGATCTCCGCTGCCTTTTTGGGATTACAAATTGCACTTGGAACGGCTTAGCTTTACATGGTTATACATATACACTGAGTGGTGGGCGAATACGGCAAGGGTAACTTAAACGTACACATTTATAAATATTAAATTATATTATCTTTTGGCCAATTTTGTGTAGGTTAGAGTGCGATTGACTTGTGCCACCAAAAGTTGCAGGGAAGAGTAACAAACGTACGCAATTTGGATAATATTTCGTTTGTGCGCTCTTTTAGTACTAGTAAACATATAGTTGTATACCCAATAGGTTGTCTTTTTAATGCTCATAAACAAAAATGAGATATTTCAAGTTACAAGTATCGATTTCAACATTTTGTTAAACAAATTTATATATGAGTAGGGATGTTATATTGTCCCTCGATCATAATTCCTACGTTTTTTGTACCACAAGTCAACCAACTAGAGAATAAGGGTATACAAAAAGAAATGGGGAAGTTCGAGTAGTAGTTACATATAAATTCAACATTGAGACTGAGACAATATGTTGCGAAATAAATAATTATCATTTAGCTTAGTTCGATTTTATACAATGCCCGATAGTGCTTACGTCCTCAGACAATGAAGACATCGCCACTGCTGCGCTCCACGGCCGAGGTGGCCATATCGCCGCCACATCCTGGCCGACCGGCTTGGCTTGCTGCCGAGATCTTGGGCTCCTCCGACTGATCGGTTTTGTCTAACAGCTCCGCCTCGCGTCCGATCTCAACGATGCCCTGCGGTTTGTCGCTGCTGGCGCTCTGTGACTCATGCGACTCGTGTGCCTCTTCCTGGCCAGCCAGGTGGATGCTGACACCCGCCATGTCGAGGTCCTCGACGTCCTTATGATTCTGGAATGTAACTGAGATCTCTTGCGCTGCAGCTCCTTCGCTCACATCCCCATCCTGGCCATTGGCGCTGGGCGTGGGCACTGCGTTTGCATTGGGCGGTGCCGTCGTAATGGATGACCACCAGCTGGAGAAGGCGCCCTTCGCCTGGGATATGGCACCACCCACCGCACGACTCGTCGTGTTCACCGCCTGGTTGATTTTTCGCCCACTCTCGCTATTTTGCATGGTTCTGGAAATTCCAATTATATAGAAACATATCTTCTTTTTATGATTGGTCCCTGGTTAACCACTTACTGTGCTAGTTTTAGTTTCATATCCGCCACGGACAAGGTGCCGGCAAAGGGATGACCAGCGGGCAGGGATTCGAAGAACTCAGGCTCAGGCCTAACGTCGTACCATTCCTGAAAGCATTGGGTGCGCTTGAAGGCGCCCATAAAATGTGCATTGAAATGATCGTTGTCTTTGGGCGTGGCATCTATATATGAGGAATACATTTACATTTACATTTGATGGTTCAACAAAAAGTCAACAAAATATAACCCACCTGGAGACACAGCAGTTCGCAAGAGGGCCAGGATGTAGCCCTGAAACTGCTCCCGAATCCAGTACTCGCTGCCCTCCGCATCCTCCTTCGGCGATTGCACGTGCTTCATGATGTAGTCCATGTATCGCAGGTCTTCGGTACTCAGCCCCAGCTGGCGTCTGAGCTCCGGATCGTGGGCATCCAGATTGGCAGCCTCTATGTCCACCAAGACGTCAGCCAGCTGACGTTTCTGCTGGAAAAGAACGTTGGAGGTGCCGATGACATAGGAGAGCACCATGGGGTCGCTGAGCAGGTCCATGTACGGTAGTGACAGATACGGCAGGCAGAGGTTGCCGCTAGCAAAGATGCTAACCGGTGCCCGATACTCATCCGGATTCACGGCGCACAAGGCGGCGAGGTTAGCTATGGACGACAGATTTAAGCAGGTGAGTTAACAATACTAATGGCTTAATTTAACAAGGTTTCATATATTCCTCGAAACTGCGTCATACGTAATGTTTGTTGTTTGTAATCTCCTATCTGTTATTATTCACGAATATGGCATGATAACGACGTAGATGATGAAATGGTATAACAAAGGTTATACTAATTAACTGAATGACTACAATTACAATTTAACTAAAGTCAGGGACAAATTTCATGGGCTACTCACAGGCCAGTGTGTCCACGCTGGCTTCTCTGGTCAGCGAGCTGTTCCTGCCGTTCGAGGAATCCTGCGACTGTGAGTTAGGTGTGGAACGCGTCGACGTGTCATCGCCACTGGCCTGCTCCTCGCCCGCAGAGGCTGCGGATGAGACGAGGGCCAGCTCCTCGGCCTCGCCCTCCACCGCTGTGGCGCTCTCTGGCGTGAGTTTCTGCTCATCGGAGACAGCTGAAACGGAAGCCACTGCCTCCAGTTCCGCTTCGGCTTCCGCCTGCGCCTCCCGCTGCAGGGAGTCGGTGAAATCCGGCATGGGCGACAGTGGTCGCGACGTGCGCACACAGGCCACCTCCTGGAAGCCCTTCTCCAGCAATCGCGGCACCAGCGATGCAATGCCCAGGATCAATACACACATTTGGCGCACTGGCGAACCGAAACACACCACTCGTCGCTGCAGCAGCATTAGTTTGAAGAGCATTAGCGTCTTGTGGCGCCAATGGAGTACGATCTCACGCAGGGACAGGCCCACGTGAAAGTGGCGCAACGGGCGGCGAGATTCGTCGTCCTGGAGGCAGGCATTTAGCTGCTGATAGGCCTTGACCAGCAGTTCCGTGCCGGAGAAGTCGCCCTGATCGAAGAAGGCATCGGCAATGAGGGCTAGCTTCACCTCGATGTACCCGTAGATGGGCAGGCGGGCCAAGATGCACACGGACTTCTGAACGGTGCTGCGCGTGAGGTCCGCCGTCCGGATCTTTAGTTTCTCCACGCGTATCTGGCGATAGCAGGACACGCCGTAGATACTCGCAGCCGGCTCATACAAACTGGGCAGGTTGAAGAACACCGTGTCCTCGGCAAAGTTATGAGAGCCGTCGGGCAGAGCCAGAGTGGGCAGGTACTTCCAGCCGGAGGGGCATTCGTGGCGTCCCGTGGAGCCCGAGATTAGCGGCGGATGCGAGAACTCCACCTGGCAGCCCAGCTTGTGGTGGAAGCCCACCACGAGGATGTGGAGGATTGGTGGCTTGTTCTCCGGCTCGCTGGCCATCGTTGTCGTTATCCTTGTCCCAAGGAGCAAGCGGTGCCCACCAAAAAAGCGTTTTTTGCCTGCAAAAAAGAAAATCCTATTGGATTGGCCACTACCGCATCGGCCCTCTCGCTCGCACTCGTGTAACCACGCCACGCAATTGTTGTTCTATTTCGACCACCGCGCTCTTATTGTATTTGCAATTGCCTGTCTGTCGTATTTAACTTTCTTTCTTTACAATTTTAAAACGATTTTGTTTTTATTCTATTTGCTTGTTTGTGATAGCGTATCGATATCGGAAGGCGTTATTTTGTACTCCAATTAGATGTGCATTTGCCGGTTATCGATATGTTCGCTTCGACCAACGGCATTATCGACTACACCAGTACAAATTTGGGCGGTTACTTTTGAATTTGAATAACCATTTAAGAACTATACTAAATTTATTATGTCCTAGCAAATAGTAACAAATATAAGTTTCATAGCGCAATTCATGTTTGTATCCGTTTAATATATTTGTAAATTACTTAAATTAATTCCAAACGGCAGAGAACATAATCTTTCAGATTAAAAGCGAATTAAAATACAAGATTCGAGTTTAAAGAGTGATGTTATAAGCTCCAGACGGACCAAAAATAAAAATGAATGCAAATCAGTAAAAAAAAATAATTTATTTACCCAATACAAAGAAATATTTTTGTTTAAGTACACATTAAACTTACCAACATGATTTTTTCAAAACAACCATTATGTTGATATACTTGTAACATTTTGGCATCAATCGCGATATCGTTAGCTTGACTACTGGGTGATATTGAATATAAATTTCCGAGTGTCAACAAGGCGAAAATTAAGTCAAAAACAAATTCTGAAAATAAACGTGTAATACTATACATATAGTAGACGGAGCATTAGGTACTATATAGCCAGACTGTGTATGATGGCTCTTTTCTTAAACGTTTTTATATTTTCTGCTGTTTTCATTTCGGGGTTTCTTCTATGTGGTTTTTTCTTATGGATTTTTCCGTTGTTTTTCTTTTTTGCTTTTTTTAATTGGTTCGTTTTCATTTCATTTAATTTAGTTAGAGCGTATTTTTAAATCGAACATTCAACATATAGATTCTAAAATTGGCACACATCGGGTTGTTTGTTCTTTACAAAATATGTTTGCCTGACCTGATCCGAGACGATCTTATTCATTGAAAACTTTATAGAACATATACTTGCATTTAAAACTGGAAAATGCATTGATTTAATGTGGTAAAAGCCTTTTCAGTAATTAATACGAAGCTCTTAATATTATGTTAACTGAAATCTGGAGTTGGAAACAACATATTTTAGACATTAACTGTTTTTCCTATATGATACACATTAGAACACAATGCAACTATCAATGATGTTGACAAATTATTTTAGTTTGCACTGGAGGCCATCAAATCAAATTATTCGAGACTTTGGATATGCTGTTCGTTCATATAATCCCTGGGTTATCTTGGGTGACATCAAATATTTTTCCAGATCTTGGATAATGTTTATGTTATTCCTGATCTATGCACATATTACCCACAGTTGCCCGTAAACATCGCCCCAGAAAGCTAACCTATAGATAGACATATAGAAGATATTTAAACAAATACATATACGCACATACTTTAATATATATCTATATATTTTTTTTTATATCGGGGGTTCTTCGTGCATACGATCGGCACTAAAAACCGAAGGCTACCGATGAATAGCGCCCACACAAAACGGCCAAAAATAGAACAACAAAAATTCGAAACTGTGCTATTTGTTATTCCCTGATTTTCGAATTTTCTAACTTTCAGATATTCGGACATTCAGAAGATGATGCGAATTGAAATTTACTTGAAGGCATACTGCAGACGGCATACCCAAATCCCAAATCCCACTTTCACGCCCACATCTGCACATGCCCGTAGTTGTGGTGTACGGATCACTGAGCTATTTGCCCGATGTTTGCAATAAGTTCATAGTTGTTTATTGAACGGAAGATGTTATGTGAATCCAGCCAGATGGCAGGCAGAAATGAAAACCCAGCTAAAATCCGCTTGCAGATTTCGTATATATCTGGACACTAGACCCCCGGACCATTTCATGCACTAAATCCCAGATAGATCTACCTGCCCACCTGTGTCCCATTGCGATTCTGTAGTTTTGTGGCATTTGGCAAGCCATGCATAATATGTACCTAGACCGTACTGAACTAATGTGTGCATTTCGCATTTCGCATTTCGCAGTGGTACAAAAGAGAGAGATACAAAAATGTTCTAAATTTAAGACACTTGGTAACCAAAAACGAAATCAAAACAAATGGCGAAACTGTGCGACTATATAGTAATTTTACTGTAATATATAATTTTAAAATAATATTCATCACATATTTTGAAATTACACAGAAGTCTATTTATTTGAACATAGTGTTTAAGAGAATAAATAATTAAGAGATGTTTCTATAATCCAATATAAATATAACAATTTTTTATCACAATTTTGGGGAACTTGTGTGTCTATCAGATAGGCTAACTATACTAGTACTAGTTATTACAGTTTTTGTTTATTAATCGTACTGTTTTAAAAATATGATATTATTTTACAAAGTAACGCTATTGGTATATGGGAAAATTCGAATCTTACTTTAATCTTATTTTTTTTATTCGTGTACAACTTTTATTACATTTTTAATTATATTTAAAGATTATCTTTTATCTCATGTTGTAAAAAATATGAATTTACGAAAATTAATGTAGAAGAAAGTACTTTTTTTTATAAAATATTATTATTGTAAAAGAACATATGTATATTCTTTATTTTATACATTTTTTATGGATACCACAACGGAACCCTACTTAATACGAATATTTCTCATTGTGTGATGATGTTTATTAAAAATTTGTGAAAAATTATACTTCTGTGTAACAATTAAATATAGGGAAAAGAGAGTTTAGCAAATTCTTCGAAATGACTTAGTATTCTGTGAAAAAAATACACCAATAAAGAATGAATCAAATTCGATAGCTAAAGCCAAGGGCTGTAAGGTGCGTTAGTGTATCTGAAACTATTTGGCAGAACTATCTGTTAGAAAGAAAAATAAATAAATAGAATTGCAAAAGGAGAGATTTAAAAAAAAGAAAATCGGAACAATGACGAATAGATTCAAGTGTTAGACAAATGGCAATGCGATGGGCCACCTAAGGCCGTTCGACGTCAGCAGTTCGATCGCGATATAGATATAGGTAAATAAATATATATATATATAAATATATTTTTCGGGGGTGATCGGTGGTCGGGGTTGGGGGAATTTGTAGGGCGTGCACTCTGGGGTTCAAATGCTGCAACGATCCGCCGAGGAATCCAAACCATATGTGCTATATATCGGCACGAACATACACGTATGTACGTACGTATGTATTTATATGCGGCAATATATGTATATGTATGTATGCAGGCCGACTTTTTAATGGCTGTGAAATTTATGTTCTACGATATTTGATTCCAAAAACAAATGTGTAAAAAGCCGCCAACGCTCCGCACGTTCGTATAGGCTATATACATATGATCTAGTTATGTGCGTGCTGGCCTATAGTATGTACATATATCGTATGCCTCATCTCGCTCTGGCCAAAATGGAAAATTGGAAAACTCGACGGCGACTGTGTGCGTGTACAAGTTTATGTTTCAGAAGCAGCCCACCTGAAAATCCCCAAAACACATCCAACACACCCAGGCGCCCAGGCACCCACCACCACCCACTTGTTGCCACATCGGCCAGCGATATGTGGCATATAGCGCCGGCCTGCTTGCACCAATGGCTCGCTATTGGCTATATAGAATGGCGATCGGTGTGTGCGTGGAATTGGCTTTTCCGCGAACGCGACGAAAAATTCTTTAACATAACGTGTAGCAGCGCTTTTCATCGTCAGTTTGGTTAGTCGAACCGCAGCATTCGCTCCTACGACGTCAGCTGCTCGGACTTCAATTCAATTTGTTTTTCTCCCTAAGTAAGTTTTTTTTTTCTGTTTCTGCTCTACTGCTGCTTCACATCTCCTTCAAATGCTGCATCACAAAAAAAAAAAAAACAAAATTATAAGAAATATAATAAACTTGTGTGCCCAAAAACGAAAAGAAAGTTATCAAAAACGAGTAAACCAAATCCTTTGGGAATGAACCACGAACCGAACACCAACAAAATAAAGTTACGAATTGGAAAATCCTAGTGTGTTATATAACATTTTATTTTTTTACAATTTTTTTAAAGTGCAATCTACGAACAAATAGTGCGATATAATGACTTGAAAGCCACCAATACGAACTCTGAAGCCAACTTCTTTGAAAACCCTTTTTTTTTAAACTTTTTTTTTCATAATGGCTAAAGGCTAAAAATAATTTGAAAAAATTCGCCCAGGCATTGGCGACGCCAAAAACAATATTCAACTGCAACTACAACAACAGGATTAGCCCCAGCAGCAGCAACAACAACAACAAAAGCAAAAGCAACAACAATGCCAGACAGAATTATATACATATATACATATATATATATATATATACATATACATATATGTATATCTTTTTGCTTATATATGCCCAACCAATTCTAAAAGTGTTATATGATCTGAGAGGAAAAGTTCTCAAATTTTTTTCAACGAATTTTAAAAATAAATTCGATTTGTATGGGTGCGCGAGTGTGGTTTACCTTGGCAAAATGTCCAAGATACACACACTCACAGATGCACAGAGTGAAAACTTTATCTATAGCTTTCCGCGCAGGCGCCGATCAGATGTTAGGGAGATATAGAAGGCGTAAATGAGACGGAACTATTGCCACCCACACAAGATCGCTGGGGAATAGCGATCTGGAGATTTTTGGAGGATATACATATATGTATATTGGACTATAAATGGCAGCAGAGCACAGATTTGTAGATCGAGTTATAGAAAGGGAAATTTGTTGAGCGAATTGGCCAAGTATACATATGACAGTTTTATGATATGAAGCAGGAAGAACGTTAAACGTTCTTAAATTATGAACTTGAAAAGAGGAGTATAGCTCAAAAGACATGTTTTTGAAAGCGTACTAATCTGACATTTTTGTAAATTGGTGATAGACGTAAATTTCTGAAAGTCTGTAGGTGGATATTCAGATCACCACCAGTATTACCTGAACAGTTTGGATTATAATACCAGGAACCATAAATATGAAAGTATTCCAGAACTTTTCTTTATACATTTCGCATCACTTCCATGCAATTCTGCCCGAAACTGACCCAGTTTATCTACAGCTAAAAATAAAAGCCAAGAAATTGCATTTCCATAGTGCAAAAGTGCACAGATTATAGAAATAGAATATTCATATTCATAGACATTTCAATATATAGACATACATATATGAATTTGTGTCATAATAACTGGCATATATATAAGCGATCTATGAATGGCGTTTGATTTGATTTTCTATTCATTTCACACCAGTACGCCCAAATATATCTACATCTTGCAGTAGGACATATGTATATATGTATGTAGCTACCACTGTTATATACATGACATAATAGATACGTATTGAGACTAACTGTATATTGGAATAGGAAGCAAAGGATTAATAAGCAAAAATCCCCGTTAGAATTAAGCACAACATTGTCGTCCCTTTCTGTCATGTACCGTTATGGCCCGTTCATACAAATGAAGAAGAGGAAAAGAGTTGCGAGGTGTCAATCGGTGGCGTGCTTTTAGAGGGAACAGTTGAAATAAAGTTATATTAAGGCAAGAGTGTGTTCTAGACGTTTACCATATATATATAATTTCAAAAGCTTCTCTAGATATTCTGATTTAGTGCCAAGGTAAAAAGAAGAAAATTTTCAAAAAAGGCTTTCGCCGAAGCTTTTTTGATGTTTTCGGAAGCTTTCGGCTTTCGGGAAATTCAATACTGCCCCAAAGTCTATTTTTAATTGAGAAAAAATCGGAGGAAAAAGAAAAACCACCGATATACATAGATTGGACTACGACTCTCTCCGTCGCACTCACACAGATGCGTATGTAGATATAGATAGCATGGGAAATTAAATAATTTTAGAGCGGAGCGTACGGAATTTATTGTTTTTTTCTTCTTCAATTTGGAAGATTATGATGTGAGAACGGGACATTGTTGCCGGCTATAAAAAGACAGGTCGCACTGCCTACATATACACAGCAGAATCGCATATATACATATACATATAAATAGGGGAACAGATCTATCTAATTATAGAGTTGTCGCAGGGCGATCAAAGGCTGCTTCAAGTACAGTGAAACCCTGAATAGAAAATAGAAAAGGGGTTATCGAAAGGGCAATCATTAGATGATTTGTAAATAATATCAAATCCGTCTGAACTCCGTTCGTATTTCAATATTGTTGTTGCTGATTTTGCTGAAAAAAAATAATTAATTTTCAATATATTGCGCGTAGTTAATATCAATTGAATTTGAAAAGTAATATAATACATAAGATGAAACACAACCGTTTTTGGTATCTTTTCTATTCACTACAATGGCTGCTTAATTTTATCTAAAATATTTGTATACCCAAGCTAAAGGAATATTTTTCTCTTCTGTATATTGTTATTGCAGGTTTTTTCAACCCTAAACCGTAGACATGTCCGACGATGAAGAGTACACGTAAGTAGAACCCATGAGAAAAATATGAGGCGATGCAAATATTAAGTATACGACGCGTATGACCGCAAACATGATTTTTAAAGTGTGTAAAAGTGAGCAGTTAACTTAAGTAAAGTAGCAAAGTTAAAGAGAAGTATTCGAAGGTCTCGTTTGAGTTCTTGTTGTTATACATACTAACTAATTCAGCGTCCAGAAGATTTTTGTGGATTTTTGTAAAAGAACTTTTTGTAATCACCTTTACCAGTGGCACCTATTTTGATCTGTACTCCTTTCTCTCTATTTCCACGCATTGTCATCCTTGAACCCGAACCGAAAAACCGACCACGATCCCAAAACCTCCACAATCACAACCACAATCCATGAATCTGTTCGAACAACCGCTAATGTTGTCGTTTCGTTTCTTTTGAAATCAACAACTAATAACAATCAACAACTATTCAACAAACAACCACACGACAATTCAACAACAAATCAACAATATCACCTCTGCACCCGTGTGCCGTGTGTAACCCTGCACTTTCACTCCAAAATATAAAAAAAAAACACCATATTCAAAAATCTAAAACCAAAAAATATCAAAAATAAACTAAATTCGTTTAATTACGAACTCGAAAGCAGCTCCGAGGAGGAGGAGGTTGTCGAGGAGACCCGCGAGGAGACGTAAGTACATTTTTGTTGCCGATTTTTGTCGACATCTTTTGTTGGTTTTGGTGCAGCAGCCTAAAGAACTCGATTGGTGTTCACTTATGTCAATATTTTTTTTTTTGCCATAACTATAACCAATTTTTTGATTTTTTTCGAAACCGAACCTTGCCCACCATTTTGTATTCCAAATTTTCTATATGTGTTGTATTTTGTCAATGTCTGCAAAAAAATCCACCCTTTTTTTAAAATTTGTAGAAATATGTATTCCCAAAAAAAAAAAACAAATTAAAAAAAAACACCCAGAAACCCGAAACCAACCCAACATTTTTGTTTTGTGTACTCGTCTGTAAATAATTTTATTTGTTTATTAATTATTCTTTAGTTATTATTTTATATTCTATTCTGTGTACATTTTTGTTATTTCTTTTGGTTTTTGTTTTCAATGTTGTTGTGTGTGTCTATAAAAACCAAAATTGAATTTAGAATTAAAAGTATACGATCACAAAATCAATATCCGTTAATTGTACAAAATTTACTAATGGAACCCGAGAGCAAACCCCACCCACCCACTGTTCACCCACACCCACTCAAGCAGCGAGTTCATAGTTCATACCCCCTCCCGAAAAAACCTAGCGAAAAATTGGCAAATTGTGTATATAAAAGCTGTGTAAATCCCCACCACCACCCACATGTGTATGAAACTGTGTTCAAAATAATGGTAGTTGTAGTTTTCTATAAAGAAAAATTGGAAAAATATTGCGTATACGTACGTAGTTTTGAAAAGTAATTCACATTACTAAAGTTTACAATTTTCTGCTTTAAAATGGTATCAAATAGACAATAATTTCAATTAATATAAATACAAATTTTAAGTTTTTAACATCTAAGCAATATTACAACTTATCCGTTGCGTATAAAAAATTGCAGGCAATTGCACTATTATTTTGAACCCAGTCGGTTTTTTACTGTGTATTTTTGTATCACTTGTAACACGTCTTTTGTCTATCTGTCTATCTATTTTTACTATCGTATCTCCCGACTCTCCCCACAAGATAATACATTTCCAAAGCCGTCAAACGCAATATCCAAATTCTAAAAAAAGGACTTTTGACCAAAAGTTAACTTTCTGCCTATCGCTGGCCTGGCTTAGCAAAAGTGTTGTTGCCTATAAGACTTGGAAATCATTGATATCAATTCTTTTTATCTCTCTCTTTCTCTCTTCCATCTCTTTTTGATCTCGTTCTTGTTGCAGGAAGTAAGTAAATTGTGTGAGAAACCAATGAAACGAAGAAAGAAAGACCTATAAAGATCCCACATATCTGTATAAAAGTTTTTTTTTCCTAAATTACTCTTTGCCTGGCCCCAAAATTATATGCTCGTTTGCCAATTTCTGAAACAAATTGAACAAAATTTCAAGTTTTTGTGTGTGCATTTCTGCTCCATATGCATCAGAGAACCAGTTCCAGTTCCAGAACCAGCTCCAGTACCAGTTCCAGTTCATACTGTACAAAGATTCGTTGCTTGGAATCATTTTTGAGTTTTCTTTAGAACAACAACCAACCAGAAAACAACAAACAAAACCAAACCAAAAACAATTACGTACCTACCATTACAAAATTAATTATTCTTTTCAACCTTTTATGCAAATATCTCTCTATATATATTATCCATCTTATCTTCTTCTTTCATTCCGTTTACCAAAAATGAAACAACAAACAAACCAATATATTTTGCAAATGAATTTTTTAAAAACAACCAACCGTTTTTCTCTTTCTTTTCAACGTTCCTTTTTGTTTGAAAACTGAAATAACGAAAACAATCGCATTTTGTATGAACTTTTCGAACCGAAACCCACAACAAATATCAATCAATCAATCAATCGAAACCATCGTGAATTTATCAATTTTTGAAACACAAAACCAATATATATATATATAAATAAAAATATCACCACCTCCATGTTTGTTGCCACCTCAATGCCTCACGTATAGAAAACCACCTCAGACACCAGCCGAGTAAGTCTATGTACAAAAAACAAATGTGAACAACAAATGAAACCAGAACGCTAACCAAGACTAAACCCTTAGAGTTATCTTAAGATCGTCCCCGATTAATCCGCCTGTGCGTGTCCAGTAAACCACTCAAAACCAAAATTAAAAAAAAAGAATAAAAAATAAATAAAATAGTTTCTAAGGTGTAAACTGTACCTCTGTAGCAAGCAATACTCAACACAAACTCTTACTCACCACAACTCACCACTCCAGTGCCATCGAAGCAATCCCCCTATCTTTTTTGGTGTGTTTCTGTTCTGTTTCTGTTTTTTTTTTATAACTAGAGTAGTAGTATTGCCATACGTAGAATGTAGTTATCTAATGCTTTCTCACATCAGCACTTTGGTGGATACTAATTGTAAAAACAACTCTTTGACTTTCGGAACCAAATCGAACCAAATAATCTAAATATAATCACCAAACAAAAAACAGGCCGTTAGAAATTCCGTCAAAATTCTGTAATTAATTTTAGTGCCTAGACATTACTCGTAGTACTAGTGGCTATCGAAAAAATAGATCACGTCCTGGCAGATTAAACTAATCGAGTTCTTTCTCATTCCCGCACCCCTCCCTTACCGTAACGACCATCAGAGGAGAGGGCGACCCAGAGTTCATCAAGCGTCAGGACCAGAAGCGCTCCGACCTCGATGATCAGCTGAAAGAATACATCACCGAGTGGCGCAAACAGAGATCCAAGGAGGAGGATGAGCTGAAGAAGCTGAAGGAGAAGCAGGCCAAGCGCAAGGTCACCCGCGCCGAGGAGGAGCAAAAGATGGCCCAGCGCAAGAAGGAGGAGGAGGAGCGCCGTGTCCGTGAGGCTGAGGAGAAGAAGCAGCGCGAGATCGAGGAGAAGCGCATGCGTCTCGAGGAGGCCGAGAAGAAGCGCCAGGCTATGCTGCAGGCCATGAAGGACAAGGACAAGAAGGGCCCCAACTTCACCATTGCCAAGAAGGATGCAGGCGTGGTAATTATATGAGATTTCATCAATGCCGGTTGCTGATACGCCTCCGTCTTCCCACCTCCCCCCATTTGTCTCTCTCTCTCTTCCTGTTTTTGTTTTCTTCTTTTTCGTTCGTTTTATTTTATTTTTGATTCCAAATCAATTCCATATCAACTCCTCTTTTGTCACCCGTCGTGTCCATCGAACATCAATCGTTCTAATCGTCGGTTTTTGAATTCATCGATCATTTGTAATCCTTAATTGTTTGTGTTGCGCCCGAATCGCTCATCCACAATCGGCAATTGTTTGTATTTCTGGCTCCATCGATCATTCACAACCGTTATTCCTTTGTATTTGATGCAAAAATTCATTCAATTCGGTTATTATTCGATTGCATAAATCGATCATTTCGACATTTCGCAATCGTTAATCGTATGTGTTCATATCGATCGCTTCAAATATGCCTTTAAAACACTACACTGTAATGTGAAACTGAAACAACAAAACATTTTTTTTGTTTTCTTTTTTCTTTTACACAACAAACAAAACAAACAAACACACGCATGTACACACACACCAAATACACACCAAACACGAACAAACAAAAAATATCACTTTGTTTTGCGCTCTTTTCTCTGTGTGTGTCTATCTCTCTCACTGTTTGTCTCTCACCACGTTTGTACCGCACGTACCAAAAATCAAATCTCAAAAATCCGAAAAATCTCAAAAAAATATATATATACTTATATATAAAAACACAACGAAATGTGTCTGCTATGCAAAACAAAACTAAAAACAAATATTAAAACGCATCCTGCGCGAAATTCGAATCGAACCAAAAAAAAAAAAAACTCGCCACATGAAACAAAAAATAGTTGGGACTCTCGTCCGCCGCCATGGAACGCAACAAGACTAAGGAGCAGTTGGAGGAGGAGAAGAAGATCTCGCTGTCGTTCCGCATCAAGCCCTTGGCCATCGAAGGATTCGGCGAGGCTAAGCTGCGCGAGAAGGCCCAGGAGCTGTGGGAGCTCATTGTCAAATTGGAAACTGAGAAGTATGACTTGGAAGAAAGGCAGAAACGTCAGGACTACGATGTGAGTACCACCTGGCTTTGACCAATAATCCTCTGACTGACAGCCACATCCATTAACAGTTGAAAGAGTTGAAGGAAAGACAGAAGCAACAGCTCAGGCACAAAGCCTTGAAGAAGGGTCTCGACCCAGAAGCTTTGACTGGCAAATACCCGGTAAGTTAGCCGTACAATTTCAGATCCCTGGCTCACATAGCTAACGTGGTACTTTCCCTACAGCCCAAGATTCAAGTCGCCTCCAAGTATGAGCGACGTGTGGACACCCGCTCTTATGACGACAAGAAGAAGCTCTTCGAGGGTGTAAGTATTTGGTTTTCCGTTCTAAAGCTAACTATTTTTGGGTATTTTTATGGGTTGCCTCTTTGTAAAACTGTATCAATATTACGCACATTTAGGGCTATAATACGGTCTATGCGGAAACCTTAGAAAAGACCTGGCAAGAAAGACAGGAAAGATTCACTCAGCGCACAAAATGTAAGCGTCCGCTGAAACATTCACGTCTACGTGTCTCTCTTCGTCTGTATCTATCTATCTATTGTTTTATGTTTTTATCATAAACTATGTTTTTTGTTCGTATCACTGCCACCGAAAGTACAGTCATGTTCAACGGCTGAGGTGGTTCAAACACTACTAAAAGTACAGTCACGTCCAAAACTATCGAAAGTAAGGTCTGGGCATTTGGAGAGCTAGGAAAGTTTGAAGCACTATCGAAAGTACAGTAACGTTAATACAATTACGTAACAGAATTGACAAGAAACTGGGCTATTTTGTTGTCTTTCTGGGCGGCTGACAACCAATAACGCACCTAACGTCTACTCTCTTTTTATCTCTTTCTATGTTTCATGTACCATATTTCATAATTGTCAACTGTATGTTGTACTATGCTCATAAAATTACACACCAACACACGTACACAACACTGTTACACACAGGGCTGGGATGAGATCTCCAAGGACTCGAGCGAGAAGATCTGGAACGAGAAGAAGGAGCAATACACCGGCCGTCAAAAATGTATGTACTTTAGATCAGATGCGAGTTATGTAGCTAGTTATGGAGGAACAAATTGGGGTTCAACTGTACCCCTCAAAAGGGACGACAACAACAGAACAACATTCATTAATTTGTTCATTGTCGTGCTGTGTATAATTTAATTTTTTCTGTTTCCTGTCGATCAATTTCGATTCCTTCGATTTCGATTCATACCAGCGATATGCTAATTGTGCCGATACTTGTAATCCATAGCCAAACTGCCAAAGTGGTTCGGCGAGCGACCAGGCAAGAAGGCCGGTGAGCCCGAGACACCCGAGGGCGAGGAGGACGCCAAGGCCGATGAGGACATCGTCGAGGATGATGAGGAGGTCGAGGAGGAGGTCGTCGAGGAGGAAGATGAGGAGGCCGAGGAGGATGAGGAAGAGGAGGAGGAGGAAGAGGAGGAGGAAGAGGAAGAGGAGGAAGAAGAGGAGGAGGAGGAAGAAGAGGAAGAGGAGGAGGAGGAATAGACCAATCCACTCTGGGCCCGCCCTCGCGCACCACTTTCCTTCACCACTTTTCGTAAAAACAAACACTACATTTAAATACCAAAGCCAAACAATTTTAATAAAAGTAAAAGAATGAACTAAGTAGTTATGATATCTTAGCTTATTCGCCCAACAACTTGCTATTCAAAATCAAAAACTCAACATCTTTTTTATTGAATCGAGAAATGTAAGATTTCTTTTAAAATAAAACATCAAAACCAACACCAACTAAGTCAAATACTAGCAAAACCAAAAACAAGCAACCAAAAAAAGATAAGCAATCAAGATATTAAAGTGTGTTATGGCATCATATCTATGAAAACTTTCTGTTGTTTGTGTGCATGTCTGTGTGTATCGATCGGGTCTCCAGATCATCGTCGTTAAATTGGGGATATTGGATACCTATTCATCCAACGATGGACCGCAGTCCCAGCGTTCCTTGTAAACTTTCAGCCGAGATGGTCAGCTATTCGGGATTCTGCGTTTCCTGTGTTGATCCTTTTTCTAAACGGTCCATTAAATATCGGATCACAGAATTTTAGGAAAATATATTAAATTGCAAGCCTTAAAGTTTTCCCACCCACATAAGAAGTAATAAATACTACTTTTTCGGTTGCATGATTTTACATTTATGTTTAACTTTTATTGTTTCCTCAGTTGATTTATTTTTTTCTTGTACAGTATAATTTCATAGATATATTTATATATATATTTTTGATTCATCGTTTATCTTTTGCCGGGATGTCGTTATCAATACAATATTGTACAATATAATTTTCTTAGGCTACAAACTGCGCACAGAAAATGTGTTTTAATTAGAATTAATTCGTTTCCATATCGGATCTTTGCAGCGTACAGTTACCTATCTTTGTGGATTACAATTGGCTAAATACGTTTGGTTTGATGGATTTAGAGGGCAATGGGTTAATAATTTTGGGATTGCGGGGTGGTTTGCAATATAGTGTAATTTTAAGTTCCTTTCAACTCTGATTGTCTGTCAGCTGCAAGTAGATCGTTAGTTTCTCAACATTAGTGTCTGGATTCCTGTCCTAACTGCAGCAATTCCACACACAAAAAAAAGTACACTATAATATATAATACATGGGTAATAAGATGGTTATGCATATTACATACATACATACAGGCGTAATTTTGAGAAAAAAATGCATCTTAAAAGCTAGCAAAAATAGTTTACGTTTCACATTTATATATATATTTTGTATTATAGTTCACAATTTGAATACGGTTTTAATCACAAAACTGGATAGTTTTATGAATGCGACACGCACTGTGTCCACACAAAACACATTTATATAAACTTTTCGCCTTTATATAATATTACGTTTGACTTTCTTTTCCCTCAATTCTCTTAGCTATTAAAGAGCAAGCAGGATTTTCCATCGCCACCATCAAATAAACTTCAATTTCCTCTAAGCAATCATATTTCCTTATTTATTGTCAGCAATTCTCATTTTATTTCTTGAAATTAAGTATAACAAACGAACATTAATAGTTTTCTTTGAGCAAAAAGCTAACGGCAAGTAAGTACATAAAATAGCCATCCCGTTCGCACACACACAGCAGTTAGGACGGACAAGGCTCGTGTGTCTGTCTGTGTGCAAAGACATCCTCCTTGCGTCAACAAAAAAATATGGTTTTAAAAAAACCACCTTCAAATTCAAATGACTGAAGGAGACGGAAAGATTTACAGTTGGAAATACAGTTTGCCTTAAAGGCGTCATTCTGTCAAATAACAGATGTACAGACTTTAATAACTGTCAGACTGCGAATGTAAGTACAGTCTGTCCAAAAGCCGTCATCTTTCCTTTTACAAATAAAACATTGAATGTAAGTCCGACCTCATGTTGCTGTCCTTGTTCTTTTACTGTTCTAGGTCAGCCATTTGAGTTTGAAGTAAATTTCCTAGACCAAATAATTTAGCTTAGCTAACTTCGGATCTCCTTCCCTTACTGCACGCACACATATACATTTAAAATCTATTACAACTTTCATATACATTTAGACACTCAGTTTAAGGTATGCATTTATATATAGTTATACATATATGGTTTTATTAAATTGGGTTTCTTTACATTCAGTCAATTTATTGCAACACAAAAAAAAGTTTACAAAATTGTAATATATCTATTCTAGTTCACGTCTTTTTTTGTTTGTCATCAGCAGCAAATATTTTATATGCGATTGCAATTATTAAACTAAACATCTTAAAAGCTCTTTTCGTTTAAAATGTAACACTTCTAAATGGGTTTCGTTTTGTTTTGACCTACCGTTTGCAAACTATAAACAGTGCTTAATGGTATAGTGTTATATTTATATAATGTATTCCTTATAAAAACCTATAAAGATTCCGCGAGCCCATAGACGAATTTCAGGTAGAGATTCATTCGATTAGTGGGAAACATAATTCAGATATTTATATTTATATATTTTATGTACACAATTACAGATAGAAAAAAAAAGGTTCTAGCTGATAAACCGACACAAGTCTCTCAAAAAACATTCGTACAAAAAAGGCTTAAAAAATTTCTAAACTAAATTAAAATGTTTTGTTTTTTTTTTTATTATAAACGAGGTCGGTAAGAGTATGCAATGCAGAGTATGCAATGCATTTTCATCATTGCAAAAATGTCTCGTTCTTTCTTCAGCTTCTTTTGGTGGTTATCATTTTTATTTTGTAACACATTTATTTTTTATTATTATTTATGCAAACAGTGACTTGTAAGACGACGTGGGAAGGGGTAAATGCCAACCGTACGATGAAACAAAAGACTATCAAATTTCAGATGCTTTTAAATTATTGCAAAAATCGCACTTAATCAAAAGTTCTAGCTAAATTATATGCATTTTCATTTAATTAAATAACTTATCAGTTGAATACGGTTAGCTGGTAATTAAGGTAATAGTAATTATAGTGTCCATTTGAATGGACCAAACGCAGCAATGCATTGCACAATAAATATAATAATTCAGCGCCCAGCCCGCATTAAGGTAAATCCAGTTAAAAGATATTAAGGCATAAATTAAGTTACTACGATTTAAAGGGCGCAGGTCGAGGTTGGCTTTTAAATTGGCATTTCTCCCTGCAACTTTTAGTCTTTTCGTCACGAAACGTTCTTAAGAGTGTAACTACTTTTCTTTTGCATTGTCATTGCTTGCTCTTCTGCTGTTTTTGGTAACTTCACGAAGCATTAATATAAGTACATCATATGCATATACACATATCAAGCTAATACAATTTAAAATTGATTTCTTGCAGCAGCAGCAGCAGCAGTTATCATTATCGTTGTCCTTATCGGCAGCCAAGAGAGTTACCCAGGTTCAATGCTTGCCACGCGGCAGTCTTATAGGTATGTGCGGATATCATGTATCCGCCATGGGGTCCTCCATGTTGTTGTGGTTGATGTTATTGTTATTGTTGATGTTGATGTTGTTATTGTTACTGCCGGCTAATGGCAGCTGCTTTATCGTAATGACATCCTTTGGCTTTTGATGCAACAATTGTTGTTTTCGATCCGGTTCCGTTTCCCTTTCCGACTCGCTCTCCTCCCTCTCTACGACCCGTTGATGCTGCTGCTGCTGCTGCTGCCGCTCATGTTGCTCATGTTGCTGCTGTTGCAGATGCTGCTGCTGCTGCTGCTGATGCAGATGTTGCTGCTGTACATGTTGCCGCTGTCTGCCGCGCTGCTCTGGTATAATTTTATTGATTGTGTACTGATTATTGTTGTTATCCTTAATGTTGCTATTGTTGATGACGGTGTTCGTGTTGTCATCCTCGCTGGATGACATCTGCAGCACTTGCTTCGCCTTACTCTCCCACAGCATTCGATTGGCCTTTAACTGAAAGTAGACAGAACCAAATCCGTATTCAAATTAAGCCACTCATAATGGGGGCACTTGTGCGTGAATAAACCCATGTACCCACGAGTACACGACTCGCAGCCCTGCAAATCGTGTATTTCCCGTGCAATTGCAGCTGTTGCCAATGGCGTGCCTCCTCATTACGGCTGCTGTTGCTGTTGCTGTTGCAACTGCGGCAGTGTGTGGCATGCGGCATACGCAAACATCTGCCCCCTTTTTTAACTGCCAAAACGTTTGAGTGCCTGTCAAAGCGAAACTTTGGTAGCACAACAATTTGGTGTTCAACTTTGCGACGTCGCAGTTGTGCAAATTAAAGCGCAGGAACAACAGTTATGGAAATTCCCTAACTGCCTTGGTCTCTTAGTTCTCTTTTATGTATTTCTGTCAGCCGCACTTAAAATGTCTAAGAAATCTACTTTTGCACTGGATTCTCCATAGAGACAAGATATCTCTCCATAATGACAAGATATCATATGTTTGTAGAACCTTATCAAGTAACAAGTAACATTGGGTTAGGATTATTATAAAAATAGAATGGAAATAAAATGCGTTCTCTACAACCAAGAAGTATAATTCAACTCTATGCTGTATAATGTGAACGTAGTTTCTCCCATTCTTAGAAGCTTTCTTCGCATCTCATTAGCTTTAATGACGTTTTTACGCACCATTCACGTTCTACGCAAATTCTGGTTGGCAACAATGGAAATTCAACAATTAATTCGTGCATTCAGTTCGTTGTTAAATATTTTAGATTTCCATTTGATTACTGTTTATCTTTCGCTGTACAAATGCTGCTGAACGAAACCACTTGTTTTTACAATGTGAGCGTAATTTTCACAACATTTTCCTTCTTTGTGCGGGTTTTCCTTTCGACTCAGTTGCTATTTTCCCTTCTTCCTTTCCCATCCACCACAGGGTATTAACATTTCGTTGTTTGATTTCAATTTCTTCGCTGCAACGCAACGCCACTGCCAACGCTCGCATTTTAATGTTTGTATAAATATTAAATATGTAAATATGTAAATATATTTAAAATATTTAATGTTTGCAGACACCTCTTTTCCAATAAACGGAATGGCAAGGGGCTGCGGCACAGAGCCGTCAATTAATTAAAATATTTGCCATTAACATAAATTAAGGAATATAATGAAATTGCCGGACTTTCAATTGATATTAATTGCGTGGCACGTTGCGTGGCATCCGGGAAATGGGATAACTGACCGGTGAGCCATCACTTCTGAAAAAAAAAAGGGATTGGAATCGGGATGGGGTGGTGGTGGTGGTGGTATGGGATCGGATCGGATGCCTGTCAAGCTGGCGGGGATTGCGAAAGTTGACTTAACTTTGTCCGGCTCCCCTGAACCATTTTCCCCCACCTGGCTCCCCGTTTCGCCATCCCGTCTGCCGGTGGCGTGCATGTATAAATGGCCACTTATGCCATCAAGCCACGGCCACGCCCCCTCCGCAGATGCCGCCCACCGACAGCCCACTGGCAGCAGCGCGGAAACATTGCAATTGCAACTGTCAAACAGAAAGTGCCCCTGTGACAGGCCAATAAAAACGCACAAAAATCGGAGGACCTCATAAAAAAACAAGTCACTTGCTCCGCAAAAAAAGAAAAACAAACAAAAAAAAAAAATGGTTCAGCCTAGGTGCAGCAAATCGAGTGAAAATCTGCATTTTTTACATTGTTGCATTGAAATATCAGACGCATTACAGCCAAATGAAAAAATGAAGATAGAAGCCGAAGTTCATGTTTCTGCAGTTTTCATCAAAGGCGTTTAACAATGCTTTATCTCTTTTGTAACTACTTTGCTGCCGTTTTTCAAGTGATTACTGACAGTTGGTTTTTTTGTTTGAAATAACATTGCAAGAAATGCTGCTGCTCGCTTTGTATTCGTCTCTTGGAATTCACAATTTATTATTAAGCACACTATGGTGCACTATAGTGCTCAAGTCGGGTGGCAGAACAAACAAATATATGCTGGAGAAAAAAGGAGGTGTAAGTCAGCGCGCAGATAGCTGAACTTGAGTTAACTCAACGCCACTCCAGTCGAGTGGCCCGGAGTAACGAGGAGTGGACTAATTAATTAGCAGCTAATTTAACGCTTCGCTGCGGCGGACATAACTCAGCAGGATGCACTTGCAAACAGAGATACCAGTTGCCGACGGGAGTTGCCGACAAAAAAAGAGGAGCCAGCTGGCAAGACAGGGGGTGAGAGGTCGGTAGAAATGGCCAAGTTAACCCGAAATTTCAATTAAACGTTAGTTGCGAAGTCCGTTGGGCGACAGCTGTTAGCCCTGCAACCACCAACTGAAAGGGGAAGGAGCTGGGAACAGCTTTGAATCCCTGGCCAAATCGTAAAAACCAATTATAGTCTAATTAAAATCACTAGGCAGCAAAGAACTCAACTGTACTCCTCATGCATCTGATAAGATCTGATAATCAAAGGTGATTTCTTAGTAATACGTGTATGTACTATTTATGGTTGTTAAGATAATTAAATGTTTAACCAGCTCAGCGGAGATCAGCTCAAA
Source organism: Drosophila orena (assembly GCA_005876975.1). Classification (NCBI taxonomy): domain Eukaryota; kingdom Metazoa; phylum Arthropoda; class Insecta; order Diptera; family Drosophilidae; genus Drosophila; species Drosophila orena. The sequence goes on from VCKV01000299.1 coordinate 115,659, forward strand.
AAATACAACTTGTTTCATTGCAATTATTTAATTTGTTGCTGAATGCTGCAATGTCCCTTGGAAACGTGATAAATTAATAATAAAATAAACTCTTGCAACTATACGTGTTATATGGCATAAACGAAAAAAATTAATGTCAAATCTCATAAAAATGCGTGCAAAAAACATTGATTGGTAAAATTTAAAGCAGCGGAGTGTTAAATAAATAATGAAATTGCATTTTTCCCCGATACTTTGCACCTCTGAGGTAAGAAAAAACTGCAACATTTTTTCGCGATGCCCTCGATAGACTACTGCATTTCGATTAAATTCATATGTACTCCATACATATTACAGGGGTTAAAAAAAGAAGAGAACATCAACGTTTTTCCCACCTATGACCGCACAAAGTGCACACTATCAAGCATAGATGGCGCCACCAAGCGACCATCAAGCCCACATCACCATTGTGATCAATGGTATTCCTTTCAGTTTTATGGCATTGTAACCCCAACCAATGCACATACATACATATATGAATCAAAGTAGCTGGAAAGGAACAATACAAAAAAGGGGAAAAAGAACCAAATATAAAGTAAAAGCGCTAGGTGCAACCAACAAACGAGAAGGCGAAGTGCAAAACAGTGCAAAACAAACAAGCAAAACACAAATCGCACATACAGAACGCAATCGAGTAGAAGGGTAAAAAAAAAACAAAAAAAAAAAAACACGAGTTGCACAATGTGTGTGATGTAAGTGGGTGGGTTTTTTGGTGTTCGGGTGTAGGTGTAGGTGTAGGGTATACGGTGCGTATGGGATATGTGCTGGGGATATGCAGGGAAGTGCAAAATATGCCAATGACACAGGCAGCGGCAGCGGCAACGGCAACGGCCCAGAGCCAAAGTGAAAGGTGAAAGATAACAAGAGCCTGTGAAAATGACAAGCAACAAAAACAAAGGACACGAAAATGGATTCTAGTGGGTGGTGTTGGTGTAATAGGGATAGAGTGAAATTGCCTGCGTTTGACAGCGGTGATGGTGATGCCAATGGAAGTACCTTAAGAGCCCTAAATTGGGAAGCACGCTTCCTCAAGCTCATCTCCATTTAAATATCTGTGCAATACTTTGTTATTTTAAAGTTCAAAAACGCGTGGCCACAGGGTTAGCCATTAATTCCATTTAAATGTAAATCTGCATTTGGGTGTAAACGTGAGCCAGTTTTAAAGTCAACATTTTGGATGTCAGCTTATTTAAATATGAATGCATGACTGGTAATTTAAAATGTGGTTGAAAAATCAGAAAGAAAGAAAACGAGGAATATTGGCATCACTGGCGTGCTGGATGATTTGGTGAAGTGGCAACATGAAAAAGTGGCTGTTTGGGAGTGTTTTGAGTTTGTTTTGCATTCGAGTACCGGTGGGGTTGCACCTTACCTTCGACGTGTTATCCTGCACCCATGCATCTGGCTTACCATAGTCCGGCGGATTCGCGTACGGATCGTAGCCGAGCACGGACAGCATGGGCGCTATGTCGGCCATGTCGCGCACCACGTCGCCGGGTATTTGGCCAACCCACTTGGACATCGCCTCCAGATTAACCGGCTTGATAACCTGGTCCGACGAACGCTCCACCCTGCGATTGAGTTCAATGTTGAATTATGGATTCACTCCGCTCGCAACTCTACGATTCCCACTTACTTGGACAGCGGCACTCCATTCGGCTTGTTGATGAACTCCTCGTGGTGCAGCACCGCATCGTTCCACGGCACGTCCAGGAATTTCAGTATCTTTCGCATCCATTCCTCAGGATGCAGGACCAGCTGCTCATAGTACACCTGGCGGAGATTGAAATACATTTCATAAATTGCGATACTGATACTTTTTGGTGAGAAGCAGAAAGTTCACCTCTTTCATGTTTTAAAAATTTATCTTTACATTTCGAATTTTTATCATAACTTGGCCAAAAACGGTCATATGTGTATATAAAATAATACCTATTTCGACACAGCCAATTACCAATGCTAACTATTCCTATCACTTGTTGATGGATTTAGGGAAATTAATTTTTCAGTAAATTAGGATTTCCAAATTTGAATGCCAATCGATTGGGAATTTAAGAGCTCATCAAGGTATGGCATTCCCCATTACGACCAAAAAATTGAAATTTTATTACGGAAAGCGCGTACTTAAATGGTTTGAAAATGCACTTAACACTTTAAATGCAGCTTATAATATGATGTGTACAACATTTTAATATAGGTGTACACTTTTTTTAGGACCCGCCATCAACGGAATTTAAAAGTCAGCTCGCTTAATTTCCTGTGCCAGACTGCAGCACCCCGACCAAGTTAATCATAGTTGATTGAGATGGGTGGCCAGGCTGCCAGGTGTCCAGGTAGCCAGGTAGCCAGGTGGTGGGCATGTGAGCATCTGCCTACTGGGTGACTGGGTGCATGGGTGTCTGGGTGGCTGGGTGGCTGGGTGGCCAGGACTCACCATCATGCAGCGCTCCTTGCCGATGTCCCGGCACTGCTCGTGCATCACCTCGATGGCGTGGTTCCACTTCTGCATGCACTGCCTGTAGCTGCTCAAATCGAAGCCGGTGATTGTCACCTTGCGCGATATAATCGAATGAACTGTCGCTCGGCCGTCGCGCACCATGAATAGGAATTTAGCCTGTAACGACCAGAAAAACGGTTAGCAGGTGCAACCGGAAAAACTATTATTAACACTCTGCATGCATCGAATAAAACTAAACGAATAAAATTAAATATGAACAGTCGTGCACATCATTAAATGGCATTATTTCGAATAAATGCTCTTAATACATTTGACATTTCCATTTTGATATCTGCGCTTATGTGCTTTTATGCTAGATATAAACATAACATTTAATCACATTATATCACAGCAAAGATAGTTTATAAGCCCGACGAGATTTAAAATCGTTTGGCGAGACAGCCTAACATTTTAAATGAAATATTTTTTGCCATCCTTGCTGCCGTCCATCCGGCTGGCAGTGCCACCCCAGTTAATTTCCATTTAAAGAGATATTTCTGTGACAGCAGCGAAGATGGCTTTAATGCCCGTCTCAGGCGCAGATATGGTAAATGAAAATGGTATTGCATTACTGATATGGTTATGTTTTTTATGCTCCGGGTGTGGATGCTTGTTCAGGATGCGGAGGATGCGGAGGACGCGGAGGATGCGAAGGATGCCAAGGATGCGGAAATTGTATCGCTGCGAGTGCTTACGTTCGGAAATAGCTCGATGACATAGGAGCCCATTTTCAGCGTCAGCGGATCCTTGTTGCATAAACGCGGCGCCGGCTCGCCGTGTTTGGCGATGATTTCCAGACAGAACTGCGCGATGGCACTGTTCATGACCTCTTTGGTGATGCCGGCCTCCTGCAGGCGGAGCGACTCCTTCTCGGACTTCAGCCAGTGCGAGCGCAGCTGCAGGATGCGCGGAATGACGCGGGTTTCCTGCCCGCAGCTGCAAGGATTCCAAAAAGCAAACAAAATATACAGATGAGAATATATACCCGTACACACAAAGCGGCGGAATAGTGGCTGCGGGGCAGCTTCTGTTCACGTGGATAACGCGCATTGTTGCCCATGTTGGTTCTATGGATTTCAAAATCTAGCCTGGCAGTTGGGGCAAAAAATGGACTGCAAATGGATGCTTGGCTCGCAGGACTGTTAGCAGTACTGTGATCATATCAATGCTGCATTTGTTTATATCGCTCCTTTGCTTAAACTGACTTAACTTGGTAGTATTTCAGGAAATGTACACGTATACCATCTTACCTACTCGAACTATTTTGTTAAATTAGACATCTTTGAGCATAAGTCGTTCATGGAGTTTGACTAACATTAGCTTTACATAATAAACCATTTTAATGAATATCAAGTGAAGCTCCACGTTACTGGAGTAACTCCGCGAAATTCTAGTTCGTTATCGCTAGGCAACATGTGATGGTGGTTCCACTGCCATTGTGCAACCTCCACCTCCACCACCTCCTCCTCCTCCTCCTCCTGCTCTTCCTTTTGCTCTTCTAATGCAATCGACAAAACGAAATGGCATGCCATCCGCTGTTAGTTCTTTGGGTTACCCTCCAGCGGATGTGGCGGTGGAAGTGGAGCCCCCGTCGCGATTCTATGTCTGGTGCATAACTCCCATTTGAGTCCTCTCCTCCGTGTGCCCCGCTCCGATTTCCAGGACTGATGAAATCACTGAACTATAAAGGGCTTCAAACGATTCGTTTGCCGCTCTAGAATTTTCCGCCGGCAGTGCTCCGTAATCAAGTTCAGAGCACACACAAAAAATGACTGCCTGATTGCGAAAATTATCATAAATATCCCACACTGCAGAAAGCAACTCGAACTTTTGATCCCAAAGGAGAAGTAATCAAAGTCGATCAAGGCCTTGTTTATTCAGCTATTCTTGCAGCCCAATGAAGTGCGTAAGATCCATATGAAATAATAAATAAATATTATACGTATATTATACGGTGGTGGCCACTAATAAACTAATCACTAGATGTTGATTCATTACTCCTTAATTTCAAAGATCAAAATCAAATATTTGATTTCATCTGTGTGGCCGCACATTTTTGGGAGCAACTAAATCAAACTTAAATGCCCTTTTTAATTGAATGAAATTGAGCAACACTGCAAGCAATTACAGCTTATTTCAATCTATATTAGTAACTTTCTAATAATACCCTATCTTGCTACATTCCACTTATTCCACAGAGTTTCTGTCAGCACTTAAAGTTGTTGCGCTATTTACTTGTCAGCTTATCAGCTTAATTTAATATATTTTGAAGTTGTAAGTCAACTTGTATTAGCTGTTTGTTAATTAAGTTTGTTATCTGTAAGCGTACGTGCTTGCAATTACTAAGCGAAGTAGTCAAAATAACTGGTTATAAATAAAATAACTTGTATTGGTTTCAGTTCAAAAATATTTGAAAAAAGCAAGAGAAAATCGAATAATTTAAGAGGAGAAATAAGAATTTAGTTTTGTGACACCAAGCTGTCAATCCTAAATTTGTGGTCTGAATTTTCAAAAGCTTCCCTCAAAAAAAAAATGCCATTAAAACCGCAATTTAATAGCCCGAAAACATGGAGTCACCCATTTCGCACCATCTAAATTGGGGCCACAACTTTATCTGGCCCCAACCAATTACATTTGTTCGCACCTCGGCATGGGAGCCCTCCATCTCGGCGGGTATCCCACTGTCCCTATCCATATCCCTATCCCTATCCCTATCCGTATCCGTATTCCAAAACCAACGCCATGCAAATCCCACAAAATTGTTTCGGGGCTTACCCCAGACTCAATTAGTTGATGCCAAGTCTAAATGCTAAATGCTACAAATACTAAACCAGATTTAATCTGCAAACCAGTAGGGGATGTTGGGCCACAGGGTGAGGGGGTGAGGGGGTGAGAGGAAACGAGGGTGACCTACTCCACATACGCTTAGGAAAGTTTTACACTTTGCACCGCCCACGTTTTTGGAGTCCTGCAAAGGCGAACAAAGGACGAGGACCCATTCTGTAACTAAAATCCGTGAGATCCTTGAGGGAAAGGGAAGTCGGTTTTTAAATAGCGGAAATTGCGCTGTGCAGCCATCAGAAAAAGCGAACCCGACTGCCTGCCTGCCAGCCTGGCTGGCAGTGAGGCTACCAGGCTACCAGGCATCCAAGCATCCAAGCATCCAGGCATCCTGATGTCGGGATCCAGGACGCAGGATAGAGGATAGGCCACGGATGCGATGGGACGACAGGATGGATGGAAGTGGGCCGGCCGGGTAAGATGGCAAATTGTTAATAAAATAAGGGGCTAACAAAAAACTTGTAGTCGAACGAACCCCTTTCTGCCTCTTGCCTCTCGCCTCCTGCCTCCTGCCTCTTGACCATTTCTCATTTTCAGATTGCGCCAAGTTTCGTGACTAATTGCTCATGCGTAAGGAAGACTTAAAATTATTATAATAATATGCATATCGCAGCAACCGGAAGGTATGCCCAGAACGATAAAGCCCCGACCAGATACGAACAGATACGCAAATGGAGGCAACCCAGAATGAAGAGTAAAAAAAGAAAATATTAAAATTGCCAAAGGGCAGGAACGGAATATATCGAATTGGTTTGGCTGGCTGACTGGCTGACTGGCTGCAGGAGGTGGAAGATTGAAATTGGGGAGTTGAACCGACCGAGCACCGCCCCAAAAAGGTATATGTATTATATATTGAAATGTACAGCATTTTCCCCATAGGGCGGTGTGGAAATACGCTTTATGGCGCAGTGCAAAAAGCCGAAGCGGAAAAGGTCCTGCAAAAACGGAAGAGCAAATTATTTGGAATTCGAATGTTTTTCCAAGGCATCATTGGAGCACTTGTTTGATTCTACTCAGTGTAAGTGTGAAATTTGGGAGCAGATTTCATGGCTGAAAGGATTTGGAAAATATGGTAAGCAAACTTTTGATGAAATGTCAATGTGTAGGAACTTGCCATTTCAGATGGATATATTGCAAAATTTCAATACGATATTAAGGCAAACGACTGAAACTAAATACACAAAATTTAGTAGCACTAATTGTGCAAGAATAACATATTCAAATGTAAGCCCAAACATTAGTATTAAATCAAAAGAGAGCAGAGCATTTAACTAAATATAAACGAGATCAGATCAAAAAAAGCCAAAAAAAATAATTGCGATATGCGATACGTGTGAAATATCTGAACTACTAAAGTGCAAGCAGTTTTCTTTGAACTTTTCCTGGCAATTTTAGGAAATGAAAATTCCCACTAAATCACGGCAGACATGGCATTGGAATGCATTTTCCATGGAAATTCAATTTTGAAAATGTCGTTTTGTCGAAAAAAAGAAAAGTAAAAGCATGCTAAAGCCAAAAATTACAAAAACCATGTTTGAGGAATAAAGATTCGTGATATGTCAAAGTTGTCAGCAACTCGAAGCAAGAAAGAGGACTTCGCCCACGCAATGTGGCACAGGGCAAACTTTAAATTGAGTTTCCTTCGGTAAAAATGATATGTTAATTGAATTGACAGCACTGATTTCGAGTCCTTAAACAAACATCAACGGCGGGGGGATACATTTAAATGGGATTCAAGGATTTCGATTCCATTGAAAATGCTATTTAATATCTGAGTAACAAGAAATATGGATCAAGTGATTAACTATGAATTAGCATATAAAGTTGTAACATCTTGAGACCCTTAACACATCACCATACCACCCTTTTCGTGTCCAATGGCAAACCAATACAGCGCCTTTGATATGCGATATGTGCAAGACTTCTCCGCCGTCTCCCGGGAATGCGAGGAAGGAAGGCAGGAAGGCAGGAAGGAAGGAAGTGAAGCATTCGTCCCGGAGACCGCGGCATTGTGGCAAACAATCAAATCGAACAGTCGCCGGGTAGTGGGAAAGGGTATTATCCGGTTATCCAGTATCCAGTATCCAGGACTCCGGGATTCAGGATTCGGGAGTGAGGAGCAGAGGAGCAGAGGAGCAGGACTTACCGCACATCGGGATGGGCATCCAGCATGGCGCGCATCAAAGTCGTCCCAGATCTGGGCACGCCGCCTATGAATATTAATGGCATCTCACGGTTGTATGAATAAACGCGTTGATTGTCATCTGTGAGGTATTTCTGAACGTGTCCGTATTCCGAATCCGCATCCGCATCCCCATCCGCATCCGTAACCGTAACCGTGTCCGTGTTCGGGGTTTCGCATCCGCATCCGCATCCGCGAAGGCAATGTGTAGGTGGTGGAGACAAGACAGAAAAAAGAAAAATAGAAAACGAATGAAATTAGAGAAAAGTTGCAGGCGTAAAATAAATGGCATGGCTCCTGCTGATGGACATGATGATCATTATTATGATTATTATTATTTGTATTATAATAATGGTAATGGTAAAGCGAAGTGGAAGCTGGGAACGGGGAACGGGGAACTAGAATCAGCCGGATTGTGGGTGATGGCTTCTTGGTTGAATAAGCGCAGGTGTCAACGCCTTCGTGGGCATTAGCGTCAGAAGACAGACAAAATGGAGGCGACAGGTGATGGGCATTACTAAAAATAGATGCGAGCTATCCATATGGAGCCCCCAAACGGGGCCGAAACCTTATCTTTCTGTAGCCCAAAGGCTATGTGATAAATTGGGACGTTATCGAAGGCAAACAGCGATGGGGTTTTTTACCCGCCTAATGGGAAATCGATCGACTTTCATAAATCATAGGCATTCAATTAGAAATGTGATGAAAGCGCTAGGCTACGCTTTTTTGTATCTAATCAAAGTGCTTAATAAGATAAAAGGAATGGGAAGAAGCATATTTAATACGCTGATGATAACAAATGAAATCAACTTAAAGTGGAGCTTTTACACATCCCAATTAAACTACAACATTGATTTTCGCTTCTGTAAAGTAAAGATGGATTAAATTATCAATCACTTCGGCTGCTCATTAGCATGCTGAGCTGAAGGCTTCTAAATTTAAGTCCATTGTGCGAAGGGCTTTGTTTATATGTAAATTCACTACTTGGTTGGGCGGCGAACAGTTTAATCCCTGGATTACTATTAATTTGGTTTTCTGTGTTGCACGTCAGCCAATTTGAGAAGTTTAATTAAGTCACGTTTTGATTTCATATTTGGAAAACGCTGGATGGCACTTTATGGCTGGACATCCAATTTGCCATATTTGGCAGCACGAAATGTTCGGAATCAAAGCCTATTCCTTAATTACCCGAGTACAAGGACTTTTGCATTAATTTATACTATTTATTTTGGCTGTTCCCATTAAATAAGATGCATTTCTGGGGCAATTGCTGTGTGCATTGAATTTAATGCAATGCAGTACAAATCGATGGGTCCCAATGATTATGATTATGCATGTGCATGTGCATGTGCATGCTGCATGATAGCCGAATTAAGCCATGGCTCCAGAACTCCCCTAATTGGATCCACAAAATCCCCGGACTTAAAGCCCCTTTCATGTGTAAAACCAAGGATGTGTTAATGCTCTGTGGAAATGATTTGGCCATCTCGGTGCACGCATGTCGGACGCATTGTCTTCCATTCGTGGAGTCATCTCCTGGCTCCCAGCATCACAATCACAACCTGACCAAAGCTGCTTATGACCCCAGCCTTCGATATTCCCAAGGCTAATCAATGGATACTACTCCTAGCACTCCTACCACTGCTACCACTACTACCACTGCTACCACTGCTACCACTACTATCGCCCATTTCAACTCCAACGAGACCATTTTGGTCTCGACTAATGTTTACAAAATCGTGTTCGGTCATCCGATAACCAGTTAAAATCCCTGAATGACTTTTGCTTTGGTTTTGCGTGTGCGGTTGCTCTTTGCCGGGGGGTGTGGCAGGATTTTCATCTGTGCTCTGCTCAGCCAACATGAAATTAGTTATCCAGCTAAGGTTCTACTCCCATGCATTTTTTCCTTTGATTTATCATTGCAAATGTTTTTGTTTGGCTTGGTCAGCACGAGGGGAGTGGACGCCACAGTGCTTCACACAAATGTAGAGCTCTGTGGGCCAGCTCTGTGGGAAATTCAAAGTTGGCTTGGGGAGAATTCATAAGTAGAGGTGATTTGGATATAACAATAGCTCCCCTTAAATGCCTGATGTCCCTACTTTTATTCCAAATTTAAGTACAATTTCCCTCTAGCAATGTTCTGTAGTGGGTGAAATTCGCCTGGAGAAATTCAAATAACCCATCATGTTTGAATTGAAAGTGCTCAATATCCCACTGATTTCGGAATCAAAAATGGATTATCAAATAAGGCAAGCCTGGAATCTGTGAGGAAGTGATTGCTTGCCAGGTATATCAGCCCTTTTACCATTTGATTGAATTTAAATATTTCTTACTCGCATCCCTACATTTTTGCGACGCATCTTGGAGCACAGGAAGTTGATGTTCGGGGGTGTGACTATGTGTGCTTTTCCAATTTCTTTTTTTTTCTCTTCCGGAACGGAAAGAATGCGAGGATGGATATGGTGGTTGGGTGTGGGGCAAACAGATTGTGTTCGATTTGGGGATACATACCTCAACGCGAACCATTTGGGAGGAGAGCTCGTTGGTGGCGTCCACCTTGAAGAGGCATGTTGGCCGCAGTTCGGTGAATTTGAATAGGAACATGGTGATGACGATGATGCCGAAGAGCACCCACAGGGTGACCTTCTTATTTCGATATGGCAGTCGCATTCTGGCGGTGGTGCGGGTGTCGCAGATAACTGGCCTTTGATTCGGCGGATGACGATGATGTGGTCTAGTCAGGCCTGGTCTAGGTCTAATCTGATCTGTTCTGGTGTGTTGTGCTGTGGTGTGGTGTGGTGTGGTGTGGAGTGGTGTGCTGCCTTCTTCCCGGAGGCGCCCACTCGTCGCTTTTTTCCCTCAGCTCCTATTGATTGCGTCTAGTTGCTACTCCGCTCTACGTTTGCCCAAAGCTTAAATATGTAAATTGGTTTTCTTGAGGTCCTCAAAGCGAGAGTTTTGCTTTGGCTTTTGCTGTAGCAGTTGCTAGTGCCCCGTTGCCGTGTTGCTCCTTGTGATGCCAGCTCCACTTGTTTGCCAAGGATGCGGAGGGGAGAATATCGGGAGGACGTGATGGAGGTGGTGGTGGTGGTGGTTGGTGGTGGTTGGTGGTTGGGCTGGCGGTGATGTGCCTATAGTGCAGGATACTGATGCTGATGCGGCGGCTGCTTGGCGGTGCCACCACAATAACTCCGTCCACGGTCTTGATGGTCCTGTTCCGGTCTGTGTTCTGGTCTCTGTTCCTGTTTCTGTTTGTGGTGCTGGTGCTGGTTCTGGTTCTGGTCCTGCTGCTGCTCCTGCTTATGACGTTGATTGCTTTGCATCGCCTCGCCTTTTGTTTGCTCCTTTTTGGCCAGCCAGAAGCAGCAACAACAACGCGGCTTGGCCAACAACGCAGCACAACACAACACGATCCTGGCAGTCCTGGCTGTCCTGACAGTCCTGGCAATCCCAGCAGCTGCTGCAGGTTCCCCTTTTATCACTCTTCTTGTGCTGCCGCCTTCTAGTCCTGGCTTTCCATTTATTGCATTCTTACAAAATATATATACACTGATAACACGCTGCAACGGAAAAAGCAAAGACTACGTTAGGCATATTTAAATGGTTTGCCACGAATTATTGTTTGCCGCCAAGCTATTCGATGCTCTTAGGTTTACGGGGAAATATCGCTATAGCAAACAGATCGCTATAGCAGCACGGATGTGGGCACACTTTCACACTTTCACACTTTGAACTTGTGGCCTAAAGAGTTAGCAATTCGTTTCTATTTGAAATAAAATCTAACTTTTGTAACTTGAAACCAATGTTTTTTGTTTCATTAGGTTAATGCAAGCTATTTTACAGTCACAATTGTTGTGTTAGTTAATTTAACTGCCTTAACTAAATAAATTAGAGCGTAGTGTTATAACTCTTTTTCATGCGAATCGCAGGGCATTTCCACATCGGTTTTCGAAAGTAAACCCACCTTCCTTTTCGCTGGTATCGTGCAACTTTGAATGTTTGGCACTCGACTATCGACTATCGTATCGACTATAGAGACTCGACTTTCGGCACTCGACCGCTTCTGACTGGCAACCTCAAGTGACTACGCACCTCAATGACTTTGGCCGCTCGACTATTCCTTTTCCACGACGACGGATTCCCCCGATGACGGCTGCAACTTCGGTTTCAGTTTGAGCCACGGATATAGCTTCAGCTTCAACTTCAGCTTCAGCTGTAGCTTCAGTTTTGGGTCACAGATGTTTGCTCAGTTGTTGACGAAGAGCTGCCAGCCCAGTGACTTAATGAGCCGAAATGCCAAATAGACTGGAACCAGCGTAAGCGATATGTACACGTAGTAGCTCCAATCGCCGGTTATTTCCTCCGTCATACCTGCAGATGGAACGGCAAACATGGAAATATAATTAATCACCTCGCATCACAAACAAAAAACGAACAACGAGTAACAAATAACGAATAAATAAAAAATACCACAACGAAAACGAAAAGAACTGAACTGAACTGAACTGAATTGAACTGAACTGAGGAGAAGCCCAGAGGAAAGAAAAGTGCAAACACAATTTCCCTGGCAGGGCGATGGAACACATGATATATTTGATTAGAAATCATCCACGATACATTTGTTCTTCTCCTTTTCAATATGACATATGAACGTGACTCCCAGGAGGACAAGGGGCAGGGCAGGGCAGGGGCAGGGGCAGGGGCAGGGGCAGGGGCAGGGGCAGGGGCAGGGGCAGGGGCTGGGGCAGAGGGAACCGGCACCTAAAGAGGGGGCGGAGGGAGTGGAGTAAGCGTCTTACACACAAGACATTTACCAGATGTTTTCCCAGGGACTCAGAGTGCTCCCAAGCCCAAGTACAGAAAAATTCCATATCCATTATTAAACCAAGTACAATAGACAGTACCCGCACGCTATGCACGCAGCACTTTATTTCGAAAGTTAAAAATAAAGAAATTATTTCAAATAATGTACTTAAAGTTGCTTTGTATGATAATAGATAGTAAAATGATTTAATTTTAGGATTTAGTGTTTATGCTCTTGAAAATCGAATATCTTCTGCCAAAAACTTGCACATGCGAGTATGAAAACTATGGAGAAACTATGTTAAATCGTAACTACAATGTTTCCTTTGGATTCCTTTTGATTTTGCATACCTGACAAGAATCGAAATTCATATTTAACAACTTTCCAGTTGAATGGCGAGGTTATCAATTTCCCAACACAAGGAAGTTTGACTGTAATTGCCCACACACTGTGGTTGCAAATCCCTCAAACTATTCGTCCTTAAGGAGCTGGAGTGCATATGAGTTTCAGGCGACATTCGTCACTGGCTTTTCCGCCCGTTCGCAGGAAAATCGGGTTGGCAAAAGAGGATTGAACGGGTTGAGAGGGTTGAGAGGGTGTAGCGGGTGTAGAGGGTAGTGAGGAATAGTGAGTGGCCGGAGCACACTTGACAACTGCCAACTGCCAAGTCCCGGGCAAGTCTCCCAAGTGCGGCCGACGTGTCAGACGCTCGAGTACTTATAATTCCTTTAAATTCTCAACTTTCCCAGCTCCGACATATGAGCGGAAGCGAGGTGGCCCAGGCCAGGATGATAGACACAGAAAAGCGGAGCGATATCAACTGGCAAGCAGATAGGAGACTAAAGTGCCACAAAAACAAAAAAAAAAATTACTATGTATGCTGCTACGAGTCGAGTTGGGTGAACTTAAAAAGCTTAAAGGCCATCGAGGGCTTCGTACACTTTTGGATAAAATCGGGCCAACATAGAACGCCTTCACTAAGCGGACTAGAGCAATTTTTTTTAGTTTTACAGCATACTTTGGTACACCACTTAAAATGATGTTAGGACTAGTAATCGCTCAACTTTTATACTATGCCTTTAGTAATACGTTTCAATACAAATTACTCCACAAACGAGAGGTTTTGCTGAACGCCTTCTGGAATCCGATTCTCATTAATTATCATTTATTTGCTACGCACGAACTTTGTGAAGTAAACTTTTACAATTCCGCAAAACTTTAATTAATTTAAAATTCGAAAAATTTGTTGGCAAAAGAAAACTCACACACGCGCGCGAACGCAGTTCGTGCGTTTTCAAAAAAGATTTTCGTTTCGGTGGGTGTGTGAGGCTTTCGTCACTCGTTCAACCTTAGAATTTGCTTTCTTTTCGGTTTGGCAAAAACTTTCGAAAAGCCGGCTATTTGTCGTCGTCGCAGGAGTTTTCCCACTTCCATTTCCCATCTTCCCTAGGCCGTGCCATTTCCTTTTGCATTTCCCCTTCCCCTTCCTCTTCCGTCTCCCCTCTCCCCTCTTCGTTCGCATTTCACCTTTGGCGTTTGCTTCAAACTTATATCTCGTTATTCCCAATTACACATGCACTTTTGGAGCGCGTGTGCTCGTGTGCTTCCTGCCATCTGATCCTGCCAACTTGTTGGTCACTCCCCATCCCAAGGACCCGGAAGCCTGGAGCAAGGCATGCAAGGACACGGCGCAAAGAGGGCGTGTCTACACTGCAGGAAAATAATATCTCAAAATAACTTTCTGGCAATGCTAAATTTTAATATTCTAATATTCTCCTTCTAACATTAGAAATTCCTCTATTCTGACCAGCCAAATATCTATTAAATGTTATGGTATAGTTGCAGATATGTAGTTCCACGTCTTTGAACTCATAGAGAACTCATTTGAGAGCAAGACTAGTTTTATATTATTGTGGAAATGTTGGCACGTGTTTACTTCAAAACATCTGTAGATCTCAGTTCAGCATAGCTTTCTCAAGTAAACAGCTCAGCAAAGAGGACTGCCATATTCTAAGTTGGCTAACCCCTTTTCTTGCAGTGCATGTGCACTGAAAATGTATTTCCACATATGACAGAAAGCCCTGAAGGGCCTTGCTTGTTCTTTGGCTTGCCACATACTCCGCTGCGCTGCTTTTCGTGTGTCGAAAAGTTGTGATATTAGAAAATAAATAAAAATAGAAATTCCTTCTGGCCATATTTTGCATGCTAAAATTGTGGCTTATATATTTTTATCCCAAACTTTCCCGCTCGCAATGGGTGCCAAAAACTTTTTGGAGCAAAGTTGCCACGCCAACAGAGGAAAACCCCTTTTCTTCTTTTTTTCCCCACTACTCCCACGGAAATAAAGGGAATGTAAAGCATTAACAACCAAAAAATAAAAAAACAACCAAATATATAGAGAGAATAATAATAATAGCCCCGAAAACCAAGTTGAATTTTTGTTTGAAGAGGTGCGCTGCGAGTGTAAGTGTGTGTGAGTGTTAGTGTGTGTGTGTGGGTGTGTAAAGTTGGCAAACATTCACACACATTCGAAAGCATTCGCTCCAGTTTTTGTTGCCTTTGTTGTCGGTTGTTTGCTGTTTGGCTCAAGTGTCGGTTAAAGTCTTGTAAAAATTAATAAGCGTGTAAATTGTATTGTATTGCCACACACACACACACACTCGCACCGAGAACGCATTAAATTGTTTATGCATACGAAGAGTTTTTCCTACTTTATTTTATGGGACTTTGAGTTTTTTATTTCCACAAACAGCTCTCAGATGCTTTTGTTCTTATGTTATGCTCAAGTTAAGCTTAATGGCATTTTGTTTTCCGCTCGCTTGCACAGTGGTTTCAAATTGTATGCCTTGGCGATTAGCTAAGCCTAATTTAATTATGGAATTTCATTATTATAAACGAACACTCATTCACAAGTGTGCCGTGTTCGAATCCACCACTCGTTATATACACAGTTATAGTTTGGCCTATTTTCCCTCTAATTTTCCAACTTTGCATGCGCATTATGGCCCATTTTGTGCCACTGTACTTTGGGGAAACACATAGCCTGGCGCTAGTTCACACGCTTGTTGCGCCCACTATCTCCTGCCTTTTGTTTTCCGGGGAAAAGCGGGCAAAAAGTGGAAAGAAAATCTGCATAAATAATGTTGAGCCACGCTTTCTGCGGGAAGTGTTGATGATTTGATGGAAAATTCCGAAACTAAAGCGCGCAAAGTGCGACAACAAAACGCTGCGGCTTTAGCACAGTTAGAAAGGCGGAAGAAAATGGGTTCTTCTGCTGGAGAATGATGCTATATGGGATGGGATGGAAACTGGGCTGGAAACTGGGTTGAAAAGTGGGCTGAAAAGTGGGCTGGCTGATCCCAGCCGGTGAAGCGTAGCCATTCTATTATTTTTCCCAGCCAAACGTGGCTCTCCATATTTTGTAAGCCCGCATTCCCATTTCCCGCCGCTCCACTGGCGCGAGTTTATTATTTAGCAAACTGACTCCGTGGCGACATTCGGCTCATTTATCAGGCAGAAAGCACGTCACGTCGTGATATTATAAATTACTTCAGACAATATGCAGCAGCGCCGCGAAGTCCTGAGTTGTCTAACTTGGCTATTATCCCGTCAGTGCTGGCCAACTTTAGAGTCCAACTGGAAGTCGGCGAAAATCCATGGGCGCCAGTTGTGCAGCAATGCCAAAACATCAATCACTAATCCCAGGAAAATGAGCCGAACGATTTTACATTTTTAATTCAATTAAAACTAAAACGCTCAACCAAACACAAAAAAACAAAAAAAAAAAAAAAAAAAAAGAAACCGAAAATAAACAAGCTTTTCTGCGGTTCACAGCATTTGGTTTATTGTTGCCGTTTAATTTCCATATGAAACGAATATCTGACCCGTCTGCAGAGGCAAACATTCGGAAACCGAAATGAAATGTGGCTATAAAATTGAAATTAGACATTTGTGCAGCTGAATTATGTGCGTTTAGGCCAAGACTGGTAGTTTGTTTCAATTTATAAATATTTCAAAGGCTTTAAGTTCTTTAGTATTGCAAACATTCTTTTGCTCGCACATTCTGTTTGGCATTTGAACTGCATATTTAATAAATGGCAAATAAATTGTGTCTGTGAGAAAAATTCTCTGCTTTCCTGAGACACTTTCGTTTGACATGGAACAAATAGAACAATTTCAACATGTGTCCACAAACACGCCATTACTACCACTGCTAATAAAATGGTTTTTGGTAAACAGGAATGGAGTTTTATTTATCCAAATGTTCCTAATGCAACCATGTCTGCATTTGCATATATAATAAAAAGTCAAAAGTCTAGTGTCTAGTGTGGGATGTCTTTCGAAATACCGACACATAGTTGAGTTAATATTTATTAACTAACCGTACTCTGAATGAAATCTATAAAGTTTTGCACGCAAACACATAAAAAACTACCCAGTGTTTTGCAATTAAAAGTTAGTTAGTGAATGCTGGTAATCAAATAATGTAGTTGCCATCACTGGCGTCACCGTGCCAGGATGTGGGGTTGTTCCAGTGGGCAATAACCCAGCACAGGGCGTTATCAAAACCCGGGGACAGTTGACAGGGCCTTAATCCCCGCCCACCAGACCCACCAACCCACCAACCCACCAACCCACCACCCACTCTAGGATGCAATGGAGCGAATATTCCGGGAATATTTGCACGCGGGAGCGCAGCGTCGTTAGATTTAACGTGACTAGCGGATAGTGAATAACAATCCGCTTAACCCCCCAAAGCCCCTCAATGACCGATCTGAGTGGAGGGTCGGGTGGGGGGAAATGTGTTAATTAAAACTTAACGTCTGATCGCGTTACACACGAAACGTCACTGGAACATGGACTAAAAAAATGAGAAAAAAATGGAGAAAAAAAATGGGGAAAAAAAAAACGATGGATGATGCCAATGGCCGAGAAAGCGGAGACGACAAAAATGTTATAATTCAATTTGTGTTATGTCAACTGCTGTATAAATATAGCGTCGAATCCAGGGGATACACGTTGAGTATGTGCACACACCTACATGCACACACACACGCACATATGTATGTATGTGCATATATGTACATGTGTATATGGGGGAAGGGGCACATGAATTTGTTTTTGAGGAATGGGCTACTAAGCGCTGTGCCCGACTTTATCCAGCTGTGAAATCGCCAAGTGCATTGAACCTAGCCGGGCATAGATTATGAGTCCGGCTGGAAGTGAAGATTTTGCAATGGCAACGATACTCTGTATGTGGTAGATGCCACTTTAGTGAATATAATTTCCGATGGCCAACGCACCAGCGAGCATTCGTTTGTTTATAATTAACAGTTGAGGGGCTTAGGGCCATAAGCTCCTCAGGAGCCGTCAGGCAGCAATGGGCCATCGAAAAACAGGTCAACTTCTGTGGGTGAAAACTAGCTCACATTGGCACCAACCAGCTAACAGGGATTTTTGGGCCATGTGTGTGTGTGTGTGCGAGGTGCATAAATATGCAATGATGAATATAAAACGATGGAGCCCTGAAAATGCAACCAAAATTCCATTCAGATTCACTGCTTTATCCTATTCCCGTGCAGTTCCGCATCTGTCATTTAATCGTTTTACAACACCTTTTGGGCTGAATTCAAGGGAAATCAGCTCAGTTTGCATAAATCGTTTTGCATCTTCTATTTTTGTGCATTCTATATTGTGCATAGCATCAATAGTATTTGTATTTGTTTTTGCATATGCTGATGAGCAGGCGCCTTTTTCTCGTACCGAGTCGCCACTGTAGTTGCCAAGTTGTTTAGTAGGCGGCTGTCATTTTCCGAGGAGCGAACACAAAATCCCCGATACCAAATAGCCTTCAAAGTGGCTTTGCCCGCAAATTGGCGATGCAGTGCGTTCGATATGGCGCCAATAAATTGACAATTAAAACAAAAAGTAATTAACACCCCAGATGGCGAGCAAAAAGGAAATGCTCAGATACCCGCACATGTACCAAATGCGGCAGGAGAGTCAATGAACCCGAAACTTTTCTGATGACAACAAAAAATAAATGTAAAAACACGAAAAATGAAAACGAGGGGAGCAGAAGCGCTTATCGTCGAATCGATCGAAGGGCGAGCCCAAATACACATCAACCATCAAATGGCTTTGACATTGTGTTGCAGCCAAGCCAAATAAATACAGTGCCTACACATAATGCAAACAAACTGATCAAAATGTAACAATCGGCAAAATGCAAACTGCAAACTGCGAGCTGCGAGCTGCAAACTGCGAACTGCACTGTATGCAAATTGGCAACAAAGTTTCCGCTGAAGAGGCGTTGCGACGTTTTATTATATTAGTCTGAGCTGAAAACTGATAAGCATGCCAAATGTGCTCCTCTGATTTTATTTCATTTCGTTTCACTGGCACTGGCACTTTTGAACTCGATTATAAGTATTATTTTAACTATACATGTTTGCTTATTCCGAGCCGATGGAATCTGAGATACTTTCTAGCTTGCCGACATTTAATATATTCATCGAAATATTGATTAATTAAAATTGAAACAATTTTTTCTGCTTATGAGGAAACTATATGTTCAATGGAAATGAAATACGCATTTAAGTGAGTAATTTACTGATAACAATTTTTAAATTATTTTTAATATAATGAGTCAGTCAGTTGGTTTTCACAAAAATACAACCTGATATGCATAAATAGTCGCTTTTAAAATAATGCGATTTAATGAAGCTTTTTAACGTATCATTGTTTCCAGATTTGTATTGATTTGAAATGGCGACATTATTATTTCGTCTGGCTGTTTTACACTGATTAAAAAAATTGCCTATCTTCATTCTTTTGGGCGCGTTTTATTATAAAAAAAAAGTTTCTTGTTTTATGGCGACAAATTTGAGATGACGTAATAATAACTGAGATTAGTGTCGCAATATGTATGCGGCATTTCTTTGGCTAAATGTGATTCGTTTTTTCAAGTGCCTTCTGACGTCACTTCGTTGGCGTGCTTTCTTTTTGGTATTAGTGCGAAAGAGAAGCTTGACGAAAGGGCTTACGTGTCCCAAAGAAGATTTCGTGGAAAGGCCATTAAAACTTTTTTTTTTTTTTGAGAGGGGGGTGGCGGCGTGGGCGGTGCTAACGCGCCCGATGTCAAATGGCCCAACTTTTAATGGAGCCAAGGAGTTTCCTTTTCCCTTGCCTGGGCAATTTGTGCAATTGCAAGGTCCCTGCTTCTGCACAAAAAGTGTTCACGAAAGTGGGCAGCTCACCGCCAAAAAATGAGGAATGTAAAATGAGAAATGGGAAATGGAAAATGGGAAACGAAAACGAAAACGAAAACGACCTTCCTCTTCGGAGGCCATCATCAAAATTTTTGCTGGCCAGCTGAGAACAAACAGTCGAGGCAACGTTGCGTGTCGCCCCCTTTGCATATTTGCCTTAATTTTCATTATTCTCATATTCATTTCGCTTTATTTCTTTCCGGCCTTTAATGGGCCGCGATTTGAGGGAATGATGAAAAATGCTGATGGGCCAAGTTAATATAAATGAATGATGATAAATGCACAATGTTATTGTTCATAATTAATTTGTACTGTTCCCTTTCCCTCTTCTTTTGTTCGGGCCTAAAGTGCCCATTAATGGCACGAGTGTCACGTTTCTTTTTTCTTTTTTCTTTTTTCTTTACTCTTTTTTATTTTTATCTTTTTTGCAGGGAAACTCACTAGCACTAGCCCACTTGCATGCTGGCCAAAACAGTATCGAGCAGAATCAACAGGTGTGCAGATTCCATTGTTCGATTCCGGCAAACTCCTAAACTCCCAAAATATTAATGGCGGATAATAGCATATTTTAGGTGCTGCAGTTGTTTTATTTGTTATTTGTATTCGAGTTTGATAAGAGTCAAAATGAGCCACATTTCGATTTAATACTGCTCTCATAATCTCGGATAGAAATGCACAAGGGAGCAATTGCAGAATGTGTAGGGGAACTTATAACTTTTGATAGCATTTGGCTGAACAACTTGAATGATATATTGTAAATTCACTTACAGCAGATAAATGATGTTATGCAGAGCACAGAACTTCTTTCAGACCCTATGAAAACCATAAAACTGTTTGAATTCCCTGCAAACCGAAACAATTTTATGAAACGACGAATTGGAACGCATATTTTCCACACCACCCCTCCCCCTTGCCCGAAATGGATTCACACCTGAGAAGAGCCCGCCATCAGATGTCATACCCAGTGGTTTCCCCTTGAGAACTCCAACCTCCAAGTGCAGAAGACCAGGCAGTGTGACAGAGTTATAGAGTTGTATGCAAACACGTCCACCTGGCCGTTCAAGTGCGCCAATCTGAGCGTGACGAATAATGATTTTACGCCGCTCCACAGAATTACGAGCGATGGCGATGGCGGTGGCGATGTCGATGGTAATGATGTCGATGGTGATGGTATACACGAATATGACTCTATCCTATAGATGGGGATCTCAACGGATGGGCGGGGATTTGCTGAACCTAGCAGGGGGGGAGTTTTTTCCCTTTGAGTTATGATTCTGGCGAAAAGAGTGCAAATTTCTGTGACGAACGGATGCATTTGAAATCTGCATTTAGTTGGCTTATTGAGTTTGCATCTGTGTGTATGCACACGTATGTATATCTGCCGTGTTCGCAGCTCCTTTCAAGCCAACAACTCCAACGACTAATTTCATTTGGCTGCAGTTTGGCCAAAAGCGAAAAAGGCGCCATTCAAAGACAGCAAAGGGGATGCGAAAAAATTACACGGGTCGTATAGGGGCTACACAAGGAATATTTGTTTCCTATTGCCACATTTATTAGAGCTTATTGGGTCTTTTGGATCAGATAAACATGGAATATTTTTGATAAATACAACACCAAAAGATGGCTCAGAAATTAAACTAGAAGCTGAACAAGTTTTGAATGCGTAAGTCTG
The DNA here is from genome assembly GCA_005876975.1 of Drosophila orena. Classification (NCBI taxonomy): domain Eukaryota; kingdom Metazoa; phylum Arthropoda; class Insecta; order Diptera; family Drosophilidae; genus Drosophila; species Drosophila orena. The sequence goes on from VCKV01000299.1 coordinate 136,965, forward strand.
GATAGTAAATTTAAGAACTCCTCGCAAAGTCGCATACAAACGGATCTTTATCTCCAGGCAAGTGCCTTATAAATGGCCAATTCCGTAGGTTTTTTTCTGTGTGCACATGTAATATGGGCACTTGGGCAGCAGCACTTTTGGGCCACTTGTTTCTCGAAATTGAAAACCATGAGGCGCATTTAAAAAGATGAAGTGACAACTGGCATACTGATGACGACACACAGGCGAAGTGAAGGGGGGTAAGCGGGGACAGGGGTTCGGGGGAAAGGGGGGAGGTGGAGCTGTAAGTGTGTGTGTGTGTGGAGAGTATAAATATAACAAGTGCCAAGTGAAATATGTACATAAATAAACCAGCGCAGAGATACTTGCGATGCAGATGCATATACAGTGCGCACTGGCCTAGGAAGATACTTTCTGAATTAGGATCGGATATTGTGTAAGATTGAATTGAGTGCGTTTTTTATTAGTAATGTTATTTTAAAGGGTTTTAGCAAGCAGCTAGAAGAAATGTAATGAGCACGTTAAACGTTTTGGTAGTTTTCTTAAGAAATTTCCAACCAAAAGTAATTCAAAGTCTGCATTAGAATGCACTTATTTTCCTCTTTGTAAGCCAAATAAACTTTAAATTGTTTTCCGCATTAAAAAAAAAAAACATTTATCCACAATTTTTTCTGTTTGTCGTATTTGTGCTCCACTGTACCCCTTTTGTCTATTATCGCCGTTTTTGAGTCTGTTTCAAGCCCTGCATTTCTGCATTTTTGCATTTGTGCACTCTTCCACCAGCTGCGACTAATTGTTGGAAGAAAAAAATGTATTAAACAAAAAAAGGGGAGGGAAAATGTTGGCGGACAAAAAAGGACAAGGGGACAAAAGGAGGCAGGATGCAAAGGACTTGTTCGCGCTGCTGACTGCGAAAAGTGCAACAAACTTTGACAAAATAAAACGAAATTCCGGCCAAAGGTACAAATGGGGCGTGGCAGGGGGGCATGCCAAGGGGCGGCGAACAGATCAGGCGCCCTTTCGCGCAACTTCAAATCGCAAGCGCCCCCAAAACACACACACACACACACACAGCAGCCTCAGCTGGAGATTCGCACACACATGTGAAAAAGCGCGAGTTGCAAGGAAAAAGAAACTGCATTGAAATTGAAGCACTCTCATTAGGAGGAAGAGGAAGAAGGAGTTGCAGCAGGAACCAGGAGAAAGAGAAGATGATAAAGGCCAGGAGACGAGGAAGGGCAAAAAGTGGAAACCGCAGCAAGAATAACTCCCATTTTTCGAAAGCCAAGGCAAAAGCAAAGAAAACAGTTTTACAGGTGACGGAAAATGCAACAAAATTAATGCACAGGCTGCCTACAAATATACGGCACTAAATAAAATAAATATTTTATGTGAATGTTGGAGAAATATTATGCATAAGCTATAATAATATTATCATTGCTAGCTAATTTTTGCTCACTCTTAAATGTGCAAGCTGTAGTTGTAATAGTTCAACACGTAGAATGCAACAAAAACTTTAAGACATTGGGAAAACCACCGAATTTGAAATGCTTGCTGAATAAAAAAGTACATGGCTGCTCATCAACTCATCGAAAGCTTAGAAGTTAAGATGTTTACTAGCTTATTCCAGGTTTTAGCTAGCAACAGCGGCTTGCAAATCAATAAATGAATTGATTAAGCTAAATATATAGAATGTGGAATTTGTATTATTAAGAGGTAAAATAGTAAATGAACTTCGTGACGAAAAAACAAAGTAAGCAAGGTGGAGAAATATGCTGCGAAATGTAATTAGTTAAGCGGCATATTTACTTGATTTGTTGTTGTAGCGGCTGATTCCCCATTAATCATTGTGAAGCAGGAACAACAATAACAGCGCTCTCACTCTCTCTCCCCCACTAGCTCACTGCTGTTGTTGTTGCTGTCTCGTTCCGGCAAGGAGTTGCTATGCTCTTGTTGTTGCTGCCGCTTACTATTGTTGCTTGCACTTGTTGTATTTTCGTCACACAAACAAACAAACAAACAAACAAACAAACACACACACACGCGCACAATGTTGCACGTTGCGTGTGAACTGCCTCTGCTTCTTCTGCTTTCGTTTCTTGCCGCGCCGCTCGCTCTTCCCCTCTCCCTTCACCTTGCCGTTCACGTACCGCCTACCGATTGGCCAGTGGCATCGGCAATCGTAAACAAATGCAGCCCGCTCGCACACTTCGTCACTCGACCACTTTCGTCACGTCACGGTGTTCTCGGTTCTGTTCGCAGCAAATATGCACTCGCACTTTTTGCACTTTTCGCACTTTTCGCACTTTTCGCGACGACAACCGACTTTGGTGCTGTTTGGTGGCAGAGTGTGACCGAGCGGGGCGACGGCCTACACGGCGACTGAGTGTCGCTGGAATTGCCTAAAATATCTGGGTGGCGCCATGGTGTGGCGTGGTGTTTTGCCGCAGCGCTGAAACGGTCACACTGTCAGCAAAGCATTAAACACTTAGCCAAGACACGAACCCAAATCGCAACTTTCACCGCCACCTGGCGGTTGCTGGCGAAAAGGCGTTGGGCAAGCTGCTCATAGGTGGCGCCACCGATCGTATTCATCTGATAGGTGGCGACACTGGTTGTGTGGACGAATTGCTGATTTATTTCGAAATGAAAGTGTTTCCCATAGGCAACTTTGCTCTGTAAAATAGGTGCTCAAAACGATTACAACGTTGATTACAACGTGCGCATATTAATAAGCAATGAAATAAATCACTACGCCCTCCACAAATATATCGATTTTAACTTTATGAAAAGTTGTAATAAACTTTTTAATATACAAGAAAAGTTACAGAGAGTACAGGTAACTATAACTTTTTACCTCGGCAGGCGAAAGGTCGAGTTATTTTAAATCGACTGCATATAGACTTTCTGATAACTGCGATATCTGGCTGAGCTTTACGATGTCGTGCTTTGTAAACTCAGTGGGCGAGGGCAAATGGTTAATTATGCTATAAGTTGACGCAAATTTATGGCCAACTAATCAGTCGATTGTTGTTAATTGATAACCGATATGATAACCCACATATACAAGACATTCCCCACATGGCTCGAAATTTCCATGACAACCACAGGGAGCAAAACTCTATGAATGGGCACATTTCGTTTAGAATTACTGGGTGCATTGCCATAAATATTATCAGTTACGTTGCCTAATGGCCAACAAAGCTGATCTTACAAAGATCTTAAATTTGTGTTATATACTCGTATGCTTGTGTAAAAAAAGATTTATTCCAAAAAAAAAAAAGTACTAATTGAGGAAAGAAAATTGAGGACAAAGCTAGGACAAAGACCGTCTAGATCCTCACCAGCACTTCGTAGTTCTCCAGGCGCACCTCCTCGCCGCCATACGGGATGTAGATGCAGCCGTGCGAGGGGTGGATCTTGCCCACACTCAAGCTGTCGCAGTAGTTGGCCCTGCCGACGTACAGGGACTCCCCGTCGACGTTCGGGCCGGAGGACAGTGCTCCGGGTGGCACATTTCCGTGCGAGTCCGGCACCCAGCAGAATCCGGATCCCGTCAGCACCTGGACGTCGGTGAGCTCGTGCTCCGCCTGGGCATAGGCGGCATAGGCTTTGCCCTTGGCCGGCACCACTTTGGCGGGCAGCAGATCGCCGTTGCGGAACACCCTGCCCACGTAGATGGTGTCCCCGTTGGAATCGTGACCAGCGACCAGGGCACCATTCGGGATACTTGTGGCGGTGGTGTCGATCCAGCGTTCCGGCTGGCACAGCACCTCGTAGGCAAAGATCTTCACCTCATCGGAATCGTAGGGGATGTACAGGCAGCCGTGGGAGGGATGCACCTTGCCCACGGTGAGGCTACCGGCATGATAGCCCCTGCCCGCGTACAGGTACTCGCCATCCACATTCTGGCCCACCTTGACGGCGCCCGGCGGCACCTCCCCATTCTCCGCCGACAGCCACTCGTAGTTGTAGCCGGAGAGCACCTCGTAGTTCTCCAGCTCGTGCTCCGCGCACGCATACGCCACGTAGGCCTTGCCCTTGTTGGGAATCACCTTCGCCGGCAGCAAGTCGTTGGAGAAGAAGGCGCGGCCCACGTAGATGGTGTGCCCATCCGAATCGTGACCAGCGACCACGGCATTTGGCGGCACGCTGCCGTTGCTGAAGTGCATCCACGTGTGGTCTGGGGGATAAAAGAGAAATATAACGATTATTTAACAGCACTCCCAATGGTAGAACTCTTTCAGTTTGCGGCCCACCCACTAAACTAGTTTATTTAGAGGCGCCACAATGAAAAAACGAGTTAATAGCAAAATAAATATTCAATTACTCGTTTAGTTTCAAGAATTTAAGAGTCACTTATTAAAATGCAAGCTTCCAATCAATTCAAATTGAGTTAATTGAGTACACGTAGTGCACTTTTAAGGTAAGTCAGTGTTTCAGTATCCAGCTGATTAAGTGTTTCTTTTAGTTTCTGTTATGGCATCTTGGCCTAATTACCTGCCATTTTCTTGTCCGTTCTCCAGCAGCTGTGACTTTCAACTGAGAAAGCGGTCGACTTGATGGTCTTTTTGTGTTTCTGCTCGATGTCGTTGATATGGCTTATCGGAAATATACCTACATGCCCAGATAACAAGCTCGACTCTTTAGTGACTCAGATCTTGTCAAGCTCTTGTTGAATTTGCCATCAATTGGCCAAGAGGAGGGCTTATTCAAGGGCTTATTATATTAGCCCATATAATGACAGTAAATACTTGTATGTAAACAAACGTTTTTTTCTTCATATTTTTGTATTTACATGTTAATACATCTCATTATCTTATCTTATCTTTATATCTGTCACCTTTCTATCTCATAATAATTTATAAAATAAAATTCTTTCGAGACGTCCAAAATGTAATCACTTTCATAATTTACTTTTTTCATCACATATTTTCATTGCATATAACGCATACACATTTCATGGAGTTGCAGCTAAACAGAAAAGGTTTATTCCCCTTTTTAGCAAACGGATAGCAATAGCTTTTAAGTTAAGAACTCGTCGTTAACCAGTTATCTCGTTTACGTGTATTTGCATTGCCAAATTCAAATTCAAATTCAAATTCAAATTCCCTTACATCCGCGCATGCATCTCCATCCGCCAATTTGAACCGGGGGAACCGCTTGATTTTTTATTTATTTGCCACATTGGACCTTCTTGCGCCCGCTTTTCCGCTTTTCGCTTTTCCGCTTTTCCACTTTTCCGAATTTCCACTCGTCCACGCACTCCACTTATTTAGTGGTCGCTGGCTTTGGAGTTTGCTTTCCTTTTGTTTTCCCAGCATTGTTGCCTTTCAATGATTTTTCTTGTTTTCCCTTTCAAGTGGATCACTGTTTTTTGTTTGCATTTTCGCCCATTTACAACTATTTGAACGAGGGAAAAGTGGAAAACTGGGCGCAAAAGTTAAGAGGGTTTGTTGGAATTGCTGTGCAACGCTTGCACCTGTTTACAGTGGCTCCTGAATTCCCAATGGTGGTTGGGGCATTATTAAGCTTTCCGAATTTCCCACGATTTTCCTGCATTTTCCTGCACTTTCCTGCAGTTTTGCGCGCCCTTCACTCAAGCAAACCAATTAACCAGAGATAAGTCTAACGATACTTAAAACTGGATTAACAAACGCAAAAATGTTGCAGATTTTAATCATTTAAATTAACCCTGTTCGTTGTGTATCTTTATGTTCTTATGCAATGGAGCCTAATGAATTTGTTTCGCTTTGCCTTTATGCAACGTTTTAACCTCATTTTGGCCCCTTTATTTTTATCCCCCCATTTCTCTGTTTGGCCAACTTAATTTCGCCTAATACATTTTAATCATTTCCACAGTACCTCGAACTAAATGCCCGCCGTCATTAACCCCTTGCTGCCCCATCCCATCTATCTGTCACGCTTTCCGCTCTCGATTCGCATCCGTTCTCCACGGGTCCTTCTCTACTGGTTATCCGTTTCTGGCCGCATTGCTTGTCCTTGTCACACTCTAAAAAATACACTAAATTCAGATTACAAAACACTCAAATCTCATTTTAGTACGAGCACTTCATAAACTTTAATTGCTTGAGATAATTTATCCACTTCACCTTGCATCTAAGATTCAAAATCGACGTGTGTGTAGATCTATGTGAATTCTATCTCCCAGTTTTTTCCAGTGCCCTTGCTATTGCAGGGCCAGTTGCAGTCGCGGTCTCGCTTTCTGGCCACACAATGCAGCCGTTTTTCGAGGGTAGCCGGGGATGCAGGCTAGGTGCATCCTGGTGGCTTCAGGGGCCATCGCCGTGGGTCAGATGGGTCACATCCAGACGCACACATATGCACGTACGTGTATGTGCGCGTATGCATGGATGGATGGACGGACTCGCACTGTCTAGTCGTCGCCGGTCACTCACGTTGGTCTGCGGTCTGGCTTTGGGTCTGGCTTTGGGTTTGGGTTTGGGCTTGGGTTTGGTGTTCCTCCTCCGCCATATCAGCTAATGGGCGCTGAAGCCCTGACATCGCTTATACAACCTACTGCACCCCGCCCACCTGGCACTAGTCACACCAACAAACCAAAGCCAACCGAAATGTGGAGCATTTGGTTGATGCGTTTAATGGTGCGTTCGCCAGCACTTTAAGATGGTTCAGCTTTAAAAGAGGAACTCCATAGTCAGGGTGGGGGATAGTGGACGAGGGGGGTGGGTGGTTGGTTTAGGGTGCACTTAATGGCAGTCATCTGGTAATACGTAATTAGGGGCGGAGTTTCAACTGCAGCCGCAGCTTAAAGTCTCATCAACGAGTCCGGCAGTTTCAATTGTTGCCCAGCACTTTTGCAACTGGCATAACCAATGAGGCGGTTGGTTGAAAGGGGGGCTAAAATGGGGATTCTAAAATGGGGCATTTTTCAAAGGGGGGCTTCAAAGCTGGGTAGTCACTAAACTGAAGTGCAATGTGTGCGTGTGTGTGTGTGCGTGTGTGTGTGGGTACCGAGACCATTTATGATTTCTGAAAAGTTTCGTGTGCACCGAGCAATGCGGTTTCATTACCAGCCACGCCCCCTGTCTACGCCCCCCTTATCCAACAACTGTGTCGACTATTTACCGGAAGCGCTTGGAGCATCCTAAAATCAGGTCCCATAATCAAAGAATCACCCACTTGAGCTTCAGCATTTTTTCAAAATCAATCTAGCTTGTGAAATATGCACGAAACAAACTCAGTTGCCTGTCAGTTTGCCTGCGCAGTTCAAATTGTAACCTGTTTGGCACACAGCCTAACCTTCGATTAACATTAAACTACCGTTGGAAAAACCCTTTCACCATATTCGAGCACCGCTGCTGTTTCATTGACTAATCACAGCCTGTTCGTTGGGGCCACCAATCTCGGCACAAAAGGGAACTTTTAATTACATGCACTCGACTTGGTTTTTCCGGGCATATCCTCCTGGCAGCTTCCATTTCCCGGCTCATTGCGAAACTTCTGCGCACAACTTGAGAGACAAAGTGCTGGGAAAGTGGCGTGCGGAAAAGTATGGCATTTTACAGCTTGATTTCCATTTGCCCGTTTGTCCGTTTGTCCGTTTGTCCGTTTGTCCGTTTGTCCGTTTGCCCATTGGCTCTTTGTTTGTTTGCTGGCGTTTTTGTTCTCTGCGCTTTTCCATGACCACAACACTCAACTGGTGTCTGCAACACACACACAAGCCTATCCCCGGTCACTTAATAGTTATAAAGTACATTAAAATATTTCCAGTGTAGAGTTCATTCATTTAATCCTCGAATATTATCAATTGAATACTGAAAATGATAATAAATATTTATTTATTTCTGTGCCGCGTGGCTTTAGTAATTAGGGGAGTTGCTCCTTTGGAAATTGGTTGGGCTAAGGAGTCACCTACCACCCCACTTCTTAACCCTTTAACAACATTTTCGGCAATAAAAACAAGTTTATTGCCGCACCCCCATGAATATTTGTCTTTGTAGCTAAACTTTTTGTCCCCAAGGAGCAATCGTCAGAAATGTGTTTCATTGTTGTTTATTTCTTTCGCAGCTAGTTTGTAGTTGTACAAGTTCAAAAAAGTTGCGAATAAAAAGGGATTAATAGAGTTTACGGAGTAGTTCGAGGGTCGGGGATCGGGGATCGGGGGTTCAAATTGGCTGCGCTTAACATATGTGGCCGTATTTAAGTGCTTTTTGATGCGACTTGCTGCGAATTTGCATCGTAGGTTTGGGCATTTAAGACTTGTTACACTTTTGCTAGGAAATGTTCATTTCATTTGAATATACACATGTTTAAATGCGTTTTCTATAAGGTATGGCTAGTTAAGTATATGAAAAAAAAATGTAAGTAAGTGCAGGGAGTGCCCTTTGACCCATTTCTAGAGCTGGCCATTCAGCTCGTCATCGAAATCGGAGGTGGGTGGCGTGTCCTTCACATCCGCCCGCACCGTGTACTCCTTCTCGTTGACACTGTAGTAGATGTTGAAGTACCTGCCCGACTGGATCCTCAGGGCAAGGTAGCCACTCTGGCCGCGATCCTTGGTCGTCCGCTGGTAGAGCACATGGCCGCTGCTCAGGATCACGCGCACCTCCTGCGAACCGTCGTCATTCCTCCGGGCATTCTGTCGCAGAATCTGCACCAGTTGCGTCCTTAGAGCACTCGAACTGGGCTTCAGACCCGGCAGCTGGATGAGCGGCTCGCAGCGGCAGTTGAGCTTCTGGGTGAGCGGACAAGTGGTCTGGGGATTGGGCGATAGGGATGCGCCGACCAGTTGTCCCGGCACCGAGGCCACCGGCGGTACCACTGCACCCAGTCCCAGGTTGCCCAGATTCAGGCCACCCAGAGTGCCGAAGCCGCCGTTGAGCGAGCCGAGTCCCAGGCCGTTGATCCAATTGGGCAGGCCACCGACCCAGGTTCCGATAAGGGGCAGATTCTGGCCGAATTGGGGCAGCCAGCCGGATTGCGGCTGCTGGCTCTGGGCATTCGAACTGGAGGCCACTGGAGTCACCACCGTGATCGGCTGCAGGGGCTGCAGCTGCTGGAGGGGCGGCAGTGGCTGCAGTGGCTGCAGTGGCTGCAGCGGGGGATTCACATTCAGGCCATCGAAGAAAACGGGATAGTTGCCAGTGGCACCAGCCAGGCTGCCCTGTCCACCATTGGCCGTCTGGGGAATGCGTTCAAGGGAACAGGAAATGTTTGGACATGGTATTACTCTATGTATTACTATGAGAAGTCTGCCAGAAAATGGTTAACAATGGTTAATCACTAATGGTCAATGACTTACCAATTGGCGTTTGTCGCGGCGTTCCAAGGCCTTCATGGAGTCGTCCTTTTCCAAGGATTTTTCGGTGGAAGTGGCCAGGGGTTGCCTTGTACTTGCTGTAGTTGTTGTGCTTAAAGCCAGTCCCAAAGCAATTGCAGCCATAAAGATGGTAAAACTCAGTGCGTTAGCCATGCTAGAGTATAGAATACAGTTTTCTTTTGAATTTAAATTTAAATTTAAATTTAAATAAGGATTGTCCTTTATCAGACTTGGCTGTGAGTCGCTTTGATGTGGTGACCAGGCTCGCCACTTCTTATATATGATTTTTGTGGTCATATCGCGATATTAAATGATATTTTGGGGCGCAGTTAATGGAACCAGATTTGCCAGGAATCAAAATCGCTTTTAATAACAAAACCAAACTGGCTTTGCTGCTCACCCAAAATGTGGGTCAGCACTTAATAACGGCCATTCACGCATTTATATTCCAGCAGAATTACAGCATCTTCATTTGAAAGCTTTTGGGACCTAAATTCAATATTAATATAGACACAACCAGCTATTGACTAACAATATTTGCTGGGTGGATCTGCAGGTGTTCATTAATTTTCCAAACTTGTGCAACGAATTTGCCAAGCAAATTAAAACAATTTGCTTACTTTTACTCGGACCATCTCTCCAATTGTTTGCAGTTTTAGCCAAATTGATTCCCCATACATTGCAACCGCCTAAGCTAGAAATCTTGGCCTCAAGATATTGGTGCTCAATAAGTGGCACACCACTTGCATGCCCATCAATATTTGGATTTTTTGCCGAAATTCGAAAAAATTACTTAGCGGAAAATGCCTGAAAATGTCTGAGATGTGTCTGTATATAAAAATATTTAGCAACTATATAGCTTTTTGACAAATTGCCTGGGACTTGCCATGTCCAGCGTCCGAAATCAAATCAAATTAAATTTGTGCCAACAAAACAGAAGGAAAAAGAAGAGGAAGCGCAAAATGTGGGGTGGCTGGCGGAAAATGTTTCGTCTGCATGGAAATTTAGGGTAAGATTTTAAATTTTCTCGAAGGCAAGCAAGGGAAGCCGAGAAAGAAGTGGAGTGAAATGAACAAGTTGCTTGACAGCCGCTTGCTGTTTCGGAGTCATAAATCAAAAAGTTTTTGACAAATTGCACATTAAAGACGCCTTTGGTTCAATTAAATAGAAATTGAATTAAATTATAAGGCTGCCCGCCCTTGAAAAAGTGCAAGACATCGATGTGGAAGAATAAAACCAGCATTATGATCGGAATATGCAGCCAAAATGATTCAAAGTCTTAACCGGTTTGGCGAGAAGCAAGCCCTATAAATAATACGCTAAGCATCATATTATACGTTAAGCATCATTTATGGCCCAAAGGTAAAACGAAGCGAAAAGCGAAAAAAGACAAAGAAAGTTCTGGAGGAAATACAAACAAAACCTAGTAGGCCATACTAAATTAGCAATTAAAGCAAATTAAATTAATTTAATTAAATTAAAGTAATTAGCAAATGTAATTGAAACACAAGTTCCGAATAAGAACAGTGACGCCAACTAAACCAATGAACTTCGATCACCCCTCGAGCAAACCAACTCCGAACCAAATACCCATTAGCACGTTTACGAGGCGATTATAAAGATTTTTACAATCCTGCACCTAAGCCCCTCTCCCCCACCCTTCATTCAAATGTACACATGTTTATTTACCGACTTTCATCATCTTTCGGTTTTACATAGTCATGCATTTTAACCCTTGGCTGCTGCGGGGGGTGATAAGAGTATGAATGTCAAATGGTATTCTAACAAATAGTGCGCAACGCTGCGTATGCGTAATGTCCGCTGTCGAATAACCTTTAATCACTCTGGGTGCTAATAGCTCTCGCTGAAAAATTATTAATTAATATTCAGAGTAACAGTCTCTGCTTTGATTACATTACAAGTCATTCTGCGATAAAACGTTGCATTTCGGAAAGAAATGGCATACGCTGCGTATGCGTAATATACCATGAAGGTGTTTAATCCATTTGCATTACTCAAGTTGTACTTTTAGCCATGGCTTAGGTGGCAAAATATTTACTTCCACATTATGCAACACACGGGTTAAGACCGCTTTGGCGGGTTTGTTGTTGGCCCTTCTCCAAAGTGGCCGGTTCAAAGCCAGCTTACACATACATACTCGTATTTGCCGTTCTGCCGCATAACGGTATTGTAAATGTATATATATATATATATACTCCCGATGTCTAGAGTGCAGCCGACGATAATGATGATGACGATGACGATGACGATGACGACGATGATGATGATGATGATGATGATGATGAGGAGGGCGACGATGATTCAGTCAACTTGAATTCAGCTGCAGCCTGCAGCGACTGACTGCCTTTGATTCGTATAAATACAAGTCCGGTCCTTTTGGCAGCGTGCAAAAGGCAAGGAAAAACGCCCGCAGACATGTCATCAAACAGAATCCGGCCGGAGTTGGTCCTCCTGCAGCTGCTGCTGCTGGCGGCCACACTAATCCCTTTGCTGCAGGCCGGCATAGTTGCAGCTCCGCACTTCGGTTCGGTTTCGGTTTCGGATTTGGTTTCGGATTCGGATTTGGATTCGGATTTGGATTCGGATTCGGATCCGGACACCACCATCACCACCATCACCACCATTGCCACCACCGCCACCAGCAACTATGACCCGCATGCGGAGGAGCAGCAAGTGGAATCGGAGACGGAGGCCACTGCTGCTCAAGTGGATGGCCAACGCATCGACTGCAAATTGACTTTCGATGCGGCGACAATGGACTCGTTAGGCTGCCACAATGAGGGGGCGTTGCCGGAGAGGGGGGCGTGGCCCGGCAGTGGTAATAAGCCGGTGGAGCAGATGCCTGCTGCAAATCCGGACTGGCGGCGCCACTTGAAGTCCCCGGACAGCCAGCCCATCTATGAATTACAATTGGTTGTTTGGCCCAGTGACATCGAGGATGGTGATGACTTCAACCCGCCGCTGGCCACCATCACCACCACCACCACCACCACCCCAACAACAAAAACAGCTAGGACCACTAGAGCCACCAGTACCAGTACCACCACTCCAAGCACCACTACAAGCACCACTTCAAGCACTTTTCCCAAGCCCACCCAAATTGGGACATCTATTGAGCAAATGTGGCCATTGTACGAGGATCAATTGGTTGTATTTCCGCAAATGGACTTTGAAGAGGAGAATCTTGATTATTTCTTCGACGAGATGCCACCACCGACCACGGGTCGACCGGTAGCCACCAGCCATCCCACGGGCACGCCCACACCCACGCCCACGCCCACTTACGCCCATGTTGTGCAAAACTATCACGTTATACACCCGAACGGCACCGAGGAGTACAAGTGAGTTGATTGCCCTTAATTAACCAAAATTCGAGAGACAAATATACAAGCTACCAGCTAATATAAATACTAAATGAAATAACAGGAAGTGTTTTTTAAGGAATTAAGGAATTAATGAATTTGTAGACACTAATCAATCGTTTCAAAATTCCTTAAAATATGGAAACACACTTAACCGAATTCCAGATTGGTGATGAGCAACGGCCTGGTGAACTACAAGAAGCTGTACACCAAGAAGCTGGGTGACCGGGTGATCAACGTGCAGGAGGGCTATAATTCAGTGCCCATTCCCGGACCCAAGAACCAAATCCAGACGCAGTACTACATTGCCGACGAGCGGGGCTACAATGTCTACAGAAGTGAGTGTGTCCAGGGTTGCCATCAATAGTGATTGTATATTCCATTTTCCATTTTCCCACGACCACCCCGCCCCGCCCAAACAGTCGAGCTCCACTATCACCAGCCAGGGTTGCCAAAACATTTGCATTACAAAGCCACAAAAGCGACCAATATGTGAATGAGGATGGGCTGGATTGCCAACTGGCGGCACAGTGGTTCTTACCGCAAAAAATAAACAAATATATACATAAATACAAATTTTTTTTATTTTTTTTATAACTTATTTTAGCGTTAGAGTTTCCAATAAATTGTAAAGAAAACTTGTGGTATTTTTATTAGTACACGGATTAAATAGATATATCAACAAAGATATTTGTGTATCTTCGCACGATTTCCAAGGTTTAACTTTTAATTTCCACAATAAAGTTATACATATGCTTTCATTAGAAGTTATTTTTTTAGAATCTGATATTTGTTTATTATCATTTTTCGACCCAACGTTCATTTTGTCGGAGGCAAACAAATGGCGAAATAAAATGTAAGGCCAACAAAATGATTTGCAGTATTTTTATTTATTTTTATTTTGTTTGCTAGTCGCTTTTGGTGTTGCATATATAGTTTTTCTTTTTTTATGCTTCTGTTTTTGTTTTGTTTTTGCACTATTTTTATATCACCCGATTTTGCAAGCACCGAATGTTGATGTTGTGTTGCCTGATTTCTATTCTATTTGCTGTTGCTTTCTCAATCGCAGTGCTACTGATTGCCATCTTCAGCTGCTGCACTGCGAGAAATAGTTTTGAGTATACAACACAATATTCCTGACATTGCCATTGATGTTTTGTAGCATTTGGTGTATGCTTTAATACGAAAAAATAAATATAAATGAATTTAATATAGTTGCTTTATAGATTATACTGATGCGATAAGTTGTATGCATTTCCTATAACGAATAACGATTCCATTTGACAACTACAATTCTCTGAGTGCACGCTGCTTTCGCACCTAAAAAACCCGTGGGCAGTCGAGGGTTAAGGGCAGGGGCAAGGATGATGCTGATGATGCCATTTAGATGCATATCAAAGTATTTCACTTTTGCCCAATCCTTTCGGCATTTTTGCATACATATGTATGTATTTATTTATTTATTTATTTACTTTTTGCCTTCTGCTGTGGCTGCTGGCAATGTCTTTGTTGTTTCTTTCAATTGTAGTTTATGGCTTTTCCTTCCCTCGATTTTCCACCCCTCGTCCACCATTTCCCCTGCTTGTTGTTTATGCCGCAAAGTTTTCTTGGTCCTTGGGCGTCAGCCTGTTGGCAGCTGTGCAAAGCTTTTCTTTTTTCCTTTTTCCTTTTTCATTTTTCTTTTTTCATTTTTTCTCTGTTCGGGTCTCGGCTTATGATTATTTAAATTCATGTCCGACCTTACTTCATCGGTTTGCTCCGATTTCCATGATTTCCACAGAGCAAATATGGATTATCCCCCCGGAAGCTTCAGAGTCTGGCAATTAAATCTGGCACATGAATTTTCGATTTGAAGAGCTTTTTAAAGAGCTCAAGAAATAATTTGCAATGTATGTGCTTACAGCGTATTATTGATATATCCCCAGATACTTACCTGGCCTGCAAGGATTACATTTTCCTAGGCTGCCCAGTACCCCCACCCCGCCCCTGCTTTTCCGCCCCCTCAATCCCTTTGTTTATGTTTCGGGCTTATTTTTCAGTTGGCAGCTCGTATAGCCGCTCCTTGTCGTCTTGGCCGTACGTCGTTCCTTTTACGGCCTTTGTAATTATCACTTTAATGAACTTTGCTAGTTTGATAGCGAAGCTCGAAGCAAAGGTAGCGCCCACCAGAACCACCCCCACCCCCACCCCCTGCAATGGGGCCAACGAGCGGGATAGCTGCACCCGGGGGAGGGAGAAAGAGATGGCCGCAGTGGGGCGGAAAGAGAGGGGGCGATTGGTACGTGCACGAACGGCATTCGGCTTCTCCCTCCAGCGCATTGTGCGCCCGTAGTTTTTATTAAGGTATAAAATTAGTGGGCGCGTGCCGGGAACGCCGAAAATGCCAGTTGCAGTTCGTCCTTGTGCTCTCTTTCGTCCTTGCGCTCCCATTCGCAGCCCATTCTGCTGGCCCAAAAGGAAACGGAAGCACTGGCGAAAGTCTCGGGAGCACTGAAAGAAATGACCCAACTAATGGACGCCATCATTATAGGTATTCATATCCGTTGCTCTCGCCGTCGCAGGGTGTACTAGACGTGTGGAAAAGTATGTAACAGCTATGTAACAGCTATGTAATAGCTATGTAACAGCTATGTAAAGTATTATACAAAAATATCAAAGCGGAATTTGGCCAAAAACATATATATTTTGTACATAAATTGCAGTGCTATATATTGAATTGAATTTAATCTAATTGAACTAGCTGTGGCTCAATTTTCCAAAATTTCCATATGAGTTGTGCGCTGTTCTACCCCATTTCTTTCAGTGCACTTCAGGCGGAGTGACTTTAAGTTGAGCCGGAGAAACACAGACTGCAACGGAGGCCCAAAGTTATGCGAAGCGAATGTGCGCAAAATAATGCAAGATAAACGCGCCAATTTCCATGAGAAGAAAACGAACAACAAATTTGAAGGCGGACGAATTGGGGAGCCAAGTGGGATTTAATGGGGAAACCCGAAACCCAAGTGGTGGGGCACCGGAAAAAATGTTTTAAAAACTGAAACACCAATAATGCTAAATGCTAAATGCTAATTAATATCCAACAATTCCTCTTGAAACCAATACTGCAATACATTACCTGAATTTATTCGAGCCTAATGTCTAAATTTGCTGGAAAACCAATTAGATCTATCATTTGAAAATTGATTGCTAAACTTTGCTGGTTGCCTGTCAACTGTGCGAGAAATTAATGTAAGGATTAATTAACGAGCGATTACACAAGGATCATGCTTAAATCAGCCGAATGCCGAATGCCGAATTACTTCTTGCCCACCGAAAAAAAAACAAGATTGAATGCTACAGTCGAGTTCCCCGACTATTAGATACCCTCAGATACTCAGCTAGTGGAAATGCTAACGAGAAATTATAAAATTTTAAACATTTTTTAAAAGAGTTTTGAGCGATTTGTGGGCGTTAGAGCGGGCGTGGCAAAAAGTATTTTGGCAATTCTATAGAAATTTACAATATTTTTTAAAAAATAAAATAAAATTTTTCAAAAGTGTGGCTCTGCTGTATACTTAATCTCAGCATTCTAGCTTTTGTAGTTCCTGAGATCGAGGCTTTCATACGGACAGACGGACGGACGGACGGACATGGCTATTGATCCTGATCAAGAATATATATACTTTGTATGGTGGAAACGTTTCCTTCTGCCTGTTACATACTTTTCAACGAATCTAGTACACCCTTTTACTCCACGAGTAACGGGTATAAAAAAAAAACAAGTGTGAATGTGCGAAATGGAAAATGCCCGGAAAAGTGGTAGAGCAATGAAAATTGCTGCGAAACGAAACGATACGAAATGAAAATGCAAATTGAAATGCAGCAAGTCGCCTTCGTTGTCGTGGTTTTCTTTTTTTTTTTTCTCCAGCGCCACGGCAATTAATCATGAAAGCAGATTTTAACACGAGCTGACTTTATGCCATATAGTATATACACTCGTATATCATATGCACATGATGTATGTATGTATGTATGTATATGACATATGTACATACGTCCTGCCTTCTTCAGCTCGAGCAATCCATGAAATGTGCAAAATATCTTGTAATGCGTTTATCAATGTGCGCGGATGGCCATGGAACGTGGAGCTTGGATCGCCAGTGTTCCGGAGTCGGGAACTCAGCTCCAGAGGATTTCGGATTCCTTCCCTTGGCCAGCGAATAAATTCATTGATTCAACAAATGGCTTCGTGTTCATTTAAAACCAAACGGGCAGCAGAAGCAAAATAAAACAAAAAAGGAATAAAGACAGAAATTACGCCTTTTTGCGGCCAACAAAAGAGCGTGCATATATACATATATATATATATCGTATATATACGTGTATACTCGTATGTTAAATGTTTTTTATGCATTATTATGCTACGACTAACCTGGTCGAAATTCTGGTCATTCGCAATGCTCTTAGTGGATTTTCGTTAAAAATTTAAATGAAATCCACAGTTGTTGTGCGGCTCCCAATTCTCTTTGTCCTTTTTTTTTATCTGCTCTTGTCACCCGATTTTCCGGTAAGCACATTTTTTCATTGACTAAAGCGAAAATAATTGGTGGAACTGGAACTGGAACTTCATTTAATGTATGCCCACAACAACTGACTCGAATCGAGTATCTCTCTTGATTAAGTTGACGAGCGGCAATTTGTGGTAATTTTTAAATATTTATAAGGGCACTTATTTGCCGATGTAGTTTATGCTGGTTTTTTTCTCCTTTTTCAATTTTTTTCAGCTTTCAGGCGATCGATGAGCAGGCATTAATTATTTAATTAGCAGTCCCGGCTTAAGTAAAAAATATTGCAAAAATGCTTCCCATTTAAATGGCATTTATTAGGCGGTCTATGTGTGCTTTTATTTACACAAAATACAATTACGTGAGTTTGAACTGTGATATCCAAGCAGCCAGATAGCCCAAAAATTCCTCATATCCGTGTATGTATGTGTGTATGTGTTTCCACATAAATTGCTGAGCCCCAATTCAATTTGGAATGTTAATTCTCTGCCAAAAATTCGGCCGCAATGCCAGTTGAATTTAATCCGCGCCCAATAAAGTAATTCCACTTGCAAAGTTCCAACTGCAGAGAAAAAAACAAAATGTGCGAAATTTGTGCAAATTTGTGCAAATTCAAAGGGAACGCCGCGCTGGAGTTCATAGCATAATTTGCGGCGTGCATGCTAAAATAATGAATTTCCACTTGCATAAACAACGGAGTGTGTGGCGAAAGGAGTTAGTTAGACAGGATCTTGGGGACAACTTGAGCCTGGCAACCGGCAGTGCCATTAGGACGGCAAAAAAAGGGAGTTCCTTCCAGCGAGGGAATGCAATTAGCCCGCAATTCATAATTGACTCAGGGCTGCAGCTTAGGTGGCTCCACAAGCTGGTTCCACTCGTCCGCATGGCATTCGTTGTGGGTTTGGGTGTGCACCTTCAGTTCCTTCTAGCGTTTTGCCATATTTTCGTTTTTAATGAACCATTTCGTGTGGTTCATTTGACTGCGCTTAGCCAGCCCTATGATAATTTCATTTCCGCGTTTTTCAAGCTCGTTTTTGTGATGGTTAACTGCCAGGATGTGGTGTCCTGTGTCCTGTGTCCTGTGTCCTGAGTCCTGTGTCCGTTGTCCTTTTTATTCTTTCTGTGTGCTCGCAGGACCTCGCAGCCTTTTGCTGCGGTCGCTGATGAACTGCACACATCAGCCGGCACGACACGGCACCCACCGGTAAACAACAGCAATGTCCTTTTGCCACATCCGCATCCTGCCCACCCACTCACCCACTCACCTGCCATGTGTCCTGCGTCCCGCGTCCTGCGTCCCGCGTCCTTTGGGAGGTGGCACCCCGGCACTCGCCTCCCCCGCTAAGCGCGACTTTCGCTGCTTAAAAGCCATTTTTGCATGTTATATTAATTTTTTCCGCCATCCCTTTTCGGCGCCCCCACCCACCCCCTTCAACGGGTGTGCCACAATGCTTATCCCCTTTATCGCATACCCTGCAAAGGGGTAGCCCACATTCGAGGCTAGTGAATATCTTCGAAGTTATTTGCATAACTCTATAATAGTCAAAACAGTACTGGTAAGTAAGTTGTAAGTGAGTAGTTATTAAGAATATCATATTAATATGGAGTAAATCAATGTAGAGTATTAACAAAGAAGTTGGGAAAACCATTTTCGTTCGATTTTCCATAGGCAAGGTAGGGTGCCTTAGCTTAGGTAGGGTGTTCTCCTCCATGGTCAGGCTAAGTTAATTTTGGTCCTTGCTCATTTTTTGTGTCCTTTCCACCTCTGTTTATTCTTCATCCTTTGGCTCTGGCTTACTTACTTTTTTCCCCTCGCTTTTTTCGCTTTTTTCGCTTTTTTCGCCTTTTTCTCCTTTTTCTCCTTTTTCTCCTTTTTCGCTGTTTGTTGCTGTTACCGCAGCATGCAAACATTTTGTAGCCGCTTCCTGGGCAAGTGGGCGTGGGAAAGGGGGCGGCCATGTCCTAGTTAAACATTGTCTGCTTTGGCACATTTGCAATATTTATTGCCTTTTGATTATACTTCAGTCGAGCCAGGCAAAATATTTATATTTCGTATATATTGGGCAGGCATTTTCCATTCGGCTGATGTGCATTTAATGGAAAAACTAGGATGGGTTCCTGGCATTGACATTGAACTGATGGGCAGGGGGAAATTTTTGAGGGTTTCCATGTAATCGAGTCGAAGTTGTTCCCAATTTTCCTGTTTTTTCTTTTCCTTAGTTGTTACTTAGTTGCTGGACTGTTCATCTCTTTAATAAGCGTCAAAGTTAACAAAGTTGCAACTTAACTTTTTCCCTTGTATTTGGCTTTATTCCTTTCTTATTTTCCATTCCATTGCCCCTCGCCTCAATCCATTTTGCCGGCTCTTTTCCCGAAGAAGATTTGTAAAGTTTCATTGATAATTTTAACGACTACCAGCTACATGTGTTCGTCCTGCAGGAAGTCGGAAAGTGGAAAAGCGAGAAAAGCGGGAAAGCCTTAGTTCTGGAGGGGATTTCGTGTTCAACTGCAAAAGGCACTTTAAGTACTTCGCCAAAGTTGGTTTTATTGTGTTTTCTTTTCTTTTTTGTAATATAATACACGAACATTGCAGTCGTCCACACTTAACTAAAGCTGGGAAAGAAGGACTCTAATTACTGATGGTTTCAACTAAAATTTGCTTGATATGCAACCCCAACTTAAATGGGATACATTCAGCAAGGTGCACATTTCATTTTAAAGCCAGGTGGTAGGTGTGCCTTGTGTGAACTTAAATTGTTTTTTTCAAAATGCAAAGCTGCCTTGGCAGCCAATCAAAGTGGAGTGTAAATATTTTCAGTGTGCTTGCTTACAATAAAGGAAAATAACTTATAACGAAATGCCGGTGTCTGCAAATCCGTTGCATTCAATTACGCATAACGCTGGCAGAGTTAATTTTTCTAAAATGTAGGTAAATAGATGGCTGGCCAAGAGCATCCAGCTATTTGCCAGCAGCCAGTCCATTCTTCCTCCTTTCATATTTACTTAGCCACTTCGTGGCTTTTCCTTTGGATTTATCTTGGGGTCTGTGCAGTCGAGCTCCTCAATGGGAACAGTGGCAAGCCATCGAGTCAAGTGTCGAAGGCCACGAGCCACGGGCCACGGGCCACGGGCCACCTGCCCCAACCGCCCACATTGCCACCCGATTTCCACCCCCTTTCCACCCCTTTTCCACCCCTTTTCCACCCATTTTCCATCCTCGTGCCACCCACTTTGGCCACCACTTTCCATCGCCTTTTCTTCGGCTTAGCAATGCAGCGAACCAAGTATTGCTTTCATTGCAGCCAAAAGCTCGCGTTTCTGCAATTTCCTTTTTAATCCAATTTATTTTTGTTTGTCTTGATTAGCAAAATATTCTGCGATTTAAGTCCTTCATTTTCGTTTTCTCTCTTGCAAACATGCGCGTTATTTTTCGCCAGTTACTCAATCATTCTTCTTATGCAACACTTGCGGTAATCTGATTTGAAATCAATTTCAATTTTACGAGCACACAAATCATGCTTTATTTTTTTTTTTTGGGGGCCCAACAATTAAGCTGGTCGGTCCATTGCAATCCGATCTCAAGATTCAAGATGATTTTTTATGGCCTTTTATGTTTTATGGCTCAATAGTCGGCCCACAGCAACGAAAAACAGCCGAAACCAGAAAAAAAGAAGAGTGTGCCAGCTGAATTCATTCCGCAAGTCAGCCGAGCGTTGAACTCGTTTCCCAGGTATCCTGTCGGCACTTAATAAATTTATGATGAACCTTCGCACTCGAGAGCTGCGAATCGGAGATTCCATTCCATTTCGTTTCAAATCGTTCCTGCACTGAGCACAAAATCGTGCACTTCGCATGGAATATATCTTTGCATTTGCATCTCATCTCTCTATGGCAGTACGAATAGATACACTTGTGCTACTTCATAGATTCTCATTGATGTATGCAATAGATGCAGTAATTCCCTATGTTTGAAAATACCATTAATAATATGCATGAGCGCATTATTGGAGCACTGTTTTTTTTTCTGTGCACTGGACATTTTCTTGCTTGGTTTCGTTTTCGTTTCTTAATTGCCCTCGGCCCGAGAACCTCGCCAAAAATGTGTTAAAAATGCAAAAATATGGCCAGATCTCCAATATATACATATATATATGTATATATATTCTATATAGGGTGGCGAGGGGCTGCCCTGCACTTGTATGTTTTATTGCCCGAAACGCTCTGTGGTAAATTTATTGCCAAATTGTCGGCGACTTTCGAAAAATCGCGAAATCTGGGCCTGGAGGCGCAAAACAGCTACAAACAACTGGGAGCATCTTCAATAATAAATTCATAATTTCTCGCTGCTTTGCCTTAATAAATTTTTATTATTTTTTAATCCCACTTCATTGAACACAACAAAAATGACGAAAAAAAATTTAAATTCGTAATAATATAATACGAGTAGTCGGGGGCACAAAAGTTAAAAAAAAAAAAATATATTAAATGTATAAGAAAACGATGCAAGGAGCCATGATAATAATAATGGGCATGGTGTGCAATTACGGGCTCTCAGTAGCGGCCCCTACGATTTGTCCCCGCCCCCCGGGGCGTGGTCGTCGTCATGGAGGGGTTACCATGGGCCTCCAGCCTGGACTGGTACTGCGATTGGGCACTGGAGACGCCATCGGATGCCGGGGATGCCGAGGATGCCTTGCTGACCATGGGCACCTCGATGGAGCGCGGCAGGTTGGGATACTCCTGCGGCGTGATCGCTGTGGGCGGACCAAAATAATATAATTTAATATAATTTATTATAAACCAGATTCGAGTGGAGGGTTCTGGGGCTGCCAATAATCGATGGGTGTTTGCGTGTCTTATTAATTTTCGCTGAAAGAGTTGCGATAATGGCTGGCTCGTTTACATTAATCATTTCACTCGTGGTCAATGAAAACGATCATTCGTGCGCTCAGTTGGGAATTATAGATCTTGTGTAAATATGTGATTGAATCAAGGCCTGTCTACAGGGTATCAAATACTAATAAATATTTACCACGAGCTGGCTATTCAACTGCAACTATATTTAATGTTTCCTTTTGTGCTTATTATAATATTATTCACCCAGCACTTAGCGATCACCACACTCCGAAAACCGATAACCAATTCCCAGCTGTACTTACACTGATTCTGTCGATAGCCAAACTGATCGGCATTGTAGAACACGGTGATGTAACGGCCGTCGGTCATCCGATAGGCGTAGTAGCCCACGACCATTAGGGTCTTCACATCGTTGATCTTGACGAAATATCCGCGCTCGTAGCGAGCGGTTCCATCGTCCAGTTCAAATCGATACTCGTAGCTTCCGTCCGGGTATCGGTTATCGAATCGATCCAGTAATCGCGCACTGGGCGCCGTCTCTTTGATCTGCTGGCCGGAAATGAGGGTGGCGCTCAGCAGGAACATGGCGAGCAGGATCGAACCGGAAGTGGCCATCTTTACTCGGTATGGTGCGATTGTGTGGATATGTGGATGTGATGTGATTTGTGGGCGGAGTGTGTGGGATGTTGGGGCTGTGCAGGTGGCCTGTGTGCTGTCGCGCGTTGTTTGCTTAGCAGTTTAATTCGGAAACAGTGTAACTTTGGCTTTTTATAGTCGCCATCGAGAAGGCAGCGAGGCGAGCAGAGCAGTCGGCGGCGACTGAGGCAGCGAAGATCTTCAGCCTGAGCGGCGGGATATCCGCAAGGGTGACTGAGAGCCAAATACACGGCTAGAAAAGGTGTTTCCTTGTTTAACCAAACACTATCCTTGCCATGAGCCAATCCATACAGGGACTGTATTCTAAAATAATTTGATATGTGAGTCAATCATGAGCCAATCAAAACAGGTACTGTATTCTAAAATAATTTGATATGTGAGTCTTTTAAGGCTGCCATTTATAAGTACAAAATATTGCTTTGCTTTTGTTGTTATGCTATATCATATATACTTATGTATATGCAATATATATCTTGCACATTGCTGGTATATGGAAAGGTATACAGCATTTTGCTCAGTGCACGTACATCTCTCTGAGCCATTGCCGTCAAAAATTCTCAACGCTTAATCATATAAAAAAAATCTTAATTTCATCTACTTACACACATGCTTATCGGTGTGTGCCGCTCAATGGGTTAAAGGGGGCGGCTGGGGCGGGGCAGGGGCTGGACAGGTTGCTAACTGGGCAATTTGGTTGCGCCTCTTTTGTGTGTTTGCTTTTGGCGCTGTTCGCACGGCCGCCAAATGGCTCACAATGGGTTAACAGGGGGTTTCGGTAGCTGGCTCAAGCGGCGCAAAGGGGGTTCAGTGGGTTAAGCGGGTTAAGGGGGCTTGCGGGGGGTGGTGCTCCAGGAGGCGGATGAGGTGGAAAGGGCGTGGAGCTAAGCAATCACAGTTCGAAGCTGATACGGCAGACATAATCGATTTGCGCCCAATTGACGGATGGCCAGGCAATCGCTACAAAGTGCCTTTAGTGCTGCCCGTCCAGAATGGCTGTTCAACAACTAATGGGCAATTAAATTCATGTCTTTATCAGGCAGAGGAAAATACAGGTTTTTAATTTTCGGAAACACAATCAATAGCCTCAACTTGTGAAAAATGAATTCAGGAGAACCTTGCGTAGGATACTTCATCAGTCAAATCCCTATTATTGCTACATTCCAAAATATACTCTTGCATTTAAGTTAATAAGCTGGTGTAATGACTTATAAAATTGTATTACATTTAGCAAAATATATTTATGTTGAGGGAAGAAAGGGAATGGTGTAGGGCGGTAGTAGTGGCTGGGCAGTAGCTAAAAATACAACAATTCTTGCACCCTACAATTTGGCCAGCCAATACGTGCCGCCTCGCCTGTCATCGCTGAGCTGGAAGCAGGCAGCGGTGTAGATGCAACACCAGGATCGAAATGCGGGAGGGGGGAGGGGCACGAAGGAGGGTCGAACGAGGCGAGCGTCCTGTGGCCAATTAGGGCTAATTTATGATTTCAATCATTTCTTAATTGCATTTAATGTGCAGCGATTTAGCGAACACAGGCCTGGGATCTGGCCAGCTGAATGCCGCTGGGGGCGCACCGTGGAGCTCCGTGTGGCAGCGGTGAGGGGGGGGGGGGGGAGAGAGGGGGTGTGCCCACTTGGTCAGTCGGCCAAAGTTAATGATGTGCAATTGAGCCGGGGAGCCCAGAAGGCCCAGAAAGCCCAGAAAGCACAGAAAGCACAGGAAGGAACCCAGGGACAGCGTAACTTATCGGCTAGTGTTGCTCGGGGGCAGCTGTCAATATGTCGACACGGACTTATCGACGTTTAATTAATTTGCGCACACCTCAAAGGTCACGCCAGTGCATTAAGAGCCGGCCACCTTTTAAGCAGATTGCATTTATGAAATTATTTCATTTTTTATTTTTATTTTGGCCACACTGTTTTTGCATTTTTCGCGGCATCCGGCGCAGATTTATGGCCAAGTCGCAGTGACAGCCCAGTGACAAGCGCAGTCACAGTCGCTCAGTCAGTCGGGCAGTCATTCTGTCAGTTTGTCAGTCTGTCACTGTGTCAGTTTGTCACTTTGTCACTTTGCCACTTTGGCAGTTTGTCGCTTTGTCACTTTGTCAGTTTGCCAGTTGGGCGCCAAAAGATGCGCGCTAAGCTTGCCAAAGTGGCAACAGAAACATCAGCAGCACCAAGCACTTCCTTCATCCTGGCGCAAACTGATTTATTTATAAACGTATTTTATCTCTGCCTGTGACAAAGCATTCATTTCGCATTCTGGCCAGGCCAACAAAAGGCGATGCTCAGCGGCCGAAATTAAAATACAGCAGTGCAAAATGTTTGCCAAACTTGTTGCGCCAATTGGAACAGACAAACAAAATGTGGGTGCTTCGAGTTTCACATTCACATTCATAGTTATTCAAATACCATTCGTTTATAGCACGCATCAGTACGAGTTCCCCAGTTACTTGTATTCTATTGCGAGTCCCAAAAAAGTACGTCATGTCATATAACCACACTCTTTTTTCCACCGTGTAGCTGCAAACAGAGCAGTGGCTCAATGGAGGCGGCGTAGTTGAGGTGCCTCATCAGCAAGGTCATTTGTTTTGTCTGTCGATGACAAAGCCAGCATCCAAAAAAGAGTCAACAGCAGAAGAAGGAGGATCTGGCTGCTGTGCAGTCGTGACTGAAGGCGATTCCTGGTCCTGGTTCCTGGTAGTGTTGCCGCTGCACAGAGAATAATAGTCGAGAACTGGCCCTATATATTTAATTATATTTACTTACGAGTATATGCTAAAAATATGATATATTAATCTTTTAGCTCCTATGAAAATGACATCGAATTATTCTGCCCACCCCGAGTTGGTGGTGGTCAACTGGGCTCATTTGTTTTTGCGAGTGTAGCTGTCGTTGATGCTAAATGGTTGCGACAACAACGCTGTTTGTCATTACCGTGCGTTGGTTATTTTTGGGCAGGATGCAGTTTTCCCCCGGCAGCAGCATCGCATCCACGATCCACGGCAGCAACATCCATGGACACGGAGCAGCAGGAGGTGCTGCTCGGTTTGTCTTACTCCGTAGGTGTCAGTTTGCGGACCCTTTAACATTCTGTTGACGACGTGCCGCAGCTTTCGGCACGCAACGAAATGCTGGCACAGTGGGCCGAACTGGACAAGCTGGCAAACATGTATATATATTTATGTACTTCGTGAAGAAAAACAAACTACTTAAGATATTATAGGGCTGCTAATACATATCAATAGTTAATAGATTCAATAACCTATAACTTCTTCAGCTTGTAATAATTATTAAGTAGTAAGTAGTAAGTTCATGTATATATATTAATGTACATCGTGAAGAAAAACAAACTACTTAAGTTATTATAGGGCTGCTAATACATATCAATAGTGAATAGATTCAATAACCTATAACTTCTTCAGCTTGTAAGAATTATTAAGTAGCAAGTAGTAACTTCTGCAGCTTCTGTATTATTTGTGTGATAAGTCCACTTCGAGCACGGACACATTTTACAAACTTCTGGCAAACTCCATGGCCCCACACCACTGTGCCACGGCAATTGCTCGCAAGTGAATCTACAGCAGCGGCAATGAAATGGCCCAAAAAAGTAAGCCCAGCCAGGGTACAGATAGAGATACAGATACAGATACAGCTACAGCTACAGATAAACACACGGGGTTGGAGCTGCGCCTGAACCGCCTGAATCGGACAAAGTTACACACAAATAACGTATAAAAGTGGCTTATAAAACAAAATTTGTATGAATGGTCCATGTAGCGCTGCCTGCTACGTGACATGACATCTCCGAGATACAACTTGTTGTGGACCTTCCTCCTCCCCCCCCCACCGCTTACATCTCCTCTGCCTGCGCCAGTCTCACCGACTCCCCCGAAAAACTTGGTACTCCTCTGGAATAGCTACCTTTTGGTCTGGTCTGGAGCACTTTGCCCACTTTTTTGCGGCTTTGAGTGCGCTGCCTGTTGCCGGCAATGGAATAATTCCCATCAAATCACGTCCCGCCCTCTCCCCTTTTTATTTTTCTGTCTTATTCCTCTTTTTTTGCGGTGCTCTTCAAAACTCAGATACAGATTTCTGCTGCTTTTCCTTCTGGCTTGTGCGTTTTTTTTTTTTGTTTTTATGTGATATGCCGAGCATCTCAAAACAATTTGTAAGACTTAAGCTGAGTTTGTTTGGTGTCTTGCATAAATTATAAAATCCGCAAGCTGAGTGCCTGTGCAAAATAAAGAACAGCAATGATAAACAAATACCGGGAATAGGGAGCGGGGACAGGTAACAACGAAATTTGCTGCAGATACACAGAAACAAAATATGTAATTAGTTAATTATTGCTTCCTCGAAATGTATGCAAAATAGGAGAATCTCTGTGCTTGGTCAATTAAGCAATTGATTCCCCATTTAAAGCATTCTTTTATGGCTTTTATAGTTGAAAACTGGGGTTTATCAGCTCGTGTCATTATTATTACATAGAAAGCTAACATAATTCCACTCAACTACCTTTCCAAATACTCGTAGATGAAACTCCTTTCTCGCTGTGGACGGAAGGGAGCTGCTACAGATCCCCGGCAGATACATTTGTATCTCTCTATCTCGACTTGCATAAATTTATTGCCCGTTTAAGCCAGGCCGAAATTCACAATTCTCAATTACCGAAAATATGGCAGAAAATCTGGTCAAAACGTTGCAATCGTGCAGCAGGTCGCTTCATCCTTCTAATGTGTATCTTACGGATGGAAGATGCGAACTCTCGACTAATCCGAGTCAATAAAATGCTAACCATAAAGAGGGGCCAGTTCAGGCCAGTTCAGGCCAGTTCAGGCCAGTCACAGCCCAATTTTGTGGGCTTGTCCCCTTTCGCATCCCTTTTAACCCACTTGCCGCACTTCCTGCCGGAATTTGCTGACCGTGGTCGAAATTGCAGCTGAGGTCCCCCCATTAAATCTCCATTTTTGCGAATACCATGTGTGTGTGTGACTGTGTGTGTGTGTGTGTGTGTGTGTGTGTGTGTGTGTGTGTGTGCCTTTGGTCACAATTGAAATTTACGCAGAGCCGCATTATTAATCTCAAGATTAGATGGAGTCTTGTTTTTGATAAACTGGAATACGAAATACCTAACTGTATGCATAAATAGAAATACATTAGTGGGGGAGTGAGTTCACTGCTTTCCGTACAGTGGGAGAAATAAATGGTTATACGTTGTTAAATATAATTCTAACACAGTAAGTATACCAAGTAACAGCAATATTTGGGTATAGATCGCTTGTGATAGTGATTTTTTTCAAGGACTTTAATAGTATTTTAATATGTAATATGGGTAGATTCCAGTTTTCATGATGTGATTAGCTGGCAGTTCTTTAAAAAATATATCGAGAGAAAAAGTTTCCTTTTTTATACACGTAGATGTAAAAACATGTGTGCGTTTTGTGGGACATTAAATATTTAAACCCACTGTCTGGGAATGTTCCTATGTAGAATGTTTGCCGAACAACCTCAGATATTATCCGATGAGTCCCCCTGCCCCCCGCAGCTGGTTCTGGTTCTGTTTCTGGTCTGGTTCGATGGTATGTGCCTCGTTTACTAAAAACCAACAAATATCTTAGCCGTTTTTTAGAGCCAAACTCCGTTTGATTTCTTTCTTTTGCTTCCTCTTCTTTTTTTTTTGGCATTTTGGCATTTTGGCATTTGTGTGTGCCCTATGTGTGTGAGTGTGGTCTCATTGTGCTTGGAGGTTTGATAACCCCGATATAAATCTGGAAAATGCCGCAGTCACTCACACACGCAGTTTCTGGACTGCTTTGGCTTCGTTTCGGCCTGGCTTTCCGACTTGGCCGAGTGAGATTGGACGGACCTGGGGCTGAAGTTCAATGGCTGGCATACGGATTCGTATTCGTATTCGTATTCGCATTCGCATTCTCATTCAATTTGTGTGTTAGCGCTTTGAATTTTTCATGCGACACGTCAATTATGGCCATTACTCAATTTATTTATTTATTTTCCTATTTATTTATTTACAATACGGCGGCCGAACTCGATTTGGACAAGGGTCAGGACCCTCGAGGACCTCTATGAGTTTTGTTTTCCCATTCGCAGGCTGTTTTTTTGTTTCGTGTTTTTTTTTGCCGCCTGGAGAGTGCTCATGAAGATAAATTAATTTTGCCAAATGGGAAAATGATGGAAGTAAGGGTTAAGGGTCCGCGTGGATATTTGCATATACTTAATCCGGGACAAGGGTCACCCATGACCCATGGCACCTTATAAATAGCCACAAGTGCGTCCATTCGCTTTGTGCACAGAAAACCACAATGCAGTATTAAAATTTAACAAATTAGTTACTATATACAGAGATATATAAGTAATTATAAGAGGAGAACGAACAGTACTATTACTTTTATACGATTATTTAAGCATTAGAGAAGATCGACGATTTATCTTCTGAGAACTTAATTTTTCTCTGTGCCGCCCTGAGTATTCGCATTGAAATTGTGGAACATATTTTTGGGGGTATGCGTAATCCATCATATTGTGCGGATCCCGTCTGGAAAATGCTAATGTGTTCTGGGCGGGATGAGCTGCGAATCCAGTGCAAAGTCCATTCAATCTTCATTCCCAATGCCGCTGCTTTTATGGAGCTTCACGTGGCAGAGTGTGGTAAATGTGTAAACTTTGATGCAGGCGACGCACATAAAATTAAGAAAAGAACTGGGCGAAATGGGTTTGGGAATGGGATTGGGCGGATTGGGTGGATTGGGCGGATTGGGCGGATTGGGAGGATTGGGCGGATTGCAGCCAAGGTTATGCCTCTTGCCCAGAGATGGCGCCGTGACTCACGCTGGCCATCGATCCGCCCCCCAATCAGGCCACAAAAAACATATCCCGCCCGCATTCGCATCCGCATCCGCATTCGCATTCGCATTGGTTCATCCATTCATTCATTCAGCCATTTGCACACTCAATTCATTCACACGCCCGAGGAGCTGGAGGTCCTGCCATTCATTACGTGGGCATGGCTGCATCGTAAATACAAAACGGACCAAGGACAGCGAAGGGAAGCAGGAGGGCGGTGGGGTTGCTAAAGGAGCGGCTAAAAGGACCAGCCCGAATCCCGGGCCCGCATTGGATTAGTAGCGAAATGAATAGCTGCAGTTACCCTGCCACAGAACTCTGTCCCGATTCACTTGACACTCGCAGAAAATACGAATTTCGCCGGGGAAATATCCTATTTAAATCTATTAAAAGGACACACATACGTGTAGGTACATGAAATCTTAAGTTTAATAAATGCTCGCTGGCATTCAATGCTTGTGATTTGTACAATATTTTGTAGCAATATCTTGTAGCCGTATTTTGGAGCAGTGTGCTCTGCATTTTACGAGCATATGTGCACCTGGTTGTGGGCGAGTGGCGGAGAAGGCGAAGGCGAAGGTAAGCAGTTGAGTCTTACAGGAACATGCAGTTGGTGGTGGGCAATGGCAGGGCCAGAGATGGAGAAGTTTTATGAATGCTCACCGATTTGCTGCCAACAAATCTCCGCCCGGCATCGCCTTTTCACCATTGCGGCCACCCAATTTGGGGCGTTTTTCCAGAAACCATTTAAATTGAAACCGGGCAAAGCCGGCAGCGCACCAAAGGGCCCACAAAAGACAGTCGGCAGCTGGCAAATTGAGGCTCGAATGTGTTTTTGTCAGCCGCCTCTCATAATGTCTCATCTTTTGGCCATCACACACACGGTGCTTTTGCTCTTTGGCCCCTCTGGCCCCTTTGGCCCCTTTGGCTCCTTTGGCTCCTTTGGGCCATTGAAAATGGCTATGACACCTCTAAACTATTTGAAATCGCTTCAATGGACCTCGTTTCGGTGTCTGAACACGATGTAATTTCAGAGCAATACACTGCAGGGCTATGCTCGGCTTAAAAAATAGCTTTTTATGGGTCATTTACATTTTAAAGGATTAAATATTGTTAAAGAACACAGCTTGAGGGATGCGGATAAATAGGCCATAACATTTGCCATATAAATGTTATACGTATATGTATATTCATATGTCATCTATTCAAATGAAATATACGTGTAATAAATCCTTTGAGTAGCATGCCCTTTGATATTATATAATCGCCCAATGCCTCGTTAAGTTATTAGCAATCTTGGTTTAAAAGCCACTTGCAGCTTATATCCTACATTTATTATTTATTTTTATTAAATATTGAAAAAAAAAAAATCATCTCACAGATGGAGCGGCAAGCTGAAAACAAAGAAAGCGACTTAAAAGGAGCTGCCAAGCGAGCAATTGAGACACATTCCCACGGAATTTCAAGATGAAGATGAAGATGAAGATGAAGATGGAGCTAAGTGGAGTCGACTTGACTGCTCCTGCTGCAAGGGATATGGTGACTACTGGCCAACTCAACTGTGTCGGACTGGTGACTGCAACAATTGTTTTCAATTTGATTTGCAGCAAGTAGAGCGAGTTGCGAGCTGCGAGTCAGCCAAGTGTGTGCCAGTTCCCCTGCCACTCCCAATCTCCATCCTCTGTATGCCGAAATGTCCTCTAATGTTCGGGCATTCAGTTTGAGGCGCCTTCATTCTCATTCTCATTCTCATCAACGTCCTCATCCTCATCCTCATCCCCATCCTCATCCCCATCGCCAGCGTCATCATCATGCCTGTCGGCTGGTGCTTCAGTTGCCAAAATGTCGTTGGCCAAAGTTGATGGTTCGGTTTCGACTTGGTTTACAGCCTGCAGCAAAAGGGGCAAGTGCACAGTGGAAAATTGAATTAGGCATCGTACTTATAAGTTTTAAAGCATTCAACTGCTTTTCCCTTTTACAGCGTATCTGACAGATACTGTTAAATAACATAATTTTGATAAATGTTATAAAACTGTTAGTAGGAATTTTTTTTTTTAATTTAAAGTTATGCATTAAAGCCATATTTCTTCACTAGGTATTCCCATTTAAATCATTTTCCCTGTGTACTCATATGATGGAGCCCCTGAAAGCTAACCCCCGTTGGCACTTACATTAGGAACCAGCTCGGTGCCAGCTTCACTTGCGTCCACATCCACATCCTCATCCACTTCCACATCCTCATCCACTTCCACAGGCAGCTCGTTACGCTCCGGGCCGCTTATTGAATTTCGCTTAGTCCCCGTACCCGTGGCAATTCCGGAGCCCATTCCTGATCCCACATCCCCTTCCACTCCGGGCACTTCTAAGCTTCGCGGCAACAGCGGCTGCTCTGCGGATAATGTCTCTGCGTTTTGGACAAATTCATTAGCGGTTTCGAATGTGAATGGTGGACCTTGGGTCGGGTGAACTCACGCATGTCCACATGGTAGCCACGATGGTCGGCCGTGTAGAAGACCGTGGAGTACTTGTCGTTCGGCAGTGGCACCGAGTAGTATCCCTTCTTGGCCAGGACGAGATCCTTGCCCACGGGCAGCCAGTACGCGCGCTCATATCGCGTGTTGCCATTATCCAGCTGATATCTGTGGCATAAATATAAGTATGTATACACGTAAGTTTGTGGCATAGTTAGTTGAAGTTCTAAGAGGTGTTGCACCATACCTGAACTCGTACTGCCCATCCAGCGATCTCTGATCGAAGCTATCGACGAGGCGGGGACTTGTCTCCGTGTGACTGGGCTTCTGCACCACAACTACTTGTGGCTGGGGTTGCGACTCTGCCGGTGGTGCCGGTGGTGCCACCAATGGCGGCCAGTGGTGCACATGCTGGTGGCGATCCGGATTCGCGGTGGCTCTGCTGGTGGTGCTCCTTGGCGTGGTGGTGCGCCTGGGTCTGCGGGTCCATCGTGCATCCAGGGGCTGCAGGAGCAGCAGGATTGCCAGGATAACCATCAGCGAACTGACTCCCAGCCCCGCGTAGAGCTGCTTCAAATGTTGGAACATGTTGCACTCAGAATTCGATAATTGATTGTGTGGCATTGGGGCGAATCGCTGGCTTTTATATACCCGAACCCACCGAAAAAGACGCAGACCACTGAAGTGAAGTCTTTCGGCACTAAAGATGAAAAATGTCCATGCGAAAAGCAGGAACAAGAAAGTGGCAATTGAAGAAAGGCCGACAACAGGCTGGTTCTGAAGTATAATAAGCCCCTCTGTTGGCCAAAACGTCAATGCCAATGATTTGGCAATGGCTGTGGTGGCCAACTCCCACACTTATTTATTTTCCGTCCTTATCAGACTGCTCTTCAGAATTAGAGCTGACTGATTTGGCTGCGCTTTCTGGCCAAGAAATCTGGCTGTTTTTCAAATTAATAAGTGTTTATTATATACTTCATACAGCATTAATGTAGGTCATTATCTTACCACACTTAAAGTAATTTAAAGTATTTAAAGTATTTAAAGTGTTTAATGTATTTAATGTATTTCAAGTATTTAAAGTATTTAAAGTAATTTCAAGTTTTTTAGGTATTTAAAGTAATTTAAAGTATTTAAAGTATTTAAAGTAATTTAAAGTATTTAAAGTATTTAAAGTAATTTAAAGTATTTAAAGTATTTAAGCAATAAGATTCCATTTGCTTTCAAGTTACAATTCGAGAATAGATTGGCATAGCTTTGCTAGCTGAATTCTGGAAAATGGCCACAACACAGAATGGCAATAAAGAAAATTCATTCATAATAATTACTCTGGCGTTGTTCTGCCTTTGTGCTCTGCGGTTAACCCTTTAAAGGCGGCTCCTTATTCCCCACGAGAAACAAACATCTCTGACCAGCAATCTCCATCCCCCGAGAATGATTCTTTTGTCGGGTTTTTCGGTTTTTGTGAGGCGTCACGATGGCTTTTGTGATTTTGACAGCGTTTTTGGGCCGACGCGTCAGATTCTTTGGCCTGTTTACTTCGTTTGTTTGTTTGATTATTTGTTTGTTACGCCGGCCGACCAAAGTGTGTCAGGCCCAGATGCAGGACCACTCATACCGATCCCGATTCCGATTCCGATTCCGATCCCCAAGTGACTTCCATCGACATGGTTCATTGACCAGTCGCGTCATCGTCCCACATCGCTATCGACTTGGCCCATCTCAGCGGCTCCGTTCTGGCCCCTTTCCGACACAGTGGGCTTTTTTCCTTTTGGCCATCGATTTGGTTGCCCAGTGTGGGCGTCTCCATCTGCCCCTAATTGCTTAACCCTCGGGGACAAGTGTGTGATAAATGCCAGGCTTCACACTCCAGACTCCAGACTCCAGACTCCAGACTCCAGACTCCAGACTCCGGACTCCGGACTTCAGCTGGTATCCATCGCATCCGCTGGGTTGGATATTTATGTCTTTCTCGGCTTTTGTTTGTGATGACATTAATTTGACAGGGAGAACGAGGAGGAGGATTGCTTAATAGTGCCTAGTACGTTCAAAGTTTTCCATATAATCTAGTCTTTATTTATGTTGGCACTAACGTATTTAAACAGTCCGATTTGGTAGGAATGAAATTGGTATAAAAAGTAACAAACAAAACAAAAATCAAACAATATTTGCAATCGCGCCGATTTTGTTTGCTTATAATGATTAATGCTTTGCAAGTTGACACTCAATTGATAAATGAAACAAAATGAATCTGTTGCTAAATTACGGCATAATTAATGATCAATCTAATAATGCAAATTCCTGCGATATACTCGCACAAACCTTTGATCGATCGTTGGCACATCATATATTGAATTAAGCCAGATTTCCTTTGGAGTGTGGGAGGTCACAAAAAGCACAGCAGTCACTCAAGGGTTAACACCATCATCAATTTGGCTGATTAAACTCTCGAGAGTCCGTCAAACCGCATGCGTAATTAATAAATGTAAGAATTTATGAGGAAACAGTTCCATCGCCCCCCCCCCCCCCCACTTTTCGCACCCTTTCTTGACATCCCAGACTATCAAGGGGTATTAAGGTGCCGACTAACGGACGCCGATCTTATCGAATTCGTTTGAGTTTTAATGGCAGGGACTTAAGATATTTCGCATGTAAATGCCAGAGGCATCGTAAAAAGGAGTTCGAATGTGCAGTTGAAATTCGGAGCGATGCGCACAACAAACTAATAAATATCTCCAGGCGTATATACATACATATGTACGTACACTTATGTATGTAAGTATGAAATAATGTTTAGAGCCAAACCGAAAAATGGCAAACTCAGCTCTGTCGCTCCATCTCTGTCCCTTTGTCTGTTGCCCTCTCTTTCGGCGTGTGTTCTCGATATTTCATTTCCCATCTCCCATCTCCCAGTGGGGAAAGCCACCACCCAAATACCCCACCAGCCCCTCCATTTCCCATAGCCATGGGCCAAGTAGTGTCCCACCCATCGTTGGCATTTTCAAGTGTCTAAGCCATGAATTTATATTGCTCGATTTCGATTTAAAAGTATTTCGGTTACATAATCTCGGCATTTTTATCACATTCCAGCACTGTTTGATGCTCCGGGGCAAACTTTCCCCGATTCGTCTTGCAAACTGACCTTCTAGACACCCAAAAGACACGCAAAAAATGAAACGAAATGAAGAAAATCCAGCCGGAAAACATCCACTGTCCTTGTTGTGGTGTAAATTGCTCAATTATAGCCAAGTTTGTAGCTCGGGCCCATTTATCTGTGTATCTGATTGTGAGTATCGTGGTATCTGCAAAGTTTGGCCGACAAAGTTTCGCCTTAAGTTGATTACTTCATGATTTTCAGTTGACCAAAATTACATTTTTCTCTGGGTTTTGTTTGAAAAATGTTTGCAAAACGGATTCGAAAATTTCTTAGAACGCGTTTCTGTTTGAAATTAAATGTGTGTGATAACCCATTTTTTTTAGACTTCCGTTTATGGGAAATACAAAATACCAAAAAACTGTTGTTTGTATAATCTATAGAAATACGCTGTTTTAAACTGCCTTAAATATTAACACATCCAATTGTTTTTTGAATACAACGACACATATCGCCAAACAAACATTAAGACAGCACAGCATTTAATAGTATTTATTTGTTTAGAAATTGTTTTTTTCACTCGTGGTTGACTCATGCAAATGACAGCAAACAGAAACAGAAACAGAAACAGAAACCACAATAAAAATCACGATCAATCTCTGAAAGTTCAAAACGTGAGCTAAATGAACCTGTTTTTTTTTCTATATATTTTGTTGTTCCCCTGCCCCCCCCTCCCCACCCCTCGTTTGACTTGACTATATAATGCAAAAGGTCGGCAGACGAGTATATATCTATTTACGCCCGTATATAGCGCTATAAAGCCACGCGCAAGATATGCAAATAGACGGGACAATATGAGCCACAATGAAATCTGGTTACTTTTTACTTTTCAAATGCAAAGAAGACACACAAAATGTTCTGTTCTCGCCGTTTGTTGATTTAGGCAAATTCGTATTTAAGCCAGAGTCAAGCAAACTTTGGGGACCCGCGGATGTGGCTCCAGATTCGGTTGGGGATATGGTGGATGCGGATGTGGATGCGGATGTGGATGTGGACGTGGACGTGGACGTGGATGCGGGCAACCCCTTCTAGCGACTTGGCCCAAACAATTTGCCCAGAATTTGCGCGTCCGTCTTGGGATAGTCGCGAAAAGAAAAACACAGGAGCCACCATCACGGAATATACAGGCAAACCTCCTTAACAGGAACAACGGCTGCAGACAAAAATATCAGTATTGTCAACTGGTTGTATTATCTATTGTATTGGCTAAAAGTGGTTACACATGTGTAAAGTAATTCTGTGTACATTTATTTTTTATCAATACTAATGGAACCCATACATTTTTGGCGAATTCGTAGAAATTTATATTTGGTTAATTTTCACGTTTTTGGAACATTTTTTTTTGAAATATGGCAAAAAATTTAAATTTTTGAATTCAAATATTTAGTGCCAATCGATTTGGAATTAAATAACGAACTGAGCGAGGCATGGAACACCATATTTGGAGCATTACTTGTTAAGTCTGGGCATGAAATCGAAAATAATTTTTACTGAAAATCTGGAAAAAGTCGTTTTAAAAAAAAGTAGTTTTCAGCTAAAATTGATTATATAGATAAAAGCATTACGGGTTTGAACAGATAATTACCAATGCTACCTATTCCTCTCAGTTTCTTACGGATTTTTGGCTGAAGTTCGCATTTTTTTGTTAGACACATCATCAAAAGTTAAGATTTCCAAATTTGAATACCAATTGATTAGGAATTTATTTACGATCTCAACGAGGTATGCCGTTTCAAATTTAAACGATTGATTCCCATTTTCTTTCAAAAGAACCGGTTTTCCCTAATGGCTGAGTAGAAATCATTCAAAAGAACAATCCACTTGGCGAAGTCGACCTGTACCGGTGGCGCGGCGCTGGAGAAAGAGCAGGAGATACGGCGGGAAGTTGAGACAAAAGGCGCTTCATCAGCAACAACAATGACGGCTAACAAACAACCGTTAAGTGCCGCAACAAATCGCCAAAAATTGAAAACTGTGGGAATACTGCTGCACGTCAGGGACGCCGCAAAAGCCACGCCAAGCCCACACATAGCTACAAATCTCGTTTGCCCATGGTGGGATGCGTACACAGCGAGAAAATGTGGGGTAGCCAGCCCAGAATGGGGAGTGTTGGAAAGGCAGCTGCTAGTCGGGTGGAAGGAAAAGCTTCGGTTTCTTTTACTTACCAGTTCGGTTTTATACTCGTAATGCAATCCAACACAATTTATATAACTATATTATATGAATCTTTTGCAGTTAATCATACACTATATTAAATATTCAATAAATCATTGAACGCGAAATTAGTAAATATGAAATTAGTAAATATGAAATTAGTAAATATGAAACTAGTAAAGATGAATTTAGTAAATATGAAAGTAGTAAACATGAAATTAGTAAATATGAAATTAATAAATATTATGTTAGTAAATATGAAATTAGTAAATATGATGTTAGTAAATATGAAATTAGTAAATATGAAATTAGTAAATATGAAATTAGTAAATATGAAATTAGTAAATATGAAATTAGTAAATATGAAATTAGAAAATATGAAATTAGTAAATATGAAATTAGTAAATATGAAGTTAGTAAATATGGAATTAATAATTATAAAATTAGTAATAATGAAATAAGTAAATATTAGATAAGTAAATATGAAATTAGTAAATATGATGTTAGTAAATATGAAAGTAGTAAACATGAAATTAGTAAATACAAATAATTATTACCCAGCCCGCTGAACATTTTCTCTCTCTGTAGTATAGAGAATAAGAGTTGCGCCGAGGCGAGCGAAAATAAAAGACAATAAAAACAAATAAAAAGTATTTCGAAATGCCATTTGAATTAAACTCGAATCCGAGAACCGAGAACAGTGGCAAAAATACAGCGAGCCGAACGAATGAAACAAAAAGCGGCGCCAAAGCAAACAAGGAAGTGATGACTGTACGGGTAAGCCCCGCGAAGTCGGTTAAGCGATTGTTATGCTTCTTATGCGCTCAAGTTCTTTATGGTCCACGGTTTCCTGTTTTTATTCCCGAACTTGGCCGTAAAGTATGCCAGAATACGGTCGCACGGTCGGACGGTCCTAATTTCAGGCGAATAAATTTCCTGCCATTTGTGTGGCTTTATAGCTTAATATTTAAACAGTTTATGTGTGGAACTTATGTTTTGATTCATAGGATAGTAGTCTTGCCAGGTTACATCGCAATCATTCACACATTGCAGAGGTTTTCAATATAAATACGCATTTTTTTACATTCGTGCACAAAAAAATTAAAATTAGTCGAAGGGATAGCACTGCTACTTTCATCAGTTAACTGAAAAGCAATATTTTCAAACTACATTTCTTAGTGGGTTCTATAGTTCTATGATTGCATTTTCAGTATGCCTGAATCATTCTCGGCCATTATTTCGCAGCATTCTGGAAGCAATTGACACGCGGTACTACATCGCGCAGTACGATGGGCGGCGTCCTCAGAAACTGCACTGCAATTAAATGTTCCCATGTTCGTACATAATTAATCTATACTCTATACAAGGACTCAAGGACTAGGGCAAATTCTTACCTGGCCTTGGCTGATAGCCCTCGGAATCGGCTCTGTAGCACCGCAGCTCGTATCTCAGGCCCTGGGCATCGTGACGGGGCTGGACATAGAAGCCCTCGACCACCCGACCATGTTGCTCCTCCGAGTAGTAGCCCTTCTCCCAGCGACGGATGCCATGGGGAATGGAGTAGCTGGGGGAATAGTTTTTTTTAATTAAATGTATGTATTATCTAACAATTCATAAATACACAGTTAACTCTCGTTAAAATGCCTGAAATGCGAGTTGAGTAAATGATTATGCAGCAATTGTGTACTTCTCTTGATGTATTTGTTACTAGAAAATTCCGTGAATTTCCCACTTTACTTGCCCAAGAGGAGAGGAAGGCTTAGCGCACCGTAATCTATAGTTTCCCATTTCCTCTTTCTCGTTTAAGCCTTTTTAATAGTTATGGCAACGGCTTTGCGCCTGCAAACTCACCCAAAAATGTAGCTTCCGTCTTCGTTGAGTTCATAGAAATTATCGCGCCAGGCATTGTAGTCCTCGAGCTCCCCCTCAGCCTGACCACCAGCCTGTTCCTCCACGGCGCCTCCTGGAGGCAGCGGTTGAGGTTGTGGAGTGCCCTGCTCCTGCTCCTCCTCTGGCTGCTCCTCCTCCTCCTCCTCCTCCTCCTCGCCTTCCTGCTCCGGCGATTCCGCTTCCTGGTCCTGATCCTGATCCGGGTCGGTGGCGAACTGGGAACGGGCAGCTGCCCCCGAGCTGGGTGACGCAATGGCCGGCTGCCGCCTGGTGAATGGCGGCGTAGTGGCCAAGGGGGCAAAAGCGGTTGCCAGTTGGTTGCCCAGAAGCTGTTTCAGTTGCTCCCGCATCTCGTCGCTGGTTTCCTGGCTTTCGCTGCTCCCGCTGCTCGACGTCGATGCCGATCCGGGATCGAATCTCTCGAAGCTCTCGCCCCCAAAGTTGGGCACCTGCAGATCCCGCGGTGGAACGCGAGCCGGTGTCCTTTGGCCAGAGGTCAGGAGCAGGGCGCTGCAGAGCAGCAGGTGCAGCTGCAGCAGGTGACACTGATTCGATGGCATCTTGGGCGCTGACTACCGTCCCCTCCGACGCGGTTCACTTTTATATGGGACTCCAAGCCGACGACTCCGATGAGCTGGCCATTCACACGGCTGACCACAAATCAGCCGCAGCATCGACCGAGTGCATAAATCTATGGAAAACAATAGCGATGAGCGCCACAATTTGCATTTCGCACTGCGAGCTCCAGGTTCAGATACTCGTGCACGCGCAATTATCCGCCAGATACAAGATACACGTACTAGAACGTACTTAGAACGTTATGTACCCGTCGATACCAGAGGCAATTGATGCGTTTCTTCCAAAATTTATAAACCTCAATTACAAGTCACCATTCGACGAACATTCGAAGAATTCTGTAGAGCACAGATAGTTACCAAGCTTTCCAAGAGCCCATCACGCCCTGCCCACTCGCGATACCCCGTAGTTTATTCATTTTTGCCGTGATTGTGATACCTCCGGGCGGTCCGGTCCAGCTGAATGCGAATGCGAATGCGAATCCGAATCCGAATCCGGCGCTCCCCCCTAATTGGGCCATCCGATTGCCTCCGGTTCCGTGTTTATCCGCAGATCCCCACGCAAGTGTCATCTACTTTCGGGCCGGTTTGGCCCCCAAATGGCATATTTTTGGGCTGAGCCTGGAGCTTGGAGCGATGAAGTGCCACTCGGCGGCGGGAATTAAGAAAACAACAGCGCTCACATTTCCACAAAATTAATTTTTATTCGATCGCTTTTGGGCTTATTTTACACACATTCAGATACTCACAAATCCTCACACACTATTCTACGCTCTTATCTCTTTCGCCATATCCATTTAATCCATACATTTTGAAGCATTTTTTCAAGTATTTATTTGAATGCTCGTATGTGTATACAATTTTTTTGTCGCTCGACAATTTACAATTACAATGCTTGCAGTCATTTTGAAAAAAAGACAAGGTTTTAAATATTATATTTTTTTGCTGGTTTTCTCTGTAATTAATTTTGATACTTTCAGTATTTATGTATATGTTTTTATAAAAAAAAATATTATACATTTAACTTAATCCTAGGCATAGCTGACTTATAATACACATTGTTATCGATTTACTTTATTTTAGCTTTTAGTTTTTTATACTTTAGTATAGTTTCTTGATGCTGGTTTTGGTTTTTTTTGGTTTTGTAAGTAAAATCGCTAGATTTCATCTTAAAGTTTAGCTAGAAAAAGTTTACTACGGTTCTCAAGGTTACAACAAATAAATTTAAAATTCATTTAACAATTATAAGTAGATCTTGTTTAAGCCTAAAACAACGTAAAATTTCTCTTTAGTTTTATGTACAAACAGATTCTTGACTTTAAATACGTATTTTGTAAGATGATGTGTTTGGGGAAAGTGTTCATTTTCTAAGTTGGAACCTTGGGTCCTGAATTAATTTTTTTTAGGAGAGCTAACAAAATATAGTATTGAATATTTCCTAAAAATAAATGTACAATTTGAATTTGCATTAAGTTTTTTGTATAAATTGCTTAGGACTTCAGAGCGTTTGCAATTGTTTTTGTGTGTCTTAAAAATAAATGTTGTGTTGAAAAACGTGTTGGATTTGGTAGAACATTTAAATAAATGTTGTCTCACAACATTTTCTTTGCTGACTTTCTATTTTTGGTATATTTGCATAAATTGCTGAAAGCTTTATCCTCGGCTGATTTTAAAGACCAGACATGATAAGGGTCAAGATGCTTAAAAACGTAGTATGCTTAATAGAAGTGTGAAACAAGTTTACCAGATAGGTAAACAAAAAAAATTACAAGTGCCTGAATTCATTTTGTCAGAATTTAGAACTCAAGAATTTTCCATGACTGATTTAAGGTCTCAAGTTGATGAGGGTCCGAGTCAAGTCAAAGGAACTCTTGTCAAGTCAGCTCGACCTTTAATCACTCTAATGATTTGAGCTTTCCCTAGGGCAATATAAAAATCGTGCAGCACTGCACCATCATCATCATTATCAGCATCGCCATCATCGCCATCAACGTCATCATCATCATCATCATCACCGCCATTATCATTATCAGACATCGGTCTTGTAATTTTCCCCCGTTTTCCCGCGCGGCTGTCGCTGCTCTTTAAATTCAATCAATCAAATGGATTTACCACACCCTCGCTTCCTCATTGTCATTGTCATCTTTATTTTTTCAGAAGCCATTCCCCCACTTTTGTTGGCCAGCTGCGACAATATTTACACCATCGGAACCACTCAGACCACTCAAGTTCCCGGTCAGGATGATCCTAGCCAACTGGAAACGAGAAATCCGAATACCCAAAGCCGAAAACCGAAAACCGAAACCAAAAACCCAAAACGCAAAACCCAAATCCAACCGCATTACGGTGACCACGCTAATTGCGAACCGACGGATTCCAGATTGTGAGTGGGGAAGCTTTTTACAGGTGCGGAGATATCTGTGGCCACAGCTAATTTATCTAATTGAAAGGGATTTGGATGGCAGACGAACTAAAAAGATTACCCAGGTCCTTCGTTAACCCATTGAGTGCTGCACGAATGCCAGCATTAGTAAGAAATGTAGCTTTAAGGGTACACGTATGTTTTAAATATTTTTAGATACAATTTAAGAAGGATTTCGCTACACATTATAGCACAAATAACAATGTGATTGCTGCTGTTTTATGAAGAACTCATACAGAAAAACATATGAAAGGCTCCAAAGAAAAGCCCTTAGTTATTTGTTGCCAAGAACACAAGCTGGCTCACAAAAACCGCCACTGTGGCTGGCTAAAGTTTCGATCATTATTAATTAAACTAATTAAACTAATTAATTAAACTGGCGCAGTGGACCACTCCGATTTCAATTAAAAAATCTATTTTCACGCAAATAGTTTGTTGGGAGTTGCAGCGGCCCCCCAACCAGAACGAGAACCAGAGCTCCAAGCTCCAAGCTCCCAACACCAAATGTTCCAGGTTCCAAGAACGAAATGGAGCCACGAGCACGTGCCCGTGATGGATGGACTCTGGTCGCGACATCGTCGTGAAATGGACCACGTCCGCAATGCATGTAAATGAAGAAGTTCCTGTCGAGCGTTTGGTTTGGGGGAAAAGTGAAAATGTGCAAAGGTGTATGTTTGCTAGGATGCTAGAATGCTAGAATGGAGTCCGATAACAATGTTCTGGAACATGTTGCTCATACGCCACGTTGTCAGCGGTCTGCTTAGTGTCTGTCCGGCCCACTTTCATTCCCACACCCACTACCACGTATTTGTATCTGCATTCACATCCGGATCCGCATCCGTATCCGTATCCGTATCTGGGTCCTGCGTTCGCATTGTTTTCCAGCTGAAAATGCCGCTGTCGCAGC
Organism: Drosophila orena; assembly: GCA_005876975.1. Taxonomy (NCBI): domain Eukaryota; kingdom Metazoa; phylum Arthropoda; class Insecta; order Diptera; family Drosophilidae; genus Drosophila; species Drosophila orena. Next base: position 180,143 of record VCKV01000299.1, read on the forward strand.
CGTAGAATGTCCGGCAAATGTCGCCAGCAATTGCGGTCCGCCGGCTACAACAACTGGGTTTCCCCCTGCCCAGCACCCTTCGGTCCACTTATTGCCCAGATGGCTATTGCAAAGGGGCTGGCCGATGCCAACGGACCGACACACATCTTCCATTTGTCTCGCCCAGTCAGCCCCAGTTGCTGTCCAGTTGCTATTAGTGGGCTTAAGTCGTCTTAAAGGCCCCTCGATTGGCTGCCACACCATTTATTTTCGCACACCTTTTTGGGTGTTGCACAAACTGCATTTGGTGTGGAAATATCGCGTAAAAATGTACATAAGTAGAACAAAAAAAAAACAAAGAATAAAGAATGTATGTGGAAATATTTAACGAAAGATAACAATAGAATTAAATACACGTATGTACACTTAAAAGCTCCTCAATGGTAAGGTAATGAAGGTAACCAGTTAAATATTAAATAGCATAACTCGATTAAACGCAACTTCATACATGTACATATATACATGCTGCGCTCATGAGCAAGTTTCCCAAATACTATATAGACACTTTAAAAACTTTTTAAAAACAATAGTTACTAAAGTTTCGAAGACTTCATTACGATAAACTTCTGACTGCAGCAGTTGAAAAAAGAACGCGTTCACCTTGCTTTAAGAACGCAACGAGTGCAACGGAATGCGAACCGGATGTGTGGGCGGTGGTGGGTGGTTGTGGGCGTGGGCGTGGTCGTGGCTGTGGTCGTGGTCGTGGCTGTGGGCGTGGCTGTGGGTGGGCAATGCGAAAAAGAACACCAGCAACACCACCGCCCCCTTGTCTGATTTCCACGCGCCTCCTCTGTGTCCTTGTTGTGTCATCAGCGACGCTGCGGCTGCGGTTAATATGTTGGCCGATGTCCAGTTGCTGTAACGCATCCTCCCTGCCCCGATGCTGCTGCTCCTGCTGCTCCTCCTGCTCTCTACCATTGTTGTTGTTGTTGTTGTTGTTGCTGATTGGCGGGCCATCCTTAAATGTCAATGGGACGTCATGATAATCACGTCTGGCGCTGAATTCCGTATGTCGATAAACACTTTGGACTCCTCGTTCTTCTGCTGATGCTGATGCTGCTGCTGCTGCTGCTGCTGCTGCTTGTTGCCGCCGGGCAGGATCGTTGTCTGTCCCACGGCTGTTGCATGCCCCTTCATCGCGGGCAAGCGTGCAGCAATACTCGGCGGATGCGGATGTGCATGGTGCATGCGCTGCTGCTGCTGATGCTGCTGCTGCTGCTGCTGATGCTGGTGATGATGGTGACAGATCTCCTGCGGCTGCTTGGCCGTCGAGGTCACCAGCAGGCCGCCGTAGTGCGAGCGGCCGCTGTGTCGCTCCTCCATCTCCATGGAATCCTGGCGCGCCATCTGCGGATGTTGTTGCTGCTGCTGCTGGTGCATGCTGCGCCTTGTCAGCGTTGCCACCGCCGGCGATCCCGATGGCTCGTAGCCAAAGGTGGAGAAGAAGCGCGGTGGCGGGGGCGGCATCATCATGGCCCCGCCCCCACTGCCGCCACCACCGCCCAGCGATGAGGAGCTGGACTTTTGTCTCATTAGCGTGGCAACACCGCCCCCGGGAGCGACGGCAATACCGATGCCAACAGCAACACCAACACCAGCACCCGGACCCGCCGACGGTCCGATTCCGGGACTGTTGACAAACAGCGATTCCCTGAGGTGAGCGGAGAAGAGAGTGCAGAGTAGAGAGTGGAGAGTGTAGAGTGGAGAGAAGAGAGAGGAGAAAGTGGGAAGAAAGCAAAGTGAAAGGTTTTAATATTTGTCAGTCACACACGACGGCAATTGGTTGCGGGGACACTGCAAGAAACCAGATATTAGTTGCACAGCTCAAATACTTCCAACAAGATTCCATCCCTTGGAATCAAAGTACCCGCAAAAGTATGCAACAGTTTGCCGACAAGTTTTTCTGTCTAACATTTTACGAACTAATTACTAGTGTTTTTTTCTTAGTGTGACTTAGGGGGACAATGGGGACATGAGGCAGTGCTTGGCACAAAGGTGATTGTGCAGCCGCGGGACAGGGATTGTGGGACAATTGTGAGCTCCAATCAGCTGAATTGAATCCGTCAGATGGCTTTCACAGCCATATGGTCTAAAGGGGGGATCCCGTTGACACTTCTAACTCTTTGGCAGTGCTGACCAGTGACCGTCCGTATTAACCAAATTAAATTTCACCTTCAGTGTTCAAAATGTAACTCAGTTAAGGTCAGTAGTTAGTATTGTTACTGGCTAGCGGGCGAAAGAACACAAATCAACTTAATAGAAGTTTGGGAAAGCAATTTGTTTATTTAATTACTCAATCAAAAACAAATCACATAAATTAAGACTTTTGGTTACATACACATTTACAAGGCTGCTGGCTTAATCTAAGTATCCTTTGCTACATTTGAAATTAGAAGACAAAACCATACAGGAGTTACATACACTTAATGTATTTAAATAAGCAAGTTTTTGGGCCAGCAATTGTGGGCGTAAATACAACGTAAATTCGAAAAAAATCACAAGCCAATTGCATACATTTAAATTGTGCTTGGTGCCCTTGTATCTTAATGGAAATCCCTCTAATCCGAGGCATTTGAATCTGTTTGCGCTCATGTGTACACTGTCAGCCATTGATAAATGCCAGCCCTCTAATAAATCACCCCGAACAACCTGTAGCAGTTTGGCTGTGACAGTGACTGGTTCCCATCACTATTTGGTGGCATGAATCATCTTCATCTGGGCACGTCGGCATTGTGTCACTGCATTCCGCCTGTCGCCCCCACCTCTGCCATTGCGCCTATGCCTGGCTGGCTGTCAACCCCTCCCACCAGTCCAATCCACCATTCCAGCAACCCACCATTCTACTGGCATTATGGCACCATGGCATCCTGGCATCCTGGCATCCTGCCATCCTGCCATCCTGCCATTCCGCCATCCTGCTAACCCACATTCCCGAATCCAACGACTCCAACATTGCAGGACCTGTCGCTATATCCAATAAAGACGCATGCAAATACAAATATTTGCATCGATTTGTGTTGTTCGAGCAACGTACATGCACATACACATACACATATACTCGTATCTATGTGTTCGAGTAGACCCCCACCCGGGCTGTAACTTCCTGAATTCCAGCGCTTAAGCCCGGCTCCACATTGTCATTGTTTTTAGTGTTTGCCGCCGTTGACTTTGCAATTTTCTGGCATCTATTTGACTGCACACACAGTGTCGATTGGTAGGGTAACTGGTGCTGAGAGCTGGGAGTTGGGAGCTGGGAGCTGGGATTGGATCTGGGTCTGGGTCTGGGTCTGGGACTCACCTCGTCTGACAGCCCATATCGCAGGCATTGGAGGGCACCGTCGACATGGCCGCCTTTGTCATCAACTCGTGTGTGGCCGTGGTCGTTGATGAGGATTCGCCATCGTCCTCGCCAACGCCGCAGAGACTTGTTTGGGTCATGTCCGCATGGCGGCGCAGGATGCTGTGCTCCTTCTCCTTGAAGTCCGCCTTGCTGGACTGCGTCGACAGTGGAACCGCCTCGCGATAGTATCGGTTGGACACATCATCCAGGATCTGCAGCGACGTCTGCGAGTGCTTCTGCCTGCAGCCGGATGGAAATATATTCATAATTATATATGATATACTCTTACTATAACTTTCAGCCATCTTCCTATATTAGCCTTTTCCTAACTTAGTTAAATACTGAAGCTTTATTAGGTTATTTATGCTAAGCAAATATCCGATTACTTGCAGCAACAATACAGTCTTCGACATTTTGAATATTACGCAAGATATCCATCTGGAGGAGACTCACCTGGATATGTTCTCCCGCGAACGACCCTTGGAGTTGCGGCCCATCTCGTCCAGCTTGCTCTCCTTCGATTCTCGGATGTGCTCCTGCAGGGAATCCAATGCCAATCGATTGGATGCAGGGGAGCGAGAGAGAGGGAGCGAGAGAGAGAGAGAGAGAGAAAGAGAAAGGAAAGAGACCGATGTAATAAGCATAACAATAAATATTTTCAATTAATTTGGTAAGGAAGGGAGGCGGGTTGGCCACCGAGCGGGCTTAAGCTCGATTCTCGCATCGAGAGTGTCTGTAACATAATATCCTTAAAGCCCACTGCACTGTGGATAATGGGGATGGGCTGGAAAAGGGGCGTGGCTGAATAATTAAGCCAGCTGCCACCTGATGACGCCGCCCCCTTTGTTTCCCTCTTTATCGCTCTGTCTCTCTCTGTCACTCTGTCACTTATGCATTCATTAATACTTCGATTTCGGCAATGTGTGTGTGTTTCATGGAAGGGGAAAGGGGAAAGGGGAAAGGGGGAATGGGGGAGAAGGTCAGGAGGCTTAAATCCTGCCGGGAAAGACACTTGATGGCCTGCATAAAGGGAAGCGTTAATACGTAAATACAAAATAATGAAGGACGAACTGCATCCGCCAGGCAGCAGGCAGCAGGCAGCACAGCGAGCAGCCACTGGAAATCTCGATGGCCACCAACCAACCACCCAACTGAAACCACCTCAAATTGCATTCATAATGAAATGCAAGGCAAACATTGCGAGCACCTTTCAGTCTCCCTTGCCAATTTTTCATTTTTTTTTGTACTGTACAATATTCAGTCCCCCATTCAAATGGAATGTAATGGAAAAATGGGAAAAAGTCCGATGCAAATCGCTAAGGAAATTCAAGCCAAATAAATCAGGCGAGTATCTTTATCTTGCGGCTGCGGTTTCATTCGTCTGACCAACTGCCAACAAGTAATTGGTTTCAAGAGTTAACAGTCAAATGATCTCACGGTACACATTTCATTTTGTTAGATATTTATTTTTCATATATATATATATATGTACATATATATCGTTATATACTCTTGTGCGGTATTAGTTTTGGCAGCCATTCGTTTAGCCAACAGTTAACTATTTACTTAGCATTGCATTGCACGATTGTCCGTCCAATGAGAACATTAAATTAATACAATTTCAATAGCTACTTAGGGTTAAGAAACGCGGATCAAAGGGCTCTGTAAAATTATTCGCTTTTCAGTTGCATTTCACTGCTCATTACTAGTTTTATTTCTTATTTTTGATCCACCTTGGTTGCATAATTTTGCGCATCATACTTTCTACAAACTGCAAGCCTTTTAATGGGGTTATATCCATAATACTGTTAACTATGTTCGTCCAATGTCGCATTGGGTATTCCTACCTAAGAGGGGTATATCTGTGATATAGTTCGCCACACAATTAGCGGCTTAACTAATGAGGGGGAAGACTACGCCGAACTGCAAATCCCCCCAAGGACCAGGATTTGATTTTGTTCTGATTTCTGGTTTGCGGTGAACTCAGCACGAACTACGTGGGCAAAGTGAAGGTAGGGCCACACGGCAAATGGGTTTCGATATCGCATCACTTCTTCTCTCTTCTCCCCCTTTTTTTTTTTTGGATTTTTTTGCGAAAATTTGGCCTGCCCGATTTTAATGATGTCGATGCAGATTTGCATACAGCAGCAGCAGGTGGTCACTGAACCACCATCAACGCCGCAGAACGTGAGAGAATGAATTTCGAATGAGTTTCTTTTCTAGATGATTTTGTGCAGGAACTTGAGGGGATGAACGCCGGACTTGGGCTTGGCCAGTGTTGGTGGCGGCGGCGGTGTTAGAGCCATGTCCAGCTCCATGGAGGTGGAGGAGCTAGTAGCCACCATTCCGCCACTAGAACCGCTGCTGCACTGCATCGAACTGCTGCACGAGTGACTGGAGTTGCTGGGCAGGCATTGCCCGGTGACCAGGACAAACTCATCATCGTCCTCGGGCAGTGTGAGTCCGCTGTCGCTGTCACAACTGAATCCAATGCCATCGTCGTACTCCTGATCCTCCACCTGATGCTCCTGCTCTTGGTCTTGCTCCTCCTCCAGCTCCTCCTCATCGTCTTCCTCCATATGCTCGCCCTCGTCCACATCCAAATCGAAATCACAGTCACACGTCTGCTTGGGCGAGTCCATCTGCGAATCAAAGTCAGAATCGCCACCAACTGCGGCCAGCTCATCTCGGGTCTCATGCCCCACGTTGGGCGCCATTTGCCCGTCCGATGAATAGGAGAAATCGCACAAGAAATCATTCTGTAATCCCACGAAAATCGCGCTCTTGGGCGCTTCCAGTATAAAGGAATCAATGTGATAGATTCCGTCACTCAACGCGGGCACGTCCTGTGGATGAAGCACAAACAGAAAGAGAAGACAGGCAGAAGAGAGAGAGAAAGGGAGAGATAAAGATTGAGTAGAGAGAGAGAGAGAGAGAGACAAAGAAAGAGGGAGAAATAGATAGGAAGAGAGAGAAAGAGAGAAGTTGATAAAGACAGAGAAAGAGTGTGAGCTTTTCACATCACCGATTTAACCAAGAGAAGTTTGAGAGGAGACAACTCTAGAGCGAGACAACTCTACTTATGCAAGTGGCAATGGGTGTGTGAGCGAGCGAGAGCGAGATAGCTAGAGTAGGGTGTGCGTCACTTGCTACATGCATTATGATGGCAACTCTGGCTACTTAATAAGCATAATCAGGACAGTCAAATGATAATATGCTATGCATTTCAGCAAATGCCATTTAAATTTGTCAACGTATAAAATGTTTATTCAAGGACCAAGTCAACAATTGAATAATCTCAAATGTAATAGTTGTTGTAATGTAATTTGTTCTTCCAAAAGCTTCTCTCAAACGCAGCTTGACATTTAAAGCAAAGCCTCTGGATAATGTGTTGACAATGACAAAAACTAACACCTCTGGGATGAAACAGTAAACTTCAGCAGCTGTCAAATCGTCTGGCATAGCTTTGAATTTTAGGAATTTCAAGCAGGTTAGCAGATAATTTCAATTTATATTTTATATAACAAAGCAATTGTATCAATACAGATCACGAATGATGCATATAAAAGTGCAGAACTCTTCTCTGTATAAATCGCATTGAAAAATATGGAAAATATAAATGCGATTCTGATCATTTTCCAGTACCAACCAAAATGGTAGCCAAAGCAATTGCCTCAGCACAAAAGTATATCTGCAATATGCACACAATAAGTCCCCAACGAATCCCAGCATCTAATCAGATTTAGCCGAGGGGAGCGGTCCCATGCCCCATGCCACATGCCACATGCCACATGCCCCATGCCCCAGCAACTCCCACCCGATTACCACTCGGTTGTCTTCGATTCGATTGCTGGCAGCTGGGGACTGGTGCAACAAAAGTCAACGATAATTTAATCATGTCTCTCACTGGATTTCCTGGTAGCCAAGACAAAGGCGGAATGGACACAAAGCCTGAAGGCTAAGCCTGTGCGAGACCTCAGTCCGGTGGACGGCAGGGGGTAGTAGGAATAGTTTATTCCATTTGGATTGTATTGTCAACGATTTGCCACTTGCAGCTCGGCCAATTTGTGGGTTGGCACTGCGCACTTGGCGTATGAGTGATATGCAAATGAATATCCACTTCAGCAGAAATAAAACTCAATTTGCAAGAGTTTGTGCCATAATTAATAGATATCATTGCACCAGATTGCAGCTGTCCTGTCATTAGGCACACACAGGGAGCGGACGGGAAAGAGACGCAGAGAGTTCGGGCAAAAGAGACGTGTATAGATGTATCGAAAGAGAGGAATAAAAAGAAGACGGGGCCACAAAGACGTGACAAGTTGTGCCTTCTGGGCCTGCTGATGATGGCCATCAAGTGAGTTTGTCTGGCTCTGATTCTGTCTGCTTTTGTTTGGCCTTGTTCCACTCCCCATGACCCCATGACCCCATGACCACTGCCCCCTTTTTCGGCCTTCCGTTTGCGGCCTACAGCTAAATTACTTTGGTCAGTCCATCCCTGCCCTTTGTGGCTGCACTTTTTGCAGCTTTCAAAGTTTGGAGAAAAGCATTTAAGAGTCATTAAATCATTCTGCGACTCTTCGAATCAGAACTTTATTTCAAAGCTTGTCCATTATAAAATGCCTAATTATAAACGAAATTTGCGTTAATTGGAGTGTGTGTAATTTGTGAAATTAAGTAAACTGATTCTATGCCATTACAAGCATAGTAGTAATTGATAATTAACGTAGCAGAGAACAGGCCTGCATATCCGGATCGAATTTCCTTATTTAAAATCAGCCACTTTTTATTTGAGTTTGATTGAGGCTTTAATGAAATTGGATGTCTGCCCTGACCCATAAATCCAATTGTCTCCTGCCCTCGCAATATTCCCACGAACTCGTAAATTCCAGCATTTGATTAGTGAGTGGCTTTCGTCCGAGAAAACTATGCCAGAAGTGTATGTAATCAAACCGCAGGGCAGATTTCCCTTTCAAAACGTTTTGGACTGGGTCTAGTGTTTTGACTTAGTTTAGTGGAGCCCAGTTAATTTCTTTGCGATAAATTCCTGATTGTTTGCTGATTTGGTTTTAATTCCCAATGCTTTGTGCCAATTAGGGGGCAAATCAATAGTGTTCGCATTCGTTTGTCTTCGCCGCAGTTTAATTGGCCGAACTAATTGCGTAACTATGAATTTTCAGTTGAATCGCTATGGTTGTGCGTAATGGCATTGCCCAAATATTGCCTTCGTTATTTAATAAAAATCTACGGAATATTTTTACCAAGCGCTGTTTGCCAACATACATATGTGCATACATTTATGTGTAGTTATATAAGTGCGCGTATATGAAAATATACACATACGTGTATGTACAAGTGTGTACGAGTATGCACACGCATTTGTATGTGTGAAAGTTTTTGGTTTGCGCTCTGATGACTTCTGCCTTTTTGGCAGGCCCCAAAACCCAAAAATCTGGCGAGAGACAGACGAATGGAGTGGGCGCAAAGTTTGGCATTTGTTTAATTGGAATTTTTGGGGTTTCGAGGAGTGTTCACCTTTTGCGCAGGGTGCTCGAGGGCAATTTCGAAAATTAACTTCGAACAACTTGCCTCTAATCAGCACTCATCCACAAATATGAAGATGTAGATGTAGATATAGATGTAGCTGTAGATGTAGCTGTAGATGCATTGATATACATGTATGTATGTGTGGTATATCTATTGACTTCCTGTGAGCATCCTGTCCACATCCTGTCGAAATCTCAAACCGGCAGCGAATCTGCATTTGATGCTCGCAGCTTCCATTGTTTGATTGGCAACCATTTGTGAAATATTCTGCTCCGTTCGATTGCCTTTAATGGCCAAATCATATTTTATGATTATTGACAATCGTTGCCAGTATGCAAATGGGCAGCAAGGAAATGGAAATAAATTTCCCCGAAATTTGATTGCCGGCCCATAAAGCGTGACGAGCATCTTTATCGATATGTTCAGCAAAAAAAAAAAGCAAAGCCTCCACTTTGAAGTCCTGCACGTGTATGTGCATTGTGCATTGTGATTTCGCCCAACTGGTGCTTAATTATGATTTTTCCAGCTAATTGGAGACGGCTTTACTTGCAGGCCAAACCGCAAATGGAATGGGGTGGCAAACATTAATGCGAATGGAAACGGATTGTCAGGATTGTCCCTACCAAAAACGTTGCGGTTTGCCGGTTGATTGAGTGGCTGATTGAATGCCTGATTGACTCGCAGATCGATCTACCGAGTTCCTGGCTGCCACCGAGACGTGCAACATTAAGTGCCACGCCCACGTGCTAGGGCGCCCGGCGGAGGCATTTCACTTCGCATTAAGCCCCACGCTTTTCACTTAGCCCCATCTTGTCTGGCCCGGGAATTCGCCATCGGAACTCTCAACTCCTTGGCCTTATTTTATGGCTCCGGTCTGAGTGTTTCTTCGGCGAATTGCATTTCAGCTTGATTTATTTCATTTCATTTCATTCCGCCAATGCAGCCAGTGTCCAGCGGCACCGAAGGAGGCTAAGGAAAATTGATGGCAGCGAAAGAAATACGGTTAGCAACATAAGTTGGTTATTACTTGCTGCTTAAAGCCATTGGACTCCAGGACTCAAAACGCAGCCCACTGCTGCACTCGAAGAAAACTCCACCGAAGCTTTACCACTTAATTAGCAGCCAAGTGTCAAAGCGAAAATTGCAGCCATATAGGAGATGTATGGAAATGGAAATGTTTATTCAAGAAGTTGGAAACATTTAAGGGGAAACTAGAAACATTTTTATCGATCAGGTTTGAGCTTTCAACATAATTCCCTGCAAATTTTGGGCAGATTGGTACCTCTTGCTCAGTCAGATTACTCCAAAGCATCTAAAGTAGGCTTGAATAATTAAAAGTTGCCTTTGAAACAGCTTATAAATGGCCCTTCAGCAGCAGGCAAGCTGCGGAAATGCACTTGAATGAACTTGGAAAAGTGTGTTCTTTCGTTTTATTCTTCGAGTGTACTCCACTCGTCACTCCGGCCGGGAATCTATCTGTGCGCCAGTGTGGGTCGACTGGTGAGAATTCGCTTCAGTTTCGAATAAAATATTGCATTTCCCCAATGCATGACATGGCTCCAGCTTCAGTTCCAGCATCAGCATCAGCATCAGCCTCAGCATCAGCATCAGCTTCAGTTCTAGCCTCGGATTCAACTTCACCAACTGGATTCAGAGCACTGGTTGTGTTTCTGGTCCAGGTCCTGTGTTCCTGCTCCTGTTTCTGTTCCTATACTCCAGCCTTGGATCTGCCGGATCCTGGCAGGCTCTGCTTTTCGCCTTTCGCCTTTAGCCCCCAGCTGAGGGCCAGATAAGCCGTATCCAAGCCCCCCACCCCCACCCCATCCTGTTTTCCACCATACCCGGGGTACAACCTCAACAACCCCATCCCCCTCCCCCGTCGCTCCTAGCAGCACGCATGAGAGCTGCGACTGGCGGAAATGGCAGTTTTTCCATTACGACTGCCAGGCCACGCTCTTGGGGGCCTCTTCAACTGGCCGACACTTGGCGGACTCCTCCGGCTTTTGGGGGCTTTGGCCTGCCTGCCTGCCTCCCTCTTCCATCCCTTTCTGCGCTCGATTGCCCTGTCTCGCTCGCGTATTACTTAATTTTTATGAAATATGAAACACACAACAACAGCAGCACGACGGCAGCAACAATCTCATTTCGAGCAGCGACAGTTGCACTTGGAAACAATGAGAAGTGCCATCAAATTTAGCTAAAATACATTCTCAACGGAGCTTAAAATAATAAAACAAGGCACTCGGAAGGGACTTGGTTTTTGGGGCGCCGCACACTAGCTACCCTAGAAATAGATTCAGCTAGATTCAAATTGTAATTTTACATTATTCCTCATCTTCAGATTGCTTTTCATGATTGCTTAATATGCATTAAATTCGAATATTTTAATAGTGTCTACTCAGCTAATCTGTTAGTTCGCATCCCCAATAGGATGAACAATTATTTGTACGAAATATGAACTCAATGAAACGAATATGCCGCCATTGGGTGATGCGCATATCCATGCAGATTCCACCGTTTTAAGGATGCTCTGCGGTCGGAACCAGCCGTAATTGCCGTAAAAACTATGGATATGCATGTGCTGGCTGTCATTGCAATGCAGTTTATCTTGAGGTGGGAGCGCGAGTGGAAGGATATCAGGATATCACTACAATGATTCGCTTCGTTTGCCTTTCGCCATGCAATCGCATCAGCGAAAAGCGGAGAACTCCAAGCCAGCGCACTTGCACTTTGGCCCAGCGGCAAACCTGCACTGGCAGAAATATTCGTATATTCGTATAAGCGTGATTTAATTGCCATACAAGTCTGTTAGCGAGTTATCTACTTTTTCAGGTCCTAAAAAGAATGACTGTAAATAAATAAGGTTTAAATAATCAAGAATACTCGTATTTAAATAAAATAAATAATAAACACTAGAATTTGTTCTCAGTGCGGGGGAGGAGCACCCAAGTCGTTGCCATTGCTTAAATGGCAACACTAAAATGCCACTCAAGGCATTTGGCTGGGTGTATGCGTGTGTGTGTGTGTGTGTGTGTGTGTGTGTGTGTGTGTGTGTGTATGGGTGCAGGACGAGTGTGCCGGTGTATGGGTGTGTGGGGAGTGTGTGTGCGGTGGTGGCAGGGTAAATATGCATTGCGGTTGTTACCAAATTGCATGCAGTTATGGCAAGCGCCTTGCGAAGGATGCGGCCAAAACGCAGACCTTACTCGCGGGAAGGGCAAACTGGGAGCCAGGATGCGAATGCATCTCCCCCAGCTGCCTTCGGCTGCCAGGGGCGGAGGGGAAGCAGAGGCGGGTGGGGGTCGCTGAAGGACTTCTGCGGTGCGAGGTGCGCTCGAGGATGAATTGCAGTGATGAGATTTTCACCGCGTTTTCGCTAAAATCCCATTGGGGAATCTCTGGCAAATTGCAGCTTAGCACATTTATTGCGAAAAATAAGAGAAGTGTGGTCGCGTTATAAAAAGTACCTCTAAAGCTATCGGTCCGTGTGGAAATATCTAAGATTACCAGCTCATCACTTGATGTGCGGTTTTTAAAATGAAATATTTAATAAAAATTACTTAAAAATAAATTACCCAGAACCATCCGGTAGTAATAACAATGCGAATTTAAATACCGAGAGTGCAGATGGCTTAACTGATTTATTATACATAATCATAAGAAATTACCTCAGCTATAATTCTCTGCTCATTTCATTTGTCACTTTAAAACACTACCAACGGAAATGAAAAAAACAACATGAAATGGCCTAATTTCCCGACACGAAGGCTAAAGCTAAATCACCTAAATTAGCCCCCGTAATTTCCCATTTGAATTTAGCAAATCTGAGCACCTTTATCATCCCGTAGTGAGACATCCATTATGATGAATTATGGGCATCATCAGGGCGTCGTCACCCTCGTTTCTACCGCAGGAGCGACCCTCGCCTGCTGGGGATCCTCCCGAAAAAGGATAAAAATAAAGGCCAAAGGAGTTGAGAGCGGCCAAAAGAAATTGCATCCTCTTCGCTGATTTCGAGTGTGCACGAGTGAGCGGAAATACTTTTTCTGCTTATCTACATGCTAAAATCTAAGTGGCAACAGAAAATTTTGCGAACAAAAAAGAATGGAATGCAGAGGAGAGGAGAGGAGAGGAGAGGAAGGTTGGAGAAGGAGCAGCGCATGACCAAAAGCCAGGGAGCAGAAGCTGGGGGGAGGGGGGGGGTGGTCCAAAGGATTTAGCTGGAATATGGAAATAAGTTTTATTATATGTGCGAATGTTGCCATCGGTTTCCTTGCGGATACCCCCTATATGGACGCCATTTGGTGGCCAGAATGGGATATTAAAGTGCCGGCCATCTCGCCATCGGCATCGGCATCGCCATCTCTGCTACACCGAATGATTTTATCAAATCTGCTGACGCTGAATTGATTCGGTTCGATTCGATTTGATGTGCGCTTTGTGCAAATTTCAGTGTCCAGGGTGTAAGTGGTCTGGTGCGTCCGGGTTCTGGAGTTCTGGAGCTCTGGAGTTCTGGAGTCCGTGGTCTGGAGTCCGGCGTAAGTCCGAAAGCAGAAAACTAAGAGCCCAACCCGTTTGCCATTCATTCAGTCGCCCGTTCGCCATTGCCCTTTATGGATGGCATAATTTCCAACGCGCCGAAAATCCTTTGAAGGATGGTGACGGTAGCGGCGGTTTGCGGGTTCCTGCCGCCCGCCGTCAACCATCATCCAACACTCCAGGCGATAATCAGATTGATAATCAGATTGCATCTGCCGAGGCCCAGGTTTCGCCCACTGTGGGCTCATCACACAAAATATCCGGCAGAAGTTGGAAAAATCTACTAAAAAATTGGCAGTGAAGAAAAGTTGCAGGTGTATACCATATATAGTACTGGTGAATGATGAAATATATGCAAAAAGTGATGAAAACATGATGAAATTAGTACATTTGTTCACACAAATAGGCTCTAAGCATTTATGCGTGCGAAATTTCCCCAGTCACCGTCTAAACCTTCGGAATAGTAAAGTCAATTTGGGCTGGACCAGTTTTATGGCGGCTGCTTTGCTGGTCGCAACCACAAAGAATGCCCTGCAAATTGGGTACCTAGAATGAGGTGGATCCCGTGTCCTGGGCCCATTGTTTCCCCGTTTCGTGGTTCCATATGCAAGGGATCATCTGGAATTCGGGGGCATTGTGCAAAATGAGCGCACGACGATGTTTTACAATTTAGCAGCAGGCACATGACTGCATTGTCGTCCGCCATCCGAAATCCAGCTAAGGTCCAAAAACCAGGGAATCCAATCGATTACTAAGCCTGAAGAGCTCGTTTTCGCCCTAAGCTGCGTGGAAATATTGCTCATACGCCCTGTATGCCATTCAGCAATGAACTGACTAGGTGCTGTGGGACAAACCTCATATACGTGTGCACAGCTATTGACTTTTTACGATTTTGTGCATTAAAAAACATTTAAGTTTTTCTATATTTTTGTACTTAAATTTTATGCTCCTGAATGAATTCCCTCGCAAGGCTTTATTGCCATTGAATTTCATAAATTACAGAGCAATACAATGCAGTACAATCAATAATAAACGTTTAAAAAAGTGTCATTTAATTGTCATGGACGTGGTGAAAGGCGGCGGTAATTGAATTAATTGAATAATCCACACCTACCTCGCGTAAATTAAATTTGCAAAAATCAAGTTTGTTTGTTTGTTTTTTTGTTGTAATTTTTGTTGGCCTGGGAAAAGTTTGCGCTCCAGTAATTACGGCTATTTACGCTGAAAGTTTAAGTTGAGGGCCTTCAATCGACCGCTGAAGCTAAGCTAGTTGAGGGATTATTCCTGATTATGTTACGTAAAACAATATGGCAGCAGAGCTATTTTTATAACTCATAATTCAATTATTCATTCGCTGGCCGAGTTTGCGATTGACTTTTTGCGTGGCGTAAAGTTTCCTGAGCTGTCGATATCAATATCGGAAAGCAGCCATCCTCGGTCGTCAAGGGTCCATCGTCCATCCAACACCGGTTGTCCTGGCAAAAGTCATTTCATTTCATTTCATCTCATTTCATTTCATTTCATTTCATTTCATTCAGTTCGCTTCATTTCTGCTGCCATTTTCTATCTTCCCCGGGGGTCAAGCCCGCAATAGAGCTTCAATTTGACATCGCCCTCGGTTTGAGGCGTAGCGTATGCCATTTGAAGGGGCTCCTGGTAGCCTGGAGTTGTGGCCAAATTGAATGCCATCGAGACATCGGTCGTCCTTAAGTGCTGGCAAGTGGAACGGCCAAAAAGAAGTGCTCCGCGTCTCTCCACGTCTCCGATTCCCCGCCAGCTAGTTAATTAAGTGTGTTTGCGTGTCAGTTGGTGTGTTTTTGTGCGGTAGCCACATATTTGCAGACGCGGTCTGCCGCTTGATTAAACAGACCCTCGACTGGCACTCGGTTTTGCGTGTTTTGCGTGTTTTGCATTTTCGGCACTTCCTGTTTCCCTACACTCAGCCAAAACTCGCAGGCATCCTAGATGGTAGGCAGTGGTAAGCATATGCCATGCTATTAAAAAGCACAGCGTTCTTGTATGCATTGGATGTCATATTTGCAGACAGTTATGAGTGGAGGAATTATATTATATTACAATTATTAATAATAGAACTCCACCATGCTTTTCCACCTTTTTCCAATGCCAAGGCGACTGAACACAAGATGAGCGAAAAGGCTCCAGTAACACTGTGCATTTGCTCATTCAACTGACAAATTTCATTTGTATTGATTAGTCAGCTCAAGTTTGTGTCGGATGGGATTAGAGATCCCAGGTCTTGGGTTACAGCGAATCCGATTGGTTTCGCATCGGCTGGCTCCACAGCCACCACCACGGGCTCAGAGTCAAAGTCTATTTTGCATTTCAGAGTGTCAGACGCCATTAGAATTGTCGAGATCCGCTTCTTTTGCCGGAGAAGCCGGTGAAAGCCGGAGAAAGGGGCGCTGCATGTCTATTAAATTCCAGGCAGCAGACAGTGCGTGAGAAAAGTGCTCGTCCACCCGCAACCCGCGCACATTTTCGCATCAGACAAGGCGACAAGATTCCTATCACGCTGCGTGTTATTGTTTTACTAATGTCGTTCCTTCCACCTCCCCTTCTGTGTTGGCCATCTCCCCAGCGAAGTTGGCCTTAATGCACTCGCGCCATTTGCATAGCCATCGATTTAAGTTCGCCGCACGACGACTTCGCTAATTAAAATCAAAATCGAACAGCTTGAGTGCCCCAGTTGGATATGATTGAAGCGGCCAACAAGCTGCTGCTCGGCAACAATTACCATTAATAATTAATGGCAATCGGCCGTTGAGTGACATGCGTTACTACGCTAATCTACGGCCCAATGAGGCATTCGGATGTTTGAAGGGAATTGAGTGAGTGCATTAAACATCCATGTCGATTGGCAGTTAATATATATTTATACCCGTTACTCGTGGAGTAAAAGGGTATACTCGTACTAGATTCGTTGAAAAGTATGTAACAGGCAGAACCTGTTTCCGACCATATAAAGTATGTAAATTCTTGATCAGGATCAATAGTCGATCTGGCCATGTCCGTCTGTCCGTCCGTCTGTCCGTCCGTCTGTCCGTCCGTTTGTCCGTATGAACACCTCGATCTCGGGAACTACAAAAGCTAGAATGTTGAGATTAAGCATGCAAGTTTTTCCAAATTTTGCCACGCCCACTCTAACGCCCACAAATCGCACAAAACTCTCACTTTTAAAAAATATTTAAGTTTTGCTTTCATTTAAGCATTTTTTCCCCATTTCCTAACGATATTCCAGAAAATGTTGAAATTTCTCGTTAGCACTTCCACTAGCCGAGTAATGGGTATCTAACAGTCGGGGAACTCGACTATAGCATTCTATATTGTTTTTTTTTTTAAATATGTGCATTTCAAGAGCACTTTTGTACATTTTGAAACAATTAATTGCACTTATCCAATTGCGTTATTTATTTAGAAATATTTAATTAGGAGCAAAACTATGCAAATGCCACTTAAATCATTTCAGCGCTGTTCTTCACCACTTCAGTTCGATGACCTCGCAGCATGCACCTTTAATTATGGCCAAAATGTAGTCTAAACGCGGTTTAGTTTAATCCATCGACTAATTGTCAGTTATGCCAATTGCCAATTGACAGTCGTGCAGTCGTTGTGGCGGGCGATTTCGATTCGAGATCCTTGTACCCTCTATTCGCTGCCAATTCCCATTCCCATTCCCATTCCCATTCCCGTTTCCATTTCCATGCCAAAGCCGAATCAGATGCAGTTGTCAAACAGTCAGGGCAGTCAATGCAAATTATGTTTACATATGCAAAACGAGTTTGTCACATACGCAGGCACTGGCACCCCTCATATATATAATTACACATACGCCCGGTCGGCCAGTGGATGTTAAATCGAGTGTAAGCCCATCGACTTTACACTGTTCCGGTGAATTATTCAACAATCGAGCCCACTTCGCTGAATGGGTTCTTTAAAAGAGTGCAAATGATTGTTGAAATATTTTCCGCTGACCCCAAACAAACAGGAAAACAAAAAAACAAAAAACAAAAAAACAAAAAAACAAAAAACAAAAAACAAAAAAACAAAAAACAACGTCACAGACAGATTTGATTTTACATTACTTGTACGGCTGCATGTGCTTTCGCCACAGCTGTGATCAACACAAAAATGCTCACTACTACTTAGGGTATAATGTTTTTGTAGAAGGGTTTATTTGTGGTGGAATTTTGGCTTGGCATATTAATGGAGTGCTCAGTATCCCTGTGCAGTAACTTCAGTTTTAGCCACTCAATCGAAAGCTGCAGACAACATTTTGGCCCTATTACGAGTTGGTATTTGATTTTGGTAGAAACACTCTTCACTAACAGTCACAAATGTACAATTTGCATCCAGGAACTGTTACACATTCACGGTTGACTGCAGCGCATTGAAATTATAAAATGTATTGATTGATAAAAAATATATTCGTTGGCTTTTTGAAAAACATGCAGATACTACGCCCTATTATTTCGATCAATATGGTTCGTTTTTGAGTTGCAATTCCTGTGTGAGCGGGTTCGGTTAGCGTGCATCTGAAATGCAGTTGAATAATTTTGGCAACGTATCTGTGGAACCAAACCAAAAGAGTGGATATATGTGTGTGGAAATAAATTCTTGCTGTCCTGCGGTGGCCACATTTAGGAGACTATTCTAGGGGGTTTTTGAGTGGTGGTGGTGGTAACTGTGGGTGGTGGCTGTGGGTGGTGGTGGTGGTGGTTGTGGGTGGTGGGTGGTTCAAGCACACAACGAGCGAGACGTAGACAGATATTAAGATATATATATATATATGAGGGAGAGGGGAAGAGATAGAGAGAGAGATAGAGAGAGCGGGAGGCGGGTTGGTGGGTGGCTTTCTGACGGTTTCTGGTGGTTTCTGGTGTTTTCTGGTGGTTTCTGGGGGAGGAGGTGGCGGTATTTTATGGAGGGACACGCGCGAGCACAGACTAAAGTTTCATGGGGAGACGAGTCGAGGGGGGGGGGGGGGGGGGGGGGGGGTGCAAAAGTTGGCAATACTTACGCGTATTATCTTCTGATCACGTATTATCTTGCGTATGCAATTGACGATGAACGTAATGACCATTCCGCCGAGTATCAGGCCAAACACAATCACGATGATGACCACGTGCTCCGATTGGCCGGCCGCCTCGCTCTGCAAAAAAGAATCGGGTTGCTGGGTTTAATTGCCATTTTAATTACATTATCGAGTCAGCAAGCCATCGGCCAAGGCCCAAATCAAAATAGTCTGACTTCAGCTTTCCTTTCGCCACTTAATTGGGTGTTCGCGTACGTTCGGAATGGCCAGCAAATGATTATTGGCTGGCTTAGGGATTCAGACTCAATTCGGTTACTTTTCGTAAGCTCGAACTATGAAAATATATTGTTGCAATATCAGTTGCATTACAAAAGCAGCTCAACCCCATTGAAAAGGACTTACTCAATCTCAACTCTTGACTCTTCCTACGCTGAAATTTTCCCAAATTTTCGCTGACGGACTTTCCAGCCGCCTCTAGATGGCCATTCTGTCATCATATTATAGAATAGCAAACATGGCACATTAAATAAATATAACTTGTGTATGCGCTTGATTGAGCACTTGATTGAAGCCCGCCTCCATTCCACGCACAATCATTCGCTTAATATCGTTTGAGCAAATTAGAAACCATAAACGGAAAACAGCCAATTGGGTACCGAACCGAAAAACTACAAATTAGATTCCTGGCCAATGCAAATGGCCTCCAATGGGCCAGAATCGAAATTATACACATATGTAATATGTAATTATGGAAAGATTTTGGCAAAACCAAATTTCAATTCGCTTTAATTGCGCCAATGTGGTGCGAAAATGAAACGAAATCATAAAATATGCGTTTGCATTGGGCCAGACCCATTTGAAATTGTTAATGCAAGTGTGTATTCAAGGGCGGCGGTTTTAATGGAGTGCCATTATCGGTGTCCAGGCAAACCATTTAATAAGGGTTATATTCTGTAACTACACGCTTATTCGATTTTTCGTTTAATGAAATTTGTAACTAATCAGCGAATTCATTTAAAATATGTGTATTTTTTTAAGCATGCTTTGTCATCCGCATAAGAAAAATGTGTATTTTCAATATATTCACACCATACTTAGCTGTATTTTGCAATTTGTAAATCTCATTAGGGCCAAACAATTTGTAATGCCACAAGTAGGGATTTTACCCCTCAGCTTTTTTATGTTTGCCCATTTTTACAACGGACTTACAAGCTCATTTGCTGGTAAATAGAAAGTAGCAAGTGGCAAGTAGCAAGTAGCAAGTAGCAAGTAGAGTGTAGAAGGTGGCAAGTGGCAAGTGGCAAGTGGAAAGTGGCTTAGATGGCGCTGCATGAATCATTCCCTGTGATGTCGGTGGTGCGGGCCACTTGATCCCGCTGACTTTATCAAATCTAATGATCTAATGCGCTCAACTTCTCCGCCGCTTGGGGGGATGTCCTGCAAATAACTGTTATTTACGGCTAACGAACAAGCCCCACAAAAGCAACAACAACGGCAAGGCCTTCCTGTAACACAAACCTCAAACTTTGCCAAACAAAACTTATTTGACCAACTTTGTGTGTGAGTGTGTGTCTGTGCCTGAGTGTGTGTCTGTGTGTGTGCCTGTGTGCGTGTGTGTTTGGTGTTTGTTTGTGCTCGTGCCGGTGCACGTGTGTGTGTGTGTACGTACGTGAGTGTTTTTGGATGTTGCCGTCATCGGCGTGTCGAGCATACTTATAATGAGCGGCTGGCGGAGAGGAGAGGGGGGGCCAAATGGAGTGGCATGGGGTTAGGGGTCAGGGGTCATGGGTCACGAGGTCAGGGGATGGGGGGGTGGTATGCTGGCTTGGAATCAGACGATTCAACGAGCTGGCCTATAATTAGATGCACGTACGAACGGCCCAGTTTTTGTGTGCGGATGCACTGAGAAAAAGGCATTGCAGATATGTACCTAGTCATCAATTATACAATTTTTTACTTGCCAAAGTTGTGAAAAGTGAAATGAAAAGTAAAAGTTGACAAGAAACCAATTTCGAATATTATTAATATTTGAGGGATAGATGATATGTGTAAGCTAACCTTAAGATAGTTAGAAAAATGTTCTTAATCAAAAAGTTGTATTTCAAATGCGTAGGTAGTGATAGTGATATGAAATTAAAACTAGCACGCAATCAGTGCAATCGATAAACTCTTTTCAGGGATTTTCATGCCACAATTGATTGCCAGCTTGGGCTTGGGTTGCTCTGTATAGGCGTGCCACTTACCGTACAGCCCTCCTCGTCCCATCGAAATTTACAATTGTCTAGGTTATTACATTTCAAATCCTTTGATATGCAGGTCGCGTCCTCGCAATCGTACTCGTCCTCGGTGCAAGCTGCCAAAAAGAGATGGTGCGACAGTTTGGGAGTTAGAGAAAGTTGTAAAAAATTTGGCACAAAATGGCAGTTAAAGTGAGCGGACGAGAGAACCGGCTAAAACGGGTGAAATGGGTGAAATGGGTGAAATGGCTAAAACGCCAATCAAAGCACAGATCGCACTGTGGAATGCGATGACAATTGACGACAATTGCAAGTGCTCTCCACTGGATTTGAGTGCAAAACGACTGCATAAAAACATATAAATATATTGTCATTCGAAGGCCACTCAACAGTCAATTCAATATGGTTTTTATTCGCGAGGCGGGATGAGTGAATATGGGAGTTTTCGAAATATTGCCAAGTCGCAGAGATAAAAAGAAGTGTTTTATTGACTTTGCAGGATAATAGAATTGTTTTAAAGTTGCTGTGAAATTTATTGGAATTCGGCCTAGTAATGAAAATTAAAAATTGATCATTCGAAGGGGGAAATTGCATTTTACTTTTGTTAAATGGATTACGCAAAACTCTGTCGCAAAGCTCATCATTTAAACAATTTCCCACAACAAATGTGTAAATATCCCATTCATTTTGAGGTAGTAAAGCGCTCGTATTTAAATTCACCTTAAACACCCATTGAATTTTATGTTATTCGCAATTGAATTGACTGATCATGGAGGACCGAATGCGATTCGGCATTAAGTGGAATGCCAATTCAATTTGACTTAAAGCACCGATTAACTGGGAGCTTTAAATTGATGGACTTTCCACGGTGCAGCCATTGTAAGGCGACGATGGGCGAGACCACAAAGCAAATGCACGTAATCTCCGACATAAATCGCTCAACCAACAACAATAATTGCCGATGCTGGCGGTCCAAGTAGATGGAGCACACGGAGCACAAGGAGCACAAGGAGCTAAAGGAGCTGAAGAAGCAGGAGCCGAGTCTGGAGCGGGAGTGGTTGGAGTGGAGCAGAAAGAGCTGGTGTCGAAGGTCCTGCACGAGGACTTCGGCTGCCTAAAAGTAAACAATGCTGGCCCGGGGACAAAGGACAATCGTTGAATGACAAAAGAGTGCTTAGCCTTTTGCCTCTGGCAACTGGCGGCAATCACGCAGGACCTCCGTCTCCTGTTTTTTCCTCCAGACATTCAGACACTCAGACAGACAGTCCGACACACCGAAATACAGACAGACAGACAGACAGAAAGACAGACAGACGGACAGACAGACAGACGGACAGACAGACAGATAGATAGGATAGGATATGGTGGGCTGGTGAAGATAGTTGGGTTAGACAAGCGACTCCTGCACCATCTCCAACTCCATCCAATTTCCCTCTGCGTCCGATTCGCCAACTGCCAAATGAGCAGCTGAAATGGATGGGGGTATGGATGGTAGCTCGGCGGGATTTGGGGCAAGCTTAGCACCGGATTGCCCCCAGGATTTTTGGGCATTCCTTTGTACTTTGCGCTGCGGCCATTTGTTGCCAATTCAAGGGATTTGCCAGCGCCATCAAAGGCGGCCCTTTACTCGGAACTGGCCTGAACTCCTGGAATCGGATCCGTCTTTCGATTCAGATGCGGAGTTGCGAATTGGACTTACCAGCTCCACGGTCCCGGAACGCCGTGAACAGAATGCCGAATGTCGAGTTAATCGCGGTTTGATCTGCGTAGAAGCGCAAGTG
This sequence comes from Drosophila orena, assembly GCA_005876975.1. Taxonomy (NCBI): domain Eukaryota; kingdom Metazoa; phylum Arthropoda; class Insecta; order Diptera; family Drosophilidae; genus Drosophila; species Drosophila orena. The sequence goes on from VCKV01000299.1 coordinate 202,679, forward strand.
CAGGATGTTTGACTCCGCGGTAATGCTCTCGCCAGCTGAACCGCAAAAGTTTTTGACCCTGCAATGAAAATATGTGAAAAATGAATGAATGAAAATCGCCTGCATGCCAGTAGTACACAAGTAGCTGGTGGCTACCAGCAAGCAAAGTGAATAATTCATTTGGCTAAGTGCAGTGTGGGGTTAACTGTGCATAATGCAGGGCAACATCTGAGTGACTTGCAGCTTAAATTGCAACGAGCTCAAATTGCTATACCAAAAGTGTCAATAGAAATTGGCCAATCTGAAAATGTAATGAATACGTAGAGGAGAGCAACAGATGGGTAGGAAATAGATGGCTAGTAGAATCATACGTGTATATATAGATACATAAATTGGTCAGGGGACTGAGTAATTAATTATCGAGTAATTCATATACGTGTAGTATATTTATTGGAGTAAATGCAGTTATTTTGCCACAGCATTTGTGGCACAAAATAAGCAAGCGAGGAGTATCAGGATTCCTCGGGCAATATATTTGCCATTCGTTGAATATTTGGCCATCGAAAGCACACGCACATAATCGATAAATAAATAATTTATAATATGGCTTAAATGATGACGTTCACTGAATATGGTATTTATGTTCATTTCGGTCGGTCGGTCTGTGTGGCTTTGGGTATTTTCTTAACGGCTGGCATTTTGGGGAAAATCAGCTCGTGCCACCCGTCGTGTGCGATAAATTGTTACGAAAAATGAATTTAAATGAAAGCGACAAAGGCATCAAGTCAATGGCTTACAAAGACAGGGAACACTTTGTCCCCGGCCACACGCAGCACACGCCGATGAATTTTCCGCCTTCAATTTGGCATTTTCTTCAAACCGAGCTGAAAACGCCAGTCAATCAATTTGAGTGTTGTCCCGAGCAGCGGCAACAAGTGGAAATGTATTGGCGCGTTAAAAGCGGATGTCAATGCGTGTCAAAGATGCCGTGGCGAGTCCTTCAATCCGTCAATCAGTCCCACAGTCCCTCAGTGCCTCAGTCCCTCAGTCACTCAGTCATGCAGTCAGTGAGTCATCCAGCCGGCCAGCCAGTCAGTCAATCAGTCAGTCAGTCAGCCAGTCAGTCAGTCAGTCAGGAGCGATGGCGTAGTTCTCGGTACTACCGATGCAAAAGGGAGAAGGACGAGGAGATTGGTTGTGCGAGTCAAAGGCGACGCCACTTCCGTTCGCGAACCATTTACTTTTGGCCGGTGATAAAATGAAATTTTATCCTGGTCCCCGACCAGGGCTTTGATCTCACCATTTCGGCAATGCGGAAATTGGTTTGCGGCATTGCGTATACGCCACCGACTGCATCCTACCAGCCCTGCCATGGCAATTTTATCACTGCCGCGCTGGAGTTCAATGAAATGTGATTAAGCGGCACTACAAAAGGACCTCACCTCAGTGGCATCACCGTCTGCTCCGGGAATATGTCCAGGAAGTTGGTTTGACAATCGTTCGGCTTGCTCAGCTTGAAGTCCAGAAACTTGAGAAATATCTATGGAATGGATGGAGGGGAAGTCATTCGCTTTGGCTTAAGGGATTACAAGTGCTATGCATTTTCTACATTCATTTCGCACATCGATTTTACCTTCCAATTCTCCTTGACCTGGATGCGCCAGATGCAGTCCAGCGCGATCTTGTTGCGGTTGACCTGCTCCCAAATCTCGGCCGGCACATCCGTGGAGTTGATGAAGCCCTCGAAGCCGCCCTTATCGATGGTGCAGTTGAGATCGGTGCTGGGCGCATCCCGACTCCTGTCCAGGTACTCATAGACCGCACTGAATCCGGTGTACTCGATGGTCTCGTCCGAGTGGAAGTGTAGCCACAAATAGCGCTCCTTGGAGGTGATCTCCGGCGGAAAGTCGGTGCCGCAAAACTTGCCAATCTCCGTCGAGAAGCCGTACTGGCCATCCCGTATCTGCGAGAATGCAGCTCGTTAGTTATACAGATTTTGGCATCATTCTCGCCGCCCTAAGCCGACTAGCAGCTCGTCTTTTGGCCTAAACCGCATTGGCTCCAGCAGGGCATTCAAATCAGGCTTAGGACTTGCAGCACAGAGACAACGTTCAATTAAAACTTGTCATTTTTCGGTGCACAAAAACGGGGCACCTACAGCAGCTACAGCAGCTACAGCAGCTACAGCAGCTACAGCAGCAACACAGCCCAAGTAACAGGGAAAAGTCGTAAAGGACACAAATGGAAAACTTTGCAAGTCCGGCCAAGACCGAGAAAAGCCGAGCAACTAAGCAAGTTTTTGTTTTGCCTCCGTTTTTTTTATGCCCCGGCTTCAGCATGCAACAAAGTTTGTCTTTTTTATGCGCTGACCCTTTTTGAGTTGCTTTTATCGGGTTTTGTTACACGGTGCGAAAATATTTGATATCCGAAAAGAAAATTATTTATATTTTAGATTTGACAAGGTTTCAGTACTTTTAAAAAAGTAATAAACTGATATATAAATAGCTAAATGATTTGGAATTCATTGAGGAAACTTCATGTTAAATTTATCTGAAACGCCGTGTTGTCTCTGTGCATTGCCCAGCTACCAGTACTTACTTCGAGAAAATCAAATTTGCACCCCTCCTTGGCCTCGATATTAAACGAGTTGCGAAAGTCCAGGCGTATGATTTGTCCCTTTGGCGCTGTAATTAGATGCCGGAGCGAAGGGACAAAGCCAACACGTTAGTCCGCAAATGTATACTTTATCATTCCGAGGTAGCCATGGCACTTGACCCCACTCCTGCCTCGCACCCACTTCCATTTCCACTTCCACTTCCAGGTGGACAGAGCCCCTCCAAGATCCCAAGCTTACTCCAAGTCGAATGCCCCGAGCCGAGAAACTGATTAACAACAGCTCATCTCAGTGGCCAGGACGACTTTGAGGGAATTTTATGGCTAGTCTCGTTGGCCCTGGCTAAACGAAGCTGGAATGCTCTTTAATGCATTTGTGTAAGCAGACGGCATAGTATAATTTTGCTATTTTCCTATTAAAGCGGCATTGAGTTTGTTTATTTCGCAGCGTGCTTTTATCTTGCCATTTAACCTGTTTTCGCTGGGAAACCGAACTTGTTACGTTAAACTTGTTGAACGCTTTCGATTCCATCACATCAATCAATTCAATCTACGTAAGCAGATTATGTCTTCAAAACATATAAACCTATGACAAGGGCAACACCAAATTCCGTTCCGTAATTTGCTTACCTAACCATTCGGCAGTCCAATAAAAATATTTGTGGAAACTTCCGCATCTCAATGATCCGACCATAACTAGACCCTTTTGACACAAAGTAGGGACAGCCTTCAGGGGCATGGGAAAAGTGAAAAGGCAGGACCCAATCTGGTATCTATGGCCAAAATGAAAGCGTCAGGGGACTCATTTAGTGGCCGTATAAAAAGAGTAAGGCATCAAGATGCTGGACACACCCACACTCGTTCACTCACTCACTCACTCACTCACTCACTCACTCACTCACACATTCATTCATTCATTCGCACTCGCATTGCGAGCCATACATATTCAGCCGTCGAGTCCTTGGCATGAATCAATGGCGTTGGGCTGGCTCTGGCATTTGAAACTACATTTTCCCCCGGCTTTCCTCAAATAGAACCTTTGTGGCCAATGTGGCATAACAACACACGCAAACACACACACACACACACACACACACACACACACAGCAGCAATTTCCCGGCTGTTAGCACCCACACCAGCAAACACACACAGATTACATAATGGAAATGGACAAGTAATGAAAGTTGGAATCACAGACGGGCGGTGAAAAAAGCTTGAAAGGAAATAGAATTGATTGGCCTTGAAAGAAAGTAGAAAAGAGTGCTGGCCAAACTCATAGACGGCTGTGGGCGTAGCGTTAACAAATTACAAAGTCCCCAGGCAAACGAGAATTGTGAAACTGCACTGCTTAACTCCCCCATATCCAATTTTAAAAGAAAGGTAATTACCAAAGGATCAGTTCTGAGCCCTGCTGTGCAATCTGGCTGCACCAAAGATGGGCCCATCGCAATAGCACATTGAATGGCATTTTTGGAACCTGTTTCGCACACAGACTGCTGAGAACAAAACCCCTAATAGTGATTGGTTTTCGGCAACACTGTGTTTTATCTAGCTTTCTGGCTATGCACAGCAAAATCGCATTGCGTATACGCAGCGTTGGCAACTTGTATCAGCCGCGTGGAAGACAGGAGAGTAGTGAAAAAATCGACTGATTCCATTATTTTCATTGATCTAACTCACCATCCTTAAGCCCCCAAGCCGCAAACATTATGCCAAGAAATTAAAGTTGGACTAGTTAATTCACTTTCCCTGATTAAATCCCGCTGAATTTTAGTTCTAATCCCATATTGCGTGTACGCCCCAGTGGCTCGCTGCTGCACTGTCAAAAGGCTTGCATTATAGTTATAAAGCAAAGTGCATGGGTAGATAAGCTCCATAGAAGTCTGTTGTTCTTTGCAATAACTTTGAACTTCTGTAATCTCCCCGACCGCGATGCTTGCGGCATTTGTTTGCTCTGCGGGACGCACATCTTGGCCATAAAGAGAACCTCAGCTGGCTGCTTTCGTTGGCCCGCTTAGTCCAACATTAACATGAAGTCTTTTCTGGAGCTTCTCGAACATAAGCACACACACATACGCACACACGCACACACGCACACACACACACACGCCCACACATTGATATGCAAATAAGCCGATGTACTCGTACTCGAACTCGTAATTCCAAGCTAACACACACAGATACACACATACGTGTACGTGTACGTGTATGTACATGTTCGGTTGTATGGACTAAGGGCTACATGAGCTACATGTGCTGACGTACTCGTACATACAGACACAGATACAGATACAGATACAGATACTGCGACCGCTGATGCGTGCTTATGGAAAGTCAATCATTCGCTTTCAGGTTTTATCTGTCAGCTCTTGACTTTTGCAGTGACATTATTTTGTCTTAACTGACAAATGATTTGGCCTCCAACCGACTTTAGATAAGCATTCGGGGAGGGTTAGCCAGCTTCCGAGGCACAGTTTCTGCGGCGGTGGAGGCAGTGAAGCGAGTGCAGCTCAAATATGATGACAGCCCATCGGTGGCCGCCCCTTTCCATTCCAATCCCCCAATCGAGGCATCCTATTATGGAGCCCGGGGAAATGGAAGCTGGGTAGCTGGGTAGCTGGGTAGCTGGCAAGCTGGGATGCTGGGAAGCTGGGAGGCTGGGAAGCTGGGATATGGCAACTGGTGACTGCCGACTGGTGACTGGGCAACTGGGGAGAATGTGAATGGAATACGGGGAGCCAACGCGCTAACGCTTTTAAATGGGCCACACAAAACGGCCCTGCCATGTGGAATCTGTGTGGAGCATCTTACGCATCAGCGCCATCTAATGCCTCCGGTTCACTGGCTCACTTCGCCCAATTCCCACACTCCGCTCCCCACCAACTTTTCCCAATCATGGCCCCACCTCCCCATCTCCCCGCATCCGTTCCCATCCCATCCCATCCCAAGCCAAGCCAAGCCAAATGACTGACTGACTGACTCACTGACTGACATCTGGTAATGTCAACAGCAGTGGCTGCCAAGACTTGGCCAAAGACTTTGCAATTATTTGCAGTAGCTCGCTCGTCGCCAAGTGCTTGCCATATAAACTTTTACGAGGCCTGCACTCCACTCCACTCACACGTGAAGAAAAGAGTGTTGGCCTTAGATTGATTTCGCATCCTAAGGATGCATTTCAAAGGTCGTACTTCTTCTGTTCATCTGTTGGACTGTTTCATCTCGAATATATAGTTTTGTTAATATAGGAGCAGAAGAATTAATACATGTTAAGCACGTTCTACAGCACTCTTTTGTCTGAGTGCACACTCACAGCCACATTCGCTAAGAAGGAAGCCGGCTGCCAATTGGCTTCCATCAAAGTTCGTATTTGTCTTTCCAACTGTGGCATACAGATACAGATAATGCCAGTGATACTGCTCGGATTCTCTGGCAGAATGATTGTTAATTGCTTAGCCGTAGATAATCCACGGGAATGGTTTGCAGTCTCAGCTCCTGCCATGAACACAACCTGCCATCAGATAAATAATTCAAAGGCATTGACATTGCTAAATATTCACTTCAGATATCTATGAATAATTAATAGCCCAGCTCAGATAGCTAGCTACTAAAGTTACAACAAACTTGCTCCCATACCCCTTCGTACTCACCTGTTATCACTCGGGTGCAGTTGATGTTCTTCGGATACAGGTTGGGATACTCGGGGCTGTACAGCTCGTTCTTGGTGGGATCGCCCTCGACGAAGAGACGGCACCTGTCCACCTGATCCTCCTCAGCCTGCCGCTCGCTGCGTCCCGCTCGCGGCGGTCGGGAAATGGTCAGCGGATGCTGCTCCTCCAGCCAGTCTTCGGTCTGTCCTCCGCCCGCCTCCTCCTCCCCCTCGGCCATATCCTGCTCCCGAAAGGGGCTGGTGAATCTTGGGGCGGGGGGCGTGGCAGCGGTGAAATTCGACGGCATTAACAGCGATTCGCCAGTTGGCGCTGAGCGATTTGCGATTAACTCACTGCCGGCAGAAGCTAGAAGGAAATGAAGGGGAAATGGAAAACACTGAGTATGCAGTTTCCAGTTGCTATATACATATACCTTATATACATATATCCTTAGGTACTTCTATATTCTAGATGTGCGCGCTGTCATTTTCGGATGGCAGCATTACATTTTAGTATGATAATAATAATCATGAGCATTAAAATGTATGCGCCCAGCGGACTTGTTGGTGCATTTTTGTTTTTTCTTTTTTTTGTACATAATAATGTGCATAATTTTTGGGTGGTAGTAAAACTAAAAAAACCAAAAACGTGGAGAGGCGCACAGGTAAAGCATACAATTTTAAAGTGAATATATGCCGGCATGTTGTAGTTGCACATTTGTATGTTGCATACACGTATACTCGTATACTCGTACTCGTATGTTTGCATTCCGACATGTAGGCGCCTTCTCACTTCACTTTCGGGAATACTACATTTTGAATAGTATGCTGTTTAGAACAAATGCGAGAGATTAAGAAGTGTTCATTTCAGGTATTCATTACAATTTAAATGTGCTTTATTTGCTTGCCAATCAGCTCTAACGCCTTAATTTTCATTGCAAATAGCCCGTTTTTAACCTTCAACCGAGCAAAAGGATTACAAAAACTAGAGAACTCCATGGCCTGTAAGTTCTGAAAGACCACACTTTCAAAAGGTATGCAATGCAAATTTAGCATCAAAGCGCCAGCCCGCGACTTTCCCTTCCTTTCACCCACTCTCTCTACAATTTAATACATTTTTTTCTCGGTTTTCTGTTTGAGCAACTGTGACTGCAACTGCAGCTGGAACAGTAACTGTAACTGCGATTGTAATGGCAACGGCAACAGTAACTGAAACTGCACCTAAACAACAATCGTTAAGCCCATGCAAAGTAGCCCAGAGCACCGCACAAACACATCGCCACAAGCCTCTGTGTGGGTGAGTATCTGTGTGTGTGTGTGTGTGTGTGTGCAGGGCATTGGCACGGCTAACAAGAACTTCGTGAACAGAACTACGAACCTCAGATGCCCTTGCAATTGGAAATAAATCACTAGATTATCAAGCTATAGTGATTATACGTGTATATAGACAATGCAAATAACATTCATTTCAAAACAAATATGAAAATATTTCATAGTTGCATAGGTACTTTCAAGCATAGGAACGGATATCGAATCTATATACTACTATCTTATCGATTCCCTTGGCCAACCCTTGGCGGGAAGGCTTTCAATTCAAAGCCAATCAGCCAAACTTTGGTTTTCGCCAGTAAATAGACGGCTGTGTCCCAAAAACCGCAACTGATTGGTTAACGGTCTAAATTATACCGAACAAACACCAAATTCATTAGCGCAAGTCAGTAAAGTAAATTCAATTGGTATTCACGCAGATATCGCGATTTCACTCAATGACGATTAATTAACTAATGGTGTGAGCTGCAGTTTAATTGAAATTCTTAAGCGTGAATGGCACACAGGATATAGGAGGCTTTTTAACTTTTTCTTGCGTACATAACCACATTTGGCTCATAATTTACGGTTCTTTTTAAATTTAAATACCTCAAAAATGTGACTTTAAAAGATCTACGCGTATTCGGCATATATGTATACCCAGCTTTTCAAGTCGAGCTTATGGGTCATAGGGTATTTAGTTCAGTTGTAACAGCAACACAAACACAGTCTGAGCACACACACACACACACACACGCACACACACACACACAGGAGGAGTACAGAATCACACTACACACACATGCACAAGTGCACAGAGTGAGAGGCGAGGAGACATGGGCACATGTGAAGTGTTTGCCTCACATTACATGGCTGCTAGTGCCTAATGATGTAGCAACAAATTTAATAAACATATTAAGTGTTGATGTTTTTGTAATCGCACAGGGCAACGCCAGATGTTACTCCACTTCTCCATTGCCATCTCACTCGGCACCAGCCTTCTCACTCCCTCTCCCCCCTCTGTTTGCACTGCCTTGCTTTTTTACCACACAGACACACAAGCACACTCTCGCACACACACACACACACACACACGGACATAGGACATACACATGCATGCCTATGGCCTCCATTTTGCCGTTAGTCAAAAGCTGCTTATTTCCGTTCTGCTTCTGTTTCTGTTGCTGTTTCCGTTTCTGTTTCTGTTTCAGTGTCTGTGTCTGTGTCTGTGTCTGCGTCTGTTTTAGTTGCAGTCTGTTTGCGCTGCGTGCAACTATTTGTCGCATCAATTAAACGGAATAAACATTAAAATTAATTTAAATGCGAATATTAAATGGATTGCCATCTAATGGAGCGTTTAAAGCACACCTCTTCGTTCGGCTCTAATTAAAACTGCCATAACTTATGGCCTAGCTTGGGAATTTAAGCTGAGTCATATTTGCAACTGTTAAATTGTCATAATTGATTGGTTGCGAGCTTCGACTGCATTGCAACCGAGTCCTATAGGCATAGATCCGCATGTCTTGTGTCGATTTCAGTCCTGGCTGCAAGTTTAACTTACATGCCACAAACTTCTCTGGCAAAACCCTAGCTAAACACGCCCCTTTGCAGCCTCCCACTTTGATGCACAGAAAAAAAAGAAGTGAATTCCGTAGAATAAATATCATCACTTGCCATTAAGCAATACCATTGTACAGCATAGTAAGCATTTTTAATTACTATTGCAATATATTATCTGCTTTTCTATTAGAAGTTAAGGCCTACATTTAAGGGCTCGTATGGAAATGGTACATATAATTTATGATATAAAGTGTTTGTTTTCAACCAATTTGCAAAGTCGAGTTTCCCTGAAGCCTTTGTGGCAAGTTTCTCAGTATGTGTATACCCCCTGCTAAGTCATTGGATCTCAGACTTCATCGCGCTGTTCATTTATATTCATATTTGCATATGTCTGCGTCGCTGCTGCTGTCAGTGAGTCCTGTTGCAAGTGTGCGTGTGTGTGTATAAAGTATCTCTGCCACGCCTTCAACCCCATAACTCCTCTGTACCGCCCAGCTCGATCCGAGTGCCGTTGGCTTCTTGGAGTCCTCGCTGCCGTCGTCTCGCATGTATTTTATTCGTCGACGCAGTTATTTGCTTTAATACACTCAATAGACTTAACACATTTTCCACGCCCCCGCCAACAACTCAACCCCACTTTTCCGCCCACTTTTCCGCCCACTTTTCCGCCCACGCGGCGTGTGTTTTGTAGTTTTGTGCAATAAATTTTGCATTTTGCTGGCTCTGCCAGAGACAAGCAGCCAGAAGGAGAAGCTGAACTAAAAAAACACAAAAACTATATAATATTTCATTGCAAAGTGCGACTTGTGCATGAGCAGTCACAGTGCCGAAAAATCATTTGATTGCGAGTACAAAGGGAATCGGTTGCCTGAATCAATTAATAAAAATCATGCGAAATACCTGGACAAAACAAAGGAAACACATGATATGGTGGTGCTTTAAAATTAAATTGCATTTTCCATTCAAAATAAAAAATGAAAATCTCTTGCACACTTTCCATAATCACATTAGCTATTTATGCTGCCGCTTAATTATTCATCTCCTATTCGATGTGCAGTGCCACTGTGCACCGTGACTGTGCACCGTGACTGTGTTCTGTGACTGTAATTGCAACAGTGACTGCGATTGCGACTCGCACCGTGACTGTGCATATTCATAGTTTTGTATTGTGTGGCAGCCAACCCAGAAAGGACTAAAACTGCCTTTTGAGCGCCAGTTAAATGGGGCTGTGGGTGAATGGGTGGGTTTTCTGGGTTTTCTGGGGCTTCTGGGGTTTCTGGGCAGGATGTCTTCGGCTGGCAAAGGAACTGCAGCAGCTGCAATCGGGCGAAAAGTAAGCGCGTATATAATAATTCACAGATTGCATTAAAATTTTCGTCTGCCAACTGGGCTCCGTGGACTGGAACCTGGTTGCAACCTCCTTGGAGCTGCGATGCATTCACCAAGTATATAATTTTCCCATGATTTACTAATTGCTGGATGCTGCCGCTTGTTGCGCGCCTGCAAGTTTTACAATTTACAAATTCCTATTGAATAAATGAAATGCTTTCGCAACTGAACTGGGTACTGAACTGACTTCTCGCAAAAGTGCTGTAAATACACATAAAGTGCCCCCATTCCGCGGAATTTTCAAAGGACTTTGATGTCGAGGCCAGCGCCAGAAAATATCAATTCATAATTGCGTGGGCAAACATTTAATCATTGATTTGCAATTGAATTTCGGAGCCCGGGGCTGTACTCATAGAGCTTTTCGCGGCTCTAAATTAGACATTAAATAATCTTCGCATTTAAATACAAATACATTTAAAACTACAAGCGCATTATTTGCTCGAAGTAAAATCAAACTAATATAATAACTTCATGGCAAACATTGCAAAGCTTAGCTATTGACAGAGCTTAAAAAGCAATTGATTGAGGTGAAATTAAGCCGATGCAATAATTCATTATGGGTGATTGTGCTGGCAAATACAAATTTAAATTAACTTTCCACTTCTGCACCGTTCTTATGCATCGTAAGGGGCTGCCAAGAGTACAGAGATTCTGTGCAAGTGCTACATGCTACATGCTACATGCCACATGCCACATATTCGCATTCCGCAAGACTTGGGCGTCAAGTGAAAAGTGGCATAATTCGTAATTAGCATGGAAAATGAGGCACTTAGCAGCGAGGTAGCAAAGAATAGGGAAAACAGTGTACACTGACAATAAAATGGTGACTAATAAGTTGTAACCCCTTATTGGGGTAAATATGTTCCATATAAGCGCTTTGAAAAGAAACAAACACTTTATTCATGACTTCAGACGCGTTCTATGTTCTTCTGCACTTCGTGACTATTCCAATTTGTAAGTGCTAAATAGAAATCGAGCGAATACATCCCAAGCGTGATTAATGGATGCATCTGGCGAAAAGTATCTGTGTGAAGGTGTGCGGCTATCAGATAAATATGGACTGGCGATAATAATTTATAGAAACTTTTCGCACGTATGCCATTAATTGTGAGCCGTAAGCGAAAAGCATCGACAACATTATTTGGGGGGGGGGGAAAAGCCACTCGTCGTCGGGCGATGAAGATGGAGTGGATATGGTAACAATAACTAAGACACGCGATGGGGATTTTCTTTTCATTCTATATATAAGCTCGCACATTTGGCAGGATTCCCGTCGTCTGGTGTCCTGCATCTCAAGTTGCTGCTCGTGTTGCAGAATTTCAATTTTTGGTCTGGCGCAGCACATAAATAAAATCAGTTTTATTATTTTTCGTGGAGCAAACATCGTTCAGATATCGTGGCACGATATGGCTGCCCAGAGGGCGACACATATACTGGAAAATTCTGCCGGGGATTTTCCGAGTGCGAGCAGCTTGGGGGTTGTAAAGTGCCAAAGAGGGCGTGCCAGCCGCCGTCGAAGAAGCCACAATGCAACCTGAAGTTGCAATTAGCAATAAAACATGGCAGCCCTGCAACAAAAAATGCACATCTCGCGCTCGCTCTCGAAATTTATGGTACGTATTACGGTACTACCCATCCAAACGGCCCCTGCCACGCCCCCAGTAAGCTAAGCTCATTACCTGCACAGCAGTAGAACAGTTAATGAAACCAGATATTTCTAACTGGTCGGTTGATGGCAGTGCTTCGCAAGCGGCGAAATGGGTAGTGTAAGTGCAAGAGGAAATAGACGCTGGAAACCATAATCATCAATTATGCATTTATCCGCCTGTTCCCACCACCCACCACCCACACCCACACCCACACCCACGCAGCCTGTCATTCTGGCTTATTAATGTATTTTCGGGGACAGCCATTTAAAACTAACGGCAGACAATGGTATATTCAGCCAAACCAAAGCCCAGATCCTAATCTGCAAGCCATATTGGCGAAGGGAATTTTTGTTTTGACTTCAGTTGCAGTGCAACTTTGTGTTATTTGCCACAGATTTTTCATATAGGAAACTGCCAGCTGAAGGCGTTGATTATTGCGGATGAAAACTCCGTTCAAAACTCCGCGATAAAATTAATAATGAAATGAAAAATCCTCTTCGATGCATTATATTGACCTTTTATTAATTTTCCTCCCATCAAGTTTTAATAAAAGCTTTTTTCCAAATATGGTTAAAATATTGTGTATTTACTCAAGTCTTCATATAAATATATCAATATATGTAGATACATATGTAGATGTAGTGTTTTCAACGTTTTTATTTTACTGGCCCTGTTTTTTAGTGTGCATTTTTTTACCCATATTTGCACTCTCTGTTTGCGATTGCACATTTTTTGTGTTTGTGATTTCAAATGATTGCATGCAATTGCTGCGATTGTGTGCCCGTTTCCCCGCTGGAATTCGATTGGCATTTGCATGTCGCATGTCGCGGAATCATTAAAAACGTCAAATTTGAGAAGTGCAAACATGATATCTGCCGCGCTGGCCAACATAATCCCGCTGGAGTCGGCAGGAACCGGAAGTCGGAGACAATAAGTATGTCAAGCGCAACTAACTGACGCAGCGACATGCCGCAGATTAATTTGCAACATCCACGGCAACTTGCAGCTCGCTTCCGTTGGAGGGAGGGATTTCAAAATTGTTAAATTGAAATGAAATGCCCGACAATTGGATTGCGACAGGCAAATTGAGAGCAAGGCCCTCGCCCTCGCCCTCGCCCTCTTCCATCTCCACGGATCTATATGGTACGTATACGTATACGTAATGTCCCAGCGAATCCCTGCGCCCCGCGTATCTCTGGCAACCTGAAATCCAGAGCCTTGACGTCGTTTTAATTTTGAGAGAGGGCACGGGGACTTAAAATTAAATCAGCGTGCGGCTATGTCAGATGATAAAAGGGGGTTGTTATTTTAACCCCCCCTCGGCCGCAGTGGCGTACGTCGAACCAGGAGCGGAACGAAATGAGAGGCCCAAAGGGTGGGGAAAATGGAAAGAAACAAAAATCCTGTGTACTTCGACTATCAGATACCTATTTAGCGTGGGTGGGTATACTTGGACTTTTACTTCCTTGCTAACCTATTTGCATATCTATATTGATGACCGCATTAATTCGTGATCATACGTTATTAGGACCTTAAACATACTTTTAAAACTACATAAGTTGCACGTTATTAATATATGTATGCACACTCTTCAGCTCCCGAAATACCCGGCATGAAAATTGTAGCCAGCGGAATCCGAAAACGAATGGAACTTTTTATCCGAGGCGTGCAACCACACCGCCCACCACCCCCTTTACAACGCCCCCTCAACTAAACCACCCCCCCCCCCCCTGCCCCGCTCAGTGCGTGTTTAGTGGGTGGAATGAAAACGCGAAATGAAAATCTGCAGGCAAACTGTCAATTTGCAGCGAAAATTTGATTAGGGTTGACTGCACTTTCACTCAGATCTGCTATAGAAAATACTGGGGGTGGTGCTTACCTGGCGCACCTGGCTGTGGCAAATTAAGAATGCGAATGGGGTAGATGGAGGAGATGGAGGAGACGGAGGAGAAGCCGCCAGAAGCACGGATTATTGGTGGAAAAATGCTCGCAGTGTAATAACAATGAACTTACACTTGGCTGAGTAGTTTCTTGTAAATTGAAGTGGTATTTAAACGCAGTCCTTTTAGTCATTTCATCACTCAAGAAATCAAGTAAACAAGTAAGCAATTTCAGCATTTCTTTATGTGGTTTCTTAAAAATACTTTCTCCATTCCCTTTCAACATTCAACATTCAAGTAAAAGCCAGTTTGCCCTTTCAAATTCATATCGGTTTCTTGATAATTGATAAAAAAAAAGCCTTGCACAGGGAAAAAGTAGGCGCTAGGATTACCGGTGAAAATAAATTCTCAAATACCGAGTAGGGTTCTTTCCAAACAACAAATTAGGGACAGACATAACCTAAGTGGCACAACACCGGGAATTTAAGCCACTTGAGTTTTGGTTTGGCTGGCCGAAATAGTTGCACCACGTAATAAATATTAATTGAGTATTCTTTTGAAGTACTATAGGTAATACTTTGAAACATAAATGCTTTTAGAGTTACATCAAATTTGTGCAAATTTTCTAATACATTTTCTTTTCTTTGCAGCATCCACTTTTCGCCAGCTAATGCAAACATTTTCATTCGGACTATAATTTTGTGCAGTATGCTTACCAAACCACAAAGCCAGAGACATAAGCCTATCGCTCTTGAAGGGGAAAGAAAGGAGCTCACATCTTGGCTGAAAGGCTGAAGGGCTGGAGGGCTGGAGGGCTGAAAGGTGGGCAGCATGGGTTAAGGGGGCAGTGAACAAATAAAGGGGCGTGGCTTGTGGGCTGCAGCATTGTTACCAACTTAGATTAAAAGTGATAGCCAGACAAACGCTCCTAGCAGCGGAACCAATTGAGAAAGCAATCGCAGCTCGGGACAAAACAGCAACAGCAAAAATAAAAAAAGCGAAGACACCAAACGCAAGGAAAATGTGAAGTAAAAACCCAACAGGAACCGGAGAAAGTTAGGGAAACGGGAAATGGGAAATGGGAAATGGGTACGAGACAAGAGACAAAACAAAAACAAATTTATAATTGAAATCAGTGTCAAGACAACCGGAGCAGCAGCAGCAGGAGCAGGAGCAGGAGCAGCCAGGACGATTCAGGACAATTCAGGATGGCACTTAAGTCGAACGGCCAAAACAAGCAGAAGGCACCGGAAAACGGCGGAAGAACCCAGTGCAAGATGCAGATATTAGGGGCAATAAAAGCGGGGCAAAAGAAATGTGAATTCCCAACTAAGGAAGCGCACACAAATTAGCTAATGTTGAATAAGGCCCGAAGCCCAACCCAAAGTCAAAACCAATTTCATTTCCTCAACTTCTCAAGTTCTTGCCCAGCTAAATACAGTTAGCGGCAGCGGCAGCGGAAGCGGGAGAGAGAGAGAGAGGTAGTAGCCCAGCCCCGTCTCACTTGCTCCCGAGGGGAACAAGGCCGTTGCGTCCACAATTGGGTCAACTAACATTCGGAGCACATGGCCAAGTGCGACGGGCCGTGACAGGAGCATGAAAAGGTTTTTAAACAAACACTGGCCTGATCTCCTTAAATGTTGGCCAAGAAAGTGGACAGAAAAGTGTTAAGTTAACAAACACTTGCAAGTGAGACTTCCGCAGGAGCTCCTAAGTCCTAAGTTCGCACAGAGGAAAATATTTAAAATATTCGAAACTAGATTTGAATCTACGTGCAGCATATGGCACATACAGCATTATTTAATTCAAATACTCGTATCTTTTAGTTGGTAGAAACACACTGCGCACCCTTATTTCCCTTAAATGAATTGAGCAAAGCAATAAAAGAAGGCTAATCCCCTGGACCATATTTCTTTGGCTGATTTGGGAAATGACACGGAAAAGCTCGCTAGCACCGCGCAAATTGATTGTCCTTTGTGTCGGGAAAAGGTGAGACAATTACTAACAAATCCATTACCCATTTGTTCCACTCAGTCAGTGAATGCCCCCCTTGCAGCCGGCGCCCCTGTTAAGATGGCTACTCAAAACTGGCAACTGGCTATTTGTTAGCATTTTGCAGTCATTACGCAATCCCCAGTAGCTGCTCCCCCAGCAGGCAGCCCATAGCCCTTAATTAATGGCCACTTTTGGGAACAGTTGGCAGTTTCTAATTTCAAATAAATAAAGGCAATCCCCACTGGCAAGCCGGAGGATCTATTCCCATTCCCCATTACCCATTCCCCATTCCCCATTTCCCATTTCCCACTCCCAAACACATTGCCACACTACCAACAGCATATTTGCAGCCAGACGGACACGTTGGAAATTCAACTAGTCGATTTACCGGAATCAAATGAAAATTCTACACTTGCCAGGCATTTTATCTACATTTCGATCTGGTTTTAGTTTATTTATTTTTTATTTTCTTGCTTTCGGTTTTCGCATTTGGTTGCAAGCATTCCATAGCCGAATATTTCCGCTTGATTGCCACGTGTGGTAATTTCCTCGCCCCGATAAATTTTGGGGCTTATTCCCCCAACTCCTCCGATTCGCCCAGCCTCATCGCATCCTTTGTGCCATTTTTCATGTCAAAATTATTCAATTATTGGCGAAGCGAAGTAAAATAAGCGAAATGTAAGAAAAAGGCAATGGCACAGCAAGTAAAGGACTTGCTTACCAGCATAGACTGGTTGGTTCCCATTTTTGAAATCGCTTGAATATATTGACCTAAATTTCTGCCCATCTAGAATACATGGCTATAGCGGCAATGTATAATTCTCTATATTTCCTTAGCTTATAATGTGCTTTGAAAAACTTTACTTTTGGTGTGCTACCCTCTGCAGTATATACCCCACTTTATCCTGGACTCGTTGGGCGTAAAGGCAGCAATATGGCTTGTGCTGCGATGTGTGTGTGCGTTTGTGTGTGTGTGTGTGTGTGTGTGTGCGTGCGAGAGCTGACTTCCGGTCGCCGCCATCTTGCGGGGGTCACATTTTCTGCATGCATTAATTTACAATTACGATAGGCTGTCGACAGCTGCCTCCCCTCCCCTCCCCTGCCATCCCATCCTTTCCCTCCGTCATCCTAATCGGGATCTGAATCCATCCTTTTGGCCGGGCTACGAACATTATTATGCGAGAAAATGAATTAGGCAAGATTGTATGCGGCTGGTGCTGACCTTTTTGTGCTACTAAACGATTTCGGGTTACAAAAAACGACCCCGTTGACATCTTGGCAACTTCAGTTACTAAAAGCCGAATAATGCCCCTCTGCAGGACAGGTGGGCGAATCTGTCAGCTCAAAGTTCCTGCAACGACGTCCAGACAGCTTGGGCAATTAAATGAATCCCTATCAAAGGATGGATGTGCCGCCCCTGCCCAGGTCTGCAGTCCTGGGCACCGAGTCCAAAGTCCAGAAACCACAGGACAGCTGGTAGATGCTCGACCATTGGCGTCAATCAATTACTCTAGTTGGGAAAACGCTTCTGCGGTGCCACACAAGGATATCGGGGGAACAGGGGGATACTAGTGCCACTAGTATCTTGGCTGGACAAGTGAACTTGGGAATTTATTTATTTAACCTTTTCAAGAGCCGGCTTTAAGGCGGATTTGCTTGGATTTTTATTCAATCGAAATATTTGGCCAATTTAAAGTTAAACATTTGATTGCTTTGCAAGAAAAAACGGCTGAAAATCTACTGACAACTCGATGGAAATCGCAGTGCTTTGAGCCTTTATGGATTGCCATGTAATTAGCCGAACTCACTCGGCAAAAAGCACATACTTCTGCATATTGGTAAACAGGCTGGCAGGTACAAGCCAACTCTATATGTATGTACGTGCACATGGGATGGCATTACAGCGGATTCTCCTACTTTTTGCATTAATGCCATGTTGACCAACTTGGCCGGCTGCCACGAAATGCGACAAACGTGGTAAGAAAAAATATCAAATATATGGATAATGCCGCGTAGCTGCCGTCCCTTTCACAGGACCTTGACTGCACTGCAAAATATATATGTACAGATACTCGTATACACGTATGTATGTGTGACAGTGGAAAAAACGTCGTCTAGGCGAAACGGTTGCGACTTGTTTTTGTGCTCGATGCGAAAAATGTGCGAGTTCGAGTCAATTAATTACAGGCAGACGAGCACAGAATTCTATCCAGCCACAAACACATACACACACATACACACGCACACACATCCCAGCAAGCATACACATACATACATCATCTTTGTGCGTGGCGTTGTGTAGCATACAATTTGGGGCACACACTCACATTTTTTCATGCTCGTACATTGAGGATTCGAATTTTTATGAACAAAAGCGAAAAAGTATGCATTCGACTTGTGTGCGGAATTGGTAACACAAAGGACCGCAAATGCCATATGGCCATATAGATGATGATCCAACATACAGCCGATATATCTTCCATGTGTGTGTGTGTGCGTGTGTGAGTGCGTCCGCATTCGCATAAATGAGCAAACAAATGAACGTCTAATGAGGTCAGAGAACGGGCCAATGGCCATGTCCCGCCCAATAAAAGTTACAGCGCACATGTGTGAAGATGCTTACAGCCTTACACTGGCAGAAAAGGTATGGCAACTAATTGGAGAAATAAATTGTTCTTGGATTTTATTCCTAACCGAATACCAGAATTTATAAACATTACGAGTACTAAAAAGGATATTTAGTTTTATAACAAATTGTGTATAAATTATGCGGTAAAAGAAGTATTATCTGAATGTTTGCAGGAATGTATAAGTATGTTTTCCAGTGCAGACACGCACTTGCACCCCCCTCCCCCGCACACATGCCTTTGGCTATGTTGTGGCACTTACCGTAAACTGCTTGGCCAACAATTAGCAGCATTAGCAGCGAACAGCGTTGGCCGGGGATTAACCTTTGATTCCGCTGCTGCTGTTTGTGTGGCCGCTGCTGTGGTTGTTGTGCGCTGCAAGTGCTTCCTCTTCTTCGCATTTTGTGTGAGGTTTGCCAGCTTCAGTCTTATGGTCTCCGTCTCGCTCTAGCCCGCTCGCACCCTCTCTTTCTGCTGCTCCGCTCGCAGCAAGAGTCCCTCACACGTAGCTGTAAAATAGAGTGAAGAAGAAGAACGACAGGAATAAGACACGGATCGAGAGCATGAACAAGATACCACATGGGCACAGCCATGGCCATAATAATAGTCGCTGAAATATGGTGTAAGATATGGTATAGCCAATAGAAAAATATATAAAATATTTGACATTTCTTTTTTAATGCAATATTTATTTATTATTTATTAAAGATGCTAGCATTATGCAGTGTACTAAGATACTGCTTACTGAAATATACAAACGTGGTTTTCCGCAATCCACTTGCGAGACTCCGAAAGTTGCTATTAACTTGCATCGCGCTGTTCCAGAAGCTTCATAACGGAAATCCAATTGGAGCGAGTGTAAGACAATTGCTCGAGTTTGTTCAAACAATTTTGCGCTCCTTTTTCGTCGCGCTAACAAATGAGTTTTTCCCCAAATTGAGTTTTCGCCGCTGGCGAAATGTCAGCACCCAAATAAATGATAATCCCATCAAGTGTTGGCAAATTGCAGACAAATATATTGCAATTTTTTGTTGGGATTTGGTGAAGGATTATCAAAAATGGAGGCGAATGAGGCGACGGGAGCGAGCAAGGGTGCTGACATGGAATTCAAAAATGTAATTAATTTGCTGAAGTCGTGCATTGTATTTATTTTGTAATTATAAAATAATTACTGCACGCCGCCCAAATGAATGCAATATGTGTATATTTAAATTAACCGCATTGTGGCCGCTTAATGAAGCAAAAATTGCTAATATCATTACAACCAAAGCTGGAATTTATCGCGAAAATTCCATGATGATAATTATTTTTCTAAGTGATCGTACTCTTTGGAACTGCACTCTTTGCGACAAATATCGTCCTTTGTCGCTGACATCATTTGATGAAAGTGAAATCTTGGCGAACGTAAAAGCAGAGCACGCTGCACACGCTCACCTCGTTTTTTTCGATTTTTCCGGACCTTCGACTGCACCTGGATGACCCAAATGTGTTGGGCAGGGAAGGAATTGGGGGGTGGGATGAGTTGGGTGAGTGGGCAGGGTTTGGCGCACTGCAGCCCCCGAAAAGCGCCCCCTCGCCGCCCCTGCGGCGCCATAAAGCATGACCCAATTGAATTGTTACGCTCGTGCTAATAAAATTTTATGTGCGGCCATTATTAGGCTCTTGTGTCTGTTCGTGTCCTGCGGCCTGCGGCTCCACAACAAACAATGTCACTGGGGGTCCTTCGGCCCGCCTATTTACACACGCAAAGTTAAAACTGCTTTAATTCGCTACGTTTTGAGTCCTTGTAATCGCAGCTGAAGTACTGAAGTACCAATTTACAATGCTTACAATTATTATAAACTTGTCGTGCGTACTTTTTCAAAACGCGTCTAAGGCCACTTTGAAATAAAAAAAATGTAATAGAAGCATAATTTGCATTCTCTCCTCCCTATTCCACCAACTACCAACATTTATTCTCAGTGCCATCTTATGTGGGCTTAAGTGTGTACTTTCCCTTGTTTTTGCGGTACTATTGGGTCCACGCGACAGTTGGAAATTTTATTTTGATACTGTGCTGCTGCTTTTAAGACGAAACTAATTTGTTTCCTTTATTGATTTTTGGGCGATCCTGGTAGAGGCAGCGCTTTTCCGCATTTCCACAAGTCGCCGGTCGCGATGGCGTCCAAAATTTATGCATAACTTTGCTCTTTCCGAATCTTTGATATCCAAACGCTTTGATTACACGCCCCGCCACCCAATCATCCATTTAGCCATTCTTTACCCCCGATTTTCCACTTTATTCTCTGCATGTTTTTCGCATTTTTTGCGCTTCAGTTGTCTTAGGCGATTCCTCGTGGCGTTAAGTACTCGAAAAAAAAACCAAAAAATAACCAAAAAAAACGAGAACGCAGTAAAAACATTGAGGGAAAATAATGGGGGAAAACTGAGGCTACTTGAAAGCGGTACAAAAGCTGCCCCGCCCACACGATTTGCATGAAGGCGTCGAGACAAAAGGGCGCTAAATTTCTGTATAGGGATCATGGCCAAAAATGGGACATTGCCCTGGACTTTCATTAGGCCAAAAAACGGCGAAAACAAGGGCAAAGTGTGCGATTGACGCAAATTTCTGGTGTCGTTTGTGGGCAAAAAAAAAAGAAAAGGGTTGAATTCCGAATGAATTTGCAAAAGGATTTCGCCTGGCTATCGGTGGAATTTTTATTGCGGGCTCTAATTTCCTCAATCAAAGAAATCAGCTCTTTACGCCATGATTGATCCCAAATTATATACAAGATTGTAGATTGTTAGAGCAAATATTTTACTAGGCGACCTAATATACATACATGTACACGTACACCCAAATTCAAAATATTGAAATGAAAATTCCGATTGGCAAGCTAACAAAAACTTTCGCACCAGCGCGGAGCCAAGACACATATGTATATTCTCATCAATTTGCCATAATTTCTGGCCCCCGGAAAACTGCCATAAAGTGTCGTAAAGTGCATTAGAGCACACTTGGCATAACGCAGCCAACAATAAGGAAACGCCAAGGAGCCAGGACATCCAGGACTACAGGACTTCAGCAGACTGACAGGAAAAGAGCAACACAAGTCCAAATGTGCGGGTGTGCGGGTTGTATATGTGTGTGTGTGTGTTTTTGCATAAATATTCATGGTAGGCGGGGTGAAAATGGTGGGCGGGGCTGTGGGTTTGGCCACAAGAGCTGCGCCAGCGGGGCGACTAACACCTTCTGGCAAAGCAAAAAAAAAAAAAAAAACGAAAATGAAAGTGGGGGGAAAGACAAAAAGCGAGGAAAAACACAGGAGGGAAATTCCCCGCTGTCGTTTGCCGTTTTGCCATTCCTGCCCGATTCCCCATACTTTATGCCCATTTCTGATTGTTTATTAGTGCGGCAAAGTCCAACGAGTGGGCCCCCAAAGGGGGCGTGGCCGATGGGGAAAGGCATTTTTAATGCCTTGGTACATTTATTGGCGTGTTTTACGCGCCATAAACTGAAATTCATAAACATTTTTTATGCACTTACATGTGTAAATGTGTTCGCTTCGCTTTTGGTTTCCAGGAATGCATCCTGGGGGCTGAGTGTGTAGGGTTAAGGGCTCTGCCAAAGGTAACATACACATATTTTGTGTCGAGGTGACGGCCCTTTTCTCTGGTGTGTGTGTGTGTGTGTGTGTGTGTGCTTGTATGGGTGTTATCCTGCATTGCGAAAATGCGGCATAAAAATTCATTTTATTGCTTACGTTTTTGTATTGTGCTGCTACCCCGCCTTTGGACATCTGTGGGCATCTGGGGTTAAGGGGTCGTCTGTCTTAGGTGCAGTTGGGAATTATACATATATGAGCACGTAGGAGCAACAGTTTTTAGCCCAGTTACGGCTTTGAAAAATGTAAACGAGCGTAAGCATAACAAAGCATTTGAATACCCTCTGCAGGAATATAAAGCATCACCATCAGAAGGCCGCATTTCAAATTACTCTAATAAGCAAACTAATAAAAATGTTTATACAGATGTTCGTTGTAATTATATCATTTCTCTTTGAACACAATATCCCCGTAGCATAAACCTAATTAATATCATGTTAATGAGATAATAATACAATAATAGAATCACTTCTTATCATTGCCTTGATACCCATTTACGGACCAAAGCTGTAAGCATTTTTCCACTTCAATGCACCGGAAAATGCCGGTTATGATCGAGAGGAACTGGATTATTTAAGCCTTTCCCTAAACGTTTTACCGGCATACGGCATACGGCATACGGCATGCGGGGCGGGACCTCCTCCAGGTTGCCAACTGACGACAGGCCACTTGCCAAAAATGGCGACAAACCAGGGCGACACATTACGCATACGCATACGCACATTACGCATACGCAGCGTGGGTCGCCCTGGGGAGTTCATGCATATGCAAAGGATGCGAGTGCGGATGCGGATGCGGATGCGGATGCGAATGCGGATGAGGATGAGGACGAAAGCGTATGGGTGACACTGATAAGGGCATTAAGGACTCCACTGACTCTGCGCAGGCCATTCGAAATTGGCAGCACACTCGATTTGGTGTGCCATCTTGGGGTGATAATTGCGCCCGACCGAGAGTCGATAAGGTCAAAGGTTGCTCAGCGGACCAAAGAAATGGCCAAACAATGGGCCAAAGAAAATTGGCAAGAGCCAAAGTTCAGAGGCCAGCACCTGCACACAATTGGAACCAAAGTTATGACCGAGACAAACAAGGCAGCACTCAGCGAAAACTTCGTCTACATGCGAGAATTATAATGATTTCGAAATAATAAAAGATAGAAAAGAATTATAACCTTGATTTACTATATATTATAGTAATAACAACTACTATAATATATAGTAAATCAAGGTTATAATTCTTTTCTATCTTTTATTATTATATAGTGTAATGTAATGTAATGTACTATACATTATAGTAGTTGTTATGTAGTGTATGCTCCCGGTTCTTTAATAAATTGTAATAATCCAGAGTGTAGATTTTCTCAGTGAACAGCTGACGGGTGGGAAAGGCGCTTTCCTTGGAGAGGTTTGCGCCGACTCATGTGCCATGAAAATTGTTTTCATTTCCAATTCCAATTATTATTTTTATGTGCATTCATTGTCTGCCGGCCACGCATGATTTTATAGCCAAAGTGCTGAGTCAGCGACGAGGGTATGGGAAAATAGAAACACACTCCAAGTCTACTGTACTTGATTAATTTGAACAAGTTCGTTTGAAAGGGCCACCAGCTCCCCGCCTCCATCTCCCCCTCCCCGCCACTTTCCATCTCAATTACCTACTTTATATTAACAGCGCTGTTTCACTCTTGACTGGCCACCAAAGGCGGCGCCCCAGCCCTGTTGCCCCAAAAAATCGGTTCTCGAGGATGCCATGACTTCATGCCTCGTACGTGTCGCTGGGTCCTTGGAATTGAAACAAATTCGAACATGGCCCTGGCAAAATGGCAAAAACCTGCCCCGTCACATCTACATAAAGTAACAACGGCAACAACAATTACTGCCCATGAAAGCCGAGCGAGGAATCTGTTGACATGGCCATGGAACCCAAATTAAGTGCACCGTGTGGCGAATCTTCAGTAACTTGCCCTGAGAGTTCTTTTAATTGAATGCTAATTATATCACAATGTCATTCTATGATTTGACATAAGGGCTTAAGCGGGAATTTGTGTAAGCCTAGCACACTTAATGTACGAATATTAAAATTAAGTATTTACTAAGCCAGCAACGCACAATTTAAGGCTTACTGCTGGGTGGGCTGGGCTAAGCCAGCTAAGTCCTCTTAAGTCGCCTCAACAAATGTGTGACACTTTCCAATTGGCAAGGACGAAAGTTCACCTTGAGCTAATCCCGCCCGCGGCAGTGTTAAAGTTTTATTTGCTGCCATTTGCTGGCATTTGCTGGCATTTGCTGGCCCCACTTCAGGCACTCCTTGACTTTTGGGGCGCACTCGAGGGCTGGGCTCCGCAACCACTGTGCGCTTAAGAGGCGTTGAAATTAGCCCGGCCCCACCGCCAGGTCAACACCCACCCACAAGGACAGCCCCACCCATCCCATGCCACCCATGCCACCCATGCCACCCGTGGCAGCCACCGTGCTGTGGCAGCACCCACAAATTTTGCGCCGCCATCTTCATCTTCATTGTCGTCGTGCGACGACGGCGTTGTTCAAGTGGCGCTAGATAAATGCTAAATTCATGTCTGGCGGGCGCCCAACATTATTAGATGGGTGGTTGGGCACTGCCCGCCCACTCCACGGCCTTGGCAACACACGCTTTAGTGCACATTAAGACTTGTTTACGAATTTGCTTCAAACACGAAATTAATTTGTAAAATTTCGAAATTCTCCCCTGGCAAACAGAATGCTCGGCGATGGCTCCTTTAATTAGTGCCCATGCCCCCTGCGCTTTCCATCCGAACGGGCTTGTCCAGGACAACCGAGTGATTTTGTTGTTATTTAGCCAGCTTGCAGAAATTCCCAACCTCAATGGACCCAAAGGACGACAGCATGTTGGCCACGTTTCACATTCCAGTGTCTTAATCTGATCTCTTTTTTTGGGTAGTTTCTTTTTTGGGACTTTTTTTTTTCTGTGGGCAAGTCCCTTTACTTTTTGGCACGCACTGCAGTTTTATCCAATTTGTATTTATAGCAGACTGCGGACTGGATGAAAGGAGGAAAAGGACGCAAGGAATGCTCCCGGGGCCCAAAACCTCAAAATCTTGATTGATTTGATTTCATTAGGGCGAAAATATTCCCGGCATTTCATGTGTCATTTTTTCAATATTTCGTTTGTCACTCGCAGCGCAGGAAATGCGAGGAGCCTCCGTTCATAAATTTCTCAAAACTCCGCAATTCGAGATTGTAGATCGCAGACAATCAATTTGTGGCTGACAAATGCAGTATGATTAAATGAATCAGTTCATATATCAAGCTCCTTTTAGGCAGGCAGTGTAATAAATATGTCAGTCGCTGTGGCAAACAGATTTCTGGTTATATATTTTCGCTTCTGTCTGTTGCCTTGGCTCCTGCTGATGTGATTTCGTGATTTCCTTCGACGTTATCCTGTTTGTATTTCCCTTTAGTTTACTTTGTTTTGTTTTATTCCCGCCTCCATCGGCGGGTCCTTCTTCGCCTTGATTTGCTGGCTTGCCACTGACTTGGGCCAAATTTCCTACAAGGGACACCAAACGCCCTGGATGGCAACATCCAGGACACTGAGTGGGGTGCAAAGGATGCCAAAGTCTGCCACAAATTTGAGGGGATAATCGCAATATGTGGAAACCGTCTCTTATGGGATTATAAGTTTGTTTGGGATTTGTAAGTTTGAGCGCCTTCGATCTGCCGATCAAGTTCATGTTCTAGGTAATGTGAGTAACATTGCGGCACCACTCTAAAAAAATATTCCAAATATTTGTACAATGACTAAACCAATAAGACGTTCAATTAAACTGCGTTTCTCCATTCTCCATTCGCATTTCTAAGCGAAGCTAGCAAAATTGAAGAATGAATTGATGATGTAAAACCCCCGGGCGGATACTTAAGTCAAGACCAATTATATTTGCTCTATGTTAAGCAAACATTTATGCCAGCAAATTTTGCAATAGCTCAAAGAGACGGAAAAGCATTTTATAAAATACATTTCTTTTCTGCACACTCATTTTTGACTATATATTCATAGGAACGAGTACATACCATACCAGTTGGTCGAAACTTTTTGCTTATTATGCTTGGCATAAAGAGTTCGTATATATTCATGTTATGTGCTGGTAGTGCATGTGTACATAATGATATTAAGTATATGAGAATGTATATGATACAGTGGCTGGCAATATTTTAGAAGCGCGAGAACATTATATATGCTATGTATCCTTCTATCAAGTGATACACATATTTTTTGGATACATTTGGTAATATACACAAGCATTTTAATTTGGCATTTATTCTCCATTTCTGTTATTTTTATTAAACGGCTTAAATTCATGTTATTTTTCGGGCAGACTTGTATAACTGTACACTATGTCATTGCCACATTTGGTGGCTTACCACTTGGTTTGAGTTTCTGGCTAATTCAGGCGTCTTGGCACGCCGAAAGCATCATTAAGACCAAAAGAATGTGGGAGAGGAGGAGCTGGGTAACTTGGGAATGAAATGAGCGGGTTTTCGGGGGGATAGAATCTTTAAAGCCTCGCCAGCCATTTATCAACTGATAGCCAAGTTCTGCGTGTGCCAAGCATAAAAACTAACTTTTAGCTACTTAAAGTGAACTTAAAAACATGAAACAACTCCCTAGTGAACTGCTTCATTTCCCGACGCAGCGACAAGGCGACAGGACGCAAAAGAGACGGATGATGGGGCAGCGAAAGAGATAGCAGCAGTGGCTAAGAGGACTGGTTTTTGGCGGAAAAGTTTCAGTTTGAGTAAATACTATCTAACAGCCATCTACACCAGGAGAAAACGTAGTTTCGATTCCACTTCAGATATCAATACTAAGGTCTGCAATGCATACACAGCGAAAATATTTCATAATATGACAGTACCTAATAAAAAGAAAGTTCTTTCATCATAACATTGCTAAAAGTTATTATAGAACAAGAATATCAACCAACACGGCTGATCTCATCTTATTTTGAAGTGGCATATCCTTAAATGTTTGTTGCGCAATTCCCTAAAAATCTGCATTCAAATTTAGAAATTTATCTTTTAAAATTTCTTTTTTTAATTTTTCTGATGTAGTGTTCTAGAAATTCACAAAAATCAAATATGTTCCAAAGCTGAAGTTCTAAACCCCATAACTCAACTTATCTTAATCGGATTTTGAAGTGACATACCTCTAAATGTTTAGAGGGCGTGGCATATAAAAACTTGTTCTTACCAAAAGATAGATATACAAGGGTTTTATTCCCCGCAAGCTTTATGTATAACAACAAATGTAATTAGTATAATAACAAATACATTATTAAACATTATTATTATTAGTTTTCTACAAATTATTGTCATCCGATTGAAGTCAACCAAGAACATGGATTTTAGCTTATTTATTCATATGGAAAACTGGTTTTCGATAACCATATTTAATAGGCCTATGACTAAGAGCCGGAACAGCAATTAATGCCATGAACAGCATGCGAATGACGCTCAGCAATACTCATTCCATCCGATCTACACCAACTAGAACTAATACTACTTTTAATTAAAGCCGGAACGTTTCTAATGGATACATCAATAATTAAACGACCATCAAGCTCTGTGTTCCAGCTTGATGCCGACTTGGTCGTGGATGTAAGAGCCATACACGTATTTATGAAATGAAAATGTATAACAATACTCCAAATTTACCTATTTAAAAAAGTGCGGAGAAAAAAAGGAATTGATTTGGAAAAAAACTTTTGTTATAATTATAGTTATAGTGGGCGTGGCATGCCCTGCGTCTATGTCGCAGGAATGTGCACGCTTAATCTAAGCCTTCTAGCCTTTTATAGACAGACGGACAGACGGACAAACGGACAAACGGACAAACGGTCAAACGGACAAACGGACATGGCGAGATCGAATCCGCTATCAATCCTGATCAGGAATATAGATACTCCATAGGGTCGCTTCCATGGAAACCTGTTACATACCACGTATACCCTCTTCCTCCACGAGTAACGGGTACAACAAATGCAAGCGACCCTTTTGCAACTAAGACTGCTGGTAAACTTTTCCCCCAGTGAACAAAGAACTCGCAAAGTGAAGAGGGAGCACAGAATGAGGGGAGGTGATGGTGATGGTGGTGGTGGTGGTGGTGGAAATTGTCAGTTCAGGCAGCCCTGGTGGACACGTTGAACGTTTCTAAATTCAATTTGCAAAAGTTGAAAGCTAATGACGACGCCCGAAACTAAGTGGCCACTTGATTTGACTGAAATTTGTTGGGCACATTATCCAGGCGCTCTGCAGGCCGCCGACCTTTTGGAGAAAAGCCCTTTCGCTTTCCCGGAAAATGTTCAATGCTGCGCGGCTAAGTGCAAGTTTAAACATGTCAAACGGCTGCGCTCCAAGTGCCAGCCGTGGGTGAATAAAGAACCCTTAACGCGCGCCCCACCTCAATGCGAACTGGCTCACATTTTCCATTTTCCATTTCCACACCTTCCACCCGCCGTCAATTTCTTATTCGCTGCCTTTCAATAAATGATTGCGCTTCGAGGAGCGAGCGGTCCGCAGAGTTGTTGTTGGCCACTCAACTATCCATTTCGGCCAGTCCCCCCCTCCCCCCCCAACCAGCCCTCTTTCCCCAACCACCTGCATGACATTTGCAATCGTTTTTACCTCTCGCTTTTTCCGCTCGACTGAAATATGAAGTTCTGCCAATAATTTTTGGCTGTAAGAGAAAAATGCACTCGGTGACACAGCAGAAGCTCAAGGGATACTGTCCAGTAATGGCCCTAATGGAAACGGCTGTAAGCGAAATAATACGAGTATCTGAAACAATAGTTGAGCGGGCGAAACTTCAAGATATATTGGGAGGATATTATTGTAATAATTATTTGGGATTTTGCAAAACGAACCAATCTAATCTAGCTCTTTGAATACTTGCATATAGACTTTAAAATAAAGCCACTTTACTATGCTCTGCACAATTAGGATGAATTAAAAAATAATAATGATTTTGCCTTCTTTACTAAGTAGCTGTCAGTGGTAGTCGAAGGAAAAGCTTATAATTATCACATTAACTGGCTTTCCCTTTTGACACTTTTCCAGCTCCCTGCATTTTTCCCGTTGTCCTCGAATGCCTCGAAAATGATTCGAACATGGTAAAATTACCCATAATTGTCACCGCTTTTTGCAGCCTTTATTCTGGAGCCCATGGTTTTCTTCTTTTTTTTTTTGCTTTTTTTGTTTTTCACTTGCCCAGTTCGTTCATCATGTCGTTGGGATCTTCATAACCACTTTTGGTGACTTTTGTTCCGAGTCAACAGCATGGAATGGTTGCAGTGTGAAAAATTCATTTAAGCAGTCGCTAAACTCCGGCATCATATATCATCCTGGACAGAGGAGGAACCAGGACCGCAAAGCGAGGGGACGCAGGGCGCAGGGGTGAGCAGGGGTGAAGGGACGAGGAGCGGAGCAAGGCAAAGGAATGGCGAAATTGGCAAGGAGCCCGAAGGATCCGAGGAGGAAAGGACCTCGTCCTGTCCTGGCTATATACTTGCGGCCACGCTCGGCGCGCCTAGTTCATAAATCATTAGGCTCGATTGTCTGGCTAACACGCTCAGGTCCCACTTCTCTCCCACAACACTGGGAGAAAAGTAGCCAGACAATGCTTAACCCGCAAGAAATGAAAATAGTTCAATATAATCAGGAAAAACAGAAGAGTATAGTACATAGAAAAAAAAAGAAAATATTCTACGAGTATAATAAGAAATATATAGAAAAGTGTTAAAATATAGAGTAATGAAGCACAATACGTGTATATAGCGATTATTTGCTTCTAAAATACAGATAGATGTTTGACCTTATTTCTTAATTCGTAACATTTTTTCCCCGTGTACTTTCCGTGCTTGCCTGGCACACACTAAATTAATAAAGCATTTGCTATCTCCCACAGTCCCATCCTCGACCCCAAAAAGCGACAGAAAAAATAACCAAGGAGGCAAAATCCAAAGTAATAAGAACGGTAAGCCCCAAAAATTGCAGCTTCAAAAAAAGATAATAAGCAATGAATTATCCTACACGCAACGAATTTCAAAATCAACCTCAACTACTACACCCAGCCCAACGTACAGATACAGCTATATCGCTATATCGTGCTGCATACACGTATGTAGATGGGTGTGTGTCCTTTTGGAATTTATCGCACGTTACGCCTGATGCTGAGAGTTGTAATTTTTCATGAACAACCCGGGAAAACACGC
The DNA here is from genome assembly GCA_005876975.1 of Drosophila orena. Classification (NCBI taxonomy): domain Eukaryota; kingdom Metazoa; phylum Arthropoda; class Insecta; order Diptera; family Drosophilidae; genus Drosophila; species Drosophila orena. The sequence continues at coordinate 233,236 of VCKV01000299.1, forward strand.
AAGTGGAAAACGCTGAGCAAAACGAAGGTGGCGGATGGCGGGTGGCGGGTGGAGGTAGGAGGGATCAGGAGAAGGATGGATGTGGAGCTGCAAGATGAAGATGGAGCGACAGTGCCTCACATGACTGACAAACGATCCAAGGCAAAGTGATGCCCACCAGCCAACAGACAAATACGTTTTATTTGAAGATTTGATCTGTGATTTTGTACAAATATTGTACACATTCAACGGCGCATTACAACAGCTAATCATTTCACTTAATGGTGAATGATAATTTGATAAACAACGGGTTTTTGAAAGTATCTCCACAAACTGCAAACTGCAAACCGCAAACCCCATGACTGTAGCTCATGTCTAGTACTAGTACTATTACCATATCATCGCTGACACTTTTGTCGCCCTTTCGCATACGTGTATGTAAGCAAAACAGGTGCGTTAGTGAGTGTTAGCACGTGTCTGTGTGCGACGGTGTGTGGTGTATGCTGTATGGTGTATGGTGTGTGGTGTGTGACGACAACAAACTTCATGAAAAGGATAAGCTGAGCGAACAAATCCACACGCGCGCACATAATGCAAGATTAATTTCTGATGTCATTATAAATAAAAGCCCGAGTATTTTATAGCCACCCCATGCAAAGCGAAGAAAGATGAAAAAAAGCCTGAAAAATGCAAAAGCACACTCTACCAAGTCCAAAGGAATTTGCCAGCAGTGGACAAAACACTCACTCACTCACTCACACACACACACACACACACACCACACACCACACACACACATGCATAGAAGAGTTAGGTAATATGGGGCGTATACGCAATGCCAATGGGGGCGGCAAACCGAAACCAAAGTCAACGACCACAAGAATAATGTTGCATTTTATTTCTCCCGACAGTAATTCGCGGACGGAACGGTTTTTGTTCACTTAATCGGATTTGCGCACAAGCAGACACACCCACACACCCACAGACCCACACACATTTAGCATTTTGGCCAAGAGACCATCATAAATTCCGGCAAATGACAAAACACATTTAAATGCGTTTTCTTCCATTCTCTGTGCCACTTGTCGGTCGTTCTGGGCCAACTCTCGAAATGGTTAACTAAGGAATGCATAATTGGTTCATTAAGGGCAAGCGGGCATGACCCCTTACCCCTGACCACTTAAAAAACCCATTTGAACGCAAATTGAATGCTATATAATTCAGTTGAATTAGCGATCTAGAAAAGGAAATGGTGAACAAAAAAAAGGTACCACAAAGCATTCAGTATTTTACAAACCCTTTAATAATGTAAGACATCACCTTTATGTATATAGTAAAACACTCAAATGAGGCACACTTGTTAGATGGCTGTCATATAAGAGCGCTGCGATAATCTTCAAATTCAGAAACAATTTGCTAATCAAACAGATACCGGCAAAGTTAAGCCCATTAAAATTGATGCAGTTTTGGTCGAGTTATGATCGAGTAAATGTTCGGATTTGAGGGTAGCGTATTGGCCACCAATCTCTGCCCCTCTACTCGTATATATTTCGATTCCATACCATTGGCCAAAACAATTTCACCATCCGCTCGGCGGGCATTAAAAATTAATAACTACACACAAAATATGATTTCCACGAACGGCGGCCGGGAAATCCAATGAATTTTCAAATATATTGAAATGTGCGGTCAGTTTATGGAAGAAATGCCGAGGTGTGGCATACATGTACATACATACATACATACATACATACATACATACTCGCTGGCTGATAAACCGTTTGTCTGGGCAATTATAAATGCATAAATGAATATGGCGTTGCGAGTAACAAGCAACAATTTTTCATGCCACATTTACGAATTATTATCCCAGACACACCCACACCCACACCCACATCCACATCCACATCCACACAGGCTAATCAAATTTTCCAGGTGCTAACTGAATTTTGCGATAGAGGGAAAGCGAGCGGTGTAGAGCAGGTATTCATTCAATTAGCCAGAGTGAGGACATACATCAATGTTCCACAGCTGCTGGCCCAACTTTCTTCGCCCCCTTTTCCCACTTTTCCCCACTCTTTCACGCCCCTTAAGTGGGCTGATGAACTGAAATGAGCCAGCAAACGAGAAGAATGAACAGTGAGAAGAACTTCGGATCGCCAAAATGCTGGGTTCATTTCAGGAAATACTCGTAAGCAATTCAATCCGACGAAAATGGGGCTCTGAACATTGCAAGGTTTTATAGCTAATGGAGCCACTGACATTTCATCAGTACTATAGGAATGCCCAGCCCATAGTTAACCCCTCTTTCTTGCAGTGTGCTGGAGTGAAGAAGGGGAAGGAGGCTAAGCGATGGCCGGCTCACCTGATGACCTGTAAGGCATATTCAGCACTTTTGGCCCATTGTCCGTTCCCCTACCTCATTCGCTCCCGTATAAACCTGTCCGCTTGTCTGGATGGCAGGACAATGTATTTAGCTTCTACTTGGGTCCTCGGCTAGCCATTTATTTTAATGTCCTTGTTGGTGTTGCTTTTCCCCTTGTTGTTGTTGTTGTTGTGGCCAGCCTCTTAGTCCTTCTAATTGTTGCCATTTTTGTTGCATTTCTCAATTTGTTTGCACACTTATCACATGGAGTTCTTGCCGTCCCGACATCGCCATCCAAATATCGGTCCAACCCCAGTTTTCATTAGCTCTCCAGACGGTCAAGATCCTCATGGAGCCACTTCAATTGAATGAGTCTGATGAATAACTCACGAAAATCATTGACTCGAATCTGTAGAGTTGGGTACTTGAGACAAATGTGCAAATGTGAATTTAAACAACTTGATATACAACGAAATGTAAACAGTTTGATTACTTTGAACTGGCTGTCTTGACTCTGTTTTTTTTTAAAAGTTACACTCTCTCGACTTTAGTTATGTAATTAGTAATAAGCTATGTATTTATTTTATTTATTCAACATTCACACATTCAAATTAATGATGCATTATTAGTCAAATTGAATTACCACATGTTCGTGGCTTTAAATACTACAGATGTTTTGCTGTTTGCACAATGTTTCAACACTTTTTAACTCCCATAAATTTGTACACATCCAAGAAAACATATATCAAATAAAACCAACAACATATTAAGCAGCAACGAAAACTTTGGCCAAACCAAACTCTTCAAACTAGCCAAAAAAAAAAAAAAAAAAACGTAAACAGCCGAAAAAAAAAAACGAGAAGTGCTCAGGACAACATTTTCAGCGCTTAGTCACGCACAAAACTTTTTCGAATAATATTATCTGAAGAGGGGAAAAATAAAATAAAATAAAACTAAGAAAAACAGATACTCAAAACGCCCACGCGGCACGCCCACACGCTTAACAATTCAATTTGGGCGGCATAAAAAATGGGAGATGTGGCGGGACGAGATGTAGATAAACTTGGTACAAGGAAACCAACAGATAAAAACTGAATGGACTCCAAATTTGTTTTGGGTTTTCCCCAAAACTTGCCGATGTGTGAGTGTGTGTGTGTTGTTCTTCCTTTTTTTTTTGGGAATGTGCGAAAGTGCAGCAAATCGTTGCAAGTACCGCCGATCCAGGCCGCTTAAGTTGAATCCCCACTTCTGTCTGCGCGCCCGAAAAAGTTTAATTGTTCGCCTTGGACTCACAAAGTCCCTAAAGCGCCCCAAAAGCCACCCAAAGCCACCCAAAGCCACCCAAAGCCACCCAATCCATGGCAAGCCACCCACATCACACACTTCATTCGAGCGCTTTGTTGTTGCGATTGCAACATTTGAAGAAATAAGCAAAACCCGAAAACAAATTTCAAGCAAAACGTGCAACACGAATAAATAAAATTGAGCCAAGCCAAAGCAAAGGCAACAGAGAATCAAATAATATAAAATGAAATAAAATAAAGTAGGAGCGCACACACAATAGGTATATAAATAAAAATAAGAACGGAAACAAATGCGAAACACAACTTCAAGGTTGAGTTGTTCACGTGATCGGCTGAAAATTCAACTCACTCACGATAATAAAGAAATATTTTGTAGTGCATTAAAACGCAAGTTCAAGTGCATTATTATCTTATCTATTTAATGCTTGCTTCGTTTGCAAACATGGTCACATTGGTTACGATAAAGCGTTATCGTAACACGGTATTCATTACGCTAACGATGTTTGCATTGCTACAATAATTATAGAAGTGATATACAATATTATAGTCAATGAATGAAACAGAAATAAATACTTCAGAAGCGGTCACATTATTTATCCTAAATGCCAGTTTTACTTGCAACGAAATGAATCAGTACATGCAGAAAATGGGTAAATAGTAAATAGCAAAAAGTTCGTGACACGACTTCAGCACTTTTAAAATGTTGCGAAATTTGCATGCAAAATCGCGATGCCGACGTGGAAAAATGGAAAAGCTGCCACACGACAGCAACAACAACAATTGAGGCAAAGGAACAACTGCAATTATTCAACAATTTGCAAGGTTCGCTGGTGGGAAAAAGGGGCGTGGCCGGGGCAGCGGCTGCAGGTGGGCGGCAATGTTGGGAGTGGGAGTGGCCGGCCTGGAAGAAAAGTTCTTCAAACTTTTGCCATGCAAAAGTGTGCTCGAATATATGTGCGGAAATTGTACATACCTTTATATACGTGTATGTATAGAAAATATAATATTTTCTTTATGCTTTTTATTGCTATTGTTGCGTTTGTTTTCATGGCAATTTTCAGCGAAACTTTGGTCGGACTCTTTGTTGCCAATAATAAATAATAATAGCATAGAAGAATTGAGTGTTTTTCCCCTTTTTCAGTATTAATAGCATTAGCTGAACGAGCCTTTATTTAATATTACCTAATGTCACTGCTTTATTTCAATGCAATTGCACCAGCACTTTGTCAACTAATTGTTAGAGCTTAGTACGAAAAAAAACCTTGATTTGCATAATAGATTCAAAGCAAATGGTTGCTCCAAATAAAACAAAATTAAAATTTCACACGATTTCAACGAAAATTTGGTAGCCCTGTTAATATTTTAGTATGATTAAATCCAAAGCGGATTATTAAATAAATGTTTTATTTCACTTCTTTCCATTCTATAATTGCAATTTTCTTATTTAAAAACAATGTTTAAGGGGGCTTTGTTGTTAGTTTACCTCTTGATATTCATTGGTTTGTGCAACACGTGTACGTCTTTTACTTGAGTGAAAACGCCTCACTTCATTTATGTAAATGCTCTTAACCCACTATAGCCCATTCGGCTCAGTCAATCCCCCGACTTTAGCCCATGCCCATCACTCACGTACGAGTTGTTCCCACACAGTTTGTTCCCTGTCCAAGTCTGTCTTGTTTACACGTTTTTTTTCGGATCTCTACGCTTATTTTTTGCAGCTTCCATAGTTTTATTTTTTCCGTACCGCTGTCTGTTGGTTTATTTTGCTGTCTTGGCAGAAAACCGTGTAGTCCGATGCAGTGATTCTGCTGCTGTTATAAAATATGAGCTTGAATTAGGCTACCATAGACACACCCATACACTGGCAGCGTCACGCACACACACACACACACACACGTACGGCATAGACAGGACATATTTGTGCAAAGTTTTCATATATTTTCGTGCCTGGAGTTTGGCCCGCTCCGAGCGGCAGCTGATAAAAAAGGATGTAAAGTGGATGGGGGACAGGGGACAGGAGACGCGGAACACGGACCAAGGGACTGGGAACTGGGAACTGGGAACTGGGAACAGGGAACAGGACATATGTCCTGCAGGGATTCGCCTCCTGGCTCCTGGGCTCACCGAAAGGTGTGAGCGAGTGTGTGTTTTGTCAAATGTGCACTCATTTCTGCTGAAAAATTGAAGTACATGCATGACTGCTCCAACCTGTCACAGGCCACCACCCACTCGACCATCCTGAAGACTCCTCGTCCACACGCAGAGAAAAATGTAGTTTGAACTCGCTCACTAAGCACGATAACCTTGGAAAAATTCCAAAACATTGTGTCGAATATTACAGAAAATTGCTGTCATTGCAAATAAATGAACTGGAATGTGCAATGCTACACATTATGGAAATTTGAAACAATTTCGGCAGAGGTATAACTTTTCGTATAATAAATAAACATATATGGGCATTTATTATGCTTTAAAATGGGCAATCCACTAGCTTATTCAACATGATTTCTTAGACAACTACACTATATACTTATGTAAATAATCATATTATTTTCCTTTTTTTTCCAGCGTGATCAAGCCTTTTAGCTTGTAGTTTATTTTCGGTTTCGTTGTTACTATGTTTCTTACTTTTTTGTAGATTTCATAAGATTTCCGGTCACTTCACTAATGAGTTTTACAATGCCCCGTAGCACAGACTCTCGAGCCCTGGAAATTGTTGATACAATGTCCTTGCACAAACAGTCCTTAAATCCAATCCTTTCTTGGACAAACAGCCATGTGTGTATGTGTGTGCTTAATTTAATTTCCCATTCTTCATCTCGGTCTGGTGGTTGCGTAAGTGTGAGTGTTGAGTGTGTGTGAGTGTGAGTGCGAGAAGAAAGAAGGCCATTTCCATTGAGCCGTGCCTCTGTTTGTCTTCTGTTGGGCGAGGTCATCTTTTACGGAGGAAGCTGCCTCCGCTTAAGGAAAAACTTTACAACAGCTAAGTGCTTAATTTATGTTGCTCGACTAATTCATTGAGATGGTCGTCGCTGGTCACAGATAAGTTGGAAAGTCCCACTCGAGAACCTGACAAAAGGCCGAGGTGAGGCTGCCACTTTTAGCAGCAGGGCACATAATTGGGTGGTCGTTTGTGTGAGATGCCGGAAAAGAGCACGATAATATTTAAAACACACATTTTTAACTCAATTTGCTACGTAACTCGATAAGATATGCAGTAGTAGAGGCAGAAACTGAGGTCTTTTTGTTGCTAATACGGCTTATAAAAAACGATACAATGGCGAAACTTATCGAGCCAATTGCATCCGCTTTATTTCGTAAATTTTTAACTCAACTCGCCGCTTTTCATGCAAAAAGAGTGCCGAGCGTTTTTTTTAGTCGCAATGAAACTTTTACTTTTGCCGCAGCAGCTTTTAAGTGAACGTATAATTATTATAGACGCTACAAAACCAATTTAAAGTTGATGGGCCAACAAAAGAGTGGAATAATCTCAAGACCCTGGTAATGGTCCACTTTCTCGTCTGGAAAGTTTGCTCGACTATCGCCTAAATCACAGGCAACTTTTTCGCCGCAAAGTGATTCATTCATAATCTCGAAGAACTCAACTATTTTGTGCATATCTCCGCCCGGGCCAACTGGCCAAAGTTCATTCATAATCTGAGATTGTTTCGCCAACTATTCGCATATACTTCTTATGCATACATATATACTCGTATATATGTATATCTGTATATATATATATATATATAAATATATAAAAGTGCACATAAACACTTTAGCACACTGGCAGACGAAGAGAGGCGGATTTATCATAAACTTTGCTGCTTTTTAATATTCACACCACACACTGCGTATGAGTAATTTTGCCCGGCAAATGGCCAAGTCGTGTTTGTCGGCGAGGGTGGAGCTTTACGAGTGCTAAGTGGCTGAAACAAAGTGAATTAAACCAATCCAATTGAAGCATAACGATTGAAAGTTTTCGGTCTTATGCGGGCTTAAAACACTCCACACTTTGAATATAAATTAAAACTCAGCGCACATCATTTCGCAGCTTCAACAATACCCAACTCAAAAATTGTAAAACAAAAAGGGTGGAGTGCGGAAAGGCCACCCCTCCGATATCCAGCAGATGTCGGAATATAAATACGTGCATAAATATTCGCCATGCGACAACAATTGATTCTGTTTGCTTATGCCGCTTGGAAATATTCTACACTTTAAATAAATAATTATTTACGATCGCAGTGCACGGGTTCATAGGGCAGGATTGGGTGGTGAAATCGAGGATATCACAGGACATGGCTGAATGTGGCCAGATTTGAGACATCGTTATTTGGTACCGAAAGATACGAAAGATACGAAAGATGGTGGACAACAATATCAAAGAGAAATTTCATTGGCTTTCACTCATTTAAGAATCAATTTGAAAACGCCTAATAAAGATATAATTCAAATAAAAGTCATATATAGAATTATACGAAGCGTTGCTTCAAATAGCTGCTTCACTTGAATTTATTGGAAGTGAACTCCTGTTTGTTTGACCCAGTAAACTTCTCTATCACTGGGTGCTTGGTACAAAAATCGCTCATAAATCTTAACTGCAACAACCATATTTAATTACAAAACTTTTGCCAACTGTTCACCCCCCACCAGCTGTCCCAGGACATGCGGGACACACGGGGATATGGCGGTCCTTTTTGTTTTTTTTTGCTCTTTTTTTGCAGGAAAGGTGGCTTTTCCGAAGGGCGGAAGTGGCGGTGCGGTGGTTTTCATGGCGAAATTATTACGCATACCCACACACACACACACACACACACACACGCCCCCTTAGGCTCTTTGCCATTTTTATCGACTGCCAAATGGCCAACACTTGTCCACTCAGCCGCTCTTGGCCACATGGGCACTTGGCCACTTGGCCACTTGGCCGCTTGGCCTAACACTTCCGGTCCGGGGCCATAAACCGAAATCTCCTGTTTGCACTGGCCCGGAGTCAAGAAGCAATTGCCAACAACAAAAAGAGAACGAAAAGCAAAAAAGGGGGGCCGGCCCTGCGAAATCAGTTAACAGGCAATTTCAACTATTTTACAGATTGCGTACGGAATGGCCAAATGAACCGGGCCAAATGTCAATGCCATCAGTGTAGGTTTGAATGGAGTTCACTGGAGGAAACACTTTCGAAAATCGGCATTGAATCTAATATGATTGTTTGGCCCCCAAAGTATAAGTGAAATATATTACACATTTAAAAGCAGAAAAATGCAACTGCGAAGTAGAAAACATTGCACTGAAGGGTCGACAAAACATTTCGTTTACATGAACAAAGCACGGAACCCTAAGCCCACAAGCAGAGCTAATTACCAGAGGTTAATTACCAGAGTGCCGAGAACCTCGGGGATCATGGACCATGTACCACTCAACCGATCTCAAGTGGTTCCCCTGTTTTCCAGCAAGATAAAATCGGGACTGGTGAGCGATATAAAAAGAGCCCCGAGTGCAGCAATCAACATTCGCAAACCAGCAGAGAAGTTGAAACTGCTGTAGCAGAGGCATCACCGAACGCAACATGAGAGTTTGTGGGTAGCTCCGATCCAAGTTCCTCCATAAAAAAACTCAAGGAGTATCCTTTCTTTGTGTGCTTTATCCTAGACCACTTGCTGCTGATTGGATTAGCTTTGGCGGCCATCGCCGGCGGCCGTGAGGCTCTGGCCCATCCACCCAGGGCCGAAACCCCACCGTGCACAACAACAACATGTCCACCACCTCCACCACCTCCACCGTGCACAACAACAACATGTCCACCACCTCCACCACCTCCACCGTGCACAACAACAACGTGTCCACCACCTCCGCCGTGCATAACAACAACATGTCCCCCTCCTCCCCCGTGCATAACAACCACATGTCCACCACCTCCACCGTGCATCACAACAACATGTCCCCCTCCTCCCCCGTGCATAACAACCACATGTCCACCACCTCCACCGTGCATCACAACAACATGTCCCCCTCCTCCCCCGTGCATAACAACCACATGTCCACCACCTCCACCGTGCATAACAACAACATGTCCCCCTCCTCCACCGTGCAGAACCACTACATGTCCACCACCACCGTGCAGGACCACTACATGTCCACCACCACCGTGCAGAACCACTACATGTCCACCACCACCGTGCAGGACCACTACATGTCCACCACCACCGTGCAGAACCACTACATGTCAACCACCCCCGTGCACCACCACCTGTACACCACCCTGCACCCCACCCTGCACCACAACCTGCACCCCACCCTGCACCACAACCTGTTCAGCGGACCATAAGAAAGATGAAGACGAAGGCGCCAGCGGAGAGGGCAGCAACGGTAACGGCGGCAGCGGCAGCGGCAGCGGCAGCGGCGGCGGCGGTACTGTACAAGCCAAGGTGCTGATCTCGCGCCACGATTGCCGTGGCCAGGACGACGGAACCTTCCTTGCCGACGTGCGTCACTGTCGCCGCTACTACGTGTGCAGCCGGCAGAGGTCGAAGCGCCAGAACTGCCCCACCGGCTTCTGGTTCGATCGCGAGCTGAAGGCCTGCCGACTGGCCAGTCTCGTCGGAAACTGTGACGCCATGCGCAACTGAGGTTGCAGCTGCCAGTGTGGCCATGCGCACAAGCAAAGCAAATTGGCATTTCAGAATTTTTTTTTGTCCACTATTTCAAAGAATATAGAAAAGCAAGTGTGAATTAATTGTAAACTATTCCAAAGCAATAATGAAATATAACACCGATTATACAATAAATAAGAATGAGCAATCATATTTGAGTTGTACTCGTACATCAGTTCGTGCGAAACAATGTGACCGCATATTGCCAGCACAGGGTTACTTTGATCAACTTGAACTATGCAGCTGTCGACGCCCATTGATTTACTTTCGAAATCAATCAGAGCCTCTATTAATATATAGCTAAATATAGAACACGAACGATTAAGCTGTCTGGCCCGCTCTCCAATTGTCATCAATTTGCCCGGCGGCCAAATAAAGAAAACTTTCAATCAGCCGAACAAAAATTGCGAAAAAGCAAAACAAGCTCATAAATTTGTCAACACTTTTGGAGCGACATCGAGTGGGAGTTGAAGTGGGATTGGAAGTAAATGGTGGTAGTGCCACAGGGGTGTGGCAGAAGAGTATGCCACAGTTTGGTGCACATCCATATCCGTTTTATAGGCGTCAACTTTTCGGTCGAGCACTGGAAGGGCCAACAACAACAGCAATAACAGTGCGACATTTGTGAGTTAGTGTCTGTGTGGCATTACTATGTCAGGCTATTTATTATATCCTGCCACATACCACCGCCGAGCCAGAGCCACCCACTTCGACTGTGGACTGTGGACTGTGGACTGTGCTGCTGGTGTTGGTGCAGGGCATTTGACAGGGCAAAGAATTTATTTGTCGATAAGCATCCTTGATATTTTACGTTGGTGGTTCCCAAGTGGGCCCGGAAAATCTCGCGGAAATCTCCCCAAGTCACTAAATCAGCCAGGGGAAAATAGTCCTTGATGGTTATTCATGGCTTGTTGTAGCTTTTCCTTTAGATTGATATACGCATTTCCGTGAATGTGAATTGCGCAAATGTCTTCATAAAAGTACGGCTTACGAAAATAATAATAAGAAATCCATTTGTTGCATAATCGTGATGCAAGCTATTGCCTTTAGTTACATACTACGAGTATACATGGGCAATTACAAGGGAAAATATATTTAAAGTTCAAGGAATATAATCGGAGCACTTAAGGACTGCATTTTTTTTCGCAGCTGTTCTCCGTTTTTCTCTGTTTATATGTATTATATTCTTCTCTTGTTGTACGTATAATATTATTATTATTTTTGGGTTTTTTTGTTTTGTTTTTTTTTTTGTCTTGGGGGGTCAGCAACACAAATCAAAACGCAAAGCGCCGCAACAGAGGACCACGTGGCGTCGCGTCTGACTTTTATCATATTTCACTGGGGCATTCGACGACCGCCAAAAAAAGAAGGAAAATACGGCCCAAAAAATAGGCGGCGGAAAAAATTTGGGGAGACGAAATTGAAACAACATGGCAGGACCTCGGCTAAGGATACTTTTTGCCATTACCCACAAAACGGGCCGTGGCAATAAAATGCCCAAAACTTTAAATGCAAAAATGGGTTTTTGGTTGCGGTGCGCTCAGCTTTCGCCGTTTACGTGCATATATCTATGTCACTCTGTGTATATGTATTAAATATCTCCGCGCTTTTTTATGGCGCAAAGTGGCGCGCGGATTGTTTTTGCCCAGTTGGGCGAATATAACGCATTCGTATTCACGCTCACGCACACCCCCTCACTCAGGCACACACACACACACACACGTGCTGTGAAAACACGCATACATCCATAGGGTCAAACATAGATACCCCTGGTGTCCACACACACAGATACAACACAACCACACGGAACAAGCTGCATCCTGGCTGCATCCTGGCCAAGAAAAATCCAGCAAATTTTGCCATTCATTCAGATTCGACAATCGTCAACTGACAAAAGCTGTAAATTGATATTAAAACCAGGATTTCACAAATAAATGAAAATAACTTAAAAAAGTAAGCAGTACCAAATGCATGAAGGTACATACATATATCAAAGGAATATACCCGACTTAATTTGAAACAATTTATGAAGCAAATATTCAAACGATTTTACTTTCAGTAAAATTAATAAAATATTATCAGTAATAGAGCAAAGTAAATCAATTAAAACCAAACATGATATCGTATATTGTGGATAAGTGTGTTCCGTAAATTGAATGAAAAGTATCTATCTAAAGCTAATTTAATATGAAATGCAATTCAAGGAAGTCAACTAGTGAAGTGAAATGAAACTAGATTTTTAGAAACTAGATTGCTTTCAATTAGTCAGCAAAAAAACCTACACGTGTATATGGAAAAACAAAATATGTCAGCAAATGTAGTGAATTAATTTGGAAATAATGAAAAACCATCCTTTATTTTCTAAATTGTAAATAAATACAAATTACTACATAGTTTCAATTCAAACACAAATCACACGAACATAAATACCTTTCATTCACTTGCAATTTCATTTTCACGTATGTGAATCCAAAACAATCACATCCGTATGGTTATTGTGTTTAAATAGTTCGTATTTTGTTTTCCCCTCAGTAATTGCATATTTTTTTTAGATAATTTATTTCATTAATAATTGCGCATTAAATGTGAAGCTAACAAGGGCAATTGTTTGTGGCCGCTTAATTTATGGTTTGCAAGCAAACATCAAACACCCTCACAATTCACATGATTGCGGCTTTGGGCGCTCAATTTTGGATTTTTGCGGATATTTTGCGGCATTAATTAATAAGCATATTTAACACTTACCGCAAAAATCCCGTCGACGAACAGCAGAGCGTTTGTTAATCATGCGTTATTTCTCTTTTAATTCGCCAGTCCCCAGATTTGCGAGTCCAGACCACGCACTTAGAGATTGTTCTGCAAATAATTAAGCGGAAAACGTTCATCATTTATTTGTGTGGCGCGAATTAAGACAGATCCCATAAATAAATAAATAAATAGAGAGTCGTGGAGTCGCTGCCAAATGACTCCTCCAGCCTGCAAAAAAAAGAAAAAAACTTTTCACATTTTTCCAGCCGCTGCCGCCTTTTTTCTTTTTTCTTTTTTCATTTTTTTTTTTTGCTTTTTTTCTTCCATTTTTGCTTACGGCTCGTTTGGGGGGTTCATTTTGTAGATTGCGCGTTGAATTTTTAATTGCCCGCGCAACGAAAAATGTTCAAAATTACAACTAAACTTTAAATTAAACTTGAAACTGCACACACACACGAATGCCCCCAGGGCGTGGTTACGGGGTTAGGAGTCCTTTTGTGCCAGGATATTTGAGGCCCGAAAGTGGCGCGCTTTATAACGAGCTCCGCTTTTTCAATTATTAATTAATATCTCGCAGTGCAAAGCGTCGCAGACACACAGACACACAGACATACAGACACACATAGATACGTAGTTCGAACAGCTGTGCTCGAAATAATAGAGCGGAAAATAAATACAATTAGACTTGAATTTCAAAGCCATCCCATGCATAATGCTCGAGCTTAAAATTTCCAAAAGCGTTTTGATTCTTCAAAATGCAGATAATGCATTCATGATTTCATATGAATCGCCTAATAGTACACGGGTTCTATTATTCTGAGCCGTATATTATTACTACACTCGTATATTGTGCCCAACATACCCTCGCTGGCATACAGTTACTGTGGAAAGTTCTCCACCACTGGCAAGTGAAAGTTGGGAGTAAGTAAAATAGTTTTCGAAGCAATTGAAAAACGCTCAACGGAAGGGAAAAACTTTCTGCAGCTCAGTTCATTTTCCCACCGTTGTCCTTCGCTGCAATAACAACAACAATTAGGGCAAAAACAGCAACAAACACGTACAACTTGCACAATTTGCGAATGAGATTTTCAAATATTATTTTATTTTATTTTCCCCACATTTATTTCGTCGGCGCAGGCAAACGAATTCAATTAAGAGCATTCGCGATCAAGAGGATGACGAAAACTTTCGGCGGCATAAATTTCCAAGAATTTCCACAGTCAGCCGCAAAAGAACACGGACGGAAATCGAAATGATAATATTTGAAAGAAAAATTCAAGGGAGCGCACTTTCTTCAAATTTATTAAATTCTGTAATAAAAGCACACATACATAATTGGAACGCTTTTGAATGCAAAGCAAACAGAAATGTGGAAATGCCTGCAAGTTTAGTCATTCCGACAAAAGGTGTTAACTGAAAACAAAATTCGAGATTCAACAAACAAATGAATAAACGCAATTTATGCAAAAATGCCCTTTCATGGTGATGAAATTCAGCCAAATGAAAATCCATGTAAATAAAGTCAAGAATAAACTGAAAGCAAGACATATTAAAACAGAAAACAAAAAGAATTCCATCAAAAGCCACATTTTTCATTTCCCAAAACATTCAACCAAAAATTTTCGAAAAATACCACATTGCCTTACAAAATGACTGGCACTGTATGTTGGTAACCTTGGTGTCTTCAATGCGCCATGTACATACATACGTGTATGTACATACATATGTATGTATGCAAGTTTATAGCCAACCAAGAATTCCCCGAGTGCTCAGAAATTCACATCATGTTAAAGCTGATTATCGCTGGCAAAAAAAAGCAGAAACAACGGCAAAGCTCGGGAAAATTACATACGTACATTACGTACATGTATGTAAGTACGGCCAAAAAGCGAAAGTGAAAAATGACTTGGATGTTGCACCTTTAAGGCGAGTGAAAAATAAAGTAAAAAAGCAGACATGTTTGCCGCTGCAGGCGAACAACACGAATTCTTTGGCAATTTATTATTAGAAGGAAGCAGACGCCACGAGGCCGATAGAAAGAGACAGCAGGCGCGTGTGGGAGAGAGATGGCGAAACGCTTGCAAAACACCGAAGAGCAAAGCAGGGACTGCAGCGGTCGCAGGGCCATGACAGCTGTTTATATAGTTGTCGCAACTACAGCAGCAGCAGCAGCAACAGCAGCAACAGCAGCACGCAGCAACACGCAGCAACATCAGGCGCAACAGCAGCAGGCGCAACAGCAACAACTCACGCAGGCGACACAAGCGATGAACTTGGAAAATTCATTGAAGCGACCACTGCGATGCCCTCTTAACAATATTAAAAACTATAATAATAAATAATATTAATAATATTAAATACTATAATAATATATAATATTAAATACTATAATAATAAATAATATTAGTAATATTAAATATTACAATTATTAGAAAAATATTTTATTTTTATTTTATTTTATTGTTTAAAAGTAATAATTGTGTATCTTGAAAGTGTTTACATATATCATATTATTTGATTTGACCAAAATGCGTAGTACATTAGGCGATTTAAATTAGAAGCGTTTTCCACAATTTAAACGATTTCATAGCGAAAAAGATAATCAAAGCTTTCCCTAATAATCAGCTTCGCCTTGAAAGAAAACATAAAATGTTGCGAGCAATAACCGCATCTGCGCACCAGACACCTTAATTATATTTATGTTTGCATTAAATGCAAATGACGAGGAACATATAGACCCGCCCGCTACCGCGTAGTCTATAAGACATAAATATTTGCCCTGTGTATAATTATTTTAGAGCATCCACGAGATGTGTTGGCGATTCTCTTGATTTGGCTGGCATGGGTGAGCTGGCTGGTTGGTCACACACGCGCCGACACATATGTACGTGTATGCCCAGCCAGATTCTCGGATTCTCAGATTCTCAGAGTCTCAAAGTCGCCGTATCTCCGAGTCTCCGTGTCTCCGTGTCTCCGTGTCTCATCTTCGCAGTCCTCGTTGCCTAGTCAATATTTCATTTGGCACTTGAACCAAATTCTTTTAGTTTGCTGCGAAGGTTGACGTCAAAGTCGCCGTCGACGGCGCAGTCCACGTTTAGTAATGGATTTTCATTTGTTTAGCATCGATGTGGCCGTCTGTTTAGAAAAATCGCTAATTTAACCCGCAGGCCATGTATGTACACACACATGCACGTGTGTAAGTTCAAATATACATACATACCACCTGATAAGAAGAACAAAAAGAATAACACTTTGTTCAAAACGCAAAAGATTAGACACAATTTCAACGATTTTCCGTCGACAATGCAGTCTGGCCAATTTCATAGTCGAATTTTCCGCACACAAAGCATAGGCAAATAATGGCCACTTTGCGTTGTGGAAAACGAGTGCATTTTAATACCGAACACGATATGAAATCATAGAGCGAATATACGTGTATCTAGCAAATTTGCCAAAATTAAATACATTGCTGCCCAGCGGGACAGATGTCGAATTATTTGTCGAACGATTACCTCGGGGAACTCGCTGCGAAAATACTTTAATTGATCATAACTTTTCGGCTATCAAAATAACAGTTCGCTGCTCTGGGCTTTTCTTTTTTAATACACGTGTATGCAGTTCTATCTAACTATCTAACTATTCTAAATTTCACAATATAGCGGATATTATTACATTAAAAAAACATATATAAATAAAACACAACTTGCCCAATTGTTATTCAAACATTTGTTGGCTTAAATCTTCTGTAGTTTTTGTTCTTAGCACTCGAAGATTTTCCTCCGGTTCTGAATACCATTTGAAAACGGCGTTGAGAATGATTTGGTTGGTGCACCATAGTTTTTCATTTCCTGAAACATTCACTTAAGATCTGAAGGCATAACCGCAATCAGGTCATATAGCCGACAGCTCCCATGGCAATGTGCAGATACACACAGCATTTACCTATATACATGTATATAAATGGGATTTTTCACTTTACATCTTTGGCTTTGTTGTGGCCCAAATTTCTGCAGGGGACGCAAAGTAACAAAAAAATAAGTAACGTATACACAAAAGATAAGAAAAATGCAAACGAAACCGCTGTAAAGTGGTTAAGATACTTCTGAAAGATCTATTCTTTGCAGGACAGCAGTTTAAATGCATCATTATAAATAAAAAAAATACGAAAAAATAATCGAATAAATTACTGCCAACGAGTAGAAGCCAAAAAGTGAAAGCAGTACTTTATCTGGCCGTCTCTTTCCTTGTGGAAATGGCCATGTTGGTTTTCCATTTTCATGGCATTTTGCATTTCGCTACTGGCTTCTCTCTTTTTTTATTTTATTATACCAGTATTTGGTCAGTTTTCTTTTTCTCCCTTTTGCTGCTGTAATGAAAGCGATTACACGCCGACAGCAAAGCAGACGATAATCAGGGGGAAAAGCGGGCTGGTTTTGTGGAAAAGCCATTTCCTTTGCTTTTCCACTTCCTCCGCCCCTTTGTAAAGTTGTCGGCCAAATTTATGACATTTATTGAAATCGTTTTTCTTTTGGCTTTCCCGCAGACCGAAAAAAAAAAAAAAAAAAACATTCATGGCCCATTCCCATACCCAATTCCAGGCTTTTCTGCTCTTTTTCCGTTCTGATTAGTTGTATGCCATTGCGTTTTCCATCCACCCAAGTCCCCAGCTGCAATTAGTTTCACATTCCACGGCAAATCGCTGGGAAAATTCCGGACAATGCAAAAAGGCTTTAGCTGCTCGTTTCCACGGCCAAAAATAATACGGCAAAGAAATGGAAATACTGCGGAGAGACACAAATAATAAATAAGAAGAAATCCCAGCAAATGAGAGGACCTGTTGCTCTCCACACAAAAGAAATGGGTGGTCAAAGGAGGCGGAAGGCCGTTAAGCTAACCAAAAGCGGGAAAATCGCAAAAGGAAGTTTGGGCTTAACAACGAAAACTTTTGGCTTCATTTTATTGAAATAAATGGTTCCAAAAATTGAAAACAAAATCTAATCCCTGCAAATCTGCAGCCAAATGTGGGAAAACTAGAAGGGAAATTACATGCAGGCTAAGAAAATAAAAATGGCTCAATTAAGGCCAATGGCGAACAACGAAACAACTATATAATAACATTAAGAAAAAAAGGTGTACAGATAAATATTGCCTTTAAATATTGATTTTTTATAGTTATATTATGGATTATTTGTACTGGAACTATTATAGGAAAAAAGATGGTTTTTGCTTGGAGTAAAAGAACCTATGTTTTATTTATACTATGTAGTCTTTAAAATGCAAAAATAATGCTTATCCATATTTTATCAGATGGTCAACATGCCATTAATTACCATCGGAGTTGCCCAAAAAGAAACGCTCGTAAAAAAAGTGTACCACAAAAATGTTGTTTGCCTCGCCCAAATTTATGAGGGCAACATGCTGAAAAAATTTAAGAAAACCAAAATGGGAGCAACAAAACCGAATGGAAAATGAGAAGCTGAACTAAGAAATCGACGAGGGCGCTGAAAGTGCGTGTATAAGATAGCCTTGAGCCACATATGTGGGAATGGGCTATAGAAGAGCGCCAGACGAGATGAACATAATGCAAAACTTTGTCAGCCACCAATAGACAGAGACAGAGAGGGAGAGATAGAGAGAGACGGCTGCACAACGCATGAAAGAGATGGGGCGATTGGAAGTCTAGTGAATTCATTGAGATAGCGACAAAATCGAGAAAACGCAGGGAAATCACGCTAGTGGGCAATTACCACCAGCTAGTTACCCTTTATACATACGTTTAGATATTAATCAGTTTGTTCATATATTATATATTTTATTTATGTTTTGAAACTAATTTATCTACTGTTTTTGTGTGTATTTGTTTGTATTTTCCTTAGCTCATCATAAACCATGCATACCCCCACGCTGTGTATCTGCGAGGGTATTTAAAGAAAAGCCGAAGAAAAACCTTCGTCAAAGTTGCCGCTATCAGAATTGTTGTAGTAGTAGCTGGGAAAATCTTTTTCAATAACAGCAGCAACAACACAAAACACCCATTACGCATATGTAATAATTTTCATTTTCATTTTCATTTTTTTCCCCAATTTTCTCCTGTTTTTTATTTCCTCTTCGTGTGATCACAGCTGTGCCGGACAAGGAAAGCCGGGAAAAGCGGGAAAAGCGGGAAAAGCGGAAGGGAAAATTGGTGAGAGAAGGGGAAAGCCTGATGGCAGCCGTTTAATTTTTGCTCTTGTTTTTGTTGCTGTCTGTTATTAATGAATTTCTCTCATTTTTCCCCAATTCTCTATAGCCTCTGCGTTCTTGTCGTCGGTTTTCATACAATTTTCCCTCTTCTTTCACTCGTGCTGCTCTTGTTTTTTACTATTTGGGCTATGTCTAAAAATATGTCCGCCAATTCGCTAAGTGGCCCCAAACTTATCTATATGGGATACACAGAAAATACGGTCGAAGTTTCCAAACGAATACGACAGAATAATTTAAATTAAGCATTCATTCGAAATTCCAACATATAGCTTATACATATGAGAATAAATAAAGTAACATCAATCACTTGTTAAAATGTTTGAAAATGTCCCATCGCAACTATATTCTATGCAAAACTTTTAGACATATTAGAAACTAACTAACAAAAAATGTAAATATTTCCCAAGAAACATAAATTCTTGTAACTTGAAAGCACCGATCTATATTTAAAATCACTTACTATAAAATTATAAGAGATTACTTTAAATTGCTTCAGAATCCACAGAATAAAAAACAAAATTTTAACACATCAACTTTTTGCCTTTTCTTTTCCATTGTGGTTTTTGGCTAAAACAGAAAAAACTTTTACAACTACAGCTTAAAAGAGACTAAAATGCCGCCATTGAAACTTGATTTATGCAAATTTTATTCAGCTACCACAGCCATAATACCCTGATTTGATTAATACGTTTGCAAACACATCTACTGCATATTATACTAAATAAAACGTATTTGTTCTATGATGTATTTTTAATACAAATTGTTATCCTTTGCAACTTAATATTGTCACTAGCGCACTAACTAATTGTTCAATATCGGCAAATACATTTGTTATTGTTATTGTAAGAAAACACGGAAATACAATTTGTTTACATTGCAAAGCTCTATTTGTGCATATGTTTAATTTAAATATATATGTATATTTACGAGTATGTATATATTACTATTTGTGCGTTGTCTCCTTTCGCTGCGTTGCAAAATGTTGTTTTAATTTGTTTTTGTTGCCGCTGCGCTCTGCGAAAATTTCTCAATTTTTGGCGCGCATTTTTCAAGCCGGCAAGCTTTTCACACACACACACACACTTGCTCGCACACACTGTCACACAAAAAATGAAACAAAAAAATAGGTATTTCTTTTGAGCAAAACCAAAACCTTAAGATTTGAAAATCGTATCTCTGCTGCTTTTCGATTAGCACCAAGTCGCGAAGTTTTTGGTAGTGAAACGTTGGTATCGAATGTGCTGCCACCGGGAAAAGCGAACCGCGCCGCGTGTCCGTACACGTGGCCAACTCGACGTAGACTGGGCGTATACGTAATGCCGCAATTTGTGGCTCTGCTGCATCGAGTCTGCCGCTCGACTGTTGCCGCTGCCACGGCGGATGCTGCCACTGCTGCTGTCGCCCCGCCGCCAGTGCTGCCCACTCAGCTGGCTTTCCCGACAACTCTGGCTAGTTTTTCCGGCTGCTGCTCGCGCACTAAGCGAAACTAACTTATTTCTCTCTAGCAGCCAAAGAGGATTGTGTTTGTATTCTTAATATATCATGTAGCCACATGAAATACTACTAGTTCCCCCCAATACTACTATGTACTTCTTTTTCCTCTTTAAACATTCATTTTCCAACAGAATTCAAACTCGAGTTGCTAATATTCAAATAGTACAAAATGAATACCCATCTATGTTAGCTTTCCAATCATCAATTACCCCAAAGCTCTACCACTTATCTAAAAATTAGTTCCTGTATCACTTGAAATGGTCTATTATTAAAAGTACACATCATTAGCAAAAGATACGAGTACTTGCTAAAATCGAATAATTTTTATTACTTTCCTATGTTTTGAAATTGCTTACCAAAAAACTGAATTTGGAAATTGTAAGCTCATTAGTTTTCCGATCTGTTTGCTAACAGAAAATGTGTGAAAGTAAAGCCAGTTAAAGGTTAGACTTTCCATCCAAAAAGGATATTGCACATCAGGAACCATAGAATAGACTTGTGTTGAAAAATTATCCTCATCTATTTTTTCTATCCTACCTATAATGCAGTAGTACTTATAGCGAATCGTATCCATATTTTTTTCTAAACAAAAATGATTCTTATTCGTTTAATTTACGGGATCATTAACCTCGTCATCCACCCAGATCCTGAGTCCCGAATATGAGAACTCCAGCTGATCCATGTTTTTTATGCTCCCCGATGCAGATCCATATAAAAATGGATAATTGGGAAATGTTTTGACTGCTCGATATCCAGATGCATTCGTTGACTTCAACATTTAGTTTTCACCTACTTTCAAGCTCATTTTAATATCAACATTTTGACATGTCTAAAATAGTGCATTTTATCGTAACGTTTTGCCAGAACGCTGGACATTGATGAAAATATAAGGATAGCACGGATGGCATTTATAAAATAATTATTTTCAGCCTTTTTCCACCCAAACATTTGGCATCACTGGGGATGCTCCACAAAGACTCAATGTCGAGTGAGTGGGAATACGAGGCGATGGCCGAGGGCAGCCGAAGTGGGTTCGTGTGTGGCCTGAGTTTCACTCGAAGTGGAATTACCCTGTACACCCGAGTGCGAGTGAGGCGAGTGAGCGGGAATTTCGAGTGAGTTGTTGGTTTTTACTCATTTCCACTGGCACTTCCGACGTCGTCCTGGGCCAAGGAAGTTGTAGCCACGCTGACAAGGACAACAAAGTCTGTCTTCATTTTTTGTTCGGCTTCTTTGCAAAATATTTTATTTTATTTACGCTGGTTATATTTTTCTTTCTTTATACATTTGTTGTTATTCTTTATTTGCTGGTGAAATGTCAAATGACATTCCTGGATCACAGACTGTGGAAACTGTTGTGAATGTGGTTTTCTTAAAGCCTCAAGCGAAACATCATATTTCTTTTGCGATTCGTTTGCATACATTTAGCAAAATGTGCAAAATGTGCAAAATGTGCGAGAAAACGAATTCTGCGCTCTCTTAAAAACTATATTCCCTTCATTAATACATTTTTTAATAACTTGATATCCCGCAAATTACGTGAAGTTTCTCCAGACAGTCTTAATTGCCTTTATATAAGCTTTTGAGGCGTTGCTATGACAGGACGCATTAAATACATCAAACTAAAGTAAAGCCTTGTCATTTGATGCTCTTAAAAATGAATTACCTTCAAACTCCATGCCGTTCCTTGACTACTACAGCCAAGTAAATGAGTTATTGAACAGATGCCTAGAAAGGAGTTATAGAAATTATATTATATTACATATTACATACATAATACATAATTACATAATACATAATACATAATTACTACTAATTATTACTAGCACAATTTACAACCTTTTACCTTTTAGTTGTGCTTATATGGACATCTGACTACGTTTTAAGCGAAAAGTAATCCAAAAGAAAACTTGTTTATTATTTTAATTACTTGTCATAAGCTTAGCATACAAACTGAAGTAAACTTCGAATGCAAACTACTACAAGCCGTCACCTGTGACCTGAAATCGATGTAATCACATTAATACCCAATTAACCTTACCCAAAGAGTATCCTTTGAGTCAGCCAGCTTGAAATTCCGGCGTAAAAAAGTGTTGCCTGCGAAGCAAAGGGACAAATGGCAGCGCCATGGCTGCGTTTTTGCATCAGGAGCTGGCGCTAAGGACCAAGGAGAAAGGCGAGCGGAGAAAGGCGAGCGGAGAAAGCAGAAAGGAGAAAGCGGAAAGCGGAAAGAAGAAAGGAGAAAGGAGAAGGACCTAGGACAACTGAGACCAAGAGCCGCATTGTGCGAGGCCACAGGATATGGGTAGGATGGTTTGAATGCGCAGGATGGAAGGGATAAGGGGTCGAGACGTTCCATTGCTTCAACTTGCTGTTCTATTTTGCTATTTTGCTATTTTGCCGCTGCCACAGGCCACAGGGCAGCAACAACAACAGCGAAAGGCGGTCAAAGGTTGCCAGAGTTACAACCAAATGAGTAAGATGCGAACAAGAGTGGCACCAACACCCACACACCCACACACCCACACACCCACACACGCACAGCAAGGAAAACAACAATGCCGGCAGCAGCTGCCTGTTGCCTCAGTAGGAAATAATTTGGCGGAGTATTTGCCACCCACTCAAGCCGCCCATCAAGCGACTTCTGTGCGTTACCAGTATTATTTGCCTTTCGAATCCAATGTGTGTAATGCCTTCGAGTGTGATTAGCAGCAATGTACGAGTCATGAGCGTAATGACAAGGATATGCGCCAGGACCCAGGAACCGCACCCAAAGGACGATGCGAGCAAAAGAACGTTGTTTTCCCGCCCGGCCCGTAAATTTATTCGCAATCAACGCTATTAAGAGTCAATCGACCAGTGCAATTATTAATCAGCCATTTCCAAGGATCTAAGGACACTGCCAAACGCAAGCGCAAGTTCAAATTCAAACGCAAACGCAAACGCAAAAGCCCAAGCACACACAAACTCAAAGTCCTTAATTACTTAATCAACGAGTTGGGCCATAGTTATGCAAGCCCAATCCACTGATATCCAATTATATATCTCGGCCCAGGTCGATTCCCATAATTTTGGGTATCTGCAAGCATATCGATGGCGATAAACGAGTCTGTTTGCCAGATTCCAAGACTGTATTTATGGCTGGGTTGCGATGGCTTCCATGTTCTTTGTTTTAAAGACTGCACTTAAATGTTTGTTCATTTTATGTGCCATTAATGGCACTGTCGCCTTTTAAATTAATTATGAACATTGGGTCCTTAACAAGTCGAAAGGTCAATTACATAGTTCATTGTCCATGTATTCGATAATCTTGAATGTGAATAGCTATGAGTAATGAATGTGGCAACAAAGTAATACGAACTCCCGATAAACGCATTTACAACATTTACAAACTAAATCATTCTTATGCAATTTAGCAATTTAATTATGCAAAGAAACCTGCACTTGTATATAGCTTGCTATTTAATTGTAGACATTGTAGAAGTCACTTAATATCAATGTCACAATCTCAATGGCTGTTGGTAAGTTTCCTATAAGAGTTTAAGTACTCCAAAGTCCACAAACCGATTGAATCACGGGCTTCAATCGAAGCTGGGCAAACAAACAAACAAAAATATTCAACGATTCGGTCTGCAAAAGTTTTCCTTATTTAAAGGAAAATTGTCTCGGGGGTTTTGAGCGAGAAAGTTTCCAATTTCATGGAGCCACACAAATTCAGAATGTATAATTAAAATTATATTTTTGATAATTGGTAAACTCGACGCAGTCTATCTATGCAAAAGTTTGTCTCGAATGAGAAAAACGAAAGCCGCAAAAGCCAAAAAGGACACTACTGCCTGCAATTCTGCCTACACACACACACACACACACAGGCACGCACACACACACACTCCTTAGCACATTAAGGACAATGACTGCTTTACGGAGAGCTTGTGCAATGAATGCAATGGGCACCTGTCGATGGCAATTCAGGCGGGCAGCCAGGAATTCGGGATACAAGTACACTGGGAAAAAGCGCATCAGCATAGCTCAGCTCTTGTAAATTTAGCAAGAACGTAGAAGAGTGGAATGAATGCCCAATGTTTGTAGTACCTAATTAAGCTTATATTTAATCAGGTTAGTACTGACAAGCTATGCCATCAAATTTATAGTATTTTTTCCATTTCAAAGACTTGGGATATATAATTCATATATATATCATATATCATATATCTATATGACTCCCAGTTCACTTGCAGATGAACTTGCTATATTCAACTGCTGTATAGTAACTACATTTTATTACAGTGCACTGAAGTGCTGGTGAACCGCGCAGCCACATGGCCAGCGGCCTATTAAAGAAACAATGCCAGCTCTCGTCCTGAATTTCCCATTTTTCACCTGACTTGCCGCCACGCCCACCACGCCCCTAATGCACCCGCCCCCTGCCGACCATTTCGCCCCGGCAGGCATATTGCAAATGAACTCGACAACTATTAAACACCTGAAAATGCTGCTGCACGGCAGCAATTGTAAAACTGGTGTGTCCAACAGCAAAGCGAATTGCAGCTACAAAAACAGCAGCAACACCGGCGATAACACAGCCATCAGAGGCACTGGAAAAACAACAGCAGCATCCGCAGCAGCAGAAAGCCACTAGATTAATGAAAATAAACCAGCAAATCAAAGAAGTAGCTGGTGCAGCAATTCAACATCAATGTCATTGTTAGAATTGCAGACAAAATCTGGCTTTAAGTTTGCTGCTGCACAGCTGGAAGCATTCGACTAAAGCCATACAAAATATCACGAGAGCAAAAGTAAGCACTAAGTATATTTGAGCAGTAGAAATTCATAGCTGTCTTACGAAATGTTTTGAATGTGGAGTATCGTAAAAGTCGGAAGTCCGCGTAAGCTTGTGGCAGCAACAGCTGCAACACCAGCAATCTCGGCCTAAACCAAAGGAGCAGCATCAGCAGCATCAGCAACAGCAGCAACAGTTGCAACATCGGTAACCCAGAGCAACAACAAATCCAGCAGCAAAAGCCGCAACTGCAACTGCAACTGAAACGGCAAGGGCAACATCAGCAGCCATAACAAAGTTAACAGCGGCACAGCAAAAGCAATAACAACTTGCAACGGCAGCAGCAACTGGCAACAGCCACACATTGGGGCAGCAAAAATTGCAGAAAATTGAAAAATTCATAACGACCAGAGCTGTGAATATAAAAAAGGACGTTGCCATTTAAGCCAGTGAGCAAAACCAAACCAAACCAAAACCAGAACCCCAAAGCAACAGACAACAGACAACAGACAACAGAAAACAAGCAACAGACAGCGGACAACACGGTGTTTGCAACCGCAGCGGTAGCAGCAGGTGGCATAAAACATGTCTACAAAAAGCGCTCAGCGGCAAGGACTTGCCATGTGTCCA
Organism: Drosophila orena; assembly: GCA_005876975.1. Classification (NCBI taxonomy): domain Eukaryota; kingdom Metazoa; phylum Arthropoda; class Insecta; order Diptera; family Drosophilidae; genus Drosophila; species Drosophila orena. The sequence goes on from VCKV01000299.1 coordinate 259,426, forward strand.
GCACTCGGCGGGTTAAGGGGTGCGATGTAGGGGGGTGGGTGGAATGGGGGTTAAACGGCAGGCGAGCAGCGACAACAGCGAAATGAAGCGACTTACAAAGGGCTTACACAACGCCGCCAACATGAGCAGGTGGGCCAGAATCGTAACAAAAAGTAACCGGAACTGCAACCAAAACAAACAAACAAACAAACACAACAATATACAATATACAAGTATATAGAACAGACGGAAAATTGTAAACAAAAGTTATTTTACAGGGGATTTGGCGAAACGGAAAGCAGGATTAGCAAGCGAATAGCACAAAAATGCTAATTTTTCATGCACATTTCAAATTTATGCTATGTACAGCAGATTGCAACATCTGCTTAAAACGGTTTCGTTTCCGTTCTTGAGAACTTTCTCATTGTGTCATGGCAGTTTTGCAACGGTTTATGTGGCAGTAACGTGATCAAGAAATCAACAAAAACTCAGCGGCACCCAATTTCCCAATTAATATGCTGGAAAAGCGTTTCGATGCGGAAACTACGTGTACGTAAACCAAAACCTTTTTCTTTGCTCTATTTTTTGTAGCTTCGAACTTGAAACTATTCCGACCGGCAATAAATCTAATTTCAAAAGGGCAACCATATTTCGCAAAAGCCAAGGGAAAATATCAACTGAAATGAAATAAATAAACTGAACAAATCTCACCTGTGGTTTCGTGTTTTTGCCTTTCCTGCAGATGCTACAAAATGCTACAAAATGCTACAAACATTTTCTTCACTACTTTACGTTGGTGTTTTTCTAACTAACTAATACCCGCTACATGTTACAACATATTCTATAAAATAAATGTGCAAAAATGGTGCTCCAAGCAATAGAGTTTCCTGTATATTGCTTTAATTAATAATTAATATAATGATATTTCCTTTTACATACATAATGACGAAAGCATCAATTCAAAAAGTGCCAAATGTTAATGGGAATTCAAGAGGAACACAAATGATTGCTACTTTAGATCATACAATATACGGTAGCTGAGCTGGGCCCTGCATGCCGTGCATACCCGCGACCCGGCACGATTACAGGGTAATGGGAAAACAAACCCAAAGTAACTGAGAAGGAAACGTGTAGCGGACAATCCAAGCAACCGCATCGGTCGACAACGACAACGACAACGACAACGACAACGACAACGAAGCTGCTCAGACATCAGACATCAGACCTCAGACTTCAGGCTGCAGACACAGTGTCAACAATGTCTGACGAATTGTCGAAAAACCGCAGAATGCGCTGCTCGTTGTTGTCGCTGGAAATGCGAACGAGCAGCAAGGACGAACAGGATGCAAGCACACAAGCACACAAGCGCACACACAGCCACACACACGCTGCCTGCACGTGTGTGTGTATGTGCGCAGCGGAACTTGCGACAGGATAGTGTGCGGCCAATTTGCGGGCGAAAATTTGTACACTTTTTTCGGCGATATTTTATTGTTATCATTCCTATGTACGCATCGCCAGCCAGCGACAACAAAGCGTGCATTTTCGCGACGATGCGTTTCCCCGACGACGGATATGCCGCTCTGGAAAATGTCTCAACGAGCTTACGGCCAGCGAACACTTGACCACTTGAACACACACACACACATACACATACACACACACACAGAGTTGGGAGACACAGCTGTGTTGGCCAAGTTGATCGTACTGCAGCTCTTCGCCTGTCCTCCTCTTCTTTTGAGCGCTCACTTTCTCTTACTCGCGCCATCTCCATGTGCAAAAAGTGTAGCATACTTTCTGGGGCAGCGCAGTAAGAGGACTATTTTTGTTCAACTGCAGTAAGTGTTAGTGTGTTGACTAAATGCGTGCAAAAAATACGAGTTCAATGATAATAGGCCTTAATCCTAAGCGCCTGCGTCACTTTATGCCAATCTTCACGACTTCCATTGAAGAACGCACGAAGATGACCCTTTGCAGGTGCGGTTTGCTGGCAATTGAGCGTTAATTGCTTGCCAGTCACTTCCGCCAGCCCGAGGGCTTTCCCTGCTTCATTCACTTCATTCCCATTTTGTGTGAACTTTGCACCACACAAACTGGTCAGGGGAATAAAAAAGGAGCAGAAGAAATTGGCCGAACAACCGAGCAAATGCAATTGTCATTCAATCATTCACTTCCTACCCCGACAGCCATTGCGGTTTGATTGTTTGTTTCGCTCTCACTCGCTCGGCCGGCAGGGTGGGCGGTTTTCCACCAGGCCACCCCCGGGCGCTTTTCGCCCACAGGCTTTTCATGCTTTTGCGGCTACTCAAGCGGATTTTTGCAAGCGTTGAAAATTTATGCAGAAATATTTTAATTGAATTGTCACCGCGATTTTATTGTTGTCGCCAAGCGCTGCCATTTGATGTCTTTTTTGTTGTCCTTCCTGCTGCACTCAAGAAAAATACAAACAACAACGGAAACGGAAACGTAAGCGGAAGCAAATTTGAAAAAATATGTTTCGGATTTTTGGAAGTTATTAGTGGTACTTGTTACGAATTGATTTTAGTATCGGTATAGTTGAATGGATGCAAGCTTACATTTCAAATTTCAGGATATGTTAATGGATTGCTTTCCATTACGAATTCAATGTTTATAGAACAGAGTTTATACCAGCACTACTTGGCTGCTTGAGGCATGTAATGGCAACGGTTTTCGCACAGTGCATTGCCCACTGTAGTCGTCATTTGTTGTTGCCACACCGACACAACCATGTTTTTAACCACTTTGTGTGAGTACTTTGCTCATTTCGCTCATTTCATTATTTTGTGAGCTTTTAACTTTAATTTAATTTTTAAACACCTTTTGTGTGTTGTATTTGATGTTTAACGTTGTCATTGTCGGCGGCACTCGGTTGCCGTCAGGAGGGTTGATGAAATATTCAGGAGATTGCGGACCCATTCCGCACAAAGTCGCACAGCCACAGAGCGCCACAGTCTGGGCCATTGCCAATAATGACAGGCATGTTAATGACACCGACAATTGGCCAATTATGGCAGAATGGGAATGTGGCCAGGGCCGAAACCAGAAATTCAAACCACACAAAATACCCCCACAACCCCCAACCCACAACCCACAACCCCCAACCCACTCCCAAACGGAAAGTGCCGCCTGAGCCTCTGAGGAATGTTTTGCGGGATCCCGGATGCTCCTGAAATTGGTTAAACTGCTGGCCATGATTTTCACTTTTCGGCTACATTTTTCAATTCACTTTGGTTTCGGCTGTGCAACAACAAATGCAAAATGAAGGAAACAATGGAAACACCTATGCTATCATTCGCCGCACAATGCCCAGAAAATCTCAATGAGCTGAGAAGAAGAGGCGGCAAAGCTGAAGCCAAAACAATTTCCTCAGATGCAAATGAGTAACAGCAGAGGCCAAAAACACCTGCTAAACGCGCGTACACGTGTGCAGTAATGTGTGCACTGCGAGAAACAGGGCTGCGTCTACTTGATTTTCTTGCCATATATCTTTGCCTACTTTGGGAAAGTTATGTTGTGCCTGCTATCGAAGTTGTCAACTAGTTTGTCTAGTACAAAATAATATGATATTGCCAATAATCTGAGCAAGTTTCTCGCAGTGCATATTTTGTGGCTGTGTAAGCACATATCCCTATATCCCTTTTTGCAAATTTCGATTACCAGACGGATATGACGGCATTGCCATGATAAGTAAACTTTGCTCCGCTCTGCTTTACTTTCCCTTACTTTCCTTTGCTGCTTTCTCCTGCGCCCCCTTTCACTTTGCCCCGCCCCCATTCGTATCTTGAGCACCACAGGATTCCCAGCCGCTCAGCGCTTTTCAATTACACGGAATTGCCGAAAAAAATGAGAAGTAAAAAAGGTTTATGAATGCGCCCCGCTTATCCGATGTTATCCCAGGGTATGTGATAGGGAATTACATTTAGCACTTGCTATACAAAACATAAATCAATGTTAAAACAAGATAGAATGCCCGACTATCGGATACCCGTTACTCAGCTAGAGGAAGTGCAAACGACAAATGTCAACATTTTCTGGAATATCGGTAGAAATTGGGAAAAAAAAAATAAAATTAAAAAAAACTTAAAAATTGTTTGAAAGTGTGGGCGTGAGAGTTTTTTGCCATTAGTGGGCGTTAGAAAGGGCGTGGCAACATTTGGAAATACTTGCGATGCGTCTTTGTCTCTGGAAGCTGCATTAATCACAACAATCTAGCTTTTATAGTTCCTGAGATCGAGGCGTTCATACGGACAAACGAACGGACGGACGGACGGACATGGCTAGATAGACTGGGCTATTGATCCTGATCAAGAATATATAAATAGTTATATGGACGGAAACGCTTCCTTCTGCCTGTTACATACTTCTCAACCAATCTAGTATACCCTTTTACTTCACGAGTAACGGGTATAAATACATCCCCTTTTGGAGCTAGCACCTTAGCATTTGAAATAAAATAATATATAAAATATTTTAGTTGAAACAATTTAAGGAATCTGCATGCGTACTTTATGATTGAAGGCTTACTATACTTTGTGGATCGCCAAATAGGATACCCAAAAATTCGGTCTGCGGGTGGTTAAAGAGTATAGCCAAAAACGCGAACTGGCAAAGGAACTAACAGCATTTTCATATAAATGCAGTGAATTATTTTTGCTGGCGCAATATTTCTAGAAAACTCCATTCCACTTCGCCCCGCATGTCCTTTGTGCCACCGAATCCTGCTGTTTTTCCGCCCAGCGTGTACTCATCAAATCTTTGTGCTAATCTGCAGGCAGCCAGGTGGCAGGCTAAATAAACAAACAAACAATTAAAGCCCAAATGCAAAATGCGGCAACAAAAGGAGCAGTGTGAGCCAAGCCAAATGGAAGTGTGGTGGATGCAGTGAGAGGAAAACCTATGTTGTTTCCAGAACTACGTGAATATTCTACCGCTAATTTTATTGTAAATGGGAATCGTTACAGCAAAGTATTGTTAATCCAAAATACTGTTGTAGCAAAGTATTGTTGTAGCAAGGTATTGTTATATTGGAAATAGAATAGGTACCCAATTGCATTTCAAGTGTTTTTCTTTTGGTGCTGGCAAAAAGGCAGATTTCGAATGGTGGAAAATGGGGGGAGCGGCTCAAGCATTGTCATCATTTTGCAAGGCAGCCACAATGCGCCGCCTTAAGATGTTAAGCCTTGTTTTTGCTTCAATTTCACTTGGATGAGTTTGCGGTTGGCGTGCAAATAAAAATAACATTCACAATAACAATAATCTCTCCCACTCCCACACATGTATAATTACATTGGTGGGAAGAGCGGGGTCGGGAAAAGCGGTAAAGGCGGGAAGCGGCGGGAAAACTCAGTCATGCCTTTGGCTAACAATGTTTGGTGTGCTAAGCCGGCGAGCTGCTTGCGAAGCCTTTCGGATTATCCCTATTGCTTAGCACTTTTACTTTCACTCGCACTCGCACTGCGCCACTTTCACCCGCTCACTTTCTCCGCGCGGCGGCAGCGAGTGGTTGTGTAATTAAATTTGCCTGCTGGAAGGACCCGAAAAGTTCGCTTTCATTGCGATTAAATGGCAATTGTTTTGTTCATGCTTATGCAAAGATAACAATTAAGTGCGGAAAATCCTCGTTTGTTCATTTCATAATGGCTGACGAAAAAGGGAAACTCTCTCTGGCACCCCGCGGAAGAAAATGGATATCCCCACCTTTGTTTCGGCAAATTAATTGGATTTGAAAGGGGACGAGCCATACGCACAATTTTTCAAAAATAATTATTCCCCATTTCTTGATTTCACTGCTTGCAAAATTGTGTTATAGAATTAGAAATGTAATACTAATCATGAAAATTGAAGCTTGTCTAATTAGTGATTACTCTTGTTGAACAATACATGGCATACCAAACTTTTCCAGCTGCAATTATATTACTTGGGTTACATTTTACAAAAGTCCTGAAATGTTTGTGCATTTATTAATTACGCAGATGTGTACATACGTCGTTTTTATGCCAAGAGAAACTCCTTTATTCATTATATAATATTTGCATTGGGATATTACATTTCATAGCCACACGCTGATTATCCTTTGACACAAGTGCAGTGCTCAAATAAAGTTGCCAAATTGTTCACTTATTAATATTGACTTCGTTGTGCTTGAACAATAATTTAAAATTGTTTGCTCTTTCCGCTTGACTCCGCTGGCAAGTCAGGAAAACTCCCCCTTTCCTCTTTCCCCCTCCGCCCTCCGCTTCCGTTCCCCCCCAAATTCAGTGACTCATTTCCACCTCGATTCCTCATAAAGCGACACGCAGACAAACATTTGCAATACATGTGTACATTTGCATGTATGTATGTGTATATGTGCATATACTTGTACTCCGACGGGGCCGCAAAACGGTTAACTCCGAGCGGAACTGATGTGCGGGTGTGTATGTGTGTATGTGTGTATGTGTGGTGTGTGGTGTGTGTTGAGTGTTGAGTTGTGTGCGTGCAATTTTAAATATTGAATCTTTGATTCAATATAATCAGACTTGTAATGGCCTTCACGCTCCGATTCGCAGTCAATGGCATAGTAACACAAATACAAGCAAGCCAAGGACATGTACGTCTGCTTCTGTGCGAGTGTGCGTGACTGCACTGAGAGAAACTACAGCGCATTATTTGAGCTTAAAAGCTGGTGAATATAGAGTGTAAGGAACGTGAGTGCATGTGGCTTAGAGTGCAGCTGAGCAACCAACCTGATGGCACAATAACGTTGAATGTCCAACTAGTTTTCTCGCAGTGCGCGGGCGGCTGCGTATGTGTGGATGCGCCGCGCAGTGCGTGCGTACGTATGTGTGCGTTAAGTATGTGCAAACAGCTGTCGCGTGTCACCGGCTGCCGTTCGCTGAAACGGAAACGGAAACGGAAATTACGTGCACGATGGCAGCAACAAACTGGAACGTGTGCAGCGCCATGAACGACAGAGACAGCAATCGGTGGGCATCATCGGCTATTAAATGGCAGCGCCAATTCATCGACGATTCGTCGCCGCAGCCACCTCATCCAATCTCCCTCCCGTTGGCCAACAGGCGAGGCAGTCACCTCCAATCTCCAGTGCCTCCGGTCCTCCACTCACACCTCACACCTCACACCTCACACCTGGGCTTTAATCAGGCTTTAATTAAATCGCAAAAGACGCGCCGCACATAATGAACATCATCATTTATCGAGGTGCTTCGTTGTGTATCGTACACATGCCGGCCATAGATCTGTTCATACCCTGCAGTTACTCCGCACCGCGAATCATTGTTTGAATCAATAGTGCTCAGTTAATTTCATTAATTGCATTTCGTTGTATTCTGCGAGTACCAAGTTTCAAATCAGTGTTTACCACATATAATTTGCATAAAAGGAATAAATTTCTATGCACACTTCATTACAATGAGCTTGAGAGGAAAGAAAAAACCCAAGACTTCTTCATGAGTTATATCAAAAATATTATTTCTAAGGAAAACCCTATTAATTGGTTTAAATGCAACATATTTCACGTTTAATTACACCCGCTACAACTGCTGAGCACAACTATTTCCACGCTGGCAAAGAAGGAACTGTGGACTGAAGACTGAAGTTCTTCGGTTGCTTCGAATAATTAAAATTCCATTTAAACCTGAGCAGATTATCTCCTTCAGAAAAGAAACACCTACGAGAGGGAGCGGAGGGGCCGAGAACAATGGGGTAAATATTGTTATTTTGCATTATTCAGGTAATTTACGAGCGCTCGCTTCCGGCAGGATCTGCAAAAGGACTCGCAGAGAGGACGGGGAAGGACCGTAACTGAAACGGTTAATGTAAATGACACAGGCCAACGGGAGTTGCTCGCCGTGAGCAGATGAACAAAGGCGAGCGGGCCGACGGGTCGTATGAGTAATTTGAAGATAGCAAGCAATTAATTTCAGCCCGACCTGCACTGAACTGAGCCGAAGTGATCTGAGCCCCGCTCCACGGCCATTTAATAGTCCCATAAAACACGCAATGCCTGCATAAAGCACCCGGGCTCAAATAGTCGACCTGAAAGTACCCATTACTTTAATTTCCTGTGCAGCCTGCAAGAGCCTGCAATTGCAATCAATTTTCACCATTGCAGCGCTTTACATTCAAATCGCAGTACCTGCTAGTTCGTTATTTTAACAAACATATAAATAATTGGTACATGCATTTGCATATTAAGTCCATGCTGATAGGCATCAGCTAAGAAGCAACCCAGTTTATTGTGCCATTTAAATAGCAGCTACAGGATGCGAGGATATCAGTTGTTTTCAATCACTCCGGGCCATTCAATTCGAGAGCTGCAGAGCAGCGCGTTAATGCGGAAAAACAATCGAAGGAAAATAAGGGAAAATTCAGAGGCAAAAAACAAGCAGGGGAATGGCAAACAAACTACACCCACTGCTGGGCATTAAATTCAAGGCTGCGCCACGCCCATCGATAGTCCATTAATTTATGTATAAATTGTATTTCACTTTTTTTCTTTTGTTTTTCGTTTTGTTTGATTCCCCGCACAATGGTCAACAATGGAAATTTATGCGCAGCGCAGGCATTTGACCAATGAAATTTCCTCACATATTTTCCACATTAAATCAGACAATCAGCGAAATAAGCTTAATAATGCATGTGCGCGCGAGAGAGCACTTAGTGTAAATTGAATTAAGCAAATTGAATTGAAATAAATGAATTGCCGTATGAATGAAGCTCGCAGCAAGCCGAAATGTTTTTCCAATGAACCAATGAACCGATGAACCGATGAACCGATGAACCGATGAACAATGATTTTAGCTTGAACTCAGATCACGGCCCACTGTCGGCGAGCTCAGTTCTATGGATTGTCTTCGGGCAGAGGCCGCCAAATGAATTTGTGGCAGCATAAGCTCCTAATAGTGTTAACAGCACCAATAAATGTTTTATGCCCGTTCCGATATACGTGTATTCTTCTTTTTTTTGGCTTCCGTGAGCTCAATGAGTCCATGCAGGCCACTTCAATGTCTTGTAATTTATGTTTAACTTTGTGGCTCGTTTTTGCCACGCTCTTAGACATTTCCAGGTCCGTACTTCTGTCATCGTTCGTTAACCAGTTCCATTTGGCTTGCTCTTGGCCGAAACTAATTAACCGACTTGAAAAAGTAATTAAGTCATTTGTCTGCAAGCCCCAGACGATTTCCCCCCCTCTGCTGCCCTCCGCTTTGCACTTGAGCTAATTGTGGTCCCAAAATAGGAAAATTACCAGAAGTCACTCGCGAACTTCTACCTGAACAATCAAGCCCTCTAAAGTAAGCCCTAAAAGTATCTCTGGATGAAACGGTTAGTAGTTGCTGAGTGTTTGTACAAAAACTCGGAGTCTGCTGTGTATTTTGAATACTTTGAATATGCTGGTTAATATTTTCAATACGGTGACTGGGAAATAAATGTATGTTTTGTTTCTCAAGAAGCATGAACTTTGCAGCGATTTTTTAGATTGGATGTTATTGTGCCAACTCACATCATTTTCCAGGGAGTGGAGAGTATAAGTTCAAGATGGGAACACACTAATTAAATTGCGATCAATCCAATCAGCGTGGATACGAGAATGTTCTCGAATTTGTTCACTCTTCATATCAATGTCACCGCCTCCTTGTTGTCCTGTCACGTTTGTCAGAGACTTTTCGTCAACAACAATGAGAAATACTCAAATTTTCGGGACGAAAAAGTTTCAACTCGAAGAGCAAACTTTTCGGGGTCGCCGTGAGTCGGTGGGGAAAAGTGTAAGTGCAAGTGTATGTGTATGTGTATGTGTATGTGTATGTGTATGTGTATGTGTAAGTGTTAGTGTAAGTGTAAGTGCAAGTGTAAGTGTAAGTAGAAGTAAAAGTGTTAAGTTCGTGCGCTTTTCCTTTTGCCACACTAATTGATCTCAACGGGCGGATTAGGAGAGCAAACTCAATTGATAGGTTTAAAACTGAAACTTTGATGTATGTGTACCCCGAAATGATGCACAAACAAACACTAACACCATCGCACACCATCGCACACCATCGCACACACAGCAGCCAGTTTGGCTGAAAGTTTCCGGTGTGGAAAATGAGCCGACTTCATTCCGGTGCCTGCCTGTCTTAGGAAAAGTTAGTTGATGACTGCACATGGGAATTTGCCACACCCTTTTGTTTGGGCCCAAATTGGCGCAGCATTTACCTGAATAAGTGGACAAGGAGCTTGCCGTTTTCTTTTGTTAAATGGCTTTGCCTGCGATGATTAACTTTTGCCACTAACAGGTTGAACAGGTTGAAGTAGTTGCGTTATTTGATTTTAGATTTTGGTGCTCCGAATACTTGGGCAAAATACTTGGGCCATTAATGCTGGCTCTTATAAGTAGGCTATTGTTTTGAAGGAAGATTATTATGGAGTCGATTCCTGTGCAGTGAAAGTGCTTAAGCTTCAGCGCCATAATGTATTAACAAAACAAGCTCTTATGTTAATTTCTTTGCTTTTCATACAAAGAAATAATCAGTAGATTACAAGGCTATGCCTCCCATAAAAACCCTTACTTCCATGGCCCACCTGACAGGTATTTTTACGAAAGAAGGCCATCAAAATTGGGCCTGCTGATGCTGCTGATGCTGATGACGCTGATGATGCTGATGATGCTGATGAGGGTTGGACTAACTCAATCTCAGTTTGAATTTAAGCGCCGGCAATTATTAGCGCTGTCAAGCGGAGCATTTGGCCCTTTTCATGCATCTTTAATGCGCTTAGCGTGTTAATTATCCAGAAATTCGGTCTATTAAAGTTTCAGTAGCCGCAGAAGATACGAGTGTCTACCGTCAACCCCCCTCCCCCCTCCCCCATCCCCCCTCCCCCTTCCACTGCCACCCACCTCAAAACGTAATTAATGGAAGCGCACTTAAATCATTTTCGGGTGCGTGGGCCCCAACAGCTTCCGTCAAAAAACATATATACATATATACATATATACACCATACATATATATTTATATAAAAAAGCACAGGAAAATCAAGGGGAAAAAATACAATTAGTTAGAGCCGAGGAATACCCCAAAAATCCGGGAGCGCTAAAACGTTTCAATTTTTCATAAATATTCAAAAAGGTAACCAAAAGCAGGCTGTTGGGTGGTGGATAACAACAGCTGCCCCTGTTTTTCTGCATTTCTGTGTATTTCTTTTTTGTTAATTTTTTCCACTTCTTTATTTTTTGTTTTTCTTTTTTCGTTTTTTTCATTTTTTTTTCTTTTTTTTTGGTAGGTTTACAAGGCGCCGGATTCGCCATTCAACGGTCAGCTCGGAGTTTCGGCTTCGTTATCGCCTTTGTGTTTTTGTAGGTGTTGGTGTCGCCCCCGCCGGTAACCTCTCGCCCGTCCAGGATACTACTCTGCCCTCCTTTAGCCACTCCCTGCCCCTCCCCCCCCCCCCCCTTGCAGGACCCTCTTCACGCGGCAGGAGTGGACAAGAAATAAGATATAGGGACTGTCCGCTTCAGGGAGAACTTTGAATGCTCTAGAACTTGGTCCAACTTTCTGAATGTATACAGAAAACCCAGGGAAAATCATATATGTAAGTGTTAAAAGCTTTGCATGTATACACAATAAATGTTAAATAAATGAATACAACAAATAATGAAGAACGTCTTATGAATATTATGGGTTGCAGGGTAAAAACATAATTAAATATTCTTTAATATATATAATAATAAATAAATTAATTAATAAATATTCTTTATATACTGCAAAGTGTCGGTGTCAATGAATAGTATATACCCTAAAGAAGGGTATCTGCATAAACAACATCAGCAGCCCAAGCTCGCAAAAAAATAAGGAAAACTTTTTCGATTTGAGCAATTTTTATGCTCGCAGTGCTTACTAGGTAGCACTACGTGGTATCACGGGTACATTGGGCAGCACGGACGCAGCTAACATGAATTATGGAATTATGAAATGGAAAGTGGGCACTGCTTGGAAAACCTATGAATGTGCAAATGGTTTTTAGTATTTTAACTGGAACATATTATCGGACAACTATTCGACTACTTTTCTCGTTTGGATTTTCGTCCTTTTTGGGTTGTGTATGTCTCCATGTCCTTGTAAATGTATATGTATGTGCTGAATGCATACAGAATGGCCTTTTTCTGGGGAAGAGGGCTGGCAGGGCTAGGCTAAGGCGGCCAAAGAGCGTCCGAAAATTAATGCAAATTTATATCGTGGAAAACTTTTCAATTTGCTTCCACTTCCACTTCCACGTCCACTTTCCCTGCCCCACCGCCACATCTGTGTCATTTGTTGCAGCACCACAGCCACGCCCCCTCTGAACGCCCGCCCAGCCAAGGGTTCATCGGCAGTCTGGTAAGTATTTCGTATTTAACATGCACAATTTGGCCATTTTCGTGCCATAATTAACGTGCCGCCAATGCACAGAGACCTGTGTCCAAGGACGAGGTCACCAAAGGGAGGAACACGGGCGCAGGAGGATAAGCTGAAGGTTAGGAAGGACTCGCCGTCGAAGGTGTCTACCAAGTTGGGCATTCAGCCATCACGGCCACCTTGAATTATTCCGGCGGGGCTTGGGGCTTGGGGCTTCCTTCGGATGCTTGGCCTAATAGCGCCCATGGAGCACTGCAAGAAACAGGATACAAGTTGATTTAATACATTGGGAATAATAATTTCCTGCTTATATCCCCCTTTACCTTCATTACTGTGTACATCTCTTAGTTTGAGTAGGTACACAACCAAGCTACTTTGATCTGTAGGCACAATTTCGCTCGGTGTATTTAATATCGCCATCAGCCATTGCCGCAAGATGCAAAGGAAGCGAATCCTGGAGAATGGAATGGAGTGGAGTGGAATGGAAGAGGGGCCTCGGCGACGTAGGCGGGCCGCCAAATGCCGGAATCAAGTTATTATTAAGTTTTTCTATTTATCCAACATAATTCATAATTTGTTTACAAAGCGTATAATAATATTAACGTCTTGTCCCCGCCCCTGTGCCTCCACTCGGTGACTGGACGGGGGCAGGAGCCTCAGTTGCTGGCCATAAACTGCTCCCACTTGCCACTTCCCAGTTGCCACTTGCCACTTGCCACTGGCCACTGGCCACTAAGTCCGCTGTCAGCGCGGCAAGATAATCAGCTCCGAACTCGACGTGGACTTTCCTCATTTTATCTCTGGCTGGTCGGCGACTTCTTCTTCTTTCCATTTTAGTGAAAATATTTTCCCTTTTTTTTTTGGTTTGCCAGCGAGCAAATCACATTAGGGCTCAAAAAAAAGGAGGCTGGAAGGGTCAGTCCTTTGCGAAAAGTTACTTTTTCTCGATTAGAGATGGTTATTATAATTGAGAAGAAGTTGTAGACAACTATGATGATTTTTGTATCCATATCTGGCACCTGAAACCGAAATGGCGTTCTAGAAACTTTAGCTAATTGTTTGATTGTGCTTGCAACTTTTTATAGATTTGTTCTAGCATTTTAATAAGTAAGATAAGTATCTGGATATTTATGGATACTTGCCATTTATTTCCCATAACAACATGATTTGTTTGCAAAACAGCACTACCCATTTATTTTTAGATGCAAAAACGGAAAGATTTCGCAGATCGATCGGCAGTCAGCTTATTATTATGAGCTTATAATTTCTGGACCATGTCCTGGTCTCCTCTCTAAGCAAAGGACAAAGGACAAAGGACAAAGGACCTACGTTTCAGACCCGCATAATCGCATTAGGCAAAGTGAACTGCCGACTGGGCCCATTGGGTGGATGTATGTAGATCCGTGTAGCCGTGTATCTGTGTATCTGTGTATCTGCGAATACTTTTTATTGGCCCACTTCCGGTGAAACTTTGCTTACCACAGCCACGACCGTACTCAACTTGAGTTCCTCACATTCTCTACCATTTTTTTTTTTTTTGATGCATTCTGCGCCTGCTGAATTTTTAACGCTTTCGTATTTAAGTTGTATTTTAGCTCGTGGTGTTCGCTGTCTAGGCCTGACACTTTTCGGGGCCACCCAGAACCCAGAACCCAGAACCCAGAGCCCAGAGCCCAGAGCCCAGATCCTAGAACCTAGTACCTAGAACCCCGAAGTGCACACGGTTGAGTGGTTGAGGCTGCAGACGTGCCGAAAATCGCTTTAAATCAAAATAAATAAAAAATACATGAGTGGGGGTAGTGGGAGCCCGGGAAATGCGCATCGGTGGGGGGCAGGTGGCAGGTGGCAGGTGGGTGGCAGGGGGAAAAACACCACCCCCCAGCAGCTTATGCAAACGGGAATTAACTTAATTGAGTGGCGCGAACAGCACAAAGCAAGGCAGATTGAGGGACTGGGAGCTCCAAGGTTGGTTCACAGTGACTGCGAGACACTGGCCGAATTTATTGTTGTTTGTTCTTCACAATATTACCCATTTAATATATTTTTAAATTATTTTCAATCACATTTTGTTGTATACTTATATTCCTTTAGTCATTAACAGCGCGGAAAATAGTTTGGGAAAACCTATCGTAGCTTGTAGCTTGTAACCTTGTGGCATAAGTAATATTTGAGTTGCACAATTTTTGATACCCCTTGAAAGTTTTGCAACTACATTCAATAAACTGATTTTTGCAATACAGGTGACATTCAAAGCGCAACTCATTAACGACGAAAGCCCGTCGAAAGCAGTACTGCTGCCATTTTCGATAGTGTCATTTAGCCATAATCAGCAGCGAAAGGAGGAGCTGAATCTGAGGAGGAGCTCTGCCAGGAGCAGAGGATTGCGGAGAATCAGAATCACAATCAGATTCAGAATCAGGAGTCGCCTCGGGGGAAGGGAAATCGGGAGAGGGAAGGAGTGGAGGAGGGAAGGAGCTGGCAGTTGGGAAATGTGGGGATGGACTGGGAAGGGTGCGACTGGCAGCTGGGAAAGGAAGAGGGAATGGGAGCGGGAATGGGAATGGGGACTGAAAAGCCAAGGTTACTGTCTCCCCCGCGTAATTGCGCATAAAAATGAAGCGATTTATATGCGCGTATTTTTAATGTTTCATAATTGGGTAAGCCCATCCGTTGGCGGAGGCACCAAAGGAGCTGAAGGAGCCCAAGGAGCAGGATCTGCCGCAGATGTATGCATGTGTGTGTGTGCCACCTTATCTCTGCTGCAAAGTGATATGTTAATGTTTGTCACAAGCACACACGCACACACGCACACACGCGTGCCACATGAAACGTCGGCTCTTCCTTCAACTGCACTCATTTTCATTTCACTTCTCGCAGAAAAACAAAGAAAAACAAAGCGATGCAAACTTAACTAGTATCGCGGCCTGCAAGTGCTGAAGGTAACATTCAGTCCGCTGCAGAATAGAGCAATTTTAAATGGAATTACGACATCCCTTTGAGGGAATAAAACCCTCAGATATTGGTGCTTGATATCATTGCCAAATCCATTTTAATAATCCCACCTACACCTACACCTACACCTACACCTACACCTACACCTACACCTACACCCACCTACCGCACAACAAGGTTTTTTCGCACGCATTTGAAATGGCCAGTAAATTGAGTAGAAAGTGGCAGTGGAAGTGAGCGGCAGCGGCAGCGGCAAAATGAAATTGCGCACAAGAGGCGGCAATTAAAACTTCATCGATGGCACATGATACGCTTTCACAATTTACAATTGCAATCGCTCACAGAGCGCCATCCAGAGCGGATAAATGCACTTTGCAATGGCCAAAACGGGCGATAGCATCTCGCCTGAAAGTGTCAAGCGGCCGGCTATTTATTGGCCGATAAGGTGCAATTGCAATTGCGCGAATGAATGAGGGCCAAAACTTTCTGCACCGATGGCAAGCGGCGATTGCGATAATCCCGTGCTGATGATATTTTCATAAATAAGCCGTAATTCATTTCGCAATTTGACAACATAATGCCGCCCTTATTTGTATTCATTTCTTGTGAGTCCATTTTGGGAGCCAGCTTTTTGGGCAGCTCGCTCGCCGGATGCTGTTCATTAAAACTGAAAAATGCCACTTTAATGAATTTATTTGCGACACTTAACACAAGCGCAAGTAGACGGAGAAAAATGGTGTTCATTAGCATTAAAATGTCGCTTCTTCCACTACAGTGGCCATTGTAATAATGGCCGCCCCGACTCCAGATGCTCAGTCACCCATTGGCATACACTCGAAGAAATCGGCATCCTCGGCATCCTCGGCATCCTCTTGCACCCATTTCGAGGATTTTCACCGAGGGTTTTCCAATCGATTGGGAAGCATGCACGTATAACGTATTGGGATCAGCATTTTCGCCCTTTTCAGCCAATAATCGGGCAATTTCCAGCCGACAGCTACATATATTCAAATGAATGAATCATTATTTTTTCGAGTATCCTGGGAGCGAGGAGCTTGACAGCTGGTGGGCTGGCGGACTCGTCTTGGGGCTGACGATTGTCATTGCTGTTTGGACTATTGTCAAAGCTGTTGGCCTGCAATTGATGAGTCAATATGTCAACGAGTGACAGGTCACGATGCATCGCAGCCCGTCCTCAGCCCAACCTCTCCACCCAAACACTTTCGCATCCAATCGTCATTTTCGAATAGTTAACACTCAGATATCCGGGGGCAATTGCTTGTTAGGTAATTAAATTGATGCGAGTTTCAATCGGGCAAGCCTTCTGCGAGACTGGATTTATTTAGCCACTTCACTTGACTTTTATGATTTATTCGGCTTGAACAGGAAAGCGATTTGGATTTGGCAGAGTTCATTATTGGAGGTCGATAGGCCAGAACCCCTATCCTTTCAATATGATTCTATTAAATTGAACTAATTGAACGGGTTCAAAGTGTAGTGTTGATTGCTTTCAAGCACAATAAATGCTGAAACAGGCGTGTATCTTGCGAACCAGAAGAGAATTCTTACAAATTGTGAGGCTCGCTTGCACATTACACACGATGCATATGTATTTATATATCTTGTAAATATATTTGAGCATCTCAGAGGGCCACCTACTTCCCTCCTGCTCGGCTGGCCACTCAAATCAACTCAAGAGGCGGTAAGTTGGCCCGAAGCTGTTGGCCCAAACTCGGCTGGCCGTAATCGCAACTGTAAACTCGTTGGCACTCGCATGTGTTTATTGGTTGTCCAGGGGGGCAAATTGGCAAAGGGGAAGGCGGGGTTGATGGGCTGGCTGGGCTGGATGGGCTGGATGGGGTGGATGGGTCAAGAGGTCAGGCAGCTGGCAATTACATTTGACTCGTTGCACTCAAACAATTCGGCGTACTCAGCATGGGGCCACTTGAACATTTTAGGCAATACGAGTGTACCGTAAAGTCTAGTTATCTGAATCGATTTAAGCCATTTTATGGCACTTTTTCTTTGACACGCCAACGCCTACGTGTAGGTAGTGGGATTCCTTTAAAAGCTGCCCAAAAATGCCAGCGGATGCAGGCGCAACTCAGGCAAATGGCACTTAGCAGTGCTGGTGATTTCTGCCAGTGCAACGGCAGAGATCGGGATCCATGTTGTCCAAAGGGTAAAGGCTAATTCAATTGCTTTGGCGCTCAATGAACAGAACCAACAATCCGCCCTGCAAATTGCTTAATGCTCCAAGTCACGTGTTCGCCCGCTCACCATATTGCCGCCGCTTTGTGCGGTTAATTTGCCACATCGACGTCGATGTCGATGCCACAAGCCGCCCCCCGAAAAGGCCGAGATTTGCATGCGCCGCTTACCCGTCGCTTTCGGCCACATTGCCCCCATCGCTGCCACTGGCCGACGGAGATTGCCGCCAGGAGATGGGACCGCCCACAGAGACGGAGTGATTTTTGTGGCCTAGTGAGGCTAACACCCGATCTGCTGGCGATGAAGTGCAACTGAAACGTGGCTAGCGCATGAGCGATTTTTGAATAACCAGCTACGGATATAACAACTACAGATATTGGCCACATATCGTATTTGTTTTTGCAATGTTCCAGATGCAATCAACCACACATATACATAAATTAAATTAAACTCAAATATTGTGAGTAAAGAAAGAAGTTTAGTTGAACAAGTTGTACACAAAACTTGCTTTTATTCGATGGCATTTTTATGAATTTTTTAGTGAAGAATTAGGATTTCAATTTGCAAGCAGTATATACTTGAATGAAATTCAAAATGCGCGCCATGTGGCCAAGCAGTTTGGGTTTGCGTCTTTGCTACATGTTAAGCGCAGGCAAGTAGCTAACTGCTTACTATAGCTGGGCTGTAAATTACAGTGCTGGCAATAACATTTAGTACAGCTGTAAACTGCTTTACGGATTCTAGAGCAAGCAGTTCGGCAGTTCTCTTATTGGAATGATGCGTAACGATTTTTTGAATTTGTTTGTATGTAACTAGCAATCCATCTCTTTTCTTTCCGTGTCAATTAATTGCTTTATTTGCCCTTGAACAGCTACCAAAATCATTGCAGAACGAGAATTCAACTACACCTTATGTTAATTTATTTGATTGCTTGTCAGCTGGTAAATAGCAATGAGTAGGAAAGTGAAAATACTTATTAATTACAATCTACAGCCACTTATCGAAAATAAGAAGCCTAGTTTTGGATTTGTTTTTGTAGTTTTCCCATTGCTTCGCCCGCCAGTTCATTAATTTGCTATCTCCTGCAAAGATGTACAATTCTCTAGTTCGTTGCCCCACTTAAAACGCTACCCACTTCGAGGGGTAGATCGCTTCCTAGGGTTCTAACGACCTATCCTTAACTAAGTTCGTATCTAATGTAAAAGTATAGTTTTAGTTCCGTGTGGGATTTGGTTCGGGTTCTGGTGTCGCTGAAGGGGACACGTGTTCGGTCTCCTATTCTCTAGGCTATCATTGGACTGGCTGAAGTGGTTGGAGGGGCTGGAGTGGCGGCAGTAGGCTAGAACATGGGGCTCTCCGCTGGCTTCCGGTAGACGCGTCCCTTCTTCCGCATGTACTGGTTGATGAAGTCGTAGGACTTGTGCTTCACCGACTCCGTGCAGGACAGGGGATGCCCGGTGGTGTCGCAGTACCGCACCTCCTTGGTGGTAATATGATTGCTGAGCTGTGGGCGGAACAAGAACAAGAGTCAGGATAAGGGAAATGTGCAACGGGCAACGAATGGGAATGGGCAAAGCTCACCCTGTTGATCAGGAACTTGTAATCCTCATCGCTGGTGATGCGGCCCAGCTGGCAGCTCTCCTTGCGATACGGACGCAGGAAATCGGCCACATGCCCGCTGATGTCGAAGCGGAACTTCTCGTGGGCGTCGCGTCCACTGTTGGTGGCCAAGGGACTCTGGGAACTGGTAACACACAGGTAATTAGAGTAAGCCCAACAGGATAGCATCAAATGCAGACCCACCTCGTGACCTTCTTGACCCTCTCTTCCTGCCGTTGCTTTTTCATCGAAACAATCGGTGGCATCGGTAGCTTGCGCTTGCCCGCCGCCCCCACTCCGCTCGGCTGCGTCGCCTGTGTCGCCTGCACTGACTTGCCCAGAGCCGCCATGGCGGCATGACTGGTGCTCGGTGCCAGGTTCAGTGATTCCTCGTCTGCCTCCGGCGCTACACTACCCTCGGTGGCGGCCGGTTTCGCAACTGGAACTTCAGTCTCATCCTCGTCGGAGGAGTACAAGTAGGCCTGAATGGGCAGTGGCTTGTCGGGAGTATCGTCCTCGGAATCCGCTGAGGAATCCGGTAGGACGTCGAGCTTGCGCCGTCGATAGAGCTCCTTGCGTCGCCGGATCTTCTCCTTGTTCTCCTTGTACTTGCGGGACTCCAGCTGATTATACAGACGATCCTCATCCCTTCGTGGACTAATCAATCGGATGGAGACCAGCCGACTGCGACGCAGATCTCGGCGCTCCCGCACCTTGGCCTCTACATACTGCGCCAGGGATTTGGAACTGAGCGAACCCACGTAGTCTACGTCGACATCAATCAGATCGTTGGCCAGGAGCGCGGGATCGTTCTGAAGCTCGTGCAGCGGCTGCTGCGTGGGTTCGGCCTCCAACAGCGTCTGAAGGCGCTGTTCCGGACTAGGTGGCTCCCATTGCGATATGCGTTCTCGCAGATTGTAGTAGTAGATGTCGCCGTCGCTCGTAATCCGCCAGTGCCAGGCGGGCGGAAGCGGATCCACTCCAGCAGGTAGTTTGTACTCCACGGCAGTAGCAGCCTGGCCGCCATCCATTTCGGGTGAGAGCAGCGCCTGCGACAGCAGCTCTGTGCGCGGCGGCGCTGGCACGGGCTTGTCGTCGCTGTTGAACCACTCGCCAGAGTCGACGTGCTGGTAGAAAGGCAGCTGCTTGGGATCCGTGTTCAGATCAGCGCCAAAGAACTCGCAGCGCAACTCGTGCTCGCGCCAATCCTCGCTGCACACACGCCTCTCAGCCTCATCCAGAGCCACCTGGAAATGGGAATGGATTAAAGGCGATGCAGTCATTGCCTGCCTGGGAGTTCCATGTACTCACCTTCCTCTCAAACAGACTGCGTCGGAGCTCCTTGGACAGCGTACGGCTTGACTCCGTCGAGGGCCCCATGTCGGATCTGCGGCGACTGTCGTTCCTGGCCATTCCGACCATGGCTCCGTTGCTGCCCTTCTGCTGGGTGGTTATCGTGCATATCGTATTGTTGCCGCTCATGCGAATGGGTTTGCTTATGCGACTGCTCGTCGTGTCCCGGCGGAAACGGTCCTGCCTGAAGCGATCGCTGCTGCTCTCCCGTTCCCGCTGATCCTCCAGAGCGGTGCTGGCATGGACGTGCTTCTGCTGGCGATCCGCCTCCCGTTCGTTCTCCTTCATCTGTTCAATTTGTTCGCGCTTGGGGATGCGAAAGATCTCCGGCAGAGCTTGCCATTTTTGGAGCAGAGCAACCATCCGTTTGTGAAGAGTCGCGTGCATCGAATGCGGCGCCGCATCTTTCTGCTGCTCCAGACCGTTGCTCCACAGTTGGACACTGTGGTAAACGCGACTATCATTTAGCATCGTGCGATTCGGAATAGGCAACGATTCCAGGGTGTTCAGCAGGGCTACTCTCAACTGCTCATCATTGCCGTTCTCGCTTATCCAGGCATGTAGCAATCTCAAGCCGTGATAGTCCAGGAAAAGCCGACGACATGGTAGCTCGCCGCGCGAGAGCACACCAAGGAGTTGCAGACGGGTCTGGAGCAGCTTGGCTCGAACCATGCAACGGGAGAAGCGCAGCGTGTCCAGCTGGTTCTTCAGCCCGCTGCGACTGAGCAGCGAGAGTTCCTCCAGCACATCGGGATCCTCGAGCATTGCGTGGAATTTGTTGACCTTGGGCTTCCTCGAGCCCTTCTCCTCCGATGATGAGCCGCCAGCGGAGGGTTTCAGCCAGCGGCCGGCTTTGTACTCGCGATCCTTTGGCTTGGGCTGCTCCTTGCGCTTGCGACCGGTGGCTGGTGGTAGTTTCGCCTTGAGCTTGGACTTTGATTTGGCCTTCGATGACTTGCGCGACTGGCCCCCTTCCGCCTCTGGCTCGGCTTCCAGCTCCTCCTCGTCCAAATCAGCCTCGCTGTCACTTTCCACATCCAGTTGCTCGCCCTCATCCGAGTCCGGTTCGCCCCCAATCCATCCCCGGCAGTTGGCTGACTCGCAGTAGCAACGCTGCGCATCTCGGCCATACCGCTGATACTGGTAATCGAAGGTGATCTCCTCACCGGGTCGAATGGGCTTCACGCTGAAGAATCCAATGCGCAGCTCTCCGTTGACCGTCCACTTCTGCGTCTCGGCATTGGGATCGCAGCTGTGGTTGATGTACCGCGAGATGTTACCCTTGGAGGTGGCATCGATGATGGCTTCTCCCCGCAGGGCCATGAAGTAGTAGTGACGATTGCGATCCTTCGAGTACAGATGCTGCCTGCGCTCGAACTCCTCGCTGTCGATCACCTCGCCCACATACTCCATGATGAATTCACCCGGTGGTATTTGCAGTTCCGCCGTGATGCCGCATCCCTTCTTCTCCGTGCGGAAGACGCGACATGGCCAGCACTGGTGCTGCTGGAAGCGCTTGTTGGTGCACCGCGCACCATTCGTGCACAATGGACCGCACTCGATCATCAGCATCCGGTTGATGCAGCCGGCGCCGCAGCTTAGATGACCCTGCGCCTCCTCGTCGCCGGTGAGAAAGCAGTCGCACTGCATCTCGGCGTTCTCTTGGCTCACCTAAAGCACACAAATAATGGGTGGAATAAGTTCTAGCGTGGATGGTGGACGCCATCGATACTCACCTGCCTGGCGCAACGATAGTAGTTTTCCTTTAGCAACTGGAAGGTGTTCAGGCCCTCACGGCGCAGAAACTGCTCGTTGATGGCCTCGATGTTGGCCAGCTCGGCCAGCTGCTCGTCCATGCTGATCGGTGCCAGCGCCATGCTGGCCACGCCTCTGCCCTGGCTAGCGCGTTGTCCCTGCGGCTTCTGCTTGATCCGATGGGAGCGACGCACACCTGCGCCGGTGTTGCTCTCTTTGAGGATAGTCGTGCTGGTGGCAGAGTCCTCTGGGTTCGATTGCGTTGGCGATGGAGATGGCGTTGTGGCCGGAGTTTCCATATTGGCCACCCGTTGGGCGAATTCATCCTTCTCGGGATTGGCTTCTCGTTTCACCTCATCCTGCCCCTCCTCCCGTTGGTCTTCATCCACCTTGTAGTCGCGCTTGAGAAGATTCACGCCGTCTTCGATAAACTTGGCAATATCGCTGAGCGAATTGGTAGCATCCAGTTCCGGTGAGGCTTGCACATTCCAGCGGCGCATTTTGCTGCCCGATGACGTGGACTCGGACGACTCCGTTTCCAAGAGAGCCGCATTTAGAGCTTCCGCAGACTTTAGGGCCTTCTTTTTCGATGCTCCTTGCGAGGCACTCGAACTGGAGTCCAGCGAACTCTGGCGACTCAGTGACTCCTTGCCTCCCTTTCGGGCCCGCTTCTTGCCCGCCGTACGAAGAAGGGTGTCGTGCAGCGGATTCGCGGATGCCTTGGGATGCATCGAGAAGCGGCGCTTGGTCAGCGGCACTGGTATGGCGATCTCGGCTTGACGATCTTCGCAGATGGTGTTCCGTCGCTGGTCCAACTTGGAGCCACCGGCCATCTGGCGGGTGGTTCTCTTGGATGCGTTTCGCTTCGATGAGGAGTCCGATGAAGTGGAAACTGGCGAGCTGACGGCCACCTCCTCAGTGGGTGTGCTGCTCGTGCGCGATCTGAGATCCTTAGCTCCCTCACAAATCGTACTGCGTCGCGGATTGGGCTTCTTTTTGGCCTTCGAACGAGTCAACTTGCCTGCCGAAGTGTTTGCTTGAGCGGAATCGGAGCTGGGAGAGCTGTTCCTGTTATGTTTGGGCGAGTCCTCGTAAACGGTGTTCCTGCGCGAACTGGCCTTGCGGGCCAGCGACTTTTTCTGCCCAGGAACCGTCACGGCGGTAGGTACAAGACTGGGCGCCTCCGCCTTGGGCGGCACCTTCTTCAGCTTTTTCTTGCTCTTTTCCTCGAGACGCATCTGGGCATTGGCCACATCCAGGGCCTTGAACATGGCATCGCACTCAACGAAGCCGGTCGCGAGTTTCTCCTTGGTAGGGGGTTTCTTTCCTGCCTTTTCCTCTTTGGGTGCATCTGGTGCAGCAACTGCGCCTTCATTCCATGTGGATTTCGAGATCTCTGACAGTGTAGATTCTTGTAGTGGTTTAGTGCTGCTCCTTTCCGAAATAGGGAGCAGTGGTGGACATTGGGCAGTATCTTTATCCTTTTTAGGTGTAAAATCAACGGATGCTTTGTCCAGTACATCCATCGATGATGAACCAGTTTTGGCTGACGGCTTCTCCTTTGCAGCTTTTCCAGTCTCTTTTTGTTTTCCAGGAGTTACGCCTGGACAAGATTTCTTCGATTCCACATTCTTTTCTAAAGCAGTCTCTTTAGTGCATTTACCGACCTCCTTTTCTCCCTTTTTCAGGGGTCTCTTGCGCGTCTTCATCTCTGGTATCGGCGTTTTCTCTTGCTCCACTTGGTTGTTACGCTCCTTGGTCTCCACTCCAGCTACCTTATCCTGTTCCCGTTCCTGGTTGCGTTCGCTTTTTTCAAGCGATTTCAACTCGTCCGAACTACTATTCCTTGTATCTTCTGCTGGAGCGGCCAGTGGTCTATCCTCCTGCGCGGTCTCAGTCTTCAATGCACTAATCTCAGTCGGAAACTCAGTCTTTTGCGCCTTTTTGTTTGACTCTTCTACTGTTGAGATGTGCGACGTGTGTTCGGCTAGTACTTCTCCAATTGCCTTATCTCGGGTGTCAGAATCTGACAGCAAAAGCGGAGCCTTCGTTCCCACTTCAATATGTGGAATTCGTTCAGAGGCGGGAATAGTTTCTGCTGGCTTCGATTCGGGCAGATCTTCCTGTGGTGCCTTTGGATCGGCTTCATATTTTGGTGGCGTCTCTTTTACGACTTCTAATGATGGTTTCGTTTCTGCAATGATTATTTCTGTAGGTGGTTTGGTTTCTATGGTTGTTTTTTCATGTAGTTGCTCAACGATTTCAGCAATTCCTTGTGCAATGGGAACATCTTCGGTGACCAATTCTGGCTTCGGGACCACATCGATAGCCAATTCCTCGTTCCGCGGAGCTTTAGCTTCCACTTTTGGCTCCGGAATGACTGCTTTCAAGGTGGCAATAATCTTGTCAGACTCTGAAAATACTTGTTCTGGCTTTGAAGCAACTGCCTTGGTTTCTGGAACCTCCGCAGCAGCTTCAATGACCAATTCCTGCTTGTAATCAAGGTTTACATCGACCTCCTCCACCAACTGGTTGTCGTCGACTACGATTTCTTCCACCTCCAAGTCCTCGAGAATGGGCGACACCAAAGACGTGACCTCTGCCTCACTTAGCGTGTCTTCGATGAGATCTATCAGTATGTGCTGCTCCTCCTGATCCTCCGCCTCCAGGATCTGCTTGCTGCTCTCGGCGGCTATCTCGGCGAAGGTCTCCTCGAGAGTCTTCCCCTGTCGACTGCTGCCACTCAATGGCGCTGACCGCCTGCTGCGCCGCGGAGCTGGTGAGGAGGAGTCTGTTGTCGGCTCGTTTTCCGGTGGAGTGGCCCTCTGAACTGTGACATCCTCCTCCTCCTCCTCGGCTTCATCGTCCGCTGACCAGAGGCTGGGTGGCCCACTGAGCACCTCCACCATAATATCGTCTAGATCTTGATCCGGGTCAGGAGTGGGACCTTGCTTAGCCAGCTCGATGTCGATGTCGATCAGTTCTTGTGGCTCCAATTCAACTGGGCGTTCCTCTTCCTGCTCCTCATGATCCTCGTGCTCCTCCTGACCCTTGGGGCTCTCCGTTTCGATTTCAATGAATATGATCTGTGAGTCGGAATCGGAGTTGTCCTCGCCAACGACCATTTGGGTCAGGTTCTGCTCCTGATCCGGCTGCTCGTCCAGAGCATTTTCATCCTGGAGTGCTGGTGGCTCCACCTCTGGCGAAGACGATGGCGAGTTCCCCGAATCGGAGGACTCCTGCCGACGGGACAAGTTCAGTCGTTTGAGTGAGACACGCAACTTGGACTTGGGCTTCCGTTTGGGAAAGCCGGGTGACTCGCCGCTGTCACTGCTCATGTTGGAAAAGGTCGTGCTGGTGGAGTTCGTATCGGAATCGAAGCAACTGGGGGCAATTACAGTTGGCACTATGGCCACATCCGCTGGTTGGCTCTTACGTGGACGACCCCGCTTGCGAGGTGTCACCGCTGGCATGCTGACCATCGTCTGTACGGGATGTCCGCCACCAGCAGCCGATGGTTCGCTGGTCACCTGGGCGACAATCAGACTTTGTGTGGGCCTTGGCTTGGCGAAGATCTCTAGAGCCGGCGGCGGCGGTGGTGGCGGCAACGACGGGTGGCTCATCTCGAACATGGAGAACAAACGGCTCACGGATGCGGCTGGGGATGCAGATGCGGCTGATGCTGCAGACATGGATGTGGATGTGGATGCTCCAATTGTACCCGTCGATTGGCCGGGAATGGGATTCGAGTCGATGCGTGCCTCGATCTGGATTTTGTGCGCCTTTCGGTTCTTGTTGAGCAAATCCCGGACATCGAACTTGATGATCTTCTTGCGCGAACTGCGTCGGCACTCGTTCTGTCCGGAATCCTGATCCTCTGGCGGCGTGTTCGATGCCACTGCGTCGGCATTCTTTACCGCTAAACTGCTGGGGGTCGGTGTGTGTCCCACTGCTAGAGGCGCCGCTTTTGGCGGGCGACCACGTCCGCGGCCACGTGACGCAACCGCAGACGGATTGCTTGGCGGACCAGACTCCTCCATTTGTGGGCGAATGGGGGGCGGGGTGGTGCGGTGGGGGCAGCGCAGCGGGCTAGCCACAAAGTCACCGAATGCTAAATCGCACAGTCCAGCGACGGGGATGCGATTTCGGGTCCGATTCGCAGTGGAATCTACTCTTTGGGTGCCATCTCAAAGCCTAAAACGTTTACGGTTAGAAACTAACTGCACTTGCTGGCACATGCACACGGCGAGACACCAATACCAATGCGGTGGGCAACTTCGATTTTTCTCTCGGTTGTAGCTCTTCTTCTTTCTTGTTGTTTATGCACTGCGCGCAGTGTTGGTAAGTGGCAGAGGGTACAGGGACCTACGTACCTAGTCGTCGTAGAGGGTTGGTGTGACCGCTAAGTGTGGCTGTCTGTGGTATTGATTGGTCAGCTAGGCATGGTCACACTGCGTGCGAGATAGCAATAGAGAGCGAGCGAGAGAGCTTGATTGGAAAATTCAAAAATAAACGTTCGCCGCTTTTTTGTCGCAAAGTTAACGATTATTTAAAGTTATTATTATTTATTCAGTTCGCTGTCCAACTAGCTGGTCGCTTCGTATAGCCCGCACATGGGGCACTTAGAGCTGCCAAGCAATCGAAAAATCGAAGTGCGTTAAATGTCAAGGACAACGGAAAAGCCACAACAAAAACAAGAGAACACCAAAAGTAAAATCTACAAAGAGAGCGAGAGAGCAACTCTGCTGGGAAAGTTGTGACATTTTGAAAGCAAGGATTATTGGGAAACAAGTCGAGAAAAGGCCAAAAATATGTCAAATCCGGCGCACGGAAAACCGCCCAATAGCATGGGCTCCTCATCCGCATCCTCGCCTAGTTCGGTGTCCTTGCAAACTGGTGGCACTGGGAACTGCACCTCATCCTCCTCATCCACCTCCGCCTCCACCTGTTCGTTTGGCGGTGGAATCCTCAAGGACAAAGCGGGTCTGCCGCCGGTCTACCTCAACCTGAATGATGTAAGTCGGCTGCAATCTCTAGATCATCTGAATAATGGTAACCCTCTGAACCCACAGAATGCCAAGGATCAGACACCATCTCCCGGCTCACCACTGCAAACCTGGGAGGATGCCCGCACCGCCGACGTCTGGCTGTCCTCGCTGCACAGCGTCATCTTCATCATCACCTGCGCCCTGGCCGCCTTCATTCTGTTCCGCAACGTTCTCACCTGGTAACTATATGGATTCTGGAAGGGAATCGGCTTTCTCCCGACTCTGGCACCTCTCCTCGTTTAGGGCTTAGCAATTTTCACACAAATGGAAGCTTCTGGCCCAACTTAGTCAATTAGTAATGATAATAGATCAGAATGTTACCACAGTTTTGGGGCAATGATTGGATTATTCGACTCGCATTAATATCATAATTTTTATTGGTACTAATGCTCAAAAATGCAATAATCAAAAACCGTATTCCAGAACGATAGCCCTTGTGACCTCAGAGTGGACCATTATATAAAAGTTGCATTAGATTTCACTATACTCGCAGGTGAAGAGAATAGCATAATAATCAGCTTTTTGTTTGGCCGATTGATTGCTATAGAATATAAGATAGGTTGAAAGTACAATCGTGAAATACGCTTTCTAAGGCCCATTTCCACTGTTGCCCATATGATTGAGATTAGCACAGCATAGATAGCATAGATTCTCGGAGAGCAAGTGACATGAAAGGGCATCCAAAGTTCTGGTGCTCGAAATGGGCTTTCTTCCCCACACTCTCTTTCTCGTTTTTGGCGAGAGTCTGGAACTATAGTAAGTTGAGCTTTGGTTGTGTGAGCTGCGCTTTTCCAAGCGATCGAAATCGCCAGTTGCTTTTGCGACGCTCAGCAGCAAAGACACGCAGTAAGCGTGGAGAAAGCGAGAGAGAGAGAGAGAGAGAGAGCGCGAGAAGAACGAAGAATCGGGATAAAGCCAATTCTGCAAGAACGATAAACAGAACCAGAACCAGAACATATACATATACATATACAGAGATTACGAACCATGGAGGATAAATTCATGGAGGTTTCTTACATCTATGCCAGGCACCTGCAGAGCTTTTGGGGCGCCTCCGGGGATTTCTGGCAGTCGCAGTGGGACAAGTTCATCGACTCGTTCGGTAAGTGAATCTAACAAGTAATGTATCCAAAAAGTACGGGCAAAAGAATGGAGAAGTTCACAGGTAAACGGCGAGGGCAAAACTCAGCTTTGCTCCTCTCTTTGTGACTGTGTACATAAGGTATATTGTGCAAATTGCAACTCCCTGCCCCTGGCGATACAGCAAAATGTCAACATTAACTGTTTTGTTTACTAATTCCATTGCACAGACACAAAGGTACTGACACAAAGATACAAAGAGACACATGCAAAGATACAGATACAAATGCAGCCAAAAGTGCTGCCAATTAGGCGAAATGAATCGCCGCGTTACTCACTCAAATTTGAATTCTTCTACTGTTTTATTAGGGTAAACAGGGTAGAACTCTTCTCTGTATTTGCCAGTGCAAATACGAAAAAGTACACATTGCACAATAGGCCAAATGCACCGGGCTCATCGGTTAACCGATTTTGCTTAAGCTCAAAGTCGGAAGCTGAATAAACAGGGTTCATAGGCCCGATTAATTGTATTTACCTTACAGCGTTCACAATTTACGATTCACACCATTCATTTCATTAAGAACATCATTTAAAACCCCTTTGTCTCTATCAGTTTATTTGTCGGCTTTATTTTTATGGCCAACATACGATTTATCTCCAGCTGTTGCTTTATAATGAAGATGCCTCATTATATCTTTGTGAACTTAAAGATTTAAAAAAAAATATGACTTTATTGCAATTCCGGATTTAAAATATACTGTTGCATATTTATTGCATATTATTATTTATGATAAAATCACGCGGACTTTGATATGACTTATAGACAGTTCAATTTGTAAAAATCTTGCAGGCGAGGAGCCCATGGTTCTGTGGGTCTTCGGCACCACCATATTCACGATGATCGTCTACTGGACCGTGGGCACGCTGTACACCTTCATGGACCTGACCAATCGGCCCGCCTGTCTGCGCAAGTACAAGATCCAGCCGGGCACCAATGAGCCGGTGGAAGTTCGTCGTCTGCTAAAGGTACGCAATCGAACGATCGAGATGCGGTGATTCAATTGACCCCACAACTGACCTCCCAATTTCAGGTGATCTGGTGCGTGGTCTGCAACCAGATATTCGTGGGCATACCATTGGCCTACGCCAGCTACCGACTAATGGAGATCCGGGGACTGAGCGACATCCGCGACCTGCCCACGTTCCACTGGGTCTGCTTCGAGCTGACCGTTTGCATCCTGATGGAGGAGCTGGGATTCTACTACTCGCACCGTCTGCTGCACCACAAGCACATCTACAAGTACATCCACAAGCAGCATCACGAGTGGACGGCCCCCATCTCGGTGACGGCCATCTATTGCCATCCCATTGAGCACATCTTCAGCAATCTGCTGCCGCCCTTCCTGGGGGTCTTCCTCATGGGCAGCCATGTGGCCACCGCGTGGATGTGGTTCGCCCTGGCGATCCTCTCCACGCTCAACGCCCACTCCGGCTACCACCTTCCGTTCTTTCCCAGTCCCGAGGCGCACGATTTTCACCATTTAAAGTAATTGATTGAATGCTGCCGAAATGAACTGTTCTAATGTTTCCAATGTTTCCACGGTGACCGACAGGTTCAACAACTGTTTCGGCGTGCTGGGCGTCCTGGATCGCCTCCATGGCACCGACTCCCTTTTCCGGGCCACCAAGTCGTATGCGCGACACATCATGATGCTGAGCTTCAAGCCGCCGCGCGACGCCTTTCCCGATCCGGCAATGAAGTGAGCTGACGAAGTGGCAGTTCTCTGGTGCATGGCAGCGCGCATTTCTCTATCTGTGTATACAAATTTTAATTGTGATATGACAAGGCAGATCCTATTTTTTTGTACACCTCATACTTGTATGTAGACGTGGTGCAGACCCCTAGAATCCCGCACACACGCGAGCACCGCTCCCAGAGCGAATCCCCCACAAATGTTAATCGAGTCGAATAAAGCGTAAATGTAAATGTAAATGTATGTGCGTCTATAGCCAAAGGTGGGCATCTTTCTGTTCAGTGTCGGAGAAGAAAGGCGAGTGTTCAACAATCATAAGCGTACTTTATATACGAATAATTAGAATACATACATACAACTAAGCATTATATTAATATATACGTTTTTTTCGTAGGTTTTAACAATTGAGCATTACTCGACACATATGGTAGGGTTAAAACAAGACTGATGGGGCGGCTAAAACTTATTGGATAGGAAGAGCAAGTATAATCACAAAAATACAATACAATATCTGTAGGGTGCAAAAAAAAATCATGGTAATTAGTCGTTTGTCTTAGGGAACTAAACAAGTTTGGCGGACGGTCTGAGAGGAGGAACCTCTGGCCATCGGTTATTGCTTCACCGCCTGGGCGACGCCCTGCTTCTGCCCACTGCCACTGCCCTTCAGCTTGGCCTCGAACTCGCCGAGCACCTCCTTGTAGTGGGGACCCAGCTCCTCGCGAACCGTCTCGTACCATCGCGCCAGCTTGTTGCGGTTCTGGAACGCATTGTAGCCGATGGATTCTGCGAAGCGGAAATTCCAGGTTAGTACCAGGTGCCATGTGTACCAGGAATGGGTTTTTACTAGGTTACTCACTGGGCTGGTCGATCTCGCAGATGGCGCTGAGGTCCGCATAGGAAATGTTGTCGCCCATCATGAACTTGCGGGAGTTGAGGAAGAGCTGCTCGAACTCGTTGAGCGTGTGCTCCAGCTGCTTGCTGGCGAGATTCACCTGCAATTGCCACGGACGGCGATCAGTTGGAGTTGCAATCAGGAGGAACATTGGGATCAGGATGACTCACCGCATTATCGGCTGGCCGGGTCTTCTGCAGATACGGCACCAGCCACTTCTGCTGGAAGTACTCCGTGGTGGCCACACCCATGTTGGTCTGCTGCCAGGCCAGGTACTCGTCGATGCGGCTGCGGCCGAGGTGGCGCCGCGGATACCAGTGCTCCGGCACCAGCTTCTCGCGGGCCAGGTGCCGGAAAATGGCCACGTTCTCGGACAGCTGGTAGCCGTGATCTGTGATCGCCGGCAGCTTGCGGAACCGGTTCACATTGTCCCGGAACTCGCCAGTCAGGTGCTCGCCTGGAAGCGTCAGGAGAGGGGAAAATATGGATTTCAGTCAAATAAAAGGTGTGTAACTTTGTTACTCAATGTCCAGATGAGCCTCTAACTAGATTTATAATGAGAAAGTAACATACTGGGAATATCTACCAAACTGGAATATCTTAAACTAGAAACACAATCACCCAAAACTCAACTCTAAGTAGTATTATTAATTTATTAAACAAACAGCAATAGCTCCCCCAAATAATAAGCGGGTTTTATTTTTAACTTTTAATCTTGCAGTTGCGTGTTTTGGTCTTCCAATCGCCGGATCGCCGGATCGCCCGATCCCAAGGAGATATATGTATGCAGCTACACGCGGCAACAGGTGCCGAATCACGGGCCGAATTCGAAGCCTGATAACAAACGATAAGGGAACTGGGATCGACATTGGAATTGGGGTAGCAAGTGGGGGAATTGATGCCCTCAAAAGGGGGGCGTGTCTGGCCGGCGAAAGTCAAAGTCATTGTTAATGTCGCCTGTTTGGAGTGTTTTTGTTACTGTTTCTGTTTCTATTTCGGTTAATGTTTCCACTGTTTTTCCAGACCATCAAGGTCATCGTGGCCTTGTAGAACGGGGGGTTCGTTCCGCGGAGGAGTGGCAAATCGTGCGGCACTTGCGAGGCTTCCGGCGCTATAAATACCCGTTCTGGTTTTTGGCATCTGGATGGGTGCACAAGCAAATTGAGTGCCCACACCCACTCCGGGTCCCGATCCACGCCAGCGCATCACGATTTTGGGGTGGTGTGAATAAGCAAGGAAATTAACTGGGCAAATGCTTGTGGAAGCCTAATTGATTAGTCAGCAGTGGCAGTTAGTGGCGAACTGTGATTCCAGACAGTCAGCTGATTAGATTGCGATTGGGCGGTGGCAATTTTTCAATTTGTAAATTTTTCAATTTTTCAATTTTATAATTGCTGCCATTTGGAAAATTAAAGCGGGCAAATGCTGGACCCCTCCAGGCATAGGGCGATTCGTGAGGGATTCGTGATTGACTGGCTGGTCAAGATAAATATCAAGATCTGTGGTGATGGTGATGGCGATGGCTGACCCACGGATCACAACAAAAGGGCAGCCGGAAACTCGTGAGGGCTATTATCACAGGTGCACTGTGGCAGTCCATTAAGCTATATGACTGGAGCTAATTAAGAGACCTGCTCTTATCTCTGGCAGCTTATTACCCATAATCATTCATAAACACCGCCCTAATCTTTGTCAATCCCAACATCAGCAGATAGCGCATGTATTCTCTTTGTTTTCTACGAGTGTTCCCATAAGCCAACTAACCCGTCTAACCTGATCCGATCTCTGGGAACTCGGATACTAGCCCATGGAGTGCATTCAAAATCGGTACAGTTACTTTTAGAAAGGTATACAAACTGCATACTAAGTCCGCGCTACAACCGCCCAAACTATAACCTTACGTGACCTCTGAGAACTCAGCTCAAAGACCACAGATTACTGTGCAAATCGGTGGGACCACTCGTAGATAACAATCTGGGGGGCATACCAAATTGGGTTAGAAAATATCAATGTTTATGGTGTCAATAGCCCAATCAAGAGCTCTGTTCGATTTCCACTTGATCCGAATTGCAGTGGGGCTCGTAAACTCCCCGCCAGATTAGATTCCTTGCGTCATGCTCGGGCGGCATGAAAACCGGGTGAGCTCAGCAGTGGAAACACCACAGCATGGAGCTACATGTGTGTGCTGTAACTACTGAAAGTGCTTGCCCCCGCCACGGAGTCTTTAACCTCCACAAGGTTGTCTAGTTGCCGACGACTCTGATTTCTAAGCAAACTAACTGGGCCGCCGGAGTGCAAAGTCCAAGTGGCAGCGGCAACAGAGATACACGTATAGACGCGGGCCTGTCTGGGAGTCCGGACATTGTAGCTAGGAATTGGGGAGATCTCCTTGGGATTAGCATAGAACAGAGTGTAGTGGCAGTAGTTGGTATCCCGGTATGCATATGTACCCACATACAAATGCATGGATATCAACTTACCAGATGCGTTGACGTCAGCCGCGATATGCCAACACGACCAGGCATTGTCCACACATCGCGATTATATATGCATCCTCGCATCAATTCTGCACTTTATGGCGTTTCCGCAACCTTGACCAAGTGGAAAACGGCCAAGATGCGAATGTGTGGGGCGCTTCACACAAGCTCCTCTTAAATGCTACATACACACGCATAGATACACGTACATGCATGTGTATGTATACATGTGCGGTCTTCAAAAAGTGCTAAGCGCACGCGCAGCTTGGTAAACAGAAAAACAAAGCACATCAACAAAAGACGAAGGAAAACAAAACTCAAGCGGTCGGCGAAGGCAAAGAAATAACATAGTGGCTCACAAATCGCTAGAGCTCATCGAACATTTGATAAGTGTCCCAGTTTGGCGAGCAGGTGATAAAACCAGCGCAAAGATCGGTTTCTAGATTCCCGCGGAGTAAACACGATCAAAGTGCACGCTGGACTTAGCCATGGTTGGTACAGTCGGGCAAAAGTCACTGGAACCAATAGTTATAGTACTGTATACATATATACTATATACATATATTTGTATTTTAAAAACCCATACATCAGAAATACCAAATTTTCAATTCGTTTGCCTTGCTAACAACAGGCGATAAAAGCGCGAATGGAAGGCAATTGGGTGGTTTTTGGTTTAGGATGCCCCAGAGGGCTGAGATTATCTGCAAACACGTTCAAAGTACACCTCCTCAATATGCCCGATCACTCCTGAATAAAAATTATACATTTGCACTCGCCTTGGAGGAATCCTCACGTTCGCATCGAATTCCTTAATCTTATCTATCATTTGCAAAGGAATTATTTTTCGAGAACAATCACGTTTGCATTGAACTTATGTGTACCTATGTTCGGTTCGAATAATCTATGTTCCACATTTCCTCAATCGTTTTCAGATTGAGTGACACTATTTAAAAAACAACGTCTGACCGCTTTCGCCATGGAAACTTTTCGGTTGGATTGTGGAATTTTTAACGAGCGGAAAATTTATTTGGAAACTCCGCCCGCCCGACTCGAAAATATCGAACACAAAGGGCAGCGCAGCATAGATGCATGGGAATGTGTGTCGACCTTTGGGCCCTACAAGTTTCCGTCTTATAGATGTGGCTGTGTGTGCCACCGCTCACGTACTCCCTGCTCAATGCCCCGCACTCACCTTTGAGCATCGATATGGGTATGGCCTCGAAGGGGATTTTGGAGGCCTCCAGCAGGATGTAGAGCGCCCGGCTCGATTGGTTCAGGAAATCGAAGTAGAACTTGAGTGGCTGCGACATCTCGATGATATTTTTTTGTATATATACGTATTTATTCGCGCTATATGCAACGTGACTAGAGTTCAACAACAAAAAAAAACGTATGCAGGCGCTTCAATGCACTCCAAATGCACAATCCAAATTCGAAACTCCAAATCGGGGATTCAAATCGAAGCTGAGATCGCTTTGGAACCGGACTGCTGGACTTTTGCTGCTAGACTGAGCTCCGCAGCGCCGTCGCTGCGACATTTTAAACGCCATGCCGCTGCGTCGACGTCGACCGCGCAGCGAACTGGTGGGTGGGGTGAGGTGGTGTGCGGTGTGCTGCGTGCTGTGTGCTGTGTGCTGTGTGCTGTGTGTGTGGTGTGCGGAGTGTGCGGAGTGTCAGGGGAGGGGCATTCATTAAATGCGCCGCAAAAACAAGCCAGCGAAGCAGCGTAGCGATCACAACAAGATGCTAACGAAAAAAAAGCGAACACAAAAACAAAAACAGAGACAAAAAAGACCGGCTTCTTATTCATATGAACATTGCATATGGGCGCCCCCACTGCTGCTCCTCTGCGACGCCTCTGCTGACACTGGCTCTACGCTTTCGCTGAGCTGGGTACATGGCGACTGCATGCCCCTTTGAAAGGAGGGTGTGGCCCACAGCAAAATAGAGCGGGAAATCCGAAAACTAACTATCGTAACTCGGGAGTTATCACTCGAATGGTGGTGAAAATCAGTAACAGGACTTATTACGGGTTTTCCTGGCCGTATACCAAAATGCATACTATAATTCACATAAATGCGTTAGTTACGAGCAGCTTACATACATATTAACCAAGAAGTCGTATAAAGTCCATTTATGAAGATCCCCTTGAACCTATCAAGCTTAATGCATTTACTTAGGGCTTTAAGTCCATATGCATTTTAGGGATTTTTTAAATTTTGATAGGGTATTTCAAGTGTGCCTCGCTGCCCGAATTAATCGCTGTTTGTTTTGCTTTCAGTGTTTTGTTGCTGCTGCGGCTTTTCTTGTTTTTGTTTTGCTGGTTTCTTTTTAACTCGGCAGTATTGGGCTCTGCCTTTTGCCTTTGTACTGGACTAGCTCTGATATATTCGGGCGTTATCTGGCTACGATTTCCAATCAGAAAATACTTAGTATTAATAAGTGTTTTAAGGATCCCCGCGATTCCAGCACCCCACTTTTCGTATCTGCGATGTGCTATGTTATCTTGTTTACCAAAAACGCGACCAATAACAGAAATACCAACAAGCACAAGAACCACAACTATACCATCCAAATCGGTCAGCGAATTGTTTTTGTTCAACTGCAGAGCTGATAAAACACAGCTCCGAAGTGCCAGCCAAAGTAACATGTCTTCGAATGTATCTGTATCTCTAAGATGCATTCGCTGTCACAAGTGTCCGCTGTCCGTACAAGGTGGCACAAAGATACCTACCAAGATAATGGCTCTCCAGAGAGCACTTCAGTTCACTTCACTTTGCTTTATGATCAGCTGTCCACTTCGTGCATCCTCAGGAATTTCGCTATGATTATCCTACACAATTAAAAGTAATTTCTTTGGAAACATTAAGTCTATAAACTATTTAATCGAGATATATTCTAAAGACATTCTATCCTATGATTTTGTAATATATGTTAACATATTTATTTGCTGAATATTTAACCAGATTGTATTAGAGCTCGATTTTTGGACCCTGCCACCCAAAAGTATGCTCGTTGCTGAACCAAAAAAAGATACTTGTTAACAAATTTCAAAATAAACTAGCTATCTACCAACCGATAGATGGCGCATGCTACTCTCTTGGGGCGTCAAACTTTCATTTTCAATCTAATAAGATACGAAATGTTCTTTAAAAAGCGAAATGTAACTCAGATAAATGTAGAACATTAGAGGATTGTAGGTTTAAGAGGAAATAAAAAATATATTCTCACTTTATAAGGTGCGAAATATCTTATTCTTAGCCACAAAAGCGTTATGCGAATAATTTGCATTAGAGCATTAGAGTATAGGTTCTGGATATTTGTCATCGTTTATTCATCGCTTGGTTGGTTCGCTTATCAACTAGGTTACAGGTATAGTATACAGCTTGATTCGGGTTAGGATCTACAGCCTAGGCCTAGGTTCTACTGACGGGTTCAGGTTCAGATTAGCTTTAGTCACAGCTCAGCTCGGCGCAGCTGGCTGGCTGCTGCCCTCGTGCCTCTTGTGTCGCTTTTACCTCCAAGAACGCTTCGATCACTTACTCACTAATAAATGCATTTCGCCTCCGGTACGTTTTCAACTAATTCCAGCCACTTGGGTGGGGAATTCTCGATCTCTTTGTCCTAGTCTAAAATTTGTAGTTGGTATATTTTGCCTTGCTTTCGATGCTGCTTGGAAGTAAAAGCGCAAAAAGACGATTCATAGCTTCAAATAAATCGAAAAAAAAACACACGCACAACTAAAATTATGAAAATAATTAGGAAAACTATAAATAACATTGAACCAGTTGGAATTACACGTATGTACAATTCGAATTCCTCACATAAATAAATAAATATACATTTAAATGCAACTTAACGAATCGGTCCTCGACTTATATCCTACTATATATATATATATATATATATAAATATATATATTGTATGTATCTATGCAAGCATAAAGATACATAAATGCACAGTAAACGAAACAAATTCGAGCACATTGGCAACCCACAAAACACTTGGCACTAAATCCTACTAATACACGGTACGGGGAAGGGATGGGGTAAGGGAAACAAAGGGAGCTGCTGTGGGTGGATGGTTTCTGGCTGGGATCGGCGACTTAGTCGATCACCACCGACCACGGATGATCCACGCGACCGTACTGAATGTCCGTGAGCGTCTCGCGGATCAGCTCGTGGACGGGCTTCTCCTGCTCCATGGTGGGTATATACAGATCCTGGCCGAGGTAGCTGATCCTGTTCACGGGACTAACCACGCACGCCGTTCCCGCGCCAAAGAGCTCCAGCAGCTGTTTGAAGAGAAGCGATTCAAATGAGTTTCGTAGAGGGGAATGTGTGCTGTAAGACTACATACCCTTCCCTGGTTGAGGAGCTCGCAGACCATGGGCATGGTGATGGTAGCCTCGCTAACCTTGAACTTGCCCCACTGGCGGGTCATGCGCAGGATGGAGTCGCGGGTGATTCCGGGCAGGATTAGGCCGCTCAGCGGTGGGGTTACCAGTTCTTGTTCTGCAAAGGGCAAGGCGGGGATATCCATTTAGACTTAAGCAAGCCCACGATTCGTTGCCGTATAGGACACCTACCTCCTTGCTCGTTCACGTAGAACATGAAGATGT
Organism: Drosophila orena; assembly: GCA_005876975.1. NCBI lineage: Eukaryota > Metazoa > Arthropoda > Insecta > Diptera > Drosophilidae > Drosophila > Drosophila orena. The sequence goes on from VCKV01000299.1 coordinate 297,538, forward strand.
TCATGGTGCCCACTTCGGTGAGCTGGTGATCCTCGCCATAGAGCCACAGCACCTGCTGCAGTCCCTTGGAGGCCGCCTCCTTCTGCACATTGATCGTGGGTGCGTAGTTTGAGCCCATCTTGCGATTGCCCACGCCGCCTGGCCAGGCACGAACATAGCTGGGATCGGCCAGCAGGGAAACGGCACCGGAGGAGCCCGTCTTGAAGTAGCTGCCCACGGGGCTGAGGATCGTGTAGAGCAGGGCCGAGTCAGAGGAAGCAACTCCCAGTGTGGGCTGCAAGTCGGAATCGGAACAGTTTAGCAATGATACTGCCAAAGTATTTGGCTATACTCACATCAATGCCGATCAGTGTGGGGCGGATGTACAAGCTGGCGGTGTCCGTGTGGGGAACCCACTCGGAATCGATGGACAGCAGGCGGGACAGGCACTGGACGAACTCCTTGCCCTCGAAGGTGGGCAGGCCGGATCGCTGGGCGGCCAGGTTCATGCGGTTCATGTTCATGTCCGGCCGGAAGATGCGGATCTTGCCGTCGACGCCGCGGTACGCCTTCATGCCCTCAAAGAGCTGCAATGGCGTGAATGGCATAAAGTTGATAAGACAACATGGCACCATTGGCAACAGTCGCTGATTTCGATTTGGGTTCTGACTACACTATATGTTATGTATACTATATGTCTGGATGACGTTGGTTCACAGGCCACACGTGCGACTTGTTTAGAGAGATTACGCGGTCTGGGAACTTGGGGATTACTAAGCGTTTTCAAGAAACGACAACATCTACAAAGTCGAGAGCAAATCGTTTCTGCTGGTTGCTCCTACTCATAAGTTAGACATGGAGGTATTTCAAGGAATAACTGGAGTTCTATATTGCTCTATTTTTTTGGGAGTTACCGATACGTTCGAATCTCAAACTGAAGGACTATGGCTTACCTCAACGGCGTAGTGCAGAACCTTGGCGGCTGGGTGCATCACTAGGTTCTCCAGCGGCGTGATCTCCGGCCGCTGCCATCCGCCCAGGCTCTTGTGGTAGTAGATCTTGAGCATGTGATCGGTGAACAGGCGGCCGAAGCCCAGATTCTCATCGTTGTCCGGCTTGGGCTGCAGTTGCTCCGGAGCGGCCAGTCGCACGGAGATCTGTGAGGCACGGAACTGGTGGCCCAGATCCTTGTCATGCTTTATCGGCTCTGGAGCACTGGTGTACTGGGCGTCCACCGAGGCGGTGATCTCAAAGTCAGCCGACGACTTCTGTTGCTGCTGTGCAGCTTGGGCGGCTTTTAGGGATTGGTTGCTGCACAACCGGATCGACTGCTCAAGAAAGCGGATTAGGCGGTGCTGGTTGCGGAAAATATCCTGGAAATATGCACAAAGTATGGTTGTCACTAATAGCACATTGAATCTTTGAATTGCCTCTAATATCTGCTTTTAGATTTATTTAGTGCTTAAGCTCAAAAGCAAACTAGAATTATAGTTTCAAAGCAATTTATTTCTTGCCAATAAATAAATGCGTTAATTAAATCTACACTGCCCATCATGGATTGTATGCTAATTTGGGTCTAGACCCTTACCGAAATTGTTGATTGCCGAAAATGATTTGCACACTAATTAATTCTCAATTTGCAAGGCAGACGGTCTCGTTTGCGGAGCTTGAACTGATGTAACCCCATATACGTGTAGTGTGAATTGCAGGTCAGACGAGAAGTCAGCGTTTTAGATTCGATTCCGGCTTTGTTTCGATTCCAAGCCTAATCTTCAGTAGTATAGTTGGTTTGATTACATCTTAGGTGGCTGATGAAATCGGGCAAACTGGCGACTAAGCCAAAAGCTGACAGTCAAAAGAAGAACGCCAAGTTGACACCCATGGTCACCATTGCATCAGCCAAAAAAAGTTGATCTAAAATAATCGAAAAACTGCCAAGCATTCGCGCTCGAAAACTCGTTCGAAAATTGGAATACAAAAAACCCGACTATGTCGTCTATAAGTCTGCCTGCCCGTCGTATTTATCGCTGGTTTTTTCGGTGTGGAGGCGATAAGAACCGGCCATAAATGTCCAAAATAAAGTATTAATGGGTCCTATTCTATTTATATGTACATAAGTGGTGTCTGGAGTGCTGGGAGCGCGTCAGGTTGTTCCAAAAAAACTACCTATAAAAAGTCTGGAGACAGTCCCATCTACCATCTTCCCTCTACCGGATTGCAAGGCATCTAAACTTTTTGAGTCGCCGACATTGCTTATAACCCAAATGGATTCCTATTTTTAGACAACCACTTTCAACTGACATATCTACGGAAATAAAACAAGAACAAAGACACATTTTCGCTTACAAAATATTACTTGAAATTACTTGAATTAAGAGTACGAGTTTTCATTAAAATTCTTGGATTGATAAACAATAGAATAATATCAATAAATTGATAAACGTATAGTTCATAAGAAGCTCTACAAATATTCCGATTTCGGCTTGTTGCTAGCCCATTAAAATTTAGATTTCTAGACGGCGGCTGCGATTGTGAGATGGTCGGTCGCTTTTTTCTGGAATTTTTGATTACAAACCTTAGCGTTAATTGCCATTTTGGTCGTCATCTTGTTGGATTTTGCTGCGGGACCTTATTTCACGTTACTTTCAGATACTTTTTATACTATTCAGACTATCTTTGCTGCTCTACGACAGTCGCTGTTTTTATCGTTTTTATTATTTCTTTTCTGTCGCTCTTTCAGCGTTTCTTGCACTCGCACTTTGCCGCACTTACGCGAACCGATAAATATTGTAATTCTTGGTGTGGTTTAATCAGTGGGGAAACTGCACTTTGCACAGTAAAAAAATTGTCAGGCACGCAGTTGTGTTTTATTTCGATGCTCGATTTACTTTCTTTTCTCTACAGGCCTTCTTCTTTATTCTGCTTTTCTCAGCTAGATCTTCACGGCACGAAGTCTCTGCAAGAAATGAGCTCCCGCCGCCGATATAGTAATATATATAGCCGATCCGCGGTGCGCATGTGTGTGTGTGTGACCGAATCGTACGATTACAGTTTGAGCGCCATTTTAAGAGAATTGCGCAGGAATGGCCGCTAAGAGAGCGGCAGAGAGGCTACACTGCGATAAGAACTGTACATATATTTCGAACGAAATTATTTACTAGTATTCATATACGCAAATAAATATATATTGAGATTGCACCACCTGATTGCCAGCATCAGTACCGTTTTTGCAATTTTGAGATTTTTGCAATTATCTATTACCTGTTCAAATAATCAAATAATCGAAATAATTAAGAAAAACTTATTTTTCAGCCTTTAAATTATATTTTAAATTAGCCCTTACAACATATGCACAGGTCATTGTTTTTAATTACAAACAATGTAATAACATCAATGTCAACACAAGTTTTAACAATTTAAAGCAGCGTTCTGTAATATAAACCTATTAGGCCAAATAATTGTTTCGTGCGAATAAATGCTTTTTTTTTATTAGTGTAGCAAAAGCATAGGATGCCGAAAATCGAATGACTTTTTGGCTCCCTTAGCGAATCTCTGGCTGCGGCTTTTTTTCGGGTTTTATACGATCGAACCGATCGGCTCAACTTTTTGTTGCTGCCCCCGTAAAAAGCGGGGATATGTTCTTATGTGGGGAGGGGTGGGGGGTTGGGTGGACCCCATGTATACCCCCCATGGGCTGAGTACTTATTTGGGCGCAGCGATCGGCGTTTTCGGTCGACATCATGCTTTTATTTCTCGTTTTTTAGCTGCTTTTTCCCTGCCGTCGTTATTATTTTTATTTTATTTTATTTTATTTTTATTTTTGCTAAATTTGTCAGCTTCCTTGACATTTTTGCTTCGAGTTGAGTTTTGGATTTATCGATGGCTCTCTTCAGGTTCTAGTTCGTTGTTTGCTCCGCCCAAAGTGTGTACTTTTCTATTGAAAGTAAGTAAATAATGGGTATTGTGTGTGATGTCTATATTATATCGTTTAATAATGGATCTTAGACTTAAAGCTACCATTCCGAATATACAAGATACCAAGCTTTTATAGGCTTTTGGGCTTAAAAGAGAATTTTTCACCGTAAACAAATAGTCAGTTGGTTACTTTTTGAAAATTTACGTAATTTGTATTTATATATGATATTGAAGTTATTATTTTATGGTTTTCTGAAGTGCGATTTTCCAGATTTTTGTCTGGAAATTTCGGCTTTTTACGACCCACATATGGTTCAATATCGCGGGCAGTACTTCCTCTGTCACTTCCTGCTACCTGCCGAACTTCTTGTTTTTTTTTTACCACGCAAATATATTGGATGGAAAATGTGGAAGACATGACGTGCACGTTTTTTATTTTCCTGTTTTTTCCATCCCGTAGTTTCCCAACTGATAAGACTACTCGGACTTGGATTTAGATTTCAATTTGGATGAGTTACATGCGTGTGTGTTTAGCCGATTGTGCAACGCAGATTTGAGCTGGGCACAAACGAAAATAAACACTCAGCTAAAATCCCCCTGTAATCCTGGCTGATGCAATATCTAAATTAGCTACATCACGACCACTGGCTGATAAGGGGAAAATCAAGTTTTCTTGGCCATTTTTCGCGCCAAGCGCCTGGCATTTAAGAGAGTTGCGATCCATTCGAAGAGCTGTAGCACAATTACACGAGTCTCTTGAGGTTATTGTAATGCTAATCTTGGTCTGGATGCTAGATGCTTCTGCCGCGCTCTCAACTGGCTGATAAACAAATAAATTAGTGGCTTTCAATGTCAATGGACGCGGTAGATGGTCGACGCACCTCGCTCGGTCACCCGGTGACCAGTTCATGTTCTTCCCTTCCGCCCCTGGTCACTGGGTCATCCGGATATATTCGTCCTTGAAAGGGTCTTGGGATTGTATATATGCATATACAAGGTGAAATTCGGCATTGAAGAAGGGAGTTATATCAAAAAATTAATACATTTATTATTAAGATCCTTAAAATAATAAGGCTATAGGGAATTCCTTGGAATAATAGCACGATATTTGATACTTTTACATGTGGAAAATAGCAAGCGCAACTAAAATGCGACGAATTTTAAAGAGCAGTCAACAACAACAGCGGTAACCTTTTGCTAAAAAACAAACAACTTGATAAATTGTGCGATTTCGGAAGAACCGCGTAAAACGAAGCAAGCAAGTCAAGGTGCCGTTCACTGAGAGAAAAAGAGTGGCTTTGGGTGCGGTCTCTTGGGAGTCACTGCCATTCGGAGTACAACATTATAATTATCCGACTGGCAAAACGAGAGCAAAGGTCATCGAACTCACTTACATTGTTTTTCTGCACGATCAAGGACGCCTTAAAATCGTAAGTGTGTGTGAATTTGTATCTGTGAGATGGAGGGGTGTGTCGCGTATCTCGCTCACTGTGGGGGTATGTGTGTGTGTGTGTGTTTTGGAGGCCCGTTCGCTGAAACGGGCCCACTTTTCGTACAGCCACAGATACAGATAGAAACACAGATGCAAAGATACATACAGTCATGCGCAAAATAATAGTACTCGCAAGCTTGCAGAGCAACATAAGTATCTATAGTTTCACTATAATGTCATACGATTTATATATTTATTTTCGGATGTTTTTTATTATAAAAATGTGATTAATATAATTATTATATTATTTTAATAGGTTACCTCGGTGAAGCTGGGATTACAATAAATTTCTTTCATACAGCCTTGGGTTCTTTACTTATTCATTTTCCTAATTGAAGAGCTTGAGATATTATCGGGACCATCCTTTGTATTAACATATACATTTAACATTCTTTGATGGTCCGAGCGCCAGACCACAATATTATTTTGCAGTTGGCTGTATGTATCTTAATTAATCGCGTACCATGGGCGTATGCGCAATATACTAGTAAACCTTTACTTTTCCCGGGATTGGCTTGACTTGTTTTCGCCACTGGCGTTACAATCATTCTGTTATTGTTATTGTTTTGATGCCTTTCTGCGGGAATTTGTTTTTGTTACCTTGACGGCTGACAACCGCGTCATCCGAGCGCCTTGTTATTTGTGGTTTATTCTCGCAAGATATATATTTGTATATATGTATATATATACGCGTTAAACCTGTTGCAATGTTGAATGTATACCAGTATGCACACGATCCCTTCATTAAATTGGCTTAAGTTACGCACTCGAAAAGGGAGCACTTGGAGGCCAGGGACGAACCACTCGGTGACGTCAAATCAGAGTCTCAATCCACAAACCTACTCGCTTTAATCGCACCCAACTGTGTCGAGGTAATTGGAATGGGAATCGGATTGAATCGATCACGCGTCGCGATTCGTTTGCAGGGAATCGCAATTCAAAATAGAAAATTCAAAACATTCGGTGGACTAAAGGGTTCACGGACCACGTCGCATTTCTAATCGATCGTTTGCTATTCAAATCCGAACCTTGCAGACATTTATCAAACCAAATTCCAGCCATTCGAAACTATTATTATATGATTTTTGTGATCACAAATTTAAAATTGAAGTCCACTTATGCGTGAACTCATGCAGGGCATCGTTATATTTTGAACAATTCCGGAATACATCTATATATACAAAATATCAACGAACTGAAGGTTGTAGTTAAGATTTTAATCACAGTTATTATGCCTTATTATTATACCTTACTTGTTGCTCCCTCGTTTATATTCATGCTATTTAAACGTTAATCCGAAATTAGATCCCGCCTTACAGCGATTTCGCGCAGTGTGCGTTGTAAGCTTCTATCTGAGGATGATCGTATCTCCTGGGGGGCTTATCGACCCATTGACGTCAGGGCCCGGCACACGCCCCCCAAAACAAGAAACTGGCTCTATGGCTTCTATAGGTTCTATTAGTTATCAGTTAGCACCTCAGCTGCTCCTCCGTGTGCCACTCCCTCGTGCGATCACAAGATACACATTTCCGGGGCTTTTGCTGTCACTGGAGTTTGCGCACCCGTCGTTCCGTCCACCGACGAATGAGATACACTATACAGATACAGATACGGGAGCAGATACAGGAGCACATGATCGCGATCGGTTCGGTCGGGTTGATGAATGCGGTTTTATCGCCACAGAGATAATACTACCCATCCCCCAAATAATCATTCACGGGCAAAACAACAGTTTGTTGTGATAAGGCATTTGGTCATCCGATTTGATTGCGGATCCGCAAGTCATCATCGGATATGAAAACGGATGTCAAACGGTGGTAATTGGTCAGGCGATTAACTGATTTATTTGCATTCGCCTGCGCTTTGCGAATTTATTCTGACATTTATTTGGCTGTTATTTATTTTAATCATTTGTATGCGTCCAATTTGGATATTCTTAATGCGATTGTTTGCTCTTGTTAAGTGGGATCGAGTGATCAAATATAATAATTCCGAGAAATGCTTATAATGTATGCTTGGTGTCTAGCTACAAGAAATATTATAGTTTTTCGCTGTTATATAATGCATTTTAACAAGAAAACAGTATATATGAAGAATAAATTGATAATTTACTTTGATTTATCACTAACTTTAGATCTTGGAAAACAATACAGGATACTATAGAGATTAATCGTAAAAAGTGAAGCCACATTTTTATCGAAATTCGTGTGAACTCCCAGGCAAGAAAGATCATTGATCTGAGGGAAAATCCGCTTGTAATTTTGCACCTCCACAATAGTGGCTCCGATTTTGGCCATCATATTTCCGTGGAGCCACGAAGACATCGCCACACATCATCTGCCGTATTTATGGTGTCCAAAAAGGCGTGGGCGTTGGTAAGTGATTTATTTGCTTACGCGAGCTTTCTTTATTTTCTCGTCCGCATCGGCGAACACATTTTTTAACGCTCAAGGTCCCAGGCCCCTTCAGAATTTTCACTGCCGATCTTTGGCATTCAAAAATAGCGCCAGTACCAGTACCAGTACCAGCGAAATGAAATGAAATGAAATGAAGAGTTGCGATTGGGGGAAAAACAAACAGACCGAATTTCTGCTGTTTACCAGCCGCGGCGACTATCTCTTTAATTGAATTCGTTTTCTTTCTTTTTGCTAACGCATACCCCCCACACGAACATATTGCTTACGCTTTTCAAGGTTGCGGTCGGTGCCACAAAGAGCAAAAAAAAAGTCATTATAGAAACTGCAGATAAGGAAAACGGGCAGCACAGCCATAACGCTTTACGATCCTTTTAACGATCGCGCTTAATGGCTTAACTCGTGGGTAAGTCGCGTGCTGAAGAGACAAGCCCCCATTTCATTGAAGCCCCCAATAAAAATATGAGAAAGGAGTATCACGCATTCGATTCATAACGCTGAATGGCGTTTATTGGCGAGTCAGCGGCACGTGTGGCTCTCCAAGGGGAAAGCAATAAGGGAGCACACATCAGAAGTATATATAATATATGTAAATGTGTATGGGTTTTATGTTCAACTACATATTCGATTCTGTTCGCATGTGTGTCTTTTTAGAATGCTTTTACTTTTTTGCCGGCTTTTGTTGCTGCCATGCAAAAGTTATAGGGTATTTTAAACGACTATGTGGTATTACACCTGAAAAAAATATATATTAAATACTATATCATAGCTTAAAGCAATCGTACATAGACCAACAGATTTTTTCAGATCTTCAGCAACTTTTTGTATACTTTATAAATAAACTAATGAACATACATATAAGGAAAATAATATAGTCGAGTACCGGAAATGCAACAGATCGTGCACTTCCGTTGTTCCACACAAGTAGGCTATACTTTTGTGCAAAGCCCCATCCACCAGATGCCCTCTACTTTCGCTGAGTACCAACTAGTTGATCATTACATTTTCCGACGCTCTTGCCATACAAATGTATGCTAAAGAATTACACACACAAAGAGTAGCGATTTACTTGCGCGTGGCTGCCCGGCATCGAAATATACATTGTATAAAAAAAGTGGTAAAAAAAACCGAACCGACAGAAACGAACAACCTGACACCATGCAAAATGTGCCTAGTTGGCAGAGTCAGTCGATGAATCCGGCAAGCCGGCAATCCGTCAGATCGCCAGACACTAGTGTCCAATTTGAGTGCCTTACGAACATACATAGGTATCGAAATACTCGTACATACCACCATCCAGATCTCCAGGGGCGAGTGTATGTGTTGTGGGTTGTGGGTTGTGGCACCTGTTCACCAGTTGCGCAAATCATACAGATACAGATGCATATACATATACAGATAGATATACATAGATTCACGCTCTTTGCCCGAGGCGACTCTTTGGCGCTTTTACATAAACTTTTCGCGCGTGTGCTGCTCTCAACGTGGCGCTCGTTTTTTTTTTTTTGCTTATATAACTAGCTTGAATTGGAACTGTGAGATGGATGATACATATACATATGTACATTCCAAGTAAATATGGATTTTACCATATTGGTACTCAATGAACCAGATATACTGCCAGATATTTATACATATGGTATATTATATTAAGCTGCAATATTTCTCTCTGTGTACGTAGGTTCTGCAGCTGTGTACGCGTATTTTTATCATTACTGTGAGACAACAAGTGGACGAGCCCTGGAAATCGACCAATCCGCGAGCTCTGAGCAATGGGAGCCGACTATCGCAAGCAATTATGCATGACAGATGACGCAGTGCGTCAGGAGATATGATCCAAGCGTTCTGAGAACTCAGACAGCTTTTAAAATATACATAGTCAATCCAATTTGATCTGGATCACCATTTTATGCTTCAACGTCGCCGCTTTGATTCCCTTGGCTTTACACATCACATATACGCACCGTAAACGTACATTGTATGTAAGATCTAACGATTCTTATCTTACCATTTATTTTCATTGCAAAAATGTATATCTTATTGTACAGTTTAAATAAATTAACAAATAGAAATAAATATTTCATTCTCTAAGCTCATTTTCTGCTTAAAAAAATAAATTCAAATGCAATTGGGTGTTCAGACACTCAGACAAACTCTCATTATAAAGTCAAACCGAAAATTCCAAACGCTTTCGATTCTCTTTTTTTTCGCCAAGCTGTCTCAAACAAACAAGATTTGGCTGCTAGGTAGCGAGAGGAAATCGAGAATTAGAAACTGGTTCGAATAAATCCCAACTGGTCTTGATTGCCACATCGCAAGAACCGACAGAAATACATAAGTATATGCAAACAAAAAAGTAAGCAAAATCCAAATACACTTTAAGCGAAATACACGTACATTGAAATCGTGTGGGGCGAAGACAAGAAACTCGGAATTTACTTAACTTTTTCCCCCAAAAGGAACTCAATTTCGTTGCCATCCACACAGCATTGAATTGTATCTATTATTCGCTCAGTTCCATTTATTTGGCAACTTTCATTATCAATGTCAAGCACGATTCTAATTAAACGCTCTTGAAATAAAAAGAGAAGTCCACTAGATAAGGCTTGTCAGCTGCTCTTTTCATTAATGGACATGAGGAGGAATCAAAATGAACTCTCTAAGCACTCCCGATCTTTGATAGCCGTTTCCATGGAAGTGGAAGACTGAATGACGTGTCGCCAAAATATTTTCCATGATTTGTATTATCTTTTAGATGTGGTTGTCTCAAATCAAATCACCACAGTTAAATGATACATTTTTGTATTTTATTTGATAAATGTATTTTTTTGGCAGTGTAATTTCCTGCAGCCTCAACACACCGCTAATTAATTTCAGTTAGTATCTTTGAAAGTCAAATCAGCAAAATTGGCAATTCGTGGTTTCAGTTATAGAATAGAAACCCTCACGTGTCAAGCTATATTTATAGCTATGTATTTTCTAATGATGCGTTCATTGGCTTCTTATCACTGGTATGGGTATTCGTCCTATGAATTATTTAAGGAACGCTACCAAGCAGAGCTTATCAGGTGGAAACAACGGAGAAGGTGGGCTTGACATCGGCTCCAATCTCAACGCATCACATCGCATCGCATGTTTGGTAGCCCGACTGTTGCTAGAGGGAAAATCTTATCACCTTTGACGAACTGGACGTGCGTCATCGGCACGGGCTTCCTTTCCTCAGTTCCATCTCCGCGCTTAGTTAGTCCTCTTGTGGCTAAGCCTCTCAGCCAGTTGCCAGCGATCCAAATTCCAGCCGAATGCCGACAAGTGCTGCCAAACTGATTGGTAATGTACAATAATTCACAGTTTGTTAGTCTCTGTACATGGGCTCGTCTGTATTTACAAGGTTTGCAATTTGGTAATAAATAGCTACAAGGAATTGAGTAGGACCAGAGGCTGGCGCAGGGTTAGGGAATCTTCTTTAGATGCGAATGCGACTGTTTGTGCTTGACCTTTGAGGTCAGCACATCATAGCCCAGGCTGATAATGTTGTCGTAGAAGATGCGGTAATGGGTGGGGATCCAGTAGAAGTTGACGAACTGCGCCACCGGCCACACAGTCCATTCGGCGGCGTACAGCTTCCAGGCCTTCTCCTTGATCTCCTCCCACACTTCTTGCTTGGTCTTCTGCTCCAGCAGGCCCAGAGTGACGAAAAACGCACTGATGTAGATAGGCGAGCAGATCAGCTGGTCGAGCACGATCTTCTTGGCCACCACGCGCATACTGCGTCCAGGCATTCGTTTGTCCAGCATTTTGTACCAATAATGACAGATCACGCCCACCGTCACACCACTGATGGCCATGTGGGCAGTGCGCGTGGACTCAAAGCGCTCAATTTCGCCGCAATAGATTTCCAGGTGCTGTTCGAGGACGTCTCCCACGCAGCTCAGGGTCAGCGAGATGCCCACGTTGGTGAAGAGCAGGAATCGGCTGCTGAATGCACTCGCATGCCATTCCCGCAGCTTCTGAAGCGCTCCAAAGCCAATGGTGCTGGTGGTTGTGGTGCTGCCCCCACCGGGCGCTGCTCCTCCAGCTCCTCCAGTCGCGCCGCTATTCCGTGGCCAACTCATTCGCAGGCTGCGCTGGCCGCGAATGGCTCTGGACAGGATCAGGCCACGGGCCGGGCAGCAACGCAAGGATTGCATGCTGTCCGGCTCGGATTTCTCAATCTTAAAGGACGGTTGTGTCGTGTTCTGCTCTTCGCTGGCCGGTTATGCGATATTTACATGCCCACCACTTGTGGGCTGCCCATTATGTTAACTGTTTCCAAAAAAAGGATGTTCGTTCCGGTTCTGAAGTGAGTTTAAAAAATTATACACATTGTTTTTCAAATTTTTGTTACTTGATTAGACTTTTGAAAGGCAATCCGGACACACGCAACAGCAACAACAACAACGATCACGTGTAGGGAACAGCTGTTACGACGAGTCGATGTTTTAAGTTATCGATAGTTGAACAATCGTAGCCAATTGACTTAAAAATTATTTAGGTGTTAAGCCATTCTCTTTTTCCTGGATATTATATTTTAAAAACCGTTGTATTTTAACAACCGTTGTATTTTAAGAACGGATTTTGTAAGACACCAATAGTCGTTGTTTGTCTGCATAAAAAAAATATATAAATATAATATAAGCAATAAAATAAAATACAAACTAACTAAAAACCTAGCACAAATGACCAATAGTTAAAAAATTCAAATATTTGCAATATTTGCCATCCCTAAATTCACTTGCCTTCGATAGCTTTGCATCGATATCGCAGAATGCAGCGACAACCCTAGAAAGCATTCCACCTTGTTTTGTTGTTTTTTGTGCAAGCGTCGCATTAACCGTGTTCTATATCCAAATCGGGCATATATATATATATATTTATATCAACCATATCGGATTGCAAGTGCCCAGGAGCTCAAGTACAATCCTCTGCGGAAACCTGACGAGGATTCCCCCAGTGGAGTCATCTCCAAACAGCTGAGTAAGGTACTGCGTTGTGGTTGTTATTCATGCGTTTTGCAATTGGAGCCCAAAACAAAAGCGCATCACAGATATAGATAAGAAGTATTACAAGGCCAGGAAGTAATCGACACTACCCGCATTTTATAGGAACAAAGGAAGAGCACAACAAACACACGCATACACATACGTACTGGGGAGAGCGAGTGAGACGGGGTAAGACTAGAAGAGCGAGAGAGGTAGAGGGAGCACAATGGGACGCATTTTCTTGGAACATCTTGGGGGTCTGAAACTGTTCAATTGCGCCCAATGCCACACGAACCTGACCAACCGCAGTCAATTGATCAGTACCCGATTCACGGGCGCAACAGGTAAGTCCTCCAAGTGCACCTTCCACTGTTATTATGCAATACTAATTCAATCGAATCCCCACAGGACGCGCCTATCTCTTTAAGCGTGTGGTCAACCTGACCTTCAGCAACATCCAGGAACGGGTCATGCTCACGGGACGCCACATGGTGCGCGACGTCATGTGCAAGAACTGTGGCGCCAAACTAGGCTGGATGTACGAGTTTGCCACCGAGGAATCACAAAAGTGGGTAAAGCGAATAGGCAGCTTGTCACTAGATTTTCTGTGATGCGCAAGTAGTTGCTAACTTCGCTTGGAAGGAATATCCTTTCATATAGAGGGATTTAGGGTACAGGCATCAGCGATGTTTGATTAGTTATTCAAGTTCATATTGCCTAGTTTTCCTTGTGCAAATTACTCGTATGGTATTCAGATTGGACAGGGCATTAGTGCTCATTCGTTTAAAGATGTCATAAATTCTAAGAGTTAAAGCTTAAGCTTACTATTTTATTATTATTATGTCCTGCGACTGCCTCCAATCGAGACATCTTACTAATACTCCGATCCATCTTTTAGGTACAAGGAGGGCCGCGTTATCCTAGAGTACGCCCTGATCACAGAGGCAGAGGGTTTTCCGTCGGAAGCCGCCACCACGAGTCATTGAGCCGATTGAGTAACCAGCCGGAAAACGAGAACCACGCATTGGCGAACCTTGTGTAGCCCTAAGTATTGAGTAGAAGGCCACAGGCGATGGCCTCTATGCATTAGACCTAGTTTAGAGATCGCCGTAGTCAGCTCCGGTGTTCGGGATACCGAAGTATCGGTTGCACATCCGCCACGGAGCACCTACGTCTACGGCCCTGTCTTAACGTGACTTAAACGTAGTTGTAGGCACATCTAGCACGTAAGCAGCTGCGGCGCCCAATTCTACCATTAAAATGTCATGAGGCTGAAGTGTTAAAACGAAAAAGGTCCTGTTACTCAGTTGGAACTAATTCAGAACTGATGATCCACACTTGTCTTTTTCAAACAAGATCTCTAGACCGTAATCAATCAGCAATAAAATACCACAATAATCGAATATAAGATATTAACTAGTCGGGTTTCCGTCAACGCGTTTCTTTACTCAGCTATTTTGACAAATGCAGGAAAATGCATCATCTCAGTTGTCTAAACTAGTTAAGATTGTTTGTAACAGCTATAACACCTAAAGTTTGCCAGTCTTTTGAGCCATGGCCAGGGCGTTCTCGTTGGCAATGACTTGGAACTCCTGGAAGCGCTGCGAGACGCGTTGGTTCATCTTCAGATACTTTTCCATGCAGTTCAGCGAGCACTTCTCCTGCAGAATGGGCGTATTGAAATAGATGATCTGCACATTGAGCTACTGGGCACTCACCTCGGAATCCTTCACATCCCGCGATGTGAAGTCGCGTATGCAATCGGTGAAGCAAATCTCGGACAGTTTGTTGTAGGACATCAGGAAGTCGGAAAACTGAAAGGTAGAATCACACATATCAAATGAAAACCACATTGCATCACTTGGTGCCGCCGGTTTTTGGTGGGAGATGGGCTCTCCATGCCCACTTTGCTCACCGTCTTCATTTGATCCTTATCCAGCTGATCCAGGGATATGTTTTCCGGTGCCTTAGCCATCTTGTGCTACGATATTTTATTCAAAATTCTCAAAACGAAAAGGGGCCAATAATAATAATGTGCCTATATAATAGGGACAGCTGGTATCGCAGTGTTGCCAGATTTTGAAACGGCTTTCCATGTTCTAGACTTATCGATAACTTATTTCCAAATATATATATATGTATATATATATATGTTAGTGAATTAATACATGAAAATCCATTTTTAATTTTAACATTAGTTATATCAAATTAAGCAGCTTTATCAATAAATAAAGTATAAGTGTCTTCTACAAATAATAATACTTTAACTAAATACAACTACTCATTATATATAATATAATTAATTGTATGAGACCGATATTCCTATCAAATATCGATTACCGAATATTTGATGGGCACCGCTGAATGGTACTGCCCACTCGCGCACTTTTCAACACTACACGACACGCCATCTTTTTTTCCTCACAAACATTTTTTTCTTCTCCTGCTTTGTGGGTGTGCTCTTTGGAATACCACGGAAAATTTGCTAGGAATACCATCAAAACAAAGAGAAAAATCTACTTTGATCAAGCCCAGTGGTAAACCGAACACCACTAATAAGTTACAGAGCCAGAGAAACAGCAGCTTCAGCCACATACATATTCATACATAATGCCACGCTACCGCGAATGGGATTTGGCCTGCAAAGTTTACGTGGGCAATCTAGGATCCTCGGCCTCCAAATATGAGATCGAGAACGCCTTCAGCAAATACGGACCCTTGCGCAACGTCTGGGTGGCCCGCAATCCGCCCGGTTTCGCCTTCGTCGAGTTCGAGGATCGTCGCGACGCTGAGGATGCGACCCGTGGCCTGGACGGTACCCGCTGCT
The DNA here is from genome assembly GCA_005876975.1 of Drosophila orena. Taxonomy (NCBI): domain Eukaryota; kingdom Metazoa; phylum Arthropoda; class Insecta; order Diptera; family Drosophilidae; genus Drosophila; species Drosophila orena. The sequence continues at coordinate 313,183 of VCKV01000299.1, forward strand.
GTGGCACCCGCATCCGTGTGGAGATGTCTTCGGGTCGATCACGGGAGGGTCGCGGCGGTGGCGGAGGAGGCGGCGGCGGTGGAGGAGGCGGTTCCGGTGGCGGGGGCCGCGGTGGTGGCAGTGGTGCCCGTGCTGGAGGCGGTGGAAGGGCTGGCGATGGCGGCGGTCGCTATAGGTGAGTACAGCACAAAAGCATTACATTCCGCATCCCCAGAATAACCCAAACAACCAAAGCACCCAATTACCACTACCCTTCTCTCGATTATGAAATCATAATTTTTGCAATTATGTGCAAAAAGTATGCAAAAATATATATATAAACATATATATTTATATAGCGTGTGTGTTTGTGTGTATGTATGCATGTGAAAAATCGATTCGCGTATACATACAAAAGCGATGCCAGCCAAAATACACACAGTCACACAATCGGGTGGGACACCACTGTAAGCCATACATAAACACACACAGTGGCGTCCGTAAAAAGAACAGTCCTATCGCGCGCACACAGTGGCGTCCGTGGCAAACAGTGCTGGTTGCTTTTGCTATTTAAATCGATTTTTTTTGCTCGTTTTTTTATGGGAATCTAGTTTTAGTACCACATTTCATTGCTCATTATATGCACCCCGAGGTCCATAGTTTAAAGTTCAAAGAGTATAGCTTTAACTAGAGAAAACGTTTTGTTTGTTGTTTTTAGTAAAATTACAAAATACAAGAAAAATGAAAAGAAAATACAAGAAAACTTAGTAAAAACAAAGTAAATCGAACTCTTGGAGCCAATTTTAATGTGGTCTCACAATCATTTTGCAGGATAAAGTCTTCTTCTTCTACTACAACAAGCACAACAAGAACTACTACAACAACAACATCAATAATAATAATAATAATAATTAAAAGAACAACAAAGAAAAAAGAAAAAACAACAACAGCTACTACTACTAGAACTTCTACTACTCCTCTTCCTTCAACAACAACAACCAAAAGAACAACAACAACAGCTACTACAAGAACAACTAGTACAACAGCAGATCCTGCTCCTCCTATTACACACATTTCACCAACAACAACAACAACAGCCACCACACCACCACCATGCAATAACAATTTGTTGTGCGGCCCCAACCAGAAATTCAACAAATTTGATATATTCCGCTGACCACAAAACCAATAACCACAACCAAACCGAACGACCGCAACACTACACCCCCTCCACCACCTGTTCAGCTCGACCCTGGCCAAGAAAAAACCGAAAAAATGAATCATCAGCAACGTGTCCGGCTCCGCAGCTTCAAGAATAATGCACCCAAAAACCAGACCGAACCACTCACAGTCACCTAACTATACATTCCACTATGGGGCACACGACTAGCTATTTAGAACTATAGAAAAGAAAGCAAATCTTAAATCTTTTTATAAACAAGAATAATCGTCAATCTATGCCTATTTCAAAAAGGATTTAGCTGTTAAAAGTTTGTCTTTTTTCTTTGTGCAATAAGCGAATATTGTGTTGGAATAAAAATAGGACTTAGCAAACGAAGATGGTCGTTTGCCCCAGAGTGCATTCCACATTTCCACATCATTTATAGCCTGTTAGTTGGCGAAATCTTCAGGCTATACAACAGACACTCACGAACACACTTACACAAACTGCCATTAACCACACTAATCACCAAGAACCAGAGCGAACCGGTCGTCGGCGGCAACAGAGCAACTTCATCAAGAATCCAACTCCAAAATGTATCTATTGCATATTTATATATATACACACTCACCAGTCCAGCAACGCTTCAAAAAGTCAACTTCCTACGTCTCCAAGTTGTGCGGTTGTCTTCAGCCTGCTCCTACGTCCCCAACAAACCACCCACCACCTCATCATCCGTCATCTCTAGCGCAGCTACAGCATCAGCAACAAGCTACAGCTACAAAGACCAACTGCAACAACAGCTTCTACTTCTACTACTACTACTACTACTACTACTACTACAACAACAACATCTGGCAGCCAGTCAGCAAATAGATCTCTAGGCTGAAAAGCCTTCTGTAGATCTTTTGTTGATTCCACCACTCAGTAGTTGCACCTTTCCCTTGCAATCAAACCAGATTGAGGCTGCTTCACGCTAATTCCTTCAATCGCAGCAAGTATGAAACCTTTGGCCGCCACCAACAACACTGTCCCTCGAACCGAAACGAAAACATAACGCCTCCAACAAAATCCGTTTGTTATAATTGTAATTATGGTTTTTGATAATGTTTTTTTATCTTTTGTTCTTGTATCCTAACATCTACTGAGATAATGTTGTTCGCGCTAACTGTCTGCTCTCTGTGTATATATATTGTGTAAATGTGTTTATGCATTGATCCGATCAGCTCGAACTCACAGTCAGACAGTTCACCAACCAAACGACCCCACCACCAATCGACCAAGCACCAGCAGCATCAGCAGGGCAAGGCAGGGCAGGGTCTTCTTCAAGCTCGCATCTCCACAACGCGGATGATCGGAGCAGCACCGCCACCACCACCAAACCACAACCACCACCTGATCCTCTCTTGCTGCTAACTGATGCTTCCCCACCAACTGCTTCTTCATACGACCTACGTTCTTCGGCTGCTGCAACAGAATAGAATGATTCACCAATATATCCACCAACAACACACTCCAAAAAAAAAGAAACACACAACACAGCCACCCTAGTCACAGTCAATCAGCCCAGAATCAGCTCAGTATCGTATCAACAACAACAGCCCAAATTACAACAGTTCAACAAGAACCTACTACTACTACTACTACTACTACTCCTCCTACTATTACTACTACTACAATTCAACAACAACAACTCCAACAGTCTTCTCAGTCTGCTCTGCTCATCAACCAACTAAGCAACCTACCAACAAACCAATCAGCCAACCAATCCAACCAACCACCACCAATTACTTTATGTAAATGTCACACCAACGCTTTCGTTAATGGGGCCAAAAAGAATATATATCTATATATATATATCAGCAATATCTCCACCACCTTCAAGCACCTTCAGCCACCAAAAAAAAAAAAAAAAAGAAAGAAATGAAAAAAAATACTGCCAGCTCTCAGCTCCGCTCAGCCCAAATTAAAGCTCCAATGTCAGCTCTCCGATCCGTATCCGATCCACCAGATATATCAGCCCACGTTGTGTGTTGTTTGATCGAGACCACTCTATCAACTTTACGTATCTTAAGGAATTGTTATCTTACTACACGCCTAGTTAAGTTACTCATTGGTGCAAAATCTATTTAATTTGTATTTTCTCTCTCTCTCTCTTTCTTTCTTTCTCACCTCTCTCTTTCTGTATCCTGTCTGTGTGTCGTGCACAATATGTTTTCCCAAACGCCACCCATTTTATTGCAGATCCCGCTCACCCCGCCGCTCCAGGACACGCAGCCGCAGCTTTTCGCGGGATCGTCGCAGTCGCTCCGACTCCAGGGATCGCCATTAGATGAGGAAAGTGGGATGCAGCCCCGGTCCGGACTACACAACACACATATATATATATATTTGTATATATATATATACAGAGATATATATTACAGCTACAGAGTTGGGGCCAAAAAGTATCTGGTTTGCCCCATGAAAAAAAGCTCCACAGATTCCTTAAGTTTGACTCAAAAATTCGTCCCATATATCCCCTCCCGTGCAAAAAAACCTCACAAAAGACCACCACACAACCCAGCCATCTCCGATCTGAATGGATCGCAAGTATAGCCACAGTGCAACTACGGTACACATTGGTTTTTAGGCCTTAAGACTTTGGTAGATTTTAATTCAGAAAGTAAAAATTAAGAACAAGTAATGCAGCCACCAGCAACTACAACACACAAAGAGTGAGGCATCCGATGAACGGATGTCAAAGGTAAATGCTATTCTACGTCCGCGAACCCGCGTTATTTATCCATTTGTTTTTCTCCGAATCTGTCGCAACACAAATATGAATTGAGAAAAATGAAAGGTACGGAGGCGTAAGAAGTTTCTATATATGATTGATTGGCGGAAAGTGCAAGTAGTTAAGTCGTGAAATGAGAATCAATAAATTGAACATAATTTAAAACCGAAATATACACCATTCTCTTGTTAATTGGGATTGGATTGGGTGGGTTTTTCAGCTTTTAGTGCAAGAATTTGTAGGGATCCTCATTTCCCAAAGCTGAAAACATCGCAGAGCTTGTTTAACAATAATATTTATTTATTTTCAACGTTTTTTTCTTCGCTATAACAATTAGTAATGACTTGAACGCACACACATCGTATGTTTTCGTGATCGATTCGGGATAAGCACATGCAGGGCTATATATATTTATTATATATATATGTGTGGATAAATATACACAATGCAAATAACTTTCGTTTAGAACAATATCAGAATTATCAATTTTGCGCCGACCAAAAGAAGGTAAACTACTTCTGGTTCCAACATAAATTATTGTCAAATCTGCGCCAGGAGTATTCCATTCAATAAAGAATCAAAGACTACATGGTTAAGTGGGTTAACTGCTAACTGGAAACGTGATCGTAGTGATAAAACCTGCGCGGGATGGGTTTACAAATCATAGGGATTTAAAAATGTTTTTTATATATTTTATATATAAAGAAGAGCATAGAAGCATCCAGCTATGACACATTAACAAAGAGGGGGAAAAAACAATTAAGGTAATTTAGATTTTAATCCTAAGCCGGAGGATCGACAATTAACACAGGGTTCGAGGACGGGGGAGTGGGCAGCAAATCTACTTGTACTTCTTCATGAACTCGGCGTGGAAAACGCGGAATTTCTCCATCATCAGCTTCAGCTTGTCCGTTTGCGGGAGGATCGTGCTGCGGAAATGCCATGTGCCGGGTTTCTGTCCAAATCCACTGCCAGGAACAATGCAAATGCCTGTGAAAAAACCCGGAGACAGGTCAGTAAATGAAAACCGAGCAAACGAGGCCAGCAAAGGAAACTCACCGCTCGTCTCGAGCAGCTCAAATGCGTAGAAGACATCGGGGGCCATGCCCTTGGCCTTGGCGGCCTCGATCGCCTTGGGCGGGATCTCGATCTGGGGGAAGACGTACATGGCGCCCTGCACGGGATTCACCTTGTAGCCCTCGAAGCTGTTCAGTGCCTTGTGGACGAGCTCGGCCCGTTCCTTCAGAGCGGCCAGGATGCCATCGCGCTCCTTCTTGTACAGATCGTAGGAAGGCTCTCCCTTCTGCGGTGGGTTGACCAGGGCACTCACGGCCACCTGGCCAGCGGTGGTGCTGCAGAGCGCCGCCGTTATCGACTTGGTCAGCATGGCCTTGACCTTGGGATCGAAGTTGAGGACCTCCATGTAGCCGCCGCGAATGCCGCACTCGCCCAGATAGCCCTTCGAGGTGGACAGGAAACTGACCATTTCGAGGCTGCGATAGGGTTCGCCCATTTCGTAGGCCACCTTCTTGAACGACCAGAACTTGGAGTCCTTGTCGTAGACATTGTCCTGGTACACCTCATCGGCCAGCACCAGCACCTTGTTATCGTGGGCGAACTTGATGATCTCCTCGATGTTCTCGCGGGTCAGCACCTGTCCGGTGGGATTGCCCGGATTGATCACGACCAGGGCACGCGGATTGCAGACCTTCTTGGCCTCGTCGTAGGACCGTTGCAGCTCCTTCCTGCCAAGGCTCCAGCCGGTCTCCTCCTCCAGGTAGTAGTCCACCTTGGTCATGCCGTATTCGGATATGGTGGCCGAGTACAGTGGGTACTGCGGAATGGGCACCATGACACCTGGTGGCTTGCATCCCACCTCGGAGCTGAAAAAAGAGACGATCGGGTTAAGCATTGATGGGCATTGGTTAAATTCAAATCGGGCTTTAAGTATGTTTACAATTGCTTAGGAAACACTCAGTAGTATTTCATAAACAAAGTCTCTTAATAATACTGCTGAGCAATAAACGCCTAAAAATATTTATCTATCATGCTGCGATAGAACTAGTTAAACCAAGAATGGGCCAATTTGGGCCATATCTCTGGCAAATCTCTGGTTTTAACTGATAACTCTCGAAAGAAGCGCCATATCATGGGCAATAAAGATGTTCGCCCTGGACGTACTTGACCATGGAGAGTATGCTCTTGATGCCGGGAGAGGCGCCGGCGGTGAGGTAGATGTTCTGCCAATCGGAGGCGATACCGCCATCCCTCCTCTCGATGAACTGGGCCACCTGGCGACGCACCACCTCCAGGCCGGCGGAGTCCGTGTACGAGCCCACCGACTGGCCCTGGCAGCCGTCCAAAATGGCACAGGCGCGCTTCTTAACGTCCTCGGGGTACTCGGGCGAATCCAGCAGTCGTGTCTCGAAGGTCAGCGCCATCAGCTAAAAAGTAAGTAATACATCAATCAAATCATATCATAATTTAAGGGGCCAAACTCACCTGACGCAGGAAGGTCAAGGGCTGCTGACCCATCGCATGGCAATCTCCGATGTTGGCACGAATCACCTGGTCGAATGGCTTCTGGACACCCTGCAATCAAATTCAATCGGAACGGAATGGTAAATTACAAATTACCATTTGGAATTACTCATTGTTTGTTCGGTGGCCAAATGAAATCACCCAGCCTGGCGGATCAAATGGACATTTAATATGTGGCTTTCGCCATGCAAATTACCCTCAAGTGGTTTCCAAAGTGAATTAGCCCAGCCCCACAATTGATCGCCTGGTGCAGAGAATCGATTATATTTCTAATTCAATTAAATATTTAGCAGTAACGAGCCATTGTGTTGGTTTCAGCAAATATTATAGTATGCACTTTCAAATAGTTACCAGAAAGAACTACTAAATGAGTAATATTATAGTCACTTAGGGATTTAACTAGTTTACATCAATATAATGTATTTCATAAAGGCGAACTCTGTGGATAGAAAAATAGATTTTTTTTGGTCTTCCTAGTGCATCTAGTACACTTTGGGGAATCCCCATTAAAGTTTCTAACCCAATTAAAGTCATTCTGGCCCAATTTAAGTCATTCAGCCCCATAGGCACCAGTAGATACAAAGTGACAGTGGAAACTGTCAGCAGGGCAACACACAATTTGCAGGGCACATGCAAGTTGCACTCGTTCATTGAAGACCCCTCGTCGTCTCGGGTTCCATTCAACCGCGCTCAAATGGCCAATTTACCACATAATGTCACGGAGGTTGGAGGAGCTGGGATGATATGATATTGTGTGTTTTTCAGAGGCGAAACAAGGCAAATTGCGCCATGTAAACGAGCTGACGTCACTGACGGCAGTCGATGTGTTTGCATGACAATGTAATAATGGGAAATTAAGGAATTCACAGTCCAACACGGATGCAAATTCATCCAGTGCTCGAGTTTGGATACTATACTATAATCGGCAAGTTCTCAACGTGCAAACGTGTTCGCAGAGTCCATCGCACCACCTTATCGAATTCAGTTAATTATTCTTTTTTTTAATTTCGAAAATTACTGATAAAAGTGTTGCCGAGTCGGGGCAAATGGGTTGTGTTTGTATTTCGTGTGGAAATATCTATAGAAATGGGGCCTATCGCATCGCAAGCTAAAGAGCTGGCAGTGCAGATGGAAATACAATGTCAACGAAGGTTTAAATATGTATGTATATCAAAACCGCAGAGCTAAAGAATCAATCTATAGCCCCTTAAAACGCAGTTAGATATTGCTAGCTAGTTATCAGCATCATTTCGATGTGACTACTAATTAACTGACCTGCGCTGTTCACACCTACAGAATTTCTTCTGATTCTCCCGTTTATATATTCCTACTATTCCCATACCCTTTCGTCATTTCGCACTTGAAATCGCTGTAAACAAACTTTTGGTGCCAAGTGGCAATATAATTGATAACCATATACTCGTGCAGGTAGAGTCGTATAATCATATAGGCCCTGTATAAAAGGCGTTGGCAACCCAGACTTTATCGCTAATACGAATCGAGAGAATAATAATACAAGTATGTTAGCGAATGTTAATGTCAAAAGGAAGTCAAAATAAACAGAGGGAAATGGATATGATTAGGAGTTGGAGTTGATTAAGACTTATGATATTTTCCGATCAAATTCGTAGTTATGTTAATTCCATATCAACTGAAACAGGCATTTATCATGGTGAACAGAATGCAGTGCAATACATTCCAGTGATAAGAATGCCTGCTGCTGACAGATGATGAGTTCCTTTTGGATTACTGCCAAATCCGTATGGTGAGTCTGTGCGCAAGTGGAGGAATTTGATAAAACGCAGAATGAGCAGCACATCAGATTCAGTCGTGCGGATAAGGAAATCAATCGCAGCGGGAAAACTCGGGGGGAAATCAACCGGCTGGCTGTCAGCGGCAGTAAAACGCGCACACAAAATGTGAAAAGTCAGCGGGGACCACAATGGATTCAAGTATATATATTCTCACATATTGTATACATCGTATACTATACGTTGTTACGGGTCAAAAAAGTTCGAAGAGAATTTCGCACAGCAAGTGAAAAGGCAGGGAAAGTGTGTACAGCATATTTACCCACAGCTCATGCGCATGTTCCGTCTTTGTTATGATTTTTCACTTTCCCAGTGATAAGAAAAGGTCCACGGAATCAGAATCATCCCACGCCCGCCCCACAATTTCCGCACTTATGTAAGCCAAGTTGAAGGTCGTTCAGTGAACCCGATTCGCGTCCGTCGCTCTCCATCTACTTTAATTAATCCAAGACCAAGATGGTCCAAGAAACACACTTTAGAATAATTAGAAACATTAAATGGCAATTAAGACCATAACTCGTCATGGAAAACGGTGGAGAAACACGGGTTTTAAGTCGTGAAAACCGGGTAAATGGCATTTGGCGAACTCCCCATGGAGAAATCATGCACATTCCAACCCGCCGAGCAGTACTTAAATTAATTAGTTTATTGACTTGTTTGCTCTGCCCCAAAAAGTGTAATATCCCTCAGCTCAAAGTTCAACTATAAAGAAATATATTCCGTTTCAGATAAGTTTCGATATTTTTATAGCGCTCTGATTACAATTCCAGCTCTTATCTGAACTTTGGCATTACTTCTGATAGCTTTATCGTTCCCTAAATTCTTGGGCACAGCTCTATTTCAAAACTCCTTGCTGCGTAATAAGAACAAACAATTGTTTTGCTCAACTTTGTATTCTTTGGCAAACATTTGGCGCTCAAAATTAAATAAAACATATGGCATTTTACTTTGCACTTTGTTTTCGTAAGCTCTTTAAGTTTGTGAAACAACAAATAGGTTTGGGGACCGGTTTTTTCATGGACAAGCATATTGTCATTGCGAAAATGTATTCTTCAAAACAAAACCTTATCGTGCGAATCAACAAAAAACTACATTTGCATGATTTTAGGTATAAAGTGTGGCAAAACTTTATACAGTATATATGTATATTATATATTGTAAAACTAATTTGAATATTGAGGTAATATAGTAACTTTAACTGGTACTCTTGGCATGTTTTTAGCACACTCCTATTTTTACCAGCTGAACGACTTAATTTTGTGGGCGTATTTTTCAACAGGTATCCCTTAAAAAAGGATGGTTTTGATTATCAGCCGAAGGTAAATGATTCACCGCTGCGTTCCCGTCCATTCAAGCGTGAATGAAAAAATAAAAGGGCGGCAAAGCGGCAAAAAACAAACACAGAGGCAGCTCACACTGGATACATATATACATATGTATATATATATACGTACATATGCATGCACGTACAAGCCTATGTATATACGTACATATATGTATGTACATAAAGATATAGCGTGCTTAGACATTAAAATGCGGGCTTTGAATTGCCATCAAATTGGTGAATCGAAGGGGGGCGCAAAACGCTGGTTAATGGCGTCGCATTTGGCGCTCTGCTTGCCATTACTTGTGGATCAATTTCCCCTGTTGTGCCAACATTAACACTCACCTTTTCCAGTTCCTTTTCGATTTCCCCGGCACGAATCACCAGAGGACCGCGAACCGCATATTCCATGGCAATAAAGTTGGGATTTATGTTTTCCAGGGTGAGCGCTTTCGACGACGACGGCATTTTGTGGCTGGTTGAAAACGAACTGAGAAAAAAAAAGGCGGGTTGATATTCACTTAGCAATCAGCATTCATTTTGTGTTTTATATTAATATTAACGTTTCGATGTGTTTTAGTATTTCTCTATTATTCAGCGAACGAAACTAACCGGCGGACGTCTAACGGTTGAATGAAATCGCCGCTTGTTTCGTGGCGCTTCGACGTCGCTGCCGCCAACGCCGTCGACGTTGCTGTTGATTTCGCCGCACGTCGGTTGGCATTGTTGCTGTTGTGCAGGAACGATTTCCAGCGCCGAATAACGTATTGTTGCTGGTGGCGCTGCTGCTGCTGCAAAGCGGCAGAAACTGTGGCAGCAGCAGGCTTAATTAGCATTCGACTCATTATTTCTGCAACGAAAAGGGAGCCAGTTAATAATTACTCAACATACAAAAATGCAAGAAAAAAATTCACACACCGCGCTCAGATAAATGCCAACAAATTAGCACAAGAACAGCGAGAGGAAGAAGCAGAGAAATGAAGGGTGTGTGCGTGTATAAGAGTCCGGCTCACAATTATAAGAGCGGCGAATTCAAAGGCTCAGCTGTTATCACTGCACCGAAAGAAATGAATTTCGACTTACAGAATCCGAGGGATAAATACTAAATCATGAAAAGTCTATAAACTATAGACAATTCGTTGTGGATTACCGATATGCAATAGTTATTAATTCTTCAATTATAGTTATCATTTATATGGGATTTTAAGCCGTACTATTCTAGTATCCAATGTATTTTTTTTGTGTAGAATTTTGTATCTTATCAAAAGCAAGGCGTGGTATCATTGACAATTTTAGGGCTTATCAATGCCGTCGCTTGTGGCTCGATACTTTATTTATTGCTTTTCTGCTTATCAAGAAGTTGAAGAGCAAATATTTACAATCGCTGAAACTTTGCATTTGCCGCTCTGTGTGCACTTAGCCTAGACTCGAACCAAATGCACTCGCTGCAAGGCGCGCATTTTAAAAGTGCAATCAAGCATTTCTTATCTGCGTTTTCGGCTTTGCACAAACAACAAAGTTTACGATACTTGCAGCTAAAAAATGTATTTTATTTTAAGAGCAACATATATATATATATATATTTAAAAGATATATAAACGGTTACCAGCGGTGTGTGCTATCTTTGAATAAAATGGGTGTCATAAAGCCTAATCTCAAGAACATTTATTGCTTCACCATCCAGCGCAAGAAGAAAATTTAATTAAAAATGGAAACACTTAAATTTAACTTGTGTGTGCTATATATTTTACTATATTTCTTATCTTAGTGGCACTTTTTTTAGAGGCAGTTGACGGATTTTCGGACCATTTACTCAGACATTATATACATATATAATTTAATAGCTCTATTTCTCCATTAAATCCAGTGGCATGGCATCCATTGGTAGTGGGTACTATCAGTTGGGCGTACTTTTGACTTTGAGCTAAATGAGTGGAGCTTATCAGTGACGTCCCATTCCCAGCTTACGATTGCCCATCTTTCAATTGAATATATTCTACATATAATATGTACATATATATATTTCTGATTTCTGCACTTTGAAACGCCAATTGCGTAATGCAAAAAATGAGAAAACGAACAAAGAATCTTTTAGAAACATGACAATGACCAGAAATCGGCATTACCACCAATATACTATACTTTTCGCACTCAAATCAGCGTCAATCAGTTGCAGATTGTTTGCTTTCTTTTTAGCGACAGCGAAATTTTAGAAATTTAAAATGTACTAAATACAGGTCCCGAAAAATATACAAGTGTATGCCGATTTCTATCCGCACATACATATGTATCTTTTGACTATATATATATATCCATATATGTATATATATTTGTATATTGTTTATTAGAGTCAGACCCAAACTCGTTGGTAATAATTTTTTGGTTTGACTTGGCGATACTTTAAACCGGTTTTAATGGGATATATGTACATATGTATATATAGATGAAAGGGTATGGAATAGGGGAAGTGTAGTAAGAATTTGGAATCTTGCGAGGTGGATAAACATCAAAACAGTGATCTCTGTTTAAATTTGACAAATAGTATTAATTCTCATATCTAAGGATATACATAGATATGTACATACATGTATGTATGTAAAAAGTTCTGTATGATTCATTATCATTTTTATAGGATAACCATCTAATGCATAGTACTTTTGTATCTTTATCGCAAACGTTTAGAAACATCTTTTCCCACTAAAGAAATTATATTGCCTCAAAAAATATTTTATATATGTGTATAATGGATTGAAAAGTATTAGAATCTAACATTTACTTTTTTCACATGAAACTTTACAATTCTTAACATTTTTAACATTATTTTGGAGACACAACTTTTGAGAGTCACTGTTTATCTGCGATATTTTGTGTGCGATTTGTTTGGACAACAAAACTGCCTTATGCAACGAGCTGTTTAAAAAATAGGAATCAGAATATTATGTGGACTGGGTGCACTTTGCTCCATGGTTAGACCAGCCCCCCACCCCCCGCTCCCACCGCAATTTCACCCCCTACGTGGGGGATTATCAGACTTATTTGCCCGCATCCCAACTGGATAAGATAGTAGCGATAAGGAATTCAATTAGAACATGACCACTCGGATTCACCATAATCATAACTTTTGCCAAACGCTAGCAAATTATATTGTAACTCGATTGACACGTAGAAAACGCAACGAAACAAAAAAAAAACGAAAATAAAGGGTTAAGGGGTAAAGGGGGTGTTTTGATGTGCTAATTGGTTTGCTAAACAGCTGTGAACGCCGCGCAAATTGAGCACAAAAAACAACACGGCACGCAATTCAATTAGGGAAACACGCAAAACGATAAACAAATCAGGGTACCACTGTGAATTAGAATTTTTTGGGCGCACAAATCACTTTCACTGTCACTTCCTCGCTGCTCCCAATTAGAATTTCTCGGCCACGGTGTTTATATATTATATATAGTACATATATGTATATGTAGACGTATGTTGCTAGTTCAAGAGCAAAAAATCGATTTTTCGCTGCACTTTTTAATCGTTTCACCTTGATGGGCGCAATTGGGCGGGGCGATTATCTAACGGCGTTTGTTGTGATCACAAAAACTTGCATAAACTTATTAATAAACCGTTCATTCGCGATATGTCTGTATATAATATACCTAATAAAAACGTGTGTGCTTCTTGTGTGTGTGTGTGTGTGTGTTTGTCTGTAAGAAGTGTGCGGCGTGCGAGTTCCAATCAAAATCGTATCAGGAATGCAAAGCTCTTTGGCCGCTAGACGCAATTAGGGAACTGGCATAAAACTGAAACCGAACCGAAATGGAAAATGAAGTGCTGGCAGTATTTACCGACTAAATGTTTTCTTGTGGGCAAAAGTCACGATGAAGCGGGCAGCGATTAAGTTTAAAAATATCACGTCTGCAGCCCTAGCAGCTAAGCTTTCGATAGACTACGATAGATCGATAGACCAGCGATTATAACCATACTGGAAAGCTCAACACATTGAAAAGAGCTAATGTGGTTAAAAAATATCTCTTTCTAAATCGAAATTAATTATAACACTTAAATAACTGCAATTATTTCTAAGAATTTTTTACTCACCTCTATTCTTCAACATATTTACTCTTGTTTTATACTTTACACTTTGAATTTAGTTAAATTTTGCTGACTTTGTGCGCCTCTTCACATACCAGAGGATTTGATTGTCTTACAGTGTTCCATTGAATTAATTTTTATGCCCGTCCCGTCCCGTAGTGCCTTTCTCTCCTGATCCGAACAATTATAAAGAAACAATGCCATACATTTTACGCATGGTCTACTAAGGTTTTACAATATTTTTAAAAATTTCGATACGAAAGTTTCTAGAAAGGAAATAAACGTAATTCACTGAAGGTTTCTGCGAATATTTGTTGCTCCGTAAGAAAACACTGTTCATCAATAGTTAAGAAAGTTCTTTTCACTTCTACGAATATTCAATACTTTTTCGCATGTTTTATTTCACTCGAAACTTACTGCTAACCAAAAAAAAAATAGGTTTGTCTAATTCTAGAATTATGTACAGAGTGCATTTTGGAAAACTGTGGGTAGTACAACCCAAAATACCCACGGCTACGTGCTGATGCCCATGATGGATTCAATGGAGAAGCTCAGCTTGGGCTTCTTCACAGTGGCGGAGGAGGCGGTGGCCGCGGGCGTGGTCATCGCTGGATTTGTGGGCGGGATCGTTAGCGGTATCGTCGGCGGCATCGGGTGATAAATGTGCTGCTCCTGGTGAACTGGAGCGCAGGCGGCGGCAACGGTGGCGAAGTACAAAGCGTTCCCGCCCAGCGTCGCCTCCATGACGTGGTTCAGTTCCGGATCGGCGAATGCCCGCCGTTTGCGCATGCGCTCCATCAATGGCGAGCTGAACGTGGGAAATCGCTGTTTGTACTCTGGAAGGGAAGGGACCACGAGAAATGGACAAAATTAGTGAGGGTTACGGGGGCGTTATCACTACAAATTGCCGCGATTCGTTATGAATGGCTATTGTAGATTGAAGCAATTTATTATTGGGTAATCCGAGACACGCGTTGCTTGGCCAGACAGCCAGGCAGCCAGACAGCCTGGCACCGTTTTGTTTCAACTTCGGGATTGCTTCGGGATCTCCACTTAAACGGAAACCAGATGGAAAACCCAAAGAAGTCAATTGCTGTTGCCACATTTCGCTCTCTCGCTTGTCGAATAGGTTTTTCCGTTTTGGTCGCGTCTCAGTTTACCGAATGTGACTCCCTCAAGTGATTGGAAAACGTGCGTACACTGCACACACATTTCGAAGCATCCGATTTCAATTGTTTTTCGTCAGTCGTATAATTGCTGTTGTTATTGTTGGACATCAGTCATTTCCTGTCCACATCCACGTCCACGGACAGAGGGAAAGAGATGGGGATACGGGAGACAGAAGACGGGAGACAGGAGACAGGAGAGGATCTCCGATTACGAACGGGCCAGACAGTCTGGCACCGTATGGAAAACCGGGCAAGTAGGGGGTTACTTATCATTTCAGCTGGGCCGTCCACTTTACGACGTCCAGTAATTTCCAAATTGGAAAGTGTCTGTTTGATCTCGGACTTATACGTGTAGATATATTTTTTGATATGTAGAAAAGTAATGCTCGTGGCACGGGATCCTTAGTTGAAGTCTACTAACCTTCCATGGCAGCTGTGATATGGAGCGTGGACTGCTGCAGACTGCGTAGTCGCTGCTTGTAGATCCTCTTTTGGGCCATCAGAGCCTGTCGGGTGGCGGATGAAGATGCGGTGCCCACGCAAGATGGTGGATGCGGCTGCGGATGCGAATGTGGATGTGCCGGCGGTGGGGATGTGGAGGTTAGGGAATCCTCGCCCTCGCTGCTGGAGGTGTTGGCGCTGGCCGCCGGTATGCCCGAAGATTTTGCGGATGATGTGGTGGCCTCCAGGGCCTCCATGGTTTGCTGGCGTCGCAGGGCCACCTGGGCGGCCATAACCCGCTGGCGATCCACGACCAGCTGGCAATTGGGGCAGCAGCACTCGCGCCAACGGCACAGTCGCTTGTGACCTTTGACACAGGAAATGACGCCGTGATTGCGACACCTGGCACACTTCGGCGTCCTCAGGAGACGTCGTTCCCGCTGGCAAATCCTAACACTGGCGTCCTTGCTCATCCTGGCTCGCTGATCGACTAAAAGGATGCGGACCGGGGCGCGAACATTTATGCACTGCCAACCGCAGCTACTTGTCGCCGTCAGACTGTCTGGCAGCGTCAAGTGGTTTCCGTCGTCGTCGTGTCCCAGGGGATCCGACGCCCACGAGGTGTACGAGGTACACCACTCCGGGCATCCGAGAATCCGAGCATACGAGCATCCGAGTATCTGAGGGATCGGAATCGGGATGGGGATCGGCATCGGCATCGGTCCCTTGCCTGCCATTGGCTGCTAATCGCTGGCTCTAAATTTAGAAGATCCAATGGTCGCACAGATGTCTCGCATCAGCAGCCGAAAGATACATTCTGCTACAGGACGACCTCTTTGTAAGCGATTTAAAATATTGCTCATACATATGATATATGTATGTAGGTTATGGATTGTGTAAAACATTTGGTTAACCAATTATTTGGAGCACCTGAAAAGATTTGACTATGAAAAGGTAACAAAGAGTTGTTTAAGGTTCGCCTTAGGCATGTTTTACTATACCTTTCCAATCCGTACATCTTGTTTGGACTGCGTATTTCGTCAAAGTGCATATGGATTTCTGGCTGTGTTCCTTTAATATCTTTATTCGTTTATTTGACTCAATTTTGGTTTACTTGTATAACAATTTGTAGCATTCATTATCTTATATAGCACGTATATATATATATATTTCAGTATAAATACAAATTCAACACGAGTTTAGCTTTATCATTTCATTAGCTAATAGTACGTAAAAAAAAGAAAAAAAATTCTCAGCGATTTATATACTATAAGTTTTTGGGGGAAAGGACTTTCCACTTAATGCCTTTTAAATGCCATTTTCATATATGTTTGTGTAAATATATATATATAGATGTATATATATATGGTACAGCGCGTTCCACAAGTAACATTTTTTAAATTTCGGAACAAATGATGGCCAACGATGATTGGCGATTGTCAAATAATTTCGAATTCAGCCAGCTTTTAATTAGGATATGTAATCGAACTCACCACTGAAGGTGTCAAATGGGAAATCGCGTTCTTTGAACCGAATAAATACATTCTATCACTCCTGCCAAGCCTTACAATTGTGAAACGCACTGTCCCTCTGCATACACGTATATCTTTTTATGTATATCCATTTCATTTAGTAAGTGTGAGTTCAAAACGTTACTGAGTTCTATTAGAGGATTACATTGATTAAAGCTTGAGCTAGAAATGTGCCAGGTTTTCGATTCGATTGGTTGGTCAAAATACAGGTGCGACTAGGAAAGTACTGCCAAGGACTATTCGTGTATTCGAGTGCGTTCTATTATGATCTATTTTAAGGTTTTAGCGGACAAACTGTTAATGTTAAATCGGGGCCAACGGCTAACTATGACTGATATTTGATAATTATAATTACTTGTGATTTACATGGAATCATATGGTAAATGCTTGCAAAGTTATTGTCCTTTACTGTTTAAAAAACGCTCTCTAAATGGAAATCTATATGTGTCCGTATTATCGGTATATGAATTCTTTAAAAAAGTTTTGATCCTTGAACCAACTAAATCTAATTACAAAACACGCGGCCCTACAAAAATTTGAACGAACACAAATCACAAAAGTACAAACATTACCTATACTCGTAGTACACATATCATCAATATTATTATATATGTATATCGCCTATGGATTTTAGCTATCGTAAATACTTTGATTTCCTTCGATACGATTCTGCGCTCCTGAAACAGACGCACTCTGAATTCACTTCATTTGCTATTATATCATATCACAATGCTTAAAGGGCTCACCGCTTCTCGATTCTCGCGATTCTCAACTCTCGAGTTTTGATTTCGATTTCGATTGGGCTTCAAATTCAACAACGATGGATTGCCAAACGACGATCTATCCATAGAGTTCTAATATAACAGGCTCACTGGTCGCTAGGCTAAACCATACAGCTCGCGAAATAATTGTATTTCATTGGCATGTCTTCGATACGACTTCATTCCGGTCTCTATCTATCAGTTTCCATTGGGCTAACCCAACGAAAATTGAACTTCAGGAGTGGAGGGAGGGGTTCGTTAAAGTGGGAAATTCGAGCCGCCAAGTGGCAGACGATCTTCCAAATGGGAAAATAATATGAGCACTGAAATGTAGCCAAGTGAGCTAAACAGGCCTTTTTGGGTCTAACTGCTACAAATCTTCAGTTTCTATAAACAAGAATGGGAATAAATATTATTTGAATGCTTCTTTGGCCAAAAATATAGAAATAATATCTTATGGATACAAATGGATAAAGTGGCACATGCAATTATTTCGCTCGCTGTATGCGACAAATTTCAACAAGTGTGTGACTCTTTTTTGATCGATGCTGCATCTGGCAGATACACTCGGTTCATAACAATAGTGCGCTCAAATACGGGTAGTTCTGTTACTAGTTAATAGGATCGTATGTCCTTTGGTGCGGGCTTGTAGATTACATGGCTGTATAATAATACTTCTGGTTGTGTGTTGATAAGCAGTAGAAAAGTAAGAAAGTCTCATGGCTAGAGTGTGGTAAATGCAATTTTCCACAAGGTTTTCTTCTGGTTTAGGTATAACGCTCCTGCAAAAGGGGTTTCTCCAACTAAAGGGCGGTGTAGTCAGTGCCAGTGAGGCGGAAAATTTCGCCGTTGATGTGAGCCGCCGTCGCCGCCTGTGATCTCCTCCAGACTTCTAGACGATGCTGTTCCGCTTGGCGGTGGAGCGTTGCAGGGTGTTTTGCATGGCGGCCACCACCGCCTCGGCGCCGCCCGTGAAAATCGGCTGATTGACCGCCCGCCGCAGGACATGCCACATGGCCACCGGTTTCCTGAGCGACGAGAGCATCTGGTGCCAGTGGCGCAACCCCTTGCCCACCGCACAGCTGCCGGCCACGATGTGTCCCAACGGGGTCACCCCGTTCGTGGTCACCCCGAACACGGTGACCCGCAGCTGGGTGGTGGTCAGACTAGGTGGCGGCACACTGAAGATCATCGACTCGTTGAAGATGGGACTGCGATCCTTGCGCTTCAGCGAGGTGCGCTTCTTCAGCACCTTGCGATCCTTGTCCATCAGGTAGACCTAATGCAGCAAATACGTTAAGGGTTAGCTTAATTACCTGCAGAGTGCAACTGGTGACCCAGAATCATTTCACAGCCCACTCTAGCTCTATATATGTACGTGTGTGCTATAGTTGTCCCACTCACCTTGACGAAGACGCTGTGCACCGTTTCCGCGCATTCCGAAACCGGCTGATCCCCGTCCAGCTTGAGATTCCGTGCCTTGACCACCACAATGGTCAGTCTCTCCGCCGTGGGCAGGTAGCTGAGCGAGAACATCAGCTCGCCCCAGCGGGCGTTGCACTTGCGCGAGTCGGACAGCGGTATCCACGTGGTGATGGGGCGTGGCATCTCCCCGATTTCCATCTCCGCCTCCCCAATGAGCGTGTGGGCGGGGCCGTTGTGGTACAGATGGAACCACAGCGAATGACGCGCCTGCCGCTTGTGCAGCCAGAAATCGAAGCTTTCGTTGTAGTTGGGCGTCAGTGCTCCCTTGACCACCTGAATGGCAAATGGAGAACATGAACATGAAATGGAGCACTTACGTAAGTGCTTAATTACTCCCCACCTTTGTTTGCATAGCTCCTGGATGATCGGGCACCAAGTAGATGCGCACAAAGGTGTCGAGAGACTCAACGCTGAATGGACATATGAGTCCCTTGGCCTCCAGGACACTAACAGTCAGTTCCATGCCCTCGTTGCTAATGCTCATTCTGTATAAAGGAGTTATGAAATTTCGTAATATAGAGATGATTTCTAAAGATTTCCGTAAACTTACTGATCGTAGTTAAGGCCAACGCATAAATATCCGGTTATCTGAGTGTAGGGCTGATCCAGTTGGTCCAGGAATAGAGTTGAATCCGAAGTTACCGAATCGCAGGAGATGGCCCTCTCCAGATTGATGCCCTCCATCGATCCGGGTATCGATCCCGCATGGGAATCCAGGGCTACCTGGGAGCTGTTGCGTCTGCCCAAGCCCAAGCCCATGCCCAGACTCAAAGTGGAGTCCTGTCGCAACAGGGAGCGTCCAAAGGACCAAGTACCATTGCCATTCCCGTTGACATGACCAGTGCCTGGTCCTGTTCCGTTGCCATTGGCCATCGGACTATTGACACCCAATTTGCGAAAGAGATAATCCTCGGAGATGGTCTTTTGCAGCAGATGCGGACCCTTGACGCGTTGCGAGATTCCCGTGAAAGGATTCGTCGTGTTCTGGAGCTTCAGGAGTCTGCTGGACAGACTTTGGCTCTCCACAAAGGGATTGCCATTGTGATTGGTGATGGGTGGCGCATCCATTGAAACAGGCGCAGTTGGCGGCTTTAGAGGAGCAGTTATTGGAGTACTTTCACTTGCGCAAATAGTGGTATTTTCCAGAGTAGTTATAGTGGCATTCAGAGGTTCGCAAATGGGATTACTGGGTATCTGCTCCATGGACTCGCACAGGAAGGGATTAGTGCTGGAGTTTCTCCGCTTCAAAGCAGGCGCTTTCCGCTCACCCTCCCGCGTCGGGGTCACCACAGGCTGCTCCGGCTGGCCTGCGCCATTGATGGCCGCCTGCTGGGACACCTGCCGCTTGGCAATGGGCCTTGGAATCGCCGTACCAGTCATGTTCACCGACGTCGATGTGGTGAGTCGGGGCGGAGGTGGTGCCTCCAGTGGCTGTGGCAGCACACCCATCCCACCAGCAGCGCTCGCAGATCCACCGTTTTGACGGAGGCAGGAGCGACGCTCCTGATCGTTGGAGGTCACCAGCTCGCTGGGCGTGGTGACCTCGTTTACCTGGCTCAGAGAGAACGTAACCGTTTTGCCGGCTGCTGCAGCGCTATTCGGAGATGGAGCTGGTCGATCGGGCGGTGGCGGTATCTTAATACCCGAACGCGGCAGATGCCACATGGCTGTGGTGGCCTGGAGGGCACTGGAGGATCCGGTTATCGAGACCGCACCGCCGCCGTTCATCAGGAACAGGTGCGTCTGATGCGCCTGATGCGTCTGATGCGTCTGATGCGCCTGATGCGCCTGGTGCGTCTGCTGGGAGCGATTGTAGTCCTCCTTGTCGATGGTGTCGAAGCGCTTGAAGCTGCCGCTGGTGCTCAGCAGGAACTCGGAGCCGGATTGTATCTGTGAGTTAAGCGAAGTGAA
This sequence comes from Drosophila orena, assembly GCA_005876975.1. Classification (NCBI taxonomy): domain Eukaryota; kingdom Metazoa; phylum Arthropoda; class Insecta; order Diptera; family Drosophilidae; genus Drosophila; species Drosophila orena. The sequence goes on from VCKV01000299.1 coordinate 334,155, forward strand.
AATATGAAAGCTATACATTTACCATTTAGAAAACTATTCCCTGTGAGTTTACCCATTTTAGCATTACTTTCTTAAGATATATTGAAAAAGCCCGCAGGATACTTACACTGGCCATATAGCCATTGGCATGGAAGAGCTTTTGCTTGTGGTTGGATAGTCCGATCTTTTCCTCCTTGCTGGATCGCATCCGCATCCAGTTGGCGGCCCTCGGACCAAGACAGTGGCAGGCGAACAGGATGCCCAGGATCAGAACTGCCAGGAGCAGTAGCGCCAAGGAAATGGTGAAGCTCATCATATCCGCACGAGTGCCACTCGTTTACCAATCCAACCAATCCTGATTCATCCGCTCTCGCCGTTCCCCTGATGGAATACAAGAAGTTCCATTTCGCTGCTAAGCTTCTATTACAAAAATTGAACGACCAACCAACCAACCAACCAACCAAGTTGCATTTCCTCGTTTTCCTTCACAACCCAACTGGATAACAATGACTCATCTGTCCGCAGTTTTTCTTCCTCTAAAAACGAAAATAAAGCCCAAATGTTTTCATCGGAAACTGATGACAATGGGGGATAGGTGGGGCTTGGTATTCTAGAGATTTGAAAAACACTTTCATCTCGCATCGCTTTACACTGAGCAATTTGCCTCATCATTGCGATGTGGGGGCGTCTATGTGGGACTTTCCTTGGGGCGGTGGGTGGGTACAGGTGCTCGTTCTCGTTCTCGTTCTCAATCACAAACTTTGACAGTTTCTCAATTGAATTTGTAACCGAAGACGCAGCATTGCCACTTCAAAGCGGCGGCAACCAGAAGGGGTGACATGTCATAGAAGTGCTGGGGATGAGGAGGAGCATTGTCCACGGCGACCACTGTCACGGATCATTCCGTCGACAGACCGCCGAATCTCTTTATCACCCACCCACGTTATCATCCGGTCTGGGCTGACGTCGTCAGGCACTCAACGAGCTTAGGTAACTTGCGACTTGGGGCTTGTGACGGATTACAGTCAAACCTCTGCAGAGTGAACCAATAACTGGCACGCAGCGAAGTACGCTATGAAAATAGAACATTTTCACTTCTTTCTTTCTGTTTTGAGCGTTCCTCTCATGGCTCGCATAAGTGCTAATAAATTTGCCAATTTATATTTAACAATTTGCATTTTATATAGCAAATAAGGAATTTGCTCGGTCAAGTGCCTAAAATACCAGCATTTTGCCCATAACATTGGAAATAATGGTCCAAATGTGAAATGCCTTACCTCGTTAAGCTCGTAATTTTATTGCCAGTCGATTTGCATTCAAATCTGGAGATTTTATTTTGTTGCAATTTTTTGTAAATTTTAAGTAACGTAAATGTATATGTAAATTTTAAAATAAATGCAAAAATATATAAATATATAAATATAATATATAAATATATATATAAATATATATCAAAAAGTGAAAAGTTAATATTGGTAATTAGGCTTGAAAAAATCGAAGTTATACAAAAAAAACGCATTGTCAAATTCCATTTTTGGCAAAAATCGTTCATTTGATTTTTGGAATACAAAATAATCAGTATTTTGATCACAACATTCGAAATAATGGTCCAAATATGGAATATTAGGCTCGTAATTACATTGCCAATCGATTTGCATTCAAATATGGAGTTTTTTATATTTTGCCATTTTTTCTAAATTTTAATGTAATGTAATTTTTACAATAAATGGAAAAATATACAAAAAAAAAATTATAGGGCTACTTAATATTGGTAATTGGCTGCTCAAGCCAGTTATTTTCAGTCAGTTATGAAGCAAAAACCCTTGAATTTAGCATAAAGTCGTTTTGTGATGCAGTATTCAGTACTAATTTACTTAGTAATAAGTTCCTGCAATTGCCATCTATTACAAATGTTTCCATTAAAATGTAGCGAGCGAAATACATATAGGAAATTGAATTTCGCAAACACTTCTACTTGTACCGAATTACCGAACATTTAATTTAGGGAAGCTGCACTGTATATTACCAAATCTATTAAATGGAAATGCTTGTTAAGCCTGACTACACGTATTTATTTTCCCTACTTTCTGTACACATTAATTTGCTCGGAGGTGCATCGTATCCAGTTCATTGAGCTGGGAATCAAATCGGTTTAATTATACATGTGCCTCGGGTAACAGAGCACTACATTAATGTATCCCAGCATGGGGTCGCCTATGGGATACCGTGCAGTAAGAGAAATTAGTAATTACTAACAATAGCAGGTTGCTTGGTTGACATTTCTAAGACATTTAAGAAACAATAAAGTTAAATGAAATATGTGCAAATTAAAGCAAGTTCATGAGAGAGATGTACGTGTAGGTGCTTTTTTATCAATGCTGTTTTGCTGGCGAAAACCTGACAAAATAACAGAGTACTCGTATACCAAATTGGTTTTATAATCCCCATAAAGCAATGCCCAGAGAGGCAGTTAAAAGAGCATTATATTCTGCGAAACTGTGCGTAATTCCAGTCGTAATTGGCCATTAAAAATTGGCTAGTGTAGTAGGGCCAAGTTGGTCGCACATCGTTGTGGCTTAGGAGGACTTTTAGCCGGGCCAAGAGGCAGCAGCCAGCTGAAGTGCCACTTTTCATTAACCTACTGGGAGGTCATTCCACTGGCTTTGCTCTGTCTTTTGTTGCTGCAGGTGCACACATACAAACACAAGCACACACACACACTCACGCAGGCTCCTTCGATATCTGATATATGTATATGCATGGGCCACACACTATACCATATATAGAATATATACCATATTTGGTTTTGGGCCTGAAAGTGTCGCCCCGAATTAGCCAGAGATGACCTCTTTTGCGCCATCGGAAATGGGACAAGTTGAGAAGTGAACGGCGGCAGTCACGTTCGGCGAGTGACAACTGTAGCCCTTAGCCCATTTTCCATTTCCAGCGAAAACAAAGAGCAGGAATCAAAAAACTTTTCACTGTGAAATGGAGAGTGAAAAGCAGGCAAAAGTCAAAGTAATCAGAAATGGGGAAGAGCCAGGAGATGGAGGCCCAAGATAAAAGGCCAAAAATCTAGAGCAACGCACACACAGAGACACAACGACACGCAGCTCATTTGGATTTTCCTGCATTTTCCCACTCGCACTTTTACCAAACAAAACAGAAAGAAGCTGCAAATCCTTACCTCACTTGTGCTCGCTGATCATTTGGCCACGATTAATACAGCAAATACGTTAACACTCGCATTTAACAATACAAATAATAACAAGTAGTAGCGCTGCGGGAAGAGGAAGAGCAGGAAGCGGAAGTGCGGGCGGAAAATTCGCTCATTTTCGTAGACCGTTCGGTGCCAAAACTCGCGGCCAACTGGGTGAAAGCTGGCCAAACACAGCAACAACTTTGCTCCACTTTCCTTTCCCATTGAAATGCGTTTTCCCAGCTTAAAGCTTCCCCATTTTGAAAACAATCCGAGCTTTGTCCCATTTTCCGGACTTTGCGGCTTTGGGACAAGCTCTGCCAACAAGGATAATTATAGCAAGTGCTATGATTGTATGGCAGAGCAAAAAGCAACCATAATTATACTGCACAGCGAAAACTTCACCTATATTCTATAAACATAAATATAAATGCCATAAATGGGACTATCAATTATCCATAAACGGGTGATGAGAAAAGTTTGTAGCGAGCTTTTTATGGTGAATACTTCACTTTTATGCTGCTATTTACATTTACAGAATTTTTATTTTCAAAGTGTAACAAAGTTTAATTTGTATTGCATAACGTTTCAATGAAATTACTTTTGATTAAAATGTGCCTAAAAGTATAAAATTAACGAAAAATTAATGGTTTGAGGCTACATATGTTTTTAACTATAAAAATAAATTGCAGCACTAAATATTTGCAATCAGAGAATATACCCATTTCAAAATAGTTAAGTTTTAGAGGTTCAACATTTTCTGTAATGTCGGTAGAAACTGGAAAAAAAAATTTAAAAATTAAAAATTTTTTAATAGTGTGGGCGTGAGAGTTTTGTTCGATTTGTGGGCTTAATCTCAGCATTGTCCTGAGTTAGAGGCGTTCATACGGACAGACAGACGGACAGACGGACGGACATGGCCAGCTTAACTCGACTATTGATCCTGATATATATACTTTATATGGTCGAAAACGCTTCCTTCTGCCTGTTACATACTTTTCAACGAATCTAGTATACCCTTTTGCTCAACGAGTAAGGGTTATACAAATGAAATAATTTGTTGTAGGCGATATTTTCCAGTTGCCTCGTGTCACGACTTCCACCAAAACACGTGCGGCGCATATCTGTCCTACGCAGGGGCTGAAATCGGCTTGGAAGGCAGTATAACATATAGCCACACTGTTATACGCTGGCTACTTGGCAATGCCGCTGTACAGCATCCCCACTCCCGGTAACAGCGGCACTTCGGCTACTTTCCCCAAGTGTTGGCCACTTCCCCTCACTGTTGGCCCAGGGGTAACTTTTGTGGACAGAAAGCTGTAGGACAGTTTGACCTTACTCAATGTTACTGCACTCCCTAATCCTGGAATTTTAACATTTGCCGAATCCGAATCGCTTTAAGCGGATTAAGAAGGCAGGCGAATGAAAACTGAAGGAATGATAGGTGCGGGTAGGGCGCTGGGGTTACACCAACCCCCCCCCCCCTCCCCTCCTCCTACCCTTTTCGCGGGGCTTGTGGTAAGCGGGGGGAGAGGGGTTGGGGAGAGGGGGTCTTCAGAACCTGAATAATAGATAGATACACACACACAAGGGTCGGCCTTTCGGCCGATAATGGCTTTAATTCGTGGTCAATCTAGCGTGACTCCCCAAAGGATGCTCGGCGCGAAATGTTTTTACATCTCTCGCTCTCTCGAAGCCCCGAAGCGCCTAATAAATTTCACATTTTGCAACTTGCCGCATTTTGATTTTGCGGCCATTACGCAATTTTTGGGCACTGCCCAAAATGCCAAAAAGCGAACATATCCCCACATCCCCAATCCCCAGCTGAGCCACGTCCAGCTGAAAATGCAAAAAATAAAATGCCACTAACGATTAAAAGCACACTCAGTTTGGATAATTTTCGCAGAATTATTTCACAATTCCCCTGACAGCAGCAATCAGCAGATTGTTGGCCAAATCAAATTGCTTTCAATCGACACTTTGGCGAACGATATTTCCACCGGACGAGGGGGTTATATCCTCGATATTCTCGATTGTCGGTCAATCTTGGTGGGCAGAAAAACTAGAAAACAGAAAAAAAAAAATACAAAAAATACAAAAAAAAAATTAAATAAAATGAGAGAAATAAAATGGGAAAAGGAAAACCGCATTTCAGGCTAAAATGAAACAATAAAAGTGAGTGCTGGGTCGCAAAAATGAAAAGGTCTAAATTGCAATGTGAAATGCAACCGAATCAAATAAAATAAAAAAAACAAACGAACAGAAGAACAGAAAAACAGAAAAACAGAAAAACAAAGGGGCATTCCCGAGTTGAAGAGTCAAAGGGAAAGCAAATAAATTGTGCAAATTGTGGTAAATTGCGACTAACACAAACAGCAACTATGTTGTGAGTGCTTCTGTATAGCATGTACATACATACATACGTACATATAATAATGCGAAATGCCGAAATGATTTCAAATGCAATTTCAATTGAATTTGCAAACAGGCCTTTCCGAAACCAACCAGAGCCCCCCCCCCCCACCCCCCATCCCCCTCCAACTGATCGGGCATTACGAAAAAGTTTTAGGCCATACAAATAACGGCAAAGTACCCCCCATTTCCCATTTCCCATTTCCCATTTCCCCATTTTCCCATCGAATGCCTATCAACGAGCCCGTCAATTCATGGCAAAATATTGCACAAATGCTAAGAGACAGGGACGGGGGAGAACAAAAAAAAAAAAAAGAAAAAAAAACACACACAAAAAAAAAGAAGAAAAGTTAAGTAAAGGAAAGGGGTAAAATCAAGGGGGGGGGGGGGTGGAGGCTTAACAGGGGGATTTTCCTGAGGATATAGAGGCAGATGCAGCAGCAGCCTGCATGAAAACTCGTTGGCCAACAAAGTTTTCCACCCTTTGGGCCCTTCCAATCCCATTACCATTACCATTTCCATTTGCAAGCCCCATACCCCATAGCCGAAGACCACCCACCGCCACTATTTCCACTTCCACTTCCACTACCACTTCCACTACCAGTTCCAGTTCCAGTTCCAGTTCCCTTTCCCTTTCCCGTTCAATTGACAGTCCAATTAACCGGGAATTACCCGAAGTATGTGGGCCCGTTGGAAGTAATCCCCATTCAACGTCCCGAGTCCCATTTATCGCCAACTCAACTGGGCCCCTTAGAAGTGTTGTAATTACATAAGCACCGCCATTTCATTTTCTCATATTTTTTTCTTATTTTTTTCTCTTTTTTTTTCTCATTTTCCGCCTGCAGTTTGCAGTTTGCAGTTTGCCGCTTTTCCGCCCACGCGGAATTGTTATAATTACAAATGAAAAGCTTTAAAAACGGGCACAACACTTTTTTCATCATCAGCTCAGTAAGCATAATTAAAATGGCATAACTCCTTAAATAAATAAATATATACATATACTAGATATGTATGTATGTATGTATATAGTTGTAGTACATTATATAATATGTAGGGAAGTGGAGTTCATTTGGCCAACGGTTCAATGAACTTCGCCGGAGATTTTCAGCAACTGCAGCAGACATTTTTTCATCATTTCATCTTTTCATCTCCCCTTTTGTCGGTCATAATTATAAATAAATGTTTTTAAGGGCGCTCGCTGTACAAGCACAGGAATTTGCGCAGCTTAAATGTAAAAAAAAAAAAGTGGAGATGCAGTTCACTTTGCTCCCCTTTGCAGATTCAATAAATTTCGCCTGACATTTTTATGTTTATCTACCATTTCTCGGCGCCCAGCGATCGAAATTAAATATTTGTCTGCGAGTAACGAAAACAAAAGATGTGCTGCAGCTAAACAAAGACATCAGACATCTCCCTAAGAAATCTAAAACGCGAAATTATTTAATTAAAACACCGCGAAGCTGCCCAAAGCTTCAGCGAAAAGCGAACTTTGTCCAGTTTTCCGGCGTTCAATGAACTTCACTCTGAACGTCACTCACAGTTGTCCTTTTCAGTTGTCAGCTTTTCCCAAAAAGTGTCAGCAGCAGCAGCCTTTTTATTACTTTCGAATTTAATCGATATTACGGAGTTGCCGCCACCAAAAAAGTTGCCAATTTAATTTTCCAAGGCGAGCGCGCAAGAGTGCGTAATTTAAGTTTCCTCGCTCAAACTTTTTGCAATGTGATAAAAACTGTCAGGGAAACTGTGGCCTCCACGATTTGGCAGTGATTTTATTGAAGAGCGAAGCTCCAGTCGTTATCTGCAAGCGACGGGAAATAATTAAGTAATAATTATACTGGCTTGCCATATTATCAGCGCTTAAAACTCCATAAAACTTTGCTATAAACATGCAATTTGCAATGCGAAGTATGTGCAAGTATATACATTTTTGTTAAATCTTACTGCTAAATGGAACATAAATCGCCTCTATGGTGCATCATGCAGTTCCATTGGCAGGTGTTCCTAACCCAATGAGTGTGAAGTTATGAATAGGCAAAGTGATGGGCGGGCCCAAGGTCTTCCCCTTTTTAATTTTCCTCCAAACTAGTAATGTAAGTTTCCATCGGCATTCAAAGGCGAATGCACGAGTATGTACATACGTACGTACATACACGTGTGGCACAACAACAAAAATGTTCTGCAAATTCAATGACGAGCCCGCGCACACAGAGTCCCATATACTTTTTAAAGACCCCGAGAATGCCGGCTCTGTGATAAGCTTTCGGGGCATAGGCGGGATTAGTTTCCATTCATGATAATTCCTTCTTTTTTTTCTGTGTGTGTAAGCCCCACTCCAGCCCCACTATATCACTTTATATATGGCATATATATCTTTTTGCAGCTCGCTGCTCGTTTTTGCGCCGGGCGGCTTACCTTTCGCTGGATGGCAGACAGGGGGGGGGGGGGGGCTGGGGTTATGGGTTATGGGTTATGGGTTAAGGGGCTATGGGTTAAGGGTGCACCGCCCCCCCTGCCCGAGGCCTTCATTATAAGCGTAATCTAGTCATCGTGCCTTCAAACTCGTCCATTGATGCAGTGGCTCTTTGTGTCTTTCACTGCCAGGCGCACCACACACATGCAGGCGGCAAAAAAACGTGCACCGCATGCGGGTTAATCTGGTCTTATTTCGGATTTCCCACACAGCCAGATGAATATATTTTTAATTGGCATTCCCTCCGACATTAAGCAGTTCCCTCTGCTTTATTTGTACATATCAGTAGTATCAATAGCCAAAAAATGGACGCTTATTTTCAACTTATTGAGTTGATACTTCCGAAGGGCCACACTGCGTATGCGTGATGCCCACTTCGGTGAACAATGCTATTGGAAGCACAAATCATTCCAATCACTTAATAACTTTATTCATTTAGGGTTTCATTCATATAGTACAATCTTGTTTGTTTCCTATTCAGTTGGCTTAGCTAAATGGTTGCTTAAATTTACAGCAATTGGAATAAAATGTCTAAAAAAAAGTTAAGTACTAAGGAAATATATCAATATATATATAAATTTATATCTTACAGATCTAATTTCTATTGTTACTCCTATAAAATATATCGTTACAATTGTGTTAAACATAAGGAATCACTTTCTACAGCGGATTTGCGATGACATGTGGCTCCTTTTGGGGGGATCGCTGACTTCGATCCCCTTTTTTTCGCCCAGTGCAGGTACACATGTAACCAAACTAGTTTGAGCGGATCAAAACGAGGGCCGATGCGACGGCCCTGGGGGGCGGGGCAATTGCTACGGGTGCTCCGGGTGCTCCTCCTGGTGGACCAGGTGCATTTCCAAGTGCCAGATGACGTTGCCTCAGCATCGGCATATCCGTTGCCCTGAATGAATGAATGATATACCAGTTGCCCGATGCCCGTTGGACGTTGGACGTTGGACAATGGACAATGGGTCCACTGCCACCTGACTGACTGGGGCCAGCCCCGCCCCCTCAGCCCACGCACACACACACACACACACACACCCTTATGCACACACGCATAGAATGATTTGTCAACAAAGGCCGAAAAAAAAAGAAAAGGAAAACCAAGAGGCGAGGGGGGTGGAGGGGGCACATTAAAAAGTAAAAATACAACAACAAAAAAAAAATACAAAAATATACGAACAAAAAATAAAATGAAAGAGCGCAAAGAAATCGGAAAAAGTGCGCCGGAAAGGTGGCAAGGAAGTGGGCATTGTAGAGTCCCGTGGCCGGATTCGCAATGCGACTCCGGTCCGGAGACCATTTGTCGACCGTCGGTAGAGATTCCAGCGACGGACATGTGTCCTCGATGGCCATCGATGTAGACGTCGATGTCAGCCAGATGGCCCCACGATTGTGGTCGCATTTCATGACGAAGGGCCCTGCGTTTCTATGGCCGGCTCTTCCTTTTTTGTTCCCAGCCAGCCAGCCAGCCAGCCAGCCAACTAGCCGACTGTAGTCAGTGGCACCCTCAGTTGGCTTTCCAAGCCATTTTCATTTTCATTCTGATTTTTGCTCTCCGCCCACACCGCCCACACTTCCGCCCCCCGCTCCCTTTCAAACTGATCACTGCTGACGTTGGCGTGACTTTTGTGACTTTGGGTGTGACCCCAGCGGAGATGCGATGATTGTTCAGAAGGGAGAAGGGAGGGGTAGGGGGTTTTAGCCATGAGATTTATTCGGCCGGAACTGAGAACTGGGAACTGCGAACTGGGAACAGGGAACTGCGATTTTATATGTTTGGCCTGCCCAACAAGCGGCAGAACAAAAAAACCAAAAGAAAAAGATGACAGAAAAAGTAGGTGGCGTTTTTGCCGGAACTGAGATTTCATATTCAGCCAGATGGCAATTTACGGGGAACAAAGTTGATTTGTCACACGAGTATCCCGTGGTCTTTATTTACTTTCCGATAAATGCTGTTTTTATTGACTGGGCATTAGGTTGGCCGAACTTTTGGCATTCCCAAGCGGATGTTTGGTTACTGAATTCATTGGGGCTTTAAAGGCACGCCAAAAGTGCTTAACAGTATGCAACAATCAAGTTTATATCAAGTGCCTTGGAATGCCGAATTTATTTCGTATATACATATATATTGTCATACATACATGTATATATTAAATGTCAGCTATTTGTTACACAACCTCGCCTTAAAGTGCCCCTAATCGCACAACCTTTGGTTTCGCCCAAGTGCTTTTGGCATTAGTGCTGGCTGGTTTCTAAGCTGCCAGCCTTGTTCGACTAAAATACTTTTTGGCACATGCCGAAAGTCAAAAATTGTCCTTAGCATTTAATTTTTATTGTCGCAAATGCCCTGGCCAAATATTGATTCGCCGAGTGGGGCATCCGGAGTGGGGCATCCAGAAACTCAGCCGTAGACAGGAGGAGGCGCAAGATAATTATATGTACTTAGGACTGTTGTCCCAGGCTCCGGTTAACTGGAAAGTGTCAGGTGGAGCAGTTTTCAGCTCACACACAGCGGTATATACGTGTGTGTGTGTGTGTATGAAATGGGCGGCCATAAAGTAGGGAATATAAACAATTGGGGGGGGGCCCAAGCTGAAGCAGGAGCTGAATCTGAAGCCCAAGTCCACCCCTACCTATGTAGCTACACATTTCATAAAATGCTCCTTGCTGATATCAAATTGTGGCTGGAGCACACAGCTCATCGCCGCGCCAAGTATTGTGGTGGCAATGGTCGTGGAGAGGGTACTCCAGTTGCTCTCCAGCCAGCATGGACACGGATGTGTCAGCATAAATAACAAGTGGCATACACTTTCTGCCTTCTGCCGGGCTTAACTGCAACATTAAGCTCAGCTGGAGCGGCGCAGAATGGGCCTTAAAATGTAAACAACAAGTTGACAGACAAATGACATAAACTACACTCGAAACTCGTCTTGCGCTAAATGTAACTTTAATTTGATGCTGACTTTTACGGGGCCCGTGGGAGAGGAGCACTCGACATGGATTTTATTCCATTGTGACTGCCATTAAATGTCGTCATGATTCAGTTGCCACACTGTGGCAGTGGAAAGCCAACAAAAACAAGAGCAAAAACAAGAGCAAAAACAAGAACAAAAAACAAAAAACCCGAAGCTAGTTTAATTTATGAAGTCATTAAGTCTTTACTGTAATTTATAGTGCTTACTTATGCGTCGGCTATTTGCGAAATAAAATATATTATATTTTATAATGCTCGACCCACTGCAGATAGGCGACTTTCCCAATCGTACACGTATGTGTTTTCAATGCCATATATGTATGAAGCATTCCTAATTACACGTATGTATGTATGTTGCAAGGTTTTCAACACAGCCACTAATTTAATATTCGTTTTTGTGCGTGGCTCCTGGGCAGCACTTCAATAAATATTTGATTTAATAATGACTTGTGGCAACAGCGATTTGTATAATTAAATGCCATTGTTAACATTTAATGAACTCGTTACACACACAGCAGTGATGTGTTCATCAAACGTGCTGGCAATTAAGTCGGCTAATCAGTAGCATTTGCAGCATTTGCAGCATTTGCATTATTGATTCTGCGAAATTGACAAATTCAATTTATGAAACTCATTTAATCGTGACACACTCAAGTGTGTCCCCATTTTGTTTTTTATTAGAGCTGCTAATCATCGGCGTTTGTTGTTTGCTAATAATAAAAATACACGACAGCGATGACAGTTTTATTTGCAAATGGGGCGTATTCCATTTGTTGACTGTCATTGCCAACATTTCACATTTCCACATTTCCACATTTCCACATTTGCACATTTTCTATTTTCTATTTTCTATTTGCTGGGAGATGTGCGTACATATATGTAAGTACTATATATGTATGTACGTTAGTCCCTTCATTAGTTAACCAACTTTTATGCTCTCACAGTCGAGAGCTCTTCTGTTTATCTTTTCATGTAAGCCAATATTCCGGCCAAAACTTTTGCTGGCACCGCATAATAAGCGAGTGGGAAAAAATGGGAGCCAGAATGCGACATATGCGTGTACGTGTGTAGTGCGGCACAACTTGATACTCCTTGGTACTACAGGAGTAAAACGTACATACTGCATCCATCTTTAATGTGCCTCACGAAAAATGAAACCAAATGAAGCCAGCTGAAGCCAACTGAAATGAAATGAAATGAAATGAAATGAAGTAAAATGGACTGACAGTAGGATAGCAGCAGCAGGAGCAGCTGAATTTATTATACCAAAGCCGGAATGACTTATGTAAGTGCCGGGGGCAACAGCTTTAACCCTCCAGTGGGCCAACGCCCCGAAAATCCATCGATGAGCGGCAGAGCAAAAGGCGTTGCATACTTATGTGGGCAGGGCAAAAGTTATTAAAATCAACAGCAATAAATTAGCATATTTTATGTTTACCCGCCCCCCCTACTCCATCTCCCACTCCATCTGCGAGTGCATGTGTGTTTATGTAAAGTTTTTGGCTCACTACTCAGTGTTTAGTGCTCAGAAAATGTGGCTGGCCAAAAAACTAGAAAATACTGATACTGCGAAGCTGGTCGAGAAGAAGGAGCAGGCGACAGAAATGCAGCAGGCACATAAATCAGGACAAAGCAAAGACAAGGGAACAGGAAAAACGACCACCCCTCACCACCCCCCACCGCCCCCCGCCTCCCAGGAGCACCCACAAAAATATTAGGAAAATGGAGGGAAATGCTGAGAGAGTTTCTCTTGCCAATGGACAAACAAGTGAGGATTTTACATTTTGCTGGCCAACAAAAAAGGAAACGAAACGAAACGAAACGAAACGAGACGAAAAGAAAAAAGAATTTATGCAAAACAATTGTCAACAATGAGGGACAGAGTTTTCCACAGCGACCAGAGGAGACGAGCATGAGGGGTTTTTGGGGATTAGTTGCAAAATATGAGGGGGGAAGCTGGGGGAGGGGTTGGGAAATGCCCAGAATTGGGGGCCCCAAAAACGAGTGCATTGTTCTCGTTACCCTCCACAAGCATTGACTCGCCAGCCTCTCGGAAAAATCAACTGCAAATGCGTAACGCCTTCGCAGACCGAAGGACCAAAAATAATATAAATTCACCGGACCATCGCCCACAAATGTTTGCGACCCTAAACCGCACTGCAATGTGACATTATCTGCTTTAATTGCATAATAAAGCACTTTTAATTAGGTTTTTACATAAGAGCCTCGACCGGAGCAGCGGCCACGCCCCCCTCCAAAATAACACCACCCACCAACCAACGCCCACCGCCCACCGCCCACCGCCCAAAAAACCGCACAAGTCGTTAAATGGGAAAGGGGTTTTCGAGGGGGGTTGGCGGGGAAGCATTGCTGGGAATTCGACTATAGGATCCGTGAACATAAAACAGAATCTCATTTAAAAACTGCTTAAAGAAGAAGCGGTTTGGGTGTGGTCGCTGCACTGAGAGAAACAATGCAATCAAATCGAACTTTCGAAAACTGCACTTGCTTCATCGACACGCCAGACACTGGCAAAAAATCGCACTTACTCATAGATTTCTGTTGGGACTTATCAGCAAATGTTGCCATATCCATAATATACGATTTTCTTCTCAGACAAAGAAAACCAATGGAATAAATCAAATTGCTTCGCATTGCCCAGCTTAGAAATAATGTTTATTGCTTTTTCAATTTGCCACCGTTCAATGGATTCGCAAATCTGCTGACAAAATTGCTTCCGACAACAAAGTTCGATTTTCTTTTGGGATTTTATGGCAGCAGGCTATTTCGATGACAAACGTGAATGCCTAATGGATTGCAGTGAAAAGCTGGGGGAGATCTCAAAGTAGAATGGCGAGACACTATGCCGATGAAATAGTTTTAATTAACGAAAGGGTTTCCCTTTCAGTTTTCCATGCGCTTAATGCCACCAATCAATCGATTTGAATGCAGCAGCATTTTACGTGTTTGCTTGCTTTTTGCCTTTTGTTTGAAGGATGCAAACATGCAAACATGCAAACATGTTGCCGGCACATAAAAGTATGAAAATAAAAATAAAAATACAAATATACAAGCCGTGTATTCGTGTAGATTTTTTAAAGTATTTAACACCACTTGGCAAACAGCAGGGCATCCAGTGCACTTTTATTGACAATTAATTTCGAACCTTTCCGCTGCTTTTGGCATTACATTTTCCATTGTTTATTTATTGCGATTCCGCTGGCGGGACGCAGCTGGAAAAATAATTTTTGTGTTTGTCTGCGCGACAGTGGGGGAAATCGATTTAATGACAACATTTTCGAATACCACGCCATTTCGATTGACTGGTACGAGTATGTAGTACTAGTATTCTATTCATTTAATTCTCATTCTTTGTTGTCTTTCTTTTTTCTTACTGTGTCGTCCAAAGATGCGGGCTGGGGAAAAAGGCGTGACACAAAAGTTTTTGGCTGTCTATATTCCCATATCCTTTATATCCTTTATATACTTTTCCTTTTCGGTGCGCAAAAAACAACGAGGACGGGGACGGGGGCGAGGAGCGGGTGAAAAAGTGAAAAACTTAATCCAAGTCCAGTCGAGCTGCATGCACGCAATGTTAACTTTTGCCAAAAGGCGTGGTGACAGCGGCGGGGTTGGTTAAGGAATAAGGGGGTTCCTGGGCCATGGGCTCTTCGGGGCGGTGGGGGTGGCTCAGGGGTTCGCTTGGCTTGGCCCAAAACGACCTTGCCATACTGGCAGAAGCTGGGCTGAAACTGAAACTGAGGCTGGAGCTCCGGTTCTGTCGCTGTTTGTGCTTCAATTATGCCAAAAATGCGCACTGACACGTAAAAATAATGCATACTTCAAGGCGCGCCACCGAAACCGCATACTACAATATATACACATACATATATATAATAAATGTGTGTGTGTGTGTGTGTGTGGATGCAGTGCGACCTCCCTAAGTGCGCACACCTTCACTCGAAAACTGCAGATGCCTTGTTTTTTGCTTACTTATACAATTTCATATCTATAAAATAATCACGCTTTTTCTAAAATCAAAATTGTGTCGCTTTTGAAGTAGCAAATCATTTTCTTTTTTTGAGATTTTCGAGTGAGTTGTAGAAACCTGGAACCGCAAATTAGAAAAGTGCGGGCTAGCGAAGTTGGCCCGTACATATGGCACACATATAAATGTAGCACATGGGTATGAGGTAAAAAAAAAAGGGGGGACCGAGTTGACAATGCCCGAGGAGACGGACGGACACGGGAAGAATCGAGAGAAGGCTGGCTGATGAGAGGGGTTGGTGGTGGTGGAGGGGCAGGGGCAGGGGCAGGGGAAGGGGGAGGGCGGAGCGGGAAAAGTGGGGGTCGCTGAAGTGAAATGAGGAAAACCAGCACCGGCAGCCATGGCAATGCATATAACATTTTAATTTCCTGCTTATTAGCTGGGCCACACCCACAAAAGGCGGCCCACGCAAACTAACCCAAGCTCACAACCACAGACACACACACACACTCGCACACACACGCATGCATGCACATACTCAAGCCCGCATGCACCCACACTAGCACGCCGCTAAGCACACACACACTAGCCCACTAACACAGCTAACGAGCCCGCACACTCACACACACGCGGGCCACTCACCCACACTCGCACCCACACCCACACTCGCACAAATAATACAATACAAACAACGACTTGGAGTGCACTCTGCGAAGAGATTAAAAATAGATTTGAAGAAAGCGCTTAAATGGAGCAAATATAAGCCGGGAAAGCGCCGCGGAAAACCTCGCAAGAGGAATGGAAACAGCGAAGAGACGAAAGCCGATAAGTGGCAGAACAAGAACCTTCAAAGATTTTAAGGACAGTCGCTCAAACAACATGCTCGTACTAAATCGGACTTGGGGTGCACCGACATCTGGAATGAATTGCATATGCATAAAAAGGTCTTTTCCCAATATTTGTATACGTGCTATGTTGCAAATGAAAAAAGATATCATTAGCATTCTTGTGAACTGATCAGCAAAACTATCATGAAACAAGAAAAACCACTTATTGTTGCATACTTTTGAGCAGCTCTACAATACAAGCTGTTAGTGACTTATGCTCGTAGCTTTTGGTAGCTTATGCTCAATAAAGCAAGAAGCCTGATAACCAAAACGCAATTCTAGCAAATCTTCTGCGTAATAATTGTAAATGCATTTTTAGACACTTTTGCAATGCAAACCGACTGGAGTTTTAAAGTTTAAGCCTCATTAAAGCCGCAGAAAAGAGGGCGGCCAATATCAGTTAAAAAAGGGGATTGCAAAAAACAAGATGAGTACTTGAGAATCGTTGAGAACAGACGGCGCAAAACCGACGAAGAAAAGAAATCCGATAAGTAGACGGGCAAGAAATGGCACAGATTACAAGATATTTGCCCATAAGCAGATATCTTTTGCCGTTTTCTTTAAATATTACAAGTGGGCAATGGAAAAGGGCAATGGGGAAAGCCACAGCTTTGAAATGGAAGCATATGGTGGGTCTACGTTTTTTATGGCTAATATATTTACAACTTAATTAAGGCGAATGGAAATCCTTTAAAGCAATTTGCAAAATATGCAAATAGAAGCCGACTCTTATCTAAAATTTGCATTTCACTCGTGTACATAATTTTTACACCAAAGGGCACATGAAGTTTACTCTAAAGTTTTTGTGCTTGGGGACTAGGTTTCTTTTTCTTTTTCTTTCTCTTGTTCTTTTTCTTCTGGCTTTTTATTTTTTTCTTTGCGAACACAAAGTGAATGCGAGAGGAGGAAAAATAGAATTCTTCAGTTTATTTGGCGTGTATCCCATTAGTGGCGTGTACAATGCACATACGGCTATACGACTATACGACTATACGACTATACGACTATATACGTGTATATTTAGCTATTTCGGCCTTAACCAAAATCAAATAGTTTCTGCTCGCAAGAATGTTGTATAAATAAAAACAATGTGGGGTAAAAACATGGTTTTTAATTGGCTGTACAACATTGACCTGGCGTACGTGACGTATGAGTGATATTGCTGTGTATTTGTGAATGACTTGCACAAATAGCCGAGAGAAATGGCCGAGAACAAGAGACGGTTAAATGCCGGCCAGGAAGAGGATGGGCCAGGGAAGGTGGGATAAAAATGTTGGGCGAAACGGAAGAGGAACGGGAAGAGGATGCAAAGGGAGCCAACGAGCAGGACGAGAAAATCCACTAGCGAATCTACCCGGTGACCCAGGCGACTAACGGGACATGCGAAGATGCAGTGGCAAAGATACAAGTACAGGCTGACAGGGCTCCTCATGCACACAGATACTCAGCTGCAGGATACACTCACTCACTCACACACACTCGCACACACTCACACACACGCGCTCACAGACAGGCTAACCGAGACACACCGACACACACTAACGGGCCAGCTCACACAGACACGGACTCACACATCCAAAGCACATAAATGCAGGCATTAGTACACTGCGGGAAACGTACATGGCACTTGTACCGTTTACTGAAATAATAATTCATAATTTCAATAATATCATCTTTATAATAACTCTTTATTCCAGCAACTAACTAGTGTACTTCTTATAAAACATTCAAGTTTCAGAAAACTTCATTTCAAAGACACTTTCATGGGCTATAAAGTGTATGTTCAGTTGATCAGTAAGCCATTTGTGCTAAATGGTAGGTACTGAGAACCTAAACGCCGATTTTGTGCGGTGTGTGAGTGTGTGTGATGCGTTTTGTTTGTCATGAGCGCGGTTGGCATCCAGCCTACGAGGCCTCACATCCGCTTCCCTCTTATCCAGGCAGGAGGAGCTCCACCTCCACCTCCACTTCCACTTCCACTTCCACCTCCACCTCCACCTCCACCTCGTGCTCCATCTGCTGCTGCACCTCCCCACATTCCCCCAGATCCCCACATGCCCACACCATGGCAATTGTCCCTCTGCATCGCTCGTTTTCCTGTCATACCCCACACATTTTTCATTACACACTCTGTCCCTTGCAGCAAGCGAAATTTTTGGATGCGCCTCGCGCGTCTTGCCACGGCGGCTTGTACTTTGCCACACTCACACACTCACACTCACACTCACATACTCACACTCACATACTCACACTCACACTCACATACTCAGCATCACACACTCGCAGAGTGAGCCACTCACACACACCGGGGCACACTCGACCACACACACCAATGCGACACCAATACAGATGGCCATAGTGAAACACACACATGTGACCAAACAATATAAATCACCAGCACTCACACAAACGTGTCTGCGAGTGCGACAGTGGTGGAGTTTTGAGGGGCGCCGACCGACCAGGAAGTAGGATGAAATATCGATTTAATATAAGCCGGCGAAATGTATATACATATTTGGAGAATTATACCAAAACGTGACTGAAACATATACAAAAAGGAGAGACGGTCAAAAACAGCAAAACGCCCCGTTACGTAATCTGCCGCAATGAACATTTCTTTTTTTTCTTTTTTTGCCCCATCGACTGGCCGCATAAAATGTGCAATGCGATATCGCCATATCCATATCCCCATATATACATACATACATACATTTATATACAATTTTATGCACGTTTTTCCCCCCTTTTATAGGCAATGCATTTAGTTTTTATTTTCAATCCGCAGCTATAAACTTTAGTTTTCATTTGGGATCGTCTCAAAAAAGAAAAAAATCATGCAGCTGCTCTACCTTAATTTTTTTTTAAAACTCTCTTTCCCTTTTTCCCGGCTTAAAAAAGGTACACTGAATGTGAGTAAAATAGACACTCTGCTCATTTTTAAACACGAAATTGTACAAGCCAAAGAACATAATGCCCAATGAAACATCTTTTTTGTTTCCCTGTTTCCTTTTGCCAACATGTTTGTATTTAATTAATGCGTACACATGGCTTAAAAGCTGATTATCCTTAATTAGTGTTGTCTTTGGCCACACATTTTACCTGAGAGCATTTGGCCCTCGTAGGCTAGATTTCAGGCGGCGTACGTGGCGTATGTGTGATTTCAGCTCGGTGTCACTCGGTCGCCAAAAAAGGCCAAAAAAGCTGAGCCCGCCTTGAAGTTTAAAGCGTTTTCGAAACAGATAAATGCGCTTTTATTTAAATACGTATTACGCATTACGCATTCGAGGAAGGTACATTACTATATCACTTATAAGTAGAGTGCTATTAATATTATATGTTATGTTATATTTTGTAGCCACAATATCTTCGACTGTTAGTTCCAAACAGAATTACTGGGTATTTTGGGTGCGATGCACTTGACTCCACTGGCTCTTATGGCTCTCTTTTCGGCACAATGAACCTCCAACCCCCTTCTTGGGCACGCCCCTGAACAAATGCATCGTGGGCAAGACTAACGGCCAGGTCACCAGGGTGTGGTGACCGCACTCCGGGTCGGCTGTGGTCCGTGGTCCCATCCGTGCTTCGCCTTCGGAGGCGTCCTGCTCGTCCTCGTCGTCCTCGTCAGAGTCCAAGTCCAGGACCAAGGGCATTGAAACGGTTGATAATTGAATTCACACGTGAATGATCACAATCTTGAAGCCTTTACTTGCGCCTATTGGCCTGCTCTGCTCCTCTGCTCCTCTGCTCGCAGGACCAATTGTGCAGCGGGCTTCGGTTTTGGGATTCAGGATTCGGGAGGCGGTCGGGTTGTATGGTTGCATGCTGGATTAATGGGTTTGGCTTCACTGGCCGGATGGCCATGGCTGCCCTGGCTGCCTTGGCTGGCTGCTGCAGGCCCAGATTGAATCGCTGGCTTTTTGGCAAGGGCCAAAGGAAAATGGCAAAGCCAAAGCCAAAACCCAAAACCGAAAACCCGAAACCGAGACCAAAAGCCAAGTAATTATGATCGTAAATTGATTAGGCAACGGGGGGCACACAAAGCGGGTTAAAAGGGTTGTGGACCGCACAAAGGGGGTTAATGGAATTAGTGTTACATAATCTCTGTTGTTCCACTGCCTGTAGTTGTTACGATGCTGATGATGATGGGTATGCTGCTGATTTTGCCGCCGGGCCAACCCACAAACGGTACAGGCAGCCAGCCCTTCCTTCACCAAATCACCTAAAAACTTTTTGGATAGCTTAACTTTTTATATCCACTGCGCGCATAGTTCTGCAGCCACTTTCCCACATAAAAAAGATAACAACTTTTATTGATCTCAAGAGTCTTGGCGAAAGTGGAGAGACACAGATTGAGATGGAGTTGGAGACCACTAGAAACTTCGGTATAAACAAACTCAAATACTTAAATTTTTTACGGCAATAGGTAACGAAACAAGAAGTCGCCACTTGAGACAGCAGCTTCCTTTCTGCAAATGGTTTTCAGTAAGATGTGATTATTACACAAGGTGTCGAAAATCGAACAAATAATGCAGATAATAAAGGGTTGGGGGTATGAAAAGTATATTATATTATTATTATATAATATATTATTATTAATTGTGCTTTATTTTCCCCTAAATTTGGTTTTGACACTAAAGCTTATGAAGTAATATATATAATTTTCATACAGAGTTTAGCATTAATGCGCTTTTCAACTGAACGATAAATGCGTATAGAAATCAATTAGCAATATATTTGTTTATTTCAATTCTTGGCAACAATATTGCTTTCGTCACCAATGATCAATTGCATGGGTATCAAGAGCAAATTAATGCGAATAATACGAAAGTATGGATATTGCTCATATGCCATGTATGAATGTACATATGCTTGTGGAGTTCTTTCTTCACATTTTCCCCATGCTTTCCATTCCCATCGTCAAACGCGTCCAATTCAAAGTCTGTCTGCATTTGCATTTCGATCCGATGCCAATGGCAAACTTCGTCACGCGGCAGAAGAAACGAGAAACATGCTTTTAGCGAATGGGGCGTCCTGTTCAAAACCCTCGAGACCTCAAAAGGGTTAAGGCAGCCAAGGCGACGCACTTGCAAATGCAGTGTTTTTGCACTCAAATCGAGAGCACTCAATTAGAAACGTTAAGATAACGACCGATTCCATTCCAATCCATGCGATTCGAATCGATCGGCGGTACGTGAATCCGAGGGGGATAGCTATATAGCTATACGTATATGGGAGTATAGGCCGCACCCCTCTTCGATCTGCGACGACAATCAGGAAAAAATGCCATTCCAGTTCGTATCGAATTAATTTGCCTAAAATGTGGCACAAATCTCAATTGCAGCAGTGCACATCAATAAACAAAAACGCCAGAAAGGAGCAAAAACGAGCAAAGGAGCAAAGGAGCAAAGGACATGTGAGATTGATGACACAATCGAACAGGTAAGAGCGAGACGCAACCATGCGGCCGCCAGCGAGCGCAACAGAGAGGCAAGCGGATGCCGATGGGAGGAGGTGAGGGTCGCTGACTGCCAAATGGAAAATGGATTTCGGTATTAATTTCGCTGACGACGACGACGACAACAACGACAACGACAACGACGAGGACGACGAGGACAACTACGACTGGGACTAGGAGGTGGAGGTGGAGGATGAGGCTGAGGACATGGATACGGAAGATGACGAAGTGGAGCGAAGGCACGTTGGCAACATCAAAAGCGAGGCATATCCGTCTTGACATTCCGTCCGGGCTGCAGATGCAGATGCAGATGCTGATGCTGTAGGATGCTGGCGGTTTCCGGGGGTGTTACATTTGGCGGGGAGGGCGGTTGGATCCCGAGGATGCGGGCATACGGGTATACACGGGGCATCCAGGGGCGTCCGTCCACGGGTATTTGGCATTCCGAGGAATGGGCTGATGACGGAATGTGGAAATGAAGAACCGGAGCAAAACTGCGGTTTGCCATCACTGCAATGCGCCGGACCCCGGAGCCGGAATCTAACTTCAATGATGGCAAAAGTACTAGGTAGGGACGAAAAACAACAAGAAAAATTCACGTGGGTACGCCGAAAGTGCTGGCGATGGTGGGTACCGCATTTCTTTAATCCAGCCTAAGGTACAAGGTACACGGATTGAAATGGATTGCATTATAGGGTATGGTAAATCAGTTAATACCAGCTATCGTATTACTAATGTTTACAAGGGCTACTAATATTAAACAATAATAATATTATTTAAAGTTACTTTACTACCAACTGCAACAGCTTAAAGTTAGTAAAGTTAGTCACAGTGCTATTCTAGACTCTGAAATACTGAAGAATTCGCGTTCTCATAAATACAAAGGAATTAAAGGCTTTGCATGAGCGCAAATAGCTGGATAGCTGGATAGCTGTATGCTTTATAGGACCTGAATGCTTATAAACTGTTTCAGAACCAGACAAGGTCGTAAACACTGGGCAAAAGTACCTGGGAACCGCCTAGACACTGTCCATCACTGATCCTAACCATGTCAGCCGTGCTCGCCGCGCGCTTTCGGTGCTTTCCGTTCTCCTTTGCCGAGGACCTTGCTCCGGCTGCTCCGCCACCCTCCTGGTCCATTGGTTTTCGCTTTTATGGCGCGGGCACACCTATTTTCCAAAAGGATTTCCCAGCATTTGCGGCAAAATGAAGCAACAACAATGTTGCAAAAACAAAAAGGATGGCGAAAAAATAAACTAACGCCAAGTTGGCTCTTTGTTATTTGGGCGTTTGGCAAGTTTCTCGGTGCCTTTCCGTTTTTATACCCTTGCAGAGGGTATTAGAACTTGGATTAGGAGTTTCCGGCTCAGTGAACGAGATATTTGTGAACCTAAAAAGTCATTTCTGCATAAGCTGTCTGCCTCAACGCGGATTTGTTCGGGACTATAAAATCAATAGGGATGAATTTTTGCACAGCATCGTCTTACTTGTATTGTAGCACTGGAACTGTTGGACTTAGCAAGGTATGTTTGGGTCAATATGCCATTAAAGCCCTGATATGATGAAGAGCTTACTGCTGAACTGCATCTGCGTCTATGTATATTCGTATCCACTCTTATCACAATTCGATTGGGTACCCAATGATTTGTGAGACATTGGGTTAATTTTAGCATAGACATTTAGCATTATATAAAAACTTTAACAATCTCTTGTAGCACATGTAGCTGTGTAACCTTTAAGGGTATTTCCAGTTTCGTTCTTCTAAGCAAGACCTAGTTATTTTTTTGGCTCCACTACTTGTCGTCGTGTCGTCGTCATACAAAATAAATGGAATATCTTCGCGTTCTGCTCCTTCAGGCACTTCCTCATCCTCCAGTGCTTTTCCCCCAACTTTTCCTGCGGTTCCATCCGTCATGCCTTGTACTTCTTACACATTTTTTTCTCCTCCATTTTAGATGAAAAGTGCAAACGGGCTGGGGACACTGTTGCAACTTATGCAAAATATTTGCACCGAAAAGGGTCTGCTAAGAGCGTTGGCGTGTACATAAATAATTTATAAGCATGGGACAAATTGAAATTAGCATAATATGGAGACAATATAGGAATTACTAGTTTTTTTTCCTATCTACTCGAATCTTAATTGGATGCATTTTACCCCAGGCGCGCTCGCTTGCGTTCCTGGTAGCGAGCCACGGCTGCCTCGAAGCCCTCGCCCACGGTTCTTTTGCGCCAGATGAGTGTGCGGTCCACAGGCGGTTTGGTGACTGTCGGCACGGGTAGATCCTTCTCGTCCACTTTGCCATTGGAATCTCCTTTTTTTGAGGGGGATTGTTGCGACGCCTCGGGTTCTTTGACTTTAGCGGGCTCAGAACATTCAGGAGCCTTGTCCTTATCCTCCTTTTTGCCATGGAACGGCTTCTCCTTTTCATTTTTATTCTCCTTCTCCTCTTCTTCATCGCTGGAGTCGTCTATGCTAAAATCGGAATCGGCATCAATGTTGTTGGTCAAATGTGCCTGGGCTGGTTTGCTTTCCGCCTGATTAGTTGACTTTGTGGGCTCCGAACCTGGGCCTGACTTGCCCTTGGTCTGCTCCTCTTCCTCCTCGGAGGAGCGACGCCGTCGATAGCTTCTGTGCTTGGCAGCCTCTGCCCTAATAGGTTTGTACGCTACCTCGTCAGTGGTGGGCGCCGTCTTTGGTTTGACGTCATCCTGCTGAGCGGGACCGCCCAGCTTCTGTTCGTAGAGATGGCGATAGAAGCCGTCCAGATCCTTCTGCTTGGTGACATCGCCAATGGCCTCGAGGTACTCTTCCCGCTGCTCCTGCTCCTGCATTTGGCGTATGGACTCGAGTTTCTTGCGGTAGGCGGCAGTCACGAAGGTGTCCTTGTCCTTGTACATCTCGCCCTCTGCCTCGCGATCCTTCTGCACTTGCCGTTCGATGCGCAGCTCCTTCTCCAGCTTCCTGCGCTCGGCGTGCTCCATCAGCCGTCCAATGTACTTGGGTTTCCGCGGCTCCTGGCTCTTCGTCTGTTTGGCCTCCTCGCGTTTGCTGTCCATGTCGTCGTACAGCTCGTCGTACTGGAATATGGTTGGATCTTCGGCAAGGGCCTTCTCCTGCTGCCGGCGGGCCACGCGGCGCTCCATTAGACTGGGACCTAAGGACACGCCGCTGCTTTTCGACTTCAATTGAGGAGCATTTTGGTCACCATCGCTCTCGGACTCGGTGCTCTCGTCGAAAATCGAGGGCCTTTCGGTGCGTTTTGGAGGTACCTTCTTCTGCTGGCCGGGTATAATAAGGCCATATCTGCGTGGTGTTAAAATAGTCCTTAAAAACCGCGCAAACTGGTTATCAATAACAAATTACTTACTGTTTGGACATATTTGCTTATTTATAAAAGATTAGTGTGACCGTCTGGGGTGGCCAGCGAAATGCCACAATTGTGCTGTATGCAACACTGCTGAGAGCATCGGTGTGCCGGCTGTAAGATCAGCTGCAATATATATCGATAGTTAGATAATTCCACAGTTCTTAGACAATAGTTTGAAACACGGATATTATCACTAAACTGTTTATTTCAATGATAGACTCATTTAAAACTCTTTTCTTTTAAATAATTGTGCTTAGATTGACTAATCATTATTTAAATTTATTATTCATAAAACTCAGCCATAGTTTCAGCCATCATATAATATTGAAAACATGTAATTGCAACTCTAGAGATGTAAAATACGCATTCAAATATGGCGAAATACTTTGAAATGCGTAAAATAGTAAATCGTTTTTCAAATTTATCACATTATTAAATAAATAAAGCGTTTATTTATCCATTGCCTACTGCTGTTTCAGCCAAGCCTCCAACCGCGGCCTGTGTCCGGCTAACTATCGATAGGCACTTCGGGCTTATCCAATTTATGCACGCGCATCCACACTGCTCTGTGTCTTTCCTTCCGTTTCCCTTTCTTTTCCCTTTTCACGTTTGCGTGAGTGCGTGTTCTCTGGAGTTTTGTTCAACGAAATTGTACTTAAAGCAATTTTATTTCCTCTATTTGCAGCGCTCGTGTAAAATTGTGTTTACGAACCAATCCAAGGTAAATGCCGCTTCCATTGGACCCGTTTTCAGCGCGAAAATGCAGCCATATATTGGCGGCGATCGCCGGCCGAAACATGTGCAAATCTACCCAACTTTTTTTTTTGTATTACAATTTTTTTACTGTGGGCCGAAGTGCCAAAATTGATCAGTTTACCGCGTAAACAATGCATAAAATGCCTCCCTACATGCGGGATATATATATACATTTTTTTTTGGTTATAATTTTTTTAATGTGCAAAAGAATATGAAGTGAACAAATGGCGCAAGTGTGTTGCACAGTGTTGTTGTGCTTGTGTGTGTGTGTGAGTGGCTCAAAAGTGTGGAAAAAAGTCGGGAATTCAATTAAATCAAATGCAACACCGAAAACCGGCTAAATTAAACTAATTTTTACGCACTTTAGTTGGCAAACTCACCCGAAATAGTTGTTGTTTACAGCCACTTGCACGCACCAACACAACCGCAGATACACAGACAGTATCGTTTTTTTTTCCTGGTATTTTGCACGTGTTTTACTTGCTGTTTCTGCTTATTTTCCCATAACCCGTTACTCGCTGAGTTAAAAAGTAAAGCCATAATCTGTATAAAATTATAATCGGCATTAAAAATCAATTCGTCTGTCCGCGTAAATTTCAAAAAAAGAGCCACGCCTCCTGCCCCAAAAAAATTGGAAGTATCAGAAAAGTAGCCACTAGTATTTGATAGTTTTTATGGTCTTTATACGCTACAATGGTATCATATGCTAGGACCACTTTTTCCAAAATTTTTGTAAAACAAGAAGTCATGTGCCACACTCCATATAGGCTCCATAAGTTAGTATGTTTAATGTAGGTTGTCAACTTGTCTGTTTTAATAGCTAGTATAGTTTAATGTGCTGTACAAGTTAGTTGTTCCTTAAATAAGGCTTGAGCTTTGTTTGCCAAGCAAATAGTCATAGGTACAACTAATATAGTAGTTTTTATGTGTAATCTAGTAGGATAGTTTTGATAGTATGCTTTGAAAAGTATGCTCATTAACACGTTTTGCTTTTATAGGGCAGTGAGTAGCTGTTATACCAAAGTCGGCACTCCCGACTATAACCTACACATCAAATTTTTTTTTGTCAGTTTCGGAATCATTTTACGCTCGACTAATTGTGTTCCCCAAACATTTTGCAGCCATGGTGCGTATGAACGTATTGGCCGATGCCCTGAAGTGCATCAACAACGCTGAGAAGCGTGGCAAGCGCCAGGTGCTGCTGCGTCCCTGCTCCAAGGTGATCATTAAGTTCCTGACCGTGATGATGAAGCATGGCTACATCGGCGAATTCGAGATCGTTGACGACCACCGTTCCGGCAAGATCGTCGTCAACCTGACTGGTCGCCTGAACAAGTGCGGCGTCATCTCGCCCCGCTTCGATGTGCCCATCAACGACATCGAGAAGTGGACCAACAATCTGCTGCCCTCCCGTCAGTTTGGCTACGTTGTGCTCACCACCTCGGGCGGCATCATGGACCACGAGGAGGCCAGGAGAAAACATTTGGGAGGCAAGATCCTCGGCTTCTTCTTCTAGAGGCACCGAGTTGACACCGAAGAGAGTCTGTGTGTGCTGCTGCGGAGTTTGATATGTAGATACGTTTTATTTCACCGACCATGCATACAACCAACGTATTTTGTGTACAAGAACCTAAGGGCGAACCTAACGCTGCTACATTCATTCAGACAACCAACGACGATGAATGTTCACAAATTAGCGCGAAATAAAATGATTGATACATA
The DNA here is from genome assembly GCA_005876975.1 of Drosophila orena. Classification (NCBI taxonomy): domain Eukaryota; kingdom Metazoa; phylum Arthropoda; class Insecta; order Diptera; family Drosophilidae; genus Drosophila; species Drosophila orena. Next base: position 361,374 of record VCKV01000299.1, read on the forward strand.
ATAATTTTAATACGATTTTGTTTACGATCTTTATGCTATGTAAATCGGTACAGAGATAAAACAATAGCGCCAGTAAATCGATCTGTTAAGATAAAACCCCACTGTGTATAATATAACCTGGACCGGAGTGTTCCTTATAGCTGGCTGAAATCAAACAATTAGGAACTTCATACATGGAGCGCGCCATGCTGTTTCTTTCGAAGTGCTACAACTAAAGTTACGTGCTTTCCATAATGAAATAAAGGAATTTTGGAGCCAGTTGTACCAATTCTTCATAGCCGCCAGTCAGATAGCCATCATATTGTTATTCCATCTTAGTGTTCTGTTTTTAACCTTAATCAGAACTTCTTCACCATGGAAACCATATTAGTTGCATAAATTGTTTATGAAACAAATAATGCTTGGTAGAATTGGTTGTAACTGAAATTTGATTCTATAGCTCATGACTATAGAAATGATCCATTTACCTACGATACCAGTTTTTTAAACAGTTTCCTAGCACAATTGCCGTGTTTATACTCTATGAAACTGCTTTAAGGAAAAATTATTGATAGACAAAACTAAACTTTATTGTTTAGTAAAGCTTGATTTTTATTGTTATAGAATTTATTTACACGATAATTCAAATTTGATATCGATAGTTATCTCTAAGAAGTAAGTGGATTTTATATCATATTGGCATTACTTGTTATCAACATTTTAAATATTTGTGGGCAAGTTGCAGCCCTCGAGTTCAGTGCTGCAAAACGGTGCTCAACCAACATTTGAATCCTATGCAGCCCTACATTTTATTACAAATTCATTGCATACTTTGCAGCTCACTTGCGGTTTACTGTTAAATTCGAATTGATTGCATTTGGAAATTCAATTATTCGATCAGTTTCCTGACCCTAATGAGACTCCTGTCCTCCTGTCCTGGGCCCATTGGCATGCCATTAAGTGCAATTACATTTCATATTGACTACCGATCGATAGCAGTATTGCGTGCGGCTTAGAACAAATATAATTGATGGGTATATCCGGCGTTATCTACTCCCTAGTGCTATGAAAGCCCAGCTACATCTTGGCCATTTCCCTGGCCAGCAGACACCCCTCCACCCGTTTCCTTATCGCAAAGGTAATCAAAAGGTCGAGCTTAGCCCAATATGGCGGAGTTTGCCATACTTCGAACATGGCATTCCGCACGACCCATTCCCACTGATATCACTAATACCATGGAAGGAGCCGCCCGATTACAACTTATCAGTCTATAAAATAATCAAATTACGCCACAGACAGCAGTTTATGGCATAGTACTCAATGTTGTTGTCACACAAATAGTGTCCACTTCCTAAACACATAAATAAAAGAGTAGAGATTTCATGTTTTTTTAACAAACTGCACATTTTTGATGTGTTTTTGTACCTTTTGCACTCGAACTCAGTCAAAATAAAGCCAAAAGGCAAATGACCAACTGCTTTCTGTTGCTGGAAAACCCAGCGAACGATCCTTGTCACTTTTCGGCGGACTTGGAAAAAATTAATTTATGCTTAAGGGTCACTTCACTAAAATTTGGAAAAAAATGTATTTCCACTTTTTAAATACAGTTCGATTAGGAATTTAATTACAAGCTCATAACAATATATGGTATTCCATTTTTGAACAATTATTTCGGAAATTTTGGCCAAAAAACTGGTAAATTTTTGGCGGGAAATCAAAAAACGAAAAATTTGTAAAGGCAATTCCTTGATCTTAAACCAACAGTGTACCTCTAAAATATAATTTCCTTCTCAGTTTCATATGTGTTACTTCAAAAATCTTTTCACAATCATGAAGGCTAGTTAATTATTCAGCAGAGTACAATTAATTATTTAGTTGTAATCGAACTGTAGTCAGTGCTATTGTTTCTCCCGCAGCTGTATGTGCATGTACTTGTTTTCCGGATACCGAGAGAATCGGCGGTATCGAGCATATGAAAGGCATTTCCCACCAATTTCCCACTTGCAGCGGCATTCGGATATAGCTTCATTATGGCAAGTGCGTTTTTCTGCCACCCAGTACCCAGTAATCAGCGATCTGGACTCCTAATGGGGGACCTGCAATTGGAATCACAGCCATTGAAAGTCAGCGACAATGACATTTGCAACGCCCTCAATAGAGGCACATTGAAACCGTTGGCATAGAAATCGGGCTCTGACTGGGTTTATTGTCCGACTCTGTGGAGCTTTTTGTGCCGCTTTGGTCCGCCTTTGGCTGCCATGATTCAGCAGAAGCAATCTCTTTCTGCAGCTGTCGTGCGGCTGATGAATATGAATAGAGCGTTTTCTGTACAGCTTGGCAAACAAGCTCAGGTAAAAACGAATTTCAATTGCTCAATGCTGGCAACAACACGAAGATGGGCTGCTCTTTCTGGAACTGCCACAAACAGGCAGTCGTCGATGAAAGGGATTCATTCGCAGAATATACACTCTCATTTCATTACCAATTACTATAATAAGAGCATATTATTTTTTTCCTGTGGATTTTTTGAACTCAGCGCACAAATATTGCTCATACGTCATGGTGTACCAATGTGTAAGATCATTCTTATAATCTTAGTACACATATTCGATACTTCACAGCGAAAGGCACCAAGAGCTGGGAATGGGATGGTTCATTGGTGGATCACCAATGTTTATAAAGTGAACTCGAGTAATCGTATCCGTGTGCAAACAGGCGCAATTAGCAGACTGATAATGATAATGGCGCGCACCCAATGTGGTCACTATGAGCCCATCCAGTCGGCTATGCCCCGACGATCCAGCGGCAGTATGAAAAAATGGCAGAAAACTAACGACGTAGCGTGCGCAGCGATCAGATCGCACCACTCGACTTTGGGAAAGGGTTCTGTTTCTGTTTCGGTTTCTGTTTCTGTTTCCAGTAGGTTCCATATAGGCAGTAAATTAAGTGCCTCGCAGCTGGTCGGCCCATATGTACCTAGGTAGCCAGATAAAGCATACATACATATACCTATGCATATGTATGACCTGGAGAAACTGGTTGTGGTGAAAGAGATCCGATCCGCCGAAGACACCTCGTGTGATGCGGCGCAGGCTACACGTAATCGTTGAACCGTCGATCACCAAGGGGGGCTCCACTCAGGGAGGCCGCATATATATAAATATATATGTATGTATATAGAAGCCGATAGAGTCAAGACTCGTTTAATATGCGAGACATCCACGTCGACTAGACGACTCTCGCTTGCACTTAACATTGAAATGGGTGGGATGATGACAAAACGGGAATTGTGCACTCGGTTACTGTGTCACCAACAGCTGTTGCTGCACTGCGAGAAAAAGCCACCCATGTAAGAGTGTTTCAGTTCATGTGGACCAGCTATAAGTTCATGCTAGTAAGGCCTTAACAGGTTTTTATAAGATATCATCTGTAGATCCCTATAACAAGCCCATGTTTTTCTTTTCCCAGAGCGTCACTCGTCTTTTCGCTCAGCGCAGCATTCTTGGCATTCTGATTCAGTCTATTTGCCATTTCGCAATTGCCAGTCGCAGACGGTGATAAGTCGCCCACCGCCGTTTCCTTCCATTTGTTTTTTTTTGTGGAAATGTTTCCCCGGATGATAAGCCCAGGGGTTTGAGGCGAAAGTCCGCCCGCCACCCCCTGATAAGACCCACGTGCTGCGACTTCTCTTCCGTACAATCGTTTATTGTGGTGAATTACAAAGCACAAAAAAAAAGTAAAAAATAATCACTTTCCGCTTAGCGTCTGCAGGTGTTTCTCCTTCTCTTCTTTTTGGGATGACTGGTGCAGGGAAAGCTGCCTCACAGTATCTTCTCTCTACGCTCTAGGGTTAATATGTAGGATATATATAGTATATATGTTTGTATTCGGACGGGGAGTTGCGATTCGAATACGCTCCCACTCGCCAGGAGCAGCCCCGTCCAGCGAAAAAGATAGCCTCTTTAGGAGGTGGTCTCGAAGTACTCCTTGGACTTGGTGGGATCGGCCACCATGGTCTTCTGGCCGGGCTTCCAGTTGGCGGGGCAGACCTCGCCGTACTTGTCGGTGTACTGGAAGGCCTGAACAAGACGCAGGGTCTCCTCCACACTGCGACCCACGGGCAGATCGTTGACGGTGATCTGGCGCAAGTTCTGCTTGTCATCGATGATGAACAGGCCGCGGAAGGGGATGCCACTCTCCTCATCGAGCACTCCGTAGTCGCGGGCCACCTTCATCGACTTGTCGGCCAGCAGGGGAATGTCCATGCTGCCCAGACCGCCCTGCTTCCTGGGCGTGTTGATCCAGGCCAAGTGGGTGAACTGGCTGTCCGTGGAGCAACCGATCACCTCGCAATTGATCTTGCGGAACTCGGCGGCGCTCTCCGAGAATGCGATAATCTCGGTGGGGCACACGAAGGTGAAGTCCAGCGGATAGAAGAACAGCACCAGGTACTTGCCCTTGTAGTCGCTCAGCTTGATGTCCTTGAACACGCCGTTGACGACGGCGGTGCCGGAGAAGGAGGGAGCGGGCTTCTGTAGCTGGGGCATCTGTTAAATGGATGGATTGCGAATTAGAGACACTTATTTAGCTTCTCTGGGGAACTTGATTTGTAAATCCCTCATATCTCTCACTTTAAAAGCCATATATGACTGAATACTTCCTCTTTCGACTGATACTCCTTATCTTATCTGTCTATCAAAATTCGTTCAGAGCCATAAAAAATTTCATCATCCGACTTTGGATTATTACAAGAGAAAAGTTTTAATAAATTTCATTTATGGAGGATTGTTAACAGAATACTAATGAAGTATCCCATTCGTATTCATATTTAATGAAAATAGAAATATCTACAAAACTCTACAAACTATACTCTGCACTACATGCAATAGACTTTTTTGTTGTAGGCGAAATGTTCTAAGGGCTACTTGGTAAGTTGTAATATGTATATTATTTGTGTAAATCAATAGAATTGCCGATTGGTTTTAAGTTGTACATCAGTAAACTTGATGCTAATTCCCCACTGAAATTCTCTACAAATCGGAGTTCCAATGCGGCAATTACTAACGATTAAGGGCAATTACCCTTGACTTCCAGATGTTTCGCCACAAGCTGGAAAGATCAAAGAGGAGAGGAGAAAGGCTGAACTCTACAAAATGGCCGCCGAGCGAAGTGAAATGGAAGAAACCCGGAATAATAAATTAGCCAAATTTTTCGGCTGTTCCCATTTGGGCGATTGAATTTATTGAACTTTCGGCACGTTCGCAGTTTTCATGTAATGGATGCGAATTAATTACAAATCACAAATTTATTTCTGAATTGGCAAATATTTTCCTCTCGTTTTGATTTCATTTCTTTGCCCTTTTTTTCGCCGGCTATTCATGTGGGTGTGTGTGTGTGTGTGTGTGCTTGAATGTGTGCGACGGACGCGCCAATAAAGTGAAAAGAACAAAATGTGACCAAAAAAAAAAAGAGTACTATGCTCTCGGTGCAAAAACTTGTGAAATAATCTCGAATCTGCCGACCGAACATCATTATCTTTTGCTCATCGAAAAACAACAAAAACGCACAGCGGCGGTGGCAACAACAACGGCGATTCTAATTTCAAATCTTACGCTCCGCAGTTTCTCCCCAATTTTGCCCAGAATCAGCGACCTGTTCGTCGCCCGAAGAACACTCACATTAACAGTTGTTTTTTCTCTTAGTAATTCTCGGTAATTGCTCGACTTCCGCGTGGGCTTCCTATTTCTCTCGCAGCTGCAGCTTTCGCACAAACCTTTCGGCACGAGTTGAAATTCGCGAATGGATTGAAGTTTAGTGGTATGCTGGTAGACCAGGGCTGCCGCAACATGGATGCCGCTTGCGATAGGCAACGCCGATTAACGCTGCACATCGATATTGCTCGCGAGTGCCTAAGGCGCCATCTACCGACTGTTGGCGCGCTTTTCAACAATGTATTCTACATTTAACAGGGTAACGGCGATACTTTTATATTCAAGTTATGTCGTAAATTACTTAATAACTTTTGATGCTCTGCTTTGAAACGAGTACTTAGAATAACAAAAAGATGTGCCAATGCAGTGAACAATATATAATGAGTAGTACTTCTGCTACAATTCGGTGATATATTAACGTAGAGAGCAGCAGCTGAACGGCCACACTTGCTGCTCATTTTGCCGCCAAAAGAGAGACGCGCGCTTTTTTTGAATTTGCATTAACGGTCCATTGAATTAGTTCTTCTAAAATATGTATTTTCCTTTGACAGTTCTTTCAATGTGATGCAAAAGAATAAGAGCTTTTACTATTCCATTTGTCCGCAAGTGATATTACATATGCATTTTGCCAAACTATTGCTTTTGCTCGCCCCACAAATGGTGAGTTGAAACAAATATCTTCGTTTTTCTGGTTTAACTGAATTTAATAGTGCACAATTAGTAGTATTTAGTAGGTAGACGCATAACCATTACATTAAAAACTTAGTCTAAGTTCTTGTTGCGTGTTGGGTGTTCATTTCTTAGTCACTTTTCGATCGACAGTGTCAACTGCCTTGTGGGGATTATCTCCAGCTAGTCGAGTCTCGCTAGGATTCGCCAAACGTGAATTTTTTTTTTCGGATAAATAAATTACACTACAGCAGCAGCACATATAGGCCAGGCTATATATCTCCTATATATGTAGGCGTATATCGTATATAGTAAAAATATCTGTATGCATATTGTGATTTCAGTCTTTGATTTTAAACTTAAGGGGTTAAATGTACGCAAACTGTTAGAAAAAAAAACAAAAAAAATTAGATAACTTAGTCTAGGAATTGGGGATTAATCGATTCGGAAATTGGAAATGTCTTTGTCTTCGGGGCCCAGCCCCAAAACCCCCGTGTAGAAATGTAAAGATTTCCCATCAGGGTTTGATTTCTTCCGTCTCCTCTGCTGGATCTCCGACAGAAACGGGTGACTGAATCGCCTCCGCCTTCGCCTGCGCCTCCATGGATGCCTGAAGCTCCACAAAGATATCAATGAGATTGTTGATACCGATGAGATAGCCATCCTCGTGGTTGCCCACCTTCCAGGCGGAGTAGTGATCGATCTGCAGCTGCGGCGGCAGCTCCACCGTCTTGGCGAAGTCAATGAGCCATATGCTGGCGTGGGTCTGGTCGTGGACGAAGAGCAGGGAGCTGCCGATGACCTCGTGGGTCTGGAAGAATTCCGATACCGCCAGGGTGGCCCTTATGGCGCGCAACCGCTGTATGTAGCGGGGCTGTATACGCGATAAAAAAAAAGAAAATACAAAAAAGCGCAGGGAATCCCCACAGTTAATGCCATTCAACTGGGCATGTTTTTGCTAATTTGAATACCCACCAATATATGTGGGTGACCGCTGAGGAACTCGAGAAAGGCCAACTTGATTTGTTCGCGTGACTTCGTCGTTTTGAAATCTTTGGAACTGGTGCCATCGCTCTTCTTGATGCCCTGCAAACGATGGTTAGACGATTTAATTAATGACTTTCCATTACCGTTTTTGGAACATGAATAATACATGTTTTCATTCGACTCTGGGGTCAAATGGGAAAACTTAATGCTAAGGATATATAATATATTATATATCCTGCAGTTTGCTTTCTGAGCACGCTTTTCACGGATATATGTATTTATGTAAATGAATGGTTTCGATTTTGGGATGGCTATAAAAATGTATCAAAGATGGCTTCAATTGAAATTCAAGCCCACCTCGATGCGGAATCCCAGCGTGGCCGTGCTGGAGATGGTCTCCCGCCAGACCATATAACGTGGCTTGGTCACCGCCTTGGCGGCGTGCTCCTCGGCGGTGGGGGCGTGGCTGTCGATCTGGATCATCTTGTCGTACATGTCCTTGCGCAACTTGGGCTTCTCCTTGGCCTTGGACAGCTCCTCCTCCAGGTAGGTGCGCACACCCACCTTGCAGTCCATCACGCACGGCTGCACATAGTCACTGAGCAGATCCTGCAGCTGCAGATAGACTGTGCACAGCACAATATAGTTAGACTACAATACAATTGCCGCGGACAAGAACCACTGCAGACTCACGTTCGCCATCCTCGCTGGTCACCTGGCCCTTGTAAACGGGCACATAGGGCCTGAGCAGATCGTGCATGAGGATCTGGAAGCACTCCTCCTCCTTGGGGCAGAGCTTCTTGAGCACGGTGCCCGGCTCGGGACCGGCCTTGAAGTTGCCCTGGTGTCCGGCCAGCTGGACCCATGGATAGCGCTGCTTCTTGTACGTCTGGAAGAAGGGCGTCCACTGGACGATGTTGCGGATCTTCCGCCAGCCGGAGCTCTGCAAGTATCGGTTGGTAAATCAATTACTCTAGAGTTGGCCAGAAAGATGAGCTTAGTTCGAGCACTTTAGTTGGGTTCCCTGTCTCATAACAAGCACGCAAAGTCTGCGAGAATAATACGTTGAATACGTTAGTAAATATCTCGCTACATTTTGCCAACAGTGCATTCACTAATTAATTGTTGTTTGTTTATTGGAAATGAAACAGCTTACATGAGCCAGCTGGCTAATGACCCATTTTTATGCCCTGATTTTTCAGCTGACTTGTTATCACTTGATCACATGTGAATACACGTTTAAGGTGATGAGTTGAGAAATCACGTTGATATTCGTGTACAAAGTGCTTTTCGTTCTCCAAAATGCGGCTGTAGTAAATACTTGGAGTAGCTTAAGTAGCTTAACAATAACTTAGTGTAACACGAAATGCAATGAGGACAAGCCCTTGCAAAGAATTTCGACCCTAGTAGACCCTAGTGGACAGAATCTATCTTCACCGGGCTAGCCATCCTACCTTCTTGCTGGTCGCGGCCTGAGATGGGGCACCTGATCCTGCTGCCGAGCCCGCCGCTGATGTGGACACATCCGAGTCCCACTCGGAGCTGAGATCATCGCTGCTGGCGTACCCATAGTCACGGGGCATGGGCACCTCCAGCAGCGACTTGGAGTACTGGATGTAGCCGGGACAGAGGCTTTGGCCCAGTGGTGAGTGCGATCGTCGTGGTCCCGGATTCATCGGCGATGTGGGCGATGTGGGCGAGTTGGGTGAGGTGGGTGAGCCGAGGGGCAGCGAATGCTGCTGCGACAGCTTTCGGCCCAAGTTTAGGCGCAGGCCACAATTGTGGGCCACATGCTCACCCGAATTGGCCGTAATGCTAATGGTCGGCATCGATAGCTTCTTCTCCGCCCGCTGGCGAATCCCGTGGGCCTGGGCGAAGGCCAAGCTGCATTTCCGTGGCTGCATATTGTTGCCGGAGAGTTTGCGGCGAAAGATCTTCTTGGAGGAACTGGGTACAGGGGTGGCATTGGTGGCGCCGCCACTTGCCTCTGACTTTTGGCCCGCATCCTCGCTGTCCGCCGATTTGGGCCTACGTCCGGAATCGCTATCCTCATCGGCCTCCTCGCCCTTGTCCTCGCCATCATCGTCGTCGCCATTTCCGTTGCCGTTGCCGTCTCCATTTCCGTCCTCCTCCTCATCGTCATCGTCGTCATCATCGTCGAATTTCAATTTGGCTATCTCCTCGGGCGGAACGTCGGGGAAGTGCAGCAGTTTCACGGTCACCTTCTTGCCCGCCTCGTTGTAGTACACCTCCTTGGCGCTCATCCTGTCGAAGTCCTCGTAGATCCGTACCTGCGGCGAGGGCGGCGGTGTGGGTGGCGTTACGGCGCCCTTGGCCTTGCCGTTCAGGGTTATACCACTTCCACTTCCACTTCCGATTCCACTTCCACTTCCTAATCCACTTCCACTTCCGTTTCCGGTTGCCAGGGCCGGCAATCTCGCTGGCCCGCTCTTCTGCTTCTGATTCTGATTCGGGGAATTCTGCGGCTGTGGCTGGCTGAGGGCGCACACGGACATCTTACATGGATTCTGGCCCACGGCACTCGGCTAAGTGCATCAGTGGTACCGGGTAGCGAATGCAACTATGTACTCGTACTTCTGCAATTGGGTAATTCGAAAATGCGGAGATTGAGATACACAGATCGAGTCGCCGCCGAGCTAGAGAGTTGGAGAGCTGAGCAGTCGCTGCACTGCGATTTCTGCGCGTTTTGCGAACCCGTTCGCGCCTAAAAACCACATCATATTTCCCCTTCCCTTTCCACCGACCACTGGCCACCCCGATCATAACGATCGTATGGCTATCTGGGTATCCCACCCAGCCAAATACCCTTCCATCAAAACAACCAGCGAGCACAGTCTTCCAGAGTATTCAGAGCCATCTGCTTGACTGTCCAGTAGACCCTATTAGGGATTTGCTGGTCCCTATTACTGGTGAAACGCCTTGGAGTAAGGTAAGTCCCTTCTTGATCAGGGAATCAACGCCTCGTTGCAGCCAAGTCTTTGGCTTTTGACTGCTTTTTGGTTTATATATATCTGCAGTTGCTGCTGCTGCTGCTGCTGTAATGCGCACACATCAATCAAAATTGATTAAATTTGCTACATACATATGTATGGACGTGTTTGTGCCATGTAACGCTGTTCGCAAAAAGTAAAGACAGACGAAACTAAGTAGGCATTGTCGGAGCGTGTTGGCATCTTGGCAGCTCCATCTGCGGCATCCGCAGCTAGAAGCTGGCAAAAAGGGGGGTAGGCTGGCCAATGGTCACCGGCTGGTTAACATGGGCAACACCAGCGACACCAGCGACACCACCGAGCGGCAGCCACAGGCGAAACCGCCCAGAGTCGGGCAAGGCAATCCAATCCAATCCGAAACCCAAATCGAACAGCACATTATGATAATAATGGAAATGCCAGCGACGCGGCTATCCAGTTACGCCAGTGCACAACAGCAACAATGCATGGGTGGGTACACACACATTTGTATGTGCACATACATATGCACATACGTGTATACATATCTCCTGCCATATGCATATGTATGTACGTATATGCGAACAGAAAATTTCTTTATAACATTTGACGTCATTTGCAAATGTTGACGCCGTCGCCGCGAGGCGATAACGAAGCAGCAACAGCAACATGGGCAACTGGAGCAACTCGAGCAACTCGAGCAACCCGAGCAACGCAACACCAGCAACATCAACAGTCCAGTAAGAGCAGTTCCAGAGAACTGTACTACTCCCATTCCCATATAAACCATATCAACCATATAAACCATATAAACCATATGAACCATATCAACCATAGATCTCTCCGCTCGACGTACTGCGCCGAGCACAGCGATCGCCTACTATGTGCATTTGGCTTATCTAATTCCGATTGAAGTCAAGGGTTGCAATTGCAAGGGCTTGAATACTAAGTGCCCGTAAGTGGGACAAGGGCTTCGACCTTATCAGCAATTCCAGAATATTCACAGCTCTAATAAAGTTGCTACACCATTTTCGGTTCACTTCGCCCAGAGCGCCAATCAATGATATCTATTCTAGTTTCTGGCTATCAGCTATGGCTATGTAGGAGAACTCATCTCCCATCTCTCATCCCTGTTGCAAAACAGGGCTATATTGAGGGCTCAAAGTAGCTGACAGCTAAGATCTTAGTGCTGTTTGACTACTCACTTGAAGAATCCGAGTAAAACTAAAGCTAAGCATGGGCTTCAGATTTAAAATCACTAAATAAATAAAAAAAAAAAAAACTATTGTTTTTGCCATCAATTTTTAAGACTGAGATTTCTAATACTCGTTTCCATTCGTTCTTTTCCTAGCTCTGTTTTTTTTATAAATAGCCTGGGCATACATGACGTATGTGTGATATTTCTTAAGTCAATGCTATTTGCTGCGTGTATATAAATAGTTTATAAAGAGCGATCATTATACAATAAGCTGCCTCCCTTTATATAAGAGCACAGCATCCTTTGAACTTCTCGTAATAATATATAATGGATCTGTGATATTCCATTGCATCCCTTATCTTCAAATATACGAGCAAATTTGCATTATATTTCCATATTTCCAGCTGGGCCTGCTTTCGGATTGCGATCCGTCCTTAAATACAAATTTGCGCGTTATCTAATAAAAACAATCGTACAATCTTCAATGCCGTCAACACCAACAGCGAAAAGCAGCCAGAACGCAGAAGCCGACGTCGCCGATAACGACTCGATATATCGCGCTGTGTACTATGCATACTATAGATACATAGATACATTGGATCGTGTGGATAGACATATGTACATATGTACGAATGTACTTGGTATGGGGGTACGTAATAGTAATGCCACCCCCACTTGGCAAACATCCCCCTCAAGGCCCAAATTAACAGCACCACCCACTCTCGCAAATGGACATTACGCGCCTAGTGCCCGCCATTCACATAACAATTTCTCTCAGTATTTCATCACTTTTTTTTTGCTTTTCCAAAAGCTTAAAATTAATAAAGTAAACAATTTACTGTCCACCGCCTTCTCGCTCTTTACCACCTCCTCGCTCTCAATTGCGCCTTCAATTTCTCTGAGTGTGCGTCTTTGCTTCTCTTCTTCCATTTGGACACTGGAAAATATTGCGGTGGCTTTTGAAATGATTGCTCAATACCTCAAGTGAAAGATCAAACAAAACATAAGCTGAAATTAATGCGCAAATGGATGGATTCATAAATGGCTAGAATGTATCTAATAAATTTTGCGTTATTTCAAAGAAGAACAGAATGCGCTTCACGTGAAATCCGTCCATTTAAATGTAGACACCAGCTTCAGTAATTGATCACGCCCAATTCAATTTAATAATTGCTTTTCTCTGAAATATATATCTATTTATACAATTTTGATACATTTTATGGCTGGCCATTAGCAAGCCCAATTGATGAACATTTCTTTTTTTGCGGTGTGCCATTGACGCACATTATGGATTTTGGCTGTGGCTTTGGGATACGGATTCGGTTTGGATTCGGATTCGGATTCGGATATGGATTCGGATTCGGATACGGTCTTGGGCCACCCAATTGTGAGTGTAAGTGTGAGTGTGAGTGTGAGTGCGAGTGTGAGTGTGAGTGCGAGTGTGAGTGTGAGTGGGGCTGTGAATGTGGGTGGCTGGGCGGATGTTATTGAAACGATCAAGCACCAATTAAGGCGCTGGGGGGTGGGGTGATTTAGTTCCATTTTCGGCTACTTAATGAGCTTCAATTGCCGAATTCGCTGTACGTACGCAAATGAGCACGATTTCTGAAGGTGCTGCTCTTCAATTATATAATTCGCGTTTAATTTTTTTGGGTGCTTGTTGCTGCTCCTCCAATTGCGTAGCACCCGCCTCTGGAGGGGGGTTTTGGGGGTGGGATGGAGGTGGGATGGAGGTGGAGGTGCTTGGGTTTATTTGGGTGGGGTGTCTGGGAGGGTGGGGCGGTCCCATTGACGTCGTCGTTTATATAGTGTGTAAATGTTTACCTAAACGTGAATACTCGGATTTTCGGTGCAAAAGTCAGTTCGCTATTTCACTCATCTAGTATAAGAGTTCTGCCCTCCCTCTCCCACTCCCTCTCTATCGCTCCAACGCGCCCTCTCTCTCGCTCCAACTCTCCCTCTCTCTGTCACTCTCGCCTCTTTGGGGGCTTTGGCGCGTGCTTCAATTAACACACTTTACAATGACAGCAGCAACACGAAGCAGCAGCAACACATCGCAGATTCCCCAACTTGCCACTTGATTCTTTTGAAATCTGCGGTTGACTTGGATGGAAGACACAGTAAAAAAAAAGTCACACACAATGTAATTCACACATGTAATTCATTTTCACTGGAATTAAAGTGGCGGAAATCGCATTTAATCGCCCTTTGTTTTGAAATTTTCAAAAAGGTTCGTTTCAGCAGCTGCCTCTTCTTTTTTCGTATTTTATTATATTATTTAAGCTTTCATTTTTAAGTGGTGTGCAATAGAATGTTATTAAAATTGGGAATAAACACGCAAATTAGCAGTTAGTATTCACTTAAGAATGATTGTATTAATATTTTAATCATTTGTGCAATCTTTCACTGTTTAAATATTTTGCCTGTACGAAAATATGTAAGTTATTTTATTTAATGAATTTCCAGAGAATTGTTGGAAATTCTGGTTGATTTGGATTCTTTTTAAATAGAAACACACACAACGCTTGGCAATTAACTGTTCATTAAGAACAATTATACATTTTAGTGGAAATTTTTCGGCTTTCTTTCTGTGCCTTGGCGTTGAATTTAAAATGAAAATACATAATGTGAAAGGCACACGCAACCGAACGCAATGAATTAATTAAAAACAAACTGGCGACAAAATTATAATATTTTCGGAATACAGCTCTGCTGAATAATATTGCTGCTGTGCTGTGTTGCTGTTTATTATTAATTTTTTGTGTGTTTTTTTTTGTGATTTTTGTGAATTTTGTGATTTTTGGTGGGCCGCTTGACGCGGTCTCTGGCATTGGCTTGACACACAGAGAGGGGCGCTCAGAAAACACAGATATACAAATTGATATACAAGTATATAGATTTAGGTAGGTATGTACATATAGACGCGGCGGCGAGAGATATGTGGAAGCACACGCGGAAAGTCGGCGATACGGGCAGCAGCACTTCCAATAGCAATATAACAATAACAATAACAATACCAATAACAACAAACATTAACAATGACAGAAGCCCACAGACGGAGACCCCGAGCCAGCCGCACGCGATCGCAGCAAAAGCTCAACTGGTCGACTCTGCTCCAAAAATCGGAACCCAAACGAGCCAAACCGAACCGAACTCGCTGCGAGCTCCGCCGGCGATGAGCAGCAGCAGCAGCAACAGCAACAGCAACAGCAACAGCAACAGCAACAGCAACAGCAACAACAGCAGCAGCAACCGCAGCAGCAGCAACACGGGAGCAGCATCAGCTTTCATTTACGGGAGTCCTACCAATAAATCCCATCGAAATCCAGTCCGAAATCCGCGAGCTCAGACTGATAAGGCAGCTTACGGCAAAAACAACCGAGTATTTCACAGATAACACAATCAGATATCACATTTAACATGAGATATTATCTTGATAAGCTCAGATTACACAAACAGCATGAAATGAAATGATATAGGAGCAGAGCTCTTGGCAAATTATATCAATGCTGATAAAGGAAAACTTAGGTAAGGATTGTTATAAATCTAATGGGTAATCCTATCATGTGCGGATTTATTATTTGATTTCTTGTTTTTTTAAGCAAAACATATTATTTAACTGACTCTGGTAATTAAAAGAACAAATATTTTGAGGGTTAGGCTACGAAATGTTTTACACCTACTTAACATAATCTAAGACAAGTTGCATTATTTTTTAGCTAGCTATTTTTTCCCAGTGTACCTAGACACAAAATTATCACCTGTAAGCGAGAGGGGTCCCAACCTGGGGAACAAAGCTCATTAGTTGGCCCAGACTCACCCGAGATGACGTAGTTTAATGATCAAGGCCACCGGGCCGTGACGGTGACGTCAATGATAACAAGATAGGATCAGCGGAAAATGCCATTACGATATGGTCCAAGTTCCTTGATATTTGCGAGCACAGAGACTCCTTCCTATTTGCTTCTCATTGCTGTTTTTGTGTTAAAGGAAAACATTTCTCCATGCCACCAATATCCACAAGGGAGCCAAGTTTCTTCCCAATTAGTCAGCAAATTTCGGTGAATCGTTTACAGATTGCACGATTTGTGTGTTTCTCTTCGTCGAAAAGCTAAAAACACAGCCTAATATTGTGTTTGCCCTATGCTGTCTGGTCATTGTTATACGAATAATTGCACATCATTGTTTGTTTGTGGGAACTGGGGAAGTTGGCTTTGTAAATCAGCGAACATGGGCTCAAATGTAAATAAACAAAATGGGGAAGAGCCAAAAGGAGAGTCGCCAAGAAAGAAATGATGAAAACTTTCGTAAGATCGCAGCCAAGATCCTTATTAAATATGACTCACAAATCACTTTCACCGGGAGAAAGTTCAGGGCCATTAAATACGAAAATTTAATACAAATTGCATAAGCAATATGGATCTTCGTCTTCGCAAGATCTATAATGAATCTTTTTTGCTAAGCTTCCTGGAAAGATAAGATTTCGGCCAGATTTCGTTCCCTTCAGCTGTATCTTGCGAATCTTCCGAGAAGAGAGTCTCAAGGCCACCACCCACTCCACCGCTCCCGCTCCCGCCTCCGCCCCCGCTCCCATTTCGCTTATCAGTTGAACGATCTCATTTTCACACGATCCACGCTTTACGCATGAGCGGCTTCTCCCTGTCTCGCTCTCTCTCTCTCTCCCCCTCTTTCGCTCCCATTCGCACTCTCTCTCTCTCACTCTATCGTTCACTATCTCAGATGCTAGTGACGTCAATGGGATGGAAGTGGAGCTTTCCGGCTGGACCGGTCCAAGAGTCCAAGCCCCAGCGCTGTGCTCTTAGCCAATAAATAGCTAGACCACATCATTTACTTATTGTTATGCAAGTAATAATTTCTTCCTAATTTGTTCCTAAAATATTTCATAAATATAAATAAATCATGAACATATGTTTTGACCTATACTTGTAACTTTCATGAATGCAATTAAAATTTAGGAAAATACAGGGTTCTTATTTAGCGTTAAAATGCCATCCCAAGCTTACATATAATTTTTTATCGATCTGGCTGTTTTTCACCTGTCATTTCTGCCAACACTGATTGAAACCCAAAACCCGATTAAGAGCTTCTTTATAGCGAAGACAACCTCCCCAGGTGAAGCTTTCATGGAGAAAATTGAAAAGCTTAATAACGATCGTGCGATCACATAGTTATGGTTTATAAAGAGTATTACTAGATCATCTACGAGTTCAATATTTAAATACTACTTGTATGGTGATCAGATTTATTACTACTACTAATACCAGCAACTTTAAAGAACATTTCAGGATTTTCTTATAGTTAATATTAATTATTTAATGCAAATATTTTATGTACAAATAGAAAGACACTTCTTATAAATAAACCCAAAATGATCATATTCAAGTGTGATAGAAAGTAATTCAAAAATTTGCCGATAAATATCCGAAGCTCATGTTAAAATAGTACCACGATGGCTTACCTTCTTCTTTGCCGCCTCGGCGGCACTAATCACGTAGAGATCGACGATGCCCAGGAGGCAGTCGTCGCAGCGGCAGACGTCCTCGCCAAAGGCCAGCGAGCCCAGGCTGCTGGTCGAGTCCAAGGAGTCGGTGCGTCGCAGGCGGCTAACCACGCCCACGCCCATGCCCATGCCCAAGCCCAAACCGATGGTCAGTGGCATGGGCAGGGCCATGCCGCCGACGGCGGGCGGATTGGGTGATGTGGGCGAGGGCGTGGCCGAGCCGGAAGCGGATGCGGAAGCGGAAGGAGATGCGGGAGCGGTGGAGGGAGCACCGCCCGCAGCGGCAGCCGCCTCAATCTTGCGGGCCAGCAGCTGCTCCATGAGCGTCCGCGGCCGCGAAGAGGATGGATACAGGGCCATGTCCGACGGGCGATTGCCACCCACTGCGGCTGCAGCACCTACACCTGCACCTGCAACTGCTCCTTCTCCTGCCACCGCGCCTCCTCCCGCTCCCTCTGCCGCTCCTCCTGGTCCTCCTCCGTCCACCTCCGCAGGCGGCGAGTTCTTTGCCTAAGTCTTTCGTTTGCCCCTTCGCGACACGATTTGCTTCTGATTCCAATCGAGATTGCGATAATCTATATTTCTAGCTAAGCAACAGTTGGCACATACCTGCAAGAAAAATGGGGAAAAGAAAAGAAATTGTAATCTTTGAAGAATATGCTATAAATACTTAGTCGAAATCTATTAAAAACCTTTGCCTTTTGCTATAATATATGTGTTTTCATAATTGAATTCGAATTTATTAATGTTTATCCCGCCTCAAAACTAAACTTTCCCATAAATCATTTTAATCGCTTTTCGGTTGACATTTTCCATTTCAATATTGAACTCCGCCACCCAAATAGCTGAAAACACACTTATCTTTCCATGACTTCTTTGGACAAGCTATAATTTATGGACCACAAGAGATTATTTTAATTGATCAGCCATTAAAAATAATCCATAGACGCCCAAACACAAACTCACGACCTCCAATAGTTTATAAAATTTGAAATTAATGACTACCATCCATATTGCTTGACAGGGCCTGTATTAATGTTCGTAAAAGTTCGTATAGCTCAATAAAATGAATCATTTGTAAGTCCTCGCTTTCTCGCTTTATCATTGCATTTTTCATTCAAATCTCTTTGGATTCATTTCCGCCGCTGATTGCCAAATTATGTTTATCTCCAGTTGGCCATTTCGCAATCTCCCGTAATCGCTGCAATCTATTCCAGTCGACTTGAGATATCTTATAAATTCGCCAAATTAGTGTAATCAACGCAATCTTTTGCGGCTGACACGAACCATATCAATATGGAATATTGGATTCCGTCACACGATCTCCGATCTCCGATCGCCGATCTCCTATCTCCGCACCCAAGCCAATCTTATCTTTGCGTGGCTTCTTTGGACATTCGCGAAATGCACAAATTTATGGACCACAATTTGTTGTGTGTCCGCCGCTTATCTGAATGGATCTGAATGGCTGGGTGGAGTGGTGGATTGTTGGATTGCTGGATTGCTGGATACCATATGATACCGTGTGATACCATGTCCTCGGATGGAGAGGAGGAGTGATCTGGGATTGGGGCGTTAGAAGTGGCATTCGCTTAATCGGCGAGCTGATAAAAGTTTCTTGTTAATTAACATGAAAGTGCAGCAGACACGGTCGAGATTTTATTTTTCCACCTATTTTTTTTTGTATTTCTCTCACTCTCACGCTGGAAACGGAAAACTGAAACCCGTCGCTCGGTTTTAAACTGGCTCGGGCCTCCTTAGCCAGTTTTCAAGTCGTCATCGGCATCATATCGCCGCATTTATGCGCACATAAAAGTTAAATAATAGATCCAAAAGATACTTTTGCCGAGACCGAGAGACCAGAGACTGCGACTCCGACTCCGACTCCGACTCCAGATCCAACTGCAACTCCAATTGCAGCGCCGACCGACCAGTTGTTGTTAGCCAAATGATTTATAAGCGGCATAGGCTCCGATATTTGCTGTTGTTGCTGGCCGTCGCATTTTGGCCGTTGTTATACCCTGACCATAAATCCGAAATGGATAGTACGATTTACCAGCCAGGTCCTGCAGATCATCTACCCTAATCAATAAATTCACTGAGCCAACGCCAACAAATATTCGGTAGGACTAGAACAAGCCACATTCAAACAGGCCCAAGATTGCATCTATTAAATAATATTAAATAGCAATGGCATTCAGTAATAATATAAAAATAATACACAATAATTGGCAAAAGCACAAATAATTGCTATAATATGGTAATGGCTTGAAACTCATATTATTTATTCGAAAGCATGCCTCTCATTCCCACAGATTATCATCTGTGTATATTTATATATATTTATACTTATATATAAATATTTATCCATACAAATTTCGCTTTGAAACGTAAAGTTTTAGTGAAGTTGCGTCTCTGAAAACATTTAAAAGTAGTTACTATTTTCTTGCTCATCGAAAGTCGAATACTTTATTCAAGAGCATGTTCCATGCAACATATGGATAATTCCCAGACATATTTTCAAATTACAATGAGGCACACCTAGTCAGCAAAGAGGGATTGCTAGGGGCTCACCCCTTTTATATACTTTTATGTACTTTTATATACTGATATATAATATCAAGAAAGTATTTTTTTTCATATATGTAGTGCATACTTTTTCCATTTATTGGGCAATTGCCAATAAGCATATTGTGCAAACTGAATAAATGAAGGGGAAATAATGAAGTAAATAGTACTAGCATTGCATTTTCCATGCCTGGTAGAGCAAATGAAGTTCGTGGTGTTTGCTCAGCCTCTTGTCAATTTTCGCTGGCTTCGCTTCAGTTTTTCCAGCTTTTCCAGCCCCTCCCCCTCGTCGATTTTCAGCCCCCCTCTGCCCGCCCCGTTTGTTTGGCTGTTGTATTGCTTAAGCCAACTGTCTTGTACTTTTATGGGCGCTCGTCTTATCAATAATTTATGTCAGATTATACCGTTATGTCACAATAAATTAAAGTTGGCAACTTATTTTCCAGACTCCACACTCGGCTTGTATTTGGCTTTTAAATTTTTTATTATGGCCAAATCTGTCAGTTTAGTGGCACATTTGGAAAATTGGAAAAGTGCCTGCTCCTCCTTCTTCGCGTCCCTGCCTGTTGCCTCCTCACCACCAAATTTACTGGCTGATCCAGTTGAGATCGGCGGGACATCTTTGGTTGCCATCTATATATGTATGTACATATATATATGTACAAAGCTATATATTTGGCCGTTGGCGTGCGGTGGCAAATTTCACTGTCACGCCTCGTTTTCAATTAACTTGTTGGCGGTCCGCCGCATTGGCCATAAATCAAATGAGAGCTCCCTCTTACAAAAACAAAAAAAGGAAAAGAAAAAGAAAAAGAAAAAGAAAAGAGGAACTACGGGTTTTCCTATATTTTCTTCTGCTTTTGGCCCGTTTTGATTTATGAAGATCGCTTCATTCGGCTGCCGCTTGCATGTCAAAGTTTATCGACTTCTGATTAATGCCTTTGTCGGCGCCTCACAGGCCCCACCGTACCACCGTCCCGCCGTCCCTCTGTCCGCAGTGTCCACTGTATTTCGACCATAAAAGCCATAAGGCAACTGCCACTGCAACTGCTGTTTATGGTAGTTGCATGTCTGCAGTGGTCACCACCAGGCCCCTAGGGTCAGTTTATAAAGTATACACTCGTACGTATATCTATGCTATCTCTGGCAGATGGATAAGCCTGCTGCACACACACACCCACACCCACACCCACACACACACACACACACACACTTCAACACACAGAGAGAAACCACTCACTGCTCACTGGGAATCCTCCACCTCCACCTCCACCTTCGCGGACAAAAAAAAAGAATAAATGAAAAACGGAATAATGCCACGCAAAGTCAATACAAATAATGAGCACCGAGCGCACAAGATATTGTTTTCACGAGTTTTGTTTTCGATTTTGTTGCTTTGTTTTTCCGATAACGTATCGCATTGTATGCTATTGTATGTATGGTGTTGTATGGCTAGGGTATATGGTGTTGTATGGCTAGGGTATAAGGTGCCGTATGGGAACGGAATGGATCGGAGCTGCGATCGACCGCTGTTGACTTTGGAACGGCACTCGGGCAACTGAGGCATCGCCGTTACAGCGGCAACAAGCAAAGCTATCCGGCTATCCAACTAACAACCGATTGCTGCCGCACAACGAAGTTGAGCGGCGAAGTGATCGGCGCAGCAGAAACGATCGCTGGCGCACATGCAGCGTGGCGGGGGGTGTTGGGGTGGGGTGGGATGGGGATAGGCAGGGGGCGGGCCGAGCAACGTGGATAACAATCCTTGGTCCTTAAGCCACCACGCTGCCACGGAGGTGGAGCTAATCGCCACATAAATCAGGCGGCGACACTGCGACAACGTGATGGAATAATGACGCTGATTGAAACATGCGAAAATCTGGCGACGAGCAGTCAAAGGGTCTGGATACCCACCCATACCCTTGCCGGTGACAAGTCCCCAAATACACTGACAAAAATGATTGCATATGGGTTTTATCACATGCATAATCGGGAAAAGAAACATTATGCATAATTTTGCCGTACTCGAAAATATTGCCCATCCAATAGAGCAAGTTTTTCTTTTTTCTTAAGTCATTCATGAAACACACAGTATTAAGAATGTATCTCTAAGATAATTTTAAATGTCGTGAGCATGTACATATATATTGAGATTTGTAGATACAAATCTTGCAAGCAACAATACGAATTATTTTATATATTTTTTAACTTTAAATAGCCAACCAGCTGGGATGCATTTGATGCATTTCAAAACGCCATAAATGATGTTATAACTTCGTGGCTAATTTTTTGCAGTGTAGGGCCGAGCGCAGAGTCGCACTCCTTGTCGCCGATCCTCTGACAAGGCGACTAATTGCGGCGGCAAATTGCCGCTGCCATTTGATTTGCATAATGCAAATTGCCGGCGTCTCTAATCGGTAGCTCTCCATCTTTCCCGCCCTGCGATATATGCACATATTTAAATATATATGTATTATATATATATATATTTGTGTGTAACTTGGCTTTATGACGAGCGCGCGGCTGTCACAATATTTGTGTGCTATTAATTGACCACTTGGCACCCGCCCCCTGCCGGCCACGCCCCCGAAATGGGCGTATGGATATACTAAGTGTATTATGGAGTCGCTCTGATGGCTTGAAACGATAAGCAGGCAGCTGGACGTGGATGGTGATGTGGATGTGGATGTGGATGTGGATGTGGATGTGGATGTGGATGTGGATGTGGATGTGGATGTGGATGTGAATGTGGATGTGGATGTGGATGTGGATGTGATGTGGATGAGGATGTGAATGTGGATGTGGATGTGGATGTGGATGTGGATGTGGATGTGGATGTGGATACGGAGACGGAGTGCCCAATTCCAATACCAATTTCAATTCCAATTTCCATCCCAATCCGATTCAAAATCCAAACCCTAGCTGCAACTCAACTCATAGCCCGTCATATGGCCTATGAAGTGGAGTGGAGTGGAAAAGCCGCAAAAAGATGCAAAGATACATACGGAATGAGCCGGGGTCTGGGATTGGGATTGGAAATGGAAATGGATGTGGCCATCGGGAGTTGGTTGAAGAATTAAGTGTTCTATTATCGCTGGCTGTGAAGGGGAAAGAGGCCATAAAATATGAAACATACACGGGACTAAGACCCATACAGAATGTGTGCAACCAAATTAAAGAAAAATTAACTACGATAACCTGGTAACTAGTAAGTTATTGGCTACAAAATATTTCAGTTTTATTTGGAGTGTTACAAAAAACTTGAGATAATAAGAAAAAATACTTGTCGGTTAAGTTTGTAATGTTAGATTCACTTAGTTAGTGAATCACTTTTTGAAAACATATTTTTCCTAGCGTCACTAAGCCGTTTTCACAGTGTATCCCTAATCGAATTTTCCACCTTACCCCCTGCCCCGCCCCCCTCATCAGAGGCAGACCTATCCAATTTCTCTATCTGTTCGTCGGTTATCTCCACCTTGGCCATCTAATATTAGAATGCGATATCAATTGCCTTGTACAAGAGCTCTTGTTTCGCCTTATCAGCAATTGGCAAAACATGTTCGCATTTGGGTGCGTCTTTCGGGGGCCTTACTGTACTCGCCGAATCGGCAATGAATTGTGAATTGAGACAAATAAAAATATTTGCTAATTTTTTGATTGCACCGCCGTGGAAAAATTCAGCATATCTATTTTGGTCACTATTTTATCATACATCGCCTTGACATGTGCCCATTCTGTTTATTAAACTCAAAACTGTAACATTTTATTAGGAATGTGTGAAGTAGTAAAAAAAAACAATGCCAACAATATATAATTTCAGGAATATCTTTAAAAATAGCACCTGATTTAATCCAATTTGAATACAAAGAGATTCCCATTCCCCATTTTCCGGTGTGGGAGAACAACTGACTTGGAAATTGTTGTGCTACCTCTATCAGATTAGGTAATTTTATTATCCGAGTGAGTGCAGCTGCATTTAACTGGAATCGAATTGAGCAAATATTTTTGGTTTGTTTTGGCGATTACGCCTCTTTGGAAACCAGGAAATTCTGGTTATTGCCAATCCAATTCAGTTAAGAACTAAGATATTCCGGAAACGAAAACGCAGCAGTCGAGTGTAAATCAAAGCCCATCCCACGAGTATGTTGCATGTTGCATGTTGCTGGTGGCGCGTGTGTTTCGGGTGCCATCGCTTGGGGACATGCAACACGGCTACATAACCTTTAATGGGTCCAAAAGAGGGGAAGGGGGGCTGGTTGAGTCTAGGAAGGGGTTAAGAAGGGGCAGGGAACTGCCTGCACTTACAGGAATGACAAATATGCCAGCACGCAAGCTGCAGTGCACCGAGAAAAATCATTTCCAATTATATATATTTGGAAAATTAATATATAAATTCAAGATTTCCTTCTGCAAGGAATATTGAATAAATTGAACTGCGCGATATAAATGTTCACGTTTATGTGCTCAAAAGTATGCTATGAAAATGTAATTATTAAACAAGTACAAGTGTCCTTTTTTTATATATTTAATAACAAAATTCCCCTATCACTTTGCTCAGAGTAACAAGAACTTTCCAATCAAAATTTGTAACAGTTCCGATTGCTTCGATAGTAACAACTAGACAACTATTTCTTCCTGTGTAGAGCGCTGGTCCCGCGAGATCGACGACTCGGATACAATTCAGTGGAAATTGCAAACGAGAAACAAACAAAACCAGCCTTGGAATCGGAGAACCAGCTGGAAAACAAAACAAAAACTGAGACCAACTTCGACAAGAACAAATGACGCAAATTGCGTACACCCGACAATCGAAGTAGACTCCAAAGGGTTTCCGATCCAGGATTGAAATTGAATCTTTGATTGGACTGCAAATCGGCCACTTGAGCTAAGTTGAAACTACTTTCCAAGAAACCTTTTGTGACAATTTTCGTATTAAATTCATTAAAAAAAAATTCAAAAAGTTAACTTATTGTGAATTCCTATTGAAATGAACTTTGACACGTAAAATCAATTAATGTCAATTCTTATGTTTACTTGTTCAGTCCCGGCTGTTCCACGTTTCCATAACAATCGATCAATCAGTGTCTTTCTCGAGTTAAATCACCGATAATTTCGATAGCCAGCGCACCGATTGATAAAAACCGATAAGTTATGACGTTCTTTGCTGATTTTCTGCTAACTTTAATTGCTGCTTACTTCGATCACGGACATTTATTCGACAGCAACACATGATTCTATATAATTATTGTGATAACACTATTTTGTGGTACCAAGCACGCCTCCAAAATGCTCTAGCATCATTTGCCAATTATTTCGATAGGCAACACCCGAATATATTACAATAAATGAGTAAACTTTTAAATTATGAATCATTTTTATTCCTCAAAGTTTAAAGACAGCAATTAAAATATTGTATATGTTAAACCAATAGACCTATGAACGATGACTCACTTTTATAATGATAAAGTTCGAAAACCTTCGCATTGAATGGATCTTCTGGTTTTGAACAACCATAAATGAGAGTGCCTGATATGACCACAGTTTCACTTCAGTTTCTAGGGTATCTGGACTTGGTCTTTTATTCCTGAGGGTATTTTTTGCCGCTTCCGGAGGGCGGTAAAGGGCCGTACGGCAAGGGAATAGGAATGTGGATGGCGGGCGAGGGGGGAGCAATGTAATTTACTTGTGACGATCTTCGCCGCAATCGCCGAGGGGCGACAACTGCTGACGTCAACGGAAGTTGTCGCTTGAGCGAAGGTCAACGGATTGTACCAAAAAGTACCCAGATACGACTTATGTACATGTGGTTGTACCATCTGGATGGGGGTGAGATGTCAGCGGAAAGATCTCGCCGCTAAATCGATTTCTCACACAATTAGTGGGCGTCATAATTCCCATTCCCATTCCCATTCCCATTTCAATTCCTCTGACGGATTCCCCCCAATACCCCAAAACCCCCAACACCCCGACACCCCGATACCCACTTTATGCCCGTCGCTCTCGCCGATGTGTTGATTAGATATGACGCTGGGAATGGGTCTGGAAATGCGACTGGGACTGTCTGATCGGAGTGTGACGGATGTGCACGACCCACAGAGACCATAAAAGCTATTAAAACAAAATAGCACCACACGATCCAATCATGGTGGTAAATGTTGTTAGGACGTCAGACTAAGATCAGCTACGCTTCTCGTCAAATGGGTGATATCCAAGCGAATATACACTTCGTTAATGGCTATTTGAATGGCAACTTTTATTCTATATTGAAAATCCTCATTTCTTTACATTGCACACAGGAATATTAACCAGTTTTAAAACTGAACTAAACCAATAAGGAACCAACTTGAACCGCTTTTTCCTGCTGTTAACAGAAGCGTTAAGTTCAAACCCACGATTCCTCTGAAATGGTTGCGAACTTATGCGAAAAATACAGAAATCTTTATTCAAAACTAATATCTTTTTATAGAACTTAATATCTTATCGTGCAGATATACACCCAACTGTTTCATTATAGATTTCTATTCACGCCTTTCGACTGCTATCTTTATATGCCCTTTAAGATATTATAAATTAAATTGGCTTAAGCAGTACAAATATACAATACTTTTCACTGTGACACGTTTCTTAATTTATACTTTTTATCAGCGTATTATTGACAATTCCCCATATAGACACTATCTTCTTGTGGTTTTAAATATACATTAAGTAATCTTTAATATGGCCAAATTGCACTCTTATCAAATGCAATAAATGAGCTCATCAAAACTATATGTGGACATGTTTTTATCTAAATTATTTACAATACATCTCAGTAAAGCCTTTTAATTCGACTTTATGATTCAAAAATAATGAATTAATATAATATATTCATTAATTATATAAGTAAATAATTAATATAATTTATAGCAAAAATATGAAAAGCTACTCTATAGGAATTTTCTTGCATATCCCAAATGCAATATGTATCTGCGTCACATTTCCTGTTCATTATGATATAATTTGTATCAATATTTTGCGATCCATAAAGAAGATACTCCTCCATCCATTAAAAGACTCTCTCGCTGACTTTGCACTTCAGAGATGCGATATTATTAATGATCATGTCTCGAGTGGGGGAGAAGGCAGAGGGGGTCGGCTGAGGTGGGGGACAAACAAAGGCGGCCCAGTGACGTCACAGCGACGTAAGCGAACCAAATGGCGATATTGTCGGTGACTTTGGCACCCACCCACACAGTGGCTTTATCTTTAAGTAAGCAAAAGGCATTTCTATGAAGCCCACGCCGCAGTGTCCACAATAACAAAACATTACGAAGAAACTGCATGGGGCCTCGGTTCTTGGGTCTCGGTTCCAAAGTTTCCATCTCGAAAATGAGGCAGAGAAAACCCATGCCATTCCGCAAATGGAATGCGAAGAACAACCAAACAAGATCGCCCCGCGGTACCTAAACACATCCAAACTATAATGACAACGGTGATAAGGCACGCTGACAGGCCTGGTTTGGGTTGGGTTGGGTTGGGCTGGGTTGGATGAGTAGGATACCAGGAAATGGGGGTCCCAGGAATGCCAATCCAAACAGTGGAGATATCGCTTGAAGCGCAACAAACGCCCAGCATCATGTGTCTAATGATATATGTATGTATATCCCATTCCTGATAATGCACCGAAATATTAATGAAACTTGAGGTCGTTTCGTGGAATTAGATAGGAACACCTGATATATGGCATGTTCATTGGAATTTCATAGGCATCAAGTTGTAGGACAGCGAAATAATAACAAGTTCATCATTTAACTGAATAAGCTAGGAATTACATTTAAAATGAAGTTAATTCAGCATTTAATTTCAGCAAGGTCACATCACTGCGTATGTGCTTATTAAGCATATTCACGAGGGAATCTAAGCAAATCAAAGGCAATTCTCATAGCACATAAAGGCAGAGACGGAAGTTGAATAAGAAGCGTATTCAAATGGGGAAGAACTTGTAAAGACATGCTAATAAAATTGAAGTGTATCTTACAGAGCAGTGGAGGCTGAATAAAAAGTGTATGCAAATGGCGATAAAGCTGAAACTACAATGTAGCATTAACTGGGTCAACAATTGAAGTGATTTGTATATTGACTAAAACTTCACTTAATATTGAGGTAGTTAGACGAGAGTTTCTAGAAAAATACACCCAAGTCGTAGCTTAGTGTGAAGTTTTTATCATTATGCTTGCAGAAATGGGTACATCCACATCCCTGAGATACTCTGATATTATCAGATATTATCAACAGGGGTACTTGTAAATGCAATCCCCCGGACTTAGGGAGTAATCCCCAACGACACGAGGGCTTGTGTGTCACATACAGAGACATCCACGAGTTTTAACGGGAACTGTGACGTATGCGTGATATCACCTAAAAAAAACTTATCACTCATCGCCCCACCAAAAAGAAAAAAAAAACACAACACACTATATAGCATATGGAATATAGTATATGTTATTAACACAGACATAGCTTAAAAAATAGAAGAACAGGCCATTCTGGGATGCCTCCAATTATTGCTTTTGTCGGCGGCGAGGGTATATACCATATACAACATGAATGCCAGGGAGATAAACCCGCTTGATAAGCGCGTAACATTATTAACCAAACACACACAGGCACATACACGATCAGACAACACACATATCCATATCTCTTGCATATACACACACACACATACATACATACATACATACATACATATCGTATATGGACGATGAGATATCCAGGTGAATTGCTTTATTATCGTTATCACGACTCCGAAAATTCGGTTTCTAATTCTTTTATTTACTTTACAAACTTTTCGCCGTCTGCGGACGAGAACAGCAACAAAAGGAATAAGCCACAAAAAAGATTTATATATGTATGTACATAATATTTATCTATAATACAGTATACTACAGTTAACTAAGATAAGCCTTTTCCGTCGCTATCGCCGCCGTTGTGTTGTTGTTGTTGTTCCAGTTCTAGATAAAACAAAAGCAAAATGAACCAACCAAACTGAGGTTTTCATATTTTGGTATATATATTCATTTTTTTTTATCACGGCACCCCTTACTTTCCAACATCACCTCATCGTTCTCATTCACACTCACAAAAAAAACGCAGAATAATCATATTAAGAGCGAACGGAAAGAGGAGAATACAAAAAGACTTCTCCGAGCAACAGAACCTCATTCTAGTGATAAGATAAAAATCGAATTAATTAGCAGCCTTTTAAGCAAAGCGCATACACTAGAAAAAAAGAGACCTGCATGTGCACGATGGAAAAACCATTAGCTGATAAGGCGGGGGATTACCATTCTTGAGCCCGCACATATGTACATATATCTTGCAGTTAGACCTAAGGATCTCAGCATCTTTAAAACAAGATGCGGCTTTAGAAAGGAATGGTATCTTCTGCAATTCGCATGATCAAGTCAAGTAGTTTGATGGATTTTCTTTGATTTTTATATTTAATAGATACGTGTACGTGTATTGTAAAAGTCTTATTATTATAGTCTTGTTTTTATAGTTATTATGGTCTTGCAGTTGGTTAACTAAACGGTATAATACTGCTCTACAGCAAAATAGAATTAACGAATAAAGCACACTGTATTCAAATTACTCCACCTTTCTAGCACCCGTTTCTCCCTGTGTTTATGCACCAACTCGCTTATCTCTGCCATTCGCTGCCATTCAGACCTGCCCTCATTCACTGTTCTTTTATGCTTTCGGAAACAACAACACAAGCAATCATAATAACAATACAAAAAAAAAAAAAAGTGGTTAATATTAAATTTACTAGACTGGCTCCACTGTGGAACTTCCGTCCGTTTTTGTTTTTCCACCCCGAATTCTTTAGTCTAGTTTGAGATTTCCCTGGTTTGTGACGTCATCGCGGGCGCCTACCTTCTTGGATCGATCCCGCTGACGATCACCAAGCTGCGTGGCGGCCATAAGTTCGCTGATCTGCCGCTCCCTCTCACGTTCGCTATCCCCCCGCTCGTAGTCGTCCTGGAGCAGCTCCTCCGCATCGCGATCGTTCTCATCGCGATCCTGCTCGTCGCGATCCTCATCATCCACCTCCTGATCCTCCTCCTCCTCCTGCCCCTCCTGCTCCTCCTCATCGCTGAGACTGCTGCTCTGGGTGCTGCTATTCCTGGCGAGCGCCACACGGACTCCATTCACGATGCACTCGCCACCATCCAGGGCGGAAATGGTGGATCCACAATAGTAGAGGTTACTGCAACTACTTGCCGCACTGACATCCGACTGGCCATCGTCCTTGCCACATCCCGGCGACATTCCCGCCGCTCCTGATCCGCCGTGCGATCCATGTGCGCCGTGTCCACCGCTATGACTGTGATGTCCCGCCTCCAGGGAACAGCGACGCTGGCCACGCGCCCGTTGCAGCCGAAAGTATTCCATCTCCTCCATGCTGATGCCGCAGGCGGTTATGTCATCCGAATAGTCGCTGACCACCACGGATGGTGTGCGCACATAGCGCACGCCCAGCGGCAGTCCACTGGCGCCCAGTTCGCTGTACGAGCTCTGGGTGGACTCACGTCGCGATCCCGGTGCGGCCACCACTCGCTCCTCGAGCAGTACCTTGGTGGGCACACCCACGCTCGGATTGGCACCGCCGGTGGGCGATGTCAGTGGTGAATCTGGCAGGGCTGTGGGCTCGGCCAGTGGCAGCAGAGCCGGTCGCAGGGGTAAATCCGTTACGGTGAGTGTCATCCGGCGTTGGGGCGGCAATGGTGCATCCATGCCGCCATCGTCCACATCCAGACCCAGGGCGGAGTCACTGCTGGCACAGCGTGTGACCTTCATTTTGCGCTGCCTCGGCGATAGGCTGTTATCCTCATTGTCGCTGCTGTAGGGACTCAGTCCGCTACCGGTGACATTGCAGCCCTCATCCGAATTGGATGCAGTGGCTCCGGGCAGCGTCTTGGGCTGATCCTCGTTGCTCAGCTGCTGCTGCTGCTGGACAATCATGGCCTGGAACTGTTCGATCAGCTGTTGCACCGTCTTGCCTCGTTCCGTCTTGCACCTGGGGTAAGCAGTGCGGTAAGTGGTGGTGGTGGCGACCTTGTTGCTTCTGCGATCTGATCCACCCACTTGATTGCCGAAAAACTGCGCTTTCAATTGCGCCTTGCGAAGGGCCAACTCGGAGACGGATGCCTCTTCACATGGATTGCTGCCACCACTTCGCTGGGTGGATGTGGTCGCAGTTGGGGTTGCTCCACCTCTGGCTGTAGCTGCTGCTTTGGTTCTGGCTATGGCTCTGGCACTAGCTCCAATCTGCTCCGCTGTTCGCTGATAACTGAACGCCGTTGCCTCTGCCGCCGTCCATTTATTTTCCATTTTAACCGTTCTCCTCGTTGTCGTTGTTGCTGTCGTTTTCGTTTTCGTCATTTTCGCCCTCGCTGCCGACGCTTTCGGCAACGGCAACGGCAACGGCGACGGCGGCGGAGACGTCGACGGCGACGGCGACGGCGACATCGTTATCTTTGGCATGACATCGGATTGGAAAGCGGGGGCGTCAGACGTTCGCGAAACCGTTCCCGTACCGCCGTCGCACGCACTCATCTCATATGGATGGATTGGCTGGATCGCGGGGAGAGGTGGGGGTACAGGTGGGTACAGGTATATGGGAGTGTTATTAGTTAGTTGGGACTAATGAAATGGGAGTGGGTTTCGTTAGGTGAACACCAAGGATGATATATGTATGTAGATGATATATGGGTGATAAGAAAGATGTTGTAAGCAAAGATTTGAAAGTAGTGCTATAAATTAAGCATTAAACGGAAAGAATATTCTATATTGCTGAATTACTAAAAAGTGCTTAGGTAAAGAATTCCATTTAGAGATGGTGCAAACGGAGAAACTTTAGGAACGAGATAAAAGTGAAAGGCTGGCGATAAAACAATAATAGATAGATACACGTAGTGAAGATTTCCGTTAAGAAAGAGAGTGTTGTAGATAGTGAAAAGGGTGGAAAGGAACAGTTAGAAAAGGCTGGCTACCAAAAGGATGAAAGAAAAAGAGAAAGTAGTGAAAACTTCGGCAATGAACGGAACGAGTGCTTGTAGTGATTAGGAGACACTGATAAGGAAAGAGGGTGTTCTTGTGTTGGAAAACGGTGTTGGAAACTGTGTGCCGTCGAATCGCGCTACTAACGCTGGCGTCGAGACAAAATTCCAGCGGAATTATAGGTGAAAATGCCACTGGAATCCCCGGCAAACATTCTACGTCCGCACTTTCCGAATGGCACCTGTGCGCTGCCGTCGCCGAACTGAAATCGCTTTCTGCGGCTCTGCAGCTCTGCCCGTTTTTTCCAGCGGGGCGAGGCGGAGGAAGGCGAAGAATCGAGAAGAGCAGTGGTGAGGGGAGGGGTGTATCGATGGGGCGGGGGGCGTTGAGGCGGGGCGAGGGGAAGCCCGAAGAATCGTACAGAAGAATTGTTGGGCCGCGGAGTGGAGTGGCGCAGCGACGGAGAGCAGCTGTTGTGCGGGCGTCTTATTATTGTTGATAGTTTTCTTCGACAAATTGTGTTATTTACAACTTTCGGTTGCTTTTGGATGCTTTTGGTTGCTTTTGGTTGCTTTCGGTTGCCACTGTTCTCGCAATTCAGGTGGGGTTTTTGGTGCTACTGCCACTGCGGCGGGGTAATTGTAATTGTGATCTTGAAACGTTGACGCAATGTGCAATGATCCCGCACGTACACACGCACACACCGGTAACTGCTCCAATTGCCGCGCGTAATTGTAAATTGCATTTGAGCACAGAGCACTGAGCGCACACAGATACGCCGCACACTCACACACACGCGCGAACACACGGAGCCGCAGAGGCGCACGCACACCAGCACACACAGTGATAGACTGACAGGCGATGCGAGCCAATGCAATAAAGCACTCTGCGAGCACCACTACAAGCGCACAGTCACGCACACACCGACACTGACGCACAATGGGACGAATCGGTGATTTATCGCCTCCTTTCAGTAGAGTTGAGTCAAAAAAAAATAATAAAAATGATACAAAAAATCGTATTAGATGACTGGGAACTATTCTCGGGAAACAACTAAAGCAGCTATTATTTTCTCAAGATCAAATTTATGGAGCTTACCCAAATAAAAGGTATAATTATATTTCGCATTACCAGCACTTTTTTCATATCATTGAAATCATTGATTGACTTAAAACTTCTAACACAGGCAATTACAAAAAATGGTATGGTTTAAAAATTCCAGCAGCCTTTGGCAAACAACAACAAGTTGTAAAACTGCCGTTGAAGCATTCAAAAAAAATGATTAACTGTTCCCATGTTTATATCGTGTTCATATTTCCGTATATAAATAAATTCCCATCTTGCTTATATAGTTAGCTATCAGAACAAATGACGCAAATAACAACTTATCGCTTTACACCAACTTTTCACAAAAAAAAACACCAAGCGGAATGGAGTCGATTAAATTCTTTAAAATTGAAACCTAGAACAGTCTGCTACAAAAAAAAAACCGTTTGCGTACATGACTTACGAATTGTGTCAGTACATTTGTATAGCTCAACCGCAAACCAACGACCTACGTCAAAAGTGATTGTAGTTGCAGAAATTCCGTTGCAAATTGCAATATTTTTATGAGTTCCAATAATTACTATATATGTATATATACGTACGTTATATAAGTTGGTGACAAAACCGTAAGTCGCATCCGTTTTCAAATTATTCTTGGTAACTCTTCACAAAAAATGAAAAAAAAAAAAAAGGATAGCCCAATTCCCCATCAACAGGTTCATTGACTATACGTTGGTTTTGGTATGCCCGGAATCTTCTTTATGATAAGCACGTGATTCACTCGAAATCCTCACCCACTCCACGGTGCCATGACCATGATGATGATGATGATGATGATGATATGATGATATTGATAATGCTTATAACGATGATGATGGGCGACCCACGGTGCGGCATCGCACTTTGTCCAAAACGCCAGCGGCTATGACGTCAGTAGTCAGCGAACAACGCAGCCGCAACAGCCCAGACAGAGACGGCGAGATGGCAGACAGAGAGGGGTGCAAGATTACCGGGTAGACAAGGGCGCGGTGATTACTCAGCTCGCCGCCGCACCCCTATCGAGTACCGCCGCCCTCCGCCCATCCTTTGCAGTATAAATAACAAGGGGCAATTAAAAATGCATTTTTTTATTGTTTTATGTGATTTTCTGTCGTTGGTTTTTTTTTTGACTCTGTGCGCGATGTTGTGCCTCGGCCTTTTTTGTATGATTTTTTTTTTTATATATGTATACATACATACATATATATTATTTTTTTGTTGACTGACAAGACGCACGGACGCTAGTTTGCTGACGCTGATAGGCAACGGCGGAATGACGTGGTAACAGCTTAAAGTAATACACCCCCCAGCTCTTCTGCGGTTGTGAAATCAAAACCACTTTAGGTTAACACACCTGCGATCGAGATCGATATACGGCTAAGTTTTGCGCTCGACCAATTACGTCAATGCATTTGACGAGAGACGCAAGTAGCAACAAAAAAAAAAAAACATTAAAAAAATTGAAAAAAAATAACAACACAGAAAATAGGTAAGCGCTAATAAAAATAGTGAAGGATAATGACCAGTTGCATTCTCGCACTCTCGCACTCTCGCCAGCTCTGCGATTGCCCCTCCCCGGAACGCTCGATCAATTTGCCCCACTGACCGAAATCGTGGTTCCGAAGCTCGGAAAGCTTACAAGATCTCTCAGAGACCAGAGCAACCAGGTCAGCCTTTTTTCCGATACATTCTAATAAGTAAAGAATAATTTGAATTCACTTTAACTTATGCCATCAGAAAAATCTATCAAATGCTGCAAAAAGCACCTCATTTCCACGAAGCAATTAGTAAGCCTTATTTAGTCGAAAGGTAACTGCGTCGCCAAAATAAAATATTACTCATACGCCACATGGCCCATTGCGTATGAGTAATATACTTTTCAAATGAAACAATTTCACTTTAATAAAAAAACCGAAATCTTACTATTTTACGATGCTATACAATTACTTAAAGCAAAAAACTATTACCTTGAACCAGATTAAGACGTATTTTTTTTTTAAATTACTCATACGACACGTACGCCAAATGTCATTATTTTACACTGGCAAACTGTTTATTAAAATGCGAGCTCATGTTTTTGTAATATGAATTCTTTAATGAGCTCGTAAAAATGAACAGAAATAAATTAACACACTACAATCTACGGATATTAGCGATCTCAAAGTGTTGCCTACTACTACTTACTACTTAAGGTAATAAAAGTATTTCCAACAAACGCGATCTTAATGGGTATATGGTATTTATGTGCAAGCAAACACAGGTAGCTTATTTTCCTGTTCGTTAAAATGTTGCAGTTAAATGCAAATATGTTGTGCCTAACGCTTTAAAAAAAAAACCCTTCTCAATTAGACCAGATTTATAGACATAGACATTCATAGGATTCATAAGATATTTTCGAAAAATCTAGCTTCTTTTCGAATCGATTCCCGCTGAAAGCAGCTATTTTTCGCCCATAATCTGACAGCTCTGTTTCGAGCCTAGCTTAAACTCGGAGAGAAGAGAGAATAGAGAAGAACAGAGAGATGAGAAAAGGTGCTGGCCCAGCCATAAACTTAGCACATTTGCTTTCGGGCACTAATCATGTTTTATGGCCATAAGCACACACGCGCACACACAGACGCACACGCACACGCACTCGCACACACACACACACACACACACCCAGACAGTACCCCGTTTTCCCAAAATGGTCAAAACGGGCCATTTGACGCGCATTCGCACACGCGTGAATTGTGTGCCGTTTACTGTTGTTCGCTCCATCCACTCCGGTTTGTTTTTTCTGCTTTTTGTTTTTGTTTTTGTTTTTGTTTTTCCTTTTATTTTCTTTTTTTGTTTGCCTGACATTGATATGATATGATCGTAGTGGCTGTGCATGTCTGTGTGCTGGCAGGGGCTTTGGATTGGATTACGGCTCGGATTTGGTGGCTTAAGTGAACTCTCTTAATGGTGCTGGCAAATGCTAATTACATTTGATACGCCGCTTTCTGGCTGCCCGGCGCTTTTCTTTTTGCTTGTAACGGTCGCCGCGAGAGGCGACAACTCGACGCAGGCGTTGCACACTAACTGAAATTCGAAATTCGGCCAGGAGGCTTGGCCGCCTCACCTGTCTCAGCTGTCGCACCTGCCAATAATCTGCGCAGCACTGGCGATTATAATTCAATGCTCGGCTCAAAGCTCGAATAACGTCCCGCCGCGCGAACTGCCTCAATCCTCTACCATCGCGAATGATGGGATATCTACCCAATCTCATAGTTCCCAATGGTGCCGATTTCCAGGAGGCAGTTACCCTCTCTTACAACAGAATACTAACTCCAAGATGGCTCCCGAACAGGGACCTCCCAATCTTTCCGTACTCCTTCTGAAAACCTGGAAAACCTTCTGAAAAAGTATATGGCGCCCGATCAGGGACCGATTAAGGTATTTTCGGTTATGTTAAATCCAAGTATAAAACATAAAACCCCACAGTTTCAAATTTCCATAACAATGTTCGATCCAAATGGAATTAGTAACCCTAGTAGTTTATCTATCACAAGCCACTTGCATGGGAGTTACACTTTCGAATTTGGAAATCGGCGTCTGCTGGATTGGCATTGCCACGGCAGTCTTGGTTTTTCACCTGCACATAATTTGCGCAGCACTGATGATTATATTTCAACAAAAAGCTCTTACAAGCACAACTTCAATATCAGGCCAAGCACTTCAAAAAAACACTGCAAAATATTAGGAAGTCGTTTTTATACCCGTTTCTAGCAGTGTAAATGAGTAACTTATATTCCTTGAAGAGTATGTAACAAGTAGAAGAATTGTTTCCGAACCCATAACGTATATATGTATATCCTTGATCAGTATATACTTTTGGGTAGTCTGTTAGTCCAGGAACTCATACAATTTCTAGATCTATATAATTTCGCTCGAAATTATTTGCTGTAAAGCTTCCAACAACCCAATATATCAAGAAGGATTCGAATTAAATTGACGCATTAACCATTTTAAGCAAATAATTTTTGACTTTATTTGCATAAACACAACTTGAAAACTATTTCATCAGCGTAAATGTAGTCACAAATTACAAAATATAGCCTTACTGCTGTGTCTGCGTGTGATTGTTTCTAGATTTAGTGTTAGTTATGGGCCGTTTCGGGGCTTTGGAGAGTGTTTAACCTGAGTAAGAAGCGCAACTGACGAACGTGGCTTCCAAAGTGTACAAAGGGGTTGACAAATAAAAAAAAGTGTAGTACTATAGTCAAACAAAGTTAGTTAGTAACTGAACCACTTAAGAAGGAGGAGGCTCGTTTGGTGGGTGGAATCGGTCTTTACCGATGACGTCGCTCCCGCTCTTCATAGTGTTCGTTGTGCCGACTCTTGCTGCTCCGCTCGTAGCCACCTGCGTCCCGCTTGCGCTCGTGGCGCTCGGAGCGGTGGCGACTCCGGCTGCGACTTCTGCTGCGGCTGCGCGAGCTTTGTCTATGCTTGTGCTTCTTCTTGTGCTTGCTACGGTGGCGATCGTAGTCCTTATCCTTATCCCGCTCACGATCTCTCTCCCTTTCCCGCTCCCCATAAGGCATCTGTGGTGGCAGCGGCGCCGGTGGGTAGTCCTCGTAGCCACCACGACCACGGCCGTAGGACGAGCCAGACGCGGCAGCATAGTAGTCACGATCGTCATGATCGTTGCGGTAGTTGTTCGGCGGTGGGTAGACGTTGGATCGTGAGCCGGCATGTCCACCGCCACGACCACCGCTTCCACGCTCTACACCTGCATCCGGATACTCCTGGTAGTCCGCATCCTGACTAGCAGCTCCAGGGCCACCGCCAGTGCCCTGAACCGCCGCCGACCTTCCCGTGCTCAACTGGTTGACGGTCACACCCTGCTCCCTACAGTATTGTTCGATCCTCTTCTCGATCTGCTTTTGTATCGGCACGGGGATGCGCGGAAAGAGTGTTGAGAACCAGTCCAGTTTGGTCATAAACTGGTAAACCATCTGCCCGATGGTTAAGACCTGCAAATAGATGGGTTAGTGTCAAGTTCTATCATCGGAGTGTTGGGGCTCGTGGGATTGGTGGCTCATACAGTTGACTCACCTGGCCGCCGCCCGCCTTGACGTCGATCTCCTCCTCGTCCTGCAGATAGTCCTCATACCAGTCGTACAGGTCACTAGGCGGCTGTGTGTATCGCAAGTACATAAAACCTGGGGCACGGAAAAAAATGAGACATTCGGGATTAAAACAGTTTCAAGGAGTTGAACGTGTGGTTGGCCAAAGGGGAATATGAGTTTCATGGTAGAGTGGCTCGATTTGATTGACGGGAATATATTACTTAATTCGAAGCCTATTCCTTTTCTAACAATTTATGTTTTCAATTAAAGGAAAAGGCCATTTTGACAAAACAAGGAATTTTCTTTTGATAACAATTAAAAATCATGAACGTAGTACATAGCATTTAATCGAATTAAATAATTATGCATACAATTGCTAGGGAAAACTTAGCAAAATCATGCAATTAACTGAACATCCTATACAAAAAAAAAAAAAAAAATTTTATAAGACAATTACCGTAGTCTTTCCTTTGATTTTAGTTACGAATTTCTGGAAAAACAAGGATTGAATAATCAAGATTGTGATTTAAGTCGAATAAGTTTGAAAGTATTTGTGCATGCTTAATAAACTGCTCCGGGAATTGCAAAAACGTAAATAATTGATAAAATAAAATATTTGCAAGTAGGGTAAAGATTACCTTCACAGGCAGATGTAAGGAGATGCTAGGTCCTCTTCTCGCAAAAGGCACAACTTGAAATCGAAAAGGAAACGTGATTGTTGTTCAATCCATAGAATACAGTTCACCAAGATTCTCTATTATAGTTTGCAACCGTCCAAATCGACCCACCCTGGTTAATGTTTTTTTCTTTTAATTTTTGGGGTGATGTATGGTGTGGTTTGGTTTGGTTTTGTTTGGTGAGCTGAGGGAGCAGGAGCAAGCGACGGCATATGTGACGGCTGAACTCGTGCGACTTACCAACACCTACCTAGTGCCCGGATGTAGGCCGAGTCCGTATGATTGAGCAGTCCGTTGATCTGTTTACGAGTCAGCCGCAGCGTGTATAGCTTGTAGAGCAGGCAATATGCCGTGGACACAATTCCGCCGGCGCCAACGCCTCGCACCTAGAGAGGATTAGGATACCGGAAATGAGTACATCCATTCAAACATTCTATAAAGCATCGCCAACGATTAGCGCTACATTTCATAAACCACTCACACCGCCGCACATGCCCGTCTGTCCGGACGTTTTGCGGGATCCGCGCTCCCATGGCTCCATGTGCTTCACCTGGTAGTAGATCTCGTCGACCACTTCATGGTAGGTTTTCAGTTTAAACAAATGTACTGTTTTGGGTGAAAAAAAGGCGGGTAAGTGTGACGGATCGCAACAGCTGGAGTTAAGTTATGGATGCACCTTTGAAGTAGCTGGAGCTCTGGATGTTGGCCAGGATCAGGGGATTCAGGTTCATCGATGTCTCGTTGCCCCAAAAAGGCAGCGTGTTGTGCTGTTTGCCCACGCCGGCCTTCTTGCCACCGCCGGCCGAAGATGACGCCGAATAATCTGCACGAGACAAGACGCCGCCATCAATGAAACGCTCGCGGGGATTGGAACCACCGTTCCTACTCACCTTCGTCCATGCCTACTTCTCTTTCACTATTGGGCGCATTAATTTCACGGCTGCCGGGTTATTGTAAGCGCGGGAAAGCGCGAAAAGTGAACGCACAATTTGCAATTTACATGCAAGAAAATGTCCAAATTGGCGATGTGTATGCGTTAGCAGTCGTTATCGGTGCGTTATCGATAACGCTAGAGCGGGCTATTTTTAAAGTCACTTCTGCGGTCGTGACCGTTCACCAAGAGTCACGTTTTTACATTTTTTTAATTTGTACTTAATATTTGCTCTAATTATGAAAGCATATAAGCGTGTTCGTAAATAAGTTGTTTCAGAGCCAACGCAATTTCGCTGGTTTTTTTTCGTACTTGGTTTTTTGGTTCATATCTAATGGTCGTGAATAAAAAATAATCTCATTTCATTCATTCATTTTATATTTAAATTTATATATTTATAATGCTTATTTATTCAATCATATTGTGTGTGTTAATATATTTAGAAAACAAAAAGTGTTACCTTCCGTTGCTAAGTTGTTCAAAAACTTTTAAATATTTCCAGTGTCCTGCAGAGTGACCAGATCGCCAAAATAATTGTCTTTATTGGCATTCGCAGCGAGGTCACACTGTGCCCAACTGAATCCAATCTGAATCCCTATCTTCGCATCCGCATCTGCATTCCGCCGCCGAGGACGAGCACCCAGTGGCCAATCCGCCGACCATGTCGCCCAAGTACACACATGCGATTGTGGCCAGGTGAGTGGAGCCCAGATCCTCCGGAGCTCGGCGATTGGCGAATCCGGAGCAGGGAGTGCCCCAGTGGCGCGGAATTAGGTCACCCAACCAACCAATCGTTCGTGGGTACACATGCCAGTGGGTGGGGCTGCACTTCCCAAGTCGCTCAATTCCTAGATCCTGCACTGGATATATTTAACACCATCTAGTCTTGATATATCCATACCATCTGCTGATCATCCAAATCTATCCTATATCGTTCATTTTCCCCTTTAATAGAACTTATAAACTTCAGGCAACGCATATTATTAAAGATATACATTTATGAAACTATTAACAGTGTCTAACTTCCCTTACTATCTTGACACTCCTGTTTATAAAGAATTAATGTACTCGTACATATATATTTGGAATATCTTCTAAAATAAAAAGGCAGGGTCAAGATTCGCACAATAACTAGCCGAAGCTTAAACAAAATGTTGAAGAATAGGAATAATAACTTCCGTACCAAGCCATACTTTCATGGGGAATAGTTAACATATAAGTACCCTACCCACTCGTTTATCCACTCAGACGCCCTTGTGTATTCGCCTCAACTAATAGATCCATTGTCAACCGCTTTCAATCCGTAGAATCTCCGATGCCCTGCTGGAGAACGGGGAGTTCGACGTACAACTGGCCAAGCAGCAGCACGAGCAGTACTGCACCCTCTTGAGGACCATTGGCCTCGATGTGATCGAGCTGCCTCCGGATGACCAGCTGCCCGAAGGCGTCTTCGTCGAGAACAGTGCCGTGATCTGTAATGGTGTGGCTCTGATCGGAAGATCGGAGCATGCGAAGCGGCGTCGCGAGGCCGAGAGCATGGCCATTATCCTCAAAAAGGAGCTGGACATTCCGGTCATCGAGATCGAGGATCCGCATGCTCAGCTCGATGGTGGCGATGTGCTTTTTACAGGTATACGTTATAAAATTAAATCCTCTGTTCCATTAATAAGCATTGTGTTAATTATATTAGGTCGCGAATTCTTCATTGGCATCTCCAGTTTTACCAACGAGGAGGGAGCCCGGGCGGTGGCCATGGCCTATCCCGAATATCCAGTGACGCCGATTCGGGTATTGTTATAATATAACCATTACAATAGCCATTAGAAGCTTTGTGGGGTGGGGTTATCCATAAAGACCCCCTTAGGAATATTACTATATTTAATGATGTAACCATTTGTGGACAAATCTATTAAGACTCCCCTTTCTGCGACGTCGGGTTTCCGTTGTACACCGCCCATTTAAATATCATCCATTTTATTTATCCCACACAGGTCAACGGCACCAAGAGGCTGAAGTACTATGTGACCATGGCGGGACCGGATGTGCTGTGTGTGAGCAGTAGCCCCACCTGCCAGGAGATCGTGAAGCGGCTGGAGCGGGAGGCCAGCTTCACCTATCAGAAGTTGACTTTGCCCGAGGAGAGTGCGGCCAATATGCTGTACATCAACGGAACGATCGTACACAGATCGCCGACGGAAATTCCAGAAGCCTACAAGGTCAGCATCATTCTGCCAACCCCTTCTAATTACACCCCATGCTAATTGATCTATCTATCATCGTTTTTCGCGCAGACCTTAAAAGAGAAAATCGACATTCCAACACGCAACATAAATATTAGTGAATTTAGCCAATATTCCAGTGGGCTGACCTCGTCGTGTTTGTTGCTGCGGCGCTGGAAGTCCATACGGAGTTTGTGAATCCCTGGGAGCTGAGGGGATCACCTGACCGGAGTGAGAAGCATTGCCATGAGAACC
This sequence comes from Drosophila orena, assembly GCA_005876975.1. Taxonomy (NCBI): domain Eukaryota; kingdom Metazoa; phylum Arthropoda; class Insecta; order Diptera; family Drosophilidae; genus Drosophila; species Drosophila orena. Next base: position 403,282 of record VCKV01000299.1, read on the forward strand.
ATGCACAACAGGCATCAGCAATATCGTATTATCTTATTATAGTTTATACACATCTCTTGTTATTGTTACAAATTAAGATTAAACCTTTAACGCTAATCAAACTGATGGTCGTAGAGATGGCGGCGATGTTACTTTCCAGCCCATTGTTACCTTATGCTGTAAGTTGTGTAATTGAATCAGAGTTGGAAAGTATCATCATCGCCGTCCAGATGACCGGCATTCCGAACTCACACTCCATGACGATGTTGAACGGATATCATTGTATTAATATGGTAAAACTGCTATTATGAATTGTATCTACTTTACAAGTAGCTTGTTGAATGTGTTCACTGTCTGGCCTCGAAATAAATGCAACATTTGTAATCTCTTTATAAACATTAAAATGCCTCTGAATGTTTTAGTTACTGTTGCGAGAATCACTTGGGAAAGGTTGAACATACACCCGTACATCTGTTAAACATAACGCCAGTTACTTTAAGTGAACATTTCATTTATTTATATCTAAATATAAACTTAGCCTACTTTTAAATGCATTTTGCTTTATCAGAATTTAAAACTTATTCAATGAGTGTAGGACTTTGGGTGGCGGTGTGGTGAATTGTGGTGTAGACATTGTAATGGATGATCGATAGCCTAGTGACCAGCTATTGGACTCTGGTTGGATGAAGTTTTCTCCGGTGAATGTGAGGCTTGGTGATCTTTGTGGAGTAATACTAGTCATAATAAATAGGGAGTCCTTACTATAATTACAAGTTCAGTTAGCTGGGTTTTGAGTGGCGAACTTAAGATATAAGCACTACGGATATACATATACATATATGTATATATATATATATATATATATATATCGGCGAGTGTCAGTGGGTTGGGTACATAACTTGGTACTGAAATACTTTGGAACTGGCACGATAATCTTTTGGATTTCCGGCCAAGCGGGAAGGTGGGTGGGCTGGTTGGGGTGTTATACAACTTGTATATATTCTATATACAACTAACTAGGGGTGGGCTGATTGGGCTGAGTGGGCCGAGCTAGCTGGGAAAGGGGCGTGGCTCGTTGGCTGCCCTGGGATCGATGTACGAGATCACGCTGCTCTGGCTGCTGTCATCCTCTATCGTCTCGTTGAGATTTTCGTTGTGGGAATTGCTCAGTGTCTTCGCTTCCATCTCCATCTCCTTCTCACGATCGCGCTCTCTCTCTCTTTCTCTTTCGAAGCGCTCGACGGCCTCCTGTTTGTTCCTCAACGGACTGCGGCATTTGATGGCCTCGTACAGCTCGTCGATGGAGGTGTCCTGGTCATGATCGTGATGGTGGTCCTGCTCGCCTTCTCCTGTCACCCTCTCGCCACCCGTGGCGGCCACGAACTCATCGTCGAACTCGTTCAGCACATCCACATCTGCATCGCTGGCATTCGAGGATTGATAGCAGCGGAAATCATCGGTTAGGGTCAAATTCAGATCGTTGTCCGCCTGGGGTGCATACAGTCCATGGCTTCGGATGCTGATCTCCGAGTTTTGGTAGTTTAGATCGCTCTCGTTCGTCGGACTGCCCGATAGCAGGCGACCGTCGTCCTCCGTATCCACCGTAGCCGCCGGATGATGCCCCTTTAGCTGGCTGAGATTGTTGCTGGAGCAGGAGTATATCTGACGCAACTGCTGCTCCTCCAGTGTGCTGCCCTCGTTGACGGACAGCTGGCTGGACTCTTTCTGGTCGCCCAGGCTATCTAAGCCGGTCGCGTTGACTCCACCGCCTCCACCACCAGCCAGCATTTCACTGATATTATTCAGTGACTTGGACTGCTGCTGCTGACTGAAGCGGATGAGGACACTGGGAAAGTCGTCGTCCAACTGGATGCTATTGCTGGTGGTAACCTGCAGCGAGTTGGACACGTATATCTCGTGCTTCTGGAGGAGCGGCTCTTCCAGGCTGACTTCCGGCAAGCCCAAACTATTCATGGCCTCCAAACTGGGCTGTTTGACGGGCGTGGAACTCAAGGGCTGATGGGATGATCCTCGATTTCGGAACAGGCTGCTCATCCCACTGGCTGGTGGCAATGTATTGGCATACAATGGTGCATGTTCGTCAAGGGAACTGGCGTCTTCCTCCTCCAGCTCATGCTCCGCTTCCTCCATCGTCGCCGGCGCCTGGGCATGCTCCTCCTCCTCCTCTTCATCGTCGTCGAGCTCGTGCAGCGTTTCATCCAACAGGGAAGGTGTTCTGGTGCGTCCATTGGCTCTTAATTTGATCACCTCATGCTGGGGAGTCAACGTCTCCGGGATGTTGGTGTAGATATTGGCCTGCATGATCTTGGACGCCGACGAGGCGCTGGCGGGCACAAAGCGCTTAAACTGCATGGAATCCCCGCCAGAACTAATGCCACCCATGTTTACGTGTTCCTTGGGAGCTCCAGCCATGGGCGAGCCCTGATTCTTGTAGTGCAGATTGGTGTTATTTATCTTGCTGCCGCCGGCCAGCATTGTCATGGCATTGTGGTGCCTACTGTACAGCTGCTCCGAGCTGGCATCGCTCAAGCTGTGCTGGCTGTGGAGCTGCATCTGCATTTGCATCTGGAGCTGCATCTGCGGCATTGTCTGGCGCTGCAGCTCGAAGTTGTTCCGCTTGGCCAGGCGCTTCTGCTTCTTGAAGAACTTTCGGGCCACGTTTATCTGATTGGGATTGTAGAAGATCTCCGCCGAAGGTATGAGGTCGTGACTGGAACCATGGAGCAGGGCGTTCAGGCTGTGTGGTGGGACCGGTGCTCCAGCTGAGCCAGAAACTCCGCCAGCTGCTGCACCACCTCCTCCACCCTGCGGACCGCTGGTGTTGTTAATTATAGTTACGCCGCCTGCTCCGTTGGCCTGAAGCAGCTGCTCCTGCTGACTCCTCGTTTGACTTCTCGTCTGGCTGCGCATGCTCCTCGAGCACTGGCTATTCGAACGCGAACCCGCCGAGTTGTTGGCGTCGTACAAGCTGCCGGGTCCGGGATTCGCCTTATAGGCTACAATGGAGTTGCTTATCATTGCCGTACCGGGTCCAGGCATCATGCTCGATGGGTGAGCACCCCTCGCCTGGCTGCCATTGTTGTAGGTAACCAGTTTCGCAGGTATGCTGCGTCCGTCTCTGCCCTGCGACCAAGCCTGGCGGGCATCGTTTCTGCTTAGGTTGTAGAAGATCAGCAGGAAAATACCCAGGACCGAACAGCAGCCGGCGAAGGATAGAACATATAGCTCCTGGCCACCATTCACGTAGGCAGCGGCGGATAACCAGGCGCCCGCATACAGGACCAGGAAAATGAAGTGACCACGCAAATGCGAGAGATTCGATCGTTCGAAATCGTCTACAATGCTGCTCAGGGGATTGCTCAGTGTGCTGTACTGCTCCTGCATGTGATCCTGCTCCTTGCGACCGCCATGATTGCCAGAGCCGCCTCCGACCGCCGCTGTGGTGGCACTGCCATTCGCATCCAACCAATCCAGATCGATGTGCTCCGTTGCCTGGGTATTGTTGTCCGAATACTGACGATTCTGCTGCTGTTGCATTTGCAGTTGCAGCACATTTACCGCCTGCTGACTCAGCTGGTAATAGATGCACAGAGCCAAAATGCCGCAGAAAATCACAAGAATTACGGCTGGCACAAGGAGAGCATTCAATGTGGTGGAACTGTGCAGGAAACAAAAGTCGTAGGTGGCATACTCCGCCAGATTCACGGCACTGCTAATGCCGCAGATGAGCAGCGCGATGCCCCAGCCCACCAGGTAAATGCCCAGAATGGGTTTTCGCTCTCGCTCCCTCTGCGGCTCCATGTCCTGACCCGGACTTTGTCCCTGCCCGGATGTTGTCGTCTTGGTCAGTCGCTTGTACATGCTACTCAGGCTCACACAGACCCACAGCAGTACGCACAGCCCGAGGTAGTGCATCAGCAATCCCAGCAGACGGCACTGCGGCTGACTGGCCGTTTGGTAGATTCCCAGCGAGAAAGCCAGAGCCAGTGCACCCAGGGCCAACCAGGTGTTGACCAGAGCATGCCGCTGCACCCTGTTGATTCGCACAGCTCTACCGAATACAGCAAAGGTAACCGCATTGAAGGCGCAGCAGGCGAAGAGCAGGCCGCAGCCAGCATAGACTGCAGCTGGTGGATGTCGGAACCGTGCGCCCGACTCCTCGCTGCGGAAATCATTCAGATACAGGCTCCTCTGCAGCAGGCCATAATATCCGGTGCGACTGCAGCTGAACATGACCAGAGTGCGATGCTGGTAGTGCTGTTGGCAAACGCTCGTCTCCCAGCGCTGCTCCTCCGCGTCCCACCAGGCGGGTTGGGGCGCACTCAGTGGATTGTGATACGGGTGAGCTCTCAGCATCACTGTAACCCTTTGCTGGTACACATCCTCCTCCGGATCCAGCTCGGTATCGGCCCTAAACTGCAGGGCCTCCCCTTCGCTGCTGTACGCCAGTATTCCTATGATGGCGGAAGACAAGGATTCATTGTGGCTTCCTCGCAGATTTGGCAACAGTTTGCCATTCCTGTGCAGCGAGATCATCAGGCGGAGACTTCGGATTGTCGAGGTAGCTGGCAAACTGGTGGAACTATTCCCAATCACGCTGTAGGGCAACTGGATTGCGGCATCGATATCGCCATGCTCGTACATGGGTATCGTATCGTTGGCACTGTTGCACTGGAAGCCCCGTGGACTTTGCTCCAGCCAAACACATGAGAGGCTTACGAAGGCATCCATGCTGATGTTAAAGAACTCGACGAATAGGTTGCGTTGCTGGGCAAGCGATCCTCGCCAGGGTATCATCTCCGCGGGCAGCGGTTCCGCCTGGGTGCTGGCCAAGGCCAGGCGCATGGCCGAGGATTCCACCACGTGAAGCAGCCGCTGGCCAGTTCCCTGCTCGGCTTGTGCGGCTCGAAAGAGATGCGCGGGCAGGTTAAGCAGTTGCGAAACAATGTCCATCAGCAGGTGACTTATCTCTTGCTGTTGCTGCGGCTGCTCCAATTGATCCAAGTACTTGACCAACGTGCGTGCAATGTACTCCAAGTCCATGGGATCTCGTATGCGATTCAGCTGCGTCTGCGCTTGCGTAAAGTTGTGCAAACGGCGTGCAATCTCCAGAGCATTCTGACCCTTCGTTAGGGTAAGATTCACCTTGGCAAACTGCTCTAGGATGCGAGTCGTCTCGCTGACATACACACAACTTTCCGTGTCCAAATTTAGCCACTCACCCGACGGTCCGCACTCATGCGACGCTCGCCGAGCTTGCGTGACATCGCTGGGCTCCTCTACGCACTCCTGCAGCACAGTCTCGCCCCGCATCGTCCTGGGCCAGTGGTAGGTGCCCTTGTTCGTGTGCACCACGCGAGCTTCGCAGTAGAGCGTACCCTTGGCCACCACATGCAGAACGATGGCCTGCGATAGGTTCGCCTGCTGGCTGCGCAGCGTACAATCCCACATGCCTGTGTGATTCTGAGTTAGGCTGGCGATGCGCAGGATCGATTGCAGGATGCCCGAGTCCGTGGAATGGCGCGTCTCCAGGTTGACATCTCCAAAGACCTTGGTGGGATCCTGGTAAATAATATCCTCGGTGGAGTTTTTGGCTCGTATCTTTTCGGACCAACCCCAGAACACATAGGCCTTTGTGGGCAGATCCTCGCTCTCCCTGGGCACTCCAATGGCAACCCGTGGGGCATGGCACTTCAGCTGCAGTTCATCGCCCTCAAATGCCACCTGATTCTGGCTGGGAATCAGCTCGAGCAACGGTTGCAGCAGCGTCTCACAATGAAAATCCTTTCCCACGCGCAGTTTCTTTAGCGGCATGCCTCTAAAGTTGCCGGGCGATTCGCATTTTGGGGGCGGCTGGAGGCGCACTTCGCGGCTGCTCGACCAGGCAATCAACCATATCAAGCCGCAATCGCAGGCCAGCGGATTTCCAGATAGATCGCTGTGAGAAGGGGAAATCAATTAGAATATAATAACTTTACAAAATAGTGCCTAAATTGGACTGTGATGGTATCAAAGTTGACTGCCTCGTAAGAATTATAATACATATTCAACTTACAGCAACTTCAGCTTGGGCATTTGGTCGAAGGTGCCCTCATAGATGTGGCTAATCGCATTGCCGGCCAGCTTCAGCTTCTCCAGATGCGCCAGACTATCACCGAAGGTGTCTTTGTCCAGCTCGGTGAGCAGATTGAACGACAGATCCAGCCGCTTGAGTTCCGTAAAGTTCCTAAAATCCTCGGCGGTAATCTGTGCAATTGCGTTCTTGCTGGCATTGCTATAAGAAAAAGTGAGTTATTTTCGTGTTAGAAGAACGCAAGGGGAAGCTATCGAGGCACTTACATGCTGACAATACTGGTCACATCCTCTCCAAAGTCCAACTCCCGCCAGTTGGCTATCTGCTGCTCATCGCAGCGTATCTTTAGGCTGTGTATGTTTTCGGCTGTACTGCGGCAGCTGCATTTCCGTGGACAAGATGACGGTGCTCCTGGTCCCGTGGCGATGCCCGATTCCGGGATTTGGGGAAGCTCCGCATCTAGATTCGTGTGCATCGCCTGGCCCCCCTCTGCTGCAGTCGACGTCGTCGTCGCTGTCGACGTCGGCATCAGATTTAGGAAGAACAACAACAACAACAGCAGCATCGGTAGAAGGGGGAGGGGCAGCGGTGGATTGCTTGATGAAGGTGAAGGAGGAGGAGGAGAAGGGGGACGATACCCACGCCCCGCTTTCGTTTGGCCGCCCATTTGGATCGATGCGATTGATTACATGCCGGGCGCAGGTAGCGCACATTTAATTAACAATTTCGGATTTAAGTATACGCATTATAAACAACAACAATGATACACTGCACTTTTTTTAGTTTATACAAAAAAGTGCTACGCTCAGTGTGACCGCTGCACTATCGATGAATAATACCGCCCGGTTGCCAAAAATACCGAAAATATAGAGGTTGGTAATGAAATATCGATATATTGGTTGGTATCGATAATTATGCTTGTTAGCTGCCGTGGTTCGTTACCTGGCTAGTTATGGAGTAAAACTCAACTATTTGAAAAACTACTGTTAATTTTGAAAATCTAATTGAACAAGTTATGAAAATTAATAATCCCTACAATCGGGTAATACTCTCCCTAATTTTAGCTAGTTTATGGCTAAATTAGGTATACATTTTATACGCTACATATACTATACCCGAAAGTCGAAGAAAATAAGTCTGCACCCATTTAATGTCACCAAAAGGGCCTGTGTTCAATTTAAAATAAGTTTATTTTGAGCCAACTAGGCGGTTTGGATTCGCCCGGGTTCATGACCCTACAGCGCCGCCGCACAACCAACGTATTTATGCAAAAAAAAAGAAGCACACGCACAAACAAACATTGAGATTACGAAAAACAGGTTTCCTTCTTTAAAACTTAAAGCTATTTTTGAATGCTGCCTAAACGATCAGTGAGGGGGGTTTCCTCTGGAAGGGCTAGAGTCTAGGGTAGCTAGGGTTCTATGAGCTGGCCAGGCCCTACGCCAGCTTGCCATTGTGCGCCTCGCGATATTTGGAAAGCTTGTCCATGTACTCGTCGTGCTGCTCCAAGGTGGCCAGTAGACCCTCCTTATTGACTGGCGATTCCTCTGGTCCGTAGTTAATCAACTGGTCGTTCAGTGTGGTCATTGTGCCGCCCAATGCGTGCAGAATGGCATCGCCGGCGCAAATGTCCCACTTCTTGATCTTGGACGTGTGCAGATAGGCAGTGGCATTGTTGGCCACCACCTGGAGCACCTTGTAGCCAGCTCCCGCCGCCGTTAGCAGGCTGACTTCCTCGCCAAAGATGCCCCTCGCTAGATCCTTGGCTCCCGCCGTATGGGATCGCGACACTGTGATAATGGGCGCCTGATTGTTTGCCGAATGCCGCGGATGCAGATTGGACAGGTACTCGGACATCGAGTTGCCCACCCACGCCCAGGCTGTTTGCCCATTGAACGGGCTGTGGATCACGCCGATGATGGGCCTTCCGGCCACCGCCACGCACACCATGGTGGTCACGTACTCGTACAGCTCCTCTGTGAATTGAAATATCTAATTTAGCTCCAGAACAGATAAAGTGCACCTGACCAAACAGGCTATATATTAAATAAAATAAATAACTAAAGACGGCATCCTCACCGGTGAACTCCTTGGTGGCATCCAGCGGATCTACCCAAACAGTAACATCTTGCGCATTTACGGTCACATCCGGAATCTGTGCGGTTTCGTGGAGGACCGTTGGATCCAGATCATAGCCGTGCGCCTGTTTGCAGTGCTCCTTGTCCTCCTCGGAGAAGATTTGTACGCGGGGAAAGATTCGCTGGAGGCCCTGCTTCATCACACAATGTGACCTGCCGTCGGCATCTGTGAACGGATCATTGACGCCCTCGTCAGTCTCGCCCTTGCTGCGCTCCTTCAGCTGGCGACTCCGGGCCACGTCTAGAACTTCGAGCCCGCCACGCTGAGCGGCCTGTATGGCGGCGATAAGCATCTTGCGGAGATTGACGCGGTTGGGATTCTCACTCCTCAGCATACCGTAGATCGCCGGCCGCTCCTCCTGGTGGAAATTGAGAAAATAGACCAGGACAATGGTCAGCAGAATGGCCACAATGGTGGCCGGCAGCCGGTGGATGCGAATGGAGCGTCCGTTCATCTTGGCCTCGCTCATGGATCGCCCAATTTCTCTATATTTAATATACTTTATACTATATTCTATATCCGCGTGTAACACTGTGCTGTCGTATTTGCCAGATCACCACATTGAAATCAAACCAGATGCTGTATTGAAAAAGCCCTCGCAAGAACTGAAACGAAAAACACTTGATGGCGCGTCGGTGGGTAAGGACGGCGGGGGCGGGACACAGGTGTTTCGTTTTGCTCTTCGTGGAGAGGGGGGAGCACAGGTGAGCTATGCTCGGTGCCGATCTGTTCTTTTCCACGTCCACGTTGCGCGTTTTTTCCCCAAAACAGCCACAAACAAAACCAAACAATAACAAACTAGAGTTGGCACTCAGTCGATAATCACTATCGATACAATCGGAACAGCGAAGTTAAGGGAAGCTCAGTAATAGTGAAGATCAGTGGCTTCAAATTAATTAATTAAATTATTATATTAATAATATACAAAGCTTGATCCCAATGTAGTTGAAATCATCGATATATGGCAATAATCGATATATAATACGAAACTAGCTGTCAGTGTGACCGGCAAAATGATGTTGCCAAGTGAAACATCGAAAATGCACTGTTTTTCAATACAGTCAATTGTATTGTAAATACAGAATTATGATTTTTATACGATTAAATAACTAAAGTAAAAGACCACCAGCTGCGCCACTGCACGAGTAATCGATTAGTCAAGATAAGCATCGATATTTCTAATTTATTGAAAACATCGATAGTACCGAATAGATATCGATGTGGTTTCAGCTCTAATAGTCGTGGAATTCGGAACATAAATTTGTATTTTTTACGTCGCGTCGCCACAGAAAGTCCGATCCAACAGCAAATCGCGCGTTTTCCAAAGAATAACCCCGAAAAATTCGAAAATAATTTTCTTGTTTTTTTTTCTGTTTTCCTGCGGCAATAATTCCATTTTTTTTCGTAACACCAAAACAACAACAAGAAAAGTGCGTGCGCGTGCAGAAGCGAAAAAAGAAAACGAATTAATTGTGGGCGAATCAACAAGCAAAAGAGAATGAGCGATGATGAGGAGAAGAGGCAAAAAAAGCAGAGGCAGTTGTCGTAGTACTAGTACCAAAAAGAAACTGCGAAAACTGCTAAAGTGACAAAAACAACGCCAACAACAAGTAACGAAAGAGAAAAGCAAAAGGTAAAAAGCAAAAAGGCGAATAAAAAATAAGCGCAAAAATATACGTCTACAAAAAAGCAACAGCAGCAACAACAACACAAAAATTAACTTAAAAAAGTCGTGAATATATATACATATATATATGTATATCAACACACACGCATAGAGTGAGAGCGAGAGCGAGAGAGCGTGCGTTATTTGTTTTATATTTTTGTTAATCATTTTTCGCATTTTGTGAAACAAGTTGGAAAAGCGACAATACAAAATATAACAACAGCAACAACAATAGCAGCAGTAAGCAGTTTGCACCACTTGAAAGAGGTATTTATGTTTATTTGTTTGTTTGTCTTTGCCCCGTGTATTCCTATTAGCAAGCGTGGAGGCACAACATATTCTTATTAGATCAGCCAGGCTTCTTTTTCGTCTGTCTTGCTCCTCACTCGATTCGCCGTTATTTATGTAACAAGTGTGTGCGTGCTAAATGAAGTGCTCGCGCTCTCTTCTTCCCCCCCTATCTCATCTGTTTCTGTTGCTCTCCCGCTCGCTCTTACTCTTTGCATTTGACGATTTGATTTTTTTCACTTAGTAAAGTTGCTGCAAATGTGGCTGCCACAAAAAAATAAAAAAAAAAAAACAAGTACAACAAAAAGAAAATGAAGCAAAAATAAATAATAAAAGCTCCACCGCAAAGCGCATTGAACTGGTTTATGTTGTGCTCGCTTCATCTGCTCTCCTCCTTCTTCCTTTGCTCTACGTCCCCTCTCCTACTTCTACTTCTCTCTCTGGTTATCAACATGCTGCCAGAAAAAAATATAAAACAGTAACAAGAATGACAACAAAAGCAACGGCCACAGTATGGAATTTGCGGATCTTTTGTTGTTGTTTCGTTTGCTTTGAGCCGGAGTTCTCATTCTTCTTCGCGATCTCCCTTTGCCTCCCCCGATTCTCTATTTATTCTCCTTTTTATTCGTTTACCCACCTACAGTGGGCACTCATTAAGTAAAGTTATTTTCTTATACTTTAATACGAATCAAATTTGTAAACAATTTTAAGTTATAGATCAACTGATCCATATTTTACTTAAACAAATCTATATTGTGCTTGAAATATAAAAGCCAATTCGAAAGTATACTTAAATAATTAAAAAAATTGATAAAGATAAATCTAAATAAAATATATATTTTATTGTTTGCACCATTTTTTCCCCTATTTTGTTTGGAAATAGGCCAGATTTAAATGTTTTTTTTTTTTTTTTTTTATTTATAAGACTTAAAACTAGGATTACAAATAGTTCTGAGGGAAATTTGCCAACAGTATTTGTATTTCTTTATGATTTAAGTACTTCTGTCGTCTCAGTGGGAAACACGCATTTCTAGCCCATGCATCCCACTGATAACTATAATTAATTTAATATGACTGGCCACGATAAATAGAGGCTGCCAACTTACTCTTCTACCTACACGCCGTCCCCCAAATGAATTTGTTTATTCTGTACAATAAAATGAAGGCGGTGGAAAGTTTTCTTTTTGAACTAAGATTAAACCTTATTGACGAAAGCGATTCTAATTTACATGTTAAATAGATTGTTTGTGGCAACAATTTTATTTTACCAAGATACCAGTGTGATATCTTGCTTATGTATATTCTTGCAGTAATATTTCTTAATTAACTTAATTCTATTAAAGTCTGGCTTCTAATTTACTCTGGTTTAATCTATTGTCCCGGCGTTATTATCTATTGTTTTAATAGGGAAATACACAAGGGAACCTCAAACCACACAACTATTTTCTTTGTTTTTTATTGACTTTTTTATGATTCATTGTTTGTCTTAATTGAAACTCCCCGCAAGATGACAATGTGGTCATTGCCTCATCAGTTTTTACCTTACAATACATATGTACATACATATAACCAAATGTTTCCCGCCAATTAAATTGGCCGAACTCAATTTATAAAAACTTTGGCCAGTGTGACCTTGATTTTATTTTTGTTACCGTTTGTTTACGAGCTTTTATGGTATCCTTCTTCCTTTAATTCTTCAATGGCACGAGGTTTCTTTTTGAAATGAATTGTTTGAATTATTTATGAATATACTAGCATGGTATGGTACTTAATTGGAACCGATTTAACAGTAATTTATTTACAATGCAATTTCAGGCATTTGGGTTTCTGTTTTCTGGTTGCTGGTGGGTTTTGTTCTATTTGCTCGTGTAATTAGTGAACGGAAATTGTTTTGTGCGTCACTTATGTATGTACATACGCATGTGCATGTATGTTTGTGTGCGTGGTGTTTGTAAAGGTCAATGGAGCAACTTGTTATCTTATTTAATCGACCACGCCCCCAAATAAGCGCACCTAGAAAGAACATTTATGTAAATTATTTCCGATCAGTAAAAATTCCCCTATCAAGTGCTTTCGACTGTAAACAAACTAAAAATAAAAACAAGAAGAGAAGCAAACAAGAATTCATTTTTACATATGTATGTACATATCATTATCGGAGTTCCGAAAATTACAATAAAAATTTTCCAAGAAATTCTTGCCTTATCAGGCACTTGTTTTTCGGTTTACTTTTCGCTTACTTTCTGCGAATTTATTTTGAATTGAATTTTCGTTTTGAGGTCTCTGGCAGAATCATTCATAATGAAAACATACGTTCATATGCATTTACTGACATATGTACATATGTGCAATCTGCTAATTGTGTTTGTTTAAGGAAGTGCGGCATTTCCCCATGGGGGACGATTCTTCACCAAATGGCTCAACATTATAAAGTTGAGATAAAGCGGATCTATTAGTATTAAGATTACAACGAACTCACTTGGTTTTCATATTGAATTAATACGTTTTTATTGTGTTGTAGATATGTTGTTATCTATGTTGAAGATAACTGTCGACCTCAAAGAATTTCATGTAAATGTTATTTTTTAGTTTTTTTTTTGTGTTTTTCGAGTTCTTGTGATTATGGGGGACTATATGTTGCACGGGCTAACAAGACTCTTCTATTAGATAATAAAGCAAATCTTGTGAAATTGTTCAAATTAATTTTTTTTTGAATATTGTTTAATTTGTTTTTCTGATTTGTTGCAGGTTCCGCCCTCCCCCAATTCCATATGCAAAATGTCTAGTCCCGACGATAGAATACCAATACACGGTAAGTGGGAAAAAAGGACCCTGAAAAATCCTATGCCCCTGTTTCATAGTCAAATTTGTTTAGTTGGTTAAATTTAGTTTAGGGCAGTTAACATTGTGGGCTGTTCGTATGTAACCTGCATATAGCTGTAGCTATAGCTATGGCATTAACAACATTCGGAATACATAACTCAAAATGTACACAGACCACACGCACACATGCTCAAACAAAAGCTTACACAGTACGTGTGGGTGTGTGTTTGTGTGCTAGTGTGTGTTGCCTTCCAAAAATAACTGTAATAAGCACATACACAAAAGCGGGCCAGAACTGCGCTGCCAATGGATGATGCACATTGGTCCGAAGATGGCAAATAACGGTATTAAAAACCCGAAGAGAACAGGTTGGTTATAAGGTTATAAGGCAGTGCTCTCCGAAAGCTGGTCCCACCAAACGAAGGTGAATAGTAAAAGTGTCCTAAAGCTGACAGTTGGCCACACTTAAAGTTTGCTATTAGATGGGATTTATAAGGAAGTTGTAAACATAATTAGATAAAAAATTCGTAAACTGATAAAGAGGAATTACAGTATCAAGTGATTAAAAAACCTAAAACCTTTTAACATGCTATCTTAGCCCAACTTTGGCACGTTTTTTCGCCAAAGAATCAGTTCGGCTTTCCTATACACCATTTTTATTGATTTAAGCCATTCAGCTAGCGAGAATGTAGGCAAATGTTTAGGCGCCCTATTTAGGTTGATAACAATGACTCAAACTATTCACAAAGTAACCGAACTTTCAATTTCAATTGTATATTATTCCATGTGGCAGATGGTGTATCCAAATGTTGATGAACACAAAGCACTTTTCTCCATCTCGGCAGCGACTTCTTTGCCAGCTGTCAATCAAATCAGTTAAATATTTGCACAGCTTGAACCACTGTTCGTTTGTTGGTGGTGGTGGCTCTGTACAGTGGGACCTACTAACTTTTTGTCCCGGGCAGGCCCAGAACAACAACAAGAACATTGTCCATGGTCGTCAACGTTGCTTTTGTCTCTTTAACGGCAAACCGAACTGAACCGAATAGATATGGATGGGTGGAAATTAAGGGGGTGGTTTGGCTTCATTTTCACCGGAGCTGATGGAATCGCACTTTAAAGTAAACCACTTACTGCAGAAGTTGTACCATCAAGTGACTGTTTCTTTTGTTGAACATTTTTATGTCGACAGCTCAAATTTTACTCATCGAATGCTAAGTATTTTCTAAGGATATCATCAGTATTCTTACTATTACAATTTGTTTTAATGTGATTCTCGAAATTTTTGGTTGTTTAATTATTCCACGTTAGCATGTTCACAAAAATTAAATAAAATTATTTGTTAACTCAGAGCCAAACTTACTACAGTAGATTTTTTCAGCAGGTGTTTTTAAGTAGCCAAAAAAAGCCAACTGCACAGCACTAATCTTGACCGTTTTTCTTTTTGGCCATCCATCGAAACCACTGCCAATGCCAAGCACGTGGATGGACTGGAAAATGGGTGGCGAAAGTGGGTGGGTGGGTGGTTGGTGTAGAAAGCGAGAAAGCGGGTGGGCAAATGGGCAGTGGGTGGTCTGTGTGGTTGGGCTGGTTGGTAGGTCGTTCAGATGGTTTGGGGCCCCGTAATCTTCGCTTCGTGCTCAGCTCTCTCGCTCCACGATTCTCCTGCTCGTTTTCTCGTTGCTGCTCTCTCCGTCTGTTTGTTTGCAACAACCAAAAAGAAAAACATTCGTTTATCGATTTTCGTCTATTTTTAGACACAAAAGCAACAGCAACATTTACTACTTGCCTTTCAAATGGATGGTGTAAGTGTGTGTGTGTGTGTGTGTGTGTGTGTACTGTTGACTGACGGCCGGACCCGGAGACCAACCCGTAAAGCCCATGAAATCCCGGGCCACGTCTTTCCTCCTCCCTTATTTTGTTGGGATATTTATCCCTCCCCGTTTTGTGTTTGCCACGTGTAATCTACGAGCGAGTCCGGCGATTCCGGGCATTCTCCATACTACTCCATAGCCATTGTCCAATGCCTCACCAGGATTTGGGTTTAATTGCTGTGCCGCAAATTCCGGAGTGAGGCACTTTCCCCCGTCGTCCAGGTCCAGCTGTTTGACATCGATATATTAGAAATTCACGAAAATTACATTTCCCTTGGAACGAGGGGGAAATGGGTGGTGAAAATCGTTGCATTAATTATTTGGAAGTGTTGGCTTTGCCCTGCTTAATAGAGTGACTATTATTCAAATCTTATTCAACACTTATTCAACCGTATATAGACCATGCAAATTTTACAAGGTCAAGGGTCGATTTAAAATTAGCTCACCTTCATTCAAAGAATTGTTGGGGAACTCGTCCTCTGATAATAGCAAAGTTGAAAACTCAAGTATGTTTAATTAAGTGAAATACACGCATTTGTTGTCCAAGACCTTACTTCTTTAGTTTGTCATTAAAAATAAAACCCTTTTTAACTCTAAAATATATAAGAATTAAAGAATAACTATCTAACTTATAACTAATTAAAAGAATTCTTTGCACTATATACTTAATTTAATTTCAAAAGTGCAACTATGAACTCCAATATAAAGTATATTTGTTTTCAACCTTCTTAATTTGTAAGCTTTGACTTGCATAAATTATGTGCATGTACATATATAATAATATTCAGAATATGATAAATGAACATATTTCTACGCAGTTTTCTCTAATGCGTCTACCCAGTGTTTTCCCAAATATTTCCTGCGATTAGTAGTGTTTTCCGTATTGTGTTGGCCTTCTTTTGATATTAAACATTTGAGGAATAATAATTATATATAGAAATTAATTGCCCAGGTTTGCATTTTGCAGCATGTGGGTCAGAAATTGATTGTCTAAGACGCAATAAGTGAAAAGTTTTTAGTTTTCTGCTATTGTTACTCTTTATTCTCATGCATTGTGAAACACGCAGCACCTGGCAGAAGGTCATGCCCCCTATTACCCCTCTTCATCCGCCCCTGCCACCTCTTTCATAAAATAAAATTGTAGTAGTAAAAGAAAAAACCCTAAGTTATTTTGTTTTCCCCGGTGCCTGTAATGG
The DNA here is from genome assembly GCA_005876975.1 of Drosophila orena. Taxonomy (NCBI): domain Eukaryota; kingdom Metazoa; phylum Arthropoda; class Insecta; order Diptera; family Drosophilidae; genus Drosophila; species Drosophila orena. Next base: position 419,341 of record VCKV01000299.1, read on the forward strand.
CATTCCAAGAATAAAACTTGCTGTGTTCGACCTGTTATATAAAATCGTTAGGGCTTATGTATCGCCCTTGTAACCCCGCCCCCAATCTACCATCCACCCAAAACCCCCCACCGGAAAACCTCTCCACGCCACTGTCTTCACTATGGAGAAATCATATCGAAAGCAGCGTCACTGCGTTATTTATTCATTTCATTCACCCACGGTTCTACAATGCTAGTCGGTGGAATGGAAAGTATCTTGTAGGTTCTGCATTTTGCCACAAATTGGATGAGTCATTTCAGGAAATAGATCTAGCACTTCTGTTGTGGCACCATCTTCAACGAAAAACTATGTAGTTAAATCGTTATTACTCGAAACTTAAACTTCTATAAATCTAATTGTACAAGGTATTCCTACTGCTATTGATTCAAAACTATACGAACATATTGACATATTTCTGTAAAAGTTGTCTACCAAATGTGGAACTTTTTCTAATGGACAGGAACTACCTATAAGTAAAGGTAACTACCACACAACTTTTTGACTTCTCAATTTGTCAAGGTAAGCCCATAAAATTGGGGTGTTTTCATGTTTTGGGGGGATTTTTTTCCATAAGTTTTAAGTGGTGTAGCCTAGAACTACGAAACAAAAAAAAACAAGGAGAACGTTTTGTCGGCGTTCGCATTTGTTTTCTTCTTGGCCTGGCCCAAAAGTTTAGCTGTTGTTGTTTCTATTTTTAGAATGCGCGCGCTGGAAATTTACCCACACAATACAAATGCAAAGGCACACACAAACACACAAACACACAAACACACACACGGAAACCTTGCTATCACTCAAAACAAACTTATTGAGGAAGGAAGAAGAGAGCGAGAAATGGAGAGGGAGAGAGAGAGAGAGAGAGGAGTGGGTGGTTGGGTGTTGCACGGACAGGGGGTGGGGTGAATATCAAGCTGCTCTCTCGTTCTCACTCTCTGTTGTCGTATCAATTTCCAATTGAATTTCAGTTTCAATTTCAATGACAGCAGTGCCCTCTCCATAAAATTTTATACCGTTTTTCGTTTTTTTTTTTCTGCCCCCCCTCCCCCCATTCTGTTTTGCGGCCACACACATACACGTGCTTTTGTTTTTGTTGTGTCATTTGGTTGCCTGGTTTCCATGTCAACACACAAATTGACCTTGAAGTTGAAAACAGAAAAAAAAGTGCCTAGAAGGGGAGTTTCTGGTTAGTGGGAGGAAGACAGACAGAATCAGAGAGAGAGAAGGAAGGAGAGAGTGGGAACGCGCTACGCATTTACTTTTATTTTAACGGCATTGTTGAAACAAAACGAAAACAGCTGATTGCAAGCCAGCCTATCTCTCTCCCACCTGATGCACCTGCACTGCGCTCTGGCTATCGCGTTTTATCGTTTACCCTGTAAATCTTTAGTAGGGCAAGTCTTGTGGGCTCACAAATACCCTGCAAGTATGCAAATTTATGTAAATGTTTTAACACGAGTGAGCTTTTCTTGGTTTATTTTATACATACACGTACATATATTCAGCGAAAGAGAATCACAGAGTCGTCATTGTTCTTTATTTTCTTTCAATTCGCATGAAATTTCAATTTGAGTTTTGTTTTCACGTTTTAAGTTCACACGACACTGCACATCCAAATGTACAAACATATGTATGTACATACATACGTACATATGTATGTAATGTCGGTTGTGTTTTTGTTTTCCTTGTTATTTTATCTTGTTTCACATTTTGCACTTGTTTTTCTGAGCTTTGTGCAATATGCACTGCTGTTATTTCTGTGCCTGTAGTGGAAGTTGCTGTATCTGTGTGTGTTGCCACTTCTAAATATACTCCGCAAAGCCATGCACGATTTATAAAGGCGGCTAAAAATAGAACGGCAAAGCAGAGCGGCAAGCAGCGCAGCAAGCAGCGCAGCAGGTCACGGCCTGTTCAGTTAGATATGCACTGGCACACACACTTGCAGACACGCCCACAGCGGCGGCCACAATGATAGTGACCGAACTAAAGGCCTGAAATATTATGAGCATGGAAAAAAATACATTTTGTTTGGGCATCACAATATTTCATTGGGTTTCATAAATATAAGTTGTTTTCCTAATTATTTTAAACCAAATATAGTTTTATTTAATTGAATTTTGTAGTTGATAGAGTTAATTTAGTTCGATTTAAGCGTACCATACATATGTACATACAGTTAGACATTACGCACATGCGTTTCTGCTTTTGTTTTGTTGCTGTTTTTGGGCTTTGCTCTTTGTTGTTCTATTTTTAGCATCGTCACAGCCCAATATTCAATTGGAATCAATTTCTAGACCAAAAAACTCGACTTTGCTGATTAGATCAGCGCAGTACTGAAAAAGAGATAGGAAGAGAGAGAGAGAGAAAAAACAGAGAGAAGAATAATTACTAATTGGACTTTTCTGTTAGTCATCTCTGCATTTTTATTGGCGCGCAATTAGTCCAGTGAAATAAAAATTCCCACTCTCTCACTTTCTCCTCTCTCCGTTGCAAATATTTATCAATGAAATATTTTCCAACCGATTTTTCGGGGCTTGCCCAACGATTTTTCATAATTTTTCTGTGGCAGCCAATCATATTACGAAAGAAAGAAAGAAATAAAAGTTATGCTAAGCGTCACGTGCGACACAATATAAAGAAATGTGTAGAGGAAATCGTTGTAATCGCTGTTAAAATATATATGTACGTATACTGTACAAGGTTACTAAAAATAGTCGGTGCACTGAGAAAAAGGACCACAGCCTTGGTTCCACATTCGAATCAAGAAAATGTTGTGTGGAAAGTATATGTATGTATATTTCAGTTTGTCTACGTACAAATATGTCTTGAAAATTATGAATTTTTATATAAAGTTGTACATTTTAAAATATGAATAAAAAATGTTTGATGAATTTTTGCTAGTGTACACACATACACTTAGGGACACCAACAATCGAGGTCCAACGCGCTGACTAAATACGTTTTAGATTTATTTTTAAAAGCGTCTGATAAGCGCGGCCTTATCTACATAATCGGTTCGGAGAGCGAGTCACACCTCCTCCATATATATGGTTTATAAATGTAGCACATATGCACATACATACATACATACATATATGTATAAACTTATAGCAAGCTTTATCCCTCTCCAAAACGATTCAATTTCGCTCGCTCAGTTGTGTGTTTACATTGTCAATTCGCAGATCTGCCATCAGAAGCCGGAAGCGATGAGCGATTGCTGCACATAACGCCGGCCACTCTGACATTGGACTTCAAGCCCCATCCCGCCGTGGATATCGATCAGCAGATCATGGAGGTGAGTGTACCCGCACATCGATTGGGGAGCCATGATGAAATAGCCATCTATGTAGATTGTTTAGCTCTGCTCATAATACATCACATCGTATGAAGAACCAGAAATTTAATTAAATCATTGGAACATAACAAACTGGATTTTATAGAAATATTTGGATATATCATTACGTAGCTTAAGGAATGTTTACGAAATTGGATCGTATACATAGACGTTGTTTCCATGGGAAGATATATGTAGAAAAAGTCAACAGGGTTATCAATATTTCAGAGTCAGCTCGGGTTGTATTATCATCGTTATAATCGTCATTAGTAAATTGTCTTACTATTTCGGTGACTAGAGAATACATTTGTTTTGGAAATGTAAATTCAGATTATTTTAACTTAAATAATAGCTTTTGAAACTGCATACATACATATGTACATACATATATACAAAGAACTCTATTTTGCATTTATTCGACCTAATATTTGTTTAATAGATATGGTAGATCTATAAATTGAGTAGTTCTTAAAGAGCATACCAAAATCTACAGGATATTTTTCTAGGCTTTGACCATTCTGGACCAATTTCTCGTATCGCTTGCCAGCTTTTTTTAGTCCAGTCTCTCCAGCTGGCGTTTTTACATTTCCCTTCATTCTTTCATCTTGTTTTATTTCTGTTGAGCTTTTTCGCCTTCCGCTTTATTTATACATTATTCGCCTGGCTCTTCTCTTTTGTTTGAGTGTGTGTGTGTGTGTGTGTGTGCGTGTGTGTGTGTGTGCCCATGCGATGCTGCTCCTCTTGTTGGGAGTCTAAATTTAAACGCGTGTACAACTTAATGATTCTATATTTATTGTTTTCACTACGAAAATATGTATGAGTTTTTGCGCATTTTTTAAATAAAATCATCTAAAAATAGGCAGAAACCGAGTCAAGAGAGCCGCAGAGAGAAATGTCGGAGAAGATGTGCCAGTGCCAGTGCAGAGGATATATAGGTATCACTGGCTATAATGGACTATATAATGGACTATGTTTAAAATGTTCCAAGAAAATAATGTGATTTTTTGGTATACATAGCGCATTGATTTATTATAAGCTGACTAGTATTATAAATATTTAAACAAAAACTTCAAAATAAATAGAGAAACAAGGCATAAAATCAAAAGTGGAGATATATATTGTGAATCCTATGTATACAGTTGAATGTTACATATTTTATACAAGTTTATCAGATCAATTTTGGTGCATGTAGGCTGCTAGCGGGTGCTTACTGTACCGCACCAAGTGATTGGCTTCTGCTTTGTGTCTCTCTGCGTTGTGCCCACTGTAGCCGGGCATGATGGCCAGCATGTGCATCAGGCCCACCTGCTCGCCCCCTCCCCCCCTTACCCTTTGCCCCATCGAGCTGCGGAGCTCCACCTGCCACGCCCCTTCGCCCCAACGCCCCTGTTCTTTGTGGGCCGCTGCTTCTTCTTGCTCTTCCTCGTATTTCTGGTACTGCCTGTATTCAATTTATAGTCTCGGGGATTTATTTATGCCTCGATTTTTGGCTGCAGTTTGCCTTCTTATTTTTGTCGTAATTTGTGTTTTTTTTCGTCGCATTTCTTTTGTTTTGTTTTCGTTTGAAGTCTTTATTTTTAGCGCTTAAGAGCATTTTATATGCAGCATTATGTTCAACGTGTTCTGCTTCTTCTTCAGCCTGCCACACCCCGCCGCCCACAGTTTCTTGTCAGCCTCACTCTATACACGGAAAGAAATCAGAATGTCATTAAAATATATATGTATTTTGCTCGAATGTATTTTAAAACTTAGTATTAACTTTAAGCAATCAACATTAACCTACAAAATTTTAATATGCAATATTTGTCTAATTCTAATATTTAAAAAAATCCATATTTACCAGAAAGTTTTTGAACATGACAAATATTTTATTTTCGGTGCGTTTTGCCCATTTTCATCCGATTTGAGAGCTGCCTTGGTTTTTCATCAACGCGTTCGCCGTTTTGTTATTTTCGGTTTTTTCCTTTGAATTTATTTTTGTTCTTTTATAAACTCTGCGGGCTCTATTTTTAAAAAGAACACACAAAAACACTTGGCTGGTTAGATCACGCACACAACCACAATTGCCAATCAGTGAAAATGTTTTATTGAATTCCTCAGACTATTTTCCTTAAGCATTTTGTGTTCTGTTTTCGTTTTCCGTTTTTCGGTGGCACGAGCAAAATGCAAATTAGCAGAAATTGATGGGGGAGTGGGTGGTAAGGTGGGCGGAGGGCGGTGGGCGGTGGTCGGTTGGTGATGGTTGGTGTTTTTGGTTGGTTGTGGGTGGCTTGACAAGATCTTAATGAAGATGATCATTGATCTTTGATCTTCGCACACAAATTAAGCAATAATAGTTCTGAATTTTGGGGAAAGAGAACGTAGAGATTGGAATTCGGTGGCGATGGGAAGGCAAGATTTATAGAACAGAGATAACGCGTTCTTAAACCATCCTATATGTATGTATATACATATGTACATACATATGTATATGTATGTACTATCGCCAATAAGAATCCAGTTCCTAGCAACAAGACAAATATCTAAATAAATACATTTTACAGTGTACCTTTAAAATAATTGCAAAATTCATATCTTAATATGGCTAACGTGTTTGTGTTTCTGATTTGTATCATTTGCAACATTAGTTATCCACAAACAAATGAAAACAATCTAAGAATAGATCAGCAAGCTGTGATCGATTACTAATGCGATTCCACGGAATCTATTTTCCTTTCAATATCCGGAAATTCTTCAGTCACACGTGGATGGATGATCATTTAGTGGCGAGGGGCATACAATGCATTTTTCCGCTTTAATTTAATTTGTATTTGTGCCTCCGCCCCTTTTTCGTATTGGATCTTTTTTTATGCCCGCTGCGATCCGCAGTGTTTCTATTTATATGGGCGTGCCTGTGTGTTGTCTTTTGCCCCGCTATAATTATAGCGCAGGTATTTATAATTATAGCATCGGCCATAGCAACTGGCGAATGTTGTGCAAGCGGTCGTCGCTGCAGGGGGCAGTGGGGGGCGGGGCAGGGCGGTGCTTTCGAGGGGGTGGGAGGGGGGTGGTCTTGGTAGCGGTAGCGGTAGAGGAGAATGCAGTTTCTTAGGAATCAATGTGGCATATGGTAAAGATTCCTCTGCTGTACAGAAAACGAATTGAAGTCCTCTTTTGGCCGATGTGAGAATTTTGGTTGTTTGTTTCTATTTTGATATTTCTGGCTAGAAAAATCCGTAATTGTAATTTGTCCATTGAGAATTTTAATTTAAAAGTTATATCAATTAATTGGTTAAATATTATCGATTTAATTTCCAAATTAAATACGTTTTGATATAACAATGGGATATGGGATTTTAAACAAATCAAATTTATCAAACTTTTGTGATTTGCTCTTCCCAAAACTTGCGCAATATCAATTGCAGTTCGATTTTGTGCAGTGTAAGATGCGACTGTTGATATGTTTGAGTAATGATGTTGTTGACGGTTCTCTATCGCAGAAGCCCAACGCCCATTTGTCTACCCAAGTTTTCGCTCTCTACGCCTCTTCCCCTTTCTCCGTTCCCCTTTCTCCGTTCTCCGCTTCTTCGATCTCCGTTCGCCGTTCGCCGTTCGCCGTGCTGCTTACCCCTTTCTTCATCGCTCTTCCGCTTTGTGCTCTTCTGCGCTCTTTCTCCGCCAGGCCAGCAGCCACATTCACAGCCATCGTAACAGTTTCGAAATTTGTGTTTATATTTGATTTTTTCGCCAGTTGGGCCAGTCGGCCGAGTGAAACTGAAATGAAAGCGCCTCCCTCATTTCCCAGCGAATGCCGAGGCCAAAGCGAACGCGCCAAACACCAAACACCAAACACCAAATAAAAAATACAAATTAAAGCAATAAAAATCACAAAAAATAAAGATCGCTAAACAAAACAAAAACAAAGACAACATTCAACATTAAAGACCAAACACGCAGTTTTCGGACATCCTATGAAAAAAGTGCTTGGCCAACAAAGTTTATAAGCAAATATCAAAAGCAAACAGCAGAAAACTAAAAAAAATAAAATTAAAAAAAAACAAAGCAATCTTTGGAAAAGAAACAAAAGTGGCAGCAGCAGAAAGCAAAGATTATTTATTGAGTGAAGTAAGCTGCAAAGTGAGAACGCCGTTTTTTCCACCTGAAATTCACAGTTAAACAAGGCACACCAAATAAAAACAAGAGATAAACATCATTTGCTTTATTTATTTATGTACTTTCCGCTTATTTTTGCATGTCTGACTGCGTGGGGGGTGACACACACTCACACACTCACACACTCACACACAGAGTGAAAAGCAGAGAGTGTGCGAAGGCATATTGCTAAGGTCATGGGAAATATGCTAATATTATGACACATCCAAATGGCACAAGTGATCTGATCAGGAAGACGGAAAACCAAAATAACCAAACACAAAATTATACATATACAGTGAAAATTTGCAAATTAATCGAACGTTGGTTATCGGTAATCGGCTACTTTTGATCGCAATTTATGCATTTTGTGTCGGGGTTGTGTGGTGAAACATGTAAATAATATGATATATTCAAATAGCACATGCATTTGTCATGGAAACCCAGTAAAACCAAGATAATATTTAATAATATTTCTATTGAATCAGTCGAATATGTGTTATCGGTCATCGGAAAGCTTTGACTAAGTGTATTTATTGCAAAACATTATTTAAAATAATATTTAAAATTTAAAATAAAATCAACAAAATGTTGAGCCTATTGTTAAAACCATTCGTTTTTCAGATTAATTGTTTGTATGTTAGATGGGGCACATTGAAGCTCTCGTGCGTCACGTTTCCTTTCAAATTAGTTTCGTAAATTTCATCCGCATACTCTAATTATTTGTTCGATTTGTTAATACTATTCGTTGTTTGTTCTGCCTTTGCAGCTCAAGAAGAGCCAGGAGCTGCAGAAGCAGCGGCTTATCAACTCGTTTCAGGAGCAATCGAAGCAAATGGAACTGGAGCATAAACTCCAACTGGAGCACAAGTATCAAGTGAGTCGATGTAGTTGATGTAGCTCGGTGTTGCTGTTGCTGCTAGTTTGATTTCATTTTTCGCCCGACATTATAAATAATAATAATATTAATAATGATGATGATAATGCGAACATGTCTCTGGCTGTGTGGGGGTGACAGACAGAAGTGCAAAGCAAAAGTGAGAAGAAAAATGGCAAAATAAATAACAAAATATAAACAGACGACTAAGTAAAAGAGAATTGAAATAAAATGAAATTATATACATACGTTTGTACATACATACATACATATGTGAAATATACATTATATTATCGTGCCGGAAGTGTCGGAAGCGACTTGTGCGATGACTAAGGCCATCGTTAGCACTTTGTATTCTATATAGCCATGTCGTACAGGTCTTTAATGTTCCAGAAGTCGTCTATTTGATGAATCTATGTCGTTGTTGCAGCCAGATATTGAACTAGTCATCATTGTTTTTCGAATGAAACAACACTGCTTAGACATATGGATAAATCCGAATTTGGGATAAGTAATTACCTTATTATCTATAAAACAGCAACAGCAACAGCAACAGCAATTGAACTTAACTCCATTAACTTAACCAATACTCCCCCCTCCACCACGATAAGAAGCAACAAACAAACAAACGATTCTCTCTCGAACTTATTGTAATTATTCAGTTTGCGGTGAATTCACATGGCGCTTTCCAGGAATTGCGAAACGAGAGCATGGTAACAGCCGCCGCTGCTGCGGCCGCTGCGGTGGCTCAGGAGCAACATCGCCAGCAGTTGCATCAACATCAGCAGCAGCAGCAGCAGCAGCAGCAGCAGCAACACCAGCAGCAGCAGCAGCAACAGCATCAGCAGCAGCAGCAGCAGCAGCAACAGGCACGGGGCAGGGATGGCATGAAACTCAAGCAGAACTGTAGTGCCAATGCCAGTCCCGAGGTCAAACAGATTCTCAACGTAAGATATGCGATATCCAATAGCTAGACCACGTTATCCAAATCCCAAAGGAGCTCCACTGATCTGTATCCCTAATCCTTTGACAGTGCTTCATCTTGAGCAGGAAGTCGCAGGCGGCGGCTTCAAATGGCACAACGACAACGTCGCCCTACAGGAATCGGTAAGGAACACTGAATACATTGAATATTGAATATTGAATATTGAATATTTCAAGTAAATCAGCTCACTCACTTTTTAAAATTCAAAAGCAGAAATATTTGTAAACTTGTGCAATATACATACACACACGTATGTAAGTTCATTATAAGCAAATGGTACCCATCGAGAGAAATTCCTTAGTAGCTAGCTGAACACAAAGTGCATAACTTAAATAGAAAAATTCCGCAAAATGTATTTCCCCATGGAATTTCGCAAGAAACAAAATATTACTTAAGGCCAAAGCTGTTATTCTTAAAGTGCCTGCCCACCGCCACCATTCCCAGTTGATGTGCCCCAACGTAATCCCAACGTGTTTCCTTTGCAGCGGCGTGGTGAAGAGCTCCTCGGGCGAATCCCTCCCAGCTGGAACCGTGACCAGTGCGCATCCGTACAAAATACCTCAGCCGCCCCCCTCACTGCTCAAATATGAATCTGATTTTCCGCTGCGGAAGACAGGTGAGTGAAATATTGAATATTCAATATTACATTGCCAGCAGGTGGGCCCGGGGAAAAATCTTTCTCAATCCCACTCCCAAAACCGAATCGCCATGAATGAAAAGCTCTTGCTGCCTGAGTTCCATAGTTTTTTTGCCTCTAACTTCGACCTATTGTCTAATTTCGCATTAAATTGGCAGATAAAAATAATATACAAATAAATTGCCAAAGGATGAATGGCTTAGATAAATTCCGTTGGGTAATTTCGTCATAAGATGGGGTTCGTTTGGATTGGGTTGGATTGCTTTGGATAGGAGGTTTGCTTTCGTCTGAGTTCATTCACAGTTGATCCAGAACAAGAGTGGGATTGATTATTTAACGTTGAATCAGGAACTCTTTGAAAAAATCTAGAATAGTTACAAAATATTGAGTTAACTAACTAACGAACAGTGATTATATCCGCCTATAAATAGGGTTTGGTAAATAGAAACATCTCAATAAGCGTCAATTATACGTCAAGATTATGTGTTTTACTGCCCAATAAATTGCAACAAGTGGAAATGTAGTGTATAATTAGAAAAGGCAGTTGAGGATTATAAATCTTCTTTACAATTGACAGGGGAACAAACTTTGTATATTTTCGACTAATAACTGTAGTGATAGATGAAACAACTCGTAGATAAAAATGAGGATGATAAAAATAAGCAAAAGCATGGCTTTCACCGTGAATCCCTAATAACTAACTGCAAGTATGTTTTCAAAGCAGAGCTTGAGTTCTATACCCGTGTTCTTATATGCCGCCCAATGCTCTTAACCCCCGAACTAACCCCCCACACGTGTGAACCGCTCCCACAACAGCATCCGAACCCAACCTGCTGAAGATCCGGCTGAAGCAGAGCGTCTTCGAGCGCAAGGCCCGCGTCGGAGGACCGGTGGGAGCCCGGCGCCACGAACGACTCCTCCAGGCGGCGCAGCGCAGGCAGCAAAAGAACTCGGTTCTCACAAGTACGTATCATCATCATAATCGTCATCATCATCATCCAGACCCATCAGAACTCAGGTCAGATGGCAATACCTTTGGGATACAGGCGAAATCCTTTATATTTGCATAAATATCTTTAAAATATATAGAAAAATTGCCAATATCACTCGATTACATCTTTTGAGAATTGATCATAATGTCATATGATGGTACTTTGAATTGATCATAGATTGTCTGCCACGACATCTATTTTACCGTGAACTTGTTCTTGTTATCGTTTAATTGTTGTTTTTCGCTGTTGTTCCTAATGCTGTTGTTCAATTAACCCTTTTAAGACGCCGCAACTGATCAATTCGCTTAGCCAACTTAACCCATATCTCCTGGTTATTGTTACACTCCTAATTAATCGCTGTCCAACGCCCTCAACATCCTTAGACTGCAACAGCACACCGGACTCTGGACCCAACTCGCCGCCCTCGGCAGCCGCGCTGGCGGTGGGCGTGGTCGGTAGCCGTGGATCTCCGACAAGTGCACCCATCCAGGAGGAGAACGAGGAGGGGAGCCAATATCAGCCGGGCCAGAGGAGCAGCATCAACGATTTGCCACTGTTCAGCTCGCCCTCGCTGCCGAATATTTCGCTCGGCCGACCGCATTTACCCAACTCGGCGCAGGCGCATGCCCAGGTGAATGCCCAGGTGGCTGCCCAGGCTCAGGCACAGGCCCAGGCACAGGCTCAGGCGCATGCCATGTTTGCGGCACTGGCTGCCGCCCAGGGAGGCTGCGGCCAGCCGGGCTACTACAGTCCTCTGGGCATGGCATTCGTTGGCCGCCAACCAGCGCCGCTGGCCATGATTCCGGCCACGGGGATAGCTCCACAGCAGCCGTCGCCGGTGGTGCGCAGTGCATCGGCCACCTCGACATCGTCGTCGCAGGCCTCGCTGGTGGGCGATGTGGCGCCACCGCAGGCCCATGCCGCCTCCACCATTCTGCCCTCGTCGTCGTCCTACATGCAGCAATTGGGCAGTGTGGCCGGTTCGGGGGTTAATCTCCATGCCGCCGCCGTGGCTGCGGCGGCAGCAGCAGCAGCCGCCGCCGGATCACTGCCACCGACCAATAGCCATGGCCACGGACACGGCTCCCACGCACATGCCCATGGGCACGGACATGGTCATGGCCTCTACGCAGGCCATCAGCACAATGTGCCCATCACGGACGCCCAGGTGGCGCAGGTGCATCTCCACAAACAGGGCCACCGGCCGCTGGGACGAACGCAGTCGGCACCACTGCCCCTTGGTCATCCGATGCTAACCGGAGCGGTGCAGTTGAATGTGGTCCAAACGCACTATGAGAATAGTGAGGTGGGTTACACCTTAACCCCTAGCAAAGATCGCTTATTAAGATATACATATTTTTGTTGATTTACAATTATTAGGCGGAGCGCCAGGCGTACGAGCATCAGGTGGTGAACCAGAAGGTCCGTCAGACCGTCCTGACTCGCAGCGGAGCTGCTGCAGCAGCCGCTGCTGCCGCCGGCGTGAGCGTGGTGCGTGAGGCCCAGCTGAAGGAGGAGGATGACGACTCGGCCGCTGAGGTAATGGACCTCACAGACAAGAAAAAACCGCCGAAGACGGTGCTGACCAGCACGATAGCCACCAGTACGTCTCAGAATCTGCCCGAAGCTTTAGCGGCGGCGGCGGCAGCAGCCGCCTACCGTGTCCCGCACACAACGTCCAGTAACTCCGCCTCCGCCACAAAGTCCGGTATTAAGGTGCGGGACCAGGAGTATCTGCAACAGCAGCGGGAACAGCTATTGCTGCTTCAGCAGGAGGAAGAACTGGCGAAGAGCATAATGCGTCCGCTTTCGCGAACGCTCAGCAGTCCACTGGTGCCGCTGGGGCCGCATGGTCTTAGCCAGATTCCGGACACTGGACAGCAGCCGGCACCGATAGCCACATCCTCGTCGGCAGATCATATACCGCCCGTGAACCTCTCGCTGCCGCATCGCCAGCACCGCCAGCTAATGAGCACCATATACGTCAGCCAATTGCGCAACCACCAGACATCGGCGAGTGGTTCACCGCCGCACAAGGTCACCACCGGCTTGGCCTACGATCCGCTTATGCTGAAGCACTCGTGTATTTGCGGAGACAATGCCCAGCATCCGGAGCACAGTGGTCGACTGCAGAGCGTCTGGGCACGGCTGAATGAAACGGATCTGGTGAAGCGTTGCGATCGCCTGCGCGCTCGCAAGGCGACACAGGAGGAGCTGCAGAGTGTGCACACAGAAGCGCATGCTATGCTCTTCGGATCGAACCAGTGCCAGTTGAGCAGGCCCAAGTTGGAGAACACGTTGTCGGCCAGCTTCGTTCGTCTGTCGTGCGGTGGCTTGGGTGTGGATCTGGATACCACGTGGAATGAGCACCATACGGCAACCGCAGCACGAATGGCCGCCGGTTGTGTTATCGATTTGGCGCTGAAAACGGCCAAGGGTGACCTGCGGAATGGTTTTGCCGTTGTACGGCCGCCGGGCCATCATGCGGAGGCCAATCTGGCCATGGGCTTCTGCTTCTTCAATTCGATCGCCATTGCGGCCAAGCTGCTCCGTCAGCGGATGCCCGAGGTGCGGCGCATCCTCATCGTCGATTGGGTGAGTTTGATTCACCGAATTCCTTTGATTGATAACTTAATCACCTTATAAACCACTTAATTTGCAGGATGTGCATCACGGCAATGGCACACAGCAAGCATTCTACCAAAGTCCCGACATTCTATATCTTTCCATACATCGACACGATGACGGTAACTTCTTTCCCGGCACAGGTGGACCCACAGAGGTGAGTGATGAGGTGACTGTTATGTTGCTGAAGCCCTAACGTAAACAAATATTTTTATTATAGTGCGGCTCCGGTGCTGGACTCGGCTTTAACGTGAACATCTCATGGTCTGGGGCACTTAATCCGCCACTGGGCGACGCCGAGTATATCGCTGCATTCCGTACCGTTGTGATGCCCATCGCGCGGAGCTTTAATCCGGACATTGTGCTGGTATCCTCCGGCTTCGATGCGGCCACCGGCCATCCGGCACCGCTGGGTGGCTACCACGTCTCTCCGGCCTGCTTTGGGTTCATGACCCGCGAACTACTTCAGTTGGCCAACGGCAAGGTGGTGCTGGCCCTCGAGGGTGGCTACGATCTGGCCGCCATCTGTGATTCCGCCCAGGAGTGTGTGCGGGCGCTGCTCGGCGATCCCGCCGCTCCCATAGCTAAGGCCGAGCTGGAGCGACCGCCCTGCCAGAATGCCATCAATACGCTGCAGAAGACGATAGCCATTCAGGTAAACACCCTAAATACCCTAAGCCCTGGACCTTTGCATGGTCCACTGATCTCCCCTAGCCAATTCTAACATATGTTTCGGTTTTGATTTAGCAAACGCACTGGCCCTGCGTGAGAATGCTGGAGCACACGGTGGGCTTGTCTGCGCTGGAGACGCTCAAAGTGGAGCACGACGAGTCCGAGACGATCAACGCCATGGCTGGCCTCTCGATGCAGTCGATGCACAGGTGGGTCTATAATCATGTTCACTAGCTTAGGGATGTGTGGATATTTTGAATGAAACCAATGACTCACCTGTATATCTCTGCTACAGAACTCTATCCCGCGATGATTCCGAGGAGCCGATGGACCAGGACGAAACCAAATAGAAGGCGATGCAGACGTATAATAAGGACAAGAAGGCGGTGGGCGTGGGGAGGGTTTGTGGACGTGGTATGGTAGTGGGAATGGCAAGGGGGCGTGGCCGCAAGCTGCTCAATGCACATTTAGTTATTTGTTGTAGTTAAATTGATTGTTGTTGCTGTTGTTGTTGTGGCGCTCGCTTGCAATTGTTGTCGTTGTCATTGATCGTCTATAGCCACATCTATCTCTCTCACTCGATCGATTATAGTATCCCAACTCCGCCACCCACAAAAATGCGAAACATCGAAAATATAAACATAGTAGGGGAACATGTCTAAAAGAAGCAGAACAGGGCCTAAAGTTCAAAATGGTGGCTGTGCCTCCAAAAGAAGAAATAATTATAATAATTAGAAAAGAACCCTCTTCATAAAGGGAGATTTTGTATGAATATATATGAATATGATATATATATATAGCATAAGGCCAGAATTTAGTTGTAGAAGTCATCGAGATTTTTTTTTTTTTTTTGGTTTGTTTTAAGGTGAGAGCAGAGGTATTTTGACGCACACACAAACACACGCAACTCAATGTATCTTATTATTATTATTATTTAAGTAAGTGTGTCAAAGGATATAGAACTAATAACATACTGGTAAATCAGTAAACTACACAGTTAAAAGTTAAAGAACTCGGTTGCAAGAAGCGCGTGTTTTTTAGTTAAGGTTCAACCTCAAAGTTTCCCAAGTCTAGACCCCACCACGCCCACTTATCCCTCCACCACATAATAAAAGATCGAGGGGGAGAGGATAACATGTTATGTAGAATGCTTTAGTTGATAAAAGATATAAGAGAACTTAACAACTAACGAGTTGAATGAAAAGCGGAAAAACTGAGAAATCTTTTTGTACAATTTATAGTTTAGTGCAAGTTTCAAGTACAACATGCTATTATTTAAAGAATTCTATATATATACATAAATATATAGATATATAAATATATATAAATATATATTGTGCAATAAATGTGAGAAAATGAAATCGCCACACAAAACAGAAACTAAAACTAAAACGAATAAGAGAAATTTGTTGTTAAATGTTGCCGAGATCTTATATACGTATGTATACCTAATAACTGTTACAATAATAACCCTTTATATATATAAATATATAAATGCACATGTGTATTCACCGTGTGTGTAACGATAACGATGTTCAACAAATGTCTGAAATGAAGTAAAACTATTATTATATGTAAATAAAACACAAAACAAAGAGAACAATTTTAATAAAAACAAAACAACCACAATATACAAAATCCGAGAAAACAAACATGCTCACCACACACACATACGTCCTGGGCAGGACCCGAAAGGCGTGAATCGGGAAAATTCTGGAATAACCGTTCAACCGCTAACCGTTAACTGTAAAACCGCTGTAACTGTATTTGTAACCGTGTACCTTTAGCTGTCTATAGCCGTCTCTCTCTAACTCGCTACCTAACTGTAAAGGAGCACCTTAAAAACGAAAGAAGGAGCAACAAACAAGGATCAAAAATATAGCAGGAGAAAAGTATGACGATGGTGGGGAGTACCAAGAAAAAAAAAAGCACAACGAGAGATGGACCGATTGGATCCAACTGGATGAAACAATTGTTAACAAATCGAAACAGAAACTAAAATCTATCCTTATAAAAATAAAATCACAAATGTAACTATTAATCTAAGCAAACATCCATTGCCAGGATTTTTTTTTTAATTTTTACCTGTTTTCCTTTTCAACGCTGAATGGATTTTGAAAAACCATTTTTCTTTAACATAAGCTGTTTCGAATGCAAACAACGTAATTGCTGTTACTTAGGAAAATAGATAAGAATTTTTATTGGGTTCCAAAAACGTTACGAAACGCTTTGTGCTTTTATTTTAAGTTTCTATTTATTGTTTGGCAATGACTAAGACGGTAATCATTAATTTCTACCCCCATTACTCTTGTATCCTTCCTGGCCCTTTTTGTTCTTACTTAACGACTTAACGAATTATTAAGAAGGTTATAATAACAAGATGATATATTATTGTTGCACACTGCAAAAAAAAAACAAAATAAATAATTCCGTAAGCTGAGAAATAGTAAAATAATGGTTTTAGCAAAATGAAAACGAAATCAAATATTTATATTTTGTTTATTGTTGCACAAATAAGTCCAAGGAACGAGAAACAAAAAAAAAAACAATTAAGAGTAATGTTGTGTGTCGCTTTTTCTAAATGAAATAAAACAAAGAAATCGTCAACAGAATTTTCGAAATGTTTTTGCTCTAAAGTTCTCATTGCTGCCGAACCGGAAAAGAGCAGAACTGAAAGTAAGTTGCTTTGTAAGTTATATAGAATGATAATCTGTGGTTGTACGTTAAATAGGATTATTCAGGCTTTAAACATTAAAAAGGAAAGACATAAGAAGTCACAGTTTGAAAAACCAATTTTTGAAAATGAAATGGAAAGCGTAAAAGCTAAAATTGGAATTCGAGATCGTTTTACTTTATTTAAGATATATTTATAACATTGGCGGTTAACAATATTTGATTTAATAAATATTTAATAAGTTAGTTACCGATAAACAACGTTCACAATGCCCAAAGGCAAAAACTTTGGTGTTTTCTCACGCTATTCGTTTTTTTTTTTGTATTTTGTTGGGAATGTACTGAAGCAAAAGTCCTAAAATTAAAGGTAACGAGAAAGATTATCATGCCTTTAACGAGTTAGTAGCTACGCGTGTTATTTATAAATGTAATTGAGTATCATTCCAGTTAGCTGTTTTATGCCATATATATGCCATCATCTTCAGGTCACGGGTCTCACATATCTGTCTGATTTGATTGAGCTCTGTGGGGAACTCGGAAACACAGGAATCTCCTTCGGGATGTGGATTTTGGTTTGGGTTTTGGGATCGAACAAACAACGCGAAGCCTGGATCGTAGATGTAACTGTATATATCTGTCTATATAATATAAGTTTAGCGGTGTATACGTGTACATGGAGTCAACGATTCTGATTCGTTTTTGGGATGCGGACTCATCGCTATCCAGCCCGGCCTTAGCACTTAGAAGCTAATAATTGAGACTGCATTTGGGCACATCCAGTTTCAGATGCCTCACTGCCGCGCCACCATGTCCAGGCCACCCTCCTCTTCCATCTTGGACAGGAACTTGATGGCCCGCTGCGATTGCTCCGTTTGCCTTGCCATATCGATGAGGCCCAGGAGCTTCTTGATGCCAATAAACACGCTGGACGAGATGAATAAGGTAGTGTGTAATAAAGTATAAGGCATTCCTCTTAGAATCCAATAACTCACCGTTTGCCGGCCATCTTCTTGCCAATCGCCTGAATCTCGCCCTTGCTGAAGATATCCGTGTGCTCGAGCACAGCCAGAACGTGGTCCGGCTGGGATAGGTTGGGTACGTGGAGCACCGAGGTGAAGGCGGTCAGCATCTCCATCTCTTCCAGTACCTCCCTGGAAAACATATAGGATACAGTACTGGTAATCGAAAGGGTAATCCCAAATCCCCAGTCCCAATTTACCTCCTACTCGAAGTGCACAGTATGAGCAGTTTGCGGCCCTTGGGCGGCTGTTTCTTGAGCAGCACCAGCAGTGCCTGTAGCGTCATATTGGAATATCGCGGTCCAATCGATCCGTAGTCCAGCAGACGCTCCACATTGTCCACCACAATGCAGCTAAGCGTGGAACGATACGCGTCATCGAAGATCTTTCGGATGTGCAGGCACTTGGCCGACTCAGTGTAGCCGACCATGTCCTCCGGCGAGCAGACCTTCACGAACGGGAAGTCCGACATCTTGGCCAGCTGAGCGGCCAGTGCCGTCTTACCAGAGTTGGGGGCTCCGGCCACGAGTACGGAAACCAAGCCGCTAGACTCTGGAGCCTTGGCCTGCTGCACATACAGCATGCCGTCCTCGAGGAGATTGCTAACCGGAGTACCCCAGTTGATAACACCCCGGGCCAGCATATTGTCCAGGATCTCCTGGGCGGTACCGAATGCCGGCTTAATGTCGTTTTCCAGGGAGTGCAGAAAGTCATCCCGATTGACCTTCAACTTCTCCATGGCCTCGGGATCCACGGTCACCTTGGCATCGGCCTTGATCAGCCGGTTCATGGCACTCGACTGGGCGGCGCGGACCAATCCCTCCAGCTCGGCTCCGCTGAAATTCTTGGTCAGCGAGGCAATCTCCTTATTGTCCACATCGTCATTGATCTTGTTGAAATCGCGCATTCGCTTGGTGTGGATATTGAGGATCTGGACGCGGCCCTGCTCGTTGGGCAGGCTGATCTCCATTTGGACCTCGAGGCGACCGGGTCGCAGCAAAGCCTCGTCGATCATGTCCCTGCGATTGGTCATGCCAATAACGAGAATGTTATTCAGCTGATCAACGCCATCGATTTTGGTTAGCAATTGATTGACGACGGTGTCGTGGACACCACTATTCCCGGCCACGGAGCCACGCTGCTTGCAAATGGCATCGATCTCGTCGAAGATAATGATATGTAGTCCACTGTTGGGACCCAGGCGCTTCTCCTCCTCCTCCGCTTCGGCGAACAGCCGCCGTACATTGGCCTCCGATTCGCCCACGTACTTGTCAAGGATCTGCGGACCGTTGACGATCTTCGGCTCCCGGGCATTCAGCATGGTGCCGATTTGGCGAGCCATCAGAGTTTTGCCCGTACCCGGTGGACCATAGAGCAGAATGCCCTTGACGTGCTTGCAGCCCAGCTGCTCGACCAGTTCCGGTGGGAAGACACGGGATGCGAAGGCTCGCCGGAATATCGAATTGAACTCCTTGTCCAGGCCACCGATGCCCATCTTGCCAAAGTCCCAGTCCGGATTTATAATGGACTGGCGCACCACCTTGCCCTTGCTCTTGCCCTGCAGATTCAGCGAGCTGTTCTCGGCCTTCTCGAACTGCACCACCGTGTTGCCCAGGATGCGGCCGAAGCGGACATTACGCATCGCAGGCTCCTTGCCCTCGCCCAAGCTCTTGGGATCGATGGCCTCCAGGGATTTGACGGCCAGGCCGAGAAGCTTCTTGTCCTTGAAATTGAAGACCAGTGATTGGCCGACGGTGAGGGCCATTCCGGCAAACTGCATGATGAACTCCTTGGCCATTTGATCGGAGTCATAGGGCTCCTGGGAGACACTGCACAGGATGGTAGAAATGGTACAATCGATATTACATAATATCCTTGACGCATTATACTATATGCCCCATAATATATGCACTCACGTTTTCTTCTGTAGAAAGTCCGTCTCGAAGGACACACAGGTGATGACATCCGAGCTGGCATCAAAGCGATAGGGACGAACCTCCAGCTCCTGGTTAATGGACACCATGGCCCACTTTCGTTGGACCAGGGAGAAGCCCACATAGCCGCTGGGCACCTCGACAGTCTTCTCCAGCGCAAAGATGAAGTGCTGACCCGGAGCTGGCGATATGTCCGCATACCTGAAAGCGATGCAAGTAAGATAATTGTATACACACATGGATTACCAGGACTTGTAGGCACGGGAGGACCACCTACTTGACTTCATCCGGAAAATCTCCCACATTCACTATAGCCCGATTGGTCAGCGAAAGCTCGTCCGTGGGACATTTGGTGGCCTTTAAACGCTACAGAAACCGTTAGTATTATTAATTATTATTGTTATTATTAACTTTTCAAATATTGGTCGTAGTTCTTATAAATATTAACAGTCCAACTCACATAAGCCATGTCTTAAGCCTCTGGGGGATTTTTTCAGGGGGTTGCTAACGAGCGTTTCAAAAATCGATAATAATAATAATTCTTGGGAACTTCTTTAATGGTCAGAAAACGCAGCTTAGTGTGCGACTTAACCTTTGCTATTTGTTCACAGTGTCACTGAATTAGCATAACTACACTTTGTTGATTATTGCAAGAATTGTAATCCTTGTATATCCTTCCGAACTTTTAGAGAAGATGGGCTTTAGAACCGCGCATGTCTTGTCAAAAGTCCAGGGCTGGAAAGCTTTTAGGTACATCCATTTGAGACTTGGTTTTAAATATACGTTTCTTTTGCTAAAACAGTTGCCACGTTTTTTTTTAGAGGTTTGTAATTGAATAATTGTTCTGTAATAATGTTTAATAAAACTAACAAAAGAAGCAGTTGAATTTTTGATTTGGCCTCTTATGCCTTAGAGCTCTAGAATATGAAACTGTATATGTACAAATATTAATAAATTCTGCCAAATTTAAGCATTTAATATTTAAGATTTTCCGCTAAGAGAAGCGTTGAATTGCGACAGCAAATATACTAGAAAAAGCGTGTTCCACAAGAATCGACTTATCGATAATAACCGCTTTAACGATAATACAAATGTTCTGTTTATCCAAAACGCAGTGAGCGGGTAAAAAATGTAAATTTATAGGATCATCAAGTAGGCATAGAATTCAGTGCTCTATTACTTAGAGTCAGTCTATAAGATTTCAGTTCAGTCTGCGTTTTCACAGTGTAGGCATAGAATTCAGTGTTCTATGACTTAGAGTCAGTCAGTCTATAAGATCTCAGTTCAGTCTACGGTTTCACAGCGCATAGAGCTCTCCAAAATTTTATATAAATATTTTTTTTTTCACATTTCGAAAAGTAACAATATTTTCTCAAAATTTTTATACATTTTTCAAATTGTTTATTTGGGAAAACTCATTTGTTCAGTGCTACAACGGTAAGTCACAAGGCCCCCCAATTGGTGGCGTGCTTCCAATAAAGTTGTTTTTTCGGGCCGCGTAGAGAACGAATTTTACACAACCGATGTTGAATATCTTAGTTTGTGAATGTACGCGCTGCAAGCAGTGGTCGAACTCGCGAGTAGTTGCCATCGAGCCGCATCGAACCTGCTGTGTAGAGAACTCGTGAGGCCAGTGCTGCCATCGAACCGCATCGAACCTGCGGCCCACTGCTGGCAGCACGCTACTACACTCAGCATTATTTTCAATAATCGATTTCATTTCATTTGAAGTGTCAAAATTTTCGGGTTGCCCAGTTCAAACAAATGAATTTCACATTACACAATACACAAGTAAATGCATTTAAATGCACTTTTTTGTTGAAATCATAGCTACAGTAAGCTACCAGTAACAGTTGGTTGCAACGTTTTTATCAGTGCAGTTCGAAGACTCAATGTTGGGGTTGGTCACCCTCAGTTGGCTTTCGGTACGTCAGTCTAGAATCCGCCGTCGTGCACGCGGGTGCGTTCGCTCCGTTGTCGAAATACGTGAATCCGAGTTCTTAACGTAATAGTAGAGTGTAGTTCGGATTTGACCATATTCCATTTATCGCGTGTTTTTTTTTTGCTGTGGGTGCGTGTGTTAAAAGATAAATACGAGGAAAACTGGAAAGTACGCGGACTACCTGTTGATCCAAAGATCTCTGCCGGATTCAGTGTGTCTGTTTGTGTATGTTTTTTTTTTTTATTGGTATCGTTTGCCAAAGGTCGCCGGCTGAAAAAGAATTCACTTTGCCGTGCCCCGCGCACGTGCAGACAATATATAGTATTTGTAAAATATTTGAAAATATTATAACTAAAAGTACTTGTAAAATAATATAAGCCAATAACATACACGAATGATGGTGGAGCTTAGATGGAAGCTAGGGATTTTGATGTCCCTGCAATGTGTTATCATTGGCCACACCTTTAACCTGGAACAGCGATTGCCGATCGTGAAGCACGGTCATCGGCACTCGCATTTCGGCTACTCTGTAGCCACCCATACGATTGGCGAGGCCAATGGTCCCAACAAGACCAACTGGTAAGTGCGGCGGTTACGCAACTGGCAGAAGAGAATCATTAGCCAAAGTTCGATTAGGTTAAGCAATAGGGCTAAAAGTACGCATGCGGTAAACAAATGGCCATCGAATGAAATGGCTTAGTGGCTAGAGCCACTCGTAAGATTATGTTTTGGCAATACACAGGTTGGCGGCAATTCGAAATATTTCACAAAATCAATTTCGGCTTATGCGTTAACGCTTCTTAACGATTTATACCAAAAGTGCCTTGTTGCCCTCAGCTCTATTTTTCCGCCGAAAAATTTTTGGGTAAACAAATCGCTGAAGATCAGGTAGAGAAGAGTCGTCTTCCATAGGTAAAACGAAATGATCGCGAATTCTTGGCGGCACGCGGGGAATTTCTCGCTGGTGCGAAAACAGGTTTTTATTTTCGCCAAATCGATTTCGGCTTAATTGACTGGCATTGATTGTTATTAATCAGCAGCACAAGCAACAACAAATAGTAATAATAATTTGCATTGCAATCGGTGTGTTTGTTGCTGTTGCTCGGGCGCCTTCAATGCCTGCTAATGCGCGAAACTTGTTTGGATTCGTGTTTGTACCCGTTACTCGTAGAGTGCAAGGGTATACTAGATTCGTTGAAAAGTATGTAACAGGTAGAAGGAAGCATTTTTTGATTGTATAAAGTATATATTATATGTATGTATATTCTTCAGGATCTTGATCAGAATAGCCGATTCGATCTGGCCATGTCCGTCTGTCCGTCCGTATGAACGTCGATATCTAGGAACTATAGAAGCTCTTGCATCGCAAGTGTGTTGAACCTCTAACCGCCCAAAATAGCCATGCCCACACCGATATTCCAGAATATGTTGAAATTGTCCGCTAGCTGAGTAACGGGTATCTGATAGTCGGCAGTGCAGCGACTGCAGCATTCTCTCTTGCTTTATTGTTGGATTACCATAAAGTGTTTGAATATTGAGTATTGCCACAGATGATGCCAGCTTTCAGATAGGTCTCTGCCAAAACGCATACTATATTTGTTTTCGACGGATATTATTTTTTCGAAATGATACTCTTCTGAGGAATTTTAAAAACTCATCACAATGTAAACTACTAATTTGCACTGCGATAGGAATATATTTGTCATCCTTAATATCAAGAATTTGGTATTTTGTCAAATATTTGCGACTCGCTTATTCACTGTTTGTTATGACTAACAGGAAAACACAGATCAGATAGTCGACGAACGAACGAAATGTTTGTCTTCCTGTTTAAATGTTTTCTTTACTCAGTGATATCTTTTTTCTATACCTTTTGGTTAACCCTTTGGTTATCGTTATGGTTATGGTTATGGTATTATGGTTATTGGGGCTGTTGGGCCTCGTTTTTGGCGAGGGTTGGCGAGGGGCCCATTAAAGGCCCGAACGATGGCCGGCCCAAGTGTGTGCA
This sequence comes from Drosophila orena, assembly GCA_005876975.1. Taxonomy (NCBI): domain Eukaryota; kingdom Metazoa; phylum Arthropoda; class Insecta; order Diptera; family Drosophilidae; genus Drosophila; species Drosophila orena. Next base: position 443,188 of record VCKV01000299.1, read on the forward strand.
ATGTCTCGAATTGGCGGCTTAGTGTAAGTTGGCCAACTCCTTTTCGCATTTTCTCTATATACAAACATACATTGGCCAAGCCAAACGCGGTAGACAAAACGGAGCCAGACGGCAGTGGCCATAAAAATGGGCAGACAACAAATCTGGTATCAATACAAGCTGCGACTTGGATGCGCCAGTCCACAGCGAAATAAATGAATTAATAACTCTTACTACATTTTTCAAAGCAGCACACCTATTCTGTTTAAAAAAAAGGATTTATACTGAAAAGTATTGAAAAGTTTGTCCACACATGTTTACTCAACACATTACATTACTTATTTTGGATCGCAACCATTTTTTCGGAGTGCATCAATGTCAGTGCATTGTGGTCCCCAGTTGGCATTTCCCCCAGTTAATCCCCAGCCAGTTTGTATTTGCAACATTTTTAGAGCTGGCCAACTCAACTGCAGCGGACTGACTGTGGGTCAAAGTAATTACACTGGGTGGTGTTACTCCACCTCCACCTCCACCACAAGCCATCACAACAGCAACACAAGCACTGATTCCACCATAAACAGAAGCTAATCGATTTATTCCCATCGCCTTGCACCCCCCGCAGCAATATCTTCTCATATCTTCTTCTCGGCAAGATTCCCCAGCAACCATGTCAGCGACATCCAGACGATCACAGAGCGCACATCAGCCACGCAGTCGCCTAATCCATAATGCTCACGGTGCCAACGCCCTGACTGACAGCTTCCTGGACAAATACCATCGTCCCAATTATTGCGCCATCCGCACAGTGATCCCAATGGAGTTGCCTTCCTTCGCCCAGGCGCCCTTGCTAATCGAGATGCTCAAGACGCAGATAGCTCGGCGCAAGCATTTCATCGAGTCATCCGAATGTTTTGGGAAGGATGTGCTGAAAAGGATCGGCAGCCAACACAAGGGCATATTCTCAACACATGACACTGCCATGATCAAACTGAATCAGGCCCTTCGTGAGCTCATCGGTCTGCTGCGTCAACTGAAGCTGGTGTACGATCCCGTGACCTATGGAAAGATATCGGTGCAGGCTCAACAGGCGGATAAGCGAGCCCAGATTTTGGAGAACCTACTCCATGGACGCAATGAGCAGTTGGAGCGACATGCCAGCCTGACCAGGCGCGACTAACGATGCCCGCGCCGTAGGGCTGAAGAGGAGCTAGCAGCTAGCAGCTAGCAACCAACCCCCAGGACATTTGGCATTCCCACTTAATCCAGCAAGATCGTACTCATTGAATTTGGCTTTCCCGCACAGCTATTGCTTATACGGTCTCTATAGATATTGTATTCACACTAATCCTGAACACCAATACCTTCAACTCAAACCTAATCTTGGACGACGGAGAGCGCTATCAATAAAAACAAAAAAAAACTTCAGCTACTTCCTTTGAAATCGGTGACACACTTTCCCACAGCCCAACGGATCTCCGAGTTCCCAATGTGCCCAAATCCGGGCTTAAACATGTGTTTTCTTTCCACTCGTTTATCTTTCGGTTTTATACTCGTATCTTTGCCGGGCGAGTGTTCTGCATTACCAATTAGTTGGTGGAGTGCGTTTGTCACATTTTGTCAGGCCATGATCAAGGCTAAACGGGGATCCCAGTGTCGGGGTCCAAAAAAACAATATATACATATATGTATATACATACATATATATGAAAAGCCGCCGACTGCAATCAAAAATCCATTTACACGTTCACTCGCACGATCCGTGGTTGTCCAAAGTGGCGGTCATGTGCATTGGAGCCAACGTCATGCGGCGTCCCCGTCTCTTTCTTGCCAAGCAGTGCCCTCTCTTTCGCCAGCTGGACGTGCAGATCACCTTCCAAATACTTGGAACTTACCAAACTGAACCTGAACCTGAACCTGAACCTGGAACTCTGTGCTCCGATTGAACGGATCGTGAACATTATGGTTCGAATGAATTCGCTGATTATGGTGGTGTTTCGATAAGAACATTATATAAACTATGTCAAAACGGGCAGAAGGGTATTGCAGGTAGTCTGCCTGACTAAATAATACAATATCATTAAGACATGGTAAATATTTTGTTTTTTTTATCATATGTACTCGTAAATGAACAGGCCTGAGTCAAGAGTTTCTAGCAACGAAATCGCACGTATGGAAAGTGCATCTAAAAATCAATAGCCCATTCAAAAATTGCATACGAGATGCTTAAAGAACTGTGCACTTTTAAGTAATGCAAATAAATGTAAGTCGAATAATCGTTTTTTATAGTTTTGTTTGCACTCTGTGATTTGCGCGACTTGCGCATATTTGTTTTCATAATTAAGAGTGCAGTAAACGGAAAGGGTACTTACTGCATACATACATACATATGTACATATATAATGTGCAAATAATGTGACTCGCTTATCGCCCGCCCATCTTAATTTTTTTATAATAATTTTTTACCAGCCATACGAGTATATGTGGCGCAATTATCACCAACTGATTATATTGTACAAATTACGATGCGCCGCTGTGACGGTCAATTTAGCAATACAATGGTATTCGTATACCCTTGCCGGGGATTTTATTACTACTGTGGCATTCACAATCCCATAAAGTGGGTATACATATGTACATACGTGTATATAGGCGGCTTGGTTAATTAGCGCCTCCAAACGATGGGTATTTAAAGATGGCTTATTTAATTACCTGCAAAGAAATGTAAAAAATACATTCGCATGGGTATTTAATTCAATACAGTACATATTGGAAACTTGGTCAAGTGGATAGAAAATGGTATGAAATTTTGGCATGATTTTTGCTAGCTTGATTTCGCTTGTAAATCTCTGGGATTCGGGCGATCTTGTAGATGTTGTATCTCATGCGGGCTTTCTTCTGGTTCTCCAACAACTCACTTCAACAACATGTGTTGCCTGTTTGCGCCAAAATTTAGGGGAGAAAAAACTGGGGAACAACTCAAAAAACTTTTCGCCGAAATGAGGTCAACAGACGCCAAGCAGTCGGAAGAAGGGGGGTTGGGGAATTGTGGTGGTTGGGTGGCTGGGTGGTGCTCAGTGGTGGGGTGGGGTATCCACTGGGCTGGCCGACAGTTTATGGTTATTATTGTTGCTCTTTTACTCGCTGCTGGTGCGTGCGTCTTCCGCCAAATAGTTGAATAGTTGGCCGCCCAGGCCCACCAACAAAAAATAAAGGAACCCAGCCCAAAATTCCATTTCTCATCTCCCCCTCCTCACCCTCCTCCCCCTCCTCCTTCTATTTTTCCACTCGTAAACAAATGAAGCCAGAAACGCGAAAACGAAAGCGTCAAACCAACAGCCGACAAGGAAATGGCCAAAAAACACTTGCTAAGGCAATGTAAGCTGGCAGACATGTGTGTATGCCATAAATATGCGCGCTGACACCCACAGTGGGGGTCACAAAAATACATGATTCTCGTTTCATAATTGTAAGCTCAAAACAATGTATCACATATAATTATTTTGCACATAATGGGGTGGGTATGTGCAAAACCAAAATTAAAACACGGATTGAAATAGGTGTACTGAAAATTCGCTTGCCTTCTTCCTATTGGGATGACCGCTGGTGTACAACTGGATGCTCTGCAGGGATCATGGGGCATTAAGTGCCGACTTTTCTAAGGCTGCCCAAGCGAAAAAAAAAATGAAGAGATGGGGGTGGCACTTCTGGCAGCCAAGATCCATGAGAAAAGTTCACTTGTTCAATTTTAGCCAAGCGAGTCAACAGTGAACATATTAACATGGTACGCAATACTTGATTTGCGATCTTAATTAATAAGCAGCACTTGTGGAATTACAGTGCTTAAGAGCCCTTCTGTATGAGGTAAATTGCTTAGATAGGTGTGAACATTTTTGTCATACCGAGTGCCCACTGTGGAAGTGTAGCCGCCTGCTCAATGGAACGTTGAGCGGGCCATAAACATGCGTGAAAATTCAATTGATTTTCCGGGGAGCAGAAGGCGGCAAAGTTGGCGTTGGCATGCGTATTTATAGAAAATAGAGGAAAAGCCCAATGCTGCACACGAAAATAACAACAAAAAAATGCCTATTTTGGTGTGGGAAACAAGAGGCTGGCCGATTTGGATCCGCATCGGAAAACCGATCTGGGAACTGGGATTGCGAATGGGATTGCGATTTTGCCTGGGCAGGCAGCTGTCGAGTGGCGAGATACAAGGCGGCGCACATATACAGATACTCAGATACCCAGATACCCAGATACTCAGATACATTTGCGAAAATACCCGAGAGACTTGCAACATAATTTCTGCCAGCAACTAATGAGACCCGAGGCCCCGAAAGTGTTGCCACAGCCACAACTCCATGGAGCTACGTAAAAAAGCGCGTGGGCGGCTCTTGATTTATTGCCAATTGGATGGCAGTCGCACAGAAGAATCGCGCTTGAAGAGCTGCGAAGAAATCCCAAATCCGAATCAAAATCGAGAAAAGAAAAAAGAAAAACGAAAGAAAAAACCCCATGGCCGCGTGGGTTAACTGCAGGGAAAAAAATTAAACACGAAGTCGCAAATAAAGGGGGGAAAAAATCAGTAGAAAATAAGAAGAACGCTCACGATGATTTTGCGCATAGAATTCAAAGAGCCCACGCCTCGAGGTCTTTTGAAGTGGAGAGCAGAATCGGCCCACTAGAAGAACTGGGCACAGAAGACGCTAGCCATCTCCGAAGAATCGTCTCCCTGAGCGAACGATAAATCAATAAGCTCCGAAAATGTGGCAACCGCTTCCACTCTGCCACCGCTTGGAACTCCGACAAATTGCCCATTGGGCTGGGCAACCGCAATCTCCTAATGACGGAGGATGGGCCAAAGATCAGTGGGCTTCAGTAGAGGATCGGCGGAATCCAAGCGACAGAAAAAAGGAGCGACAAGAGTTGGCTAACAACCAAGAGGGTACAGGGTAGCCGGCAAATGCAATGGATACACTGCAGTTCCCAGGAAAGATCAAAAGGGAAGTTTACACTTCAGCTTTATATAATACCATATATTTGAAGAGTAAAGAACAAACAAGATCGCATATTTTCTCACTTAGATACTAGATACTAGATATTTGGGATGCTCAAGATGAGTTCAATTTGATAACTGGGTTGTCGATTTAGGAGTATGCACAGCTAAATAGGGTTTGCGAAAGCCAGACCTCGACCCAGACGAAGGTGGCAACCGCAGACCCGAGATCAGATCCCAATCCCCCGATCATCGCACGCAGATTCCCCATGCCATGCCATGCCATGCCAAGCCACTAACCCCATTGGTATCGCAGTCACATGGGTGAGATTTATGGAGCAAATACCGTGGTTACCCCTTTTACGATATTTGGCCCCGGCTCCCTCGATGCTTTCTGTTCGCCCCGCGGCTGGCTGAGCTGAGAATTGTGCGAATGAAACTCGTTACCAGGGGGGGAAAGAGAAAGAGGAAGAGGAAGAGAGAGAGAGAGAGTGCGAGAGAGAGAGGGGGAGGGGGAGAGAGAAAGAGGGTGAAGCAGAGGTATAGCACGGCAAAGCAGGCCAGACAAAGCCGCAGATGGATCGAAGCATTGCCAATAACCGTACCTGCCCCAGTCACCAAGGTACACTGCAAGAAATGTTTTTCGATAGCTTAGATGCATTTAATTCGGATGTTGTTTCATTGGCAAGCGCATAGTCAAAAAGCTGCAATCCCTAAGTACTTTTCCACACTTTTCAATGTGCCATTGTAATGTGCAAGCTGGCAAGACCGAGCTCGAAACCAATCGTGCTCGTAATTTTAATTGCACTGAGATTAATAGGTAATATTATTGCTTAACTTGTTTTAGCGCTATTATTGTGCAGTATTAGTAATATACAACTCTTTTTTTATCCAGACAACGAAACACTAGCCTACAAACCCCTGCCGAACTCCGTGTATTACGATTCCTTTTTCTTTTTTTTTTTTTGCGGTGCATTGGCAGTAAGCCGAGACTTTGTTGGGATCGCTCTCCATCTCCGCCACAGAGAGCCCCTCCTCTGCGGCACTACGCCCCTGTTAACCTTCCCGTCCACCTCAATCCGGTCCAAGTGGCTTCTTCCCACTTCTCTTGGCGGATCTGCGATCGTGTTGCTTGCTGTTGCTTGTTTCTAATGAAAACTGACGCCGTTCGGTTTCTTTTTCCAACTCCAATTTTTTTTTTTTTTTTTACTGTTTTGCTGCTTTTTTCGGGGGGTCTTTGCGTGCTGAGAGATCGCCTGGCGATCGGTTTTGTTTTTCTCCGTTTTTTTTTTCTGTGTTTTTCCTTTTTTTTTTTCGGTATTTGGTTGTAACGATTTTTGCTGGCAGTTTGTTAAACATTTTGGGCCATTCGGGGTGAACCAAATGAAGATCGTATCGAGCCTTTGGGGAGTTAGCATCTGAAATCGCTGAGGAGATGAGAAAACCCCAAGCGAAATTGATCACTTCTGGTGTTATGGCAACTCTACACGAGAGCGGTAACCTTCTTTCGCTGCGAATCGGGGTCACCATTGGCTTTATTTGATCAGCTTAAACGTTTCAGCCACTCAAAGTTGTTGGCATTTGCGGCTAAATGATCTTTATTTGCTCGTGCAGCTTAATTCCGATTTTATGTGAGGATAGACAAAAAGATAATGCTGTTTTGAAATAATTGCTCTTGAAATAGTTCTATTTATGCACCTCACAGATTTCAGAGTTGACACCAAGAATCGATCATTTGTACAGTTCTAATCTATTTGGCGTCATTTCCATGGACTTTTTGAGTTGTTCGCGTCTTTCCACATTTTTCCATAGTTTTCCATGGGCTTTTTCTTTTTACGATTTATTTTTCTTTTTTTTGTTTGGACCATGCATTTTGCTGCCTTGTTTGCTCTTGGATTTCGAGGCGTTTGGCTTCGCGCAATTTGGTTGCAACTGCCTCGGAGTTTTCCTCCATCCGCCGCCCCACTCAGCCCTGATTTCCTCTTGGATTTTCCTCATTTTCCCGATCTGCATCCCATCTCTTCACCGGTTCTTTTTCACATGCTGCTGCGAGTTTTTCGTGGCTCGTTTATTTATTATGATTATTTATTTTGTTTTACTTAGTTTGCGGCTGCCTGCCGCAGATGTTGGCAGTCTATCAGCTGCGAAAAGGGGCGGCGGTCGGGAGGGGCGTGGCGGGGCTGCCCACAGACACACACCTATACACACACACATGGTCTGAGGATTGATTAGATTTCTTCAGTTGAACATACATATTCCCGCTCTTTGCTCTTTTCTTTCCACTTTCCACTTTTCTTAACACTGAAAAGTTCAACAAACGCTTGTCACGCCCCCTGTCGCCCACTTTTGGGACGTCTTTGTTTGCCTCCCCCTGCCCTGCCCCGCCCCCTTTTTCTGTTACAGAGAGAGAAAACGGCCATGAAGCCTATGAATAGTTCATTACATTCTATTTAGTACTGGTACATTTTCGAGTTTTTAAATGGTTTTTTAGATGCTTACATTGGTTTGCCATGATGGGATTTTTGTATTATTTTGTCTCATATTGTGTGCTGCTGCATGTGGCAGCGCTGCGAATGCAAATCCTGCCGCAACTCGACTGGCCACGCCCACCCGCCTTCGAAAAGCTATGGGCACGTGGGCGTTTCGGTGCCATGTTTGCTTGACGAATTTTGACTTCGACTTCGAGTTGGGTTTCAGTTTTTTGGTCGGCGCTGTAAAACCTAGCTGCAACTTTGGAGCGCAACACCCAGACTAATAGGCCCAGACTTTTGCGCCGCCTTGGGGCAACTACTCCAGCTCCAGCTCCAACTCCAACTTCAACTTCAACTTCAACATCAACTTCAACTTCAACTTCTTCGACTGCGTGTGGGCGCCAAAATCGAAAACTGCGATGGCGACACAACTCCTGATAAGAATAAACGAGCACACAGACACACAGACACACATTGAAGTTGACAAGCCTGCAGTGCAGCACTTTTACCAAAAGACAACAACAATTATTGGAAAAGAAACATGGACGAGGTGTTGAATACCCTTGAAAATCATGGAATAAAACAAGAAAATATTTGATATATTCTAATACACTCGGATATACGCGTAAGATATAACAGTCTGTACCATAGTAATAATAATATAATATAGTAATAGCAATAATAGTTCATAGTTTTCGGTTTTACAATATGACACACGTACTTTAAGCACAAGTTGGGTTGCACTTGGGCTGCACTTTATGAGTGGTATTACTTGAAGTCCATAGACCTGCTTTTTTAACAGCGTTTTCAGCGTTTTCAGCGTTTTCAGCCTACTTTTATTTTCCATGGCTTATTTGCTTTCCAGGTAAGTTGCATCTGGCGGAGCTGCAGCCATGGCACCAAACTGTCCTATCTGTGTGGGTCTAACAACTCCCCATGGGTTAATTGATAAAGATATTGTTTTCAGTGCCCATTCCACTTGGAGTCGTTCCCTTTTTCCCTTTTCCGCTTTTCCCCTTTTTCCCTTTTGCTCGGAGGGCGTTTCTTCGAGCCCAGAAATGAACTGGGGAGGGGTGGGCGTTTTCCACGGGGGCGTCACTGCCAGAAACCAAGAAAGCCAGAAACCAAGAAAGCCAAAAAGCCAGAAAGCCAGAAGACTATACAACCAAAATGAGGTGCGATTGAGCCAAAGGCATTCACACAGTTTTCCGGCAAAGTCAGCGGCTTTTCGGCTGATTGATTGCCCTGATTGATATTTCCTGATTCTAGAAACGCCCCACAAATGACACATACATATTTGTTGGAGTACTAACTTGTTATTGTATGTTTATAATTTACAACAAAATACATTTTATTATATTTTAAATTTAACAGATATTGTGTCTTTGTGAGCCATCAAAATGCCTAGTGATATCCATATAAGTTTCACAAATGACACATATGTGTTGGATTATCAACTCGTTTTTTATGTATAAAATTAAAAAAAAAATCATTTTGTTTTCTTTTTTAAATTTAAAATATATTTGGTCTTTGTGAGCCATCAAAATCCTGATGAAATCCATATAAGTTTTAATAATACCTTCATTATCACAAATGACACATATGTGTTGGATTATCACTCGTCTTTTATGTATAAAATTTAAAAAAAAATCATTTTGTTTTTCTTTTTTAAATTTAAGAGATATTTGGTCTTTGTGAGCCATCGAAATGCCTGGTGAACTCCATATAAACTTTAATCATACTTTCATTATCCACATGATACTTACCATATTTTGGTATAACCAAATTAAGTCTGGCATTTTTGAGCGGATTCTGGAGCCATCAAATTAACGAACCGTTGACGCCAGACATCGTCAACTTTTTTGGAATATTTTTGGTTTTTTTTTTTGTGTTTTTTTTTTTTGATTTCGTAAACCGATGCTGGAAAATCATTCTGGCGGAAAAGCGTCTTTCTCTTTCATTCCCTAGCATTCCCCAGCTGGCTCGTTTTAATTTTTATATATTTTCGTGTGGCCCGTAATTAAAAGGCAAATCACGTTTCGTTTTATGATTTCGTCGGCTTTTCTCGGCTCTTCAGGCGTGGGTAGCATTGGCTGCTTTCGTTTCTTGTGCAGTGAAAGTCACCGATTTATCCCCCTTTTTACCGCTGTTACCGCTTTTCCCGCCGCTCGCTCACACACACACACACACACACACATTTACCCCATTTTTCCGGTCACTTCCGCCTGGGAAAATGGAAAATCTCACAGATAATTAATTACCCAGTGCGCGAATCGCATGCAAAACGTTGGAAAAACGCATTCAAGCATATCGCAAGCACTGGGTAAATTATGTCACATACTTACAGATCGTTTCTACATACATACATACGTACATATATGGCCAATTAATTTGGCACAAATTGGGGGCCAGCACTGTTGCCACTAAACGGTTTCCCCTTTCGCTAATGAAAAATGGGCAATATGGCGAAAAGCCATCAAGTCAAATGGCCGCTTTTGGCCAGCTGTTTGTTGTATCTTTTCTTCTTGAACTGCCTTTCCCAGACGAATTACCAATTTCGGCTCACTTTTGGTCTTCATTTTGCGATCACTTTTTTAATGGGCCGTAAACACGATCTGCACCATTCGTAGTTCGGCCATGGTGATCCAATTTAGATGTGGTTAATTCAGTTAATTCCGTAATTTTCAGCAGCCAGAGAAAGCGAACCCCATGGCTGGACTTGTAGACCAGTCTTCCAGTGGCTTAGCGTAATTGCAATTAAATTATGGATTGTAGTTGCGGCTTGAGAAACAAATAACTTCATTCATTGACTGCTTGTATGAGTGAGTGAACTGATAAAATGGTACAGCCATTATATTTCTGAAATTCTGGCATGTTTTCTTCTGGCAAATAAATATTTCCCTGCCTTTTCTCCCTTACTTTTTTAGCGGGCTGATTCATTCCACACGAACATCCTGCTGATAGGAAAACAGAAACAGCAACGGAAAGCTGAACAAAAAGCAATTAATATCTCGCCGCATTCATTGCAAGCGGTGGCAAGCAATTTTCGCATTACGCATACGCCCGGTGGTACAGGATAAATGTTGTTAAAACTTATTTGTTACTTGGCGCACAGAACTTGTTTGCAGCAAGCTGCTCAGCTGCTACCCACGTGAATTTTTGTTGTTTTCAGTTTTCTGTCTTGTAATTTTATTAAATTGTGGCAGCTGCCTTTTCGCCAAGACGAACTGATGTTGCCGCTGATGCAGTTGCAATGTACTCGTATGTACACGTATGTAAGTTGCTGCTGCGGCTTCCGTTTTTCTTTTGCATTTTCAACGCTTCGTTGACGCTGACGTTGATTGCTAAAGCCGCAGGCACAAAATCCCGATCGAGATCCCTAAGTCGCAGCCCTGGAAGCCCCAGGCAGCAGCACAGAGCCACAGATCCATTTGCATGTGGCTGCCATGCGGCAATGGCAGCGATGGCAGCAATGGCAGCAATTTGTGGCAGCCACACGAGAAATTCCAATCAAATTGCCATCGTGTTTGAACCGCAGTGAACCCGCCGCTCGCCAAAGTGGCCCTGGCTAAAAGCAATTGTCTGTCATTTAGCCAGCACCTGTTGCACTGCCGCCTTGATTGAGAACTTGTTGCCGCTGCGAAAATGCAACTGCAGCAGCAACTGCAACTGCAGCAGCAACTGCAGCAGCAACTTTTGCAGACGGGCGCGGCACATCAGCTGTCAGCAATTTGTTGTGATCAATTTATTAAAAGTCTCGCATCGAATCTTGACTTGGCTTGAAGGACGCGACTGGTCCACTGGCATCTCGGCTAAGATAATCACAAAGCCGACTCATCTGCATAAGTGCCCCCCTAGCCATCGCCATCGCCATCGCCATCGCCTCCGGACGAGAGCCACCCATCCAGTTCCCGGAATTCGCAGCAATTGTGGCACCTTGCCCTGGAATTTGTCATTGTTGTGGCAAGTTCGGGTACTCAAGGGCACTGAACAAAAGAATCCAGCCCTACATCATAATAATATGAATGTGCATCGACTTTATTATGAATGAATGCATTTTATTCACTATATATATGTATATTCATTATTTATTATATACTATATACTACATACTATATACTGATGTGCAAAGAGTGCTTCTTCCTCATCGATTATTCAACCTTACCCAGACATACCCAGCACTCCCGTTTCTCTGTGTGCATTTAGCCGAAGGAAACCCAAACTGCATTTACATGTTCGCCAGGGTTGGGCCCAGAACCCAGACCCCAGAATACAGAGCTCAAAACCCGTCTGCAGGGTTCTCTCTCGAGGAAGCCGATTGGATGGCAGCTGGAGATCGGGGAGCATAGGTGCTGGGGAGCTAAGTGTGGGGACCAGAAAAGCCTCTTCGATTTGCTCCCGGCACTTCAACTCGCTGGGATTTCTGTGGCTATGCATATACGTGTACGAATATTTACGTACATACGTACATTACGAGTATATACGTTTTATTCCGGTGCTGATTAATCTTTTCTAGATTTTTGCTCTTGCTCACCATTGATCATCGTCTTGACGCAATTTCAATTCTGAATTCTGAATTCTGAAGACACCCAGAATTCCAAGAATTCTGATGATTTCAGTAATTGCTCTGGCTCATTCATTTGCTTGTCCAATTTCTATGCTGATTATTTTATTTTTTTTTCATACATATGTATATTTATAATGAATTTATCTTTCAACTGCTTGGAATGCTAGTACTTGTTTCAACTTCATCAGTGGTTTCCTTCGAATCGGTCCACTCACATTCCAAGTAGCCCCTCGTTTTTCTCAGTTTTCAGTTTTCAGTTATCCAGCTTGCGTTTCCCCGCTTTCCAATCACAACCTCTGCAATTCACAGTGCGCTAATCACTTGGGCACAGTTTCAGTCACGGACGTCGGGGTCACCACCGCCTGCAGCTCCCCAGCTCCCCAGCTCCCCAGTTCCCCTCCAGTTCCATTTCACTGGAGAAATTAGCAAAGTGCCTGCAAATGATCCGGAGTTGGCTCCCGGAATCGGAAAACGCGAATGGGACACTTTGCAGATGACTCGTCCAATGGGCTGCGATGCGGTTGCAAGTCATGAATGCCACCACATTCATGACCAGTGGCACTGGCATCGAATCACCCAGCATCCAGTACTCAATAACCCCCATGCAGTACTCGGTATTCAGTAGTCCAGCATACTCGTATAGGGCCAAGAGCAAAGGGCTGTCCACAATGGATGGCACAGCTGCTGTTTCTGCAGATCGCAGATCGCAGATCACAGATCACAGATCACGATGGGCTGTCCGCTCACGCTAATGAATGCTGATGATGACGAAGTGCATGTCTGCCATATCTGCGTACACCGGAAAAAATACAGGCTTATGCAAACATGTGATAGCACTATACGAGTACTATGCCAAGTTCTGCTGTCATTTTGATATAGTGTATATTAGTTGGATTAGCGTTGCATTTCTTATCTTATTATATTACCTGTAGTTCCAGTTCCAGTTCCTGAGGGCTTCAAAGTGTGCTCAGTCAGATTAAGTGAGTTGTTTTTTTAAGTGCTTAGCTGAATGAAGTTCAAAATGAGATGGAAATATGGTTGGGGTACTTGTCCGGCTGATGTTTTTGCGTGCCGCAATTTCAATTTGTTTCTCCACTTGAGGCTTTCCTGCCCCCGAAAACCGCAGATCCCCATCCCATCCCATCCCATCCCATCCCATCCTATCTCCATTCGCATTTTCCCCGTCGCTCTTTCACTTTTGAGTCTTGAGTCTTGAGTCTTGATGCTTGAGGTTTTGAGTCTGGCGATCTGCAGAGCGACTTGCGCAAGCATTTTGCTTTATTGGATGGATGCCGACCACTTGAATGGCTCGCTATGGGCTCCCCAAGCCCCCCTACTCATCTAGTCCTCCTCCTGAAAGACGCCTCTGGACCCCCCTCCCCCCCCATTTATCCCCGCGATTTTCCACCGCTCGCCTTGACAGTTTGCACTTGAACTAAAATGCCTCAAACTCGCTGCTGCCGTTTATTCATTTCTTTTTTTTTCCCCCTGATTTTTCGTTCGTGTTGACAACACACAAATGGAAAGTACAAATAGAAACCGAGCACTGTGCATCTTGTTTTTCTTTTTTTCCCCTTTTTTTTCTTTTTTTTTTTCTCTTTTTAATTTACTAACGGATTTTTGCCCGCTTGGCTGCATTTCAGTGGCTTAGCCTTGAAAAAACATGAGTATCTCAGTATCTCGGTATCTCGGTATCTCGGTATCTCGGTATCTTGGTGTCGTCTCCATTCGACATACATATTCGATTTGGAGCTGACTGTAAACGGAAATGCATCAAGCCATTTTCTCACCTCGTCGTCTTTTCCTCGACTGCATCTGGGGAATCATCGTTTGGCCGACTTTTTATCTGGCTGCCTTGTCACTCCATGGTTAGTGGTTATTACTCCCAGTACTCTCACTCCCCTCCACTCAACCGTCAATCAAAGCTTATCTTTGACTACGAATAGGTGCCTGGGTATTCGAGAGTTATAGCTCCATTTAGGCGCTGATAAAAAAAAACTGGTTGTAAAACAGTTCTAGAGAGAATAATGTTGTTCCTAGCAAAAGTTCCGTCTTGGAAAAGTCTTAATTATATATGGCAAATGCAAACGAAATAGCTTACAGAGATACTAAGCTGTATAAGCTATAAAGAACTACTTGCAAATCGAAGTCTTAACCTTTTTCGCTCGGCGAAGAGTTTCCTCTTCCACTCGAAAGGTCCAGATCCTCGTTTTTATGTATCTGGCCTGTTTTTTCATTTCCAGTTTCAGTTTCAGTTTCAGTTTCGTTGGTTATTCTTGTTTTTTTCCCGCCTTTGGGCGTTCAACCTTCTATAGCTTTGCTTTGCTCCTTCTACTTCGGCTGCAGTTTTTGTATATGTTTTTTTTTTTATAAATAATTTCAACATGCGACTGGCATTCCATTCCTTTCATAATTTATTGACAAATTTAAAGGCGCATTCAAGGACGTAGAACACAAAAGGTGCAAAATCAATGGGCGGGCGTGATAAGTCGAAAATGATCTGGTTTTTGGTTTTAAGTTCTGGATTCCCGCAATTTTTTTTTTTTTTTTCGCCATTTCAACGCCCCCTTGTTTTATACATATGTATTGTATTTTGGTTGCCCAGCCAGCTGTGCGAAAATCAACTGACCAACTGACCAAAATCGCTGCAGGCTACTGTTTCATTTTCCTTTTGTTTGCGGCCAATCGAGGGGAAAACCCAACTGAAAGGGGGCGGGGGAAAATCTATGACACAGACGGAAGCGTCAACATCCATTAGCCACAGGCCAATGAGCCAATGAGCCAATGAGCCAATTAGCCAACTGCGAACCATTCAACTGCCACCCCCAAGATCGATGGAAAACCACTCGAGACCTCAGGCACAAAATGCAACTCCAACTGCGCCCGCCAAATGTGCACTGCGAGAAATTTGTATCTAACAAGCTTGCTTTTATGCTCAAAGTGGCCAACAACAGTCATTAGGTGCTTACGGATTTTTTGGCGGATTTCGAAAAATATATTATTTGGCTCAATTGATGCAAAAAATCCAGATTTTAATGCGAACCGTTTAGGAATTTGATTACGGGCTTAATGGGGTATGGCATTTCATATTTGAACCATCATTTCCTACCTCCAGATATTTCAGATCTAATAATTACAAGCAGAGGAAAGAGCATACGACTTTTCTCTCTGTGTCCCGCGAGGCTGAGCTGTCATCACTTTCGCTGTCGCCCAAAGGAAAATCTGGCCAATTACGCGAGGGGCGGAGCAGGGGGACGTTGGCTGTTTTTCTGGCTGCTTTCGAACCTTAGATGGTCAGCTTTAATTAGCAGCCGGCGACATTCGAATCGCTGCGAATCGAATCGAATCGGATCGAATCGGATCGCAATGGATCGCAATGGATCGATCGCTTGCGCAGTTATTTCATCAATGACATTTAAGGCTTCATTAAAAGTCCTGCAAACGGGCGTGACCTTATTTGGAACGAGGAGTGACAGAGGGGGCGGCAGGGGGGCAGGAATCGAAGGGATATACATAGGTATACACTGTGCGACCATATGTACGTATGTATGTGTATAAATGGAGGATCTCTAAGGCCGCCGCATAAATTTCATTTGATTGGACTTCGCTAACGAGCTCAGCGATGGTCACGTGATCTATTCATTTATTTACTTATTTACTTTTGGCACAACTTTTATGTGAAATAAAAAAAAAATCCCTCCCCGAGTTTGGCGTATCTTATCATTGGTTCTTACGTAAATTTATCTTTATCTTAACTGAATTCAGGGCAACTGTGATATAACCGCGTGCGTGAGTAAGTGTCCGCATATAGAACACTCCATTCATGAAATGTTTGCATTACTAATATATCTAATAAAAGTCCTATTAATTGTTTGATTTAATAGCAAGCCACGAACTGTGATTAGAGTTATTATCTATGAAGTTTAATATTCAGATATGGGTTGACAAGCTCTATACAAGCTGTACACTGCTAATGTAACGTTCGGAAACTTAAAATTGTAAGATCGTGTCACGATCTTTTGTACCATCTCCTGCGACCGAAATTCAGCTAAGCATCTTCTGGCCGTAACCCCCGTCGTAACCCCTCGGAATCCCCCTGGAATCTCCTTGGCCGCCGCCTGTGGCAGCACCATTAAAAATGCAAGTTGCTCGGCCAGTTGGCTCCGATCCGATGGGCTGTGTTGGCCGAGAAGCTCTTGGCCACGTTGCGCCGGACCGTTTCGCTTTTACTTAATATTTGAAGCCTTTGCGCCGCTAATTGGCTGAAAATACCAAAAATGGCAATGCATGACGACTCCGTTGGCAAAAAGGAGCAAAGGGGATTACGTGGTGGGAATGGGGAAGATGGGGTATGCTGTGTTATGTGCATAGCAATCGCTGGCTCTATGGGGATGCTCTATGCATCCACTTTGGTGGACTTTGCTGGCAGTCGATAGTTGGTCCTACGAGTGGATACATCCTACATCCTCCGAATGATATAATATAATAGTTGGTTCCAAAAAAAAGGAGTAAATCTGTTCGAATATTAGCATGGGGCGTTCTTTAGAGTCAACAAACACTCAATGAGTATAGTATTTCAACTGTGCCATGGCGTCCCCCAAAATGTACGCCCCTAAATTTCTTTACAATCCTTATCTTGATATAATAAAAAAAAAAAATTCTAAAAAATATAAAAAGTGAGTATAGTAATTAATCAAGGCGGTTTCTTTTCCAGGGAATAGCAGGCATTTATTAATGGCAATTAGGGATATTTTCCTCATGTTCATGAGTCAGCACACACAATTTGCATGCCTGATAAGGGCTGTCAGCGATAAGCCATCCCCAGGGAGCAGCAGTGGTTGCCAACACAGATCCCGATCCCCTTTAGTGAGCACCGTATTGTGGCTATCTGCAAAGGGTTCTTATCCGCTGCTAATTGGCAGGCAGCGTTTTCTAGTGGGCGTTACGCTGTTCGTGTAAATATAAAAATGGTATAAATAAATATTACTTATTCGCCCTTATCAACTGCGTGGGCAGCAGCTGGCTGGCAAAATGCTGGCAAAATCAAAAGCGTGGGTGCCACACTGTTGCCGCTCTGGAAAAATAGAATCCAAAGCTGGCAAATCGCGGGGCGTGCATCAGGGGCATGCAACTTCGATCTGCGATGCGAGCGTCAGTGTTGCCGCAAAAAGGGTCTCTTACCTCCTATTGCACTTTATTGACATGTTTTACTATCACCACTTGGCGAGCGTTATCTTATCGCAGCCAAAGATATCGAGTCATTCGAAGAGCAATGCCTAAGTATATGGCCACATTCCATTCGAGGTTAAAAGCGCAGACATGAAACAATTTCCAGGGCACCTTCTACTCTAGCTATAAAACAGCCAAGTGACCAACACTGGCAGGACTCTGACTTTCCCACTTCCTCGGCTGTTTAAATTTAAATTTAAATTTGATTTTAAATTAGCCGCTGCCGCGTCTGCCAGCAGCACCAGAAAAAAGGGTTGGGAACTGCGAGGAAAGGGCCACGAAGGGGTTAAGAATTGCCAACCACTGTGCAGTTCTACCAACAAATAATTATAATAATTCTAGAATAGTTATTCCAGTATCTTTTTCGTTCTACTCACCAAACGAGAAATATTAATTGAACATTTTTCCCTCTTTTCTTCCAGGTATGTACTGCTTAACCCATTAGCTGCAGCTGTGATTAATTAAGCCACAAAATGTTGGGATATCTCATTGTGAGTTCGATAACAATGCGGTGCATGGAAAACAAACAGAAAGCGAATGCCAGAATGACAGAATGACAGAATGCCAGAATGACAGACTCCACTGACAGTTTGCATTTAAATGTCAATCAGGACCACACAAAATACGCACAAGGGGTACAAAGAACAAAAAAAAAAAAAAAAAAAAAAACTGACAGAAACGTGGACATTTGAAGACATACACGTTTATTTTTCGAGTGCGGGTGGTGCTGCTTTTGGTGGTTGCGGTGTTGGTGGTGGTGGTTTCATTAAGTCAGCCGCCTAATGCGATTTTGACAAATAAATTCATCAACACTTCCGCTGACAACTGGCAGATGAGGCAGCCACACAGCAGCAACTGCTGCAAGTCCAACTGCAACATACATAAATTGCAACTGCAACAGAAATTGCAACTGCAACTGCACGCGAAAAATATTCACTGCACAGTGTGAAAAACACTGCGGAAACTTAATCGCATACTGAGCCCAATACTGAGTGCATGTTGCAGTTGTAGAAATACTTTTGAAAGGTGCACAGCATAGCCCATTTGTTCTCAGTGTTCAACTTCTGCAAAATGTTAACAACGGCAGCAACAGCCAAACGCATTTGAAATTCAAATTTGAGCACATTTAACGAGCATTCACTTGGACAGCAAAGCAGTTGTAGTTGCGTTTGAGTGGTTTTAGTTGGCTGACTAGCTGGGTGGATGGGTGGCTGGGCGGCTGAGGGGGTGCTTCCCCCAGGGGTGGGGGCGGGTGGTGCAGTGGATTAGCAGCTGCCCGCCTGCCATGTCCACGCTCATCAGGCTGACAACTCTGGCAGAGCGATAAATTTGCCAAGCACCCACCGTGCAACAGCACCACTGCACCACTGCACCACTGCACCACTGAGCCACCAAGTCACAGCAAAGCCACCAAGTCTGCACCACCGTGCTCAAGTTCTCGGGAACTTCGGCGGCCAGAGAATACACAAAGTTAATTGAGCATGCAAGGCGATCAGATTCCACAGTGACAAAAATGCATTGCACTTAAAGAACTAATCTTATATTATAAAATAATTTTTTTATTCCTTAATTTCCCAGAAATGCATACATTTGCTACCAAGTTTGTTGAAAAAAATTCCTCGAAATATGTATGTAATATATGTAATATACATATGTAAATTATTATTGTTTGAAACACGGAAAAATTTAAGAACCTATATTTTATTATAAAATAAGCTTTTTATTTCTTAATATCCCAGAAATTCATACATTTGCTACCAAGTTTGTTTAAAATTCCTCGAAATATGTATGTAAATTAATTATGTTTCAAACATGGAAAACTTTAAGAACTAATCTTATATTACAACATGAGCTTTTTATTTCTTAATTTCCTAGAAATGCATAGTTTGTTGTGAATTCCTCTAAATATGTATGTAATATATGTGAATTATTTATGTTTCAAACATGGAAAACTTTAAGAATTAATCTTATATTATAACATGAACCTATTCAGAAGTGAAAGACCCAATTTTCGAGATACTATTATTATTCACTGCCGATTTTTAGCCATTTCTCGTGATCCCCGTAAGTTATTAATGTAGTTTTTGTGCCCCCAATTCGCGAACTCAACAGAAATATATACCGAAACGTGGCAGTGTGCGAGGGAGAGAGCGAGAGCGAGGGAGAGAGAGAGAGAGAGAGATTGAGAGATTGAGAGAAGAGCAAGGGAGATGGCAGGAGCTGGACATGGGGCGTGCAAAAGCAGCAGAGATACATATTTGAATATCTGATTCCAGCAGTAGTATTTCAATATCCCTGTGGGCGATTCCCAGAGTTGCCAAGCGATCGCACCACAGTCACCCATAAAAGTCAACGGACCTAATGAACTTGCAAATTTGTATGACTGCTTGTGGGTCCGTCGGAATTTCGTGTTGACTTCCTCGGCTGGACTTCCTCGGAATTTGTAAGAATTCGCTTTGATTTCAGACTCACAGCTTATCGCAGTTCAAATGCGCTGACATTTTTATAGCTTTTCAGAGCTCTGAATGAAAAAAATGAAATTTCCCAAGCTAAGTACATACGTATGTATGAATGCAACTTTTTTGTTCGCTAAAGTTTCAAACAGTTCGCAATAGAAGTTCGTTGACTGTATTTATAAGTTACTAAAACCTACCTACCCACCCACAATTCGGCATTAAAGCACTCGTTTTGGCTGCTCTCGAAATGAAGGGCAACTGGTGAAGAGCAGTAATGTCGAAGGTTTTTGTAAACCAGCTGAAAAACCATCGAATTCGAAACGAACTCAAAATTGATTGCCTCCTCCGGATGCGATGAGTTCCCAATGATCGCAGCAATAATAAACGAAAGAGCCCTCGAAAATAAACAAGAACTCCGAAGGCCCATTGTATTAGGTACACTTGAGTATTCCGTCCATAAAATGGGGCGATACGGTTTAGAGTTCAATCGCAATGGGCATAACAATTATGATTACTCCAGATCCAGTGGAATTTTATATTCGTTCGTATTGCACCCACTGATAGTGACTATCGGAAAATAGAAAAATGCCCATGCCGCATGGCCCCCAAATGTTTGACCCACTTACATACAATATAGAAAACATGGGATAGTCGGAAGTATCTGGGATGCTATATGAACTGTATCTATCTACGCAACATATGTATGTGTGTTGCCCTAGCCCAATTCCATATTCGATTTACCAGATTGCACGTGCACCCAAATAAACACTGGTATTTAGTAATAGTACATGCTATGTTATTGAAAAGATGAATATTTAAATTATTCGTTCTGCTCTTGTGGCACATTATCGGTAAAACTTCATATCTGAGAAACAAATATTTGCCAGTGGTTCTTATTTGGTTGAGGTTGTTTTTTTTTGTTTGAACAGCTGCCAACGCTCTTAGGAACCTTCATCTCTCTCTTTCTTACCATTCTGTCCCTCTCACTTCCTCTTGATGGCGTTTTGGGTTTCTTCATTTTTTTTCCTGTATTAGCGATAAGAGGTTTTAAAATAATCTTGAATTTTTGCCAGGCTAAAAATGAGAATATGTTTCGTTTTGACAAAATAACTCAGATCTCATAGAGAAGTCAATCTCCAATAGAAGTATAGTATAGAATACCAAATCGAATCATGGACGATGAAAATTCCCAGAGTCAAACTGAAAGTGAGAGCGATGAGGGACCGGAAGTGGAGCCGGAACTGCCGCAGGAACTGCAGCCGGAACTGCAGCCGGAGCTGCAGTCGGAACTGGAGGCGGAGCCAGAGCTGGAGCCGGAACAAGAACCGGATGTGGAGCAGGCCAGGATCAGTTATTCCTCGGATGATCTGCGGAGCAACGAGCTGCTGAGCCTGCACGGATTTCCATCTGGCACCGATGATCAATTACTGTCCATTTTCTCGAGCTTTTGCTCGATAAGCTCATATCGCAAAAGGAAGAATGGTCTCGAGCTGAGATTCGCATCCGCGGAGCATCTGCAGCTGGGCGTTCTAATGGCCAAGCGTCTGGTGGTGGGCAACTTGCAGATCCGCTGGCATGTGGGTCGCCTGGAGGACAATCCATCCATGAATCCCAATCTTCCAAGGGAGCGAAGTTCGGCTTCGGTCGGTGGCCTTGGCGTTTTTGGTAAATTGCGAAGGGCATTCACCAACTACTTTCGTTAACTTTCGTTAACTTTCGATACTTTCTGTTAATGAACATTGCCAGTGAATCATAAATTATATTCCATATGATTCCAAAACTAATGAGATTGTAATATTTATTTGGTTTTCAGTTCAAATGGTTCATTTCTAACATAAAACATTCGTGTATTACACGCTAATCTGATATAAAATCTTATAATTGGTAGGTCCCACGATAATAGCCTCAAAACTTTAAATATTACACAATAGGGGTCCTTGGGGAAATGGTTCCCTGTGGTGGAATGAAAACGAGTGCCTTACAAACGCCATTCAAGGCCAGAAAATGAATTGTGATTTCCACCCACATAATCAATTTAATTAAGTGCGACTAAAAATCAACATGCAACGTGCAAGCCATTACGGAATACTTAATATGGAAATTTTGAAACCCAGACAACAAGTTGCTGATCACATAAGTATCTTGCAAACCCAGCCAAACCTCCCTCCCATCCCAAGCCCACCCCCTGCTGGCGCCCACATGAGGCCGAAAATGAAATGGAAATTTTTCAGAGACCGAAAAAAAAGAAAAACAAGAGAAAAATAACAATAAACCCCGCCATAAATAATATGCTCATATTGCGGACTCTTTAATTAAAACTCATTAACATAATGGCCTAAAGCAGCACTCGACTACTCGACTACTCGACTAACTGCTGCTGAATGTGACAAAAATAAAGCAATGGCAGTGGCGGCGGTGGCTTTTTGAGCGGGGGCTGGGTGCCCGGAGGGGTGGTTGCCTGCCTTCAAAGCAAATTTACTTGTCAGTGTCGACGCGTGTAATTTATGCAAATTTTATGCGCACACCACCAAAAAGCACAGCACCATAAAAAATAAGGAAAAAATACGAATTTAGCTACAGCCAGCGAAAAACTGACAAAGACGGCTCAAAAAAAAAAAAAAAAACTACAAAAAAATACAAAGAATATAAAACCATTAAACGCAAAACACGCAGAAATGTTACTGTTTTGTTTTACATTTTCGTTTTGCCGTTTTCATTTTAGTTTATGGCGGCACAATTACAATTTACAGCCCGCTTTTGTAGGCCATTGAAACAGAGTGATAACAATGCGATAGGTCTGACTTATATCATCGATCATGCGGCATTTTCTATATCTTATCAAATAATTCGTAATACTACCTACTCGAATGTTGAGTGCAGCGTGAACATGTTAAAGAAGACTTAAGAACTTGTAATTTAGAAAACAGTGTTTCCTCAATACAACTTTTTATTGAGAATGTCGTATGTTTTTGAAAGTTATGTAACTATTACATATACATATGTGCAACCTCTGGACTGCGTGCATAATGATGCTTTATCTAGGGTTCACTGTACTTAAATGGGCAGCAACAAAAATTATGTCAAAATATGGGCTTATATCGTTTCTACAATCGTTTCCCATCCCTTTCTATCGCTCCCCATCTCTCTTCCACCTGGCATCATTCGCCGTGTGTGGCCATGTCAGTCGCTCTCACTCACTCCACTGCACTTTCCCCCTCTCTCTCTCTCATAATTCTTTCAAATTCAAATCCAAAGCCAGACAATAACAACACTAAATTATGAAGGAGAAGACTGCAGTCCTGCTCTCTCGCAGCTCAGCGGAATACACTGGAAGATATGAAAGGGAAATCTTTTTACATTAACAAAAGTATTTTTATTAGGTGTAAGGAGTTAGGTAATCAACTTTACCTACAAAAGACATTAACTACTTTATATGCTCAAACACCACTGCATACACTGTATAATCATCATTTTTCTCAGTGTCCTTGTGGCTTTCGTTCCTCTTCATCTGTTGCTGTTTGTAATTTACCTGCCAGTCAGTTGTTTGTTTACCCTTGCCGGCATTTCCCTCTTCACTGGCCATCGCTCACCTTTTCCCCTGGTCCTTGTCCCTCCTACTTGGCCTACTCCCTTATTGTACACTGAACAAAAAATATCCCAATTAAGAGCCAATGTTAACTTTAGACTGAGTGCAAAACATCTGCGGAACACATATGTATAAATAATTTGACAAGAAGAATTGCTGCTCGCTTTAATGCACATATATTTTGCAACAATATATCGCATTATAAAACACTATAGATTTTCTTTCGGTGTGGACCCTTCTTCAGTTGCCTTCCACTTAGCGACCGCTATTAAACGCCATTGTCTCCAAGCCTTCTTCGCCTGTTCTTCAGATTCTTCTGGATATGTTGATATGCACGTATGTACTCGTATACATATGCGTATGCGTGTATTTGTTTATGGCGCGGCTTCGCCTTTGTCATGAAAGGATAATAAAAAACGAAATTATGTTTAAATATGGTCATCCCCCTCGGCATCTCCGTGCCCCCCTCTCCTCTCACTCTCTTTTGGGGCAAAGGCGTGTTAACATTTTTATTACCGCCAAGTCAGTTCCCATAAATGTGCCACACAACACTCGAACAAATAGAAAGATATAGGAACTTGGAAACCGACTTTTAGCCAACCCTGACCAAAAAGCATGGATGTGTTTTGGCTTGGCATGGTATTATATTTATTCAATTGTTTCAGGATTTTTAGCTCTCATGACAACGGCTTAATCACGAACCCTTAATAGATCATGGCCAATGGGTTACCATCTTCGATGACAAGAAACACACTGTTATCTCTAGACTTCCTAAAGGTCCATATCGCGAACAGTTCGAAATTAATTGGATTGCCTTCATTAACCGGCAAGCGATATTTATACTTCGGCTTACCAAATTAATCAAGCTCTCTACTCTTTCTGCCTTTTGAACAACTCTTGATATCTACTTGGCCTGAAGCAACGACAATTTGTTTACTAACAATTTATGAGCGAAGCAAGCAAAAGTCACAAAGACGGAGGCGAAGCTGTACAGTCAAGCTTCAATAAGACATATTACATTGTAATAGAGTAACATAGTGCCGCAATGATCTATCAAAGAATGTGTTAGGTCTTCTCATTACAGACGATATGTTCTGTCAAATGTTTGACTTGCTTCAGTTGTTTCAGTTGACGCTAGCGAGCGATGACTGTAGAGATGAATTCAGGCCTGAGGCTGCGCATGCGCATTTGCCAGAGACAAATTCCCGATCGCTGATCCAACCGCTTGACCTTGCCATCAATTCTCATAATGGAAATGGCTTGCCAGTTGGGGGAAATGGAAATGGAAATGAAACCGCTGGGCCGCTTTCCCAACAACACCAGCAACAACAACAACAACAAAAGCAACGTCAAAATCCAAATACAAAACGCGATAAGCTGCAAAGCCGCAGGCCAATTTGTGCTACTTGGGTTACGTTGATGGTTAAAGGGTATGTGGAGCCCAGAGTTGCACTGAGAGAAAATATATTCACGAATAAAATGTACAAAAAATCTGAAATAATTAACTTGGAAAGATTTGTACAAGCTTTTTCAGCCTTGAAATGAACCTTTTTACGAATGCCCCACGTTGGGCGCCAGTTAAGTTACCCAGCCCAGCTTAGCTCTCATTTTTCTCTGTGCAATTGGGCAAATGTATCGATGGCGGGTCTATGGCTTGGTTCGATGGGTAGCTGGGTAGGCGATTAAGCGGGCTACCGCGGCAATTTAACGCTCCAGTAGCCACACACCCACACACACAGATACGAACCATATATGTAGATCAGCGAGATATACATATGTATGCATGTATATGCGAACAAACATCTGCATTTGTGTTGACCCACAATTAATCTGAGCCGCACGGCTGCGAACAACACACGAATTTTGGGCAGACTTATCAGTTAGCAGTTAGGCCCATCGGGGCTGCATTTCCTGTATCAATTTCCCATACGGCTGGCCAAATTAACGAGCCATGAGCGATGACCCAATCGAATGTGGAACTAGGTTGGTCCAACGAAATGCGCAGCTTGCTCATTTTCCCAGAGCGCTTTTTTAGGCCTTACCCCAATTTAAGTTCGGTTTCATTTAGCCGCTCATAATTAAGTACGAGTTTTTCGATGAATATCAATGATCAGTATTATTATTATAATTTGGTCAATTTTGTAGTACAGATGTAGTGGCATGGATACTTTGCAATAAAGGCAATATATTCTAAACAAACTTCATTCGACGATGTGCTAACAACTAAGACACGATTTTAGCAGTTTTAATGGTCAAACGGTTTATTTCTTCTAGCAATAGCGTTATGGTGGCGTTTTCCAGAGTATACTTAAGTTTTGCTCGGCCACCTTTTTGTACCCGTAACTCGTAGAGTAAAAGGGTATACTAGATTCGTTGAAAGGTATGTAAATGGCAGAAAGAAGCGTTTCCGACCATATATATGTATATATTCTTGATCAGGATCAATATCCGAGTCGAACTGGACAAGTCCGTCCGTCCGTCTGTCTGTCCGTATGAAAGCTATAAAGTTGAGATTAAGCCCACAAACCGAACAAAACTGTCACGCCCACACTTTTGTAAAATTTTTAAGTTTATTTTCATTTGCACTTAAACTAGCTGAGTAACGGGTATCTGATAGTCGGGGAACTCGACTATAGCATTCTATCTTGCTTTTTTTTTTGTTTTTTTGGAAGTCACCGCACTTATTGGCGGCGCCATCGAAGGCGTCATCAACTTGGCCAGATCCCCACTTCGGCTATTTTCGGCGTCTTGTTCTGCGATTTAATGGACACACTATGTTCTTGACCAGCGGCGGAAGCGCGTGCCTGCCTGCCATTATGGATTTAGATTTGGATTTGGATTTGGCTTTGTGCAAATTGAAACATCCACGGATGTTAGCTAATGGGGTCCGATATCTATAAGCACACTGCACATCAATATAAGGGAAAACAAATGATTAACAGCCCCCCAAAACACATAAAAAACAAAAAACAAAAACCAAAAAACAAAAAACTGAAGAGAACCCTTGAGGGCTTTGGTTTCCCTACGATTTTGGGCATGACTTCATTCAGACAAGAAATCTTCGCGCATTTTTTTTTTTTTTTTTTGGACACGCGCGTCACGGCGACACCTTGACATGCCACGCCCCCCAGCACATCGCCATCACCGCCCAGAGAATGAATGACTTAACCAAATGCCATCAAATTATGCGCGTTCGGCGACTGCCCGTCTTGAATTTTAAGCCATCACCATCATCACGACCCCTCCACATATGAAATACTCCCCAAGAAATTGAAAGAAAACCGAAACATCGAAACACCGAAAACCCAAAAACCGACAAATTTATTGAATTATGTTTTTCGCTGTTGTTTGTCGGATGTATTTTGTAGTTTCTGAAGTGACAAATCTTTCGGGTTATTGGGTTGGGTTAGGTTACGTTGCGTTGCGTTGTGTTGAGGGATCCGCTGATGGAAGGTCACATATTCGGGTATACTGCCGAATGGATTCGGATTCGGATTATATGCAGCGGAATAATGAGTGGGGGTGATGAAAAGGAGTGGCATGCATATAGGATGGAGTTGGTGGGGATCATACGAAATCAGATGCCTTAAAATGTTTGGGAACGAAATATGAGGAATGAGTGCCCAAAATAAGTCCTACAGTTGCACAAAACTCACAAACTGGATGGATATAAGCAGAGGAGAACTTTTAATGTAATAATAGTAATGATAATATTGAAGCGCAGAACATGATATAACCTATAACCACAAACGCGGCATGTGTATCTATACAATATTGTATCTTAAAGGCCTCACTCTTTTTTTTATATTTTCCTACTTCTATTATCCAAATTCCCTGCGTTTCCCCCCCTGCCAAAACCTACAAAGCTGATGGATGACTTTGACATTGAGCCCGTGGTGCGAGTGTCAATCGTCATCGCGGACTTGTCGACTTAATGCGCAAATTGAATTAGGCAATGGTAATTCAGTTGCTTCTGTTGCTATTGTCCACAGGCTTTTCGTATACGTAATTTGATTTTGGTTGCCTTTGGCTGTCAGGCTTAGGGGCTCCCAAGCCCCAAGCCCAAACCCATACCCAAGCCCGAATCCAAATGTGGGCAACCGACAATGGACAATCGCATTCCAATTTGACGCAAATGCTGCAAATGCTGCAAATGCCGGCGATTTAACACACAGCCTCTCCTCGAAAATCCGCTGTAGTACGTACGTATGTATGTATGTGGCATTTCCGTGGACTTTTCAAGACAGCTGCAGGTAAACGACACCGCATGTCGCCTATCTTCGATTCCGATCGGACAGGTAACCAGAGTTCAGGTAGTGAAGATTGCCGGCGGGGAACTCATCCTTCTCTGATAACTTCATCCTGCCGCAGCAGGAAGTATCCTGCGAAGCACGCATCCCACTCCCCGGCGATTCACCCTTGAAAATACAATATATTCATTGGAAAGTATAGAGACGGACGTGACTAACTGCGATTGGCCTACGGGCATACGCACTCCTACGTGTAATTAGGCCCGAATAACATCACCTGGTGACTGCTCACTGAAAACAGTAAGCGCCAACAAAATATGTTTTCAAGTTTTATATCAACATCTTTTTCGGGTTCGCATTTAATCAGTAGCAATCTTACGTAAGGGTTTTTTCCGAGTTAACCAGTCCATACCGAGTGCGAAATCGGAACGGAATCCGAAGGCCGGAAACAGATCGATCCTAGAAGAGGGTGCTCTCGCAGACAGACGAGACTTCCCAATCATACTCGCATACACCATCGTTGTCCCCAGCAGATCCATACACCGCCCAGAGAGTGAAGGGGTGTGGGATGTATTGGGAGGGTTCACAGGGGTCACTGGGAGACGAAAATGAATTGAATTTCTGTGGCTGGCTTGGGGCAGACGAATGATAATAAATAAATATGCTGAGGAGTGGAGTCCGCCGATGCTGCACCACTTAAAGATATGATATTGGGGATTGGGCGAGGGCGAGGGCGATGGCGATGGCGATGGCAAACACTTGGGAACACTTGTGATAATCATGACTAATAAGATACACAAACATCGGAGCGACTGGGAGCAACTGAAAAATACGAAAGACGAAAGACGAAAAAGAAGGCAAACACAGCTGGACGAGACAACAAAGTACTCACAATTCTGGCAAATGCAATTCGGGGAGTTCCTTCTGTGGATGGGGGTTACGAAAATAAGTCGGTGGATAAGCTCATTTGGATGGAAACCGAAATCGAAGGGTGAGCAAGTGGAAAACGAGCTGAGGAAGGGGGGAAAATACATAAAAATAACTATTTAACTTCAGTACAACAGCTTTAAATATATAAGGAATTTTCAAGTCTCAGGAGTGGATATAAAGGAGTTGTATTTTATTTTCAATTTCAATTTCAATTTGATCAATTTGATCTTTTCAATTTGATCATATAAAGACAGCTAGCTTATTCATACGACAGCGGTTTCTAAAATAAACTCATAGTTTTATTATAGAGAACAACTTGCCTACGCTTAATAATTTAATAACCCCACCCTTTTCCACAAATAATAATTGCATTTTTTTATTCGAGTCAAGAAATCAAGCGATCTCCTTTCTTTCGCCTTTCGCCTTTCGCCCTTCTTCGTTTTTTATTCAATCAAACAATCAAAACTCTTACAAGAGCCTCTCTTCAGCTGCGGGTGGTGGGTGGAGTGGGTTGAATGAATGGATTCATTAGATTCACAGGGGAATTGGTTGTAGTGGAGCCACTTGAAAGGGTTTTCGAGAGCTCGGCAATTGAGGCGACACGCGCGACGCCTCAAAGCGGCAATTAATGTTCAAATTTAATTAAACGCATTCTAAGTCGTCGTCGCCAGTGCACTTCATCATTCCCCCTCCCCGGATGCACTATACTCCCCAGATCCAGAGCCAGATACAAGCTACAGACCCCGATCCAGACCAAGATCCACCACCAAAAGCTAGGGCTAGCTAGGGTTCAGCGTCATCGGATTTTAATTGCAGGCGGGTCGGCAAGTAGAGCAGTTTCTACACTGAGACAAATCAAGCAACACACAAATATAAGAACAATGCAATATATTTTCTGCTACAGCTATTGTTTTTTTAGATATTTGTAAAGCCATATAAATATACGAGTTTGATGATTAGATTTCGAAATACGTGTGTAAGCATAGTCTTTTTCATTTATTGGTATTTCTCGAAAGGCACTTGGTGTTTTTTGCCAGTCGAATTATTTGTTCGATTCCACGATACTTGAGGGGGGATCCAATCCCCATCCTAAGCCTCCTTTTGCACCCCGATTCCCTTGACCAGCCCGCTAATTGATAAGCTAAGTGGCAAGTGCCATAAAAAAATAGAAACCAACTCGCGCCACAGTCCAGAAAAAATCAAATAGCTTCGTTTTCCAACTCCAACCGCCAGCCGCCCACTTCCCATGCCGCCATCTCCACGAAATCGAAATTCCAGCTAGATCATTAGGGCTGTTTTATGGACTCCGGGCCATGTCAAAAGATTTACAGCCAGCCGCGCTTGGTGACCAGATTTATGTGACTCGTGTTTTATTTCCCTTGCCACTTGGTGCCTATCACCTTTGGAAAAATGCAGGCACCTGCTAAATGAGCCACAGCCACAGCCACAGCAGCAGTCCAAACAAACCAGGAAAAACTATTTTGAAGGGACGACATTGGACCGGGTCAACAGCAGAGCAAAGCTGGTCATAAAACCGACGGAAATGAGGCAGGTTCAGGTCAGGTCGGCGCGTCTGGACTTAACGTCTTCTCTACTTTTCGGTTGGTCTGTTGCAATCCGAGTGTCAGCGTTAATGACCACAAGACAAACACGTGAAAAATATGGGAATTGAAGGAGAGAGCCGGTCTTAGCCCGGCTCAAAACTCGGACTGGGTCTTGATCTAGTTTTCTTACCTCATTTGTGACTATGTCTTTGGAGGCAAAGTTGACGGCGAACAGGTTTCTTAATTTCATTCCCCGTAAAACTAAACTTTAACATAGTTTTCGGAAAATGTCGAAACTTAGAGGAGTTAATATACACGTAATATAATAATATAATATAATATAAAGCTGGGTGGTACAAATTTCATGTTCACATCCAATAAGTCCCATTTACATTTAGTTCACTTCAAATGTTCAATAGCTCCATCACTTTGCTGCAATCATCATCGCAATAGATAGGTCAATGATAGATTGGTTTTTACTAGTGTCAACCTCAGTTCTGAAAGTGTATCGCCAGACATAACGCGATAGTTATAATATACCATCGGTTTTTTTAGTCCCCTAAGCACTCTTAACTTTATAACGCAGAAATTCGGGATATTTTTGGTGTTTTAAAGACCGCCAATCGGGCAAATGCGTCAATTGTGAGGCGACAAAAGCGATAACTTGCAGCACGCCCATAAGCAGCGGCTCCTTCTCCTTCCTCTTATTTTTTTATTATTTTTTTTAATTTTGCACCACCCACAACAACCACTCCCAGAACCACCCCCGCTGCACCCCTGCCACCCATCGCAATCATGGGCAATTTGGCCACCAGTTTTGCCTTCGGGCACTTAAAGATTTCTTTTATTTTCGATTTTTCTTTCGGGTTTTTCTGTTGATGTTGCTGCTGTGACGGTTGATGGCTGAGGTTTGGTGCACAGCGGAAAATACCATCAAGATTATGGATTTCTGGGCTCAAGTGCTACTGAAACCAAAAAGGAATTATTATTGAGTACAATACCTTCTTAAGCAGGGGAGACTTTCATAATAAACTTCCACCTGAGATGATGTTTACAAAATGTCCGAGTTCGAGTCCAGCCGCTCAGCAAAATATATTGAACTTTAAATTGAAAATCGTACATTTTCTTTCTTTTTCTTTAATAATTTTACTTTCTGTTTTTTTTTGTATTGTTTTCTGTGTCTCTCGCTTTTGATGGTGTGTGTGTGTGTGTGTGCGTGTGGTGTGTGTAGGTGCCATTTAATGGCCGCCATAAACCCAATCCTCGCCTTCGTGTTTTGTAGTTGTCGTACATGCAATTTCAGCTGTTGTTGTCGCAGAAGTGGCAGTTGTTGTTGCGGCGGTTGTTGCAAGTTGCTGCTGCCGCTACTATTGTTGTTGTTGCTGCCGATTATGGCTGAGCTTACGGCTTCAGGATAATGAACATTCATGTTAAACACGTTAAGCGAGCGAGCGTGGGTGCTTTTTTTTGTTTCTTTCTTTACCTTTTGCTAAATTTTGTTCCCAAGTTTTTTGTTTTTGTTTTCTCCAAGTCAAGCCGCCCCCTTTTCGTGGCCCTACTTTGTTGCTATTTAGCGTGTTTTCTTTTGCCGTGTTTTCACTTGATTTTGGCGACGTTTTGTGTCGGAGAAATGTCTTTCTTCTCGTGGGGTTCATGCATTTGCAATTAGACTTGGTATGGTATTTAACTAGCATCTCTTTTACATATCAACCTGCTTCAATTTCAACATTGAACACATTTCTTACACATTAACCCCAGTTTTAGCCCCTTAAGCTTGAAGTTATTGCACCTTTTTTACCACCCATTTTCTAACAATATCCTGCTGGCGATTTAGCTACTCCTTGGCAATTTGCCTGCTCATTAGCGAAATCTTTCGTGCAGACGCGCCCAAGTCCCTGAAGACCCCTCTCAAGACCCCCTTACAAATCTACACCCGCCCATTGCACACGTTTATCGCCCAAAGTAATTACATTTTGGCAGGGCCAAGCCCCCAAAACAAAAAATAAAACCCAAAGAGCCAACTGAAGTGCATTGAACCAAGTCGCAATTGTCGCTCACTCTGAGTCTGAGTTGAACCCACCTACAAATCGATTACCAGTCGGAGCCGAAATGCCGACCCGCACTTAGGCGATATCCATGACTATATGTACATACATATGTAGGTATGTGCAACTATAACCCAGCAGATCCGAGGTGCGACTGACCGCAGATCGCTTGTCTTGGGCGGTTTTTGTGGTTGGATCAGCTTACCAAGTGGGTAAGTTTAAGTATATGCACAGGGAAAATATTTAAATTCTGCTATTTCTCACTTGAACGGAAATCAGAAATACCATGCTAGTGTTAAAGTCTACAAATGCTTGCTAAAGAAAAATACCCGAGGTGAAAAGGTGCAAAAGTACATAAAGTCTGGCATGGATAACAGATGGAATGTGGGTTTTATGATGATTATGAGTGTTTTTGGAACATATTGAAGACTTTTGCGATAGAAATTTGTCAGGATTATTTATTTTTCCCTTCTTGTTTTTCAGTGTTTTAGTGGGAGCTCCACTCGATCGCAATCGACAGCCGAACACCAACCACTCTGGCGCCCTCTGGCGGTGTCCAATGACACAACGTTTCGATGACTGTGAACAAGTGATCACCGATGGCCGGCGATGTAAGTGAATCGTATCCGTGATGGATGGCAACTAACTAGGTTCTTTAGGAATAAAATGTTTATTATAAATATAGATATGTTCACTTCTTAAGTTTCTAGGTTCTTATGATTAGTATAAGTCAAAGTAAGTCGATAACTCCTAACCCAGTTTTGGTATCTATACCCCTTTTCTATTCTATTTTCTACCTAAGCCTGTATAAACATCCTTTCATTGGTGGAGGTTTATCTCGTGCCAGTCTTAGTAATCATACATATAATATAGATATAGTCATAGTTGTAGATACCGAATCCCGCTCCCAATTGCCTAGTGACTAACCGGAGTGCCAAAGGGTCAGCGGATCAACCGGGCCCTTCACCTAATCGATTCGCATTTTCAGTTTACCCCAATTATTTTTTGGATACCTATTTAGTCTGCGAGTTGTACATAAAAGATTGCCAAATGCTGTATAGAGATCTGTGACTAAACGTATCTAACATTTAAAACTCTATTGTTAATAGTTTTAAGTAGGAAAGAATGCTGTGATCGATAAAAAGGGGACATTGCAAGCGATTAATTCGATCAGTCATTGGAAATGAAATTGAAATTGTCTCTAAATCAATGGGGCTACCAAAAATATTGTGGTGAATACTCCACTCCGCACATTAAAAAGCATTTTATCGATCACATGTTGAATCGTACGATTATTTTTGCCAGTGAATATTCCTTGAATCGCTCATTCACGTGATGAGCACTCACTATTATTACTCGTATATACTCGTATTATCCACTAGTACCTACTGTATAGATATCGTTTTTTGTTCTAGCATCTTATTTAAAATATATAAAACACAAATACTGATATCGAAAAATACATTTAATATAATTTTAATTGATTTGATCTTTCTTTCTCTTTTTTCTTTCTTATGTTTTAATTTTTTGTGCTCTCCCTTTTACCGATTTGGTTCCGCCAAAATCCAAATTCGTATTCGGTGCGCATAACTGGGAAATTCATTTGTTACCGTGCCTCAACCTGAAATCCTAACCCGCCCAACTCCAACTATCCAAAAATACTGACAAATCTTTTCGATATTTGCCCTTCGATAAATCGAACGAACGAATCCCTTAGCAAACGGAGCATATGATATGTGTAAGTGGTTTTGGGTGCTTTAATTGTTGTCTTGCCCACCAAAAACCGATCCCTAATACCACCCGATTCCCAATCAAGGATCGCGCATCTCATCGCAACCGCTAACACCCATTCGGTATTCGATCGACCCATATATACATAAATATATATACATTTATGTATAACCAGTTTGCCGTAATCGGTTTTCATACCTTTGGTTTGCGCTTTGATACGTTCACCTACTAATTTGAATTTGAATTTGAGTTGAATTAACCCCGGCATTTATCATACTTTCGATTCAGTGCACCCATTCACTCCCAGCCCCAAAATTAAATAAATCGCTAATACACACGTATACATTTTGCAAATCTGGAATATCTGCGATCACCGAATGTACAGTCACGCACGCATGGCTATGACCGCCATTTTGCTTCCCTCTCACTCTTACCTTTACTTTTACTGACCTACCACGCATGCGCGCACTAATTGCCATCAGATATTATGTATATAACTTTGAAACGTATCTAAAACTACACATCGAGTTGTACAAATGCGCATTTTAATATTGGAATATACATATACTCACTTTTTGAATGCAATGTCTATATCTATCATACAAATATCAAAAAACAAACCTAGTATACAGTCTGTATATTTAACTATTAATAAGTTTTTATGAATTTCACGTGATAAATTTATTATTTAATGAAAAACATTTGGAAATCTTCAGTGGTTACATCATTGCAAATTTGTTTTTGGTGACAATCATCACATCTGTTATTCCAAACCCCCCCAGTCCCCTCAAAATTTGAAATATATTTACCATAATTACCCATGTTATCCAGTTCAGCTACAAATATTTTTCAACAAATATATGAAAGCAATTCTGAATAGTTGTGTTCGGGGCCATTTGCACGCTTCGATTCCAGCGACAACTTCATTATCGGCGTCACATGTCAACCATTTCCTTCAGCATGCACCAACTGATTCTCGGAATTTTCACCCAATACCAGTGGGGAAAAATGGGGAAGGGGGGCTCCTTGAAAAATCCCAAAGCCCCATAAACGCGGCTTAACATTTTCGGCGGCTTCAATTGGCGACTCATTTAGCGCTAATTATATAGCCATGGCAGCTGGTTTCCTCAACTCTACACCCTTGTAGAGGGTGTCATATGATTATCCAGAAATTCGCAATTCTATATACAAACTTGAACAAATTCTCTATGTGAGTTTTCTGTCTAATGATACCATTTTATATAGTTTTTGGAGCCGATTTCTCTGTTGGGACTATGTTATTTATTGGTATACGTATTCAAGTGCTCAAATATGTAGTATAAGTTGACTGAAAGAGTATTTAGTATTTGCATATGCACATTTGCGCTTTTGCCCTGCTGGGTGCTTATAACCCCCTCCGCCAGCCGAGTGTTAACATGGAACTGGGTCGTCTGCATTATTTTGAACGTTACTGTGACCGGGTTTCCACTGCCGCTTCTTCTTTCCCCTGCGGCTCCCTTCTTCTTCTTCGCTCTTTTGGCAATCAGAGCGTGGCAGTTTCAAAAGAAGAAGAAGAAACGTCTAATAAAAATTCCAAAAAACCTACTAGAGCTAAAGAAGTGGGCTTTGCCAACGGCGCCGCCTCAGAACGTGACAAATTTCTCAAACTATGAGCACAGCAAAAAAAATACCAAGACAAAGTGCAGAGCATTAGGATGCACAGGGAAAAAGTCTTGGACCCAACTCTCTTACAGACAATCAGAATGGTCTGAATCAATCTGCAGAATCGTCTGCACTTTTAAGAATTTGGTAGAAAATCGTTACCGTCCCAAAGCTAAAGTAAAAAAAGAAATGCTCGATTTTGATTACTATTGCATAAATTAGTTGTATAATTATAGTTTTGTTCGCTGTGTACGTTGAAAGGCAAAACAAATGTTGGCTGGGGCATAAAAATAACTGCAAGTTGTAAAAGTAAAGCGAATTCTTGAGCGAAAATAGCGCGGATTTTTTCGGTGGGCGAAATAGCGGGGCGGTCACTAAAACGCGGTCCTTAGGATGAGGTTTTATTTGCATTGCTGCACATTAACCATAACCCCCCGTTTTCCACCCCATCACCTTCAGAAAACTGAATTCTTTTCGAGTCAGCCCAATGTCAGAAACGCAGAAGAGGGGCAAATTGATGAGAAGAATGTGTAGAAAGGGGAGAAGAAAGAAACTGGGTTAATTTTTGTTTTTTTTTATTATATAATATTTATTAAGTGACGAATCCGTACATCATAATATTGTGTCTTAGCATCACAGGGTGGAGAAATATTCTTAAGAATTACCAAACACTATATCAAAATAAGGGAAGTAGGAACTGGGTTAATTAAAATATATTTTGATTTAACTTGCTGTTGCACATTAATGCAAAAATGCTACACTCTTTTTTAAGATGGCATTAAAGTACAATATTAGAGAACTAGGAAAACGGCAATGGAATATTTTTCAGTGCACTGCAACTCCTCTGTCTATCTCTCTTCCTCTTGCAAGTGTACAAATCATTTATAATATTTCAACACTTTGATGCTTTAAAATGCATTCTAAATCAATTTCGTTCGGCTCTCTCTTTTGCGGCTGCGCTTTCCACTTTTGTTTTGCCGCTCTTTTGCTTCGTTTCATGCTTCGTTTAATCAACAATTTTTTGTTTACCCCACACTCTACTTTTTTCCTTTTGTGCAACATGCCGCCAGCATTTAATAAAAAATGGGAAATAATCAAAAAACATGTTGCCCGAAAATCAGCTGTAAATAATTGAAATCTTCGGAGTCGCTTGAAATTTGCATTTATATTATCACTTTTGTTTTAATTTTGATATTCCCTTCCAGTTAAAAATCGGGGTGGACCAACAAATATAACACAAAATTCGGCTTATAGTGCCATAAATAGTACTATCACTAAAGGAATCATCATGAAAATAATCGATATTTCTTGAATAAACCTACATATTAGTAACATACCATTCATAGATTTCATTCTGCAATATGTATTCATTATTTAAAAATTTGATCATAAAAATTAAAGGAAACGAAACATCATTGTGTATGTGGTGTTATCCGAAAGAAATGTGTTGTTTTTATCTGCGAGCAGTAAAAATTCAATTTAAACGTCATTATACGTTATACATACATACGTGTACGTGGCGCTTGTGTACTAATTAGATTTTCATGCAAAAATTAGCTTACAACCAACGGTTTGAAACATTTGAAATATTTTTCCTACTAAGGTCCACCCTACTGTACAGATGTGTGTACATACATATGTAAATTTGTGAATGATTACTGTTGTTCTTACCATTTCTAAATATAGAAACTGTTGATAATGCATACTACTCGTTGTTTTAAAAAGTTACTAGTATTAGTTATAATTACCGTTGCTGTTGTTGTTGTTACTGTTATATTATCATTGTTGTTATTGCTGACATGCACACACACACACACACACACACACACACACACACACACACACACACACACACACACACACACACACACACACACACACAAACACATGTGCACAAATGTACACAATCACACACTAGATACATGTATTTTTTGGCAATTGCTAACATTGCAATTTCTCTCTGCACTCTCTTTCTCTCTCGCCACAAATTCTCGTTACTCGCTCAGACGTCGACAGCGAAGTCCTTTCACCGCCCGGCCCAGACGAAATCAAGGAGGACCAATGGATGGGCGTTACGGTGCGATCGAGTCCTCTACAGGCCAACGGATCCGGCGGAAAGGTGAGTGAGGCGCAATGGTAATCCCAACATACTTTGTTTATATCACGACCAGCCGGCTAATCTTCAGATTTAACTATTTAATTGATATTTTATTGATATAGAGCTCTTCTGATAACTATGCATATTATTGTAGGTGATCGTCTGCGCCCATCGCTATATGTACATCGTGTGGGAGAATCGTTATGGCCAGGGTCTCTGCTACCTCCTTACGAACGATCTGCAGTTCGAGGAGGTCCACGAGCCCTGTAAAGGACGACCTGTGCAAAGGTCAGTACTCCTCTCATCTGGGCTTTTAAGCTATTAGTTAAGCACTAACCAACTGTAACTCGACTAGCTCGATCATATTTCATGATCCATTGATGTACGTGTAAATCATCCCGCTGCGAGTTGTCCTAGGTCATTGCCATTGATCAGGTTGATGTAATCATACTCTTCCCTGTCTCAGTTGACATGGGTCAGTTGTTTGGTGTTGGTTTTTCCTTCCCTGGGAGGGGAGCGAAGGAAAAGTGTCAAGGTGAATTATCTCCAGCTATGAATAATGCGGGGGTGTTTCGCCCAATTAGCATGCAGTGTGTGTGTGGCAATGTGGAGAAGTGGATGGGGTGGACGAGGTGGACGAGGTTCTGGGGCTGGGAGCAGGGTCACCTCAAGTGTGACACCGATGACGTCGTTGCAGGGTATAAACGCACACTCATAAAGGTGAAATTTAATTTATTTAAATGACAGGGGCGTTTGGAAGGAGAAATATGTGGGGATTCCGCACCCACATGATGACCGAAATCAAGGAGCGGTTGGGAACGGGAGGTCAAAGGTTGCCATAAAGGGGGGATGGAAGGCCTGTCACCATTCTGAATATGCAATTTTTCATCAAGGTGAAACTCGCGTGTCCCAACTCGATTCGGGAATAAGCAGGAGGTTACAAAAAAAAAAAACAAAAACAAAATAAATATATATGGCACAAATTGCTGGAAAGAGGTTAAGCACTAGCACAACAGGCAAATGTTGACCCTGGTCATCCATTAATGTCCAACGCACAACCCCATTTGGGAATAGGCAAATGGCGGGAAAATAAAGATACGGGCGTCCAAAGAGTCCTTCTGTTGACCATGGTCATCTATTAATGTCCCGATACGGGCATAGATTAAGCCAAATGAAGATGAGCTGGGCATGTCCTTGGACTACGGTCATAAATCAGGAGTCAACTGGAGTAATTTAATGCCCAATTTAGAACCTACAGGGAATCATAGCGTTTATCCTACATTAAGGAACAGTTGTGGCTAGGTTCCTAATAATCTCAACCTCTCTGTAACCGTCAGGCAACACGAGGATTACGGACTGTGCCAGGTGGGCACATCGGCCGCCCTACTGGACGATGACACCATGGTGCTGGGTTCCCCTGGACCGTACACTTGGCGCGGGTCCATTTGGGTGACCCAGGTGGGCGGGGAGTACCTGCAGCGCGACAAGACAACCTACTACAGTGATCACACGGAGTCGCATTCGCCGGTGGACAAGTACAGCTACCTCGGTATGTCGGTGACCGGTGGTAGATTCTTTGGCCACATGTCGTATGTGGCTGGAGCTCCACGATCCGAGGGTCATGGACAGGTGGTGATCTTCGACAAGTCCACCGATAATCCGATGCCGGTGCACTCGATCCTAGATGGCGAGCAGTTTGGTTCTAGTTTTGGCTATGAACTGACCACCGCCGATGTAAACGGAGATCACAGGCCGGATTTGATAGTGGCAGCGCCTTTGTACTTCACCAAAACGGAGGGCGGAGCTGTCTACGTGTACCAGAACAATGAGGACACGTTGCCCAAGAGCTACACACTGAAGTTGACTGGACCTTTGGAAAGTCGTTTCGGCCTGGCACTGGCCAACATCGGAGATCTGAACAAGGACAACTGCGAGGATCTAGCCGTGGGAGCGCCATACGAGGGCAATGGCGCAGTCTACATCTACTTGGGGTCGAGGCAGGGTCTAAATTCCAAGCCCGCCCAGAAGATCCTAGCATCGGAATTGGGTGGCACCATGCCCAATGCTCAACCGATTCGCACCTTTGGTATCTCCATAGCCGGCAACACGGATTTAGATGATAACTCCTATCCGGATGTGGTAATCGGGGCGTTTAACTCATCGGCAGCCGTCATCCTGCTGGCCAGACCTATCATCAGCATCCAGACGAGTGTTCAGCGCGAGGAGCTGCGCAACATGGATCCCAATAGGCCCGGCTGCTTGGCCGATCCGGCCAGTAATCTCACCTGTTTCACGTTCAGAGCGTGTTGCAGCATCGATCCGTACGATGAGAAGAACAAGGAACTCCGGTTGGCATATAGCGTCGAGGCGGAAACCTTTGATCACCTGAAGAAATTCTCTCGCATCTTCTTCTTCGATCAGGACAATAAGCGGACTAATGTCCTCAGTCGCGTGGTGAAGGTGCACACGAATGGCAGGACAGAATGCCAGGCGGTCACTGGTTACATCAAGGCCAATACCCGGGATATCCAGACTCCTGTGCGCTTTCGATTGAAGTACTCGCTGGTGGAACAGCCATTAGCCGAGTCCGCTTTGGTACGCCTCAATCCGATACTGGATCAGACCCAGGCGCACGTCGATTTCGAGGGCACCTTCCAGAAGGACTGCGGCGATGATGATCTTTGCGAGAGCAACCTGGTCATCCAAGCGAAGCCGAACATTACTGAATTCTCAGGTGAGTCTATCTCATCATTATTACAGAGCCCATTATAAGCCATGATCACTCTTTTGATCATCAATTAGGCAATGCATACACACTGACCCTGGATGAGACGGAACTGGAGGTCCGCATCAATGTGAGCAATCTGGCGGATTCCGCTTACGAAGCTCAACTGTTCATAGCCCATCAGGCGGGGGTTTCATATGTGGCAACCAAGAAGCCGGTAAGTGGTTACCAGAAATTCCGTGAACTCTTCAAAGTTTCTACACCGTTTCTTTCGATTTCATCCAAACCCACAGACGAATGCCACTTGCAACAGCTTCAATACCACCCTGGTGGCATGCAGTCTTGGCAATCCCATGCTGCGCGACACCACCACATTTGTGACCATCCGATTCCAGCCCAAAGGATTGGAGCCAAGTGAGAAGACCATGCTGTTCCACATATTCGCTAATACCACCTCCAAGCTGGTGGGACGCGAACGTCCCGAGCTGGATCTTCTCGTGAATGTGGTGCGTCAGGCGAAGCTTAACTTCCGCGGTTGGGCCATACCCGAGCAGAGTTTCTACAGTGGATCGAGTGTGGCTAAATCGGTTGCCACTACTACTGTCGACGCCGAGACAGAAGGACATGGTCCAATGGGAATGGACGATGTGGGCTCCCAGGTTCATCACATGTTCACCATCTACAACGAGGGACCATCGACGGCGCCAAAAGTACAAATGGTCATCCACTGGCCGTACTCACTGAACAGTGATCCCCAGAGCGGTCGACCGGTTCAATATCTGCTCTATCTGGAGCAAGTACCCACTGTGGAAGTCAGCCAGGGCGAATGCCATGTGGCCAAGGAATATGTTAATCCGCTGAATTTGGCCAGTGGTTCTAGGGAAAATCCAGCTTTCTTAAGTGCTCCGGCCCAGATGAGAATGTTCCCCTCGCATTCGCGTCATTCGTTCAACAAGAGCTTGATCCACTCGCAGAGCAGCTACTTCTCCAGCAGCCACCTGGATGAGCATTCGGATGACTCTCGATCAAGCCGCAATCGAGTCCGTCGTGGTTTCCTAGAACGGGTGACCCGCCTGGAGAGGTTAGTGAACGATCCCGAGAGTAGCAGTGCGGCGGGACCGAATGGCAAGAAGCAGGACATCGTGGAGCTGGACTGCAACAAGGGCGCCACGAACTGCGTCCGCATCGAGTGCGATATCCTAAACATGCCCGCTATGTCCGAGGCCCAGGTGGTGGTCAAGGCACGCCTATGGAACTCGACGCTGGTCAGTGCATATCCTCGGGTGGAACGGGTCAGGATTTTCTCGACAGCCACGGCCCAAATACCCGAAAGCTATGGCGTCGAGATGTTGGATCACAATAACATAGAGGTGAGGTTTCTAAGGTAGCGAGATTGAGGATTCGTTTAAATATTATCCTTTACCAGGTGGAGACGCGGGCCTATCCGGAGTTAGGGAATCAACAGCGCGACACATCGATACCCTGGCTGATTATCATCCTGGGCATCGTGGGCGGGCTGCTCCTCCTTGCGCTGGTCACCTATGTGCTCTGGAAGGTAGGCTTCTTCAAGCGCATCCGACCCACGGATCCGACGTTAAGCGGCAATCTGGAGAAGATGAACGAGGAGAAGCCCTTCCTGGCGCCATCAACGAATACGCATCACGTTTTCTAACAAGAGGGCACCGTTGGCTGGGATCTGGTGCGCCGGCGGAGGCGTCGTCGTCGTCTAAGGCTGCGACTTTTGGTTTCCGCTCAGCCACGACATGGTTGGCGAAAAACTACGCATCAGTCCAATAACGATAATACCAACAACAACAACAACACTAACAACAACAACAACAACAACAACAGCAGCAGCAACGACAGCGATGTGGACGTACTTTCGCTGACACCACCGCCGCCACCTCTAAGCATCCTCAGCTGGGGAAACGATGGCTATTACCAAGCCAGCGCCGCCTGGTGGGGCCACCACATGTGATCAAGTGGGTCACTGAGTGGGTGGGTCATGTGGGTTGTGGTTCAATGTGCCATTTCGTTTACTTAATACAAAAGGCTATGTTCAGTTCTGTGGATGCGATCAGATGGAATTGAGAGCCGGGATTCCGTTACTGACATCAGATACATATAAATTCCAATGATTTGATTTTGGCTGCAATGTCTCGAAACCATTAAAATGTAAACAGCTAGCATTATATTTAGCTGATGTCAGTACTGAGCTTAGTTCTATTGATTTAGCTAAGTGTGAAGTGTTATTACTTATAGATTTAAGCCTTAGTTAGTCTAAGTTGTAGAGAACGACAAGAAAATTCCGAATATAGCATACATACTAAACTACTGCCAACAACAAATTAAAAGTGCCTCGAAATCGAACAGAAATTCTAATTTACTGGACACACGACTTAAAACCAAATGAAAATAAGAAAAAAAACAAAAAAAAATCGAAAGTATTAGCACAAACTTAATGCATTACTATAAATAATCAACGTAACTGAATTTTGCATACACCATGTGGGGTCGAATTGTAGTTAAATTAGTTGTAAATATAAATTCGATAGTACTAGCTTTAAATAGTAATAGTAATTATGTTCTTTAACTATTTAATATACGATCCCTTTTTTTTAAAGCATTGTTGTGTTTTGAATTTTCAGTTTGGCGGGTGTTTGAAGCGAACATGTTCGAACTAATGTTTCGTAGCAGGCAGCTTTAATACAGCTGTCTGACAAACACACTTCAAAAAATTTGTCTTTTTCGCTATCTTACAAATTTGTCTATATTAACATATATATATGCATATGCATATATAAGTATATGTATATATATGTATAAATATTTATCTATATATGTATATTATATTATATGTACATATATGTTAAGAGTATTTAATGTGTTTTTTTATTTTTATAAAGCAAAACCATATTGAGATGTGTACAACCTGCAAGCGTGGCATTAAGCGACTTATTTGTTTTTTTCTATTTATAAGAATATAGAAAAAATAGTGTTAATAAAAGTAAAATTGACACGATTCCTTAAAGCAGTTCGGGCTTTGCCAATTTAAACAATTATTGAACACAGCTAAATTTACAATATATGGTCTGCCTAAAATTTTATCGCGAATTTTCAAAAAATGCATAGTCACGTTGAGAATTCTTTAGAATTTGCTAGAGCAACCGAACAAACATTTTAATATTTCGCAAAATGTAATTTTTTTCGATCGGCCGCACCAAATGCATTATTTTTCCACCTTGTTTGGATTTTGCGATAGATACCCAGCCCAAACGTCAATATTAAAAAAAAAACAAAAAAACAACCACAGCAATACTATTCGGGGCGAATCACACTTATGAAGATTTATTTTTTACACATTTTTAAGGTGCATCTTTCTTATAAGGGCGCCCGTTTTAAAAATATACATAAGGGAATTTTAAAAATGTGTCAATGGAGTTCGCCTATTCTTAATATGTATAGCTATAGCTATTAGTGGAATCTATACAGCATCGGTTTCTTGTATTCTA
The DNA here is from genome assembly GCA_005876975.1 of Drosophila orena. NCBI lineage: Eukaryota > Metazoa > Arthropoda > Insecta > Diptera > Drosophilidae > Drosophila > Drosophila orena. The sequence goes on from VCKV01000299.1 coordinate 486,945, forward strand.
CGCTAAACTCGACATTACATTCTATACGTAGTACAAATGGATAAATAGTCGATAGTTGTTAGGCTACAGCTTTTGCTTAATCACTGTTCTTCAATCTACTGAATTTTGATGTTTGTAAACCGAGAGAGAGAGTCTTAGCTTTTCGAGTAGCCACAAGAACCACTGACCGTCCGCTCTACGGGTTGATTGTTTTGTTTTTGATTTGTTTGTTGATCAAGATGTAAGATGATGCAAATGAAAAAAAAAAAAAAAAAGTAGAGGCTCGGGCTTGGGAAATACCTGACCTAATACAGGCTTTCGGTATTTGAGGAGCGCGGCTTCTTCAGCTTCTCGAGGTTCTTAATAACTATGTCGTGCAGCGAGGAGTAGCGATTGCGCACCTCGCAAACGACCAGCCATAGGCTGAGGTACTCCTTCTCGTCCACCTCAAGGACTGCGCGCCGATAGTCATCGATGTGCGGATACTTGACCACCTTGGACACCACCTTGGCGCGCGAAAGGAAGTAGCGGGATATCTGGTCAAAAAAGGCGGCCGCCTGAGATTCTACGGATTGAATTTCGGCCAGCGTGTCCTCTTGAATGGAGACGCCAAAGTTGTTACCATCCTCGATCTTGGGTATCATAAAGGAGATCCACATCTTAAGTAGATTGGCTGCGGAAGGATACAATTCAGGTATTACTAAGGTATTCATTGAATATGTCACGTAAATGTTAGCCTAATGAGTTTTTAATTCCCATAATGTTTAAAATTCTTGGAATTCATAAAGTTTTAGGAACATTGAAGGGGTTTTTTAATAGCATACAGATCTTGCTGAGGATAGAAGTGGCTATTAACTCTTAGAATACGGTGCACTTACAATCCTCCACTAGCTTCCTGATTATGGGCTTGACGACCTTGATCATCTCGCAGAGCCGCTTGTTGCACGGTACCGAACCGGCGGGCTGTGCCAGCACTGGCTGCTCGGAAACGATGTCATCCTTGCGCTGGCGCTTGGTGGGCAGATGGTCGCCATCGTCCAACTGGTTGTCCTCGTGGTTCTTAACCAGGACTGGCGGCAGGGTCGGGATGTTGAGGTCCTGGTGCACCTCGTCAAAGTTGCGATCGTTGAACATCGGCGTGGCCAGCAGGTCGTTCAGCTGGACGATCTTCTCCGGGAACCCCTTGGTGATCAGCAGCTCTGCCTTGAGGATCAACGAGTCCTTGTACTCCTGCACCCTCGCCAATGTGTCGTTTGGCATTTTGTTAGCTATGTGGATTTCGTTCCGTGTCCGTGGAAGGCTTAGATCTTATACTGTGTCCTGTTTCCTGGCGTAGTGCCGGTTCTTCTCGTTCCTTTTCTTTTTCCCAGACTCTCTAAAATCGGCGAACTTTTAAGGTCTCGTGTCGGCGAATTGCGAAATTGGAAGCGGGAAATCCAGACTTACCGACAAAATTTGGTGCCCAAGCAACAACACACATGTGCTGTTAGAGGTGGTGGAAAAAAAAAGTCGATGTTTATCCGCTGCTATAGCAATTGCAGAAATTTCTTAGGAAAATATCGGAAATTCCGCACGGATTTAGCAGAGAAGCTTTAATAGTATTTTGTTTGCATGTTTGAAGATTGAAAATTCAGTTTTTACTTTGTTCTGTTAGTTACAATTATTGTATTATCTTAGCATTATAGTTTGCATTAATGCACTTTGTAATTGACATAGTTTATTTAAATGCAAAAGCGGAAGCGGAAGCACATTTCTTTTTTATCATATTACATTTGTTAATACATTAGTCTAAATTATTAAGAAAAATATTAAAACGCGGGCAGTACCCTATCGATAGTGCTTAACGCGTGCCATACCGATAGATTGCATTAAATGCAATAGAAAGGCTCTTGTAATACAATGTTGTAACATTTTAATTAATGCATAAGTATAATGTATAATTTAAATGTATTTGTTAATTTTAAATATAACGACCATTTCTGTTACTTTGTGTTTGCTTATTTCGTTTTGCTTTATAAATTAGAGTTACCAGATATTAACCATAATATATATCGACATGCTAATCAATAATTGCCCAAACGATGTTTTCTCGATTTTTCCATCACGAAACGATAGTGACATTGATGTTTTTCCATCTCTATCTAGTTGGCATCTCGAAGTTGCGATAGTTGGCATGTTACGTGTGTTTTCGGCTTCCTCGCATCCTTCTCGTTCTCGTTTCCTTCCTCCTTGATTCCGATTCCAAGTGTTGTTGCATCGAATGCAGTGCGTGTATTGTGCGGTGCAACAACATCCGTACAAAAGTATCTGAAGCGAAACACCGCGTGCAGCAACAACAGAGAAACACATTCATCACACGCACGCACACGCATGCAGTCATTATCGCAACAACAACAACATCTCTAACGCGTTGAGTATTGCGGAGTAAATCATTTTTTCGCTACGTTTGCTGTCTGACTGTTCTGTTCAACTGACAACTTCAAAAAAATCATAGTTTAAAAAGAATTTATATATAACTTCAAGCAAAACACCGAAAAATACAAACAAGAGCGAATAACGCGTGTGCGAGCGGTCTGTTGCTTTTTTTTTTTGTGGTTAACAACAACAACAAGCATTGGAGTGAAAAACAACCGTTAGCAATTGGGGGATCAAAATGGTAAGTTTAAGTTAGCTGGCTTTTTGTTGTTGACGCCGCTAGCATGACTTAATATAAATTTCTTTGTTGCTAAATTTTGCCATTTTCCACACTCACACACACTTTTACCCACACACACTGACACACTCGCATGCATAAAACAAAAACAAAGCGACTGCAGAAGTGGAAGAAGGAGAATAATAATGGAAAGAAGCAGCAGCAGTAGGCAACTCATTCAATAATTGTTGTATTTCATTTTCTTGCGCTTTTCGCTCTTTCCTCTTCCACCCACACGCACGCACACAATCCTCCCGCTTCATTTTATTTTGTTTTTGTTTTATCTGCAATTGTTTTATTCGGTTATTTCTAAGGACGCATTTCATTTCGCATCTTCGCGTGGCCTGGAACCATGTGTTTTTCTCTCCCTCTTATGCTCCCTCTTCTCGCTCGGCCCTCTCTTTCGCGCACACACGCTCAGTTTAATTTTGGCGTTTTTTTCTCCACCGCACACGAGTTAAACGAATTCAGTCGACAAAAGTTGCGCTAGGTTAGGGTTAAGGCCATGCGACTCAGGGGCAACATGTGGGTTAAGACCATGGGCGGGGGAGGGGACTATGGTGCATCATTATTTGAGGCTGAAAACTGTTTTTCTGGGGGCGGCACTGTTTCGAATGTTATCAAAACTATTGGCCCCACATGCCCTATTTCTTGCAAATTTTTAATTGGATACACATATGTACATACATGTACATATACATATGTATGTATTGGTATACATGTATGTAGTTGTACACTATTAGAAATTGATAGAAATATTAATATTATTATTATATTCAATAGTATAAATGTATATAAAATGTTAACAATAATATTTATTTGGTTATATTTATGGCAGCCTATAAATATTCAAGTTGTTTACAAAAGTACCTAAGCTATTTCATTGTTCGACATTATATTGCAGTCGTCGTTGCCTTGATTTGTAAAGTAAGAGTTTTGTTAAATCTACATTAGTAGATGTATTATTAGTAGGTGTATTAACACCATTTGAATTGCACATTTGCTTACCAGTTTGTAAAGCAAATAAATCTAAAATTGCGGTTTTGTAATGCAATGCGAAGACAATAACTAGAATTCCTTTCAACATTCACATTTTTGTTATTCGATTTATCCCTATCCTAATGATATTACAATACGATTTTCATTTTGTTTTCCTGATAAAAGAGTATATTTAAATTGTTTTTGGATTTATAAGTTATTATTTTTCACTTTCACTTGTTGCTCAGCGGAGACTGAAACCTCGCAGGAGTGAGGAACCTCTAGCTGATACCCAAACCATGTCTGCAATTTTCGGGGGAATCCCCGTAGAGGGGTTTTCACTGTAGAACTGCAGTTGCTGCAGCTGCAGCTCGGAAATGCATCACAGGAAATGCGAGTTGCCCCTCCCACTAGCTGCGCTGCCTTTCCTCTGCTGCAGCCAGAGCATTTCTGATTGGGGAGGGTGGGTAAGTGGTCCTACAAGCCATGTTATGTATCGCCGTTTTCGCTTTGGCCACTGCATTCCGAGTTTTTTGGCGCCTGCGCTTTTCACTTTTTCGTCGGCCTGGTCAACATCTCTGCCAACTCCTGGGTCCCTTCATTAGCTGGATCTCTCCCCATTTTTGTAACATTTTTCAGGTCTATTTTCCTTGGCCTTTGTTTGTGTCCTTTTTTGTCCGCTTTTATCAGCACCTTTTGTTTTTATTTTTTCATTCGCCAACCCTGTTGATAAGGGTTAATGTTGTGGCTGTTTATTTTTCGTAATTCATACCCTTTTTCTTTATTTTTTTTTTTGCAACAACATGTTGATGTTTCTATTTGTGTGAGTGGGTGGTTGATGGAAACACATGTTTTTGGCCAGAGATTTTCAACATTTCCCTTGTTGCAAGGTCATTCGTTTTGATTTTATTTTGTGTGTCAACAAAAATGTTGCAATCTATTAATAGGCGGAGGTGTGGATGATATATTGCAGAGTTGGGAATAATTAGGGAGTGAGAACTATGCTCTTGTTGGGGAATGCACTTGAGATGGAATAGCGGACTCGTTTTATCTTTTGAGCTTAAAAAATAATTATACATTTTCATCAAATAACGTATTTTCTATTTAAGAATTTGCATAAAATAGTAATAATAAATAATCCAACAAACAATCCTAGCCAAACAAATACAATATTATTATATTTATTAAAATTATTATTATTATATTATAAATTAAAAAAAAAATTACGTAAGCAGGGTCTTGAAAACATATTGGATAGCATGGAAGTATATCGTAGTGCCTTAGAACATTTGTTGTATAGGTGGATCATTCCAGCGAGGGTTCACTGTGCCCAATGCATCTGTTTGCCTCGGTTGGTTTTGTTTCCTTGCTTGTTTTATCCATGAGCATACAGAGGTACAAGGTATATATGGACGCATATAGCCAGCGAACGAGCCAACCAGACCCGTCGCCACCCTCCGGAGCCCTCCAGCACCCTACCCCTTCCCCAAGGACGTGCCCACATCCACAGCCACAGCAGTCTGTCTTGCTCTAATTGCTGTACATGCGCTACAGATTGCTGCTCCTCCTGCCCCCCAACTTTCGACCTGCTCCAGTCCCCCTGACCAACCCCTCGTCCGCTTTCGTCTGCCAACTGAGCCAAAACCCTGTTGTTTAAAAGGGGTTGAGGGTGGTCGGTGGGTGGGATGTGGGATGTGGGATGTGGGATGCGGGGTTTCTGAAAGCAGAGGAAGCACATGCATATTCCGCATAAAGGAGGAAACTTCGTATCTCTGCATGCCAAACATTTTGTTGCTGCTACTTCGTTTAATTTCCACATGGGGAGGTGGTGAGAAAATGCCAACCCCTTCTTCGGGCTAACGTGGAGCACTGTGGTCCGCCTGCAAGTGTTGTGATGAAAAGGAAAGGACGGAATAAACCTGAGTTTAGCAGATAGGATAGTGAATTACTGAGTTACTTTTCCAGTCTCGCGTAGATAAAAAAATGGTATTAAATATATTTATTTCAGTAAATTAAAGGATATTCTACAACAGGATATTTACAACAGAAAATTCTGAAATTAATATGTGCATAATAATAAATAATAATGAAATAATTCTAAAATGATGATACGTGTATGGCGATAAAATAATTAATTGGGACATGCTGCCACGATCTTAACCCACTGTGTCCTTCGCCAAGGGGTTGGCCTCTCGCGTTTGTTTATCGGCCTGTTTCCAGTTCCACGTTCTCCGTTCTCTGTGCTGGCTCGTCCTTTCGTCGTCCTGACCGAGGAGAGATGTTGGCCAAAAACCCACCCCATAGGGCGGTACCGTAACACCCTGCTTAACCCGTTGGTAACCCCGTTTAACCCCCGGCCCCCCTGCCGTTGGCCGTCGAAAAACTGCAGCCCAACTTTGCCTGTGCTCGATGTGCTCGTGCTCGCTGTGAAATTTCCATTTTGGGTTTGTTTTTGGTGGTATTCCAAACTGGCTGGCAAACTGGGAAAGTGGCCCGTGGCTGCTCGACAATTCCGGTCTTCGAACTCCGGCCGAGGTTTTTGGCTAGTTGGCTCCCACACGAGCATCGAGCCAGTCGCACAATTTTCCGAACTCTGAAAAATAGTGCCCATAATTGGTGAACAAAGAGGTGGTTCCAGGTTACTTGGTTGCTTAGTTAGCTGCTTGGTTGTACTCAGTATCAGATCCCGGGATCTTCCGCAGAACCACCTCATCCAACCGGCGACGCGAAGCATCTGACCGTTGGTCCTGCTTTTTTCCACCCAAAACTCTGTGAGTGTGCTTCCCTTATATATATATATATATTTTTTTTTTTTTGTATATCCCCTTCCTTGGCTTTTTATATAAATATTTTGTGCGCCCGTTTGCATTTGGGAGAATCCCCCATTTTTTTTCTTCACCCGGTGTTCGCATTTTTTTTCTCGTGCTTTTTGTGCAGTTTTTTCTAAACATTCGGGGAAGTCCCCGCACTTTAGCTCGCCCCCAAAAGTGTGCTACGAAAATAGATGCGGTTTTTCGTGCTTTTTTTGTGTCATTTTTCATCTTTGTTTTCGTTTGGCTTTCGCTGTCATCAATGTGTGTGCGTGCGTGTTGGTGTGATTTTATTTAAGTGAATCCCCTTGAACATTTGTGATATTTTTTTGAGTGCTCTCGTCATGTTTGTGTTCAGCATAAGAACTAGGAAACTATGAAAATATCGATTTATATTCGCGATGTCGTTCGTTTTCCTAATGCACTGAAAGAAATTAATTGCACAATGAACAAAATATGATGTTTTAATAAGTCTGCGTACGATGAATGCATACATACATGGCAATAAAATTTTAATGTATCTTTGGGTTCAAAATAAAATGCACTTATTTGGTATTTATGTTTAATAATCGTATTCTTATGTCAGAGTTCGTTTTTTGTTCTAAGAGATTTTTTAATATTTTTTTAATATTTTCAAATACTTTTTAACTATCAGATAATAAAACATTCACACAATTGGTCCATTACAGACATCGAAAAAACGGAAAACCCTGCTGGACGCCGATGACGACGATGATAATTTTGATGAAGACGATTCGGGCTCCGATTTCGACGATGACGAGGATCCAGATCAAATAGAAGTGCCCGGTAAGTCGTCGCATTTCGCATATTATAAGAACCTATGGAATTGCAAGCTTTAGGCTTCTGGATTGGAAGTGGGATTCATTTTAAAAGGAAGGGTGTTGGCATCGGCACGGCATGGCACGGCTCTCCTCTCGGTTTCCTATTGTTTGGACAACAATTTCATAGGTAGCCAGCCCCATTGTTGTGAGGGGGGGAGATTGTGGGCCTTAATTTTCAACTTTCATGCAGTTTTAGAACCCAGTGGGATGGGAACCTTACATAGTGTTCTGGCCACCCGAGCGGAGGGATTTTGTTCAAAAAAGGGTGGCAAGAAAGCGGGGTGATTCACAAAAAGGGGTTGGGGCGGGGATTGAGATAAAAGCGGGCAAGTGGGTGCTTTTTTGAGGCGGAGCTCCCTTGCCAGGCTGTTACTTATTCAGTTGGCATTTCAATCAACTGTGCGAGAATTTTATCCTTTTAGTTTATGAAATGGCTATGACATTCTTACAAATCTTGCTGAGATGCTGCAGAAATGTTGGGCTTATTTCAAAAATGCTTAATAGAATATATATATTAATATAGCCTCTCATGTCAATGGGTATGTGATAAGGAATGTCTAACTAAAAGTTCTCAAAACGTTAACATATTATTTATAAATACCCAAATATGTTCATTACACAAATCAACAAGTACGTGATGAAAATAATGAGGCGCACCTATTACAATTTGATTTAATTGGAAAATATTTTGTTAATTCGAAGGATTTCTCCGTCCTTTTCAATGACTAATGAGTTATGCCCACCCATGCACTTGATTTGCTATCTAACCAACGTTAATTAAAAGGCCACTCGCATTAGCCATTGAAACATTAATGAAATTACCCAAGCCCCTTCCACCTGAGACCGAAACACCGATGCACACCTGCACCTGTCCAAAAGTCGAAGGATGTACGACGTCCTGCCAAGCCTTGAGCTCTATTTGCCTCAGATCTGCTAGATATCGGCACATATATACACGATATACACGATATACACGGCTTATATATACACGTACAACGGCCTATATGGGAATTATATATGCACACATACACATATGTACGTGCCCGTATATCCGCCATTTTGGCTCACACTCTGGCATACAAGCCCGATTATATGGCCATATATAGCTGGCCAGATTCGGGAGGAGCCAACGGTTTCGTGCGTCATTAACCGTCGACTGGACATCCTGCAGTAAATTATTAAGCCCGTGAATCGAAGGGCAAGTTATGAAGTCCTTCACTGGGAAACAAGAACTCAACTAACGAACTAATATCGTCAATTATTAAGCAAGCCATATTCTGGCGGACACTCTTGTGCAACTTTAAGTTTCTTTCGAACATTTTGCGCGTGTGAAAAAGGGCCAAGTTTCCTGGCCGATGTGCCGACTATGAGAACATATATACTGAGTACTTGGTAAATAATTGAATAGCAAATGGCATTTGGAGAACATTATCAACATAGATAGAGTTTGGCTATTATTTGTATGTCTCAATGGACGACAACTTGGAATTTTGAAAAATTTGATCTACATATATACACTTTGACTGCTGTGCTGCAGTTTCGCTAATCTCCATCATATAATTATACACGTACATATAATTATCTTGTACATGACACGAAAATTCCTGTTGGCTGTATCTTTGGTTTGGTTATTTGTCGATTTCCATGTTCCACACATGCATAATGTGTTTTTGGTGGAAATGCCTCAGCCTGGGACTTGAGAGCCTTTGGAGATTTGTGGTGCACCAAGGCGCACAGAATTCGATTGGTTGCCATCATCTTGACCGCGGTGTCCATCTGGCGGAGGTTGCGGGAACTAAGGGTATTAACGCATTAGGATTCCCATTCGCATCCAGTATGCAGTCCCGTCCCCAGTATCCAGTATATAGAGGAATGTGCATCTCCATTTGCGTCTGTCCATGTGTGCTGGATGTGCACATATAATTATAATTATGTATCAACCAATTGACCTTTCCCCCCGTCGTGCGGCACATAGCCTTGCACATACTTAGATCCGCCTTATGTGCCTGCATGTTTGCTCATTAATTAGATATTTACCTTAAATGAGGAGGGGTGGTGCTGCTGTGCTTTCGGGTTTGGGTATGTCTGCAATTTGTGCAGCTCATCTGGGGAATCACGGAGGTCTTCGATTCGTATTGAACGGGTGTGGGGCTTAATGTGTACAAATTGCATTAGGTATTCGCACACAAAAAGCGAGAAAACCCTTGTTTCTAATCACGTGTTTCCAGCTGGAAGAAGGTAGCAGCATTTGTGATTCAGGATTCCAAAAGGCGGCAATCAAGAGTGACGCTTAATACTTTATTTGTATAATTTCTTGTTTGGTTGCTAATAGTGATGTGTGTCTGTTGTTTTGGTCATTTCAATTAGCATATTTTAAGCAATTTCCAAGAGCTCATCAAAATTCATAGGCATACGCATTTGAAGTATGACCATCAAGCTAGAATTTTGTTTAATAATTTCAAAGATATCAGAGTGCTATTATAACTTGTCGATACTTTCTTCCTTCATATACTTTAGGTGGTGGTCGCGATCTGAACACAGCCGTTACGTACGCCCAAAATATCCGCAGCGGAGTGGGCGTGGCGACCAAGGGCGGTACACCCATACCCATAAGTGGGGCCAAAATTGTTATAGGCAATAATAAAATCAAGCCGATATCGTTGTTGCGCATCAACAACAATAACAACAATATAATCACCAGCGTTAACAATAGAAACAACAACAGTGTCAGCACCAACGGCAACAACAACAACAACGCCGCCAACAACAACAGCGCCACCACCATTGTGCGCAAGATAGTTACAACAACAGCAACACCAACCACTGTGGGCGGTACGCCGACAGTTGGGGGCGTGGCCCTGGGCGGAAAGATCACAGCGATACCGATAGTAGCGAGAAAAGTAGCCCTAGAGAATAATTTAAACAATATGCCAAAGAAACTCAATAACGCGATAACGGGTAAGTGCAATTAATTACGTTTAATACTTGTAGTAACAAATAAACACAGCACAGCACACACAGGCGAAGCGAACAACTTAATAATATTAACAGCAGTGTTGCCAATGCATTAATCGAATTTACCAAAAACAAAAAATCAAAATAACAAAGGATTAGTTTTAATGACTGAACAAAAAGTGTCTTAAACTATATTCATACGTGTATGTGTAAAATTCATTATATCAAGGAATCCCTTATATTATTACAGTTTTCGTTGATCTCAGCTAATTGCAAAATGAAATCTAAACATCTAATCTAAAAACAGACTATCTTAAGTTTGCCAGAAATCCGATATGAACGAAGTAATGAAATACTATACAAAAACCTTTATAAATCGAAACTTAAGCAACAATTTGATGTAATAAGCTGTCTTACAAGCAGTACACTGCGATTAAATCCAAGTATATAGTTTAAATGCTGAAAGATGTAGAACTAATTGTTGGCAGCACTGGCTTTATAGAACTAGATGTGATCACAATAATTAATGACGCTTGTGTTGTTCTCTTTCTTTATTTCTCTCTATTTCTCCACTCAACACTATATATTGCTTTTTATGATTTAAACCCGATTTATATATGCCGCCAACCCAAATATATATAATTTTCCCCATCCCATTTTGTATGGTTTTATTTTTTTTTGCCCGCTTATGTTTTTGTTTTTGTTTCGGTTATTGTTTTTGTGGTTACTCTTGTGTTACTCTTGTTTACGATTTCCTCGTGGACATCTCGTGCTCCACTAGCCATGGGCAGCCCAGCGGCCAGGAGCAGCGGCAATGCTGGGACGACCGGCTCGTCCCAGGGTGGTGCCATTGGCTCCACCAGCAGCTACTTGAACAGCCTGAGCACCAACGAACTGATGAACCTGGCCGCCTACGTGGCCGCCAAGGGCAGCAACGCCCCACCGCCTCCGCCGCCGTCCACAGCCGCCAATTCGGTGAGGAACTCACCAACAGGCGGCATTCTCAATCCCGGTGGCAATTTCTTTGGCGGATCGGCGGCGGCGTCCACTTCAGCCTCTGCTGCTAATTTCAATATGGCCGCGTCTTTATTGGCGCAGAGTAAGTCGATTAATGTTGGTAACAACCAAGAAAATGCTCTTCTTTTCCAAAATGTCAAACAACAATAATAATATATATATGTGTGTGTGTGTGTGTGTGTGCGTGGAAAGTGTGTGAGAGTTGTGGGTTAAGTTATTTGCAGGAAATGGGTTCGGTATACGTGTAGATAGTTCCACAGGTAAGACCATACGCGCAAACAAATGTTCAAGAATACTAGATTACATTACTAGAATACATAGATTAATTGATTCCTTTGGGTTGGCCAACAGTTTAGCGTAGAAAATACACGAATGTTGGAGAAACGCATTTCAAATGGTTTTTGTTTGTTTAATATCTTTCTAATTCCATATCTATCGAATGTTTCATATTTTTCTAACTTTATTATTTTGGAAGTAAAGTTTTTTTTTTTCATATATGTATATATTTATTAAGTGAAGAATCTGTACATCATAATATATTGTAACTTAACATCACAGGGTGGGGAAATATTCTTAGGAATTACCAAACAATTATGTTTTCTCACCCAAATGTAGAAAGTAAGGAAATTTTCATAGAAAATAGTAGGTGCCTGTCTTTTCATTCGGCATCTAACGTAGTGAGGCCTATCCGATTTTCCACAAGCTTTTCACATTTCGAGCAGAGCACAACTCCAATGAAACAGCAAGCAATTTTTTGTACAATTTAAAATTTTGTAACTCTTGTGTACAGTAGTTTCTTAAAATTTGTAGTTCCTATAATGAATACTTTAAAGAACAGAGATGCCGTAGGCGGCGTTAGTTATGAGAAAATACGTACACCGAAAACAACCTCGAGCATAGAAATACCTCATCTGGACACACGAAATTGGGACACAGTGCAGCATGTGATCAATCTGAAGGTGGCGGAGGCCATGAATGGCTTCTACAGAATTCACTCAAGCGCGCTTCAGAAGATTGAGGAGCTCATCCGCCAGAAACTGGAGCCCGAATTGGACAGTAATTCGAGGAACGACCTCACGGAGATTGCGAACTTATTGCGAAGGCTAGTGGACCGGATAGATAACATGAAGCCGGTCTTTAAACTCCAGCTGGATGAAGCCACCTTGCCGCAGAACCTTGGCAAGCACCCGCTGGTGCTCAATTTAAAGAATAGCCTTTCGGCGGTATCGAGCAGCTTAGAAGATACGAAAGCATCTGATTGTGGGGAATCGCCGGATACTCTGAACAGCATTGTCATCTACCGCAATCTGAGCTGCCGCGGCCACACCAACAGCGAAGTGGACTTACTAGTGCCAAAACACACTCCAAAGCACAAGCAACCCAAGTCAAAACGCATTGGTGGTACCATCAAGAGCTCGGCTAGCAACATAACCAAAAATAGCGAGCGGACCCAGTGCCAGGTCAACCTGGTGCTGCCGAAGAAGTCGCTGTACTCCCTCCAGCTCAATCAAAACAATCTCTACTGGCCGCCTGTCCGTCTTTTGCGCAGGAACGCTAATATGGTAGTCCATCAGCCAGCGGATATGGTTGCTTTTGACGGCTAATCTCCTGGATGTATCTGGATGTATAGAGCGATCCTTTAATGGGTTTGCTTGCAAAACAATTGTTAATAATAATTGTTAATAGCTTCAGCAAAATTTATTGAGTGACTAGATGGGATTTTATTGCTGTGTGAATGTCTTTTGAGAATATGGATGGATAGCTTGTTCCAGAATCTTACTTGGATTGAATTGACTTATAGGAAACTCGCTAGATTTTGTAGTGCAGTCTCCAAGCTAGTATTGAAGCTGACAAGTAATTAATGCCATCCCAGTTAATTACTAACAAAACTCTTTCTCTTTTCTTCCAATCTTCCACTGTTTTCCGACTGCCTTCCCTTGTCTCTTTCCATTCGGTGTCTCCCCGTATATACACCTCTCACTCACTCTGGTGTCGTGTAAACCTAATTAACCAACCACATCATTATCCAAACAACTTGCTGCAAAAACCACAACCAACCCGAATCCCTTTGCCTTCCAGTGAGTTATGCGGGCGGAACTGCACCAATTCGCGCCTTTAAGGTAGCCGGAAATGTTGGTGGAGTCGGGAACAATCTGAAGCCACCATTGGCCACATCCGCCGGTAGTGGAGGACCGGCTGGCGCAGCACCCGGTAGCGGAGTGAAGGGGAACAACTCGATGATGGAGGCCGTGCAGAAACTGATCGCAATGAATCCGGAATACCTAACCAGTGGCATACCGAATAACGTATTCCAGATGTTCATGCAGTCAATGCAACGTCCACAGACGACCCCGGCGCCCATTCATCCAATGAATCCTGGCGCAATGGTGACCAGTGCAGGTGCAGCAGCGGCGGCGGCTGCTCACGCCTCGGCGGCTGCCTTTGTCCAGCAGGAAGAGGATGAGGTCGACTACGAGGAGATGGGTGTAGCCGAAACATATGCCGACTACTGGCCCGCCAAATGTAAGTTTTACCTGCCGGTATTGTAGGCCAAAGTTCAGTGAATAACACGTTGATGTGTCCCGATCCCGCAGTGAAACTTGGCAAGAAACATCCGGATGCCGTTGTGGAGACAGCATCGCTGAGCTCCGTGGAACCCTGCGATGTCTACTACAAGCTGTCCCTGCCCTTCGAAACAATAAACAGCGGACATCTGAGCGCTCTGCAACTGGAGTCCATTACGTACGCCTCCCAGGCGCACGATCACCTGCTTCCGGACGGAAGTCGGGCTGGATTCCTCATTGGAGACGGCGCTGGCGTGGGTAAGGGTCGCACAATCGCCGGCATAATTTACGAGAACTATCTGAAGGGGCGCAAGAAGGCGCTGTGGATATCCGTGTCCAACGATCTCAAGTACGATGCCGAGCGGGATCTCAGCGACATCGGGGCCACGAGGATCGATGTCCATGCTCTCAACAAGGTGGGTTTCAATACAAGTAAACTCCGAGAGTGGCTATTAACTCGTTGTATTCCTTTAGTTTAAATACGCCAAGATCAGCTCCGATGTGAATAACAATTGCAAGCGAGGCGTAATCTTCAGCACATATTCCGCTTTGATTGGCGAGTCCAATAACAAGACGGGCAAGTACCGGTCCCGCTTCCGCCAGCTTCTGCAATGGTGCGGCGAAGACTTCGAGGGCCTCATCATCTTCGACGAGTGTCACAAGGCTAAGAATCTGTGCCCCGTGGGCTCCGGCAAGCCAACCAAGACGGGCCAGACCGTTTTGGAGCTGCAGCAGAAGCTGCCCAAGGCACGCGTGGTGTATGCATCCGCAACGGGTGCCTCTGAGCCCAAGAATATGGCTTATATGGTTCGCCTGGGTCTCTGGGGTCAGGGCACGGCCTTCAGCAACTTTAACGACTTTATCATCGCCGTGGAGAGACGGTAAGCTCACTTCGTTTATATACGAGTAAACTCCACTTTTTAACTACATATTTGCTTATTTTAGCGGTGTGGGCGCCATGGAGATCGTGGCTATGGACATGAAGCTGCGTGGCATGTACATCGCCCGCCAGCTGAGTTTCAAGGGCGTGAGCTTCAAGATCGAGGAGGTTCCGCTCTCCAAGGAGTTTCGCAAGATCTACGATCAGTCCGTGGAGCTCTGGGTAGAGGCCATGCAAAAGTTCACCGAGGCGGCCGAACTGATCGATGCCGAGAGCCGAATGAAGAAGACGATGTGGGGTCAGTTTTGGTCCTCGCATCAGCGCTTCTTCAAGTACCTTTGCATCGCCGCCAAGGTTAACCATGCTGTGCTGGTGGCCCGCGAGTCCATAAAATACGGAAAGTGTGTTGTCATCGGCCTGCAGTCCACCGGCGAGGCTCGAACTCTAGATCAGTTGGAACGAGACGATGGCGAACTCACCGACTTTGTTTCTACGGCTAAGTAAGTAGTCGGAAACTATACCTATAAAGGTGGATTGACACTCACCGTACAATTGATATCCTTTCCACAGAGGTGTCTTTCAGTCGTTTGTGGAGCGCCACTTTCCGGCACCGGACCGCAATCGCATCAACCGCATCCTGGGCCTCTACGATGAGACACCTTCCCTGTCATCCATTGCCGATTCCACTTCCAGCTTGGGTAACAATAGTAATAGCACCACGACGGCTGGCAAAAGAAAGGGAAGTAATAACAATGACAACGGATCCGCAAGCAGCAAGTCGAAAAAGAAGAAGCCCAGTGGATCTTGGCAACATAGCGACAGCGACGATGAGGATACGGGCAGGAAACGCAATCGAAAGCGAGATGGCGGCAACTCCAACAGCGATAGCGACGAGGCAAGTAGTGATGACGACCTCAGGAGTGATATGGATGACGAAGATGAGGACGATGAGGATCATGATGGGGACAGCGACCGGAGAAGCGTGGCTAGCGATGCTAGTTCCGATTTTAATCCCTTCTTTAGCGGCAGCGATAGCGACATCGATCCCTGGGTGAATGCGCGCAGCAAGAAGTCAAAGAAGACCCAGAAGAAAACCAAGAAAAAGATGAAGAAGGAGAAGACCAAAAAGGAGACCACCTCATCAGCATCCAGTTCAGCCGCAACCGATCCCAGTGGCAGTGCGACAATGTCCGCTACTGTCGTTGCTGCTCTGAATGCGGCCAAGAGCCGCAAGTCCCAGCTCTCTACGCAGGATAAGATCCAGGATCTTCTGCAAAAGAAACAAGAGCTGAAAGGCACAGTCACGCCGGTGGGTGTGAATGGTGTCAAACTAAACTATGGTCCTCCGCCCAAAGATGCAATTGAACGAGCCTGCACGATGAAAGAGGAACTGCTGCGCAAGATCGAGCGACTGGGGGCCCGACTGCCCCCAAACACGCTGGATCAATTGATCGACGAACTGGGTGGTCCCGATAACGTGGCCGAAATGACAGGTCGAAGAGGACGCGTGGTACAAACTGATGATGGTAATATCCAATACGAGTCCAGAACCGAATCGGATGTCCCGCTGGAAACGCTGAACATAACGGAGAAGCAGCGCTTTATGGACGGCGAGAAGGATGTGGCAATAATTTCGGAAGCTGCATCCAGTGGTATTTCGCTCCAGAGTGATCGGCGAGTTTTCAACCAGCGACGACGTGTCCACATAACATTGGAGCTACCCTGGTCCGCCGACAGAGCCATCCAGCAGTTTGGGCGTACCCACCGATCCAATCAGGTTAGTTTAATATAAACATGGTTCTTGGTTGTTCGTATTGAAATGTAATATCTTTAATCAGGTTAATGCGCCCGAGTACATCTTCCTCATCTCCGACTTGGCTGGTGAAAGACGTTTCGCCTCCACCGTTGCCAAGCGTCTGGAATCGCTGGGAGCGCTGACCCACGGCGATCGCAGGGCCACGGAGACTCGTGATCTCTCCCAGTTTAACATAGACAACAAATATGGTCGACAAGCTCTGGAAACGGTAATGCGTACCATAATGGGCTACGAGTCGCCGCTGGTGCCGCCGCCTACGGACTACAGCGGCGAGTTCTTCAAGGACATCGCTGGAGCCTTGGTTGGTGTGGGCATTATAGTGAATAGCGAGAGTAATCCGGGTGTGCTGAGTCTCGACAAGGACTACAACAACATATCAAAGTTTCTTAACCGCATTCTCGGCTGTCCGGTGGATCTGCAGAATCGATTGTTCAAGTACTTTACGGACACCATGACGGCAATCATCCAGCAAGCAAAGCGCGGCGGTCGCTTCGATTTGGGCATTGTGGGTAAGTGTCGCTGAGCGAAAGTCGTCTATTCCGAGTAAATTGGTAATATCATTTATCTAATTCATCTATTTTACTTCACTAGATCTTGGAGCTGCCGGTGAGAATGTGACTCGCGTCCGACTTTTTCGGTTCGTGCGCAAACATGCCACCGGTGTGGCGCCCACAGAGATGCATACTGTTCGAGTGGAAAGAGGCATGATCTGGCAGGAAGCCATTGACAAGTACGTAATGGGATATGACTGTAAAGAAGAATTGGTTTTTTATGAATTGGGAATTATTTGCAGATATGCCGATCTGTTCAACGAGAACGAGGGCTTCTATCTGTCCCACCAGCTACGCAACCAGAAGCGAACCGCCATTATGGTGGTAATCCTAGAGCATCAGCCACGCAACAGCAGCTCGACGAGCAGTGCCACCGATTCGGACAGCGGTAGCAAGAAAAAGAAAACTCGCAGCAAAAAGGACATCATGTGTCAGATATACCGACCAAACACTGGTCTTCAGGTTCGCCACGAATCGCTCTTCGAGCTTGAGAAGAAGTATCGCAAGGTGCCCAGCGAGGACGCGGAGCCGCACTGGACGGAACAGTACGATGCATCGGTGAACACCTGTTCGCACGCATACTGGAACGGCAACTGTAGAAATGTCAGCCTGGGGAACGACTGTGAGGTGAGTGTCTATAATTTTAGGACCGCATGGCGCCGAGATTTTGCTCAGTGAACAATCCTTAATGACTGGTACTACCCTTTGCATTGTTAGGTGGGCTTACGTCAGCGCTTGTACCACGTTCTGGCTGGATCCGTGCTCTCCGTTTGGGGACGCGTGGAGCACATACTGAATACACGTTCCAATAGCAAGATGCAAGTGATACGCATGAAGACTACCGAGGGTGAGAAGATTGTGGGCACCTTGATACCAAAGTCCTGCTTCGAGCCCTTAGTGGCCGATCTGCGCAGCGATTCGGAGAAGCAGGAGGAGTTTAACTACTAAGTGGAGTATCAGTTGTGTGATTTTGTTATGGCTTCACTTTTGAGACCGCTATTTTTTCCCGTATCTTCCAAACCGAGGCCAAGCATTATTTGAATCCACAACGGATGGTAGGGAGCATGTGCAGCAGGATATGCTTTAACCTATATATAAATATAAATACTACTATAATGATAAATAAATTATAATTTACTTTATAAATAATTATAATTAAATATAAATATATATAGCGTATGTGTAAGAGGGCATGAATTGTGGCCCCTGAACAGCAGGAAAAGCTTAATAAAGTAATTTTTTTTTTATTTTTAAATAGACTTAACCATGTACAACCCAAAACGCACGTACATACCACCAACCCATCCATCAGACTTTGGCTCGTCATAGCTCATAAAAACACCACACTCACATACTGACACCCGCGCGACTGGCAGGAGATATAATGATATATAGAGAACGAAATGAAAACGCTTATAAATGGACTTTCTCAATGATTTAAAGATTAATTTAAATTCGGCTTAAGCATGAAGTCTCTACGTTTACACACAAAAAACAGCCACGTTTTGTAAACTATTTATTATTATTATTATTACTATATATATATAAATACGTTTTTATTGTTTTTGATGTAACAATTTTAAGGCTGCAGCGCAGCGCAGCAAAACCCCCAAGATAAGGCATTTTTTTTAATCACTTGTAATTAGGTATTTACTTGTAATGTAACTAATCTTAAGCTTAACCAACAGACATTGAGAGGCATCTGAATATTAGTTAAGAGAACCGCGGTATAAAACTGTTCCCTGAAGAATCATGTGGATTGGGCACGCATACGTACAGTTAATAAATATAAATGTGCGGATTAAATGAAAGTTGTGGCTTTTAATGGCTTGCTATTTCCTATTTACTGGTTTGAAATGTGATCCGAATCGAAATGTGGGATCCAGCATATAGTAACTTCTTTAAAAACCTAAAATTCTTTTCCTCTTATAAAATTATTTGCTTATTCGTTGAAATAATGAAATAATGGTTTAATAAAGAAATCTCATAGTTTTCTAGGCCGCGATTTGAATCCCCATCAGCCAAAAATCTGAATGTTTTTCCGCAAAATCAGATATCTGACTTTTGGTAAAAAATGTATACCTACAAAGGGTTTTTACATCATAACTGGTCTAAAAATTGGTATATAGCTAAAATGTAAGCTGTTTTGTATACCTAATTACCAATGCCAACTGAGAAAGAATACTTTTTTTTGTCAATTTTCGCATATTTGATAAGGGGATACCCCTAAAAACTTGCAAAAACTGGCAAAAAATTAAAATCTGTAGACTTAAATGCGAATCCGATTAGGAATTTAATTACGAACTCAACGAGGTATGACATTCCATATTTAAAACATTATTTGCAATGTTTTGGTCAGAAAACTGACAGTTTTTTCCAGAAAATGCAGAAAAACTACTTTTTTCCAAAATTCGCTGTTCAACATCGGGTTTTTCATCATCTCTGCTAAAAAGTGCTATTTATCAACTTCGTTCATTGTTTGAACTTGGCGCCCGTTTGGAAATAGTAATCGTAGTATATCGAAGCTGTAAGAATCGATAGGTTTCGTTCAACATATGGTACCATATCTAACCGGCTGTTTCGTATTTTTGTTATTTCATAATAAATTCTTGACGGAAAGCCCCTAAGAATCAGCGAAATGCAAGGCACGAGGAGCACCCGGCTGCTGTCCTTGGCCAGGAGATTCGTCCACATCCGGACGGCAGCGCAATCGGCACGGGAGTCCACAGGATTGGGAAGGGAGAAGTCAAGTGGCGCGGAATCCACCTCCGGAACGGAGCAAACCACGCATTTCGGCTTCCAAACTGTGCGGGAAAGTGAAAAGGAACAAAAGGGTGAGTGGCTGTAGCTAGCCCATAAACGGAGCACCGAAAATAACCCTATTTATATTTTCGCCAGTGCACGAGGTCTTCGAACAGGTGGCCAATTCCTATGACATGATGAACGATGCCATGTCCCTGGGCATCCATCGCGTGTGGAAGGATATGTTCGTTGAACGATTGGGTCCCACGCCCGGTATGCGCCTGCTGGACATGGCCGGCGGCACCGGGGACATCACCTTTCGCTACCTGCGCTACCTGGCCAACCAGCCGAATCCCCAGCAGCGTCCCAGCCACGTCACTGTGTCGGACATCAACCAGCACATGCTTGACGTCGGCGAGGAGCGGGCCAAGCGGCTGGGACTGACCACCGACCAGCTGTCCAACTGCACCGTCGCTTGGCAGTGCGCCGATGCCGAGAAGTTGCCCTTTCCGGACGCTAGCTTTAGTGCCTACACTATTGCCTTTGGCATCAGGAACTGCACACATGTGGATAAGGTAGGAGTCCCCTCACATGTAAGAAATTTCGTGTACCATTTATACTTATTTCTCCCATCCATCCATAAGGTTCTTTCCGAGGCGTATCGAGTGCTGCAGCCGGGCGGACGCTTTATGTGCCTGGAGTTCAGTCATCTGACAAATGAAACGATGCAATGGCTATACGACCAGTACTCCTTCCAGGTGATCCCGCCGATGGGCCAATTGCTGGCTGGCCAGTGGCAGGCGTATCAGTATCTGGTGGAGAGCATCCGGCGGTTTCCCAAGCAGGAGCAGTTCAAGCAAATGATCGAGCAGGCGGGATTCGATCAGGTGTCGTACGAGAACCTCACCTTCGGCGTGGTCAGCATTCACTCCGGCTTCAAGCTGTGAGATCCCAGGTTGATTTCTGCTGTAAGCGATTAGGAAATCCTGATCCCCTTTTGGTGGGGCTTAGCTATCATGTTTTTTTTTGGTTTTCCCGTTTTTCCATGCTGCTCACGTCGGGCAGGTCATAAAGCATCGAATTGAACAAGCTCCTCTGTGTGTTTACATTTTGAGGTTTATGTGGCTCTTTGTCAAATATATTATATGTATTACATGTGCCAAAAGGCGAACCCAAGCAGCGAATTGATGACATCTCCGTCGGCAAGGCCTGGGAAAGACCTTGAGGATTGTGTGCCAGACCCACTTCGATGACCGGGCGATATGCTAACCCAAAACGCGAACTGTACCAGATGCCAGGCACTATGATGCGTCGATCGATTTAAATTCCGAACACCCAATGGGCGGGCAGTTTCCAAAAAAAGTGAAAATCAATGTAGGCTAATCGAAAGTCCATTTGTGGCGAAGGTGTGTGATATAATGCAAGCACTATCCACTGTCCACTATCCACTATCTATGGGCTCAGTTCGGCCATCAGATTTAGTGCAGGAGAAATTTATGCGTGTGAATGCTGAATTTTAACGAATTTCAAATAATAGCATTGAACAGCATTGCCATCAAAATAATTGACCGTGCCATGCTAATTGCTAATTGGTGCTTTTCAATTGTGCGCTTTTGCTTTTATTACAATGACTTTATTATGCTTTCACCCGGCGCCTGACTAGCCCCCCATCTTGGCCGGATTATGTAAGTGGCGACACCTTTGATTCGTATCTAAATTGCAGCCAAATCATAAACCTTCGGACCATCTCCGGGCAGCCGAAAGTGAAAAGAGTCCGGCGATAAAAACAGAAGACCCACCACACCAAAAGCATGCGGAACATGCAGGCCATTCATTGAAAGCAAAAGTTTTGTGCGTGCGCGACAACGTGCTGCGCATGCGTAGGTGGATTCCGGCCAATGGGACAGTGGAGCGCGGCCGAGCAACCAGCCTAATGAAGCGGACAATTGATTGGCACACATCAGTTGATGGGATTCCGCATGGGGTAAGGATTCTTAGCTTAAGCTTTGAAGTAAGCTCTCTAAGTGCGAAACCTTTTTTTTGGAGAGATGAAATTGACTCCAAACCAGAAGATATGAAGCGAAGGCGTAATATTGCACACTGGAGCATATACGATCGACGGAACCACAGTGCGCGGTCAGGTGGCGGGCATAATGAGGCGCTGGTCAGTGGGTGAGGGAGGGGTCTTCGCATGCGGCAGGTGAAATGGCAGCCTAAAAGTCATAAACTGCCCAATCTGCATGTGCCGTATGCCATGCCGATGAGCCGCCTGTGAGCCGACTGCGGTGCATTGCTAGCACTGCTAGTGCCACCGATTGGTATGCACAGTGGGTACGTACCGACCACGATGGCCACTCCACTGTGCCGCGATGTCCGCTTTATAAATACAACAGCGACCAAGGAAGTTCATTTCATTTTCTCGGCGGCGATCGCAGCAAACGGATTAAACGCGCGGCGATACACCAGATAGTGTCAAATATACGTAGGAAACAAGTCCACATAACCGAAATGAATCTCTTGGCCAGTTCGAGGAGCCTCCATCTACTGATGGTCTTGGCTGTGGTCTTGATTTCGCATCGAGCCGAGGCGGGCTTGCGTTTGCGCCACACCAGTCGATCGGCCACGCCCCCCGCCAGCACTGCGCCCACTGTGACAGTGAACTCCGAGGAGGCCCCGCCACAGGAATCGGAATCGGTGGCGGAAAGTGGCCCAACGGCGAGCGTGGTCACCGAGCCGGAAACGGATGTGGAGGTCACGACCGGAAAGCATAAGCGTGGCATCCTACACGGCCACGCCCACCTGCACGGCCAATGGCCCGCCCGCACCTATGCCGCCCACTACGGCTATAGCCTGCAGCTGCCCGGAGGCAGTGCCTTCCTGGCCGCTGCTCCTCCCCGCCGCCACTTCGTCAAGTACGGCCATGGTCTGGTCAAGCCGCTGGTTTCCGGTTCCGCTTTGCTGCCAGCCCTTGCACCCGCGCCCGCTGCCCTGCTGCCAGCCGTTGGCTCAGCCCTGCCCGTAGGATTGCCCACTGGCCTGCCCGGCAGCGTGGCCAGCGCCATTCCCGCCGGCGTGGCCACTGCCTTGTCCACTGGCGTGGCCACCGCCTTGTCCACTGGCGTAGCCCCGCCCTCGTACGTCCTGCGTCCCGGAAATGCGGTCGTCTCCTCGTACAGCGTCAACTATCCGCACCAGCACCTGCAGAAGCCCGTGGTCTTCCAGTCCGCCGTGAAGCCGCTCCACTTCCATGCTCCAGCCCACGCCCATGTGCATGCCGTGCAGGTGAATTGGCTACAGGGACAACTAGTTGAATATCCTGTTTAATATATACATATGTGTTCTTCTGTTGCAGCCAACCTATGTGCAGGCCTATGCTCCGAGTGCTCCGGCTGTGCCTGTCCAGCCCGTTCAGTCCTTTCAGCCCATTCAGCCTGTGCAGCCAGTTCAACATCTCCAGCCAATCCAACCCATCCAGCCCATTCAGCCGGTGCAACCGGTGACCACCACCCATCACTTCCAGCCCGTACAGCCCCTGCAGCCAGTTACTCCAATCCAACCGGTTCAGCCCCTTCAACCAGTTCAACCCCTGCAACCCCTGCAACCCGTGCAACCCATCCAACCCACAGTGGCCTTCGGTGTTCCGGCTACCCCAGCCGTGGATCTGCCCGTGATACCCCAGTTCCCACAACCGCCTCAGTTCCCCGGAGTGCCCACCTTTAGCTTCCAGCCCGCTCAGCCGTCAGTGCCCGTCCAACCCGCTGTGCCCACCTTTAGCTTCCAGCCCGCCCAGCCAGCGGTGCCCGCCCAACCCGCTGTGCCCGCACAGCCGGCAGTTCCCGCTGCACCAGAAGCCCCAGAAGTGCCACAGGTTCCCGCCATTCCTCAGATTCCGGCCATACCTCAGATCCCACAAATACCACAATTTCCCGGATTCCCTCAGTTCCCCGGCTTCCCCCAGATTCCCCAGTTCCCACAGGCGCCAGCCATTCCATCGCCTCCCCCGGTTCCAGGTGTTCCAGCTGTATCCACGGTGCCGGCGTTCCCCAGTCCACCCACCAGCCAATTCTTTCCGGCTGCTCCACAGCCACCATTGCCCCAGCAGCCACCCACTTTTGGCCAGCCAGAGTCGCAGTTCCCAGGCGGAATTGTACCGCTACCGGGCTCCATTCCCGTTCGGCCAGAATCCGGCACGGGTATAGCCTCGCCGCAGATTCCCCAGTCGCCGGAGCCGGAGACGCCCTCGGAGGTGCCACCACAGCGGCCGCCCGTCCACCAGACACCGCAGCAGCCCTGGAAGCCGGTGTTCTATAATCCGCCCGCCGAATCCGCGCCAGCGTCGCCCAATCGCCCCCCGATCACCCTGCTTCCGCCCTACGGCAGTTCGCCAGCTGAAGGTGAGCTGAAGAGACATCTCGAGAGAAGTAATGGATGCATTACAATGCTATATCCTTGCCGAATATTTTCCAGGTTACCTGCCACCCGTGGGATCCCAGCCGTCGGCCCTGAGTGCCAGTAGTGGCGGGATCGGCAGCCAGGGCGGCATCTTCGACCAGCTGAGCGATGCCGAGCTGGAGCACATCTTCGCCCAGGCCAACTTGGCGCAGCAGCATCAGCAGCAGCAGCAGGGCCACAACTACCACCACTACTGAGCTCATCACTCACCTAGGGATCTTTTCAAATTTTTTTTGTTTTTTTTGAAGCCTTCATTTGTTCACTTGTACTCTACTTGTATTGTAAATTATGTTGCTATTAAATAAGTTATTTATCGAAAATTCGAAGAGCTGGTTAATTTGCTGTGGGAAGAGCTAATCAAAATAATAAATAGTATCTATTTTTTGAATTTAATGAGTTTGCTTTATTATCATAAAATTCTTTATAATATTTTGCCTGAAGCTAGCTTAAATGCACTTTACCGAGATTCGATTTTAAAGGCATCTTAACAACCGAAAAATTTAAATTATATTTAATACTACAATTTATTTATATTATATATTTTAAAGCACGGGAAAAGTGGCACAAAAAACCTTAATAGTAACTATTTGCTTTTCTATTAGTGTGTGAAAAGTGAGCTCCTTTTGGCTCTGAGCGTTTCCATTTCCTGAGCTTTTCCCGCACGCTTTTCCCCCAAACGCTTTTCACCTTGAACTTGGCGAGCGTACTATGCGCGAGCTTTTCCCGTTCAGCTTTTCATTCATAAACTGCCAGCCGGCGTGCTGAATGAGTGCGGAAAGTGGGCGGCCGGCTGGGTGGCGCCGTGTATACAGTGGGCGGGGCGCCTGGAAAAGCCGCATGCCACATGTTGCAGGCGCTCGCTCGGCTTTTTTCAGCTCAGTTGTTTGTTGTCGTTGGCAGCGAACGCGCGGCGCTGCGGACCAAAAATCGACTATACATAATTCGAAATTCGAATATATTCGCGGTGATCCGTGCATATGTACATATATATTTTGGGATCCACAGATCCGCGATCTCACATTGAAGTGCGGCGAAGTTTTATTTTTTCTTTCATTTTATTTATTTTTTGCTTTTTTTTTTGTTGCTGTGCCCATCAGAGTCTATAATTAAATACTGTTTATTGTCCGTTGAAACGGTGGAAAAAAGAGCGAAGAACTCCCTGGATATCATAAGCGATCATGCGTACGTCCCGAAAAAATAAACAATATCCCCCAATTTTTGTTTGTGTGTATATTTATCGGTGCAGTTATAGAAGCCAGATATCCCCAAATATTCCACGTGTATCAGTTTTTATCTACTCAATCCGCAATGTTTGTGTGGCATTTTAACGCGAATCGAACTAATAAACCCGACCAAGATATTGGCCATCTGGGATTTTGGATGGTTTGGTGGATGCTTTGGAACTCCCCAATTTAAGTGTGCTACTTTGGGGAATTCGTAAAAATATATATTAAGTAGATTTTCAGTTCTCATACCACAAAAGGTATTTCAAGTTTTCAAATACATTTTTTTCGAATTTAACTTAATGCAAAGACAACATTAATATTACAAAAAATCGATGGGAAAAATCTCTGGAGATTGAATGCCAGGTGTAAGCCGTTTCAAATGGATACTAATTGCAAGAAGTATTCAATCGAAAAATGTATTCAAAAATGTCTTCTAAAAATGTCAAAATTGTACAAAGAAATTATAAAAAAAGTTGAATGCACGAAAAGGTGCAAAAGTGAGGAAAGAACTGAATGTTTGCAAAAGTTCAAAGGGCACCAAGAAGTTTTTACGATAAAGTTTGAGCTCGGGGAAACAGAAATGTCTGCGAATAAAAAGTGCATTAGATACAAAAATGTCTTCTTTTTTTTCGGTGCGTTGCCGAATTCTTAAAAAATGTTGTACTTGTATATAATTAAGGCGAAAAGAGTTTGCAAATAAATAAATAATAATATACAGGGTAAACCAAGAAATGCAAAGAATTTTGGAATATATAGAAATGATTCGGGTTTTCTGAGGTGTAAACATATTATGCCAAAACATTTTACAGAACGCAATCAAAATGCTGATGATTGACAGGAATTCAGTTTGGCATTTCGAAAACGCACCGAAAACCCGGTGACCGAAATGTATTTGTATCGGAACGATTTTCAATTAAAATTCTGTTCCAATTTGCATATTAATTTATGTTATTAAAATGGAGCTGACTGCTGGCTGAATGGCTGCATTTTCGCGCCCCCTCTTTCGCACCCAGTGGCGGCAATGTCTATTTCTATCTCTGTCGATGGCTCTGTGCTAAAATGTTGTAATAAAATGTCATTAAGTGTAAGTGCGTGGTGCCGTTTAGATTTATGAGCCCGCATGAATTGCAAATGCCTAGGCGAGAAGGATATGCTCGGTTTAAAAAGGTGAATGGTTGGGCTGGGGTGGACTAGGGTGGTCTAGGGTGGACATGGGTGGTCCAGAATGGGGTTCCTAGGGTCCTTGTGGTTCCTGTGGCCAGCAAAACGGGCGCTGACCTGACAACGCTTGATGCCCCAAAAGTTGTGTTATTAGTTGTAACTGCGTTGGCAGCTTAGACAAATCCGTTCATCCCCACTATATAGCATTTATATAGATATGTATATATACAATCGTGGCTACGGGGATTATTTGACTAGTCCCGCCCCACAAACCACGTCTTTTAATGGCCCACTGTGCCAATTAAGTGGGGGTTATCTCGAATTCTATTAAATTCGCCAAAACTATTTGCGTTAGCTGCTTGGGGTAATTATTAGTTTTTTTTTCTGCTGCATTTATAATAAGCTTAGTTGTGGGACTACCTTATGAGGGCATTTACTTATGTTGTACAGTAGCCACTGGATTCGTTGGCACATTATTAAGCGGGAAGTATTTCATATTTCCTTTAAAGTACCAACAGTTTCACCTTGACAAAGTGAATAGCATTTTAATTTAAGCAACCTCTCCATTAACGAAATCACTTTTTTCGCACAAAAGGGATTGCCAATGAAAGGGACTGGTGTGACATTCAAATTACCAATTGGCCCAGTTTTTAATTGTAAATATTTCTTAAAAACGCTCGGTGTCCGTCGTAAGACTTAATCCTAGTTACAAAGCTTAAGCTGGGAAGAAAACCCTGGCGAATTCACCAGCAAAAGCGGAAAAAACAAATTGTAACTCAGGCAGCCAAAAGCGAAAGAGTGAAAGTGTGCCGCCCACAACTCCGCCCCTCGATTCTTTTCCGATTTCCGTGACCCAAAGACACAAGCACACACACACACACACACACACACACACACACACTCACGCACACACACATAAATGTGTAAGGAGCAGCCCGGCGATTTTCCACTCTCAAGAACTTGTCGCTGGCGGGGAAATTGCAACCGAAAATATGGGGTTACGGTTCTGGAGTAATAATCCCCATATCACCATTCCGCACCCAACTCCGGTATTCCGCTTTTGGGTAATTTGAATACGGCCAGCAATCGTTATTTATGGGCCAGTGGTTCTACAGTTTCACTTGGTCCGCGTGTGGGTGCACTGCAGCGGATCCATTAGCCCATCTAGTCGCACACTCGAATAAATAAATATAAAATATAAGTAGTTTTCGAAACACGTACATTTTAATAAACAAATAATTTAGTAAATACACGTATGTATGTACCCTCTACCTGTTTTTAAATTAAATATTTCTTTGCTTTCTTTGCTTAACGCTATCATTTTTTTTTTCAAGTGCGCCCATACTCCTAAGCATCCGCATAGACATCTCCTCCACACAGACGGGACCGTATCTGTATCCGTATCCGTATCCGTATCCGTATCATTATCCGGCGGACGCTAATCGATGCCCCCGATGTCCGATGCCCAATGTCCAATTTCCAGAGAGCCAATGAATTGAAGGCCCACTATCAAGTTTCAGAGCGTGGGTCCAGTCCAGATCCAGTCGGGCTTTTAAGTTGATCAAGTAATCCATATAATTTTGTGGTGTTATTTTTTGAGGCGTCGCATAATGGAATTGCCAATGGCGGCGGCAATGACAGTACAGTGCCCGCCATAAAGGTTATGCCTCATTAGGGGTTCGCTCGGAAGCATTAGGATCCTATTCCGTATCCGAAGCGGACATGTTAGCCGTTCTGAATGATTGCCGCAAAAAAAAGTGAGGGTAAAACAGGAAGGGGACTGGGAATCCCCGAATGGAAAGTGATTGGGATTGAGATTGGGGCGGGGTCATAGAGCTCTTATATGATTGAAGTGCGAATGGGTCCATTCCCTTATTTGGGTGGCAAATGTAAAATCCCAAGGGATCAGAGAGGTCCTGCAGAAATGCACAGCTCGCTAATGAAGTGAAAAAACACATTTTGCCTTCAAAGCAAATGGCTGGGCGTGCGACAATATATAAATAAATATATGAATATCTACAATGTACATACGTGTACATTATTATTATTATTAAATTCAGATTCAGTGCAAAATGTGTGTAAGGCTCTGGCCTCTGAAACTCTTTATACCGCGATTTTCTATGAAAGTACTTATCTAATTGTTTATTCGTTCAATTTTCAGTTGGCAAATAATTGAATTCCCAAAATGAACAAATCTCAACGAAGCAGCTGGGAGAATCGAGTTAGGGCGCATTTCAAAGAAGTTTTCCTTGCCATTCGCAAACTTTTTACAGCCAATAATTTGTGGAGCAACTTGAATCACATATATTTCAAACTTGTCCGTTTTATTCGACTATCTCAGATTAAACATAATGTAGTTCATACATTGGCCAAAATGCATTTGGGAAATCTCATTGATTTCAAAAGAAAGAAAATGATTTTCTGACGATTATATATAATAATGATATAATTGATTTTCAACTGCTATCAGTCACTAACAGGTTTTAGCAAACCTTTTAGGTTTTAAGCAAAAAAACGGAAAAGGTTATAATAAACACGGAAAAAGCACCAATTATAATTATAATAATTATTAAAGTTAGCCAATTAGTACTACATTTTACCATTCATATATGTATGTACATATGTTAATAACACAATTACGTTCATTCATTCATGTTCATTGCAGATCTTGAATCTTGTAGAATTCATATATCACTTAATTGTTATCATTCCATCCGCGAATTGCTCTGAATCCAAGAAAAGCACCCACCAGTATTCCGCCCACAGCGCAAATAGTGGCAAAAGTATTCAGGGGTTCCCCATTTATGTTCTGCTGTTGAGCTCCAGCTCCAGCTCCAGCTCCAGCTCCAGCTCCAGCTCCAGCTCCAGCTCCAGCACCAGCTCGAGAATTATTGCTCGTAGCAGACTGCCATCGTCGTTGAATATCGTATTGCCTCCTGCTCGTCGCATTCGACAGGACGTCGAATGCATGCCTGATCTTCTGGAAATGAGCCGTTGTCCGTGGATGTTGATTCCTATCCGGATGGTAAATGAGTGCCATGCGCCTGTAGGCATCCCTGATTTCCTGCTCGTCGGCTTCGGGATGCACGCCCAGTACCAAGTAGAAGTCCTCCTCCATTCTGGGAGATCGATCGATCGATTTACATATATGGAATATCGAGTATATTTGTGATAAAATACCTTTTTTCTTTACAAACACAGTTCCACAGTCTTTTGTGCCTGTAGCTTTGTGCTTTATCGATGACTCACAATACGAACATCGAAGATCGAAATATCGCTTCGGAATGTATGGGGTATTCCTCAGCAATTTGCTTGAGATATTTTGAGATATTCAAAATATATAATATTATAACAGAATAGAAACAATATTATAATATAATGGAACTTCGAGTAAAAACGTCTTGAAGATCAAAGTGAACTCCCATGCGGGATTACACAAAAGGACATCAAATTAATATTGTGCGTATCAGTTTTGAATATCTTTAATTTAGATAAAAAAAAGGGACAGCAATCAGAAGTTATATGTATATTTTTTTGTGGTAAATCAAATACGAATACAAGATAAACCAACGGTATTTACATATGTACATACATATGTGCTGAGGCGTGCCTGTGTGTCTCTCTGTTTGTGTGTGTGTATGTGTGGGTGTGTGAGTGATGTGACCTCTGACCCTGCCAAGTGGAAAACTGAAAAATGGCTGGCGTAATTCCCTGATTGAAGCCTAACTGAGAAGGAAAGACAAGCAGCAGCAATACGGCATATCGGCAAACTGCAGTGAGAAAAAAATCTATTTTCTACTTACGATACTGCCTATGATATTGAGTACACAAAAAATTCTTAGAAAAAAAAAAAAAAGTGCAATAGAATAAGAATATAGTGAAATATTCATTTGCATTCGATATTTTTGCGGTACCATTTCAAGTTTCGTTGATATGTTCTCTCTGTGCACCGAAAGCCGGCTAGAAACTGCTTAATTTCGCCAGGACTTCCCCTGTCTTCTTGTGTCACATGACCCCTGACCCTTGACCCCAAACGCATGGGCATTAGGCATTAAGCATTTCGCATTTGTTTTCATTTGTATTCGGTCCCCTTGCCGCTGCTGTCAGCGGCAGTTCAAATAGCCGAACTCCACCCACCAATAACATCCCACCATACCCACCATCCAATTCCAATTCCTATCCCTAATCATTGGCATGGCTTCCCATTGGGGTTCATATACGAAAAAGCGATGAAATGATTAATTTCCATCGGGTAATTAAGTGTGGTAAACGCAAATGAGTCTCCCAAATGGAATGACTAGGCATTCGCTGTTCCGCTTTAAAAAAAATTATAGAAAAATATATAGTCAGATATATGTACATAAATACATATGTACTTAACCCATTGCGATTGGGCACTTGACAAGCCTTTTTTTGTTTATCATTGCCTGCTGTTTTTATAATTCTTTTCTCCTTTTTGTAAATATTTTTTTTTATTTTAGCTCTTTTGCCCGCCCAGTCGAATTCGATGTTTACAACTTTGTTGTTAGCCAAAAACATTGCTCTATTCGCAGTGTTATTGTTTTCCATTTTGGGTGGGTATAAAAATTCTTTTCCAATAACGAAAATTGTACTCAGAATCCATTTGAATCTAAACAGTCGAACGGGGCGGAGTGAATAAAGCTTTTGGAATTTCTCGGCTTTTTTTTTAGTAGATGTCGTAATAGTCCTATAGACATATAGCGTATTCCCATTCCGAATCCATTTAATATGCCGCCGATCCAGCAGCATTGTTTGTTTGCCACATAAATTAGATGCCCATCAGTTTGAGAGCGCCAACTCATGGTAAAAATCCTTAAACAAAGCATTCGCACCAATTCCAAGTACTCATTATTTGCACACATGTTAAGTTTTAAGCTTTCAAATACGTTTGTAAATGGCTGTACATAGATAGTTAGTTGTGTGTTCTTTGGCATCAATTATAGTTCGTTCTATTGTTTGTATCGGGCCAAGAACTGTGATTCATCAGATGATCTTATAGATATTGATCGACGGACTTTGAAATGTTGAAGTGGGCATCGGACATCGGAAATCGGACATCGAACTGCAGATAGTTTGTTTACCTGCTCGTCCAGCACAATTGACTTCTATATTCGTGGGGTCCTATTAGGTTTTCGTTTCTTTTGATTGCGCCCTGCTCCCCGCCCAGCAAAATCCTGCAACCTTTACCTCTGGGGGCCACCTTCGAGCGATTCTTGGAGGTCACATGGGTGGGGTTTAGTGGGGGGCAGACGAGGCAAGGGTCAGATTGGATAAACAAATCGAGGTCCGTTTTGAGGGTGCACTGAAAGGAATATCTTGAATATCATAGCTGAGAAAACCAATTAAAGCGAAATATAATACATCACTATTACACCAATGACATATATTTTTCTTTCTCTGCACGTAAGTACATACATATGTACATATATGGTTTGTCGGATTTCCAGTTTTTAAGGAATGCCGAATTCAAGCATTTAACTAAAATAGTTTTGTTCCATAATTTAAGCCTGAAGCATTTGCTCTGTAATTAGGATTTCCTCTTCGGTGAAGGTTCCCAGGATGATGGGTGTGAAATGGGGCAGTGGCAGCAGTGGAGCACCTCTTTGAGTGGCTCAATGAGAATTTATGAGCCACAAAGTTGTAAAAGTATATGAGTGAAGGCGTTTCTGCAGCATGCACTTGCGATGGGGGAAAACATCGAGGAAAGCTGTGGAAAATGGAGAAAAGCAGACGCCGGATGCGAATGCGGATGCGGATGCGGATGCCCCCTGCTGAGATCTAGCTCATCAATCATGGCAGTAGCCAGACGAGTCCAAGCCGCACACATCAAACATTTCAATTTGCCGCAAATGTGTTGACAAAACGTTGATATGCCATCGGCATTCGTCGGGCTTACGGGGGAATTGCATTGGATTGGAGAGGATTGGATTGCTGCGGTGGCCGGTGCTCCAAGTTGCCCCAGTTCCAGTTACAGTTTCAGTACCATTCCCTGTTCCGTTCAGCCTCAAAAACCCATCCCCATGCACATTAGCAACACGTGTCAAATGCGCAATGTCCTTGTCCTTGTCCTTGTCCTGGCTTTCGGATCAGCATTCCCGCCTTTGGATGGCGCGCTTAATTACACTTTTATAGAGTCGCCGTCCCTGTGCATCATTTCCATTTCAGTTCAGTTCCCATTGTGGCAGTCCTTCTCATCCTGGTCCTCCTGTCCTCCTGACCTCCTGACCCCCTTGCCTCCTCACCTCCCGGTTCTACAGTGTCTCCAGTCTCCGGTCTGCATCTCGGGCGGTAATTGCAATCCGTTCTCCTCTCCGCCGCCTGAGTTATGACCACCCATGCAATGCAATCGCCCATCCAGGACATCCCGGGGTCCTTGTTTATGCGGATTAACATGGGGGACAGGCCATATGTTTTCGACTGCCTGAAAATTTTCCATTTGCCGATCGGCAAATATGTTTTTTACGCAAATTCTAAAGGACCCTATTATTATTTCCCTTTTGTGTCTAAAAATAGCAAAATTAAAACTTACAATTGTAAGCTGTGCATTAACCTAAAATACGAAGTGTAAGCTGTGAATGAATATATCGATAGAATTAATTGTGTAGTCTTAGAAAAAGACGATAGTGTGATCGAGATCGAGGGGTTGGAATCGAGAGCTTGGCAGAGAAACAACGTGAATAAAGAAAAACCTAAAATATATTGTTACACAATCAACAGCAGATTGCACATATGCACATACATTCATACTATATTTGCCTATTTATGTTGACTTTTCAATTTGGCGTACTTTGCATATTTGTTTTTGCGGGTGGCATGTTTATTTAACAACAAATATGATAATCAACGCGATACCTGTTATTTTTGTCAGAAAAATAGTACGAGAAGTACATTTACTAAATTTTATGTAATTTTCCAGTTAATATTAGGCGCAAAACACACCTACTTTTATAACTCTACTCTTCCTGTCGAGAATCATAATCAAATCAAATTATATATGCATTTGCGACATATGCATAGAAGGGTACACACACTTCGATGTTATCATTACCCCTTGAGCTCGATATATCCCTCGCCCGATTTAATTTGATTTGCATTTGTTTACCTTTTCGGTTTTCGCATTATAATTATACTTTTTGTACAGGTAGTTTCATTTCTTTATTATGCTCTTTTCATTTCCTATCACGACATCGTGTCCATCAGAAAGTCAACCAGTCATGCTGATGACATGGCTGATGCCTTATCGAAGGCCCAGTAAAATCGAAAGGATTTCGGGTGGAGGGGGAATTCGAATACTACATATTGTGGGGATGGTATCGTGATGGCAGAAGGGGGAAATTGGGATTTCACGGGCCATTTCATCGCCATTGGGCCCCAAATGTACTGTACGTAATTTTTATTACAAACAATTTTATTACACATTTTACATATTTGCCATTTACAGTTTCCAACTTAAAATATCCAATATATGAACATACATGCGTACGAGTATGTATATTCCCCCACCTATCCCTTTTCGATCGCAATCAATTGCGATTCCGTGTGGGCGGTGGAAATGGCGACACATTTAAGTGCAATCGTTAAAAATGATAAATGCACTGACAACAGCCTCAAGGGAAGTTCCTTCGGGGTGCTCAGTAGATATATATATATATTGAATATAGACATATTCAAAGTATATACGCAATATGCAATATATATACATATATAAAGTATGTATTTGCATCGAGCAAAATATCAATGAATGGACCAAAGATGTGTTCACTTCTACACGTATTTCGCTTTTCGGCTAATCGAACGCTAATTAACCCATTTAATCGGTTAAACAAATATTTCGGCCCCATTTGCTTAAGAAATTTATGGAGCCAAATAGGCAAGAGCATCTGTTTGTTTCAATGCGTTGAAAATCAGTTCTCTTATTCTTTTGAGGTTTATTTTTTTTGGTTTTTTTGGATTCCCTTTGGCTATCAGTTAGCCCAATGGCTCTGGGCTTTCTAGATTTTCATTTTGAATGGTAGCATTCCCATTACTTCCTCGGTAACCTATTTTTATCTTGGTAATAGCTTTTCTAAATTATATGTAGTGCCTAGCAACACCATTGGTATTCAAATAAGCCCAATTACTGTTTTTCAAGTCATGAATATGTATAAATTCAATATACATGACTGCATACTGAAGATCTTATTCAAAACGAAACTTGGTCCTTCGATAACAACGCTCACTAATCGTTATCGCCTTGCTGATCACATTTAGCTCGCCTGCCCATCACTGTTACTCTCTCCATTCTGCTCGCACTTACTTTTAATGTGGCGGAAGGAGCAGAAGGTGCGACAAGGACGGCAGCCGAGGCCATACGAACGGGAATCGGAACGCAACCGGAAACGGAACTCGCGGACGCCAAAGAGGCGGAAGCCACCGTGCGAGAGGTGATATCGCTGCTGGGCGTAATCGATGGCGCTCAGTCCGCTATCCTGCCTCCCGACTCCGCCGACAAGTGTCCTGGCGGCTATTTCCACTGCAATACCACGGCGCAATGCGTTCCGCAGCGGGCCAACTGCGACGGCAGTGTCGACTGCGATGACTCATCGGATGAGGTGAACTGCGTGAACGAGGTGGACGCCAAGTACTGGGACCACCTGTACAGGAAACAGCCCTTCGGGAGACACGACAATCTTAGGATTGGCGAGTGCCGTAAGTGCTGATTTAACAATAGTATAAGCCCTTTTAACAAATGTAAGCCATTGTGATCGTGCATTAATCAGATCAGAACATAAACGTAAGCTTTAAGGCGTATCAAACTGAAGTCGGCTTTTCATTTAGTTTGGCCCAACGAAAACTTTTCCTGTCCTTGTCGAGGAGACGAAATTCTATGCCGATTTCAGCAGCTAACCGAAATACCAGATCGACTGCCGCAGCATAATCTGGCAACGCTGTAAGTACAGTTTCGTTGGTTTATTATAGTTGTTTGTACTTCATCGCTAATTTGAATATTGTGCAGTTATTAGTTTATTAAGATTTCATCATGGTAAAATGCAATTTATAAGCGTTTTTTTTTTTGTTTAACTTACAGCGATCTAACGGGAAACAATTTCGAGACCATCCATGAGACCTTCTTCAGTGAACTGCCAGCGGTTGAGAGCTTGTAAGTAAACACTTTGAGGGGTAAAAAATTGTAAGCGAAGTCCATTAACATTGTTTTTGGTAAGTAATAGTTTCGTGGGTGTTTGATGGCGTTTCCCCCGTTGCGCAAAATAAACTAAGGGATGTCATAACACCCGTTCGGGTTCTTAATTAAAACGGAAATGCAAGCAGATGACTCTAACTGCAGCGGCTGCACGCGATGGGGGGATGTTTAAATTTTTAAGAGGCGGCCGAGGACGAGGACCGGTACGAGGATATAACATAACAGACCAGTCCAGTCCGGTCCAGACCAGACCGCATTGAATATTAGCGACATGCTGTGTCCTTAATGGTGCCTTTAAGTAGTCGTAGTCGACGTTGTCGTTGTCGTTGTCGTTGCCTCAGTATCACTGGTGGCCATCACACGCTGGCGCACATACAAATTACGTACAAACCAGACAGCCGGAAGGATGAGCCAGGACTCACCGCCTTTCGAAGCTGGCTAAGCATACCCAGTAGATACCCAGATACCCAGATGCACAGATGCACAGATGCACAGATGCACAGAAACTCACCCGTACATATGCACATGTATGCAGAGCCAGACGGCATCGTGTTGCAGTTTATGTGTCACTGTGCCAAAGGACATAGTGTCCCGACTTAAAACAGACATTCGTGGTACATGTCGTATCGCCATTCACTGAAGAAGTCCTTGTTTTTGCAAGCTCTCGCACGATCTAGGTATAAATCTAAAACAATGGTGGGTGCAGAGTACATGCACCACGCAATCCATTTAAAGAGGTTCAACATTTTCAGGATAATTACATACAATTTTGTAATTGAAAAAAAACTTCTGAATAGTAATTATAATTATGCTTTTTGTGTGACACCAATAGTAATTTTTCTATATACAAAATTTAATTAAACAAATGAAACTAAGCTGCTCCAAACGCCATTTTTCTTTCAGTGTTGCAGTGACTTTGCAAGTTCTTAGATGACATTCAAGTTTTAACCAATCTCAGCTCGAATTTAAGACGGAAAGTTTTGCAAGAGCGGAATTTAGTTTCTTGTCATTCCTCCAAATACGATTTCCAGACCGCCAATTTGCACACTTCCTTGTGAGAAAAATAAAATCAACAAGGATCTTCCAGTGGCTCCAATCGCCTTTCATTTATTTGTATCCCTAGGATATTTTTCAACAAGTCATTGCATTTTACACATTTCCTCTTTCTCGATTTCGTGGAAAGATATGCGATGATGAATTTTTCAGCCCAAAGGCACAGACAACTTTGTTTGTCTTTCGTTCCAGAAGAATTTTTACGCAAGAGAATTAAGGTGACAATTACTTCTATAAATACATTGGCTTATCCAGCATTTAGCCATAAAAACTAGATGCAAACAAAAAAACAAGGGAAATACACACATTTAGTTCGCCAAATGGAAACCAAATTCAAGTTGAAATACATTCTTTAGCCACATAGACTTGGCAGTTTGGAGAGTTGCGATTACTGAAATAAAATAACTATTGTTATTAAGCAAAATTTGTTCCTATACAAAATACCATTAAAAGATTTCAAAAAAAGGTGATGGAAAAGCAGAAGTTTTTTTCCAGGACGAAGTGTGGTGCAACGTTTCGTTTTTCGTTTGTATCTTATGTGGTGAACGAAAACAGTGCTTTAAAATGTAAACTTGGAATCAATTTAAAAGTTGAATTCCAAATTAATTCCCTTCTAATGAAGTCGGAATGCAAGTCCGACTTGGAGCCCCCGCTATTTGCACATACAAATGAGCACCGAAGTTTGGGGGCCAAAACAATGACACGACGAAAACAAAGCGCATTATTATCCATATCTCGTCTTGGGGGAGGGGTCAAAAAGTTATGGTAGCTATGAAGATATAGGGGAACTTTACAGCCGACGCCCATTGTGCCAAGTTTACAATTGAATCCCATATTTATTACGTTTTATTCACTCGGGTACTCGCCCACGTTTTTCTTTACTTTACTTAAGTTCATATTTTTTTCATTTTCCGTTTTCCGCAGAGTGCTGAAGTTCTGCGCAATCCGTGAGATTGCCTCGCATGCATTCGATCGCCTGGCGGACAACCCACTGAAGACCCTGTGAGTATCCTGTGCCACCAGTGTGACCCACTCCCAACAATAACTCATAATTAAGTCTCATTATTTATGTGCACTTAACAGTTTTCTGCTTTTTTTTTTTTTTTTTTTGTTTGTTTTTTCTCACCCCGCCTCGCATCTTTAATAATTTCCTCAGGCCAAATTATGCTCATGATTATGTCCTTCCAGTTATATGGACGATAATAAATTACCGCATCTGCCGGAGCACTTCTTCCCCGAGGGCAATCAATTGAGTATTCTGTAAGTATCGGTTCGTTAATGCCGGTTATGCTGTTTTCCCACTTTATTACGCCACCTACTTTACGGCCAACTTCCGGTTGCTTCACGGATAAAGGCCAATTGTAAATGAGCCAATTATGCGCTAAGCAAACTAGCCGATTTTGGCTTATTGAAAGAAACCCAAGCTCAAAGTTCTTTAAGATATATGCAATTCAAGCATGCCTACTTTTAGAAAAACCATTTGTATCGGGGTCACCAAACTTAAAAGCTGGTAACAAGAAAGTTATATGATATGATATGATATTATTTAAAGCCAAAAAATAATACCACTGTATTAGTTTATATCCCATTTGAAAAATGTCAGTTATGAAGTTAGAAGATGGAGATCGGGGTCACCAAATCCAAGTAAATGTATGTGGGCATTTCAATGTTATTGTGTGCAATATAGGGCTATTAAAAACCACTAGCCATTTATGGAGTGTCCAACAACATTCAAATGGTTTAATATAGTATAGAGCATATACATATATTTTTCCTCCATTAGCATATAGCATTGAGTTGCATTCAGCTGCATTCAGTTGCATTCAGTTGCATTGAACTGCCGGATGTTAGCCCGTATTTTAGGCCTGCATTAGTGTCTCGCTTATTTATTTCGTCCGCTGGCTTTGCGGCCATTTGTATTAATAAAAAAAAGGTGCAATAAAAAATACAATTGCAAAACGAATAGCGATTTATGTGTGTGCAAGTAAATGCTAATTAAGCATAAATCAAATTGGACTTGGCTTACAATTTCACACACAACTTTGCGCCCACAATACATGTGCATGTGAGCCAAATTGAACCATTTTCGAAGGGGCCAGTGAGAGATATGCTGCGATAAAAAGCCATTATTTTTTGGCCACCCGGAGGTGCTAAATGACAAAAATCCAGTAATTGCCAATAAACGTAGAGGGTCGATTATATCACGACTCATATGAGAATTTGCCGGCACAGTAAAAACCCACACACACACACACACACAGCAGTCGATGCTAATCACAATCACAATTGCTGTCAACCTTTGTTGGCCCATAAAGTCGGCCCATTGTTGCAGGATTAAAGCCAACCTCTTGCCCAATCGACTGACAATGTGGCATCGCATTTTTGCCTCATTGTTGTGGCGATTTTCCCAATTGCCCCACCCCACCCCCACTTACACCCCCTCCGCATTTTTTCTCCCCGCGGCCTCGGAGCATAAAAATATTAGCACAGACGGTAAAAAGTTTTCAGCTTGTTTTGTGCAGTGACTCGAAGGGCCCACGCCCCCTTTTCCCGCCGCCACCGCCCCAAAAAGAGTCCAAAAACAATAACAACGCCAGCTGGCAAAAGGGCAAGCGGTAAAGGCCAAAACTTACCGCTTAACTTACCGGCTATAAGCGAATCCTAACGCTCTTTTTTTGCTCTACTATCCAAAGTTCTTAGGCACTTTGATTCAAGTTAAAGTGGGTAGTTCATAGGGGTATTCGATAAACGGATAATCATTAGGAAAACATGCATTCACACATACGAAAAGGCATCCTTTTGAGTTCTACTTTAAAAGCAGTTCCAATCAAAATAGTCCTTGCAACTGAAGGACGTAATATTATAAATGTATAAAATGTACGCCTTGCTGTGAAAGGGCGATTCATTTATCCGCAATTCATTTTCCATTCACAATACCCATTTTGAATGCCCTGCAAAATAGACAAAACTGCCGGCACACAAAAACACATAAACAACTCAGTTACACTTTTGCGGCGGAAGGCGGAAGGCGGAAGGCGGAAGGCGGATTTCGGATGGGTGGACGGAGATATATCCGCTGCACTCCGTCTCCGGCGCCACCGAATCCGGAGGACCAGCTGCACTTGGCATTGGCCTGAAAGTTGGCTCTGTCTCTGTCCGGTTGACAATAAGACACAGAGAGAAACGCAGTGCTTCGACGGGAAACTGGCAAGCAATTGAATGCATTCGAAAAGATACTTACCAAAGCTTCCCTATAATAGGGAGTAATCAGATTTATAAATGCTCTTTTTGGTACCATACTCCACGAAGCTCTATAGTTTTTTTGTTTCTTTCTAAGTTGTCGCAGTGAGTTTGTTTTCGGTGTAGCTAGCGAAAGGTTTCGCAGGGGCTAAAAGTGCATTTTCTCGTGTGGCGTTTGTTACTTGCGCTTAATGGCTAATTAAAATCAAGATATATGTGCCGACTTTTCACTGGCTGCATGCAATTGCATCGGCTTTTGTTGCCAACTTTTCAGCATTAAAAAAAGATTTTTTATCTATTTCATATTGCTTTTTGGGGGGGCGGTCAGCATTTTGGCACGCAACCACCTGCACCACTTGAAACGAAGCGATTTTCTGAATCTACAACAGTTACAGGAGCTGTAAGTGTTTGAAAATTGAAAGCTAATATGAAGAATACATAAATATGTTGTAAATTTAAATACTCGTATAAGGGACCTTCGCGGCAATCGCATAGGAAACTTTGAGGCCGAGGTCTTTGCCCACCTACCGAATCTGGAAGTGCTGTAAGTACCGCCCAAATCCTTGGCCCAAAGCCTACATATACATGTATAGTTTATGTTATCCTGCAGCTATCTCAACGAAAACCACTTAAAGCGTCTGGATCCAGAAAGATTTCCCAGAACCCTGCTCAATCTGCACACGTTGTCCTTGGCTCACAATCAGATCGAGGACATTGCCGCGAACACCTTCCCCTTTCCACGCCTCCGATACTTGTGAGTAGTAGATGTCCCCGGAGAAAGTGGAAGCGAAGCAAAAGGATGGATGCTAACCGCTAATACGACTTATACGACCTATAAATATTATATATCATCCGTTGCCTATTGCAGATTTCTGGCTGGCAATCGATTATCCCACATACGAGATGAAACCTTTTGCAATCTCAGCAGTCTACAAGGATTGTAAGTCTTCCGCAGTTGAAACGAAAAACATTCAAGATACCCTGTAAAATAGTATGCTTCATATGTAGGACTTCTTACACCAAATCCACTGACTTGAATCGAATAATAGGGTGGTTTGCCTATCTAACTCTGTTTGAAGTAAGCTTGAATCTACGTGATGTAGAGGCAGATTTCAAGCGAATCTAATTCTAAGCTCACTAGACATATTTGCGATGCGTGAATTCGAACATACCCTTGGGTTAGCATTATGGAAGGGCATCGAACAAACAAGTGTCACTTCCCTGACCTCTGATGGAATTTTCCTTCTGCTGGGCTTCCATCTTCCAGAAGGCCCGTGACCAGAGGAC
The DNA here is from genome assembly GCA_005876975.1 of Drosophila orena. NCBI lineage: Eukaryota > Metazoa > Arthropoda > Insecta > Diptera > Drosophilidae > Drosophila > Drosophila orena. Next base: position 528,392 of record VCKV01000299.1, read on the forward strand.
TTCGGGACCTCCGATTTCTGATCCCGAGCAGCAGAAGTTGAGTGACGGGAAATGGGCACGAGGATGGGAAGGGGCTGTGGCTGTGGCTGTGGCTGTGGGTGTGGCTGTGGCTGGGGCAGAAAGTGTCATTTGGATTTATTGCCGTTTAAGTTTCGCTTCGGCCAAGGAATTTAATTTATCAATAATGCTATGTGGCCAGGGCGGCGGTTCGGGGCAAAGCCAAAAAGCTGACAGTTTTTCATTGGCGAAAACTTCGCTGCTGCTCACAGAAGCTACCCCATCGTCCATGCCTTCATGTAATGCATATTGAGGAGGCATAACTAAGGAAAAACAAAAAAAAACACAGCCTGTGGAATGATTTGCATGCAAGGCAAAAATCAAAAGATAGATGTTCAAGGGAAACATCAGAGAGAAAGATGGGCGGACAAATGCCGGATACGTGCCACGGCATCGGTGGGCCAACTTTAATGATGAAACTTCGAGTCCGATGCCTGAATCTAAGCTCTGAGCTCCTCTTGTTGTTTTCCCCACTGCCGCAACCAATCTCGAATGCAAATAAGCGAGGAAAACAAAAAGTGCCCATGCCTGGCTTTTATGCGCTGGCCCATAAACCCGCGCAGCTCCGATGTGTTAACCACTTTCATCTAAATGTTCTGCCTTTTTCTTCGACTTCCCTTGCCCCGCCAATAGACACCTGAACGAGAACCGGATCGAAGGATTCGACCTGGAGGCCTTCGCCTGTTTGGGGAACCTGAGCTCCCTGCTGCTAACTGGCAATCGCTTTCAGACCCTTGATCCGCGGGTCCTGAAAAACCTGAGCAGCCTGGATTATATGTGAGTAACAGAGCCATTCCATCGCCACCGCCAAATTGTGATGGTTATGAGCAGCACACATCCCTAAAACACCTTTTACGTATCCGTCCCCGGCAGTTACTTCTCGTGGTTCCATTTGTGCAGCGCCGCCATGAATGTCCGGGTCTGTGATCCACACGGCGATGGCATCAGCAGCAAGTTGCACCTGCTGGACAACCAGATACTGCGAGGCAGGTAAGTACGAGGTGCTAAGCTTGCGTACTGGGGCAAGATGATTCGATTTAATCAGGCTAAGAGCCCTTACAAAATGCCCGGGGCAACTCCGCATGTGAACTTAAGGGCTTTTGGCTTCCGTTTGCTCTGCGGTCTGTGTGTAAATCGCATTCATTAGAATGCAATTAAATCGCTGTCATTATGACCCTCGAAGTTTAACCGAACCGAGCTTGATTGCAATTAGAGTGCGCAAACTGCATTGTTCTGCCCACGAAGGAAGTTGCCGAACACAGGAGCGCACTCAAATTTATGCACAATTTGATTTTGGTAACGTAATTGATAGATGCGAGGGCTTATTCGACAAAGTTAATTGTGTGCTTTCGATGTTTTAAGAATGTCAAGAGATTGAGTTTTAGCTTTACATTTGCAATTTATCACATTGAAGTAGTTTTCTTGCTATGTAGGCATAAAAAGTTACCCAATCGAAATGAGACTCCGAGTTAAATCACGAGCTTGGATCAATTATTAAATTGATGCCCCACGTTGGGCGCCAATTACCCGCTGCTCTAATCGCCTAACACCCAAATTCGTGCCTTTTGAAATGGCTAGACTCGATGTCTAAGCATTAAGCTTGTCTCTAAATTGGGTATCTTGGCCAAGTAGCTACTTGGCAAGACAAATAAGTAGTCCCATCAACAACTGGCGTACTCTCCATTGAAAATGGGGAACTCGGAACTGAAAACTGGCAACTGGCAACCGGCAACCGGCAGTCACTTGTCATCAAGTCTGCTGAGTGATTATCTGGCTGCCTGCCATCGCCTCATCGTCGTCGTCTAGGATGTATTCCTGTTGAAAATGAAAATTACGCTCCCTCCTTGTCGGCTTGTTTGTTTGCCTTTTACACATTTTACACACACTCTGCATGCCGACGTCTTCATCTACATCCCACATCTTCATCTTCAACTCCGTCCACATCCACATCCACATCCACATCTCCACCTCCATCTCCGACTCCAACTCGATGTGTTCACAGCGAGAGCAAACACGAGCATGTGCCCACACATGCACAGCCAGACGAAAATAAGGATGCTGGAGACCAAGGACTACAAGGATACCGGTGCCAGCGAGAATTTACTTTTGTGCTTAGAACATTATTTCATTATTCTAAGTTGACGTTTTCATAAAAATTAAATACTTGGGGTATAATTCCTAGTCGTTGGCGTGGCTCTCGGTTTTCCAGCTCGCTTCATGTCCTTCCTCTCAGGCTTTTTTCTCCCCATCTTTATTAGCCACCTGGAGTCCCAGACTCTAGTTAAAATTATGGCGTTGTTCCTGCAGGCAGAAGGCTGTAATAACCTCCAGTTCGTTTGATCGGGTGACCTCGATTTATTTACTGCTATGCAAAGCTAAAATTCAAATTTCCTGCCTTAAAGCGGACTCTTCTTCACTTCAGCAGTTTAGGAGTAATTTCTTCTAGTCTTAACTAATTTGCAAGATTATATTCCTAGCTTTTGGTGACCACACCCCTTTAATCACTGACCAAGGGGGATTATATTAAAGCTTATTTCTGCTTTCTGCCTGCACTAGTTTCAATTAAACCTTGGAGAGGAGCTGCGACTTCGTTTAATTAAGTAATTCAATGATATTGACAGCTGTTTCTTAGGTCAAGCGGAATTGATGGCTACTCATAATCAAAACGGATGTGTTGGCAATGAATGGGAAGCGGAAGGCTGGCATAAATTACAGGTCTCTCCATTCGCAGCCCAATCATCATCCAGACCCTATATAATTGTCATGGAACACTGATGTTACTTTGTGCTTGGTGCTGGTGCTTGGTGCTTTCTGCTTGATGCTTTCTGCTTTGTGCTTTGCGCCCAAGTCTCGGGATTCCACTCCATCATGGCCACACCTCCCCGGTCAGCAGAACTGCAATAATGAGGCATACCGACCGGGCAATTGGCAATTGTGCGAGCCACAAACGCAGAGGTCACACACCAAGAGTTGGGGAAAGAGTGTCGGCCCCACAGGGAAGACTTAAATTTCCTTTAATTGCTCGAATTTATGGGTAGCGGCATAACGACAATTGTCCAAGTCAAGGTCACAAATGATGCTACTGTATGTATACCCGTTGCTCGTAGAGTAAAAGGGTATACTAGATTCGTTGAAAAGTATGTAACAGGCAGAAGGATGCGTTTCTATTCTTGATCAGGATCAATAGCCGAGTCGAACTGGCCATGTCCGTCTGTCCGTCCGTCTGTCTGTCCGTATGAACGCCTCAATCTCAGGAACTACAAAAGCTAGTATGTTTAGATTAAGCATGCAGCTTCCAGAGACATAGACGCAGCGCAAGTTTGTTTGCCACGCCCACACTTTTACAAAACAAGTTTTTTTTTTCATTTCATTATTTTTTTTCCAATTTCTACCGATATTCCAGAATATGTTGAAATTTCTCGTTTGCACTTCCACTAGCTGAGTAACGGGTATCTGATAGTCGGGGAACTCGACTATACCATTCTATCTTGTTTTGTTTCGATACAGACAGAGAAAGGGGCATCATAAGTGTAAGCAGCAGTAATTCACACTCATTTTAAAGCCTGTTCATGTGTATACTTGAAGTTATCCAATTTGTATCAGAATTAACAGGAGTAGCACTGAGCTTTCACCAGATGCGAGAGGACAACCATTTGCGTAACCATTTTCAGTTTCTTTCTGTGCACTTTTATCTGTTTGAACAGTGTTTGGGTGATGGCCTCGATTGCCGTGGTGGGCAACCTATTGGTCCTGCTCGGGCGCTACTTCTACAAGTCACGGAGCAATGTGGAGCACTCGCTGTACCTCCGCCACTTGGCCGCCAGCGATTTCCTCATGGGCATTTACCTCACGTTGATTGCCTGTGCGGACATTAGTTTTCGCGGCGAGTACATCAAATACGAGGAGGCTTGGCGGCACAGCGGCGTTTGTGCCTTCGCAGGTGCGTATCCTTCTCTGGCCATCTCTGGCTCGCCGCTAATGGGAGGCTAATGTGAATTACGTATACGCCGTGTAGGCTTCCTCAGCACCTTCAGCTGCCAGTCGTCGACGCTGCTGCTGACGTTGGTCACCTGGGATCGTCTGATGTCTGTGACGCGGCCCCTGAAGCCGCGGGATACGGAAAAAGTTCGGTAAGTGTTGAGTGTTGAGTGTTGTTTTGATTGCTTTTCTACTGCCATTATAAATTATTAACGATATGCCTACCATAGAATTGTCCTGCGTCTTTTGCTATTGTGGGGCATAAGTTTCGGATTAGCTGCTGCTCCACTTCTTCCCAATGCCTACTTTGGAAACCATTTTTACGGGAACAATGGTGTGTGCTTATCCCTGCATATCCACGATCCTTATGCGAAGGTAATCTGCCTACCCTTGAAAAGCACTGTTTTAATATTCCAAAAATAATCTTACAGGGTTGGGAGTACTCGGCGCTATTGTTCATCCTGGTCAACACATTGTCACTGGTTTTCATCCTGTTTTCCTACATCAGAATGTTGCAAGCGATCAGGGATTCTGGTGGCGGAATGCGGAGCACTCACAGCGGTCGCGAGAATGTGGTAGCCACTCGGTAAGTTTGGATAATCCAAGGAAGGGGATTTCATTAAAGTAATATCATATTTGTATAGCTTTGCCATCATTGTGACAACCGACTGCGCCTGCTGGCTGCCCATAATCGTGGTCAAAGTGGCTGCCCTCTCAGGTAAGTTGATACCCTGACGAGTTTACATTGCTTATTAAATATACCCATTTTAGGCTGCGAAATTTCGCCCGATCTTTACGCCTGGTTGGCGGTACTTGTGCTGCCAGTGAACTCGGCCCTCAATCCAGTGCTCTACACATTGACCACTGCGGCGTTTAAGCAACAGCTGCGTCGCTATTGTCACACACTGCCCAGCTGCTCGCTGGTGAACAACGAGACCCGTTCCCAAACGCAGACTGCCTACGAGTCCGGACTGAGTGTCAGTCTGGCGCACTTGGGCGGCGGTGTGGGCGGCGGATCGGGGCGAAAGCGGATGTCCCACCGGCAGATGAGCTATCTGTAGGCGGCGTAACTGGCGGCGTAAAATGCAGCACGAGATCAACAGACTTACATACAAGTGGGGCTAGAGGGTGGGTGGCTTCACCACAGGACACTTCCATGTAATTGGTCCCTTAAACTTTTGGTATTTTACGCACTTATTATTATTATGCTGATATCAATTTGAAATTATTCATCACAAGGCATTTATGTTTCTGCATTTCCCCAAGCTCAAAACATGCACACCTTAGACATGCAAACAACAGATTCCAGCCAGACTCAAGCATATTGTATTTAAGTTTCTTTATTGTATATGATTCCTTTTGCGCTTAGAAGGTATTTATTTACTTCCTATGTAAATTACACAAGCTGATATTTTACTAATCGTTTTAAGGCAAACCACTTACAACTGTCCAAAGAATATTCTGACTATTTGTTGCATCCCCATTAATTCGACCTGCCCAATGGGGCATTGCTACATGTGATCTAATAGTTAAATCTTATTGTAATTCGATAAATACATATTCAGATGTTAATTGAACCCGTCGCTGTACATACAATTTAGAATCAAAGCCCGCAAATGCTTGGCATACCGACCTCTAGGCATTGCCCTGCGGTTCGGTGGCTATATCGAGGTCCGCCTGGACGTGATAGGGTCCCTCGTTCACGTAGGCCGTGAAACGGACGGTTTCGGTGGGCGAAAACTCGGCGCTGGCGGAAAGAATCTCCATGATTTGCCACTTCATGTACTTAATGTCCCTGTGCAGATCGCTTTGACGCGAAAGCAGGAACTCCACAGCACCGCCGGTATTCTTTAGAGCTAAAATGCCCCAGTCGTACTTACAAATGGTCTTCAGCAGCGCCAAGGCGGCCATTTGGAGGTCAGGGAACGGGGTTTTGATCAGGTCCATGATGGCATTAGCATGCGCTCCCCCAGCGAAGCACTCGTACCAGCATTTAAGAATGGCACTGGAAAAGAGGAGAATCATTAGCAGGAAAAACTTTAAGAATATAGTGCAAAATTAATTAATTACTTAATTTCTTTTGTGGGCGGTGTCTCCACCTCATAAATCACATCCAGGGAGTTGAGCAGTCGCTCTTTGATGGGCGCCGATAGCTTCTTAGTGTACGAGCCATACATCTTAAAGGACTCCTCCATGGCTGCGTTAAAGTGCAGATGCAGCAGCATCTTACCCTGCGGACTACTGGCCAAATTGGCCAGCGTATCCATGGCGGTGGGCAGAATATACTCATCCTCCGTTTGCAACTGCTGGAACAAACAGGCCAGCATGTGCGGGTATCCGGCAATGATCTTCAGAGGCTGGTATGCGGCAATTTTGCCGAAAAACTTCATGATGCTGGGTATAAGCAGGGCGTCTAGCGGATGCTCCTCGCTGCTTTGGACCCGTGTGCTGATTACATCCAAAACACGACGTCGTTCCATGTAGGAGAGACCATGGTTCTGTTCGGCCAGGGGCACTAGGAGCTGCATTACGGTGGCCTGCAATAAGACATCGTCGTTGTCCAGTTCGCTGAGCGCCGCGTCCAGAATGAATTTGACAGCACTGAGTGAGGCGGCACTCTCCTTGGCCAGGACCACTGCCAATTCGTAGGCGCAACAACGCACAACCTCATTTTGCTGGAGGAGGTGCACCAGTTTGGCCTGCACATCGGCATCGCTGAGTCGCTGAACAAGCACAATGGACAGGATATTGGTGGCCATAGAGATGCCCTCCGAATCCGGCTGTTTCAGCTCGTCCAAGATGAGGAAAATAAGCTCATTGTTGGGCAGGGTACGAACCTGCCCGGCAACCTGCTGGCGGCGCAGCTCCTTGAGCAACCTGGCCAACACCAGGGCACGCAAGGCGGGATTCGGGTGAGTCAGGCCACGTCTCAGCAGGCTGGGCAGCTGCTCGTCGGCGGTGTCCATCGTCAGCTGATCAAGGCAGTGGCCCAGCAACTGCAGGGTCAAGTCCACAGCCTGATCCTTGGGAACATGGGAATCCCCCGCGGAATTGGCGCAGTCATACAATTCCGCCGTAGTCAGCAGGCATTCAATGATTTGAGGCGAAAGAGCCGCCTCCTTCGCGATGGTCGTGTTCATCATGGTCAGCGCCTCGAGGCGTTGTGGCCTCGACTCCAGAGCCTTTAAATTGGCCACCCACCAACTGTCCTCCATTTCCTTTTGTTTTTTCTGTGTTAAAATGACAAAGTCGGTTTCGAACCTATCGTTCTTCGATTTCAGAAGACGTTATTTGTCCGAACTTATCGGCGCCTATCGATGTTGCTTATGTATATGGTGTGGCACTGCAACTATCGAACGTTTCTTTAGGCAAGTGTATTCTATCGATTGTACGAAATATAGGTATATTTTTGTATTGACTACACTTTACACATTTCTTGCAAGTTTGTGAATGTACTTTCAAAGGCAACTATATAGCTGTAATTATATACAAATGTATAACTCCGTTGAACGTGGAAATCGATAGCCGCAGCCCTGTCAAACAGTATGTTAACCATCGCCCAGTCGCCCACCACCAGTAATAGTGCAGCCCTGTTTTGACGCCATTTTACAGGCGAGATTGTGTGTGTGTTTGACGCGTTGTTGTATTGTAACAAAAAGCCAGAAATTTTCGTTCGGCTGCAAAAGGCAAGTGTTTACGGCCGGAAAAAGGGAGGAGCTCATAGCAACGATGTCGCAACGCTTTGCACCTGGCCAAGCGCCGGTGCAATCGCGCTATCAGCCACCACCACCGGCGCCCGGCATGCGTCCCTATCCGCCGCCAGGCGCCTCTTTTCCGGTGAGTTTTTCACGCATTTTCCTGCACTTACGGCGTTCGATTTAAACATGTACAATCTTATCCACAACAGCCGCGCGGGTTTCCCCTGCATCCGAACACCACGCAACCCGTTCCCGGCACCGCGAACGTGGCCGGAGTACCGGGAGTTCCTGGGGTGCCCGGCGTACCGGGACCATCGCTCTTGCAGCGCGCCGCCCAACAGCCGGGCTTTCAGAGCAGCCTGCGAGGCACTGGAGCCGGTGGTGGTGGTGTTGGTTCAGGCGGAGGCAGCAAGAGGTCAAATGAATCCCGCAGTTTGGGTGGCGGCGGTGGAAAAAGTGATTTTGTAACGGCCAAAAAGAAAAAGAAGATGTCCGATAAGATACTACCGCAGAAGGTGCGTGATCTGGTGCCCGAGTCGCAGGCGTACATGGATCTGTTGACGTTTGAGCGGAAACTTGATGCCACCATCATGCGCAAGCGTCTGGACATCCAGGAGGCCCTTAAGCGACCCATGAAGCAAAAGCGCAAGCTGCGCATCTTCATCTCGAACACATTCTATCCCAGCAAGGAGCCCACAAACGATGGCGAGGAAGGCGCTGTTGCTTCTTGGGAATTGCGAGTGGAGGGTCGCTTGTTAGAGGATGGCAAGGGCGATCCCAATACAAAGATCAAACGCAAGTTTTCATCGTTCTTCAAGTCGCTCGTTATCGAGCTGGACAAGGAGCTGTACGGTCCGGACAACCATCTGGTCGAGTGGCATCGTACTCACACCACTCAGGAAACGGATGGTTTCCAGGTGAAGCGACCGGGTGATCGCAATGTGCGCTGCACCATCCTCCTGCTGCTTGACTACCAGCCTCTGCAGTTCAAGCTGGACCCGCGACTCGCCAGGTTGCTGGGCGTACACACACAGACCAGGCCGGTGATTATATCGGCCCTGTGGCAATACATCAAGACCCATAAGCTGCAGGATGCCCACGAGCGGGAGTACATCAATTGCGACAAGTATCTGGAGCAGATATTCAGCTGCCAGCGGATGAAGTTCGCTGAGATACCGCAACGCCTCAATCCGCTGCTGCATCCGCCCGATCCGATTGTCATCAATCATTTCATTGAGAGCGGGGCGGAGAACAAGCAGACCGCCTGCTACGACATCGATGTGGAGGTGGATGATACGCTCAAAAACCAGATGAACAGCTTCCTGATGAGCACTGCTAGCCAACAGGAGATCCAGGGGTTGGACACCAAGATCCACGAGACGGTGGACACCATCAACCAGATGAAGACGAACAGGGAGTTCTTCCTGAGCTTCGCCAAGGGTCCGCAAATGTTTATCCATCGCTGGATCATCAGTCAGACGAGGGATTTGAAGGTTAGTCGTGTTTTCTATGGGACATACCGTTGTCTAAACTTTTCCCCCTTCCAGCTGATGACTGATGTGGTAGGCAATCCGGAGGAGGAGCGTCGGTCGGAGTTCTACTACCAGCCATGGACGCACGAGGCCGTATCGCGCTACTTCTTCACCAAGGTCAACCAGAAGCGGGCCGAATTGGAGCAGGCGCTGGGTATACGCAATGGTTAGGTGAATGCTAAGCTGATCTTCTCCACCAGCCAATTCGTGGAGTCAACGTCAAGCGACCTCCATAAACCGTGCGCACGGCAAACTCTTTTTCCTTCGCCAGCTTAGTTTAAGTTTAATATATATCCCTTTTTTTTCCGACAAACAGTACTCCATCCCGTTCCATAACGAAATCCCTTTTCCAGTTGTCCCCAAATACCCACATCCAGCAAAAATATTGGACTTAACAGTAAGCTAATAAAATGGCATACAAATATAAAACAGATCTTTCAAATTTGATCCAGTTCATTTTTTAAAACACTAAAGTTTAGTTTTTATTACGTGTGATTTAATTTGATTCAATATATTTAGCAGACTTCTGATGCTGTTGGGTTTCCTTTAAATTTCATTAAATGCATTTTTTGTTGGTTAATTGAGTTATTAGGATCACTTATAGTTTTCTATTACGATTTCATGTTAACTGATTGTTTCTAACATCCGTTTTGATCTACATTTGGATATATTATTGTAAAGTGTACATTTGGCTTTTCAGCTGACCAAACCAAGAATGTGAAAGGCCAGAGTTTAAGTCATTTGCCATTATTTCTAAATTTCAACTTAAAAATAAGTGCTTTAGTAAATTCTATAGCTCTTCAATCTTATGTTGCTTGTAGATTTAAAATGGTATAAAATGCATAAAATGGTATAAGCTGACGCCACATAAGCACACAAACGGTTGAGTCTACAACAGAGAATTAATATCACTAATAAACTAAAGACGGACTCGGATTACTACATTTCGGGCCAAACCTAAAGCTATAGGCGGAATGTGCAACCTTTGCTTCTTTTGCTGATAGAGCATCAATTTCGTTTTTTACGATTGGCAGCAGTGGAAGCGCACGAGCTGTTGGCCGTATCCGGTGTCTCGCTAATGCCCACACCCGTGTCCACACGACTCTTGTCCACCGGATACAGCCAGCGCTGGTACAAGTAAATAATAAACACGATATCATCGCGCAGACAGGCCACCCGATGGGCGGTGGGCATGGTGATAATGAAGGCAAAAAAGTCATCGATGAAGGTGTTGAATGCTTTATACATAAATGCGCGCCACGGCAATGCGGCCACGGACTTCAGCTTGTAGTTCACAAAAAGTTGCGGCAGCATGAACAGAAAGCCGAAGGCGTACACTCCGTTCACCAGCGAGTTGAGTGTCCAGGAGTACCAGGATCGGTGCGGCTGGTAGAGGAGCGAATAGACCGCTCCGCATATGCAAAGCGGATACAGCAGATAGCTCAGATACCGCATGCCCTGCCTGTCGAACTGATCGGTCTTTTGCTCCTCCGCCAGCTGACCGGACTGCACATCCGATTGCTTGCCATTCCGCCGGTCAACTTGCTCCAGCTTGCGTCGAATTAGGCCACTAAAGCTAAGCTCCAGACGCAGGATTTTCTTGCACTTCCACAGCTCAATGAGCGTGCCCAGGCCAACAGGCACAAGAACCAGGTACGAGGTATTCTCGTCCAGCAGATAAAAAAAGATCACGATCTGCGAAAACGCTCGCCACATTGTGGTACGGCTTGATAGTCCCTCATACGACTGCTTTTTACGCCAAAAGGCCACGTCGTTCTTAAAGCTCAAAAAGTCGAAGAGCATCTGCGGGAAAAACGGAAACATAAATAAGTTATAGTACTTTAACATGCATATGAACGTATATTCAAATTTTAGGCGAGTCATACGTTTCTGTAGTATTTCTGATATTATCTCCTGTCCAAATCTTCATTTTTCCAATGATTTTCCAATCCCTACTTACATGGATACTGGACACAAAGATGGTGCCGCACAGCAAGTACACATTAGTGTCCGAGAAGATGCCCTTCACCTCGTCGATGTCCTTGGTGGCAAACCCAATGGTTAGCAGCGACTGGGTGGCATGTTCCATGAGCAGCATCAGCCGGAGTTTGCCCACACCCACGGGCTTGTAGTGGAAGCTGAAAGTGAATTCGGTGGTATTGCGGGTGACGGGCACCAGATTCTTTAGACGTGTATTAAATGTATCAGTCTGCAGGATGGGCAGAATCTGTTGATTGCGATTGACGCGTATCAACGGTGCCATTTCCGGTGGGACATCCGCTTGCGAAACGGAAAAGAGATCGGTGAGCAGTGTGACGTAAACATTCGAACGTATGTGGGTGCTGGGACGTCTTGAGGTGAAAGCTTCCTTCTTTTTCTTCTCCTGGACAGCGGCTGCTGCTCCTTTCTCGGAATCTCCAAGCAAATTGAAGGCCTCCGCTCGTGGCACTATGTAATCCGTAAGACTCATCGTATGGACAACGGTGGGCCCATCTCTGCGCAGGCTCCGCCATTCCAGTGGCTCACCCTCCAGAGCCAAGACCACATGAAAGTACAGGGAGCCGTTGCGGCGCGTCTTCAGCGGCACATCCACTTCGAAGTCATGCTCAAAACTCTGATCATAGTTAAACCGCTTGGCCTTGTACAGATCCCGCACCTCGGAGGCAATGGGACTTCTGCTGAGGGAGGAAAACAGTGCCAGCTGGAGGCGTGGCCGGTCCGTCAAGAACGATGTGTAGCACGGAACACCGCTGCATTGCAGTGTGCTGAAGAGCTGCGACATCTGGTAGATGGAGTGGCCGATGTACGCCAGAAATGCCACGCCTAGCAGCGTGGAGATCGATGGCAGGGCCATGTCCCCCTCTTACGGTTTTCTCGTTGGTTCGTTGACCGGCGGAATGGTGGGTGGAGGGCGGTGGGCGGTGGTTGCGAGCCGAAGTTGAGGAAACTAAAAACTAGACTCAATTTTTCGATTTTCTGACCTAGAGCCGGCCAAACATCGGAAGAAGCTATCGATAGTACCGGTCGTGTTGATACCCGAAAGCTTGAGAACTATCGGTTTCCCGCATTAACGGGATTTTCCGAGAGTCCATTTTTAAATTACAACAATAATTATTTTGAAGTAAATGCGATTAATATCGGTCGCTCCGATACATCTCCCACCACGTGTGTACTTCTTCTTCTTTCCTATCCTAATGCGAAATCTGCCAGTTAATTAGCTCAAACTAAGGTCAATGGAGTCTTCGATATGCCGGGTTTGTCTGGAGCAGAAGGAGAACATGCTAAACGTCTTCCAAGCGACACCGGTATCCGGTATTCCTATATCGAGCATGATTTCACAGTGGAGCGGCTACCCAGTTACGCTGAAGGATCCCTTTCCCAAGACCATTTGCCAGCCGTGTGTGCAGGATGCGCACAGTGCTTACAAGATGGACCAAGCGCACTGGCAAAATGACTCGGCGAAAGAGGAGGTGGTGGAGGAAAAGGAAGCAAATGAGGGAGAAAGAGCAAATCAGTTCGATATACAACTGAAGGAGGAAATAATCGATGACAGTCAGTGCATGCTGGAGCCAACCGATGACTTATGCCGATTTTCGGGGGACTCCCACGATAACCTGGCTCCACCATACGTGAGGAGCGAGCCAATTGTGGAGGACAATGAAAATGACTGCCCCAACTCAAACTGCAAATTGGAGCAGGAAACTTCGAACTTAGAAACCCAGCAGAAACCCAAAAATAAAAAGAATAAGAAGAAACCCAGCAGAAACACAGCGGAAACCCAGCAGAAACCCAAGAATAATAATAAAAAGAAGATGGAAAAGATTAAGCGGCCTGAATGCCCAAAACAGCTCCCGAGCAAGAGACTTGAGCAGCATGCGGTAACCCACCAGGAGGGTCGACCATTTCAGTGTCCCGTCTGTGCGCAGACCTTCAAACTATTTAGCTACCTTAAAGCTCACAACTGGGTCCATTTCCGTAACCCACCACCTTACAATTGTCCCCATTGCCCCAGCTCCTTCACACAATACCCCAATTTTATGCTCCATTTGAAAGTACACAAGACGGCACTTAAATAAGGGGCCAGGAAGCAGAAATAGGCGGGATAGGAGGGATAGAGCCAAGGAGAATGGACAGGAGGCTAAAAGACTTATACATATAAGTGATCTCCGGAATGCGAGAACCTACAAAGTTCCTTATAATGACCAAAGATAACCCTTTTTTTCTTATATAGTTTACATACACATGTTATACATTTGCCCTACGAATGGATTTTAAAATCGTTTTTGAAAATGTAAAATGTAAAATATACTTCAAAATAAATTGAAATGAACTTTAAACGCTTGGACTTTGTATTTGGTAGCAGTTTTTATTTAAAGGTTTATGTATAACAATATACAGCATATAGTATATACAAAATGATTTCATAAAATTAGGTACTAGAGTTTTATATAATTACAACTATAAAGTACTATGTATAACTCTCTCTTCGTTACGCGCAAAATTTCCAAACCTTTGGAATAAATTAAAGGACTAAAATGTACACATCATGAAACAAAAATATGACAAAAATAGTTTGAATTGCTTTGCACGCTTTAAGTTGCACGTCATGTTCTCCTCGATTTTGATTTGCTTGTTTATTTTTTTTTTGCTTTTGTTTTACTCTTTGTTACTGGAACACACTGTAAGTGAAAAATGTGGTGCAGAGTGACAAGAACATGTATAGATTACGATCCGAAATAGTCGAGGGTGCATATGAGTCGATGCTATAAATATGTGGGCATTGTTTGATAGACAAGAAATAGATAACATGACAAAATGGAGGGTATAAATAATCGGAAATGGGCGGATCTGGGCTCAGGACTTAGGCGAGGCGTTTCTTTCGACTAGGCGACAGGATCTTCAGCATTGTGACGACGGGCGCCTCAAAGGACATCGATACCACGAAGGACAGGAAGTAGGAGGCCACCGTCAGACCGAAGAACATGACAACCTGGAATAAGCATAGAAAAGGTTTAATTTAAGAACCGTTTGCTGCATAACCAAATTTAAAATTTAATTTTTAGAGCAATCCTACAGCAGCTGCATCTTCCAACTCACCATCAGATCCCCGCCCAGGTGAAGCGGCGCGTCCGAGTTGAGCGCCATGGAGCGGATGACGATCGGGTGGACCAGGTAGGCGCAGTAGGTGACGCGGGAGAAGGGATAGAGGCAGGGCGCCGAGAGCAGCGAGTTGATGTAGCCGCCGTAGCCCGTCGAGCAGGCGATGGTGATCCAGGCCAGGGAGAGCGCCCAGGCCGAGTGGCTGAGCGAGCTGTAGGCGGCGGCAGTGAACTGCGACAGGTCGGCCTTGTACAGTCCAAAGACCAGGACGAACAGGTTGAGCATGGCCAGCGTCCAGGCGGTGGCCACCGTCACCTTGGGCAGGCGGATCTTGCAGTTGGTCCTGAACAGAATCCAGCCCACTGCCATGCCGATCAGATAGGGACCCAGGCGAGTCCATGGCTTGTCGTAGATCTTGTCGAACAGGGCCAGCGGATCGTCAGTGTTTGGTCGATGATTGTTGGTGAACGCAATCACCGCCGTGGTGATCCACGACAGCACCAGGAACACCAGCGTCGTGATGGCCGAAAGCTTGAAGTGACGCACCCCCACGATCAGGATGATGGCACCGATCATATAGAACTGCGTGTCATTCGCCAAATACCAACTCCAGAGCATGCACTATGGATGTACAGAAATGAGGGAGTAGGTATTATTGTTGTTATTTAGTACTAGAAGTAACTAGCTTGGAATATTACTACACCTATTCCTTCGTAAAGCCCGATAGCTACCGTGTAAATTGAAGTTTAAATTCATTTATGGCACTCACCATCTCATCGACCGGAAAGAGGGTGTTGATGTAGAGGATGTTGCGCCACCAGTAATCCGGGCAGGTGATGTGATCCATGGTGGGTGGGTCGAAGATCGAGTAGGTGGCCAGGTACTTCATGGTCACCTGGACCACGCCCAGGACGAACAGATAGGGGGCGGTGAGTCGCATGAATCGATAGGCGACCAGGCCGAAAAAGTGTGCAGTTCCAGCCGTAAACTCATTGGCTCCCTTGCTCAACTTGTTCAACTTGCCCTTGGCATTCGTGCGGAAGTAGATGTACGAGATCAGGAAGCCACTGATGAAGAAGAAGGTGTCCACGCTGAACGGCCCATTGGTGATGGCCTGGAAGAAGAAGTTCTGCTCCACCTCCTTGCGCATCTCCATGTTATCGGAGTACTTGAAGACCACGATGCACGTGTGCCCCAGAATGACCCAGGCCATGCTGAAGGCACGCAGTCCATGGATGCACGGAATGGTATCCGCACCCACATTCCGATCGCAGATCGCATTGAAATTCGTTATCGCCGAGAAGGAGAGCAGCAGCTCCGAGTAGATGCTCAACTTCTCTGGCTCATGCAGATGCCCCTCCAAGTGCTCATCCGAGTTGCTGTTGTTGCTCCCGCTGCGATGATCGTGATCGTGGTGATCGTGATCCGCATCGTGATCGTGGTGGTGTCCATTGCCGCTGTCATTATCATTCGGTGGCAAATTCAGTACCAAGGCATCCAATTGCTTCAGCGAATTCGAGGACTGCGAGTGGTCCGATTGCTTGAGAGGATCATCGTGAGCGGTCATCGTGTCACTGTAGTCTGAGGAGGCACACCCGATTCCCGAACTCGTCTCGCTGTTGTTCATCATCTCCTTGTCCTGGCGACGCAGTGCCTCCTTCAATTTGCGCCTCAGGTAAATCTCGAACAGGGTGCCGCAGCAAATCAAGCCCAACACAATGCTAGATACCACACTGAAAGCATATAAGTGTTATTTCGTGATATTAGATACATATTATAAAACGGTGCTTTAATAATTCGATATTCAAAAGGTGGTTTTACTTTGTATTAAATGCAATATTCAAATAGTTAGCTCAATATTGCTCTGTTTAAATTCCAAAGAAAATATGTATACAAATACGTGTATACAAATATGTATGTAAGTATTTTAGTGTAAGAAATTATTCTCCGTGCAGTTTCAACAGGCATGGGGAAGCATATAATCATATTACCCGCTAATATTTTAAGTTAACAAATGGAGTTTCGCTTTTTATTGTAATTCGATTTGGGGGGAAACAAAATTTCACACAAATCGACAAATCGACTCAACAACTGACTGCCGCTAATGTCCAAAACCAACTGGCCAAAAGCCCAAAAGCTGCGCATTGTGTTTGCCCAATTGTTTAGTGGACTCTGGCATTTTTGAAAGTGAACTTTTGATTGGTGCTCTGGATGGGAGTCCAGCCACTTACATCAGCAGGCAGAAGGTCTTGTCCGCCCAGATGTTGAACTCCTTGTCGGTGGGCACACGGATGTCCAGGACTCGCAGATCCCGCGATGGTAGCTCCGCATGGGCCTTGGAGCTCATCTGGCCGATATCCGCAATGGAGCAGCTGGAGGGCAGGCACATGCCCACGTAAATGGTGCGCAGCTGTGGAAACAGGACATTAAATAACAACATTATTTGAAATTCCAAAACTAGTGCCTTTGGCAAATGTGCCTTTTATGTGGCTTCCTCGTGATTTTCTTACCACTTGGGTGGGCAGCGTCTCGTTGAGCTGCATCTTGATCACATAGAATCCGGGCACAAAGGGCGGCGGAGCGTTGTAGACACTGCTGTATCCTTGGGTGTGTGCGGCGGCGAAGGGCAGGCCGCTGTTCTTCGTCTCGCCGTCTGGGGAGGATGTGGCCGAGGAGCTGTTGTCCTTGCTGGGAGCAACGATCTGGCCGTCGTCAATGGCATCGCACAGGGCCAGCGAACCCATCCAGTAGTTGTTGCCGTAGAAGAAACCGGATGTATAGTGACCGGAAGCATCGTCCACTGCGCAAATCGACAAAAAGGAAGAAAGGAGAAGGGAAGGGCATCAGAAGCGCTCGAAATGCAACATGCTCACTGCAGCGCGGCCAGTGTGAGTGGGGCATGTGTAATATAATAAATAAAAAACATAAAACTAGCCATTATGCAATTGCAGCGCAGCCGTCAAGCTGCCAACTTCAAAATGCCGCCGCCATCATCTTGATGACTTGACGGCTGAGCGACGCAAGAAACTCCCTTTGCTCGTAGAGCTTCAGGTTAGGGTAAAAATGTGTGTAAATGTTTTATATTATAATAGTTGTTTAATGTCTAAAACAGGTTCAATCTTTCATTGCACTTCAATCGTTGCTATATCATCTATATCATCATTTCTATCTGCTTGGCTACCTTTTCTACATCTCTTAAATGAGATTAGATGGGATTAATAGATGAATAAATCAGTGCAACTAGAATACTGCAGCGGATTCAGATTCAGTCCTTGCCCCAAGTTGCACTACCGAAGCTGAGGCTGTTTTGCTGTTTGTTTTCGTTTTCTTGCAACCAGTTGCCAAACAGATCGGGGACTTGAGACGGCGACTGGAACTGGGACTGTGGGTCCAACCAGTTTTTTTATCGCCGCTTTTCGGTTCGAAAATGGCAACTTAAGTCATGTAATGGTCTTTTGTTCGGTTGGCATGGTGACACGGGGAAAATGGCAACTCTTACGTGAGCAACTAGGCGTATGAGCAATTATCCACTATCCACTATCCACTATCCACTATCCACTGTCCACTATCCACTGTCCACTATCCACTGTCCAGTGTTTAGTGTCCAGCATCCACTTCCACTGCCACTGCCACTTCCCCGATGGCTTGGCCAAAAGCAGGAACTGATCTCTGGCTAATCTCCGGGTTACACAAGACCCGGCCATGACCATGACGAGCCATCAGTCGGAAATGTTTGCCAGCATTTGCATGTGCCGAAATCAGAAGTGCTTACCAATTATGGTGGTGGTTAGCAGATGGTGAACAAACGCGGAAGGAAAACGATTTCGATGACTTGACTTGTTGTTTAATCTGGACAAAAACGATGTCCAAGAAAAATCTATATAACACATAACACATTGTTTTTATCACTACCAACTCCCCCCATTCGTTTTCACAACTAAACCTGGTGCAGCCGTGATTAAAGTGGTTTCTGTTTTTCCAACACACCCTCATCCGATCTCTGCGTAATGTTTAAACATGTTTTCAATTTAATTTAGCGATTGAGGTCATTTGATTCGCTGGTAGTAAGCATTTCATCACAAAACCCCCATCGATGATACGCCAGTACATGGCACTGCGATATAAGTATGTGATGTATGTACATACTTCTTCAATTGAACGTGTCATTCAGGCGTTTAACGCTCTTGGCAAATGGTAACTGGTAAATGGTAACTGGTAAATGGTAAATGGTAAATGGAAGCTGAGGCTAAAGCTAAAGCTTATGTCGAACTCAAACAAGATCAACAGATGGGACTGACAATGGGGCTATCAAGGTGACATGTCCGAGCGACCACCAATGCTCCCAAGTCAGATGAACTTGGTAGCGGCTACCGAAAGTCGATGCCGAAGCTGATTCGAAACAGATTTCATCGTGTATTCTTGTCCGGCCATTCGGAAGGTCGTTCAGCTTGTGATCGTGCGTATATATACGATATGATATATATAGGTCGGGGGAAAGCGGTCCAGCAGGTAGGGAAATCGATTATCACGATACCAGCCGCACCTCAAAGCGCAGCCAATTTTCTATACATTACACAGCAGCAGCAGCAGCAGCGAAAAGTACTCGAAATAAGTACAAGATATATTGAACGAACGATGTTTTCTCGTTTGACAATCTACGGGATGGGTTAATATTTTATTGAAAAACATGTAACAACAAATTGCCTCATCAAACAGGCTCCATTGAAAGCCCACACAGCGAAGCAGTACATCTGATTTAAATGGTAGAGCCCAAAATATATAATAATACCCAAAGCTCATTAAATTATCCAATTAAGTACTCGCCGTACGGAGGCTGTTTACAATTTCGCAGAATCTCATTGAAAGCCTGGCCAAGATCACACTGTGCACTTGAATCGCACGAAAATATTTGCAAGAAGATTAAGATACATACACGTACACATCTATCTATGTCTATATGTGTGTTCAACTGAAGGTAAGGACAAAGGCGGGGTAGGCAAATGTGTTAACACACCAAATCGCCGATTGCAGTCGACCAAAATGAGTGGCGAAAAAAAGAAACAAAAAAATAGAAACAAAACACAAACAAAAAAAACAAAAAAAAACAATAATGAGGGCGGGACCCGAAAAGCCAGGCCAAAACCCGGTGACATAGCTGTTGAAATCCATGTGATTGATGAAACGATTGTATAAATATAATGGCAATAAATAATGTGCTCTGCCCGTCAAATAGTTGCCATTATACAGATACAGATACATATACCTTTGTTGCTTCGCCTCTTGCCATTTTTATAAATATTTTTTTGTATCCACTTTCCGAACAGTTGCGAAACGGCGCAAAGTCAAAGCTGGCGAAATTCATAAAAGATACAACGCGCCTCAAATGCTAACAGTTCAATTAAGGCACGAGAAGTACTCATTTTTCCAAATGATCTGCGTCACAAGAACCAAAAATGCAAAAAAAATGGCCATTGCATTCCATAAATAATACTCGTTTACTATTTTCAATCGGTTTGAAAATTTACTTTTGGACACCGCGATAATTGCCAACTGGCTAGTTGTTCAGGCTTACAAGATTTATGTATGGGCTGGCTCTTGAGACGCCCAAAAAGTATAAATCCATCGTGCGAAACGCCCAGCTTTGAGCCAAGTTTTAATGTTTTTTTAATTTTTCAAATGGTCCCAGGAAAGCGCCCATCCAGTGCCAATAAATTAGCTTTGGCGGGTCTTTCAAATGGCCAAATTCGAATGGCTACATTTAATTGAGTGTGTCAAAGGTTCGCATCTGCGAGTGGAAACAATCGTTTTGGGCAACTCAATTTGGCAATTGCGTACTAACGCTTGGCTTTCTCATTAGAACCCCTTGAGCCAAGTCGAAATTTCTGCTAATGTGGGGACATTAGAGGCGTGTGTTGTGGATTTAAGGTCCGCTCGTTTGTCTTGGCCAAATAAATTTCCTGTCATCTAACACGCAACTCGGCTGTGAAGCTGCCAAAGTCTTTGAACTTGGGTGAGGCGTGTACTGTGTGTACTGTGTGTACTCACTGCCGAGGTGTGTCTATTAGATCGCATCGCTAGGATACATAGTTGGCCATGTTTGGGGCTAAATATGATGTGGCCCATGTTGATGTTGCCAGCTATTTGTTCTTCACATCCCACATCGAAGTTCTCGAAATGGTTATCTATTCTACTGCTTTCATAGTTTACAATTGTAATTCTTTGTTTGAGTCTCTTTTGATACTTCAGACTTCAGACCTCAGTATGATATGATATTCTTTTAATAGCTCATCTATGTATTTATCCTAATAAATACTATCAAAATGAGTACTGAATACTGTATGTACCTAAAGTTAATTTCTTGAAATGCTAGCATAACAACGATTACATTTCTTGTGCCGAATAGCATTCTTCGTGGTTAGTCAGCTGATGATTCCTAATTACTTTTCGCATTTTCCCCCACTTTTCTGCCATAGTATGTAATAATTACACCTTGCCGTTGCCTAATTGAGTGGCATAGGAAAACGCGACTCGCTTGGCAATTTTATGCTTGAAGATGCGCAAAGTCAGATCAGCGGAGCTTGAGATCCTCGAGTGGGCCACATAGTTGGCCAAATAAGATGGAGCGATTACTTCCTACTTGCCACCTGAGGTTATGGATACGTATTACGTACCGTATGAGTACGAATATGAGTAGGAGTACGAGTATGAGTATGAGTATTAGTACGAGTATGAGTATGGGTATAAGTATGAGTACGAGTATGAGAATGTGTATGAGTATTAGTATGTGTGTGAGTACGATTATGAGAATGAGTACGAGTATGAGTACGAGTACGAGTATGAGTACGAGTACGAGTATGAGTACGAGTACGAGTATGAGTACGAGTATGAGTATTAGTATGAGTATGAGTATTCGTAATCGTATTCGTAATCGTATTCGGGTCTCGTTGGCCCACAGTCAAAGTCTTTCTTTCTTTCTCCCCACTTTTCAATGTCAATGTTGGGCAGCCGGGGGCTCCACACACACATAAATCTTATCAAAGACCTCCCCTAGGGGTCTTTCGACGCCCACATGGATGACGAGGTAGCCAGCCAGACGAAAGTAAGAGTTGAAAGAAAAAAAAAAAAATTATGAAAATAAGAGTCGACGACGAGCCAAAGAGTTGGCCTGTCTTTGGGGCTTGGGTTTTTTGGACTCGCCACAGATTCGGCACAAGGTCAGCTGCATCTTCGGCTTTGGTTATTTCGCCCGACTAACTGGTATTCCGATTTCTGAATTTCGATATTCAATTTTCGGACTTGGTCACTGACACGTGGCAATGCCATCGTTTTGCGCAATGGACCGCTGATGATCGCCCCGAACCAATTAAATTATTTCTGCGCATTTCTTTGCCACGGATGGCCGCAGAAACTGGTTTCGGGTTACCAGTTTTTGGCCCAAAAATTCAGGGCTGCACATGGGTTTTTTTTCCTTTTTCCATATATATGTATATTTTCTTTTTTCTTTTGAGGCCCTGCAAAATGTGAGTCACTTATGGCTGCTGTGTCGTTGACGAGCATCATTGCCGAAACGATTATTTGATGGGCTAGTAGCTTGGAATATTTGTGGAATAATTAGCCCGAAGAGTGCAGAGTCACGGTGCATTGTCAGCTCATCGCATCTGAAATTAGCTCGTCTTTCCACTGACTTATCTAATATCTAGCAGATAATGATGTGTTTGCTCGATGTGTTTGCAACTCTAATCACTGCGAGCGTTGTGGTAAGCAGTGCAATAGGACGTAGGTACTAAATATATTTTATTTTTCTTGTACAATAATAAAATAATATGAAGTGAATGTTGAAATATGAAATATATATGATTTTGACTTTATTATATATATTTTATGAATGGATTACATGTTGGTTTATGATTCTGGAGCAATTCTTCCTCATGATTTCGTCATTTTAACACATCCATCCAGCAATTGCATAACCCTAATGCGCTGTAATCAAATTGATACGACCACCCAAAATTGCAATTATGGTCAATAACCCCAAATTGAGAGCTCGTTCAAATGGCTCGTTCGGCTGTCGGCCATTTCATAACCGAATGGCTGCAAATTAAAATTAATGCCGGGCACGTCGATCGATCCAGCGATCCAGCGATCCAGCGATCACCTGCCGCTATTGTCTTTCGTTTTTAATATTGTTTTTTTTGTTTGTTTTTCAATTTCTTTGTATTCATATGTCTTAGTTTTGTTGTGTTTGCATCGTGGCCGACTCACTTTTACCTAACGGAAATGATTTCTTGCTTTTACCCAGTGTCAAATGCAAATGGGTTGCATGGTTATGGCATACGGATCGAAATCAAAGTGGCGCACACCAAGGGTGGCGCGGGGGGTGTTATTAATTGAGGGGGGTGGCTGTCAACCTTCGGCCGAAATGCAACTCGACTAGAAATCGATCGATTAGCTCTTCGCTACTTTTTCGTTTCTTTGTTTCTCATTGGCTGTTGTTATCTATTTATTACTTATTTTTTGCATTTGCCCAAGACCGAGTGTCGCATTAAACTTGAAACTACAAATGGATTTGGCAAGCGTCCCGCCATGACGGACACAATTCGCAATGATCGAAATTAGCGCCGTCTCATGATGGAATGCAATTTCTGTCTAATTATCGTGTGTCTGGAAGCTGTGTCTGGTCGTAATAGCTCCACTCGGAATTGCCCAATTGTGGCATTTAGGCGTTCGCTTTGCCCTCGAACAGGCTGCGTGTTAATTGCGTTTGCTCGGCGCTCATCTAAGTGAAATATATACATATATTAACCCGGTCCGCCCTTCTTTATGATGCCACTTTGAACATGAGCTCTTAATGGCTTTGCATACGCATCCTCACGTTGGTTGTTAAATACAATACCTAGCACGCAATTCATGGAAATCTTTCCATAAACATACATTTACATTTTATTGATGATGGTTTTCCTATTCGAACATCAAATGTTTAGCAAAGAAATAAAAATGAAAAGAAAATACTATGCACTAAGTGATATTTCAATTGATTCTAAAGTAAATTGTTCACCTTAGTTGATAATACTGCAATTTTTTATAGGTACTAAGCAATTTTAATGCATGTATAGTAGCAATAAATTCGCGGATAAGCACTTAAAAACCATTAATCAGTTTTTATTGATTCATAGAACGCAGCGCTGATAAGTAGGCCACAATTTGCAGTGATCTCAAGTGATCTCTGATCCTAGTAGTCCCCCCGCGAAGAAGTCGATCAGTTTCTTGTGCCAGGCGATCGGTATTTGGCCTAGACCTTTTGGACCCCGATACGCTGCCGACTGCCACTTGTTTCGACTCGGCCAATTGCAGTGCGTGGCGGGGATTTTAATTACGCACAATTATCCGAAAACGAGTTTGTTGCCTAAGTCATTCGTTTGTGGGGGGGAAATAACTCGGCCAAAATCGCGGTCAAAGTTGAAAGTATTTTACATACATGTCTCCACTCCAATGAACCGTTATTGCAAGCAATAATAGCCGACAACGTCGTCTTGGCATAATTTCATTTTCGCTGAAAACATAAATAAAGCCCCAAACAAAAAGTGAAGAAAAACATAAAAAAAAAAAACTGCAAGGCATTGCAACAATCAAATTAAAGTTACATTACATAAGCTAAGCTTGTGTCCAGTAGAGTGCGATGGATAGAGGTAGAGAGGCAGAGCGAGACAGGGGGAGCAGCTGAGAAAAGAGATACACTGAGATTTATTTGGGGAGAAACCGAGAGAGACTTGTCGCATGTTGCCGCTTTGCTGATATTGCTGCCGTGTTTATTTGTTGTGCAATTTCAGCTTCTGCTTCTTCTTCGTCTTGCAGGCATAAATAAATACAGCAATGCGCAAGTAATTAGCAGTGATCGCGCAAATAATAGGTAACCGAAAAACTAGCAAACTCTACTTGCTTTAAAATATGTAACATTACAACAAGTGCCGAAATCCTTTTATAAATTTTCATCCCGGTTTTCAAAACCTTTTCTGTTGCTTTAAGTAGCATATGTAGCATGTTTTTGGCACAAGACACCCATAATTCTGAACACAACTGTAGGCGTTGGACTTATACGAGTATATGGGAAAGCCGTAGAAATTATGTTGCGTGACGTTTCATTTCGCACAAAGGCTGTAATTGGGCCTGCTACCCCCACCCCCTGCTTCACCGAAAAGTCGGCTAAGTATATTGGCCTAAAAAAAATACCGTTGTGCATTGTGACCATTGTGAACTAATGACCAAACAGGCTGCTAAGTCCATAACCAAGCCATCGAACCTCGATCACTCGTTGGCTTATTTTGTTAACTTGACTTCGTTTCAATTTTGGGCGATTTCGTTCGGGTTTCTCGAGCACACAGGTGAAATGCAGTACGAGGTCAAAACAGCAGTGATTTGCTCATTTTCCCGGTCAGGCAACAACAAAAGAGATTGCCGTTAACGATATTTCTTTACCCGGAATATTTGCAAAACATAAAATGAGTATTACGAAGATTGTGAAAGCTTTTTTGATTTTTGAGGAAGTTTGAAGATTGCCGTCCATGGCGATGATGAGACAATATTTGCACTTCCTCTAAGACTTTTGCCGACTGTTTGCCCGCGTCTAAAATCAACAAAGTGACGAAAAAAGTACAAATTCGTTTTCGCTCGCCGATTCGACGAAGCCTGAACCTTCGACTTGACTTCCAAAATGCAATTTTTTTTTTGTCACGGCGAGTGCATTTCAGGGCAACCTTCAACCTGCCAATCGAGTTCAGCCAAGCGTGCCTGCCGCCAAACTATTGCACTTGCAATTGCAATGGCCACAGCGAACCAGACAGAAAAACACTAGCGAAAAATGTGAATTAAAAAGAAGTAAGAACAGGCACAGCAAAAACAATGGTAACACCGGCCACAATTTGTTAGCCATTGATCTTGGCCGAGGATTGGGAGCTCCAGATACGAAACCTGTGCGGGAAATTGTGTCCGAAGCGTTTAAATAACCATTTTCCAGCCAGTGTCCAAGTGTCCGAGTTCGAGTCCGGTTTACTATGCTGGCTGGTTGGCTGACTGGCTGGCTAGCTGGCTAGCTGGCCAGCAGGAAAAACTTTGGCCCTGACTCCGCTCACGTGTGGCAATAAAACACACAATTTATGTGAAGACATTGACATAGATGCCCTGCTAGTTACAGTCTCCCGGCTTTTGGCCGCCCAAAAAAAAAATACAAATACCCAATGAACCAATAAGCGAATGAGTTGGAGGCGGTGGTGCAAAAAATTTCAGTTTGATGCGAAAAAATAATTTTAAAGGATTTTTTGAAACAGAGTTTAAATTGCCTAATATATAAACACTTTAGGATTATTGCAATTATAGAAAAATGCTTTCAAATTGGTTCCGCAAAATAAATGTGTAGAAAATGCAGATAAACGTTTAGCAAAATTTATATATTTTTTGTATGTATAATAGACAAGCCAAATAAAAGTAAGAAATGAGCAAAAATTAAAGAGAAAATGTTTAGGTAAAATGAAGAAAATTACTTTCGCTGGGAAAAACATATTAATATTTTCCAGATAAAAAAGGCGATATAACCAGCCATGCAAAAGACAACCCCCTAAGTATTGCAGTTAGTTAGTTGGTTAGTTAACTGCGATATTTAACTGCTCGTTAATTAAAAGGAAATTACGACGAACTTCCGAAACGCTTTGGCCTTTCTCTCCGCAAGAGAAAAAGCCCGAAAACGAGAGGGAAACACTTCCGCATGGCGGGAAATGCATTTTCCTTAACGGCCATTCATCTGCCTCGCTCTCCAAATGGCTTTTCCCAGACTCCATGAACTTGAACCGTGGCTAAAAGGCGCTTTTCAATGGATGTGCTCACTTTCCGGTCACTTTGGCCCATGGTGCAACCAGTGAAATAATAATAAAAAGAAACGCAACCACTTTTATTTCGTCTGTCTGTCTGTCTGTCTGTCTTTTCTTCTTCTTTGGGCTCTCTTTCTCTTTTTCTTGTGTTTTGCGTTAATTGATTACATAACCAGCATCTGGAGAGTGGTTTTAGCTTGGCCAAGTCAGTTGGTCAGTGGTGCTTTGTCGGTCTCAGGTTGCTGGAATCGATAGGATTGCTTATTGGGTGGTGCGGCAACTTGTCGCAACTAAAAAACAAAAAATAAAACAAAAAAAAAACCAAAAAAAAAACAAAAAAAAAAAAAGAGAAAAAAAAAAAAACAAGTCCCACAACATGTATTCATAATTCAGGCTTTTGATCTCGGCCAGTCTCACTTTCGACTGCAAATACTACCCAGTCGATCCAATTTGATCTGGTCGTGCAATTGAACCGTTCCATTCCGTTATTCAATACCAAGCCCACTGACATAATGATCAACAAAAAATACCCAAAAAAATCAGCAAGAAAAATACAAATTTTGGAAAAACCAATTTGGCCGAATGGGGAAAAATTCGGCGAAACACCATGCGAAAAATTAAACCGCCCATCACGCCAAAAGTTTGATTGACTTGCTGCTGCGCAGTCGCAGTGTTGCTATTGCTGCTGCAGTTGCTGCGTGTTGCTGCTGCTGCTGCTGCTGCTGCTGCTGCTGCAGTGGCAAGAACTAATTGCGACCTTGGCGATCACTCGCATCGTATCGTGCACTTATGTAGATTGTGTGCTTGCGGGCAAATTCGTCTATGCGGCGACTCTAAAGTCTCTATGTCTATATATGCCGAGCATATAGTATCTGCGCCGATCGCCAAAATCGGCGAATGGCACGTTCACACACACACGGCACTGCAGATCGGTGGTTTTATTTTTCAATCGAATGGGCCGCGAACAACAAGATCAGCTTTAAAGTGGAAAACGTCTGTGGCAACCGCGATAACATGGAGGCAAGTGAATGGCCAACCCATCACGTATCAAATCTTTGTTTCTCGTCCAGAAGAAAGGTACACCACCTGCGGCTACCTTCATTCGATTTTCCCTTTATCATTATAATTATTTCATTTAATTTGTCTATTATTTTCATATTACTATATTTAGTATGACTTAAAACTGGCTATAGGTTACAGCTCAAGCAAATTGAGCAAGCCCAAATTATTTTTATCATTCTTATTTTTCTGCCTTAATCTTTTGGCGCTGGTAAATTGATTTCTGCGGACAGCAATCTTACATTAAGATTATTAAAGCTGCTGGTTTTTATAATTGAATGCAAGCAGTTGTTTGGGCTTTGGTAAAAAAATGATAGAATAGACGATGCACAATAGTTATTTTATACAGTTTGATAACTGAGTTGAATTGCTTAAGAGTGACCTACAAATAAAATCATCTTTAAGATGTGAGATTGTAAAAGTATCTTTTCCAAAAAGATACAAATTTACATACATATGTTATATCCGTGTTTATATTTAGTAAGATTGAGTTCTGAATAGGATTGTAATGCTTAAATGGAGAATTGCGTGGCTATATATCATTCTCTTTAAGATCGAAAATAAAATAAAATATAATTTCTGGAAAATTGTGGGCTAAGAACAATCTAGTAGAAAATGGCGTTTCCCCATCATATAAGATTCACAACTTTTGCACTTACTCTTGACGGCCCACATCTTGGCATCGCTGAGCCCGGCTAGATAGCTCCGCATGTCCCGGCTGCAGTTGGCGGACACTCCGCCGGAGCTCTCCACCTGACCCCACTGGGCGGCCAGGACGGCGAGATCGAAGACGTTGAGCGCGTCCCTGAGGCGACGGGTTTGGGACAGGTCGTAGCTGAGCTTGGGGTCACCCTGGGTTGGTGGCAGTGTGGCAGGTGCAGGCGTAGCATCCCCGTGCAGACTGAGATTAATCACATTGTGCTGGTCCGAAGCTAGACTTAGGTTATGTCTGCCCGCCGGAAACTTGCCGTCGTCCTTGTCGATGGCCGCCTGCGGCGTTGCCAGCAGCGAGAGCAGCATTGCCAGCACCAAAGTCCTGCGCACCATGTTGCCCGATGCGTTTGCGCCCTATAGACGATTTCTATATACTATGCAAATTGGCTGGGCACGACGTTCCTGCGATGTCTTTTGCGTTGCTTCTTTTCTTTTCGGCCTGCTTCACTTTCACTCCACACGAACAAAAAAAAAACAATAATAAAATCCAATTCGGGTTAACAGGGAATTATTTATATATTTTGCACCAGCATTTTCACAACCAAAAAAAAAAATATAGGTGATAAACACACTCGGCAGAGCCGTTAGAATTCGGTATTATTCCTTTTGATTTATTTTTTAGCACTTCTATTTTTATTTTGTGTTTTTTTTTTTTTCTGGGATGGGAGTTGTGGGGGAAATGTATTGAAAACACACGCGCGGCTTGGTCAAAATCTTCAGCTTTTATTTATATTTTTGGGGAGCTGCGACGACCGCTTGGCATGAACGCACGTCTACGAATCGCGACTGCGCGTCTTGAGCAGCTGTAAAAATATGTTAACAATTCCAAAAACGCAGGCCCAAAAAAACGGAAAAAAAATCTGAGCTCCGCTCAAGTTCGATCTCGATCTCTGGCGCTCTCCACTCTCGCTCTCTGGCAGCGCGGGCTCTCCCTCTCTCTGTGTCTCTCGAAAGCGCAAGTTGTACCGTTAGCAGCACTTTCGTTGCCAGCTCGAGCGCTCTCTACCGCTCTCTCTCTCTTGGGAAAAAGCAAAAGCCCTGCGTCATCGACTATGTGGTAATATCTTTCAGTGTGTGTGTGTGTGTGTGTGCGTGCGCATTGTGTTATGGAATTTCGCGAGAGTGTGAGTGTTGCAAAAGTGGCCGCAAAAATGAAATTAGCCATTGATATTTGAATACGCGACGAGGTCTTGAGGATCGCAATCACTATAAACCACTATAGCCACTATGGCCATATAGCCAGCGGTCCCAAATTCCAGCCAAGTCGGTCAAATCAGTTAAGCCAAGTCGGTTAAATAAGCTAAATGGCAAAATCACATTTACGAACGTCTCTTAAGGGCCTTTTAAAAGCCCAGCTTCGAATAAAATTAACGCGATGGCATAATGCAAAGATATTATAGCTTATAACAGTCTTATTAAATCAAAGAATCTTATGACAACCATGAAGAATTTTTACGTATTTTAATGAAAACTGCATGGGCTGTTTAAGGGTTAGCGTATGCACCAATCGGTTCCAAAATTGGAAAATAAAAGATATTAAGTTAATGTCAATATTTGAAATTGGAAACTTTCAGCACATGAATGAGTTTTAAATGATTCACCCGAACAAGACGTGAATAATTTAAGGGGTTATTCACAATGCGATTTACTAAGTTATATGTTTACTAAATATCACCTAAATGAAATACCTTTGTTGATTTAAAAGGAATAAACGATCTGAATATGTGTTCCTTACCCCATTTTGTACATACAAATATGATGATATAACAAGGTAATTACAATTAATAGGCGCACATTGTAATATTAGGTTCATTATTAAGTAGATTTTTCAGATTATTGTTTATTTGGTTGGAAAATGGGGTTGGAAATCACTTTTCATACAGCCACTTGCTTCCAATCCCATTCGAATTCCAGGCTTCCAGCTGAAATAGCAGGAATGGGAATGGAGGAATTCGAACGAAAATGTTGCAAGCGCTGGAATAATTGTTGTTGTTTCGGTGGTGACCTGTTTTAAAGCACTCACACACTTTTGCTTACAAAAAGAGAGAGGGAGTGAGAGATAGTTGCACCTGGTGCAGATTCCCCCCTTCCCTCGGGCCCGCAAACCTACTTAACTCAAGCATTTCTCGAAAAAAGAAGTTGTAAATTACGTCTGTTTGGTTCCCCAACTATATATTGCCATATATTGTGCAATATCCCAAACGTTGACGTCGCTCGTGCAATGCTTTTCAATTTACAATTTTCCACAAAAGCCAAATAAAAAGTTGGGAACAGAGGGAGATGGCAAGATGCTAAGCATTTACCGTTAGCCAATGGAAACCAGTTCTGAGAAGTAAAAACCGCCAAAAAGAAGAAGAAGAAGACGAAGAAGAAGCAGAAATGCTGCCAAAAATTAAATGTTAAGTGGTAAAGTGAAACAAAATTGCATTTTGTGCATTTTCAAGCATTTTCCGTAACAAGCCAAAAAAGCAGAAGCCTGCAGAAGATCTTGCAACGGTAAACTGGTTTGCAGGTCGGAGAGTCGACAGCAATACAATAAAAAAAACTGCATCCAGAAGATGCGAGCAAAAGCAGCGAAAGAGTGGTTAGCAAGGGAAGCGGCAGCAGGGGGGAGAAAGATGGATAGAGGGAGAGCGAGACGCACGGATGGGCATGAATGAAGATGCAAATGAAACACCAAAATATTTAAGGTTAGCCTTAATATCTCAAAAGCACTCAGCGAAAAATTGCCTATGTTCCCTACATATGTGAAATAATTTATCGCAGAGCAGATAAAAGAATAAAAAATAAAAGATAAAAAAATTGAATTTCCATATGTACATACATACATATGTGTATGTTGAAAATGCGAGGTACTGTTTGCTGCCTTATTGGAATTCAGGGTGCTGAGTATTTTCGACCAGTGTAAGGGTCCGACCGTCAGTCATTCACGCGGTCGCCTGGTACACGTAAGGTCTGTCAGCGGTTGAAAACCTGTCGCCCCACCTGCCCGACCCCCCTAATCGCCCCCCAATGGGGTCGAGCTCATATCTTAATGAGAAAAGTGAAAGTGTCAAGAAATAAGCAAAGCGATGGCCGACTGAGGGGCTCAGCTTAAAAGTGAATAAACAAGAGACCACTAAGCCAAGTCGGGAGATATGAAATTCAGTCAGAAATCAAGACAAATCCGGCCGGGTTATCAATTAGCCAGCCGATAACCGAAATGAACCGAATATTTTGGGTCGCGGTCTGGGAATTGTCGTTGAGCACAAAGCTCATTGGATTTCCATTTTAAATGATCAAAAATGATGTCTCAAATCATGAAAATTAGAGATAATCTCTTGTAATGTAGTGCAATACATAAATCATTGATTGTGTTTTTTTTTTTTTTTTGGAGTTTCCTCTGTGAAACATTGGATTTGGGTCAGGTTGAGTGATTAGCGATTTCTATCGGAGACATCTTAATTAATAAATAATAAATAATTTATGATTCAATTTCTTTGTCAATAATGCCAATAAAACCCTGAAAATGACGAATACACGTGCGAGATGTAAAATATATTTTTTTAAGGATGTTGGTCTAAAATTATTTGCAAGTTTCTCGCTTTCGTATCTGTAAGATACATTTCTTTGATTTCTTGTTGATACTTGGGTGTTTTCTTGCCTACGCGTATTTAAAGGATATATGTATGTACATATGTATCCCTATGACCGATATTGCTTAATTCTTGTAAGAGAATCAATGCTCGGTTTCTTTGAGTGATTGTTTGATCGGATGCACGCTCGACAATCGGTTTTGACACTGTTTAAATCATTCGACCAAATATTTAGTTGCACAAATTTTCACATTTTTTGGATCACTTGTTGAGCCTTGTTGCTGGGTTTTTGTTGGGTTTTTGTTGGGTTTTTGTTACTTTTTAATGCCATTGTTGATGCTCACTGCGGTTAATGCTGATGTTAATTGTTTGTTGCTGTTTGCTGTTTGCTGTTTACGCTTGCGTCACGCCTGACATTTTGACCATGAACGCATTTCTTGGCAAGGAAAAACCGAAACGCACGGAAGATCGCACGGATGAAATTGAACCGAATGCTGGTCGTAACATTTAAACTTTTATTTTCCACGCCGTCTTTCCCCATCTCAAAATTTATATCTCTTTTTTATAATTACTTCATTTGCAATGTTTCGTGTGGCAATAGAAGAAACTACCGTTAATTAAAAACGCAAACGCACGGCCAAAAGAGCGCAGGTGAGTGTGCACTGAGAGAAATGTGCAAGTTAATGTGATGACAACCAGCTAATATTAAATTCCTAAAATGATGTGATTATGCTATACCACATCTATGATACTATTCTTAGGTCACAGTCGATGTTTATTTTATTAAAAACGATCACTTTTTGTACGCAGTGTAGGGAAGAGAGAGAGGTTCACTGTTGTAACGGCGGCGCCAAAATATTTTCACTTGAATTTTGCGGCTATGGGTTTATGGCCCTGCGAAGTTCACGGGGGAACTCAGATCGGCGGGCGGGGGGAAAGCAAGGAAGGGGGCTGTGGGCAGTTATGTAATGAGGAGAAAATTGACAAAAAGACAAAGCGCAAAATACAAACAAAACAGCGTGAGAGACTGCGACACAAAAACTGCAATGTCACTTACCCATTATTAATGCCCCCATATTTTAAGGGGGCCGGTACATACATACATACATATGTATGTATGTATGTATGGTGGCCAAAGGGGCGTGGCAGCGCAGCCACAGACGCCTCACGTCAACG
The DNA here is from genome assembly GCA_005876975.1 of Drosophila orena. Taxonomy (NCBI): domain Eukaryota; kingdom Metazoa; phylum Arthropoda; class Insecta; order Diptera; family Drosophilidae; genus Drosophila; species Drosophila orena. Next base: position 561,139 of record VCKV01000299.1, read on the forward strand.
GACGGACAGATTTACGGACGGACAATGGCCACCAAAACTGTGCCACGATAATCACGACGAAACCGAAACCCAACTGAAATCATAACTGAAAACTGGCAAGCGTGCGGAGGCTGCATATGCACGTAGTTTAAGTGTACTTATCTAGCCCTGGAAAAATTATTGAAAAAGTAACACATTTGTAAAACAAGGCGTAACAGTTTATCCTGTGGCATCTAAACAGAACCAATAGAACGAAAGGCAGAGCTTTATCGAAGGTGCTCCATTCGTTTTTGTAAGTCACAATACACATTTGTTATCTTTAAAATTTAAAATTAAAAATGTTTGTGTAAATCCATTAAGAAAAGCTACGTACAATCTAAAGATGTCAATTGCTTAATTACAACTTAACGTTTTTAAGCTCACAAATGTGAATAACAGTAATAGCCATGCTTTTAAGATACTTCTTAAATACCTCTGCACTATGGGGAATTCGACCTGTTCTTTTGGCATACATTAATGTCTCGTAAACTAATGAAGATGCTGATATTTTTTTTCTAATCTTATATGCACCTTAACAATTATTTTAGCAAAGTGGGCGTGTGGCCACCGCCCACCCCACTCAGAAATGTATTATATCTATCTATCTATCAGTGACCGACGTCACAAAATGTTTACAGCGTGCGTGTGCAGACCTACATATATTCCTATTGTCTATATGCCATGAGATGTCCCGTTATATTTCTAGTTTTTTCTGCTTTTTTTCAATAAAACAAATGCGTAAATTAGCCAAATTTGAGTTAATGCACTAAATGCGCATGATTAGCTCATTCAGTTGAGCTCGACACTTGTGCATTAGGCCCACAAAATGTCTTTAAAACTAAAGTCTTTAAAAATAAAAGGATTCTGCGTGAGCCACACAACAATGGCCACAATACAAAAAAAATAAAGAAAAAATTAAAGCTTAATATAATAGTAATGTCTTAAAGGCAAAACGCATCAGAGTGTCAACTCAAGATCAAGTCGATAAAGCAGTGCTACAGTGGTTCATAATGCAACGCAGTCGAGGAATCCCATTAAGTGGTCCACTGCTTCAGGAAAATGCTAATTTTTTCGCCAAGCAAGTTTCTACTAGAACCGCATTGCTAATCGGGAGGTTGCTACCTAAAAATTTAATTTTCGCGAAAAGGCGCAAGAAGGCTTAATCACTCTACAACATGGACTAACAGACTTACTTAACAAATTTCAACAACTTTTTAAAACTCTATTCAAAGTTGAAATTTCATTTTGGAAGTCGGACGAAGACATCACTTGCTTAGTACACAAATTGTTAGGTTTACACGCACAAAATAAGCAACATATTATTAAAAACACATAGTACACGCCTGAAGAATGAGTATTCATTTCAAATTTGATGAGTTTAGGCCTTGTGGTTCAAAAGATATGAATTTTAGTGTTCACTTAAAATAGAGGCTCACCGATGGCACGTGCTTTATGTTTGCAACAGCTGACTTCACAGCTGTTTTTTTTTAGCACAAGACTGTTAACTTAACATTTCCGTTACATAACCTAAAATTTTGATCAATTCTAATCCGTTAAAAAAAAATTAAAAAAATTTGCAACATTTTTAAAAACACATTTTTGCCAACAAATCAGATCAAAGTCCCCATAGTGCTCTGTTATGTTTTTTCGCGATTATTTTACATTTGATAAAGCTAACTATACTATAGTTGGGCTGAATTGATAGAGAAGGACAAAAAAGGGTACACAGATTTCCCCGTACGCCTTAATAAACATGAAAGAAAAAGAAAAAAAGATTTTACATGGACAGGTCGCCCCTAAAATTATGCAATTCTTTTGCAGCTTACAAAAATATGAAAAGCCTAAAAGTGTTTTAAAAATGTAAGACTCTAGAAGCTGTTTAAAATAACCGAACAAATCCCAATTCTCCAATGAAACAGTAATACCTATTCAGATCCACAAAAACCAATTGCCAGTTAAAGAATAAAATGCTCAAATCAGGTGCGACAGTTCGATATGTTTGTGCTGTTTATTTCGACAGATCTACGTGCCTTCGAGCGTGTATATCATAGATATATAAATATATATAGTTGGTATTGGTATACTTGTTTACAAAAAAGACGCCTAGCAAAACAAAAGTCCATATAAAAGGATAATACACGTACATATGTAATACACTAAAACAGTTAACATCCTTTCGATTTCCCATTCCGATTTGGTAGCACTAGTTTCGTTTCGTTTTTGGAAGCCATTTTCTTGTCCTGCATCCGGAATACTACGAGCCCAAATATATAAGTGTAGGATATATGTGTATATATCGGAATTATCACAAATGCTTATGATCTAGCTAAAATAGCGTATAGTTATGCTTGCTTCAAGCGCGCTGGGATCGTGAGTTGCGTGTGTGTGTTGTCTTCGACCAGCTCTGCTCCTCGGCGCTGGCGAAGATCAGGTAGATGAAGTTACCGGCTATATTCAAGCCCGCCGCCAGCCAAAAGACCAGATGCCACTGGGTCAGCGTTTCGCGATGATTGATGATTAGCCCGATAACATAAGGAGCCAGGAAGCCACAGATATTTGCCGCCGAATTGGTGATGCCGTACATGGTGCCCGCATATCTGGGACTGAGCGCTATGTGATTCATCTGGTTGCCAGCATAGACAGCGCCACCGAATGAGCCAACGCCGGCCAGCATAAAGGTGACCCACACCCAATCGCAGCCCACATAGATGATGCCAATCAGGCCCAGCGAGGGCACCACCGAGGCCACCGTGTTCCACAGCTTGTAGGAGTTCAACAGGGATATGTAGCGTCTGGCCAGCATCCAATCCGCCAGGGCGGAGCAGGCAATGCCCACGAACCAGGCGGTCAAATACGGCACCGCATTCAGCAGAGCATTAGACTGGATGTCAAAGTGCAGGATGTTGCTCATATAGGTGGGCAGCTCAGTTAGCTGCGTGTAGAAGGCCCAACCCTGGCCGCATTGGGTCAACAAGATGGCCCACAGAGGCACGGAGGTGAGCAGCGATGTCCAGGGTATTGGTTCTTCCGACGGCGTCCTCAGACTGACTTCATCTTGTCCCTCCTCTTCCTCCGGCTCCGCTAAGTCCTGATTTATCAGCCTCTGCACCTGTAGACACCTTTCGATGTACTGTCGCTCCGAAGCCGAGATCCTGGGATGATCGCTGGGCTTGTCGTACACCAAGTACATCCATGCGATAAACCACAGAATGCCCAGCAGTCCAAAGATGTAGAAGGCCGACGGCCAACCACCCAGGAAGTCCAGGGAGCACAGCCATCCGGCCAAGGGCATGGAAATGACTGTACCGATATTGGAGCCCGCATAAACGATTGCAGCGAACTTGTTCCTCTCCAGCGGCGGAATCCAATGGGCCAGCATAGCGTGCATAGCTGGATAGGTGACGCCCTCGCCCATTCCCTCCAGGATGCGGACCAGGACCAGCAGCGGCAGATCCCAGTGGGCGGCCAGTGGGGTAATGAGTGTAAAGATCGCCGTGATCAACACTCCATAGCCGTAGATCTTCTTCCCGCCATACAACTCGGCCATCCGACCGCCGGGCACCTGGGTTAGCACATAGCCGTAGAAGAAGCTGCCGAGCACCAATCCCTGCGTGGCCTCGTCCCACACAAACTCGCCCTCCTTCTGCGGATTGGGATCGCTGCCATTGTGATGGGGCACCGGCACTGGGCAAGTGTCCGTATCAATCACCGATGTGTTGCTGTGCGGAATGGCCGTTTGGTTTACCATGGCCACAATGGCCACCGACAGATTGACCCGCATCGCGTAGACCACGGCGAATCCCAGGAAGCCCATCAATCCGAATATGTGACGCGTCTTTGGGCCACAGCCATGGTTTTCTGTGGGCAGAGGAGGGAAGGGAGGTTAGTAAAAGTTGGTTTAGGAGGCGTAATAACGATATCAGTTCCGGTTTTACTTAAAAGTTCTCGCAGTTCTCGATAAGGAACTACGTTGTTACATGCAAAATGGTATCGTGCCCCAGTCGAAGTTGCCTCAATCGAACTAAGGAATCGCTTCCTATTTTTATTTTTCTTATTCATTAAGAAATGTTCATGTGGGATGCTTCATTTCTTAAGAAATCCAAATGACATAAATAAAAGTAGTTAACAAAAGTAGTTAACGATCTGATACCATCAAAAAAGTTGTATGCGCTCCGTTCCATTTGAAATGCAGATGTGTACTGTTTAATACAGTTCTGACACACTTGGCTTAAAATCAGTAAATGTAAACAAGCCGTAACTTCGGATCTTTCCGAAAAATTAAACATAGGCACAGATGACTGTATTAGAGAAACGAGTGAAATGCTTTATTCGGATTTGTAATTCTCAAGTAGTCCCAATATATCCTAATATAATAAACTGATTCTAAATGAAGTGGAGGGAATTGTGGAAGATACAAAACTTTGTTTACAATACTTGAAAGTATCTTTGAGTCACGTACTGTTTTATTGTACAGCTATTCCAAGTGTATATATTCAATGGAGGCACTGACCCAGGACAAACATACGTGTAAGTGGAAAACAATATGAGGCAGACGTAATACTGTTGAAATAATTAAATGCTATATCTAAGTAAATATCTTTCCCCATCTGTGTATCTTGTAGCTACTCACCCTCCGCAGCGCCGCTGGTGCGGATTAGCGGCCGGTCGCCGGAGCAAAACGCCTCCCGTTCGTCGTCCGCCTCGTCGTCGGAGCGGTCCGCCGAGGCGGAGGAGTTGGAGGAGGAGGACGGCCGGCGGAGGCGGGATGCGGCCGTATCCTCGTAGTAGCACGAGGCGTCCCGCGACTCGTCCGTCCATTTGTGCGGTGGCATCGTGGCGCTCTATTCGGCTTCGTGGATTCTAATTGGAGAGGTTGGGCTCTTCTGGAGTGCGTCTTTGGAGCGTCTGTTGAGCGTTTGGAAGTGCAACTGCCAGCGCATTTTCTCTGCCGGAGCGGCAGCTGTAGTGGTAATTGTATTTGTATCGCCAGCGGTGGCGGAAGCGGAAAGAGACGGTGTGAGCGGGAACGGGAGCGGGAGCGGCAGCGCGAGCGGACACCTCACCTCGCCAGCGGGAACCAGCGCAGACTGACGGACTGGCAAATGGCAACGGGCAACGGGCAACGGGCAACGGACAGCGCAACAACAAAACCTAAGCACTAGGCAGCGCCGTCAAACGTTGCTTCTAACCACAAGAGGGGTCGCAGGGGCGTAGTCAGAACCACAGAGGGGTCTCTATATAGTGAGAAGATACCTTCTGGTGAAAGAAACTAGATAGTTTCGGATAGTCTAGTAACTCTGATGGCTACAGACCGTAAACGTTTTTTTGTTTTGAGCAAATGGCTGGTAGTCACATTTTCTTTCACTGTACGCAACAAAAAACCTTGCTGAGAAGGGATTTAACATCTGATGATTGAAATCACATAAAATGTGCATTAAGTGTTTTTCACTTTTACATGTTTGCCGAATCTTAAGCCTTTCTAAGGGAATGGGGGCTGGACCCCTTTGTTGCGCCCCTGCAGTTGGAGTCACCACATCGCACTCGCTCTCTAATGGCTGGCTCTTTGGCGCTCTCGCTCTCTCCCGTGTGAAAGTGGAGCATGAATGGTGCGGCGCTTCGTCACCGAAGGGGATGCAAGAACTAAAGAGAGTGGGTGAGAGAGAATAATAGAGAGGCGCGAAGAGAAAGGGGGCGGTGTGCGAGAAGAGAGTGTAGTGCCAAATGTATTGTTGTGAACTAACTTAAGTATACCATCTTTGTTTAGTTACAGCTAGTTTATTTGCCACACAAACACGTAACCAACGGCGATATGGTGAATTTGCTCGCACTGAATCAGTATTATTTGTAAGGAAATAAAACCAATAACACAAAACAAAATTCCAGATAGTCGAAATTTATAAGGGAATAAGTGCTTAAATCTGGACTACAACAACAATGAGGAGAGAAAGGCCAAGTAGCTGCCAACACACACACACACACTCGTACAACTCTAGCCAACAGAATAGCAACGTTTAGGTATCAAAGCTCTTTTTATGTTGGTTAATTTAAGCCCTAATTAGAGAACCAAAGAAATGAGCAAAGGCCTAAATTCCCCACACAAATTATGTATCTATGTACATCTGGAAATTTTTCCATGTTTGGGGTTTACAATAAAACAGATAAGATAGAGGGTTAAGTTGATCGATTGCTGAATACCTTTCAAAAGGTAATACTATCACTTAAATGGTTTCCCTGCAAATATAGTTGGTTCATTCGATTTTTAAGTTCACTTAATCCAAGTCTTTAGGTTCTATTATTTTGACCCAGAGTGTATGAGTGTGCCCTTTAACTGCTTCCGTTTCAACTGCTTTGCAGGATTTCCATTCCTGGAGCTTGCGCACCGGAAAAATGCCTGTTGCATTTCGGAAATTCGTAGACCTACCCCAAATTCCCACAGATGCATAAAAGTTGGCTTCGGATTTTTCAGTGGACAATTATTGACAGAGTATAAAAAACAATTCAGACTCGAGGACCTTCTTACAATACAGTTGGAAAATTATGATGGCAACTTAATTGGTTTCCAAACCACTTGAACTCTAAATAAGTGCGATATAATTCCAATTGAACTGTGTAAGAAACCCCAAGCGACACGTAAAATGCTTAGAGAGGTATTTTAAAGTATGGCTAAAGGAGCACCTGGATGTGTTTCGTTCCTGGCCGTCCAGAATAGTCCAGAACTGCCACTCTTCAGTTGGCAAAGATGGTGCCCACGGGAAACACGATGATCCTCCGTTTGCCGCTCACCACCAGAGATTCATAGTGGTAGTTCTTGGCCAGAAGGACATCGTTGCGGTCGGCAGCAAAGGAGCCCCTAATGGGGTCCACGTCCGGATTGAAGCAGTTAATGGCAACAATGTCGCTCGGCAGTCGTGGTATCAGTTCGTAGGCGCAGCCCAGCTTCTCGTTCCACAGGCTAACTTGGCCATAGGGCAGGGGATCCCTTTTGGCCAACTCGCCGGCCTCCTTGGCTGTGCGGAAAGTATGCACTGTTACCACTCCCGTGGCTCCACTTCCCAGATAGCTGTGCACGCAGTCGTACACCAAGACGGGGGATTCCCCTGCCTTAAGGCTTTCGCCCTGGACAGTCTTGGCCTTCAGCTGATCGATCTTGGCCAACGTGTTGACGTAGGCCGGATGCTTGGACACCTCCTGGGACAACGGACGTAGATCCTGGGCCGCAAGGCCCACAAACTGATCGGCAATGCTCTCCTGCAGCAGCAAGGTGGCCACCGAACCCTCGGCAAAGGGATTCTGCAGGGACTGGAGCAACTGCTGGCGCGCTGAGTGCAGATCACCGTCCTCGAAGACGATCATCAGCTGGGGGGAACGCCACTGGGGCGCACTGGGAATCGCCGCCACCTGCAAACAGATGCATTTCAGTTCACATATGTATGTATGCATGCACATGTATGTAGATGGGATCGGAGGGATATGAATTGTGGTGCAGCAATCTCGTTGGGCGTGCACCCGGCGATACATGAAGCGCACTGAGATTGCGCCGTGTGACAATGCGATCAAGGTTATGTCTGAAGTTCGTGGAGGGGCTGGCACTGACCTTCGCTTCCTGCGACGCCTGCAGCTGGTTGACCATGTCGCTGGTGATCCTGGTGGCCTGGCTGTTGGACTGCTGGGACGTGGGGGAATTGCTGGCCATGCTCTGCGCCCGGGCACTTCTCAGATCGAATCGAAAACTTGAAACAAACGCACTCTCGGTGGAATCGCCCGATCAGCTGCGTTATCAGCGGCTCACGCAGACATGCACACACGCAGACACACACACACGCACGCACACACCCACCCACACACACACACACAAGCAGGCACACAGGGAAGATCGCAGATAATCTGAAATACCATCACTTGGTATTATCTGGTATTTAGACAGCATGCCGCTGAAGTGCTGCTCTACACTTTGGTATATTAGCTCGCGCTGGCCTACGGTCACACCGAAATGGTTGGTGGCATATATTAGCGGCACACGACGGGTCACACTGGCCCACACATCCCAATTTTTATTTAAATTGCAATTAGTCGTGCTGCTGTGCTGTCGGCTCCGAGCTGAAAAACAAAATACAAGCAAATAACATTTTTTCCGGCTTGCTGATAGTTGTTGCGGAGGAGCTGTGACCGACCACCACTCGTTGTTCAAACTATATTGTTGACGCCCCCGTGCAAAAGCAGCAACAACAGCGATTGCCAAATATTGCAGCAACAATAATAACAACAACAACAACAACAATTGGAGAACGAAGGAAGACCAACAAGTGCGCACACAGATACACTTACACAGCGAAACAATTGCGCTTTTAGCACCAATTGAAAGTGAATTGCAAGTGAAAATAGACGCAAAGTGGAACGATTTCAGCAAATTGTTGCACACGAAAATAACAAAACAACTGTGCGCCTTTTTTTTTTTGTGTGTGTTTTGCTGTTGTCTGCGCCGCGTGGGGCAGCAAAAGGAGTGGGAGTGAGAGAGCGGTAGCCGCTGCAATAACTGCATTTTAGCACGAGTGCGAGTGAGAAGGAGCAGCAGAGCGACATCATCATGACCGACCTCAACGAGCTAATGGGATCTCCCTTTGTGCGTGTGAAGGTAAGCAAGCAGTGCATGCGATGCGGGAGACGAAATGCCGCTGTTCTACTGCAGCATCCAGCAAGCAGTGCACTGCACTTCCCCCCACCCATCACCCGCGAAACACTGGCAGCCATAAAAATAGCAGTGGGCGACTCGAAAAATATATGACATTTGACATAAAAAAAATAGATACAGATTTTGTCGATCTTTGAGAATTACGGTACAGAAGCGCATGAAAGAGTCTCATATATTTGTCGAGGCAGAAATATGCGTGGTAAATAGATAACATATGGTACAGCTACGGTCAAAATAATAGCAGTGGGCAGCCTAACTCGCTGGGTGGCACAATTAAACAAACAAAACAGATAATGAATTTCACGGAAGCGGTCAAAAATATGAAACTGGGCGTATGGAACATTCGGTGAGAAAAGGCAAGCAAAGTAGATAAAAACTTTTTAGAGCCGGTTTTTATTATGTATGTATGTATGTATGTACATATGTACATGTACAATGTACATGTGTTTGGATGCTTATTTTGCATTCAAAGTAGATATTGTTATATATCTGCATATATAAATTACTCAATGTAGAACGAAAATAAGTAAATATAAGGCAGAAAGTGAATATATTTTGGTCATCTGTAAGAAAAATACAAACAAATGACATTGTATGTTCAGCTGTACGAAAAGCAACGTAGGTGGGCGTAAATGCTTAAGCAAAATTAATTGGTATAACGAAGCACATTTTTTAATAGTTAAATTTTATGTCTAAGAAAAATATATAATATTATTTCAGGCATAAAATATTCGGGTGTGAAATTCCCAACTGCATTCAAAAATGGGAATTCTATTTTTTTGCCTTTTTTTTAAATTTTGATTAAATTTAGAAAATAGGCCCAATAAAATAATGTCTCTAAATTCGACAAAAAGTGATAGCTTTTGTATTTAGCTGCTAAAAATAGTTATTTTTTCAGTTAGCTGGTTGCTATTGCGAGTACCGCGGCTGTACTCTCACTTGTTGGGCCTCCATGGGTTAATGGCCAGTCGCTGGGTGATTAACACCCCAAGTAGTTAACCGCAAATGACAACCGATACGATGCTGGTGACTGCAATTGGCAACTTCGCCGCCAGATTCGTGGGGCTTCACTTGGCACTAAACCGCTTATGATTATGCTTTGTGTTAACCAGATAACCATATATGTATGACCATATTACCATGTAACCATATAACCATATAACCATATAACCATATAGTCACATATAGTTGCCCTTTTTTCATTTTCACCATTTTCCTCCACATCTTACAGCTTGTGGCCTTTGTGCACTTCTTCTTCATCTCGAATGCCATGCTAGGAAGCTGGGGCCATGGGGCGTACGAGTTCTACAACTTTCTATTCCTGATCGCCATGTTCTGGTCGATCCACAGCAAGGACTCCATCGAAGCGGTCCAAACGGTAAGTGCGATCAATGAGTGCACGTTTTGATTTACACAATTGAGGAGGCTCTTCAATCAATTCGTTCAATTGGCTTGTCATACCCTGCATATAAGGGTATCACAACTTTGACAAGCAACATGCACACGTTATTTATGAATGGGTTGACAGAGTCGTAGCTAAGTCTTGTTAAGGAATGACTACAACAAATGATTTTTAATTCATAGTTTAGTTTATTTTCGAGTGTGATAAGTAGTTGTTCATATTCAGTGCGATTGCATTTGGTTACGTACATATATCAAATAGTTTTCCATTCATCGCTTTTTCTGAGTCATGAATGTATGGTTGATAGGCCTGTTAAACAGATAAGTGTGCTTATAGTGCACTGTGCACTGCGTTCATCCAATTAATTCAATATAGACGCCTAGCATTTCCCTTCGGACTCCAGTGCTGAGGTTTTAATCAACTGCTAGACTACTCACACTGATATCACCGCGGAATTCGTACAATCGTTCAAAACCGGTTCTTCAAAAAAGCGCCAATAGGCAATTAGCATACACATGCGAAATATAAATAACAAATGTTCTCACTAAAATAGTTCGACTAGCAATCAGGTGCCAGCGAGGAAATCGAGATTTAAACAATGAAAACAATGATTGATTGGGATGATGATGATGCACTCACTGATTTTTTGTACAATTTATTTTGGAAAGAAAATCAAATGCGAGTTTGTAGGGTGACAAAGTTAAGATAAGAGTAGAGAATGAGGAACAAACAGACGCGTATACTATATTTAAATCTTTAAAACGCGCTTCTGGTGCCGATAAGATAGCACATTTCGGTTATCCAAATAGCAATGGCTTTGTTGTTCCCCAAAGTGATTTACAATTGGCACTTCGTCATATTCGTCATATATGTATGTATCGCCTTATTATTCACCGGCAGAAAACCTACATATGTATATATTTTAAAGGGAAAACTCTAGTTCTGCTTTCGGCGAATGCCAAAAACTGCGGCGGTGTTATGGCCAATCAATTTGCGCGCTTATGGACTAACTGAGCCATAACTGGTTCCCCGCGGCCCCGATCCTTAATCTCTAATGTTCTGCTCCACCCCCGGGTGAAGTCAACCCGTCAAGTGGCATGGCCAAAATAATAAAGGCAAAACGGAACCAAATCCCAATCTGAACGCGTGGAGGTATGCTAATGAAAGTGGACTTGGGTCGAATGTACACAGCGAAAAGTTTTTATAATAAATAGTATAAAGATAGTATAGTATATATAGTATATAGATTTTGAAAGATTAAGTATTATATATTCCAATGTTTGAAGTTGCAAAGGTAAATGACTTTTTTAATCACAACATTGAATGCAATAAGTACAGTTCCGAAATCAAAATATCTATAATGCAATGAATACAAATATTTCCACATTCCACACAAGTCCAGTTTTCTTGGCAAATTGCGTGTGAAGTTTGGGGTACGTGTGTATTAATAGATGGGCTAGCTGTAGGTAAAGAGGGTGAATGGCTCAACTTTGACCTTAGACCGACCGAAAAGTTACCATGTCCAGCGAAAAGGCGTCACTTCAGCCCACCTCCATCGAATCCTGCTGCCCGAAGCTAGCACCTTTACTCTTTTTCGCCGCCTTGAAGCACCTGCTACACGCGATTCCCATTTTGGGGCCAGCAGTACCCTATAAATCGGGCATTGCGATGCCCATTTAACGAGGATTCCCAACCGACGCTGCTTGTTTTGTTTGCTTCCCCGAAATCCATTAGCAACGCCTTTTAGTCAACCCAGTTCAACTTAGCTCGATGTCCAACGAGTTGACCAGCCCGTAGGTAGTCCATTCGTTTTGTACCGCGCTCTGGCCAAACTGTAAAAGAAAAATCAATGAACATAATTTATTTAATTTCAAACATGTAAATTGTGGTTCGCAACAACCTGAAGCTCAGTTCCTTCAAGAATCGGGCTGCGCAGTGGGTGTTGGATTTTCCCGGCTCTGGTTGCTTGAATTGTAGCATATGTTGGCCATATATCCAGTCGGCCAACGTATTATTATCAGAATTGGGTCACGTGTATCCAAGGCATATGTAAAATATTAAAATATACACCAAAAAACATCCACGACTTGGTTTTACATTACAACATTTTTCAAACTCACACTGGGCTTTATAAGGTTTTTATTTCAAACATTTTTCTCGAAGAGCCTAAAAGGCTGCTTCCCTTTCTGAAGTAGGAAGCCACATACCAAATGTTAGCCATTCCTCCGTGGTTGATCCCTTGTCCCCCACCCTATCATTCCCCCCACACTCATGATATATCATTTCGTATCTCTTTGCAGGCGCTCGTCATCAACGCTTCTAGCATTTTTTTTGATATAGTCAGCATTTCTCTTCATTTCGGTATTATGAGTAAGTCATCCAGCCGTCCTTATCAATACACTGAATACGCAATCGATCCTTAACTGATAACTGATAACTGATAACCTACCACCCCCTTTTAGATGGCTGGGCCGTTGCGTTCAGCATCATCAACCTGATACTGCGACCGGTGAGCGTGGCCCTGCTCTACAAGGAGTTCAACACGAGGGGCGGCACACTGCCGACGGGATCGGTCTTCCCCACCAGCCAGCAGCGGAGCTACCAGGACATCGACCGGCCCACACAGCCGACACCGACCAACTCGCAGCCGGGCCCGAATGTGGCCAGCATCTTCTAGGCTCGCCAAGAAAACCCTTCCAAGTACCTAGACACACCACTTCGATAGGAGACGGCGGATCGCTGGGGGCTCCGCAACGGAACAGCAAAGACAACCCATTTGTAGAAAGACTCGACTAGTCAGTGTCGCTGCCGAAAATAACCAGAAAATTTCCCGTGAATGTGTATCAAAATTTTATATATATACATAAAGCTGTTTTTTTTTTGAGCGTTGTTTTGTTAGTGCAATATTGTGAGAGAGACAACGATTAAGGTTAAGCATTGTAGTTAAATATGACATCGGAATTTCCAGAAGAAAAGTGTGTGTGCGTGTTTTCCTTGTCCCATATACACACCTTTCTTGTTTACGTTGTTAACGAGTAAAGTCGGCTAATCAAAGCATTAAAGATACACATATATACATATATATATATATATTTATATTCGTATTTGTATAACAAAAGATTGCAATTCTACTTTCTACTTATCCTAGATAACGCTAACGCTAACTGTAAACCCAACAGAATATTCGAAAAATAAAAAGCGGGCGTCGTCAACGTTTTCGTTTGTAAAACAATAAATAGAGCGACTCCCATCTCTCACATCCCCACCTCCTGTACAATGAACTGAGCCCCGAAACCCCCGATTTGCGGCTCCCCTGCCTCAGAATCCCTCCTTGGCCGCCCGGAACTTGTACTGATTGCTCCGCCCGTCCAGACAGGGCACCTGCACCAGGTTGAAGTAGATGGAGCCCATCAGCTGCGAGGCCGAGGTGTTGGTCATCTTCAGGCAGGAGAACAGCATATCGTCGCAGATGCAGTGGGATCTACGCGGAGTGAAAAGTCTGATTAAGTCTGCGATGTGCAGCCACCATTGTTCCACTCACTTTGTGTACAGCGAATCGTTCATCAGCTCGTATTTGTTCTGATAGGCTCGGATCTTGATGGGACAGAGATCGTGTTGGCGACAGCATCGATCCATGGCCATTTCGGTGCCCAGGTCGCTGTACGTCTCTGCGATGTCGCCAGTGCCACACCACTTTGTGCCTGTTGGGAATGTGCAGTAGGAATGCATATGCATAAGATTGGATCATCTCGACCAAATGTGACCGCCGCACCTGGTATAATGCCACTCAGCAGGGAGAAGGGGCTGCGCGGAAAGATATTGGTGGCCAGCTTGAGGGCCACTCCATCGTTGGCTCCACCTGTTGCGCTTGAATCGTCGCCTCCACTGCTGCGCTCCCCGTCCTTCGGCTCGGATTTGTGACGGGAGGCGTAGCTCAGCTTGTCCACGTGCTCGCACTGATCCATTAGCTTCAGCATCTCGTCGAACTTGATCTCCAGTGGGCGATTGTAGTGCGACAGGCCCTCCAGCAGCATCTTGCCCTCCTTGTCGTTGCTGCGTTTGGGGAAATTGAACAGCAAGGTTAGTAAGCCCCTCTATGCGATTCTCATGCCAGCTAGCTAAGGGCACAGTTCTGTTTCAAAAGCTTCTAGGCATACCATTCTAAGCATATAATATTATATTTGTACGCTTTAATATTTGGTATATAACAGCCGTGCATATTGATTTTTATAAACGTGATTGGTCGTGTGGCTGATCAAATATTCAGGGTATACGCTGTGGACTCTGTGATCAGCTGTTCACGTAAATCAGACAAAAACTACTTCCGCAACACCTTGACTTCATCCTTATAAAACTGGCCAGCTATCTGATATATACTCTGTTCCTTATTATTAATTGATCGCTAAATATAATTATGTATTCTTCTTACTTTACGTTCAGTAATTAGTACGTATACTTACTAGATTTCGATCAGCTCACAGCCGAGCAACAGCTTCTGGGGTCCCAGCTCCGTTACGGCTATGGTCAGATCGTGATAGTATATCATGATGAGGGAGTCGTTGCTCACACGCTTTCCACTGCCAAACAAGAGAGTGCACAGAAAGAAAATATGTATAATTTGCATGGAAGTATATCCACTGTTCGGGTACTTTCAATGAAAAATATATAATCGGTGAAATTGTTAATATCCCTTCGATTGCCATGGCAGGTAACAAAAATAATTTCCAGCTGTGTGTTGTGCGGGCAGACGATTTGAGTGATAGCTCGCTCCGTGCGGCGGTTATGGGCACATGGCCAGACGGCCGACCGTGCGGATACGTGACGTCCATGGCAATGGCAATCTGTGGACGACGGAAGGCTTTAAGTCGTTCGTTGGCTGACTGCTAATCCCGGCCCGGATGGAGCGGATAACCACTCACAGTGACAGCTTCATCTAGCAAACGCTGCAATGCTAGAGATGGTCCATGTTCAGTCACAGCGCCTTTCTATGCGCTTCTCTTAGTTTTAAGCTAAACGGAGGGTTGGGTGTGCAAAATTCCCTAAATTTCCATATATATATATATACATATATGTAGTTGATATCTATAGCTTGGCTATACATTTTGGTTGTTTGGGATACCACTCACCTATACGTCTTCATCTGACGCGCGCTGCGCTGCTCGATGATTTGCTGGGTGAAGGACTGGAACGAAGGGAATCCCTGCAGTCCTTGCGGCAAACTGAAGGACAACGTGGGCTTGGCCACCGCCTCCGAGGTCAAATAGCCCAGGAGGCAGCAGAACAGCAGCGAGGCCAGCAGCTGGAGGCGCCGTCGCAGCCAGAGGTTATAGGGCATCTTGGTGTGGCGTGGTTTCTTCGATCTGGAGGAGCTGCCACTAAGGCATCGCCGGCTGGACTGAGCCGCTACCCAAAAACACTGGCGCCGTATCCAATCAACTGTTTCCCAGGGCGAAAGAGGGAATTTACTGCTGTTAGTTTTTAATTTATAAGCCGGAGAAGTTCGCGCTTGTCTATTAGTCCGCACCACCAATAGGGATAGGGTTTAAGGGTCAGGGGTTGGGGTGTGCCGACTGGGGCTGCGTGTCAATGGTTGAAGGCGTCGTCAAACGTTTTTCAATAATTCAAGCCCTCTTTCACCGCAGAAAAATATTTCCTAGCCCACATGTAATATCTTCCATTCGATTATTGTACATAGGCCATTGGCAATTCATGTTATGACTTATTAATTTGAACTTCATTTTCTATTCACAAAACGAGTGCTTGTGTTTGTTAGGCTGCTGTCTAATATCTTATGCTACGGTCCTAAAAACATTATCAAAGGCAATCGAAGTAGATTTGACAAAAAAACAGCACTGTTTCGACTGTTATTTACGAGAAAAAAGATTAGGACGAACAGTGGGTGAAAGTAAGTATGTTTTTGAATTACAATTTTTATGCACGCCCTTCTACGCGCTTCTCATACTTATTAGCTAAGCAAAGGTACTCATCAATTTGCAGTATTTTTAAAGTATTTTTTCTTAAGTATTTAAAACGTTTTATTATTATTTTTTTTGAATTACAATTCTTATGCACGCCCTTCTACGCGCTTCTCATACTTATTAGCTAAGCAAAGGTACTCATCAATTTGCAGTATTTTTAAAGTATTTTTTCTTAAGTATTTAAAACGTTTTTTTTTTTTTGAATTACAATTTTTAAGTACGCCCTTCTATGCGATTCTCATACTTATCACCTAAGCAACGAAGTACTCATACATTTTAGTATTTTTTAAAGTGTTTTTTTCTTAAATTTATTTTTTTTATTTATTACTTCTTTTTGTATTGCTTTAATTATTATATATTTTATTTTCATTACATGACATGTGCAGTGGGTGTTTTTAATTTTGCCTGTCATATATATATATTTTTTGCTGTGTAAGACTGAAGAGGCCCATTGGAGGCCGGTTGGCCAAGTTCCCAGCATTGCGGGCGGAACTGCTGTGGCAGCTGCCAAAGCCGGCGACTCAGGTGACCTCGTTCACAGCCCCTGGGAAAAACTAAAGAGGCGGGAGGATCGGGCAATCGGACCAAAACAATGGGGAGTGACGACACGTGCCTCTGTACTTTATACTTCGCCCAGCCAAATTGAAGTCATGCATTGCATCAGGCCAAGAGCTGGCCAAGAATCGGCCACGCCCAGCCATTAGCTGGCAGCCAACAGGGCGTATACGTGCAACACACATTACGTATACGCGGCGTTGATGGCCAGACAATGGTCTATCATTGTGTCAATGCGGTCGACTGGACGGATTGGCAAATATTTCGCCAATTACTGGTAAGTGAGCAGGTGGGCATGGGAATATAGATTGCCACTAATTCACTTGTGCAGTGTTTAGCAGTGTATTGAACCGAATTAAAGTGGGCTTCTTATAGATAGGGAACCCAAAATAATAAAAACTGCGCATTGGTGCGGTATATTCAATTTGGCCTTGTTGATTAGTTGATAAATCAAAGCTTTCATATTCCTTAAACGCTTAATTTTTTATTTTGATGTATTAAAGGGGGCAATGAATTAAAATATAGCTTTCATCGTTTCGTCAGTAAAGAGCAATTAAGCTAATCGATATTTTAAAGCAGCATGTATTAGGCCATTGCCTTGGCCTCGAAACTCGAGTTTATTGCTTGCAATTGCTAATCGCGAATCTATGGAAAACCTTTGGCAATCTCGACGCCAACTGACATCACGGCTTGTCCACGAAGGTCAGGGGCTGCTTGTCCCTTGTCCCTTGTCCCTTGACCCTTGACCTTAGCGTGGCCCGGCGTCTTGGCCCCCTAAAAACGAGACGTTGACCCACCGAAGGTAGAAAGCCCCCTGTCAACTATTTTTAGGCTCCATAACCTGCGAATGGCCTGTACACACGCACCACGAACCTGCTAATAAAGCTGCCAAATGTCCCCTACAACACCTTTTCCCGCTCGCCACCCATTCATTTATTGTTGTTACCATGATTGTTTTCTTTTTTTTCTTTGCAATATTTTCTTTTTGTCATCGAAGCCACGAAAGTTTACGCAAGTTTTTTGGCCAAGAGCGGAGTTTTTGGAGAGGCGGCCCTGTAGGTGAGCAAAGTGAAAGTGATTCCACTGGGGACCGACTTGGCCGCCGATTTCGGGCCATTTCAATGGCCACTATGCGAGTATGCATACAGCCAATAAATAAGATGACGATGCCGGCCAAAACCAAATAAGTGGCGTGTGTGGCAATGGACCTTGCGTGAAACTACAACTCCACCCACTCCACTTAGCCATCGCCCAAGAAAACGCGGCTCGTGGACACACCGAAAAAAATTACATAACCATATTGTTCAGGCCAAATGGAAGATGATGCGAAACTAAACTGGCAACTGTATTGTAACTGACTACACAGCGTGCTATTTAAGATACAAACTGAACTCGCAAGTATTCAAAAACCTCTGGAAACCATTTACATGTTAGTCGAATAATACCCGTATATACTTTTTCCTACAAATGTACACGTATGTACATATGTGTGTCAAGTGGGGCAGTTGACGACTGATCACCGGTTAGTTCAATGCTAACCGAAAATACAAACAGGCAAGACAAAAAAATGTGGTCGAAACGAATCTGCAGCGGAAAAATCAGGCGAGCCAAGTGGTTTAAAGTTCCGGAATTACGCGAATGTCAATGGGTTTTATATTCGCGGTGATTTTGACATAGAAATTCTTACAATTGGCTACATCTGAGCGGAGTTTCTGATAATTTGCATACATCTTCTGGCTGGGTCTTAATGGCTTCTAACAAAAGTGGAGAGCAGACTTGGAGGTTCGCGGGGGTCAGATTTCAAATGGCTTTTGAGCAATTAAAAGCAAGAACACGTTGAGAGCCATGAAAATCGTACAAAACAAAAGTGCAAGTAACTTTGAAATCAGAATAGACACAGCCACTTTTGAGATCAGGAAATCGTACAAGCAATATGTGCTGACTAAAAATATTTCCTGAAGCGCTAATTATACGACTTTGAAATGCTTTTGAGCCGCAGTTCTATTTCGATGAAGTCGCTTCTTGGCCACACAAAAAGAGTCCATGAATCACACGACTTTTGAACGGGTTAGAATGGGCTTGAGCACATTTTTATTTCGCCCTTGGCTTTGGCTCAACATGCAATCACTATCACTATCACTATCACTGTTAAATAGTTTAATTTGGGCATTAATTAAGCACACCGCCATACAATAGTTCTCTTTTTTGGCAATTAAGGCCTTGTCAACCCAATAAAAAGCGCCAACTCATTGGGCGCGTATTCCCTAGAAATGGGAACCTAGTTCTTCGGCGGAAATAAAAAGAAAGAAATCAAATCAAATCACATCGAATCGAAGTGAAATAGTGATTGCTCTCGAAATTTCTAACAGTTTTCATCGCTGATAGCGACTAATGGTACCCTAGATGCTGCACAGCGATAAAGGCAATGATCATCATCATAATGAAAGCGCTGGGTTTCAGTTTAATTTCTTTGTATTTTATGTATTTTTTGTATTATTTCGTTTTTTTTTTGTTTTTTGTACCTATACCGTGATGGATCTGTGAACCCAGCCTGCGGCTCGGGAGATCATCTCTAATGGCCGGGCTCTTGAATTTTTAAGTGGCTCACGACGCAGACTTCCGGCCAAGTCGGTGGGCAGCAGACGCCAAACGAAACTTGGCCAACTTGAACTTGCTCGGCATACGCTATTTTGGTTCGCCGGCGAGAGTTGTGCTCGAGTTCAAAAGTGCAAAAAGACCAAAAACAGCAAAAAAAACAGCAAAAAAAAGCAAAAACAGCAAAAAAAGCAAAAAGAGCAAAACGAGCAGAGCAATAAACGCGGCATCAGCTGATCCGGGGCCTTGGCATAGGTCAGTGAAGCGTATTGTGGGCCAAACCCAAGTCCAAACCCAAACAGAAACCAAAACCAAAACCAAAATCCAAGCCCCCTGCCAGCTTTCCTTCTATTTTTCAAACACCCTACCATTACCATTATTGCATTTCCCTTTTTTCCCCGACCTCAAGATCAAACTGCTGCACTATCACTTTGTTTATATTAAGTTATTAAAGTGTGGCACTTTTTAATGAATTCTTGAGAAGTCTGTTAGTAATACCACGAACTAATCCTTACAGTTTGTGGAAAAAGTTCTTGAAAGACTATTGATCGAAAGTTCTGAAATATTGTATATATAATATATAAACTAAGATGCCACTTTTAGCTGTGCCATATCTGTTTAGTAATCAATCTATAGAGTATTTCCAGCGTCGGCTTGCCAAGCTGGCCGTGTTTTATAGCTATTTTTCTCGTATTTTACCCGCGGAGGAGGGAGTGCAGTAAAAGTGGCCATGGCTGCAGATGAGCCACAATACAGCGAACACAAAAACAGCGGCAAAAAAAAAGAAAAGAAAACACACACATAAAATACGACCACAGCACCAGCGGCTAAATACAGAAAATAAAAAGAAGCAACAGGTTTCCAGCTGGCGTTCGGATCGTCGGATGCGCGGATCTGCGGATCTGCGGATCTGCCTTAACTTTCACATTGGGCACCTAATTGTGGGCCTTAATCTCGGTTAATTTGCTCCAGTTTTGATGGCGCACAGAAAGCCAGCCGCGAATGAGAAGAGTGCACATGGCATGACCACGTTTAGCACCCAAAACTCCCCGGATTATGCAATTGGGTTGGGGGCTTGGGGGGTTGGGGGAATCGTGGGCCTTACGGCAGTGCAGTGTATCCGACGACCAGGTCGCACTTCACAGCTGCCCGCTAATCCGACCGGCGGACGCTCATAATGCCCATTCTCGTCCAGCCATTATAGCCAATCCCCTTCCCATTCCAATTCCCATTCCCATTCCCATTCCGTAAGCAGCAGAGCACAGATCCCCAGAGCCAAGCCATTGTGTGCACGGCCAGAAAATAGGCGTATTGTTCACGAGAGTATACCTGGCGTATACGTAACGAAGTTTATGATCCGTATCATGGTCAAAGCCACAGACATCTGCACTTCAAACACATTTTGTGATAAAAACCAACTTAATTTAAATAACGTTTGCCATAAAACTTGTTAGTCTTTGCAGATGCTGCGACCTCTGAAAACGAATTTTTGAATTATAACTATTCATTACACAAAATAAGTGTTTTAAGCTAGCTGGAGATTTTTCTACAGTTTCCTTCAGCATTCTGATCACATAACATGGCGAAATCAATTGAAATTCATGCAGTGCATGATTTAGCCCATTTTAAGGTCCCCATTAACTTCTCGATCGAGTTGGGCCATAAAAGTCAGCCACTACAACCACTCCGGGAATCAACACAGATCCGCAGATCCGCAGCTTTGCGGATCTTCAATGAGTGTGCACTTTTGAACTTGCGCGCCATTTTCGTGGGCAACGTGAAGCAGGAATGCAACTCGAACAACAAAATGGCATAAAACTGCATATTTTTTTGATTTATTCTAGTTTGGTATTTCTCAATAAAGCTGAGAATCTTTGGATTTCTAATGCATTCAAAAAAAACCTTTCATAAAAACGGTGGTTCAACTTGTAACTGCAGAACATTTCAACACACAATATAAATAGAAAAAAAAGGTTTTCAATACAAAAACTATTTTTAGTGGTATTAATGTTTTTGGATGGATGCAGCAGCACTAAGATTGCTGCAAATTTTCAATAGGTGGCGCTGTATGTGGTATGATTTAAATATAAAGTTCGGTTGTTTTCGGGACACACCGTGTATGCACTTAGAACAGTTTTCAGTTTTAATAACTATGTATGTATATTGAACGCCAGTTTCACTTTTGCACACTCACAGTTAAAAACAAAAATCAATTGAAGGCCTTTTTCGTGCCACCGATTTGAATGAGGCGCATGCGCAACCGCAGTGGCAATACAGCAATACAGCAATATAGCAATATAGCAATACAGCAATATAGCAATATAGCGATATGGACAAGTGGCTTTAAAGTAAAGCAACCGGCTCGGCAATCGCAGTGCAAACCGCTCGCTGCCGCGCAAAGTCAGCAACTAACTGATCGATCGGGCCCAAAAGCAACCCGCCAAGAGAGCCGAGAAACTACAGACAGCGAAAAAGCCCACTACCACCAAGCGGAGCTGGAAAAAATAAAATCAACGACAACTTCGAGCGTCGGCGGCAACGAGGCAGCCGCGAAAATGTGTCAAAAGCAAAAGCTGCGCCGTCGCGGCAACAAAGTCACAACAACGCAGAGGGCACAGGTGGGAATTGAGCACCTGCTGATACCCTGGAATGATGTAGATCATTGTAAACCGAGGTATTAGTATCATGACTAGTTAGGCGACACAAGTGAGCAATTTTAAAAAATTTAATTAACGTAAGAAGGCAAAGGTTCTTCTTTGACTCAATCCTATTAGTTACTAAGAACAAGCCTTTTCCTCGTTTTAGGGACTGTCTTTGATTACTATTTATTAATGGGTAGCAGGTGAGCAACAACCACGGATTAAATGCAGCTTTTGGCATTTTTTTAATGATGAATGGAGTGGAGTGGGCGGCCTGAAGTCGTTGCTGCTGCTGTTGACCCATTTCGAGCCGACTGCGCGGCAGATGCATCTCCTGGCCAAATGGCGATCAGCGCGCCTGCGCAGAGTTTTCCCAGCGCAGCGGCCGCGCTTGGAGCTGCTTGGGCCACCAAGTCCGAGCGGACCGTCCAATGTGGTCGCTGGCAAAGTGAAAACAATGGCAAACAACTTTTACAATGTCAGCGGCTGCGGAGCGCGGAGTCGAAGAAAAGTGACAGTGGAGCAGGCAATTAAAAATGGTTTTACGCGCCGAAGGCGACACACAAAAAGGTAAACACTGTCCGTGTTAAAGGTGCTGATGTGCAGAGGCAGTACAGTAAACACGCGCTAAGATGCACTAGTGTTCATCGGTTTATACAGAAATCACGATTATTATAGCATATGCATTTGTATATTTTTTAAAGTTCCCTTGACACACTTTCCTGTCATACATTATTTTAATATATGTTTATAATAGCGATTCACATATTTATATTACATTTTTAAAGCACTATAAAGCTAAATCATTTTAACATATTAGTCGTTAATATTTTGCAATCATTCAATAGTTCTTCTCACTTTGATATGAATCATGATTTGTATTCTTAGGAAACGTCTACTTCGTGACCATTAGGCTCCTCCTTTCCTTCGAAGTGCATGTCGGATTAGTTCCCAACATAATCAATAATCTGATCCGGTCATTAAGCACCACTTGGTATCTTCCGATTGAGTTCTCCTCCAGTAAAAATATCCAAAGCGGATGCTTCTTCATGTGGTTCCCATGGATAAGGAACAAATTTCCAGACTCCAGCGATCCTTTAAAGACCACTACTGCAATTCAACAAATTGGGGAAAGAAATGATCAGACAAAAATCTATATCTAAAATTCAGAGTTCTTACGGATAACATTAATAGATCAAATCAAAAAACCGGTAAGGTAAATATCCAATTGAGATGTGAAAATGTTCAACCGATACGGCGATAACTGATATCGATGGCTATGTTGCCATTTAAATATCGAAGTTATAGGGGGGCCCGTGCACATTAATAAATTCATTTTCTAAATTAGAAAATTATAAGGTTAAGGGGATCCAATTTCACTTTAAAGCCATTAAAGTGGTTTCAAACTCAAAAGATGAACTGAATACAAAACAAACGAGTAAAACATCAGGAAGTATGTTATTTTATATGCAAAAGTAATAACGTTTTCATTATTAATCTTGTAATAACTAGCTCCTATTTATTTATTATACTTTTGCTTAATTTTGAATTGGTAGTGTGGCAGTGTGAAAACCTCGCAGTGTAAGCCACAATGGCTATCGAGATCGACATTAAGTATCGATGACTTCAATCGATGTTTGCGGGCGCTGCCAATCGATGTGCAACCACCACTGGCGGTCACTTCAGTTGTTTACTTTTTTACTTTGCGTGCAGCGGAAAACCGGGCCGAATTCAACCGCTCGAATTTTTTTTAGTTTTTTTTTCCGCCATCCTTGTTGCCGCATTTTGCCGCAAATTGGTGTAAATAGAAGAGAAGAAGCGATTGTAATGAAAGCGCGCGGTTTTTTCAGTGTGTGAAAATGTATCGAAAATGAAAGAAGTGAAGAAGGCGCAAAGAGTGTGTGTGAAGTGCGTGCCGAAAAAAGAGAGCGGCGAAAAGTGCCAAAAATAAAACGACAAAAAAGAAACCAACAAAAAAAAGTAATATAATAAAATAAAACAGGCTGGGGAGAAAGGCGATCGAAAGGAGAAGAACGAACGAAGAGTGAGAGAGGCGAAAGCAACAGCAACAAGTGGGCGAAGATGTGCAAATGACAAATTGGTCAAAACTCCGACTCCTGTTTCCCTTGCTCTCTCGCTCTCTCTCACGCACTCCCACTCGCACACGCACACTCGCACGCACATCCCCGTCATTGGCCATCTCACTCGCACGCGGCGAAAACGGGAACGGGAACAGGAACAGGAATCAGAATCAGAATCGGGAACAGCCGGCGGTCAAGTTCAAGTGGGAACGGAAACGGAAGGTGCAAGGAAAACATGCGGAGACCGGTCACAGCCTTGAATCGCAATCACTACTTCGTCATCGGCCTGCTCCTGGGCCTCCTGCTCAGCTGGCACATCCCGCAGGACATCTGGGAGGAGGAGTGTCCCGAGGAGGCCGCCGAGAATCTGCTGATCGAGCGATTCGGCCAGGAGTTCGAGCCCCACTTGAACCTGATCAACAAGCCGCTGGCGGCCAAGAAGCCGGTAAGTCAACTGTTCCCAGTCAGCTTGAGAAGTTCGACTTCCTTTCTTTTTATTTTCCTTAAATAATATCATTTGATGAAGTCGCTGAATATTAAATAATATAATAAATGCAACTCGATATAGACGCTTATTTATTAAAAAATTTCCACAACTTTGTTGATTTGCAGATGAAGAAATTTATCCAACATCGCGCTTTATTTTCGGTAAAACACTCTGCATAATAGCCACTAACAATTCCGCATGAGACTATACCTAATAATACATTTCATATTGGGACAATTTTTAGTTTTACCCTACATTGTAATCTTTCGCCAATCGGGATGTTCCCTAATACAAGTCAAATTTTAGTTTCATTAATCCAGTTCTTGATAATCGGTATGTGAATATTTGCAATACTCATCAGGGGCTTCCAATGCCATGCATGCTTATTAGACTGAAGTTATTAATGGATCCATTGTTGTACCCATTTAAGTAAGAAGCGTAAGTACTCGAAGTCCACGGAATTGTGTTTCTCAAATCGCAATCCGCTTCGATTTGCGGCGCCTGCTCGGCTTTCTGTGAAATGGTACACGAAAATGCAAATGTTTAGTCGTCGACGGCATTGGCCACACATGTCTCATAAATATATACATATATATGTATATATATATATATATATATGTATATATATAATCGTATATAATCGAACAGCGGACAGTGCTGATAAGGCTTTATTGACCTTCCTGCTTATCGCCGAAACGCCACACTCGCCTACCCTGAATTTCTTTAACCAAGATAGATCCAAGCTAAAGACATCTTACAGAGACACCTCATGCTTGATAATTGAGAAAATTGCATAAAAATCTATGCCGTCTACAAGAACAGATCCCATAGCCATGAAATGCATCTTAAGTAACTACAAAATGGCATAAGAGCCCTGGAGATCTATTAAAGCATACATTCTGTTCTACTATCAACATTATCACAGAGCTTGTGAAACACTCGAAAATGTAAGCTCTGGATATTCAAGAGATGAAAAACATAACGATGGCGTAAGGAAGACCTTTCTGCTTCCTGGGGCAACACGTGTGCCCCATCACTAGACTTCTGGTCTGCCCAGAAAGCTTCTAATCAACGAGTTATAGTTGCCGAGCGGCCACCGTAATTAGCACCGAACATTTGTTTCACATATTGCTTAAAGTGTTTCCCGGGTGCAATGACCCCTTATTCCACAATGCCTGTGAAGCCTACAATGTGCAGTGTTGATTTTGCATTGATTATCGATCAGCTTATACATAATATATGTATATGAATTCGGTTGGAATTATTCCGACTTTCGGGGGAAATTTGATGTATAATATTATTTGCGCAAAGCTGAACATCCAGTAGAGTGGCTTGTGGAAAGTTCTCCGCCTTTTCCCGCCCTCATTTCCCGATTGCCGATCGTACGTGTATATCGTATGTCACAGTTTTGAATGCACTGCGCGTGTAAATTCCAGACGATCGGGTGCTTGTAAATTAAAATTTAAATAAATAAACGCATTGGAAATTATGGGCAGCAGCAGAAGTAAATGAATGTTAACTGATACACCGTTCGTATGTATTGTAAATTATTGCTATGTTGCGACGTCGATCGAAGGCACAATTTATTGAATTGAACAATGTGCGCAAAGAAACACGTGATATTTCTGAATGGTCGAGCGGAAAATACGCTACAAGACTTGAAAAGTCCTTTAACCGTATATATGTTCAAAAATCAAGATGGTACAAATTTGGAAAATTGAATGTGATTTAATATTCATCATTTAATTTGGTTAGTTTTCAGAACAAGTCTGATACCCATTGCAAGAGCATCTTTCCGACCAAAACTCGAATCGATTAAATATTTTCTTGTGCCGTACGCTATTTTCGACCTCATGTTCAGCAAATTATGTTGGATTTTTTTTACTTTGCTGACGTTTGGGTTTTATTTAACACGTCGAGTGTACAAACATACATATATAATTTTTTGTGACGCCGCAGCTTAATAAAATGTTAATAATTTGTTGCACGTTTTTATGACGCTGCAAACTGGATTGTTGCCATTATTTTGGAGGTGATGTAAAAGTGTCGCTGAAGTTGTCATACTTGTCAAAATTTCAAATTTGATGGCATTAGGATTACGCGAGTGGAATTTGATAGTTAACTGAGTTCAACTGAGTACGGTAATATTTAGACAACTTTAATGCCAAACAGTAACATATTTTAGAAGTTTTCTGCAAGCGAAACCTTTTACAAACCCTATTGGGTTTTTATGTATTTACTTTTAAAGTTTTCAATTGCATAAGATAAGAGTTTTAATTTGTATTGCGACTCAACCTGTTTTATAATTAACTTAACATGTTAATCGCCTTTATGAACACACAAGATCATATGTCATCATACGCTTAATAAGTGTACATGAATTATTTAATCACAATTATAGGGAACATTGTTGCATTATCCTAGAAACCAGTGAAGATCATTCTGAAATTGTATGTGCAGTTCAACGATGATTTGCATAACTCCTACATACACTGTGTTTTATTTGGGTTCGTTTTCCTGTTTTCCTGTATGTCGCTGAAAATGACCACTTGTATCTTTATTATTGCCTTTTT
Source organism: Drosophila orena (assembly GCA_005876975.1). NCBI lineage: Eukaryota > Metazoa > Arthropoda > Insecta > Diptera > Drosophilidae > Drosophila > Drosophila orena. The sequence continues at coordinate 588,156 of VCKV01000299.1, forward strand.
ATGGGGCGCACATGGCTCAAGAGTCTCCATTTCTTTGTTGGTCTTTTAATGTGCGTAATGAGTGGATGTTTGTAGTGAAGTGCGGGTAGTCTTGGCCACCTGGATGTTCATAGCAAATGTCCGGAGTCTCATCTCTGGCTTGGGGGATCTTTGAATTTTCAATACCCTAAAACTCTACAACGCGTTGAACTCGGCCCAGAAAGCCATATATTTTCAATGCAAAGTGTAAAGTTATGTTTTCTATCTTTTAATTATTCAATTTCTTGTTTTAACTCGCATTCGAAAAAACAAAAATCGGTTCAATACCCTGCGAGAAAGGGTATAACAAGATTATACGAAACTCGCAAAAAAGTCGTCTTCCATTCACTTAATAAAAGACAATAACTGCGTTTACTTAGTGTGTCCGTGTTCGTGTGTACTTGTCGAAGTTAAAGCAAACACATCTGGACACAGATATTTAACTATATATGTATATGTATATGTATCTCTGTATCCGTATCTGTATCCACAAGGTATACGTACATATGTATGCATACAGATGCGAACGAACCGAGTGAGATTGTGTACACACTACATCTAAGTGGAAGTTAAGTGAAATCAGAGCCGGCAGCACTTTGAACTCCAACCTGCCGTTCTGTGGCCCTCCGGTCAGCGGATCACCACCTCCAGATCGTGATGGAGATCGATGTGGAGATGGATGGATATTTGGATATTTCGATATTTGGATATTTGGGTATTTGGAGATGAGATCAATGGACGGACTTGGATGGATCCAAGTCTCCGATCAATCGACGCCTGTCCGAAACGACCCAGTTGGCATTTAGACATGCTGTTTGTGTTTTGACTTTCAATTCAAATGGTATAGGTTTCCAAATTTAAAAAAAAAGAAGTAGGATAAAAAAAAACCACAAAATTCCAAAAAAAAAAAAGAGTAAAAGAGTAGAAGACATGGCATGGTGCTTCCGCAACATTCGGCGCCACATGTGCATGCTGGTGCGTCAGAACTTCGCCAAGAGTTGCGAGAAGAAGCTAAACGACCAGATTAACATGGAGTTGAAGGCCTGCCACCAGTACTTGGCCATGGTAAGGTTTCCTGTTCCACGGGGAATATGTATACCACCTCTAATCCACGTAGGCCTACCACTTCGATCGCTCGGATATCAGTTCACCCGGATTGCACGGATTCTTCCTGAAGGCGAGCGCCGAGGAGCGGGAGCACGCGGAGAAGATCATGGCGTACATGAACAAGCGGGGTGGTCTCATCGTCTTGAGCAGTGTACCGGAGCCACTGCCCTGCTTCGCCAGCAGCTTGGATGCACTGAAGCACGCCCTGAAAATGGAGCTGGAGGTCAATCAGCATCTGCTCGATGTGCACGCCCTGGCTGGCAAGGAATCGGATCCGAATCTCTGCGACTTCATAGAGGCCAACTTTCTGCAGGAGCAGGTGGATGGCCAGAAGGTCCTGGCCGACTATATCAGCCAATTGGAGAGGGCCCAAAGCGCTGTGGGCGAGTACCTGTTCGACAAGTATATGGCTACTGGCATGCATCCTGCGAAACGAGTCCCATAAAGTGGACCGCCATCTGATGAACAATACGTTATTATATTTCGCTGCCCCATGTGTGTTGAGTAAAGATTCGTTGAGACCCAAAAGATTCTATTTTTTTGGCCGATCCTATCAGGTGGCGGGCATAAAACTAACTCACTGTATAATATAATATATATACCCGCTTATCGGCTCCGAAAGTTGCGCAAGATTGAATTCTAATTGAAATCGAAAACGAAACTGAATCCAGAAACAAAGCTTTGCGAAATCAACAGCTAAACCCATCTGATAACGCTTTAGTTAATGAATTCTGTCAATCCGTTTGTTGTAATCAAATGACTCTATTTTTTCAATTAAACGCAACAATATGATCCAATCTTGAATCCAGAAAGGGTACAAATTAAAGAAGGCTGACATTCAATTACGTTTGTTCTGCCCATTATATATTAAGACACTTGACTGACTATATGATAAGCGTTTCTGACGTGTTATTAGTGGGTTATCTATTATATATAGATTGAGATGGAAGTGCAAATCGGCGAAACACGACAATGATAGTTACTTTTAAAAGCTGTAGCAAATATTATATTTCATTTAGTTGCATAGCATGCAATGTTTCATACGGAACGGAAGCAGTACGATCTGTTTGGCCCATCTGTTTGGCCCAACATAATCGTAGATCCACATATATCCGGCGATCCCCTTGGGAGTTTGTGGGGCATTCCCACATTCACCCAGATCGTACGGATCATTCAGAAGTGAATGCTGAATGGTAACATCTCGGCGGGGCTTAATTGAAAAGCGCGTCGCATTTCCGGTCTAAAGTCTGAGGCTCGAGGCATTTATCCGGAGGCAGACTGTACGTATGTACGTGTGCAGTGCCAGTGTACAGATGCGGCCCCAATAAGCTCCGGAATTGCCATAAGCTGCGGACTAGACCAGACGATCTGTGGCTGTGTTCCTCCCCCGCGGGCGTTAGAAAAACTCGGTGTCTGGTCGACGGCGTACTTGTCCCAATTAAGATTGCTGTCCAATCCAATACAATTTGCAGCTGCACAGCTCTGCTGGAAATGTGAAAAGCCTAGCGAGCCGAGATTGCCAGCTGCCCAAATGCCATAAACATACATCTGTATGTAGAATGCACCTGACCGTATCCGTATGCCATACACGCATACATATGTATGTCACTTGGGACGCTGCAAAGGTGCTAGATCCGTCAATATGAGCCCTAGTTTCGATTGTATCTGCAAGATACAAGATCCAAATCACATCGATTCGAGTAGGGTAATGCAATTAGGTATTACTCGAGCTATCGATGCCCTTAGCCATCGTCCATTTGAGCTATAAAACTGCGAACTTGTAATTAAAGTCCACTTGCGATTCGATTTATAATTGAAACAATTGCCGAGGGGTAACCAATAGCTGATCCGTTCAGTTGAGTAATTGATTTCAAATGCGGTTCTGCGACGTCTTCAACCAATTGGTTAAGGGAACAACCAGAACAATCAGAGTTCGTAAGCCAAAAATAATTGTTTCTATAAGATTGTTTCTCAGCATTGCGTATTAAACCCGTTTGTAAGCAGTTAATAAAATAAAATAGTAATAGTAATTAGAGTGCAATTAAGTAGCGTAGTGTAGTAATTGAATCATTTATAATAGCACCGGCAACACAACGACTAATTGATCACTTAAAATGAATGGCTGAGTTAATGAATCAAGCCTTCTTAAAAATAAATTCAATACGCTCGGCTGATAAACAAGAAAAACTCCTCAAATGTTTGTTTTAAGTTTTTGAATCAACATTTACGTGTATTTAGTGACTTACTCGCACTCGCTCCAGATGCAAGATGTGTAAAAAGCAAACACACCTTAAGTAGTCGGCCATATAAAATAGTACACCCATGGGGCTATCTGGAGATTTATTGCACCCAAGCCGACGACGACGACGAGGGCCATCATAATCGCTGTAAACTTTTATCGCGTCCTAAGTTCAAGTTTGGCCTGCTAAATGATTCATCGAGCCGAAGTCAATTCCTCTCAATTAAACACACAGTTTTCAAAATGCCTGTGATGTAATTGGTTCAATTTCCCACCCAAATGCTCGAGTATTTGTACATGCTAATTCATTGCCTCAATAGTGAAGTGATTGAAGTGATTTTCTGCCCGTTGTGGGGTTGTAACAATAAATAACTTAGGAGGAAGCCATATATAATATTTGAGTCACAGCTAAGCGACACTGCCCGTAAATAATGTGATTTACTATATGGAAACCAAGCATTGAATATTATGCTATAATATACCACTCGTTTCTTCATATAAAGGCTTACCCACTTTGCACCTTCATCACATTTTTAAGCAAGTAACCGTCTTAATATGACCCTGTTTAATCAAATCACCTGTTGCTCGTATTTATCACGCCTATACATCCAGGTTGGGGCTTCTAGCATAGATTGTCGTGGCGCTATTTCTTATTTATCTTATTTATCTGACGAAAGTGTGGGGCATGCCGTAGCCACCGAGTAAACAAACAAACAAGAACAAAAAAAAAAACAACAAAATATGCCTTATCTGTGTGCGTGTTTAATTAAATTTTGTGGAATGAAAATTGAAATTGAAATTGAAATTGTAAATGGCATGGCTATGGCTATGGCTTTGGCTTTTGTTCCCATTCCAGTTGGGGCATGGTGACGTCGTCTTAGCCATATCTACTGATAAGACAGTCCACGCGATAAGGAGGTTAGCCAGTTGGCTCACTGCTCGCTCGTTCTGGTCGTCAATAAGTTCGGCTCCTAGCACTTTTTTACCCACTTCCGTTGTCGTCATATTACGTCACAAGGCTGTTGGGAGCGTGTTTTATTGATAACTCGACTTTGTGCCATGGAAAACTGTGTGGGCCACGTGCCGCACAAGATTTCCACGATCGGCGGCGGAAATTGATCCACTGGCGGGAAAATTTATTAAAGATTTCGAGCGAAAATGTATAGGTGGATGTGAGGAATTTGGATGCGAACTCGCTGTTCAGGTGAACAAACCTTTCAGTGAATCACATTTATGCCAGGCATGGCCTTGTTACCTAATGGCCAAAATCCGACAGAGTTTTTGAAATGGCCAGCTACACAGTGGTTGAGCAAGAATTTAGTAGTCTCAATTTAATCATTTATAGAAGAAACTATGAAATATAAATGTAATAAATGAAAAGCTTTCTGCATGATTGATTGTAATCAAGAACTTCTCATATTTCCAAGCTGACTAGGGATATTTAGTATTATACATTCAATTTGGATTTAAACAGCATCGCTTTCCTGATAAAATATAAAAAAGAGGGTGTTTCCCCACAGCAACCACTGTTTTGATGTGGATTTCTTGAAAAAAGTGTATTCATTGAATGCTCCACGCATCATTCATATTTAGGAAAGCGTTTTTATTTACCCAAAAGCGCTACAAAATATCGAAACACAGATCTCGAGAGCGATCTTAGCCCAAATGGATGTGCTGTTTTTTTTCGCTGTTATTTTTACCCGTGGTTTATCTTTCGGCGCTATTTACACATTCGATGAATGGCAAATGTGCGTGTGCACATTTATTCATCGGGCGTATCTGTGGGATTGGCGCAAGGTCAGATCTTGAACCGATCCACTGCGGATCGGGGGATCAAGCTGTGACCCCAGCGCGGTAATTAAAGCGCCACATGGACCCATTAAGTGGCCGGCGATTGCAGCGATTGCATACGAAACTATTCTATTCGAGATACTCGCCACTGCAGCGCCTGCAAGTCAATTAAATCGGAATTGAAATGGCTTTTCTCGATCGCCTTTAACGCGACTTTGATTGGTGCGGCACTGAGAAAAATCTTGGCAAAGAAGAGTCGCACATGCCAGTGTTGGAAAACAAACAATGATTCAAATTTAAAAGCACTCGCTACAATAGTTATGTATGTTTCCCACTATATGTATTCCGCTTCAATGATAAGAAACCAGTATTTATTGTATAGTATATATGTATGTGCATTCAGACTATTCAATTTTTTTGTGTGCCAATATACATAAGGTGATCACTGCTAATTGCCACCGCAGACAAGTGTATTTGCTCATCGAGCGAGCTGGCAACTCCAAACCGCATCCATCCATCCATCCACCTACACGTATCTAAGTTCCATTGCCATGATCGTTTCATATTGCAAAACAAGCGGATTGCGTGAAATCATAATTTAAATATGAGAAATTCTGAGGCAGCCCTCGAAACATCAAGTTATTCCTATCGAAACTGACCCTGGCCACTCGGGCCACCTTACGATGCCATATAAACACGGCAGCAGCCAGCTTGTTTGCCGTTACTCAAAATCTATTGGGAATGCTTTTTAATTAGCCATAATTCCCGTAAACTGCACCAACATTTACCTGGACAAAAAATAAATAAATAAAAACCCCAAATAACACGGCAAGTTCGGCGAGTTCGAAGTGCTTGCACAACCTGGCAATTGTTTACTCGACGAGCTCAGTTGGATATCAAGGTGGAGTCACTGGCCTGGCGGATGGCAGAGCCGGGAGGAGTGACCACCTTGCACGCATCTCCTTGGGTCAACGGCGGGTTAAGATGGCCAGTACTTAAATTACCCGGGCGGGTTTGGCATACATGCAAATTTCCAAGGGCAGTCAAACGCCCACCTAAACGGCAGCAAAAGTGTGTTAACGAATTTGTTTTCTGTTTCAAAAAAAAAAATATATATATAAATAAAATTCCCTGCACAGTGCGTCACAAAAGTGTGCAGTTCCACGAAATTCTGGCAATACTTCAATCCATTAAATTCCAAACAAAGGCAAAAACCATTAAAAGATTTGGCGCTATAAATTAAGTGAGTTCTTGTAGCAGTTTTATGGAAGTGAATACTTCGAAAATCCATAAAAAGTGTATAAGGGACTTAGGTATTATAAGTAAAATAAAAGATTTCATGCGTAACGAACTAATGGGAATAATGGTTAAATTTTAATATTTAATGACACAAAGGCAGCTTAGTAATAACATTAACTAGCGACAAGTCACATGTGGCTTCTTAAGACATTGCAAATAATAATAAATATTCTTTCGACGTCCGCAGAGAATCTAGTTGTCAAGTTCGGGAATCACATGGTATTAAATCCATGACCTGACATTATTATCATTCTGGGAAACGCAATCGGTATATTTTTCCAGCTCAGTCATAACCACAAGATAGTGGATAAAATAGCTTCTCGAGGGGGGAATTCCTCGTCATTGTGCTGCCAAACTTTGAATAGTCATCTAATCGTAAAAGTTAGAATTAAAATGTGCCCTCAAGTGGCCAACGAAAAATGGAACCACTTGAGAAGAGTCGGTTTACGAGTCTTAAGACTGAGTTCTGAGTACTTAAGCGTGAAGGAATATACTCGTAGATGTAATTGGGCAGATATAAGGCCCTTAACGCACTTTATATGGTTGAGTGCATGTCAGCAGCTAAAAATAGGCAGGTGAATATCAGGAGATAGTATTACTCATACTCGTATTACTGGGCGTGTTTGCTCCCTAATGGGAATTGGTGGATGAACTTCAAACCACAAAAAACAATATGATTTCGGGATTTGCTTCCCTTCCATGATTTGGTTTGTAAATGAAGTCTCTTTCTTCACTGGAACCCTGTTCGCCTTAAAAATAAATCAGCTTTTCAAGCAGAGGCACGTAAAACGCTGGGTAATTCTAGAACACTACCTACAGATCGGTCCACTTAGATATCAGGAATTTATTCAACCCAAATCATTGGATATGCTTCAAGATCAGGGCAAAGATGTGGTTCTAGATTCCCGGCAATGGAGGGGTTTGAGATCTCACCATCTCATAGAGCTCCCAATGATTACCAATCAAAATCGTACTCCAAATATAAAGAGGTTCCGAAATAAATGGCATATAAGAAATATATGTGATAAAATTATAATTCTGCTTTAGATATTTTAATAATTACTGCATTTATTCTCCTTTTTGGCAGGTGAAAAATGTGATTCGTCCGCGCTATTACTCCTCCGAGCTGGGGATCCGCGAGAAGCTCTTCATCGGGGTGATGACCTCGCAGGAGCACATCAACACCTTTGCGACGGCCTTCAACCGCACCACCGCCCACCTGGTGAACAAGATCAAGTTCTTCATTTACGCGGACAGTGTGAAGACCAACTACAAGCTGAAGAACATCGTGGGATTCACGGATACGCGCGAGAGCCGGAGGCCGTTCCACGTGGTCAAGTATATTGCGGACAACTATCTGGAGGAGTACGACTACTTCCTGTTGGTGCCCGACACCGTCTACGTGGATGCACGCAAGCTGGTGAAGCTGCTCTACCACATGAGCATCACCTTTGACCTGTACATGGGTGGCGCCCGCATCGGCCTCGATCCGCCCGGTGGCAGTGCCTCCGTCGATGGCCAGTCGAATGAGCCGCCGGCGAACGAGGAGCAGGCCCCCGGGGCCAGCGATCGCAACTACTGCTCCCTGGAGGCGGGCATCCTGCTCAGCAGCAGCGTCATCCGCAAGATGCGCAACAATCTGGAGCGCTGCGTCCGGATCGGCAGCACCGGTGACCACAGTGTCAACATCGGGCGGTGCGTCAAGTACGCCAGTCGGGTGGCCGGATGCCAGGAGAGCTTTCAGGTGAGTCGCCGATCCCAGCCAGAGAGTAAAACTCTTGAGGGTTATATATCTTAGATAGAAAACCCTACAAAAAAAATGAATAGAAACACATGCAAATCAAATGCTTTCTCAAATCTTTTTGTGTTGAATTCCGTGCGCGCCGCCCATTTGCCTTTTTATTTATTCAAACAATTTGCTATTGACGAAAAAACACGGACGAGCAGACAATCAAACGCACAAATGTATCTAGATCTTTGGCCGAAAAAAAACAAAAAAAAATCTGTTCATTGATACAAAGTGCCAGAGATACCGGTTCGGATTTTTTATCGAATCCAATGGTCTTTTTCACGTTTTGAGCCATAAGAAAGCAGTTTGACATTTGCTCAAATCTAAAACAATTACAATTAACAGTATACAATATACAGTATAATAATTACTGACCGCTAAATTAGCTTTGCTCATTTTTTTTTCACGAAAACCCAACCAACTCTGCTGCACATTGACCCTGAAAAGCCGAGAAAAATAAGACCAAAGCACCAACAACGAGCAAAAGTACTTTGATGCGCAGTGGCGTACGTTGGATGCTTTGAGAAGGGGTTGCCCAGCTTATGTATTCCTTTCTTCCTTAAGAATCTTATTTATATAATGTGTATAGTGCGTACTGATCCGCATGATTAGAGCATAATCTGCAGACCTTGTCTATGTATGACCCCCATCATCTGAGTTTCGCGCGCCTCTGTGCGCAAAGAGCAGATGAGTAACCAAATTCAGAGCAAGACCAGAATCACTCAGTTGATGGACAACACAGTTTATTTAATTTCCAAGTAGCAACACAAGAATTTCTTTGCCGGCGACTAAGTGTGCGCTGGGGGCGTGGCACTGGGCGGGGATGCTGGGCATGTTAGCTTTTGAGTCGTGACAGTTTGAGAGCCACTTTGAAAACATCTTTGAGATACTTATTTGTATCGCATCCAAACTTATGGAATGGAGATGGAGTGAACCTGTAGTACGTGCGGCATTAGAAATCAGTTGATTCAATCTATAATATTTTGATGTTGTGAAAATGAAGCCTGAACTGAAAAGGTACAATTTACTAACGTCACTCGTTTATTTGTGTGTATACTTTCAATTTAATTAATACCTATCCTGATACGAAACACTGTGCTTCCTCTAATCGAAAGTGCAGGTGGGTGTGTCTTACTCATTATCATTTCTGATTATAGCTCTGTTTATATGAACACGCAGCTTATTTTTGCATAAACAGCCAAACAACCGTGAGTAAATGGAACTCTTTCCGTTGAGATGTTAGTTTTCCTTTCGTTTGATTTCGATTGGTTTGTTTGGATTGCGTTTTATTTATGCGGTGGGGCAGCATGGAATGATTTATGTCTGCAGAAAAATGTTGGGTAGTGGTGATTATAGTACCACAGTACTATAATCCAGCCGTGATGTGTATGTTTCAGCCGAAATGTGCTGTTTATTCGGTCATCTTTCTAAGGAAACGGCACATTATTGATAAACATTGTTAACTATTTTTCAACTTCAAGAATATTGCTCATCTGTAAAATATTTGCAGTTATTCATGGGTTAAATAGTTGGAATTTGTGTTTATTTGCGCTATAGTTATAGTTTCCCAATGCTCAATAGTGAATTTTGAAGCAGATAAGAACGATAGTAGCGATGTTTTTGTTCACAAGCATCAAGTTACTATTGCTAAGATCATTTTGTTTTTTAATAATGGGGGGCGTGCTGAATGTTTTTATTTCGACTGCAGCTGTCTAAACAAAAACGGAGATATGCAAGATTGTGTGCCGGAGTGTTTCGCTTAATTAACTGGCCTAAGGAGTTTGCTCAACGGCGTCTTCAAAAGCTGCCATTTGCTGGGGAATTGATTAATGTGCGCGGGCCAATTAAAAATTGCCCGAATGGGTTGAAAATGCACTCAGTGAATGAAGAAGTGCCAAAGATGTGGGCAAATCCACAATCCACAATGGGCTATCTTGGTTCCATTAGTGCGACATTGTTAATTTAATTATGCTCGCTCCCTTATTTTATTTTTATGGATCGTAAAGGGGATCGCTTGTTGGGAGCATGTGGCTCTGCTCCAGCCGTGGGATCCACAGCCCGACTTTCCTTCCACGGAATCGAGCGTTGGCCCTGAACCTGACCTTGACCATGTCCAACTCACACTATATGTATCTGCAACTAGCTCTGTATCTGCAATTGTATCTGTATCTGTATCTTTATTGGCTTGCAGGGCATGCGGCAATTTAGCTACGCCTTGGATGCGCCGGGCCGCCGTCATCGCGAATTCAGCGAATTGGCCAAGGAGGAGGCCTTCCGCAATGCCAGCACCGTGTATCCCGTCCAGACGCCGGAGGACTTCTACCGACTGCACGCCTACTACTCCAAGGTAAGCCTATCTACCAGTAGTAGTAGAAGCCAGTAACAAATCAATGATTGCTTGCAGCACCACCTGGAGCAGGTGCAGGAGCGGGGCTATGCTCTGGAGCAGAAGTCGTACCGGATTGCCAATGGGAGCATTTCAAACAAAATTCTGGAGATCCGGTGGCCGCTGGGCGTGCCGCCTCCCAGTGCGCCGGAGACGCGCCACGACATCCTCACGTGGCAGCTGCTCAATGGCACGCACAGCTTCCTGCCCAACGGCAATGCGGAGCATGCGTTGGCGCCGCTGACGCGGATCGAGGCTCAGGACTTTGCCCAGGTCCTGGAGATAGCACTACAGTATGCCGCCCTCAAGCATCCGCGCCTGAGTTACCACAGCCTGCACAGTGCCTATCGGAAGTTCGATGCCACACGTGGCATGGACTACCAGCTGCATCTGAATCTGCAGGAGGGTTCCGGTCGCAGTCGCCGGCTCGTGGTCAAGAGCTTCGAGGTGGTGAAGCCCCTGGGTCGCGTGGAGGTGGTTCCCTCGCCCTACGTCACGGAGAGCACGAGAATCGCCATTTTGGTGCCCGCGTTTGAGCACCAGGTGCCGGATACTCTGCTGTTTGTGGAACAATACGAAAGGATATGCATGCAAAACCAGGACAACACCTTCCTGCTGCTGGTGAGCTCAAAACACTATCCAATTTAAAAGCAGATTGAAGTAACCTCTTCCACCTCGCAGATCTTCATGTACCGACTGGACTCGCCCAGCAAGGGCGACGAGGATCCCTTCAAGGCATTGAAGACGCTGGCCCTGGACTTGTCCTCCAAGTACAAGACGGATGGCTCCCGGATCGCCTGGGTGTCTATCCGGCTGCCGGAGCAGCTGAGCGAGCCGGTGGATCCGCAGGGCTGGCTGCTGCACGCCTCCATGTATGGACCACGCCAGCTGCTCAGTCTGGTGGTCGCAGACCTGGCGCTGCCCAAGCTGGGCCTCGAGTCCCTCGTGCTCCTGGCCACACCGGGCATGATCTTCAAGGCGGACTTTCTGAACCGCGTGCGCATGAACACGATACAGGGCTTCCAGGTGTACGCCCCAATCGGCTTCCAAATGTACCCGTGCCACTGGGCGCACTTCTGCCGGGAGTGCGACACCTGCGACGTGAGTCAGAGCGGTGGCTACTTCGATCGCCACAACCACGACGTGATCGCTTTCTACAGCCGGGATTATGTCCAGGGTGAGTGAAGGAAACTCTTCCAGTTAATTGAACTTTTGCTTACTCGTTACGTTATTCCGCCTCAGCTCGCAAGCTGTTGCATCCGCAGGGACTGCCGATCATACGAAGCGACCTGGACATCGACCAGTTGCTGCTGCAGCCTGGCGAGGAGACGCGACCACCGGGCGTGGAAAGCATCCTCGACATGTTCGTGGCGGCACAGCACTCGGTGCATATACTGCGCGGAGTGGAGCCGAACTTGCGCTTCGGCCAGAATGTGCGGAACCACTTGGCTCGCGGAGGAACGCTGCCGCAGAGCGTGCCGGAGAGCTGCGGCCGGGAGCAGTGCATCCACTTGGCGTCGCGCAAGCAGATCGGCGATGCCATAATTCGCTACGAGGACAAAAGTATTCTACACAAATAGTAGGGATCCGAAGGCTCCTATCCAGCTCCTGCTCCTGCCTGTTATATCATCAGTTCCTTTTTAAGATATTCCCATATGTACATGACCGTGTGATTGAGCGGAATGAATGAATGTGACCCCTTTCCCCCGGTGTGTGTGTGTGTGTGTGTGTGTGTGTGCCAACTTATACTGTTATACTCGCACCCAAGGCTTAAGTCAAATCCCATTTAGAATGAAATGATGGTGGGACTGGGACCCAAGTATAAGACCTACAGCGGACCTATCTCAATCCGAACTTAGTGTTTAGGCCTAGGCGATTCCCGTTGTTGCTTGCTTTAAAGTGAAACTTTCAATGCTCAAAATGGTAGACAGCAATTAGTTAGTTAGTAGTTAGCATAGCGTAGTTTTAGCTGCCAAAACTCGTAGGACAAATGTAGGACACTTGTTCGAGCCATTCAACAGACATTCGATTTTCGCATGTAAATACTTAGCACATATCTCTTATAACGATTCCTAGTAAGTTACGCAGGCACCATTGCACGATTGCACCATTGCACCATTGACTCCTATTTAAACGACTAGTTAAGCTAAGTGTTATACTACTACGATCTAAGTGAAACGAACGATGTGGCTGTACGAAAAATAACCAGATGCCGCCTTGCCTCAAAGTGTTACAATCCCTGTAAATGGGCTCTCTCAAAAACGGTGTGCCAAAAAAGGAGTTACTATAGGAAAACTGGTCCAACTTGGGGAGAGCTTACTTTGACTATATTCCTATTTAAAAAGTTAAGGCTTAAGTCTTAATATCGGCTAAGTGAGAATATAAACCATAATTCTGTCGCAAGTTTGCCTTCAAAATAACAATCGAAAAGTATTGCTAATTGTCAGGGTTTTTGTGGCAACAAACAACCCCATTGTAAATAAAATATTATATCGTTAAGTGCTTGCCAATTTCTCTTGGCGGATGTCCATTGTTAGTTTCTCCATGTTATTCATATGACCATTTGCAAGCACATCTGTTTTAGCATCGAATAAGCAGTCTGCCAGTCAAATTCTTATCATTACGATTACGAGGGGAAATCCGATTAATTTATTACAAAATTTATTAGGTATAGTACACTCGTCAAAACTTTTTTTACATTTAGTCATAGTGTACGACTACTGTATCTGTACTGTTTACGTATAGGAATTGTTGTTATTGCAGAATAAAACAAATTATAAATGTGCATATGTACAATAAATGTCAATGTTCTCCTTAATTCACTCCTTTTGGTGGTTGATCTTCAACACCTAGTTGTCCAGCAGAAAGCTGAGATCCGCTTGGGGTGCCAGCTCCTCGGTGCCACCGTTACTGAAAAACAAAAGCAATTAAATCGCATTTATATTATTGAACAATATAAGAGTTACTTGAATGTAGAAAATCTTACTGTTAAGCAAATTAAAACGAACCATAACCCAGTTGAGACATAGTGGAAGGGTACTTACACCTTGAATAGCTTGGCATTGCGGTCGCCCAGGAGGGTGGCTTTCCCGCCCTGAACCCGAACGCTGGTGCCCTCGCGAAGACCCAGTACGGGCAGTCCGTGGTACGCCACGAACTCCACCAGCCGCTCGTCCCGCGTCTCGCCCTTGTGCCGACTGCCCACCTCCGGATCCAGATAGTGGGGATTGATGTTGAAGGGGACCAGGGCGAGGGCCTCAAAGCTCGGCGGATAGGCCACCGGCATGTCGTTGGTGGTGTGGATGGATCGGGTTGCCACATTCGTGCCCGCACTGCTGCCCACATACGGCAATCCCTGCTGAAGCACCAGCTCCCTGATCGGATCCAGCAACTTCATCTCGTAGAGGGAGCGCAGCAGCACGAAGGTGTTGCCGCCGCCCACAAAGATGGCCTGTGCCTCCCTCAGGGCCTTCTCGCGATCCGGTTTCGTGTGCAGTCCCTCCACCTCGAATCCCCACGGCTTCAGTGCATCCCGCACGGTGGCGGTGTACCTGTCGTGATCCCGCAGAGCGTAGGGCACGAAGAGCACGGTCTTCACATTGGAACTGCAACAAAATGGATCCATAACCATATGGGAATCAGTGTACGAAATCTATTTTCTCTTTTATGTTATCATTACTATGTTATCAATTATTATATTTTATTTCTATCTACAATTCTACATTGATCTACATTTTCTCTTTGTTCCAAATAATGTATGATAATGTATCTGAAAGATATAGTCTGTATGCTACTTTATATCAACTCTCATGCTTTTATTTAAAATGCTGTAGGATTATGATTGAATTAGCAATGTCTTTACACTCTGTGCCGATCAGATATACATTGATATACCACGGGAAGTGACCTACCTCTTGAACAGATCCTCCAGCTGGGCGCGCGCATGCTCCAGTAATTCATGGCCGTGCAAACGCGACGAGGATAGCAACAATATGTTCCGTGCACCTCCCATTTCTGAAGCAATCTAATCGAGGGCAGTGGATGGATGGTTCGCTAAGTCGGCCAGATTATCAGGGTTTTATGGTCAACCGCTAGGGATGGGTTCCAGAAATATCGGCGCAAGCACCTCCACTCCAAGCAAGCTTATCTCACAAGGGGACCGAGAGACATGGGTGTCGGTGAAATTCATTGAAGGGGGGTTGCTTCCTTGAATTTGAACCGCACCCCATGGATAGCTAGGTAAAACATAAATTCGGAGTATCTGAGTGTTCGTTCTTCGATATCGATAGGAAACTCACGTAGTGCCGAATGTCTCTTAAATCGACTACGTTATCCACGTCAATGGAACCCTGATACCAGATGAGAAGGTATCGATACCATAAAAATGCACATATGCATACGATTTCAATTTGGTGCTTGTTGCACTTACCATGC
Organism: Drosophila orena; assembly: GCA_005876975.1. Classification (NCBI taxonomy): domain Eukaryota; kingdom Metazoa; phylum Arthropoda; class Insecta; order Diptera; family Drosophilidae; genus Drosophila; species Drosophila orena. Next base: position 603,219 of record VCKV01000299.1, read on the forward strand.
ACTGCAATTGGCCGCAATTTTTGAATTTTTACTGGTGAACTTGGTTTTAGCCCAGTTAGGCCATCAAATTGGGAAAACAAATTCCGAAAGATTGTGGTACCAATCACAATGATGAGTTACACTTTAGTTATACATATATATATAGATAGATAGATTTAGATTTAGCTATTTTACGTAATATATATTTGTTAAACAATTATAATTACAATTACACTTTCTGTTCGGCTATTTTGGTGTTCAAAAAGTTTACAAATTATCATTTAAGTTTAGTACGTTTATACATTCATTGTTTGCTTGCTTCTGTTCTTGTTCCTCGTTGACTAAGGTATTATCTTTTACAAATATATATTAAAATGGTATTATGCTTTAAGACATCAGCAGCATCGCCAGCTGGGAGGCACGGTTCGGTTATCCATTTTTGAGCGTTGCAAGGCGAAGATTGGATTATGCATATTGCAGGGTGCTAGTGACGGTTATGTTGCTGTTGCTTCTCTCACTTAAATTAATTATACAGTTTCCATTTAGAATCTTTAGATTAGCCGATCGCTGTTGGGTTTTGGGTTTTCCTTGGACTTCATTCATATATAGTTTTATTCATTTTCATGTCACGCAGACGGGACACACACACACAACATGTACGAAATGCATGCTAGAAGAAGACGGCGGCAATTTACACGGGCACGGGCACGGGCACGGCTTGAGGGGTTAAGGGGTTGGCGCCATGGGTTAACCATTAACCTTATACCCGACCATTAACCTACTGCGCCGGCTGGGTGTCGGGCAGATCCAGTATCCTGGCCACGAACTCCGAGATGTCCGTGTTGCGCTGCAGGTGCTCCACGATGAAGCTGTGCTTGAGCAGCTGCTCGTAGTTGGGCCGCGCCATGTACTCCTTTTGCAGGCAGACGGAGATGAAGTCCTCGAACTCCGGCGAAAAGGTTCCCTCCGGCAGGCGCGGCGGACTGTCCTCGACCACCTAAAAGGTAATACAAAGAATGGTTACTCAAGTACGCCATGTTGGATGCGGAGAATGTGACTGAAAGTGGCTTTGTATAACTCCCAGATTATTAATTGTTTTATTAAGCATTTTTATAACCACAGCAGCTTGGCACCTTACTAATTGTTGTTTGAGAGTTCATTATAATGTTAAGTGCTTGAGAACAAGTGGTTATATTTCTTATTAAGATTACTTAACAGTTATTTGTGAAGTTATGTAATAAAAGTTGGTTCCTGGTCTAATTAACAAATAATAGTAGACTAGTCTTGAATGGCTATAACTACATAACTGCATTCAACTTATTTCATACTATTTTCGGTAAATTATCTCTGATAAAATCTGATTATTAATATTCACACTTTTATCGGGTTTGTTTTGAAAATTCCAACAATATGGAACTCATTATTAGCCTTTGTATACTTGTGACCTAAACTCCCAAAATGATATAGTTCCCTAAAAATTCTTTAAGAAGATCTCTTATGTGGCTCTTATCACCCATCTTTAGGCACTCACCTGACTCAGTTGCTCAAATGGCGTTCGCCAATTGTCGTAAGGGTAGCGGCCAGTCGCCATTTCGATCATGCTGATGCCCAGCGACCAAACATCCGACCTGATGTCGTATTGCGCCGGATTTCCCTGGGGATCGATGCGTTCCGGCGCCATGTACGGCTTGCAACCGGCATCGATAGTTTTGGCAATGGAGTCCACGAGGTAGCCTGAAGAAAAGTCAGACCAATATTAGCGTAAATATGTATAGTAGCATAGTGTGACCCAATGCCCACCTGAGATGCCAAAGTCACAGATCTTGACCTGACCGGCCCGATTGATCAGTATGTTCGAGGGCTTGACGTCCCGATGGATGACTTTCAGCTGAGCGTGCAGATAGTGCAGCGCACTGACCACGCTCATTGCAATCTGTAAAGCAAAGGCAGTAGTACAGCAGTAGAATAGTGGGGATTGCCCGATAAGATTAGCCCCGCCCCCAATCCTCCCCAGCTGACCTTGCCCAGCACGCTCTCCTCCATTCGCAGATCGTGGCGGAAGACCTTCGGATAGAACTTGTCCAGGCTGGTGCTCATCACCTCCATGCAGATCCAGACATCGCCCTCGCGGTACATCGCTCCATAGAAGTGGACGGTGTAGGGGCAGTCGCTGGATCTCATCGATATGTCCAAATCCATCACAAGGCGGTGCTGTTCTCGAATATTTACGGTCATGGGTATGCGTTTGACGGCGAGGACCGTATCGGTTTGCCGATGGCGCATCTTCTCCACGATGCCATAGGCGCCACGGCCCAGATCGCAGATCTTCTCCAGACTATCTGCATCGATGTCAAAGGTCTGGTCGCCAATTTGGATGGTGGCCCGCGAGTCCAGGTTGCGTGGCGGGACTCTAAAATAATTACCGGATGTAGTTCAATTCACTGTGCGTTTCTGGCCGGGATTTGGCCATTTTGACCAGTTTGACTTACATGGCGGCCTCTGGCTCCTTGGCAATGGTAAAGGGTGCGAGGCGGTGGCGTTTGGACATTATGGTAAGCCCTTCTATATCCTATATCCTATATGCTATATGTATCCTCTCCTTGACTGTCCTCGGCGTTTTCTGGCGGATTCTGCAAGACCTGTCGGATGCGGTGCGGCTATTTTTACCGCATTTGGTCAGGTCAGGATTCGGATGCGGGTCGGTGATTTGGGATCGGATCGGTGTGGATCGTGTGGCCCGGGTTTTGCCGCCCAGCCTTTCGCTATTGCCTTTGCTTTCCTGTCCGCACTTTTTGCACTGTTCCCCGATCGCTTTTCGCTTCTCTTCCCGTTTTTCTCGCTTTTCCACTAGCGCTGGCCAGCTATCGACGGTCCAATCGATATATCCCATCGAGTGCACGAATAGTATCGCCATACAAATAAATCGAAGTTCCTCGATAATATATTAATTTCCCCCTGAGGCGATTTTTCGTAATTAAGCAAAGTATCGATTATATCAATGTGTTTTAAATTCTACTAATCTCTCCTAAAAATATTCTTTAGACTTACTTTTCACTTGTTATCAATTTCTTTTAAATGTTTGTTATAGACATTTATTTTATTGAAACAACTTTATAAGTTCTGGCCAAGTGATGCCCATCTTATGTTGTAGTGCGTTTCGGTATATTTATGATTGTTTAGCACTTTGGTCACTCTGTTTTCAATTTTTAGTGATGCAAGCTCGACTGAGAACATAGAATTCTATGTTTTCGAAATGTAGTTATATGTGGCTCATGGAGAATTCAAAATATTAATAGGTAGGTGGACCCAATATTACGTTTATACTTTTAACATCAATCCAGTCTGTCGTATCGCTCTTTTTAAGTCTAAAAGATTAAATATGTAATATACATTTTTCTTACATATTCTTTGACAAGAAATCTAACTTACTGAATGGGAAATCCGACACAGTTTTCAATACCATTACGCGTTCAAAAACGTTTTCTAACGAACCGATCTTTTGCAAAGCATCGATAGGCACCAAAACAGATATGAGAAATATCGGCAGAAGGCCATCGATGGCTGATGCATCGATGTTTTTTTACATCACTATTGTACACGCGATTTAGGCAGCAAAAACGTACAAAAGCGAGTGATCAAATTGTGCCAGTGATACCGCTGCCCGCGGTCGCGAAACGAATCGATTGCAGAAGTGCGACAAACAGCGCCGCGAAAGGAAAACAACCGCTGAAATATTCTCCCAAAAAGGAGGAAAAAATCGCAAGTTGTTGTTGCCGTTGCTGCTGAAAAAGAAAGAGAGAGAGAGGGCGCTGCGCGTATGCCTGAGTGTGTGTGTGTGTGGGGGTGAGGATGTCTCTCTCTAATGCACAGTGACTGTGTTTTCCTTTTTTCGATTTTGTTTTTGTGCCCCCCCGACAAACAACAAAAGTCCAAGCGATCCGTTATTTTTTGCAAGTGTAAAGTTTAGAGTGTATGTGTGCCGCCGAACAACAACATCAGCGACAAAACAACAAACGGGGCGCACAGCAAAACAATTCACACACACGCACCCTCCCCCGCCTGCACGCGCTTGTGTGTGTGTGAGAGAGAGGGAGTGAGAGAAAAATCGAAGAAGTGCTGGCCAAAAACGAAAAAAATTAAATAAATATCAAAATCCAACAGTACCAGCAACTAACTAACAAAAGTCGGACCTAATCGAGTCGATATAATGTCCACCATTGAGTTCGAGACGATCGGCAGTCGGCTGCAATCCTTGGAGGCGAAGCTCCAGGCGCAGAATGAGTCCCACGACCAGATCGTCCTTTCCGGTGGGCGCGGACCAGGCGTTTCCGGCTCCGTTCCGTCTGCCCGCGTTCCGCCGCTGGCGACATCCGCATCTGCGTCCGCAACTACATCCGCCGCCCACGCACCGCCCCTGGGCGCAGGTTCCGTTCCCGGATCGGGAATCAGCATAGCCCAGCGGCCGGCACCCCCAGTTCCTCATGCGACGCCCTTCGGCAGGGCCAGCGCCTCGACATCATCATCCGCATCCGCATTTGCATCCGCAGCACCAGCGACGGGCGCCTTCGGTGGAACATACACCCCGCCCACAACTAGAGTGCCGCGAGTCACGCCCACACTGCCCATGCGTAAGTCCTCCATTCCAAAATTTGTACTGAATCTTTAATGAATCTTTAATATCTGAAACTGGCTGGATTACCAATATGGCTTATCCATGTTCAAATCCCAACTAGGAACACACTCTGACTTACAAGGAAATACTTAAAACCCCCTATATGAAATGCTAGCTTATCGAACTTTTCCAACTAGACTTTTCCGAAACACACAATCAGAATTAATAATATGTCACCGTGATTCGAATATTCCGTTTCTCATAATTGCCCGCCAAAAACGTAAATCAATACTAGTAAAAGTACGCACAAATCAGTTTCCCAGTAAATTCCAAGCCCACTAAAACGTTTTTGATATTATTTTGCAAAAAGATCAATGTATTATCGGTCTTACTTTAGACAGGTGAAATCTTTATTGATCCCCTGTGACAGGTGCGGACTTAAAGCTAACAGTTTTTTGACCACAGCTGTAAACAGTTTGTTAAGTGGTAATAAAAGAGGGCTGAGAAAAATCGTGATCCCCAAAAATGGTCACCAAAAATATATATATACATATATGTATATGTATCCCGTACCGCCAAACGCAAGCCACAAAACCATCTTTTGTCCCCGTTTGTGTAAATATTTTGTTAATAAATTGACATTGCTCAATAAGCTGCGTATTTGCGTCTGCATGTGTGTGTGTGCTTAAAATGTGATAAGGGAAGTGCTCTTTTCTTGACTTTTGCCATTGCTATTGCTATTGGGTTTTCTTTGGAGCATTTGGTTGCCGCCAACAAAGGGCAAACGCTATCGATTCCCGGACTGCATAACAGCTGCTCATAATTCCCCGTTCCAGCAACTCAGCACCCCATCAACCCCGTCGCTCCCCCACTTTTCCCCCCGATTTCCCGTTCTGTTTTTCCGATTGCATAGATAAGACAGGCCAAGTGCGAAAACCAAAAAAAGAACCCAACTTGTTTTCGGCCTTTTGTTGGGGCCCGAAAAAAAGAACAAATCTACAGTGGTATTAACAGCTGTGCACCGCGTCAATTTATTTTCAACCGATTAGATTAACAATTCCTGGTACCATAACTGTTTTCCATGAACCCCAGAAAATGGATAATGAGTTTTTGAATACGCATACATACATTTCGAGTCGATTAGATTCGTGGTTGCCGTGAATTTTAAGAGTACGAAAAGATTTTCTTGTGTATAAAACGAGTGAATAAAATTTCAATGAATAAAAGCGGAAGAAATAAATAATAATTTATCGTCACAAATGTAAATGATAGTCCTTTATTTCAATTTAATTGATAAGAATGTTGAACTTTTTCTAATACTTTGGCCATAGTTTCATGTAGGAGATGCTGTTATTTTGACCACAATTGTGAGACCACCCACCGCCCTCCCTCGCTCCTTTTCCTCCCTTTTTGTCATACATTTATGTTTTGCCTTGTCTTGCATATTTTTCTTATTGGATTTTCATCTGCCATCAAGTGTTGTTATTTATTTACTTACATATTTATTTACTTTCTGCATGTGTGCGTCTCTCTGCTCACTTTTGGCGCTCTCTTCGTATCTCTCTCTCGCTCTCTGTCTTTGGTTACATTTTGGCATTTCCGGAGTAATGTCTTGATATGCCCGTTACTGTTGTTTTCATTTTTTGGGCCTCGCATATGCCCTCCTTCGCCGCCCCTGCCCACATTTATCGGACATTTTGCCGTGTCTCCTCTTTCGCATGTTTACAAATAGCGTTATTTTTTATGACTTGCTGTTGTTGCTGTAGTGGCTAATTGTTGAATTGAATTGCTGTCAGGAAAAAAAGCTTCGCAAACAAAAACAAAATCGCTCCCATTCGCTCTTCCTCTTCATGCACACACACACACACACACACACACGCAGTGACTGTCATACCCACACATGCACGATGGCACAGTGGGCAGCATTGGATAATTGATTAGTGGCCCACGGCAACCCAATTAGATATTATTATTCTTATTGAAAATACTTCAAAGGATTAGTTAAAAGGGACTTTTTCGAGTAGCAATTTAGAGATGTGTGGGGGAATATTCTTGATGGCAAGGGCTTCTGAAAGCTATGCAACACATTGTTTCATTTGAATAAATTCGCTTCATTGTTCATTAGTCATGTGCAGTATGTAAAGGATTGAGGATTTAAGGATTGTATCAGGATACTAAGACATCATTTTTTTTAATTCAATTGTCCTTCTAGTTTCTAGCGGACCCGGTGGCGGAATGAATCGGACGCGGCCGGTGATACTTCCGCTGCCCACGCCGCCGCATCCACCGGTTTCGGAAACGGACAAGAAGCTGAAGATCATCATGGAGCAGACCGGCAAGCTGAACATCAATGGGCGGCAGTATCCGACGGACATCAATGACCTCAAGCATCTGGGCGACCTGGGCAACGGGACCAGCGGCAATGTGGTGAAGATGATGCACCTGTCCAGCAGCACGATCATCGCCGTGAAGCAGATGCGGCGCACTGGCAACGCGGAGGAGAACAAGCGCATCCTGATGGATCTGGACGTTGTGCTCAAGTCGCATGACTGCAAGTACATTGTCAAGTGCCTCGGCTGTTTCGTTCGCGATCCGGATGTGTGGATCTGCATGGAGCTGATGTCCATGTGCTTTGATAAGCTGCTCAAGCTCTCCAAGAAGCCGGTGCCGGAACAGATTCTGGGCAAGGTCACAGTGGCGGTAAGTTCTTGACGAATAAATAGCCTCCTCACAAACTTTTCTTGATACTTATCCAATTCGCAGACGGTCAACGCGTTGTCCTATCTGAAGGACAAGCACGGGGTCATACACCGAGATGTGAAGCCCTCGAACATTCTGATCGACGAGCGCGGGAACATCAAGCTCTGTGATTTCGGGATCAGCGGTCGCCTGGTGGACTCCAAGGCCAACACTCGATCCGCCGGCTGTGCAGCTTATATGGCGGTAGGTATAAAATAAAAATAGGCCATACAGATCGTAGATTCATTGAGGAAATTGTCTGTATTGTACTGCAAAGTACTATATTTATTTGCTACACAAGCGCTGGCAACTTATTACATTTCTTGGAAAATGTATAGGTTTGTTGATTAACTGATTGGTTTCATGACTTAGTTTATTTATATAATGAACGTGTTCGTAGGGAAATTCCAAGCTTGGCAAAGCAAGTCATACATTTAAGATAATTGAAGCGTAAACTAAGCTTTTAATGAACAAGTACTTGGAATGCATATGACCTATTTGATTTAACATTCATCTAGTTGCTAGTTAGAAACCCCCTATAATAATAATTAATACAATCATTTGGATTTTATAGCCGGAGCGTATCGACCCCAAAAAACCAAAGTACGACATTCGCGCAGATGTGTGGTCAATGGGCATCACGCTGGTGGAGCTGGCCACTGCGCGATCTCCGTACGAGGGATGCAACACGGACTTCGAGGTGCTCACCAAGGTGCTGGACTCGGAGCCGCCGTGTTTGCCATACGGCGAGGGCTACAACTTTAGTCAGCAGTTCCGCGATTTCGTCATCAAGTGGTGGGTGATACTTCCAGGTGGCTTTGCCGCTTGTACAGAACCAACCAATTAACATGGTCATTTGTCTGCTTACAGCCTCACAAAGAACCATCAGGATCGACCCAAGTATCCGGAGCTTCTGGCCCAGCCCTTCATCCGGACTTATGAAATAGCCAAAGTAGATGTGCCCAATTGGTTTCAGAGCATCAAGGATAACCGGCTGCGTGCCAATGGCGATCCAACGCTCCAGAGGTGAGCCCATCCGGTGATCTGTGCCAGATCCTCCAGCATTATTCCCACGACCCGTCCGCTATTCCCGGCTGATGATGTGTTGTGCCTGTTGTGGATGTGTGTGAATAGTGGGTGTGTCTGTGATAGTGCGGAGCGCTTTGTATTTTCCCCACTTTTCCGTTTCCGTTTCCGTTTTCCATTTTCCGTTCTTTGATCTTCGCCTAACGTGCTTCTCCAGTTCAACAGGTAGGAAAGGATTCACGAAAAAAGCTGGGAGGCTCCAACTTTTGAATACCTAACCGTAGGATGGATTTCCTAAATTCATGTTTTCGCTAGCCAACTAATTTAAACTGCTTGTTCCTCAACTTGTTTCACATTCCTAATTTATTTTACTCTTGTTTTTCTCCATAATTTTCTCTGGTGAGGCTAATTAACACTATAAATTTACGCTTAGCTCCTCCGTTTCTATCCTATTCCTTTTTGGCATGTTTAGCTTTTTTGTTTTGTTTAATACACATTAAGAAAGCAAGTCCACTTATAAAATTAACTATATTTTTAGAATATTAGCTAGCGATTAGATACGAGCTTGTTGTGCTAGAATAAATGATCTTTCCAAAGTATTTAGTAGGTAAATTACATTTAAAATTGAACAGTTTTAAAGCTTATTTGAACTAAAAGAATATTTAAGTAACTAAATATAACAGCTTTATAAACAAACTTTTTGCACTAAATCCAAATCTTAGAACTTACAAAAGTGCACCTAAGATTGATCTACATTGTAACACAGTTCCTATGCATTTAATTCTACAATCTATATAAATTTATTGGGAATCTTTGGAAAGAGTATGTAAGCTTTAAGTCCTTTTGTAGTCTGCTATCCACGCAACTATCTGTCTATCCTTACCCACTTAGAACCTGTACTTATTTTAGGACGAACCAAAAGTGTATTATGAAGTAATTATAAACATTTTGCTGTACTTTCTCCTTTCTTGCGTTTAATTGCCATTTTAATTTGAGTGTGTGTGTGCGACGTTTTTATTTTCCTTTTTCATCTTTTTTATTACCATTTTTTGTAGGTTACCTAATTCCTAATACCATTTCTTAAACAATAATGACAAACAATGAAGAAAACCAATAAACATAATCTAACAAAAAATTAAAGCAAACGAAAAAGAAGAAGACAAACTATAAACAAAAACCAAACATTAAAAAACCTATCGACATAAACTGAAAAAACAAAACAAAAGCATTCAAGTAAACCTTGCAACCATCAACTCTATATACAGATATATAAACCAAAATATATATTTACCTATATATAATGATAATGCCAACCAAACATAACTACTCAAAAACTATAAAAACTCCTCCCAATTAAAAGTAAAATTCAGTAAGTACGACGAGTTTATTATTCTTATTATTAGCCTTCTAATTATGTTTTCATTAGTTAAGTGTAATCGTTAATCGTTGTAAAGTCGTTAATCCCCATGCTCTGCTAACTATTATTATAATATATGTACGTGTACTTATTATTTAATGCTTCATTAATGGACTTTTGCTGGTACCATAGTTTCGGTTTATTTTCGCATGTTCTTGTCTGAATCTGGGCTTGGCTTTTGGCATTGGTTTCTTTATTTATTTAATTTGAACTTTGTTTATTTGCCCATCTAGAAATGCTCAAACCCCAGAAAAGGTAATTTGACACTGATTATTTACCATGCCTAATCATAAATATTACTTGTCGATTTTAAGTTCATTTCATTTGGTTTTGCGTCGCTGAAACTTCTCACAGCTTTTCATTTTGCGTGCTTTTCCTTCACGAAAATATGGACTAGCTACTAAACCCAACTATTTAATGCTTATTTAGAGCTGTTTTTTAATCTAGATAATGCAACAAATAAAATTGATAGGTAAACAAAAATGAAATTTGAAGAATATTACGATTCAAAAGTGGACTCAAACAAAGAAAAGTATTTATTTGAAATTGTGCAGCTTACTTAGCTTGAACATACAACCATTAATCAAAGCTTAAGCTACTTATTTGTTTAAAACTTTGCATTTTGTTTGCAATTGTGAAAGGGGTCTTTTCCTACAATTCACATTTGTTTTTTAGGAAAATCTTATCTTAGGAAGACATCTTCAATTCTGCGCGGCCATCTTTCGCTTTCGCTCCCTTTGGCATTTACCTGTGTTTCCCACCTGTCGCTTGCACAAAAGAACACACAACATACACCCACTCACATACTCATCAACTTGTATATATACAAAACACACACACACATACACACACACACCGATCACGAAACACATTCGAAATGCGATTACAGCTCATATAAATGTCTTAGATATGTTGCCATTGCGCCGTCAATCTATTTAAATGTACCCTACAACCCACCAGATCCCGGACATCCTGACGATCCCTCAAAATCCCAAATATACGCCCTCTAAATACCCCGACGAATCCCCTCCAAACACAAACCTTCTTTCTGTCACTGGCGTACATTTGAGTGTGCTCTCATTACTGGTCGTCTAGTCACCGAGAATCCACTAATCTCAAACGAATCAATCGTCAATTTGCAGGGCAACGGCGACTGGAAGCGTAGTCGGTTCTGGTGCCGGATCTCTCGCAGGATCAGGATCAGGATCAGGATCCGCAGGTGGAGCTGCAAAATATGGTAGGGCGACGACGTATGCGGGCCAGAGTCCCACAAATCCGCAGAAGACAATAAAACCCACTCAGATACCGAGTTACCAGCAGCAGCAGTCGCAGTATTTCATGCAATCAGCCACACAACTACCTCAAACAACAACCACAACACCGACGGCAACGACAAACTGTTTCGGCGGCAGCGGAAGCGGAAGCGGCAATGGAAGAGGAAATGGCAGCGGCGGAAGTGGAAGTGGAAATGGCAGCGGAAGCAGCAGCAGTGCCAGCCCCCTATCGCCACCAAGCGCCGGAATCGGCGATCTGAACCGGCTTTATCGCAAATCGCCGTTCATGCAGCGCAAACTGAGCAACGGATCCCATCATCCGCACTACAAATACAACGACGAGAGCCCCAAGAAGGAGTCCATGTTCAGTAGCATCGGTAGGTTTGCCTCCAGAGGCTTATAAAACTTATAAACGTATGTACACGCTTCCAACGCATCAATCGCTTGCAGGTCAATCGATTCTACGCAATCTGACAACATCGCCCTTCAGCCAAAAGAAACACAATTCAGCAGCAGCGACTGCGACAACAATACCACTGCCGCACAACAACCAAACATTGAGCACGGATGCGGCAGCAGCAGCAGCAGCAGCAGCAGCAGCAGCAACAACACCGCCAAATATTGCAGCTGCAGCTGCGGCGGTCGCGACAACGCCAACGACCACGCCCACGCCCACTTGGCGCCTGCCAGCGGAAAATCCCCAAGCCTACGACAGCTGTGATAGTAGTAGTAATGCGACCACGACGACCTTGAATCTGGGCCTCTCCTCACCCTCCCCCTCGCTGCCGCGCAAGCAATTCCCCACAGAATCGCCGACTCTGCAGCTCACGAGTCAGCAGCAACAACCACAGCGATTGCAGCCGGGCAATCAGAGCCCCATAGGTAATCCCCTCTCCATTTGCTGGGCTATGAACACTTATAAACATTTGCCTTCGATTTGCTTCGATTCGCAGTGCTGCAGCGCTTCTACCACCAGCAGAACCAGCTGCGCGAGAAGGAGGCGGCCGAGCGGTACCAGCAGCAGCGCCAGCAGCCGCCCGTGGGAGTGACCAGCACGAATCCGTTTCACAGCAACTATGTGCCGCCGCCGCCATCAACGCACTCCACCTCTAGTCAGTCTTCCACGCAGTCGACATGTTCGCAAATCGCCATCAATCCCGCCAGCATATCCCCATCGTCTGGTTGTGCAACGGCAAATGTGGGATCGGGATTGGGATCAGGAACAGGATTAGGGGCAGCTGGCCACTTTGGAGCGGGCGGCAATGGCGAGCAGTTGCAGTACCAGCCGCTGCCCATCGCCGCCGAGGCAGCGGGGACGAGTCCCACGCTCCAGCCCAGATCACCGGAGCAGCACTCGGATTGTGGAGGAAGTGGCAACATGGTGGCCAGCAAGCTGAGCAAGCTGTACGCGCGCCGACAGCTTTTGGGCCAGAGCTCCAGCAGCGGCGCGAGCAATAGCAGCCTGGATGGCTGCAGTCGGGAGCAACATGATGCCGGTGAGATATCAATGGCATTCCTAATTAGTCCACAAACTCAGAAATCAAATCATAACATTTTGGCTGAAACAATTATTCTATATTCCTAAACCAATCTTCTTGATGTGCATCTACACCTTATCAAAAACTTTCCTTGGAAGGTGATTTTGTTTCTGAGTCGAGTCCATCCATCATCGCTCTTTTGATTTCGCTTTGAACGCTGCTATGTTGCTCTTGTATTTATACATTTTCCATTTCCGTTTCGTTTTTCTCTTCGTTTTCCGCACACCGCACCACAAACCGTACTCTGCACCACTGCACCACTGCACTGCCTCACCACGAAACCACGTACTCATGAACCATCGCCACTCAATTCATCAAACAAAAAACGAACCAACCAAACAGGCTGGTTCAACACACTTGCCGGTGCCATGAAGCGACAGTTTGCCACCTATGTTAAAACCCAATTGAATTCCACAGCCACGTCGCCGGTGGCGTCCAGCATGGATCGAGATCAGGAGCCAGTGCATGCGCAGCCGCCGGCGTACAGGAGCGTCGTGAATAACGGCAGCGTTGGCAAGTCCTACTACTATCGCACCTTATCGGCGGCCAGCAGCAGTAGTAATACCAGCCAGAGCACCTCGCCCACAACGGAACCACTGCCCGGAGGCGGCACCAGTAGCTTCCTGCGTCGCTACGCCAGCAGCGGGCCGGGGATGGGCGGCGGTGGCGGTAGCATCAGCACGCCGCCCAGTCCGCATATCTTGGCGGGATTGGATCGCAGACATCGAAGTCCAGATCCGCCGCCGCGCTACAATCGCGGACAGTCGCCGCTGCTGCTGCGGAAGAATCTGCTGGAGCTGAGTGGCCAGCCGCCCGGCTCTCCGCTGCTGCATCGCAGGTTAGTGCTGGGTAACCATGCCATCCTGCTCTAAGCCATGCTAACCCTCGCCTCTCCCACTCACTTTCAGATACGTTTCGGCCTCGCCGCCGCTACCGCCACCGCGACGAGGCTCTGAAAGCGTGCCGGGATCACCGCAACACTTCCGCACTCGCATCCACTATACACCCGAGCCCCAGAGACGCATCTACCGCACGATAGATCAATGAGTAGCGCTGCAAATCATGGTCATGTGATGCTGGTATGGCTTCGACGACGATGTCGCCGACGCCGCTGTTCACGACGACGACAATCAGGAGGAGGAGGTGGGCCTACTGGAGCCCATTTCCCTGCCCGTCTCGTCGGCAGCCGGCGACTCGCTGTCGATGCCGGCGTATGCAGGTGGCCGCCTGGGCAGCACCAGGTCGTCCGGAACTGACCGGCGGATCGGCGGTCGTAGGACGTGTTCGGCCAGCGGATCGTATGCCAGCTTGTATACGGATAGGGACGAATGGCCGGGAGGATCGTCGGGTGGCGCATCGGGTACATCAACGACCAGAGCTGGATATCCGTGGACATGTGATTGATGACAAACGAAAGTGTTCAAAAGTCTAATACGTTTAAGTGCTTGAGCCTCAGCGATTCATCTGTATCCGCATCTGCTAGACAATTCGTTTCGTTGCGCAGCTCCAATTGTACATAGACATATATCTTTAGGGATCTATATAGACACAACCGATAATAGTGCAATAGTTGAAAGCAATTATGTTCGCCCAACACCCGCCCCCCCTGTATCCAAGTCTATTCTATTCTATATGTCTCTGTATCTGTATCTGTATCTATATCTGTGTCTGTATCCGTATCCGTATCCGTATTTGTATCTGTATCTGTGTCTGTATCTCCTTCAATGGTAACTCTGTAATCAAAAGTTTACACTTTACACGACGTAAATTATTTAACCGTAGCTCTAAAAAGAAAATGAAACAGAATAGCTAAATCGAAGGGGAAAATCCAACAAGAAGAATGAGAAATTCAAATGATTTGTAGCTTTGTATATAGAGAGGAGGCGAAGTGCAAAATGTCGTTGCATTTGCTGTTTGCAATTTGTTTTAGCTTATACATTTCATTAAACATCAACTTGTCTGCTGAGTGGAAGGGAAACCAACAACAAACAACAAACAACAAACAACCACATTAACAATGGAATTATTGTACTGATTATTATAATTGTTTAATTTATTATGTAAGCGGCAACAAGCAACAATTCAAATTCAATTCTCGTTTTGTTTTTCATTTCAAAAGGGTGGAAAGGATTCGTTTTTCTTTCAGAACTTGTCAATAGCTGAGAATGGCCCTGAAAATGGGAAATACACGTATACTTGTATGGACACATAAATGAGATTGATTTAATGAATAAATCAAATCAACAGTATTTTGATTAGCTTCAGAAGTACAAGCCAAATAGCTTTCCATTCTAGTTTCTAGTTTCCACCCTCCTATTTATATTAAAAAAAAACAAAGAAACCAAACAATAAACTAATTAAACGCAAGGGAATGTCGCTGTTTCAATCGGCTCTAAAACTCATACTTAAGTGTTCGCAGTGTATAAAAAGGCGCTTGTGATATTTTTATAATTTTTATTGAATTCTTTCCTGTTATGCTTGGCTGTGGCAATTACAACATTTATTTAGCTTTATTCCGCATTCAATTGAGTTTGGTTTTTCGATTAAACAAATGTCTTATGTGGTTTTCATTTGCGTATAGATGTGTAGATGTAGATCAGATCGTCAGCTCAAAAGGAGTCGCGGCTTTTCACCGAATGGGTGTTTCATTTTGTATTTCGATTTTCCACCTCATTCAATCTGCCATCACCCGCCACCCAACTCCTACCACCCACCACCCACCACCCTGCACCACTCTGCCGTCCGGTGGTTGGGTGGGTTAAGTACGGCAGAGGGGCAGTGGGCAGTGGGCGGTGGGCGGTGGGCGGTAGGCGATGGGCGGTGGGCGGTGGCAATCGGGGCGAACATATAGAAACAGCACTTATTGTTTATTTTCGGTATATCGGATATCTGCGGTAAATACATTTATATTAATCAGATGAGTACATTCAGTTCGAACAGTATATTTGAGTCGATAGAGCGACGGTAAAAATACAGCTATGCTTTATGTCCATTTAAATCTGTTATATCTGTTATATCTGTTATATCTGCTATTTTGTATGTTCGTAGATTAATCAACGAAAAAAAAAACGTACAACATTTGTATAACTAACTTTTGACTTGAATGGCAATCGGCCTTCCCTGCCTCAAAATACCTCAAAGAGTTTTTATCTATTTCGCAATCCAAGTTTTCCAAAAAAAAACAAAAAAAAAACAGGCCCCAAAAACATTTGCCTTTCACTATTTTCCAGTTTTAGCTTTAGCTTTAGGTTTATAGTTTATATTTAGTCTATCTGGTTAACATTTATTTTATTTACTCGGTTTTCGCACACTGAAAGCGTTCAATTATTGATTTCCATTTCCATTTGCTTTTCTTGTTAGGGTTATCTTTCTTTCGGGTTTTTGAGTTGTAATATTGAAATTGCTTAATCTTATACTTACATATGTATGACCTGCCAGACACTTGCTTGATATTAAACTTGCTTGTACAGTTTAGACATTGAATTTTGATATATGCGTCTTTGAACATTTAAGTGAAACCCTTTTGGAAATGCTGCCGTTTACATTTAGTTTCTTGTTGCATCAGAATTTGCCTCGCTTACTTTGCTGTTCGAAAATCGGTCTTTTTAGCAACTGAAGAATTCCCGTGGGCTAATATTGCACAAACGAATGGTATTTGAAATAAAAAATACATACATAGTGTATGTGGGCTCAACTGATTTCCAAAGGGGAAGGTGGAAACCGATTTTCCATGATCTCCTACTTGATCACCTGGTGGCTCTATTATCTGCAGGGTATTTGCAGTCAGCCATTGCTGACATATTATTTAATGGGTATCATTGGGTATTTCTATTCATTTAATTGTGGTTTGCTGGTTTTGGCGCCTCATAGCCTTTAGTTGAAGTCATCTTTAGGTTTTCTGCGGTTTTAGAGTTGCCAGTCTGTGGAAAGTAATTTCCCTTTTGGCTGGTTTTTTTTTTTTAAAGCAGGGGCTGTTTTTGGGGATTTGCACCTGCTTGTTCTCTAGGGCAATTATTTTATCGGTTATACAAACATACACTTAGATATTGCACTTATGAATCGGTTTTCTGGTTCTCTGGTTTTCTGGTTCTCTGGTTTTCTGGTTTTCTGGTTTTCTGGTTCTCTGGACTCTCTATTCACTTGTATGAACAAGTGTGGTTGAATTTTCAGCTTAGCATAACTACATTAACCAGCATTAAATGTACAGGAGTGCAGTCAACGTGACTGGAAATGTAGATACTTATCAATAATATTCTTCATTGGCTTTTGGTAGTAACAAATTAACAGACAATACAAAAAACCCAAACAAATAGCGTTCAAACAGTTAGATTATGCTTGCAATTCTTTTGAACATTTAAGTACATCATATAGTATTTTCTTAGGTCGTAAGTTGAGTTCTTCTGGTAACTCGTTCTTATCGAGTGAACTGGAAATTGGTTTACATTGGGAATGGGCTAATGGGTCGGGGCTAAAGGATTTTTCTTGTTCAGCTTACATTTGTCCAATAACATTGATTAAAAAAATTTCTTTTATATATTTTATTCATTTGGTTTCATTTTTTAGTTTTAAGTCTTTGTTTTACATCAGTAAGCGTTTGTTTTTATTTTCTTTTCTCGTTTTTCCCTTTTTTTTGCGACTGTTTTTCCATGCTGCATTTTATTATGTTTTTTTATAATTTTTTTTCTTTTTTTTTTGTTGTTTATCCTCGATTGTGTGGGTATCAAAAATCGAATGCCACAGTGGTTCCTTAACTGACTAGTTCTACACACCTTCCTAGAACAATCCTGCACGACGTACACATATACATATGTATGTATAATATGTATGTATGTTGGTTAATACTTGTAGAAAATGCTTATGCTTTGCTTTTGCTTTTGCTTTTGCCTGGGTCCTCCATCATTATCTTAATGGCAGAGGGGGCGGGAGGGGGTGGGGTTGGGCCGCCGTCTCCCTCCGCTCGCTCTCTCTATGCATCCCCCAAAAAATTGGGGGCTCTTGTCATTCCGGGGTGAATGTAAGAGTTAACAATGTCAGTTTCGATTTGGATGGTTCGGGCGTCTTCTCGAGCGATGGGCTAGACGCACACACACACACACGCGCACACGCACACACACTCAAAACGACTCACACACTCAAAGCCGCTCACACACACAAAGCCACACGCACAGTGATGAAAAGCATACTTAAGAGCGTCAATCATACCCCAATGCAATAGCCTATCTAGTTATATAGATATGAACATTGAGTTTAGAAATATTCTCTATGAATTACTAACTAGAAAATATGTTTATCAAATATAAGGAACTTTTTCTTTTAGAAATTATAGCCCATTTATCTTAAAATTCTTGAAATTTGGAGCACTTGTAAGAACGATTGATCAAACCATCTTGGAGCGACATTTAGTGTTATATCAATAATCGTTATCCAATTGAATTAAAGCATTAAGCTTTTGTTTCGCAATAACTAAACAGAATTTGAGCTAAGCGAACTGAGTTTATTTGGTATGTAAATATAATCAGCATTCTCGCAATCACTGCTCATAATCACTCAATAGAAATTCGCCACTAAAATTCCGTATAATTTTCTACATATTTTCAAAAACTTGTTCCGAATGATGTCTAAAATTTGCAAAAGATTATGGCTGAGAGAAATTCCGAATTTGCAGTTTGCCATATATAATATGTAGGTAATGGCGAATTTCAGTGCTAAGTTGGCTACAAGCTTAAACCCAGTCAGTCACACGGGAACACATCCATCCATTTAGTAACGCCGCCCGCTGCCGCTGCTCCCGCTGGCGCATCCGCCGTCCCCGCTGCTCCCGCTGGCCCCGTCGGCCGCCCACCGCTTCCGGCGCGCCTCCTTGGCGGCCTGCATTTGGGCGGCCACCCGGCTGGTGCTGGGTGCGTTATCGAAACTGGCATATAGCTCCACCTCCTCGTCGGCGGCATCGCGGGCGGCGTTCGGCTGGAGGGGCTGCATCTCAAGGGCGGCGGCCAGGGAGGCCATGGCATAGGCACGAGCATCGATGGGTGGCGGATGGTGGTGGTGGTTCTGCTGGGCTACGACATTAATATTGGACACTGTGGCATCCGAATCCGATAGCAGATCCTGCTCCTGCTGCTGTTGCTGCTGTTGCTGCTGTTGTTGTTGGTGATCCAAATCGAAACTCACATTCTTACTGTCTCATCCACCCCGGTGGACCTGGACGGTGGCCTCGGCGGACTCCTGCTGGCGCAACTGCTGACGGTACGCATCCAACTCGGGCATCCGGTAGGTACCCAGATTCACCTGCACCATGAGCGTCTCCATGATGCGTTCGTTCTTCATCGACTTGGAGGGCAGGACGACGGTGAGCAGTTCGCTGGGCGAGATCCGGCACAGATTTAGATCCCGCGTCAGCCGCTCCATAATGCACTCGAACTCGAATTGGGTGTCCTTGTTCGGATGATTTTTCAGCTTGCCCACCTTGTGTTGGGCCCACGCCAGCATTGCCTCGAACTTTCGTATCTCGGGCGTCTGCAGCTCCCGGCACATGATCATCTGCACCATCGATTCGGATAGGTGCAGAAATTCCGGGCACTTGAACAGCGAGTGCGCCTTGCTCTCCACGAACGACAGGATCATGTTGACCAGCTCGGAGGCGGATGTGTAGCGCCAGTAGTAGTTCTCCAGCGAGATGAGCATCGGGCAGACCACCTCGATGCGCAGGAACTGCTTGCAGTGGTGGAAGCACGCCTGCAGCAGCTCCGGCAGGTCGTAGTGCTCCGCGGCACATAGAAGCCCTTGAAAGTTGGTTATAAATACATGTCATTTAGTATAAAGGAAAAGCCATAGTGGGATAATTAGCATATAAAGTGATTTTAGTAGTTCCAGCGAAACACTAAGTGCTTAAGAATTCGCGTTTTTAAGATAAAGTTTTCTAAATGCTGGCCAGCTTGGGAATGATATGTATAATTATTTTACATATGATTGAATCTCTACTTTACTTTACGTACGCACAGCAATCGATGCCAATGTGATTAATCGAAACCAGAGGACCGAAGAATTCGCGTTTCCTCGTACGGTTGTGATATACATAGTTACCTGGTATGGAGACGCAGGTCAGCGGACAGGTGCCCGTGTGCAGGTAGTCGAGCAGAACCCGGAATGTGTCCGGATCGAATTCGATGATGTTGAACTCCGTTTGGGCCAGTTTGGCGCGATCGACCTTCTGGGCGTCGGCGCAGACGGAGAGGCGTGGCACGGCCAGCTGGTTGTTGCCCGGCTTGTCCTTGTCCTTGTCCTTGCTGTCCCTGTCTGCAGGCGCCAGTTGGTGGTGGTTGTGTTATCGAGTAGCGCGTAGGAAGGTCATTGGGTCAATCGGTCAGCGTTTATCGATGGTCCGTCGTGGGTGATCGGTTATCGTCGAAATTAGCAAAATCGCAAAATAATCGATTGCAAAGTATACGGGAAATCAAAACATTTGTCGGTCGGCAATGAAATTAATGGCGAAACGAAGAGCATTAAGTTAACAAGTTTATGTTGAGTGCCGTAAGCGACGTTTTTTTTTTTTTCAATTTTTGTTTTGTTTTTTTGAGGAAATGGTAAGGCGTTTGGCGAGTCACGTGAGATGAGAGAATGACAAAATTTTGTTTGTTGTTTAATTAAAATTATTTTGTTTGTTGTTTGCAGTTGAGATTAACAGAAGAAAGAGAAATATAGAGTCGAGATTGTAGAGAGGAGGTATAGCGACGGAAGAGGATAGCAAAATCAAGGATCAAGTCAAGTGGTGAAAGTATTAGAGGAAGTCCAAAAATAGTTCCAAACAGTTTAGTGTTGAATCCAATTGCAAGAAAATTTCACATAACAGTAAAAATGCAAGCAGTTGAGAATAGAGGTGAGTAGAGGTGAAATGGAATGGATGGATGTACGTGGTGAATTAGTCATAAGTATACGCAAATTATTTTCAGTATGAAAATCATAAGCAAATAATTTAAATAAAAAAGAGGCACGTAATAAATATAAAGGTATTTGGGCAGGTAAAATGAAATAACATTTGCCATGTACACAGACGTCATGATTTTATGATTTTTGGATTATGATATTTGTTTAGGGTGTATCAATATCACATCAAGTGCAGTATAAATAATTCAGAATTTAGGAATGCGTAGTAGTAGTTAAAATGCAAAAGTAGTTAGATGGCCAATGGTGCAGGGGTTGCATTGTCAAAAGTTTTTTTTCAAACGAATATTATGTCCAGAATATTTTATGCCATAAACCAAAGGGTAACAAAAGAAGCACATCAATGAGGTTTGGTGGTCGTTCGATACAAGACATTCGATGGGTTGTATTTATAGGGTTCAATTTATAGGGTTATATATATGTATATATGTATAAGTCAGTTGAGATCGTGTGGTGGTTATATAGAGACGAGTACGCAGTTTTTATTTTCAGGTTGAGGCAAATAGGTGCGGCGTGCGTTTTGTAGTTGCAGGTATTTGGATGTTTTGGTTTTTTGTTTGATATCGACATTTTAGGGATGCAAAAGTTTAGGTTTGGAATTTGAAGTACGCAAGGACGCAGACGGTGGACGTATACGTAATGTGGAAATGCGGAAATGCGGAAAATCAACACAAGTCGCACAGGAGAGAGAGGAGAGAAGAGAACAAAAGAGAGCGGAGAGAAAAGAACACGCATCGATATGGTTGCATTGCACCGACTGAAAACCCTTACTCGAACAATCTGTCGACGATATCCACTTCTTCTTGTCATCCGGATTCAGCTGATTGGTGTTCTTGTTCCGTATGGAGCGACCCCATCCGGCCGTAATGGTCCCCAGCCGGGAGAAGGCCCTCTTCACCATCGGCGACGAGGGCACGCTCTTCGGTCGTATCGAATCGGAATCGGGAACGGTCAGGTAGTTGTTGCTCTTCGGCTTCTGGTTCTGCGGGGAGACCAGCGATGGAGCTGGTCGCGCGAAGATCTCCGCGACCGGAATCTGCGGCGATCCGAAGCCGGTCTGAATGCCATACAGCATTTCCTGAAAAAATATATGTTATTGCATCCTGACAATCCTGACAAAATCACCTAATGTAAGCCATATT
Source organism: Drosophila orena (assembly GCA_005876975.1). NCBI lineage: Eukaryota > Metazoa > Arthropoda > Insecta > Diptera > Drosophilidae > Drosophila > Drosophila orena. The sequence continues at coordinate 624,887 of VCKV01000299.1, forward strand.
TCGTAGTTTGAGATGTAAACGAGTGTCCACAGTGCGTATACATCCATTTTATTACTCATACGCACTGCTGTCTGCATATATCACTTATACGCCCCCGTGTCTATGAGCATCACTCATACGCACCGTTGTCTCTGCTCATCACTCATACGCACCGTTGTGCATGGTGTTCACTTTGCATTTGTCTATTTTATGTAATGTATGTATATGTTTACACCTAAGCCCTGTGGAACTCACCTGAAAGACGCGACTCCGTACTCCGAGAATCGCTCGAACTCCAATGAATCGAGCCTTTTGCTTGGACTGACCCACCAAGAAAACGACATCGAAGAGATGGGCGTTGGTCAGGCACGATGGTTCTTCATTTAGGAATACGCGGGTAAAGTCCTTGGCCAACTGATCGTAGTCCTCGAATTGATCGCGAACGGAATCCAGCAGCGGCGACGAGGGTCGCATGTGACCTGCGAAAAGTGTAGAGGGGTTTCCCAATTTAATAAGTAATTATTCAATCATTTCCCTGTTGGAAGAACATTGATTAAATCATTGGGATATATATTCGCTGCAAAAAAATGTATTTAAAAGTTCAAAATCATGCACCCAACATGCTTGTTTTGTTGTATATCTTAAAATATGGATTTTAATATCATAAAAACGTTATGCAAGAAAAGGAAAGCGCCTTGTCAGTTTCTCACATATGCCTATACCATTCATTTAACTTAAAGCTGAAAGTTGTTATGTTATGAAGTTGTACACTCAAATAGTTGCAATTGGATTTGAGTTCAATAAGAACTCGATTGGCCATGTAATTGAGAACTTTTTCAGTTAAATAGACAGCTTTTCCATTTCTTCATATATACTTCTTAGATTATTTAATGGAAAATATGCTCCTTAGTTATGAATCCTTTTTAAAGCTCTGCATTTCTGCTTTCCCATTTCTGTGATTCTGACCCCAGCTGTGTGTGTATGTGTGTGTGTGCCTGAATTTATGCAGTTCCCCAATCGCATTGGAATGGAAATGCCAAACTATTGGAGCAGTAATTTGCATAATTTCAATACGGATAGTTTCCATTGGGGATCACTGCCGGATTTTCTCAGTGTGCGTGCTCGGTTGTGGGTGTGGTTGTGGGTGTGGGTATGAGTGTGAGTGTGCGTGTGGTGTGTGTGCGTGTACTCTTGTGTGGGTGTGCATGAATAAATCAAATTAGATTTCTGTTGTCTAGTGCAACAAATAGCAACAAATAAATAACAAGAAATCCAAACAAAATCACAACAAACAGCAACAGCCACGACACACCACCACAACAACAACAACAACGAGAACAACGAGAACAACAACATGGAGAACAACACGAACAACATCCTTGGGTGGGTGGTGTGTGGTGGGTGGTGGGTGGTGTCTGGTGGCGGTGGGTGGGTGAGTGGGTGGAACAATAGATATCCCCACTGATAAAATAACACAAACATGAACAATATTTCTTTGCCGGACAAGTGGCGGTGTGCGTAGATAAGGGACGAGCAGATTGTCCATGTCGAGGGGTTAAAGTTCAGACCAGATAGAGCGGAAGGGGGGCAGGAGAGAGGGAGAGAGAGCGAGAGAGGGAGGGAGAGAGGGAGATAAAACTGAGATTGCTTTGAGCAACGACTGCACGCTTCCGGTGGGCACAAACACAGCCGGATGTGTTAATGGCGGAAACGGAAGTGTCAGTGTGTGTTCCTCCCGCTCTCCCCCCCCCCCTCCCCACCCCTTTCAACCATCCCCCGCGGGCAAAAGTTCAACCGAAACCGAGACAAAACGATTAATCAAACATTCACGCACAGAAGCCGTGTCACAAAGCAGCAAATGCAAATGTCCTTTTTTTCTATTTTCAATTCAATTTTTCTCCTTGGGCTGCCAGTAATGCCTGCAATTTGTTTTCGCGATTTGTTTATAAATCTTCTTAAAGAAGCTAGGCTTTTTTAGAATCTAGGCGATTCGCTTTAAGACCGTCGAAGGAAAATGCGCGAAAGTAGCTGAAGCTTTTCTTTTAAGTCAACTGATTTCGAATGTTACTACAATGTTAATTTCACATCTCGTTTGAAATTTAATAAAATTCCTTTAAACTAACGTTTGTAATGCAAGAAAACAAATACGTTTAGGCTTGCGACCTTTATGATCTCATTTGTAGATTGCATTATTACTCACGCTGCTAAAATGAATCAATTAAATGCAATTAGTAGTAGCACTTATTAATTCGTTGAGTCAGGTCATGTGTGTTAATCAGTTTCACAGCCTACATTCATAGCCCAAGGACCTTTTCGTGCTGCTTTCAAAGGAGTTGCGTACTTGCAACATTTGCTTGTTTTTGTGGAAGCCAAGGAAAGTGTAAATATTGAAAAGTAATTTATCAAAGTCAGGCAAAAACATGCGGGTGGAAAGAAAGTTGGGGTGTGTTTTTGGGGGGCGTGGGGCGTGGGGCGTGGCACACATACTATGCCTCGCACACAGGTGCAACATGGCACAGCACGACGTGTGTGTGAGTGACGACGTCGACAATTGCAGTTGGTGTTGCAGTTGCTGTTGTTGTGGCTGCAGCAACTGTTGTTGCTGTTGGCCTTCATGTTGCTGCTGCTGTGGCAGTTGTTGTTGCTGCTGCTGCTGCTCAGAGCAATAACTGTTGTTGTGTCTGTGTGTGGATGTGGTGTTTTTGTCATTATTGTTGTGTGTTGCAGCCGCTGCCTGCAGCTCGGCGGCATTGTTGTTGCAATAGCAGCAAATGTTGTGCGACGGCAAGTGTTGCATGTGTTGCATGTGTTGTTGCTGCTGCAGCAGCAACTGCTGCTGCTGCTGCTGCTCGTGGTGTGTGTTGTTGTCTAGGACTCGGGCATGCAACATTTTGATGTATTCATCCTCACCGATCGGTCGCCAACTGCCGCGTCTGTATGGCTTCGGTATCTGTCCAGTTTCCGCGTGATTCGATAGATTCATCACCAGATCCTCGAGCATCTGCGACCGCGTCCGCTCCTGCATGCGCGCGAATTTCGGTGCCGAATAGGAGGCTCTCTCTCCATTCACGATCTTGGTCAGCAGCCATTCCCTATGGAAATTCAAGTTTGAGGTTGGAGGTGGAGGATCTTTTGCAGCACTCGCAGCTCGAAACTCACCGGAACATCGGCCCCTTCTCGAAGACGGACTGCTCCCACAGATAGGGCTTGTAGGCACCCACCTCGTCGCGGGTCACCACGGACACCTCGTATCGCGTGGGCTTGTGCTTGATCCTGGCCGAAACACGAACCTTGACAAGGGGAAAAGCGGAGTGAGCTACAGCATTAGTATCTTCTCGTAAGTAAGCACTACATGAACTTAAATCGGTGTATCCGATAGATTCATTCACTCGTTTCATTGAGTGGCGACTCACCAGGATAAAGGTGTGCAGAAAGTGGCTCTTGATGCAGGCGGGACTGAAGCGCGTGTTATCCGCCTCCAAGAAGACCACGCAGACGATATCGTTGCCAATGTGGCGCTTCCTCTGGAGCTTCTGCGGATCGTGCTTCTCGTACGGCAGCAACGTGGACACATGGAACATGATCTCGATGTTGCGCCAGTTCGTGTAGACGGAGAAGAGACCTGCAGGGATTGAGGATTCAAAAATATGTACGTATGGTATGGCGATGGATAAGCCCACCTGTCAGGTCGTGCACCGTATCAAGGCCACCTTTGTACTTATCGAATCCGCGCAGCCGAACGCGATCGCCCAGAAGTGTGAGGAACTCGTCGAAGAGCGGTGAGTTTTCATTATTGTCCAGAATTTGCTCTTCGGTATACTGATCCTCTTTGACAAATATGACGCCAACTTTTAACTCTGATTTTATAAAAACCTAGCGAACGCCAAAGAGGGATTTAAGTAAAATATATTTCATTTACAACGAGATTAGGGCGCACCTGATCTAATTTTAATAATTCCTCCGGCGTATCGGGTAATTGTCCTAACGTTAAAGGTGGATTTAAATTAACTTCTTTACCTAAAGATCTAACTACTTCCTCGCGATTATATCTGAAATTTATTCATTTATATTATTATTATATATTATTATAAAATATAAATAAATACATATATTATATATCACATATACACGTATATTGGTATATTAACATTATATTAACATTATTTTAATATTAAATTTGAGTATATTACCTATCTGCAAACACACAGGAGGCCGGTATCAGTCCATGCACCGTGTAGGAGCCAGCCCGTACCAGGATGCGGAACTGATCGCGTCCGTTGAGCGTCTCCTGCTTGATGGACAGGATGACCGGACCCAGGTCCTCGTCGCTGGTGAAGTAGTTCCAGTGCTCGGTGCCGTAGAAGTACTTCTCGTACGTCTCCTGCTCCACGGAGATCAGTTCGAAGGCGCCCTGCTGGTCCCACTGCTCCTCGATGGTGGTCTTCTTGCGCGGACTGCACGGGTTTTCGAATGGGAGGATTAGTAGCCTCCACCTACCTCCCACCTGGTGGGAGTTGCACTCACCTGGGCGTGGCTTCTGAGTCCTCATCATCCTCGTATAGATCGCTGCACTCCCGCTCCAGATAGGCATCGCTGGCACTTCCTGCCCGGATGTCCTCGTGCTCCGAGTCGCTCTCATCCCAAATGGTGTGCGGCGTGGGCATGGTTATCTTCTGGCGTGAGCACTCGATCCAGTAACCCGGCGTGGGCATCAGGTTGTGCGGATACTCCTCGCAGAACTCATCTGCAATGCGTTTTATATATTTCATATATTGCATATTCACGATAGTCCCGAGTACTCCAAATGGATTTCTTATAAGGCAGTTTCATTAGGTTAGCCACCGGCAATCAACGTCATTTAAGGATTTTCTGAACAGCTGCTTACGCAGCAGTACACTATATTATTTCCAACTTTGAGAGTCTTCTCACTGTTGAGGCGACTTAACTCTTAATTTCTAGGTGGAACTTGGGATTTTAGCCTGGAAAAGATTCCCCACCAATCAGCAGCGGTGTATAGACCCCCTGCTCCCATCACATACAAAAGTTTCCACTGACAATCTCGTTCTCTTCCTGCGGCCAGAGTCTTATGTCAAAGTTTTAGCCAACTTTTTAGCGGCTTGTGGCTTTTACATTCTCGCAAAACTGTTGCCTTCTTTGGGGCTTTCAATGGCTGGCAATTCCTTCGACTCTAAACAAAATAATTTAGTTCAATTCAATTAAAATGCAAATACCGTAAACGATGGCGAGTGGCGTCGCGTGAGTTGCCAGTCATAAAGCAGGCGAAGCTTCCCATTTCCCATTTACCATTTTCCCTTTCCACCCAGCCATCCAACCATCCAACCATCCAACCATCCATTCATCCACCCACTTTCCCTTTTTCCGCCATCAACTTTTCTGTCCATGATTGAGTTGGAAATTCGATGCGGCGCGTGAGTCAATAATGTGCCACATCTCTCTACCCCAGGGACAGTGGGTCAAAAATATGGGAAAAGTAAAGATGGTAAGGGGATTCCACTAAAACAGTAGAATGCAACAATTAATCAGTAACTACTGCGCACCTTAAGTTCACATTTAAATGGGGACTACCAACTTTATCAGTACAAGAATATCACTATCATTTGCAAATATTTTTGGATGACAGATTCCTGCTCCCTTGGCCCCACTGTGCAATGATGAGGACGCTGATGGCGGGCATGACGTTGATGGTGTTTTGGTCCTGGTCCTTCTACTGCTCCTTGGGCTCTTTGTGCTCTTGTTTCTGGTCCGTGTTCGTGTTTCAGCGGGATGGCAGTAAAATGCTGCCCTGCGCCAAGATGGGAACTATGATCTAATTAAGGAGCGCTCACCGTTCCCGTCACACATGTGCCACACATTTTATGCCGCAAGTTTGGCCGTCTACCACGCAGATGCTGCGTATTTTTCGGGTCCTTTCCAGCCGCCCAAGGAGCACGCACACACATACAACGTACGACCGCACAGCAACCCACGCACACACACACACACGCACACACACGCAGACAGACACGCAGACAGACAGACAGTGAAAGCCATAAAATGGTGGCCCTGCCTAATTCAAATTTGAATAACTCGCAGCGCGCGCCGCTAAGTAGGCTATGAAATCGCTTGTTCGCACTGTTCTTCTGCGGTCTTGCCTAGGCTTTGATACCCTACATTGTAGGGGTTACTTACGAATTTCAAAAAATATTTCAAAATATTCATGCTTACATGAAATTTGCTTTACATTGGCAAATGGATTACAAGAAAATCTGTACTCATAAGACTTGCACTAATCAATTACAGCTAGAAATCGAATCGTTATCGTTTGGAAATGGTTACAATTTTGCGGTAGAGGGTATCAAGAGGTTGTGCAAGTTGCTTGCGAAAGATCCGAAGGTCCTGAGACCGCCGACCATGAGGTTGTGGTTACGATTCTGGATTTCGGCGGCTGTGCGTGTGTGTGCGTGGAAATTGCGTGCACAGCCCCCGCGGATATGCAATATATATTTTATATTCCTTGAGGCCAGTTAAACCGCCCCATACACCGTATGCCATTTTGGGTCACTTGCCGCTTTTCCATGCCCCCGCTGCCGCTGAACCAGCTGCTGTTTCGTCGGTTCGTTTTTCATCCACCCTGCCAGCAGCAACACCCACAGCTCGTGTTGCAACTGCACGGCAGCAGCATGCAGCAACGTGCAGCAACATGCAGCAACATGCAGCAACATGGAGCAAAAAGCACGAAAATAAACACAAACAAGCAAATTGATGGGCATCGCTTGTTGCCCTCCCAGGAGGAATGCAGGCAAACGGAAGCTGGCCGGGCAGCTATTTCATCTTGCCACTTGTAATGGCCACTTGCCAAGCCGGCGAAGGCAAACAAATCAGACCAACTGACACCCGGCCATGTAATATACATGCATAGTATATACACGTAGTACAGTCGGGCGAAATGCAATATCGTGGATGATGGTCTATAATCGGAGAAGCTCTACGGCAGGCAAATCGCCAGCAGAGTGGAAATAGAAGGCGCAAAGAGGTCCTTGCAAACTGAAGATATTTAATGGCACGGGTGCTTGAGAAACCGAAGAGCAATCTCTTCCACTCGTATATTATATGTAAAAAACAAGACAGGATGGCTGGCTTTTCGAATGCTGGAGTGTTTATTGTTGGCTAAGAGGGTAACATTCACTAAATTGACATTTGCCTTTACAAAACTTTGAGTGCGCTCCCTTACGCGTTACTCATCGGTATCGATCGTCATACCACTTAGCTATCGATTACAAACTATAGGGTTGCTTCATTCATATATCGATAAATGGAAACTGGCCTTTAAATGGTACTTTAAAACGAAAGTGGTGCAATATTATTAGCAAGTATCAATATATCTTGTCGGTATGCCAAAGTTTTCGGGTTGCAATACCCATTCATGCACTACGCCCGGGTAAGCCGGCTATTTCATAGTCCATTTGAGTGTTTGGGCCAAGTGCAGCTGGCGATGATGATATGTGTGGTTGGTGCAAACATTTGCAATGCCCCAAATTGAGATGCGATTGTGTTGATTTGTGTGGCCTCACTTGTGCAGCAATTTAAATGCCATTTTCGGCACTGGAACCGCAAATGTAGCGGTTGGAATGGCAGGTGTGAGCATTAAATTAGTAAACCTGGGGATTTGCTCAAATTTGTGCAGGCAGCAAATAATAAAAAATATACCCGTATTTCGCACGTATTTCGCCTCATGCAATCAAATAAAAATAAGTTCGCAGGAAACACCACTTGATTGGCAAATAAGGGATAATTATATGCATCAGCAAATAATTTATCGTTTGGTTTGTGGTTGCTCGCAATAAACTTATTAAAAATTCAATTAAACCAAGCTAAATACAGCTAATTATTAATGGTGGCTTTCTTTTATTGGTTGGGCCAGCTTGTCAATCTTTTCCCCGGTGTTGTTTTTTATTCATTCAGCGTTAATTATGAGCGCTGCTAATTCTGCTTTCAAGTCCTGCTGTGTCATCCACTCATCCACTCATCAGCCATCCAACCAAACACCCATCCATCCAACCAACCATCCATCCGTCCTTTCAATTTGTGGCCACAAGGATTTCCGCTTACACAACAAAAAGAAGTGCTTGTGACCATGGCTATGACCCTGTAGTTTTGGCCAACAATGCAGTTTGGGCCACATGACTGGGCGGGATTGGTTGGCCCATTTAAATGACACGGTCGCCCACTTTTCAACCAACTCATCTGGCGCGCTTTTTATGTTTTGATGCGTCGCGGAAATCCATTAGCCATTAGTCCTTCTAACCCAAGCCAGCCCCACCCACTTCCCAGCTCCCAGTTCCCAGTGGCGATGACAATTCCTTCAAGGATCACGCAACATTGCATTAGCATAAAGTGGCCTGACATTTGGCAAATGACTCGCAGCATAATGGACAGTCGGATCAGCCGGGAAAAAAGGACAAGCCAACATATTCATGCGTTTGTAGGAAAAGAACTGGATTATAAAGGCGATTTTAAACTTTGAAATATGTTTAATTTCTATAACAACTTTCTATGCTAAAATACTATGTATTTTCTTTTTAGATATAGAATCCTTTTTGTAGAAGATTTATGACTGGATTTAGTGTCCAATATTAACGCACAAAAGTTCTAGCCACTTTAGCTCTGCATCCTTTAAAATCATAAAAAATGTGTCAGGTGTGCGATATTTGGCCTGACATCTTTGTACTATCTGTCACACAGAGGGACAGCATTTCGCCTGTGACTAATTCATGGCTTATGTATTCACTCGCGCATTTCTATGTATTATTATATCCCACTCCACGGGCTGTCACTCTATATTCCCCCAGCCCAAGTGTCATTTTCCCGCCATTTTCCCGCCATTTTGCCGTGTGTCAAGAAGAGCACTTGACATTTTTTGTATCTCGCCATTTGAATTTGTTGCGCATCGTTTTTCGTTGTACTCGACTTTTTTCGATTTTGTGTTCGCCGTTTTCCTTTTTCGGGCAGCTTGCCAGTGGACTTTCCAGGCATTTTCCTTTTAGCCACGGCTATTTGCTTTGCATTAAGCCAAGACCAAGACAAGCCCCGAAAATTCGTTCGTCTCTTCTCGGCTTGTTCGGCACAAATGGAGGACACTTTGGGTGTCATTAATGATGTCAATGGGGGCATTATGGGTCATGTCGGGTCAGTTCGGGTCAGTTTGGTGGCATGTAACTCTACACGTTGCCCGTTTTAGCGATTTGTTGTTCTACTATTGGCTTATTTGCATTCGATTGCTTGTTAATTGTTGCCAGGCGAAAAGCTGGGCGAAAATTGGATTCGACCTCGTGGCCTCGTGACTGGGAAATTGCTTTTCACTTTTCACTGCTATGTTTTCATCTCGATTTCAGTTGCGGCCGAATTTTCACCATTCTCTCCCCCAAACACCACCACCACCCCGGACCATTGGCTTTTCCGCAGCTGCCATTTGCAGAAGAAAAGTGTGTTATCAAAGTTGGCCTTAGGTACAAAAAGACCGATGAACAATAGATATATGTGTTGGGTGGTTGCGAATGCTAAAATAAACACGGCAACACAATCGAGGAGAAAGAACAAAGGTCGGGGGAAAGTAAAAGGAAACCAATTTCGCTAAGATGCAAAGGAATCAAACGACAAGCGGCATACAGAAAAAAACAAATCAAGCAAACAAAAGTTGAGGGTAAGTTCTACGTTTTTTCTTCACATTCATCGGGACACTGCACTTCAGATGCTCTCTTTTTCGACTTAAGGGTATTTCTTAAGCCTCAATTATGAGTTTAATTTAGCCCCCGTTTCGGATATCCCCCCCCCCCCCCCCCCACCATACCAAATAGTATTGTTTTATTTCTCTGTAAATCTAAGATTAAATCATGTGCATTTTTTTCCACTTTTCCGGCTTGCTTTGGGTCACATGGAAGGGCTTCCATGGAAATGTGGAAAATTCGAAAGTCACGTCGAACGACTGCAACGTGACAGGCATTGCCACGCCTCCGATTTTTCGATTTTCCAGTCACTTTTCATGTTCGTTTTTTTGTTTGTCTAGAGTTTTTTTTTGTTGGCCTGTGTGTGCGTGTGTGATTTAGTGTAAGTGTGCGTGTGTAGATGATCGCATCACGGCGCCATTGCATTGCACTTCACTTTCACTTTCACTTTTACTTGCACTTCCGCTTCCGTCGATGTTTCCGTTTCCGTTTCCGTTGACGCTTCCACTTCTGTTTCCGCTCTTCAAATCAAATTCCTATCTCAAAAATCAAACCGAAAACCAAATGCAAATACACTCCCGGCCATGTTTCCTATACCAATACCCTTGCAGCAGCTATAAAACTCACAAGATTTCTCAAAATTGCATTCCCTACACTTCCCTGAAAGTATTGAAAAATCGAAATAAGGCAATGATTCAGTTTATTCGCGTTTGTTGTGTGATGTTTTAAATTGTATAATCCCTAACATTTTCTCTAGTGAATATAGTGCCTATAGTGCCTATACCAGTTTTACGAGGATACCTAATGGGGTATCCCATTCCGAAGAATGTATCATAAATCTGGTATAGAGCTTTTATTAGTTCAGGTTTTCTACTGCAAGAGTATGGAGACGATGGCTTTCTTTATCGGATCTTTAATATTCTCTGTTGACAGATGTTTCAATTTATTTATTTTTTTTTTATTAGTATTAAAAGAAGGGGGTTTCTTTCTGTGTACGGACTGGCACACTCACTGTAAGAAGTAACACCAAGCGGCTCTGAGAAAACGCTTTGATGATTACAATTTACAGCGAGCGATGCCAGCCACGGAATTCTCTCACATGCAGCGAAACAACGCGGCGTATGCGTGATATTTTCTCCGCGGTGCCTGTGAGCGATGGTGTGTGTGTGTGTAGCTGTCTGTGTGTGCGTGTGTGTGTGTGTGGATGTGGCGGCCTTAAGTTCAAGCCAAGGAAAACAAATTTTAAAACGATTAAAATCTGTTGCCCAAAACACACAAAAAAATCTGAAGAGTAAGCGCGAAATTTTCTTATTAATAATTTACCAAAAAAAAAAAAAAAAAAAAAAAACAAGTAATGGGAAAAGCAAAAATAAGCGTAGTCCGTTAAAAGAAATGAAAGCATTAAAATTCATTAAAGCGCAAATATGGAATAACAGAAAGCGGATAAGATAATAAAGAACAGGGGCAGGCGAAAAAAGCGGGCGCTTTCCACAATTTTCCCCCGATTTCTCGGCACATCTCCCTGCGCCGCTTTTCCGGCTTTTCCCGACAAGGGGTTACCTGCAGATGGAAGCGATAGGGCAGCAGCCCTATCTCGTCCCCTTGCCATCCCGCAGATAGATACGAGCAGTCAAATGGCCAAAAACTCTGCCCCGGGACATTTTTCGGGGGCACCGTCATGCATTTGCATAAAAGCCAACTAATTTTTTCGTGCCACCCTGTTTGCGTTTAATCAAAATGAAGACCACCGTAAACTACGTAGCCCATTTTTGACGTGTCAGCAACTGGGGAATATTGGCCAACCCCCCAACCCCTCCACCCCTTCGTTGGAAATGGGGCGGCGGGGGTCGTTGTAAATTATAATTGGTCACAGAACGCTTAGCCAGCGGCTGGCCAAAGGATTTTTGGCCGAATTTTCGGGCTAACGACTTCCTCGACGGAATACATTTACATTTGCAGCTGGAAATTTCGGGAAATGCTGAAGTCGGTCCTGAAAATATGCTGAATAACTTTGAAATACATTAGAAAACTGTCCTCCTTTCATATTGGATTCATGGATCAAATAACATTTGGAAATCATTAATAGAAAATGCATTAATTATTGTGTAGTTTACTTTCCACATTACGCTGTATTTTCATTTAATTTCAAATGCTATTATGTATAATTATGTAAATCAGTTAAAGGCCACAAATCATTAGGCAGTTATGCAACATATTGTCCGATTATTGGTTTTTATTTGTGTTGGTTGAATTAGCATTTTAGTAGCAACGAAAAAGAGTTCAATTAAATATATTTTCCTCACATTTCCCGCAATCTGAGCAGTGAAGGAAAAACAAGCCGATAATTGTATTCAAAGCGAAATTCGAGAACTAAATGAGTACTCGAAAGTCGAAGTGGAAATGCTCTTCAATTTGGTTTATATTAGGAAATGCTATGAATTTTAAAATTCATTTGGATTTATTCTATTCTATTTAATAAAGAAATAAGATAGGTAAATTCTAAATTCTAAACAGCATGTTTTGCGAAACAAAGTCAATGCTGCACTTCGATGCCAACTTGATTTAACCAATTGTGGCCAGTTTATGAGATGAAGAGGGTTTTTTCTTCCACACACATGCACAGATAAATAAAATTTGAACAATGCCTGCTTTTGCAGTATTCGGGGGGAGTGGGAATGGGAGAAAATTGGAAATTCATGTTGACAAGTGGATGTGGCGTTGGCGTCGCTGCCGACGTTCTGTACGTGAGGAAAATTTCAATTTTCAAATTATGCGCCCTGCCTCGAACGAACAAGATACGCCTCGAATAGTGGATACCGTAGACTTTAGAAGTCTAACAAATTTCTAGACGTTTATTCTTCTTTTTTTTCAATTTTTTAACAAGATTTTAGCGAGAAATGTAAGATTTTTTTTTTCTTTAAATAAATATTTCCAAGACTTTTGTTATATTTGTATGCTGTCTGATACGCAGCGAGTACAGGGAATTACTTTGAACAATGCTCGCAAGATTATTGAAATATTTTCGCCATTGGTTTTGTGTGTGTGTGTGTGTGTGTGTGTGCGTGTGTGCGTGTTTGAGTGTGTGCGTGTAATCAGCAGTTAAGGCTTATGGCCTTTAAAGTGCTGGTACTCGTACTTTTCGCGCTGTCGGCACTTCCATGCCATTTCCAGCCGCACCAAAGTGCCACTGGAGTTGCATAATGATCGTAATGATCATCACCGGCCCGCTGACCTCATGCACTTTTGTTAATCAAGTTGCAAATTGGCCAATAAGCCGCAGAGAGTCGACAGGACACGTCCTAAAGAGCCATTGGCGAGCAATTTTGTGGTTGGCCCGAGTCCAAAATGCAAATGCTGCCCTAGCTTACTCGGAAATGGATACACACACACACACACACACACACACACACACACAGACCAACATCCGCACCCACACACACGCACATTTACATTCACATTCACGTAATCCCCGAATACCCAGAGCACACAGCATTCAAAAGCACATTGGTAGTGGTGGTAATGGTAGTGGTAGTGGTAGTGGTACTGGTACTGGTCGAGTGGCATAACGATCCCCAATTGAGGCAGTATTATCGTAATTACATACACGTACATACATATGTACATATATGCCGGCCCTCATGCACTAATATCCAATTTCTGAGAGCACTGCAGCCGATTCAGAAGATTTCCTTCAGAATTTCCCAAACTCCACTCTGTTTCGTAGTAAAAATGAATGGTAAATTAAATAAGTGAATTTAATCGGCTTTGCATGCATGTGTATGATAATTATCGATAAGTAAATGGGTAATTATTACCTAAATCGAATTTCATTTAACAGCTTATAATAATTCTATTCACACAATGTTAATATTCAATCGCCCTTTTTGGCTTACTAGTTGGCAATGCTAAGTGGTTTAGAATTTCTAATGAACATTAACAATACTTAGCCTCGCTTCGTTCGTTTTCACCTCTCACTTTTTATCCCAATTTTTCATTCAATTTACCTGCAACGAAAGCGAAAACAAGAGAAATTGAAACATAAATCACACATGTAATCATTTATTGTATCATATATGGGCTGTAATTTCAGGTTCTTTCGACGGAGCAAAAACTTTCGCCAGACTTTTTTGTTCGAGGAATGTGAAAGGAGTGGGAGTTTGGGGGTAAGGCAAACCAACCGCACAAAATGTCTACTTTTGATGTAGAGATTCGTGTCATCACAGGTGGAATTTGTTGCCCCTGACGATTTTTTGGTGAAAGGGGATGTACAGTGAAAAAATGTGAGAGTTTTGGAAGTTATATTCAAGTACTGCTATGACGTTTCCAAGGGCATACTTTTGAGGACGAAATGAATTGCTAAATAGTAAAAATTGAATTTAAATTCAAAAGTAATCCGCACTAAAAGTAGTGCCATCTATACTTCATAATCTGATGGAATTTTCATTGCCCAATTTTGATTGGTTCTTGCAGTGCTTTTTATATATCTACGGATGGAATTTGCTGTCGTTGACGTGTCGCCCGGGGCATTATAAACACTTTGCAACCATATCCATACATCTTTTGCCCCAGAAAAAGGGGCGTGTTCTTGTTGAAAAGTTTTCCCAGGCAGCTGTCGGGGCTTTTGCGCTCACAAATGAAGTGCTAAATTATGCTAAATGTGTGACAAAATGTGATTTGAGTGCAGATCAGGTGGCCCTTGGCCTCTTGCCATTCTATTTAGCATACATACTCGTATAATACGTTATACAAAATTGCGGAAATATACGAGTATGTGTACACGTACATGTTTTATGCTCCAAAGGGCTTGACAGTCGATAATCTGGATGGGTTGCCATCTATGGCCGTCATCCTTTAAAGGACATCTCCTTGTTGCCGCTTGGCTCAACAGTTTTCATTATCCGTGTCGCGAACAGACTTCTCCATGTCGCATGAAAACAAATTACTTTCGAGCGAGTAATCATCTTGCGGGGCTCTTGCCATTTCTTCGGAAAACTCGCAGGGAAATCGCAAGGCAAATCGGGAAAATGGCGCTGGTAGCAAGTTTCGCTTGCGTCATGGCTTCAATTACAGCAACAGTGTCGAAAGTAAGCAACAGATTCCGTGATTTCGCCACCCACCCATCCATTTTCATGCCCATGCCCATGCCCATTTCCATTCCATTTTGCTTTCCCTTCATATTCATATTTTCTTGATTTTTCCTCGATTTCCCAGCGATTTTCGGCGCTGCGATGATATGCGAATTATGTGAGCCAAAAAGGAAAAAGAAACTGGCCCAGGCCAGAAACGAGCAGACCAATCCATATAGAAAAGCGGGAGCTGCCAGCGGAAATTGAAAGCTTCCGTCGCGAACGGGCGGCGATAAAGGAGCCACCACCCACCACCCTTTCCCGTAGGGAAACCACCCAAAGGCCCTCCATACACGCCCACCTCCAGCCCCAAAACTAGCCCACAGCCCGCATATAATGTGTGTGGGTGTGTGTGGGTGGGTGGTGTGTGTGCGTGTGTGTGGGTGGTGTGTGTGCGTGTGTTTGACGAAAATGAAATCAAAGTTGCCGCACAAAAATTATTCCATTTTTTTCTTTGGCATGTCGACATGAAACTTTCGAAATAAGTCTGCATTTGAGTTACAATTATCAAAAGGTAAATACAAGAAATTCGTACTGGGAAATTAAATGAGGAAATCACAATTTGCGTCATAAATACGATGTAATATAATATTTTAAATGATATATCAAAGAACTTAAGTTAAACATTCAAACAAGTACATGAGCTAAAAGAGTAAATCAAAATGCGTATTTGAAGATGGGATAAAATCTAAAGAGTTCATTATTTTTGTGAGAGTTCCAACCCATCGCAATTGTTAATAAATAATGTTGCAGAATGCTGAAAGTAAAACCCAAATAAGGCAAAATCAACTAGTAAATATGGGAAAACAGCCAAAAGTCGAAGAACTATCAATATAATTGATTGAGCTTAAGTAATACGATTCAACAAGAATGATTCATCACTATGCTCCCAACTTTTCGTCCATTAGTCATTGCCTGCAATCTTAATAATTGCCCGGCGAATTTCGTCTAGTGTATGAAATGATTTTGCTATTTTTTTTCAGCTCACCCTTACCATTTTCTGGACTTTTCCCCATCCTAATTTCCCAGGCTAAGTGAATGAAAGCGAAACTTTAATTGAAACGAACGTTTGGTGTGCGTTTTTGGGTTAAGTGATTGATTATGTCGTGTTTGCCATGTACATGTATACGTGCGCATAAATGCACTCAGCGAAATGCTCTAAATTTATTTTTTCAGCGCTTTCAGCGTAATTTGTCGAAAAATGGTCGCACAACTAAAGTAAACATTGTTTGAACACAGTATTAATATTAAGACAAGCGAGTTTCTTTCAGTGTGCATTCAAGCAAACGCTCGGCGTCACACACATAAGTTCTGGTGTCTTCTGGTGTTCCTTTTGTTGTTGTTATGACGCTTCTGGACGTGGTGGAATCCCCCTAACTCTCTCGCACTCACACACACTCACACTCACACAGGAATTGGAGAGGCAACCTGACAGACTGACAGATAGGTGTGTGTGTGTGTGAGTGTGTGTATGGGTGTGTTGTGTGGGTGGTTGGCTTGGGTGTGTGGTTGAGTGCGTGGGTGTCTACTGGGGTGGACCCAAACTTTGACAATGCCGGTCGGCTACAATTCATTCAGGCAAAAAGTTCGCCACAATAAAAACGAACCGCGCGCGAAATCAAATCAATAATTTAATGCAGGTGCTACCTACGCCAGGTTTATTTTCACTGCCATTTCCCGCACATACATATATATCCCACATACATACACATATACATACATATATGTACGTGTATATATAAATGTATTCCCCCAATTTCCGATCACATTTCAACGGACAGCCACTGCTTTTGTCATTTTGGCCATTGCCATGTCAAGGCTGACATACACAATAATAATAATAATGTATCCAGCCATCGGACTTGGCTCGTTTGCCGCTAGTTAAGGGCCATTCCCCTCCAGAACTTTTCCTCCCGCCACAAAATTTCCCCACACTCGACATTGGCCGCTTTTCCCGACACATGAGCGGCTTAATCTGAATGGAAATACGTGTATGTGCTGTGTTGTGTTGTGTTTGCGGGCCAAAAGTCTGGTTTCAAACATAAACACGGTTGATATTTCCATATTCGGAAGTGTTTGTACTATACTCGCATATTTTCATTTTTTCACGCATTATACCAGTTACTCGTAGAGTAAGAGGGTATACTAGATTCGTTGAAAGGTATGTAACAGGCAGAAGGAAGCGTTTCCGACCTTATAAAGTATATATATTCTTGATCAAGATCAATAGCCGAGTCGATATGGCCATGTCCGTCCGTCTGTCCGTCCGTCTGTCCGTCCGTCTGTCCGTCCGTCTGTCCGTATGAACTCCTCGATCTCAGGAACTTCAAAAGCTAGAATGTTGAGACTAAGCCCGCAAACCCACAGTTTTAAAATATTTTAAAGTTATTTTTCATTTTATTATTTTTTCTAGCTGCTGCCACTCAGTCAGGTGCATATTGCCTTGCAGTTATTGTTCACCATGGAGCCCGTACAAAAGGGACTGCAAAGGAAAGGAGCGAGCGGGATCGCAGCAGGGAACCTGGGAATTTGGGAATCTGGAGGACCTGCTGCGGCGCAAAGAGGACGAGGATTGGGTACGGCTGCGGGCTGACCAGTTTGCCCCCTATCCGCGCTACCAGGACATCGAGTTACTGCCTCTGTGGGGCGTACTACGACCGGAGGCTCTAGGTACCAGAGTGGTTCCCATCCGCCCACCTATTGGCAGATTTGGTACGATGGTGATACCCAGGCAGAAAAGCTGGCCGTATACAAAAGCAAATTGGACTAGTACAACAATTGCGATGACTTTTATATTGGATGTGCAATATCCACTCCTAACGTTTCGGCTGAAATCCCAAAGGGTGCCAAGGAATGCGTCACCGCCGCCCGTGGAGCTACCAAATCCACAAAGTCAAAAGCGAATCGGAGCTTGTGTGAAATATCTCAATTTGGCCGACGCGGACATGAGCGATAGATTCGTGGAGTGGCTGGAACTGATGACACCACTGGGTGCCAGCAAGGTGATGCCCACCTGATGCCCAACACCGTGAGAACCATTGTCCACTGCACGGGATCGAAGTTGGCAAGATTTGCTAGGGTACACTGCACCACTTGCTCTAGCTACTGCTTCCTGAATGTATCCGTTTCCAATCAGCTGCCCGTGGACGAATCTATATGCTGCGGCAAGTGATCCGGGTGGCGGAACACCCGGTTTCCTACTCGGCGACCAAGTGCCTCCATGTTATGATCCTGGCAACCAGATGCAGCACTATCTGGGCGGTAAGGGATGAGATATCGGACGATTCCCAGCACCAACTCATCCACAACTCAACGGAAGTCCATCGGCAGGTGGCCGGCCCAGAGTGGAGCAGCATATTGATTATATTTTAATTGCTTTTTCGTTATATTTAAGAGGCTTAAATTGGCGGCTGCGCTGGCCAAGGGCTTTGTACAGTACGTGTCCCACCTTTTGACCCCGGGCCACGTCAGCAGGATAATAATTGCTTATTGACATGACGGAGTCCGGAGTGGTCAGGTAGCCGCAAAAGTTTGCTTTCCC
This sequence comes from Drosophila orena, assembly GCA_005876975.1. Classification (NCBI taxonomy): domain Eukaryota; kingdom Metazoa; phylum Arthropoda; class Insecta; order Diptera; family Drosophilidae; genus Drosophila; species Drosophila orena. The sequence goes on from VCKV01000299.1 coordinate 643,255, forward strand.
ATTTGGCTTAGCCACATCAAGGGCCGTAGTTTCAGCGCCGCTAAAATATACATAGATACAGTCCACATATCCCCGATATATAATTGATAAGCCATAGATACATACTATTTTAAGTGCAGTGGGTGGCATTTTCAGGGTAGTTCCTAACAGAACGTTTATTTTAACATTTTGAAATAAAAAAGCAATACCCAATAAACCAATTGAAGTAAATGCCTGAGTTAAATATTCAAATTAGATAACCTATAAGCTCTTAGAAGAATGTAAAATCGGCTGCTTTCTTATGGACAATAAGTAGATTAAATTGATATCCAAATACAGCAAAACTGCGCAATTTTCCCCACATTGCAATTTTGAAGAGGACCCTACGAATTTATGGCAATCCACTCTGGATGCAGTGGAGCTTTGGTATTCGATTCGGTCATCCGGCGCATTCCATTCAGCAAAGAAAAAGGCTTCGCATTTCAAAGACTTTGCTGCACATTACGTAAACTTGTGACAATACACTCTTTCTTTTTTGATTAGTGATGAACGAGCTTGGGAAAACCCGAACATGGAGCCACTATTGTTACTTTTCCATTAGGCAATTATCTGCGTTTTGATTGGCTAAGAGGATGATGAGGTCTCAAAGATTTTGCAGTGGTTTTCATTCTTCGGAACTGGGGCACAAAACCATTTTTGCTTTTAATTCGACTCTTTTGAGGAATTTCTCATTTCATTGCTGCGCCGCTTTGAGCCAAGTCTACGATTTACGTTTTCAATTAGTGTGAAAAAGAATCGAGTTTAAGCCAGCATTGTGCCCATCAAACATGAGTTTCCAATCAGACAACTATCAGATTCTCACATTTCGGAATTAATTCCGATTTATCTGCAGGCTTGAGCAGAAGGAAAGCAACATCAAGGATGTCAATGGCAGGATTAAATTGCATATACGCTTATAATTTGCCTGCAAAATGCCAGCAGTGCTTTTCAATTAGTGTCGACTTTAAAATATTTGCCATTGTGAATTATTGGGGCTTAGTTTTTATGCGTTTATTTGAAAATCACGTGCAAGAAACACACATTTTTCTGCGCCTTAAATGACTAAATTCCAATACGAGAGGCCAGGGCCATAAATTGAAAACATTGTTTAGGATTTGTGGTTGCATTGTTGTTTTACTTCAATTAAAATTATTGCCCACACAGCCAACGGAATGAAAATGAAAACTTTCTGTTTCTGTTTCTGTTTCTGTTTCTGTTGATTCGCCAGAGGGAAAACATCCGACCAGATTGCAATCAATGTGCTATGAAAAATTGTTCGGTTTTTGGCCATTTTCTTTGCGATGCTCAAGCTTCAGCTTGCTCGTAAATAATCGACTTGTTTTATTAATTTTCCTTCTCTTCTATGCCAATACAACTGCTCTATTTATTAATATTCCAATTTATTAACAAGACGAGCGCACAAAAGCATTTTTCCAGCCGAACAAGTGGCGGAAAATGCGTGTCAGGATATATTAAAATATTAAAAATGGACGAAAAAAAAATGTAAACCCAGGGAAATGGCGAACGAAACCCAGTTGACAAATGAACGTTAAAAGTGCGCGAGAATTTTTTTTTTTTTTTTTTTTATTCCTTTTCATGCCGCAGCCTTTTGAATTTATTACAACACAAATAACAATGGAGGCGTTGGGGGGCGTGGCCAGCCCAACGCCCATATTCGGCAAAAATGGAATGGCAATTTGATGGGAGTCCTCCTCCTGGCGACGACGTGTTTTTATGGCTGTCTCTTCTTGGCCAATATTCTCGAACAATTATGCCGCTAATAATGCATATTAAAATGTAAATGCGCGGCCAGGTGGGCGATAGGGGGCGTGGCCGAATTCAGGGCTCTAAATTTATGGCCAACAGCGGTTGACAAAGCAGTGAATAATAGAACACGAGTATGTTCTATTGCCAAAAAAGAAAAGCCATTTATTGCCGGCCGTAACTTGGCACAAATTAATGGCTAGCTGGCACCTCATAGCGAGTATTGCTATTGCTGGATAACAAAAATGCGCTACTGCGCAAACTGGTTAACGCAGTTGAGCGCTCTTGAGTTAATCGTTGCTTTTTTACTTGGCAATAATAGGTATGTTCGACTTAAAGCACTGACTCTGAGCCAAAAGAGCCGGCCGCACACTTGCACATACATTTGGCGTAACCTCTTGGCCTGGCCAGGGAGTAACCGTGCTCCTCCTTCGGCCATGTCATTGTGTGGCCCAACTTCCGCTAATGGGCCAACTTGGCATCATCGTGGCAACAGTCACGCGCCCATTGAACTGAGTTTTCAACTTGGATTCGGATTTGCAGGACGGCGACTTGCCTTGTCGACTTTCTTTTTGGCCCGAATTTCCGGCCGGGCCATATAGTATTTCATAAATTTAATTGTCACGTACTGGCATGGATCCTAAGCGTGGGCTCTTGCCGCTATTTGGGATGGCATATAATACGTGTTTATAACTCCGTTGCGCGATTTAGGCCATAAACGTGTGCTCCGTGGCCTACGTGGCGTATACGTTACTTGTGACGCGCCAAATGATTTATTTACTGTATTTATTTAATCTATTTGATGACCCCAGACCCCTGATCCCGGCCAAAACTTGAAGGTGCCTTCGATAAGTTATTTACTTGCTCACTGTTGTTTGTGGAAACGCACTCTTCATTTGCTTTTAAGTTTAAATAATATTTGCTCGCCATTTAAGTGCTTGCATTATTTATTTTCTTTGCATCGAACTTTATTGACAAACCATAAATTCAATTAATGGCAAACAAAGATATAGTCTCAAAAAGAAAAAAACTGCATAGTTATCTTATTTTAACTGGCTATCAGCAAAATGTTGGTTTTTATTTGGACAAGCAACTAATAAATTATAAATCATTTCTTTATGCTTATAAAGAAAGGCTGACATTGATTTTGCAATAGTTGTGACAAAAGTTGTTGTAGGTGCACATTTATATGTCTTATGCGAAGTTTAGACCTGGTAGAAACTTTTGCAATTGCGGTCCATTAATTTAATTTAATCTAATTTTTTATAAACTACATTGTTGAGTGCTGCTGCACTTTTCTTCAACTCTTTCTTTCCTCTTCTGCAGCTAAGCCGTTGTGCTGGCTTTTCCCATTTTCCTGGGAAAATATGGGATGTCGTTTCTAAACAGCTAGTGCTGCACTCGAATGTGACACGCATCAAATCACTTTACTCGAGTGCACACTTAATGCCGCTTCAAATGAGCGCAGCTGAGCACCAATACATGTGCTAAGGGATGCCGAATGCGGATGCGGATGCGGATGTGTGTGCGGATGCGGATGTGTGTGCGGATGTGGGTGGATAGTGCAGAAATACCCCAAGCTAAATGCAGCCGAAACATGTCTACTTTAATGGCAGTCACTCCACCATGCAACCGTTTAAAAACTGACTTGGAAATAGGACAAAGGAGCACAAATATGCTGCCACTTAGAGTTTTGAATGACTTTTGAAAATGTAGTTAATGAAATCGATGCAAAAATGGTCAACTGGCCACCCGAAATTGCTCGTTTAATCGCTGGATGAAATGAAGAACGCCGTTTGCCAAACTTCGCGTCGCTTGTTTCATTTAGTTCGTGAGATTGTAATTAAAATGGACGCCCGAGTTTCGGGCACAAGTTTCGTAATAAAAATCCAGTTAATAAACTTTGCGTTCAAAACGGCAGAAATTCATAATGCCAAGAAATGTTCCGTTTTCGCTCGCTATGTTTTTGGGGGATTTTAATTAAATCGTGTGCCGCGCGCCGCCGAAATAAAAAAAAAGAACGAAAGGAAATAAAGGAAATAAAGTAAAATGAGAACCGAATTGAAAGTTTATGTCAGCGAAAAATGGCTCTTATGTCTGTCTGTGTGTGCGTACCGTTATCGCGTGCGTGTGTGTGTGGGTGTGTGGGTGTGTGGGTGTGTTGGTGAGAGTGTAGGCGGGTGTAGGTGTATGAGTTTGCGAGTGCATGAGTGTGAGTGCGCAACCCGACGTCAAATATGTTTGAACAACTTTATTATGCAAAATGCCAAACATTCTCCAACTTGTAGACGTGGCGCTCTCGCCTCTCTATCTCTTGCCTTTCTCCGCTTTCGCCGCTTTCTTCTTCAGTTGCTCCCTATCTGTGTGAGTGTGTGTGTGTGTGTGTGTGTGTGTGTGGATGAGTAGATTGCTGTGCGCGCAAATCTCATTTGAATTATAATGATGACGCCACGCACACTCACACACAAACACACATATCGCAAAAAAAAAGCGAAAAACTGAAGCTGATGCCATAAAAGGGTTTGTTTTTTTTAAGCTCGAATGGGATATATCCTTGGAGGGTAATGCTGATTATTTTGCGAGATAGGATTATGCGGATTATAATTCTCAAGTTGTTCTATTCCTTCTAACGACTAATGCTGGATTACCTTCACGAACGTCTAAAAGTATGCAGCGCCATCTGTTCAAAGCAGTTCTTGGAGCAATTGCTTTTAAAACAATAATCGTTGCATACTTTCGGACACTTGTTGATAAGCTGTAAGGGCAAATTTAGATGATAGGGTAAGGTGATGTGATCGCAGTGCCCAATATGCAGCTTCCCAGCCAAATTTGCCTGGGTAGCAGCTGGACTGTGCCCCGATTTGGCCATAATACCCGTGAAATGTGGCCGACGCCTATGGCGTCGTGCATATGGCAAATACATATACTTGTACATGTATGTGTTTAGCACACGGTACATACCTGAGCAAGCCTGCGGTGGCAGCGGGAATATCAGCGTCGTGGAACTCTTGCGCCTGGCCACCGCGCAGCCCAAGGATTGTGGCTTGAAGCTCCGCAGCTGCTGCATGAAATCGGAGCACTCCATTAGGGCCACGTCCGCGAAATGCAGGTCGCACAGGATCTGGTTCTGCAGGATGTGGAGAGAGAGAGAGAGAGAGAGAGAGAGAGAACTGGAATCAGTGGTTGGCCATTTGAGTTCGCTGGACCGGGTGATTCCCGCCCGGAGTTTCGCCGTAAATGATTCATTCTTGGTGTGCCCTTCCTGCCCACATGTAATTTTGATTAAGCTGCTTGCCGCCCATGCATCCCATCCGTCATCCGTCATCCGTAATGAGCTCGTCCTGGTGAAGCCAAAATGGGCGAATGCATTTCAGATGAGTTGGCGGTGGGCTCGAAGGGCAGATAAATACAAGTGTAGGTATCTTTTTCCAATTGGCCATTATTATCGCTCCTTATTTTCACATTTTTAAGACGCGCAGGAAGGGCTTTTACATCATATCCAGACTCTGAGAGTTGCTTAACTGGTTTTTTGCTACCCATTTTTGACAAGACAAGTCACAAGAAGGCGCTGGAATGTACTGTACACCAAGCTCATTGCTTATTTACATCAGTGCATCACAATGCCGCAAAAAAGTCGGAAAGCTTCTTTCGTGTTTCAATTAATTTTGGATGAGACCCTTTCACTTGACATGAGAGAATGAAACATTAGGACTTTGCTGTCCTTAAGACTGTCGCAATTTGCAAATTAACATTTGAATGGGAGAAGTGACTTAAAATGAAATGGTACTATATGCTATTGTATCTCATTTTGTTATCAGTGCGATTTTATTTTTAGCAAATAATATATTAAAATAAATATTGGGCAATATTCAGCTATTTTCTCCCCATCTTCTTGTGAACTTACCTTGAATCTCCTGGCCCGTTTCTGGTTGGGCCCAGTCAAGTTCAGACCACACGAATTGCAGCGCAGGCACTCCTCATGATAGTGATTGTTGTCATAGAGCGGCGATGGTTCTGCAATGTGGAGCGGAAACGGGACACGGTTCAGTTGGGCAAATCAATTCATCGGAGGCCAGGAAAGCAGCAAGCCAGAAAATCAGAAAATCAGAAAACCAGAGCCAGCTGCCAAGCCCATTAATTTGCATAACCATCGGCATAATGTGGGGCGGGATTTCAGAATTCAGTTTTCAGATTTCAGATTTCAGGGGACAGGCAGCAGGATCTGATACAGAAACCAGAACCAGAACCAGAACCAGGACCAGAATCAGAACCACCTACCACATGCACCAGCTGCCAGCTGCCAGCAGCCAGCAGCGACTCAATTACAAACGGAAATGAGTTTCTAATACAGGCAAATTGCGAAAGGATAGATATCCTTGTGGAGCAGCAAAATTGTTGCTTGTCGGCTTGATGAATGGCTGTTGATGGGCTCGCCTCGCCCTCGACATACCCTCTAACCAAGCCCAAGCCCGAGCCCAAAGTTTCAGCCAACTTTGGAGGCCAATCCAAGGCAGCAATCATAATCCGCCTGGACCCAGCTGAAGTGGAGTTATCTTGAGGCGGCTCATTCGACGGCGAAGATGATGAGTAATGACTTGGGCTGTTCCTCTTTTCTTTAAAATGTTAAATTGCACTTAAAGTCAGCCTTGTTGCTGCTTAAAAAGGTTACTGCATGGCTGGTGATTTATGACTTGAAGAAATGCACAAAATATCTGAAATGAATGCTGACATAATTTTCCCGGAAATTCCTTAAACACCAGCGCTATTTGTTGGTCACCATTTGTTGGTGTTGCCAGTGTTTTTCCATCTCCTGGTAGTTTTCTATTTTTTGCTTGTGCTCGTGAAGAGCAATCAAGGCTCACCCAATCCTGTTCGCAGGACTCGGCGCTCGGTGCTCGGTGCTCGGCACTCAGTTGCTCGCCTCGACACCGGAAATCATAATTAAATGAATCAGGCAAGCGGAAACACATTATGAGCCGGCAACGAGGGGAAACAACCTGATCATGGCCATCAACCTCATTGTCGTCGTCGTCGTCGTTGTCGTTGTCATCAACTCATATTCGATGTGGCCCAAATCAGTAACAGTGGGCCACATTTCATTAGCTTGCCTTTTTGTGTCTGGCTGTTGGCCACGTTTCACTGAATTTGAGTTTGAGTGCATTTGGCATTCAAATGAAGCATTCAAATGTTGCACTGGACGAAACTGGCTATTATTCAACTGCTTCTGATGGCCAAGGAAATACGTGTATGTGTGACTGCCATTGTTATAATTGAAGTGGCTCATGAATACGCTTAAAAACCAATGAAGTGCGAGCTTTGAAACTCAAGTATGGATTGCAAATAGTAGTTTGCCTTAACAAATAGTATTCAAGCGAAGCAATTTGAGTTGAAATATGAAATTAAGTGAATGTTTAATGTGAATAATTGTGCTGCAAAGTGGCGTTTTATAGCCAGTTAACCAGAAGGTCCAGTGAATTCATGGGAACTTTAAGTCCTTGGATCCTCGGCAGAATCAGAATCAGAAGTTCATCGCGATTGTTTTTCCGAACTTGAATTACTTTTCGCTCTGCTCCCTGATTTTTCAGCGACTGGAAAAAGGCCCATTCGCAGTTTAGTTTGCGAATTCGCATCCGCATCCGCATCCAGAGAGTTGGCAGCCAGGAATTTCTGGCCACTACAAGTGCGGTCCGAAAGTTTGCGCATATTTTTGCATTAATGAAGCGAGTCCCTCAGCAGCATTTGCATTTGAATTTGCATCCGATGGTGTGGCGCACTGGACTGGAATGGGACCTAATTGGTCTGCTGGCCCAAGACCAAGCGCCCAAACTAATGCAATGAATGTCGAGATATGTCCAAAGGGCCGAGAACCTCTGGCCAAGAGCTGGCTATTCATTGCAGCAATCTGCAGACGGCCATCTGCCGCAAATTGCATTGTCAAGTGCACGACAAGCGGCCGAAATGAGCAACACAAGTGATCAGGATGGTCGAGATGGCTGAGATGGCTGAGATGGCTGAGATGGCTGAGATGGCTGAGATGGCTGAGATGGCTGAGATGGCTGAAATGGCCAGGATAGCCTGGTTGGCCAAGACACTCGAAAGGACTGCCATTCGGCTGGTTTGTCGAGTCACCTGGGTTACACTAAGCGAAAATAGGAGCAAATGTTGCTCTGTTTGAGCATAAATCACGTTTCACTGCCTTCTTTCTCTCGGTGTATGGCTAAGCACTTCACTCCACTTCACCACTTGAGATAAATGAAGCATTGAAATGGGAAAAACTATGTACGCTGCTGGCGAATTTTAATCCGAATCGCGCTTCAAATTTGACTAATTGAAGGACGACAAAATGGATCACCATTACTCGGGCTCCAGCTATGGGATTCCGATTCCAGCGGGCGGAAGGGGAGCACTCTTCATATTTTATTGCTGCGCCGTAAGTTCACTTGACTCGACTTTACTTGACTTGCCATGCTCCCAATTTCCACCATTTCCCCCATTTTCACCATTTCCCCATTTGCTTTTATGACAGCTGCCGCATTGAAAACTTTGCATCTGCACTCTGCAGCTGCCCGGGGGCGGTGGTGCGGCTGGGGGGCGTGGCAGGAAGCGGGTTTATAATATAAATTCATGACTTTGATAAATTACCAACTAATGACCCAAAAGAATGGCAAACTTCTGGTTTTTAGTGCAGAAATCAAGCGTTAACTTTCCCGAAGGGTGGCCAAATACAAGTATACATATGTATATGTATATGTATATGTATGTATGTATGTATGTATATGTAGTTCTGAGGAGGGGCTGGAATTTGGATTTTATTGTATGCCCAGCCTTTCGGAGAAAGTCCAAAACAATAGCTGCCTAATGGCTCGTGACCGAAGCTCCTACCAAATCTTACAGTTCGGTACAAAATAATAGGTACAACATAATATCTATATCATATCTATATCTATGTCTATCCATATCAACTATATATCTTTGTTTACTTGAAAAGTACTATATTTTTCAAAGTTTTTTAAAATGTTGAATCTTTAAACGACCTCTGTGCTCTAATCATCTCCTTGAGAAAGGCAAATCCAACAGACTGAGGAGCAGAAATTGAGTGCAAATGCAATTTGTTTCGAGCCATACTTGCATACAAGTAGTTGTCGCAGAGGAAGAGGACGGAAAAGCGGGGCCAGCGGGGGAAAATGCAGATGAAAAGCGGCTGTGGGGGATGAGCAGCAGCTTAATTGAGCGTGAGTAATATTGGACTAGGGACAGTGGCACATGAGCAGTCACGGATGCAGCACAGAAGCCAGTCAACTTCAGTGCACTTTCATTAAAATTACGCAGACTGCAGGGAAAGTAGCAGGAAAATGGCAGGGAACGCTGAGTGGAAATTTGCCAATTGCAGTGCAATGCCCCAAGCAAGGGAAAACCCTCCGATGCAAATGTACAAATCAATTTTCCAACTTAACGCAAGTGTTTGAAGAGAAGTTGCAACTGAAGGAATAGTTTCCTTTTCAGCTCTTGAAGAATACGAATAAATTTGGCTGAATTGTGGAGACTTTGGTTAACATTCCACTCATTTTTCAATACACACAGCCATTAATCGGGTCAATCGGCCTTTCAAGGCAACGACTACTCCCTCGAACAAGACAGCAATTTGGCCAAGGGGGTTGGCCAACTGTGGCCACCGTTTTGGCCAATTATCGGTTTGCATGTCAGCCGGCTGTTTGTCGCATTCTGCTGATTAGTGCAGTGCAATTAAGTTGAAGCATATCATTTGCGACCATACCAATTTCCCCGCATGTGCAGCCGCATTGTCACACGCTCGTTCGAGGGGTTGCGAGGGGGGGTCATCATTTCGGGGTCACGCTGGGTCAGCGCTGGGTCAACGCGGGGTCACGACGGTCGTACGTGCGTATTTATGGGTCAACTGGGATCAAAGGGACCTGGACGCACACGCGATGTGCAAGGACCTCTCCCCTCGAAGGAACAAAGGGAGGGCAGTGACATAAAAAGTGTATACAAAGTGCAGCATTAGCGTGACTTTTTTATGACGCACGCTGTGGCAAAATGGCAAAATGGCAAAATGGCAAAATCTGTCAAACACATCCACACAATAAATCGTCCGCGAATGTCGCAACCGCTTATGAAATCAATAATATTAAATATGCATATGCATATTCATTGAATCGTGGGCATGCATTTATCTGCGAGCTTCCAGTTGCAAGGCGGGAAAACATGCACTTTTCCTCGGGCTGCATACATATTTATGCACTGAAAGCATGGCCAACAAATATATATTTAAAAATACATATTATGGTAAATGGAATGCTATCATCACGTGTGTTCTTCTCATTTTCCTTGATTTTTAACACATTTTGGAGGATTCAGTGCTTTATTTAGGCTTTACTAAGCGTGCTATTTAAAATCCCCCCGCAGCCAGAAAGCCACAAAAATAGGAATGAAAATGGGAGACGAAGTATGCAACATAAATTCCAAAGTCGGCACGTAAAATGCTTTTTTGCGGCATCGCCAGGCGCGCATAATGCGGCTTTTAATGGAATTAACGTGCGCAAAAATGTTTCGCTGCCGCCGACTAAATGCTCGCCCACCAATGCTCCGCCCACTTTTCAGCCATTTGCCCCGCCCACTTGCCCCGCCCACTTGCCCCGCCCACTTGCCACCCACTTCTTGCCGCCCGGCGGCACATGTGCCATGGGGCGAAAAGAAAGTAGACGACACCAAATGGATTTGGGGCTCAGTGCGCGCCATGTACGAATGAGTTGTGATTAATTCTTGTGCCCGACAGGATTTGGGATTCAGATTGGAACTGGGATTGGGATTGGGATCGGGATCGGGATTGGGATCGGGATTGGGGGCGCCTGGCTTCGAGCACCGCAGATTTGATTTATAAACATGAGCCGCACTTTTCGCACTTGTTGCATGGCTTTCCGTCGGCGGCGGCACAAAGGAAAGGAAGAAAAAAAAAATACTACAAAAAGTGCCAAGAAAATGTGGGAAAAGTCGAGGAAAACTGGCAAGTTGCGTGCCTGGCGATGATAATCGTTAATGGAACGAGTCACATGACACATGTCAACTGGCTCGAAAGTGGCATTGGTTGATCGAACTTTTCGATGGATTTACGTGTATGGTTAACAACGCCAGTTAACAACTGCGTTCAAAGCTCACAAGCTGGCTATTATTTTATTGAAAAGTGCACAAAAAAATAAAAGTGAGGCTAAACTAATAAAACGCGAACTAATTTGCACTAGAATGCAGTTTGCTGGAAAACTAAGCGTTACATTTTTGCAGCTGCAACAACGTGGCTTTGCATTGAGCCAAGCTATAAACTATGATTATGGGGAAAAACAGTTGAAACTTTTTGCCGCTGACATCATAAAAATGTGTGTAAAACTACACAGAATTTAAATGGAAACCTCTAGTGCTGGTCATGCGAACTTTCCTTTTGGCCAGGATAATTCAAATCCGTCGATTGAATACCAAGAATAAGCCAAGAATATCAAAGTTATATACGAAATATACATGGAATGTACTTTTATTAATAAAAGAGATTAGGCGAAATGGCACATTTCATGGGATTTGCCTTTTTTTTCTTCAAAAATTTCCATATCCTTGTGGCACTTTTGGCTGAAAGAAAGCTAGCCTGCAAGTTCCATTTAACTTCGATTCCCGGTCACGAATTTTCGGTGGGGGGCTTAAGTAACCCGAAGTGCAGCAAAAGTTAATTCAGTTTTGAAATGGTTGTGAGCGTGCTAGTTTCGCCCACAAAAAAAAAAATGAAAAAAAAGAAAAGAAAACGGATGTGGGATGGAAGTGTGTGTGTGTGTGTGAGTGAAAATCTTCTACTTTATTTTTTGCGTGGCAGCCAGGGAAAACTTTATCGAAAGTTATTCCTTCCAAGGAATTTGTCTGCTCCTTGGCTCCGCTTTGTATCATCTTTTCGGAATTCTGCGCTTCATTCTTCTGCAAGTAATATTCATGAGACCCGCGTGCGGCTGTCAGCAGCAGGACTCACCTCGTCCTGAGGTCCTGGCCATTAGCTGCCCGGCAATCCCTGCCAGTCCTGCCAGTCCTGCCAGTCCGCCAACCTGAATCCTCCTCGCTCAATCAATGTCAGCCCGAAAGATCCGGATCCGACATCCTGGCTCTGGTTAAATCACTTGGAATCTTATTGAGTAAACTGCTTTGCAATTATTTTCATCCGATGCCAACTCATCCCCCGTCCCAATTAGCAAAAAGCGACAACAAGCTGCGCCAGATACATACATACATATGTATCCAGACCAGATTTGCTGACAGTCTGCAGGACAAAGGACCTCATCGATTTGACTTTGTGTGGTTGGCTTGATTCGGTGTTTTGGTTTCGGTGTTTTTTTTTTCGCTTGGGAAATTGGACTGGGCCGAATGGCAATAAAAGTGACTAAGAAAAGTTGTTCATTTCGTTGGAGTGGAGGGCCAATCACTGGGATTCCTTCAGTCAAAACAAACTGAAAAGTTTTTTAGCATTGCAGCTAGTTGGATCTCTGTTTATATTTGTTCTTTTTAAATTAAGGCTTTTTAATCTACCAAAAACAACCTAAAAAAGTACCCAGAAAGCACTTAAATACCTTGAGATCGTTTTGCAATGCCCAAAGTAATGGGATACTTCTGAAAATGGCTGATCGCATCGAATCGGGGATGGGAAGTTAGTTTAATCAAATGGAATTAGTAATCGACCTTAAATGGCCGTCGTATTTAAACCATGTGAACTGGCTGGCTGGCTGGCTTATCGTGCCAGGCCGGGAATTAATTAAATTCTTAGCGTCTGGGAGCGACTACAGGGAAATGAAAGCAATAACTTCAAACTTTGGCTCTGGCCAGCGGGAGCGAGAGAGACGGGGCTGTTTTGGTCTGAAAGAGAGGGCGCTACAGCGTGCGACAGAGATGGCGGGACATTGTAAGCATTGCTGGTTAATGGGTCAGGTGATTTTCTATTGTCCTCGCCGTTGTCCTCTTTCCCGCCGGACTGCATGTTTAATCCAAATTACTGAAATACACACACAGACACGGGACACATCGTCCTTTGTGCTCTCTCCCTATCATCCATGTGTGTGGGTGTATGTGCGTGCGTGTGTGTGTGTGTGCGTGTGCGTGCGTGTGTGTGGGTGTGGCTTTCGTTGTGATGGTGGCGGAGCAACACCACCATCTTGTCCAGCCTTGTTTGCTGTATTTTAATGAATCTATGAGTCGACCATTCTGTGTGCGGTGTTAATTGAGCCAAAGTCAAACATTCTGTCTGGCCAACAGCTAAGCCATCGCCACCCACCCAACTTTCACCCACCTTTCACCCACCTTTCACCCAACTTACACCCAACTTTCAGCCACCTTTCACCTCAGTTCAATTAGTGCGACGCAGCATTGAGGCTTTCTCCGCACTTTTTTCCCCTATGCGTGCTGCGGGTTTTGTGTGTTAATTTGATTTTATGAAAATAGCCGCAAGAAAATGACAAGGAAATGGCCGATTTCGTGGGTGCAAGGGTTAGCAGTAGGTGTGTTTTAATTATCCGCAGGATCCATTAATAGTAATGGTTGCTTCATTTTCGAATATATTAACTCAAGGTGGTCGAATTTGAATTACACGTTGAAAGGCTTGAAAAGCTTCAACTTGAGTTTAAATGATTGAAATGAAAGTGATGCTTATGCATATGCAATTGAGTTCGTACTTAAGTTTTTATGTTTTAATGTAATGTTCAACGGATTTATTTTCGTTACAAACAAATGACAGTGAATGCATAATTTATTAAGGCCCGTTGCCCAAGTGCACAATAAATTGTCTTCATTATATCAACAACAGGGCAGTAATTGTAGGTATTTGTCAGTCCAGCTGGGGGAAATATGAAAATATAGTATTTATTGCCAGTTTTGTGACCCACTTCGATGGATTAATAACTCATCCTGGCAGCCGGCTGCTGATTGAGCGAGTTCGTGGACAGTTCCCGACAGTTTTCCTCCACCAAACCGTAACCCTAGCCCTCCAAATAGCTGCCAGAGCTTTCCCTCAGTTTTTCCACAGCTAAGTGCGGACCATGAAGCTTTTATAAGGCGATGGCTATATTGATTTCCTGCGGCATTAGGCTGACTTATGGCTTGTGGTGTCCAGGGGGTTGTAATGCGTACAACGGTGCGTATGATTGACGAAAGGCTCCAGCTCCAGCTCCAGTCGGCTACGCAATTTGGATACTCCTCACAGACACACACACACACACAGCCACACACACAGACACAGACACACACACAGACATAGACACACACAGAGGCAAGTGTTGGAGAAAGTGACGAAGAAAGCGAGGAAGAAATAACAAGGAACAGACGGCGAAGGAACAACAATTGACAACCATCTTGTTTGGCAAATAAACGCGAGCCATTACCACGAAACTAAAATGCTGTCTCAATATTATTTTTATTATTATTATTATCATTATTATCATTATCATTTCAATGGCCTCCGCCCGCTGGCTTTGTCGGCTTGTTATTTTCCTTATTTTTGTCTTACTTCCGTTTTTTGTTTTGTTTTGTTTTGTTTTTGCCGCTTTTTATGAGGCACTCGTGTTTGGCTGTCAAATATTTCAACGGCCCGAAAGTGACAGCTGTTAATGGCATTATACATTTGTGGCACTGAAGTGGGTATTGGTGGCACGCCCACTTTTTTTGGGCACTACATTCAGGTGGCGAGTCCATCATCGACGGCAGGTCGCCAAGTATTCTACGTGTATATACTTTTATTGGGCCCTGTGTCCCCAATAACAATTTGCATTTTATGGCCTTGGGGACTTGAATGGGCTGATTTGAAAACTTTCGAGTTTTCAGTTTCGTAATCGATTTGGCCAGGAGGCGTCAGCTGCTAATTCCTTCGATTACGCACTGTTAGGTCAGCCCATCAATCAGCCACCCATCAATCAAAGGATCGAAAATAGCCGCCCCTTGTTTGTTTGCTCATTTTCCTGGGAAATCCCACCCCATTTCTTTGGGCAACAATTTTCGCGAACATCCCGTTATTTTTCGACCTTTTTTCGCGAAACTTGAATCAATCTTGTGCGGTCGGTCAATCAATTAGGTGCAAAACCATTTTCAATTCGTGACATTGCTGATGAGTTCATAAAAATATATATTATATCTCAACGAAATGGCAGCTGCTTGACCTTGACAGTGCGTTTCATTTCTATTAGAACTGATCGAAGCAGATGCGACTCAATAAAGCCAAGTGAAGTAATAAGTCTTTTCTGAACCATATTAACCAAGTAATATATAATTCTGGAAATATAATCAGGCGACACTGTGTCACAAACACAATTATTTCAATGAATAAATTCAAACGTAATTACTGGATCAGCGCTACAGTTGTGTAAGCGCCTGTTCATCGAGCCGAATTGGGTAATAAAATTGTAACAAAATTGTGCCCTTTTCAGCCCATAAATTTACATAAAAGTGTACGTAATCAATGGACAGTTGAGATACTAATTGGAGTACAGTTGTTGGCCATCGCTGGTAATCCTTTGAGCCGCATTTTGATGAGCTACTGCTTAATCGCCTGACTAGTTGCACATAAAGTTCAATGGCGCAGACAATGCAATATATGTAGGTTTGAATTTCAATAGCATTGCGATTATTACTGTCTAGGTATTTAAAGGGCAGACACAAATGAAATTACTGCCTGATTGCCTGATTGGCAATCGCAAGCCGAGCACTAATTGCTTGAATTAAATCAAGTGCTTGAGCATTTTTCTCCTGCAGTGCTCACACTCAGTATTAATTAGTGAGCCAACAAGGAGGGGCAGCATCCACTTGCCGTAAATCCTTGCCAGGACTCCAAGTGCGCCCAAATGACGAACATACGGTCTTTCGATCTTCCGGCTCATAATCGAGTTAAAAGCAAACTAATTGTGTTCTTATAAATATGGCAACCTTAATGGACATGCTCCTCCTGCTTTAGTGCCATGATATCTTGATCTACACTGCATATATTTCTAAGCATAGCTTCTTTTCAAAGCTCAACATATCTTGAAGATCTGCTTGCAAAAGGGAATGACTTTTTTGAACCCGTTTCTCCGCGTTGCACGAGTAAATCCAAATGCTATCTTGTACTTCGGCTACCATTCGGTGTGCTTTGAATGTCGCCTGTCTGCTGGCAACAAGTTAAATCAATAAATTTTGCATTTCAATGCGACCAAAGTTTGGCCCTGGTCGTCGTGAAGAAGAACTTGTTGCACTGCCAGCTGGAAAATGCGCCGAGGGGCGGGGTCGCGCAAGAGGGCGGAATGGAAAATGGTAAATGGGAAATGGGAAATGGGAAATGGCCAGTGCTGTTGCTGCATCAGTATCAAACTCGAATCGCATTTCATTCATAACAGTGCGAAGGAGAGAAGTCGGCGCTCATTCATTTCCTGACTGTCACACAGATACTCACTGATACCAACGAGCACTGCTATCAGCAAACACAAACACACACACACGCACGCAGACAGTGCACTTTCATTCATTAAAAGGCATTTAGGGGCGGCAAGGACGCGGGGAGGCGTGGCCGTGCTGCCAAAATGGCAAGCTTCCTGGCCATTCAATTGAATGGATGAGTCTCGGAAAATGCTTGCAACATCTATCCTTCATAAGCTTATGACAAAAACTACATTTTACATCTACTACTGAGCAACTATCAGAATATTATATTTGAATTTGTTATCTGGAAATTGTTATTCATAGCATCGATATATTAAGTATTTGGGGTAAAAAGTGAAGCATCCTTATTTGAGTGACACTAGGAGTCTGTTGACCCCATTCACGTGCAACAAGTAAGAGTTGGCCAGAATGGAGATGAATGATGAATGTACTCATGGATGTGCTTCTTAAGCTAGACATTATACAGACCGCTGCGGCTGCGATTGCTGCTGCTGCTGGCGCTGCTGCTCGACGGCTGCCGACGGCCACTGCGCAGCGGGGGTGCGGGTGTTGGTCCGGTGGCGGTGGCGGTAAGGCCGCTGCCGCTTCCGCTGCCGCTGCCGCCACCGACGACATCGACGTACTCGGCCACGTCGCTGCTGTGGTGTTGTTTACTCGGAGGATCCTGCGAAGTTGCAGCTGCACAATGAAAAGTGTTCACGCACCGCACACACACACGCACAGCAAAAAAATTTACAAGGCAGGCTATGAAAAATATACACAAAGCAGCACACGTACGCACGCACACACGCACACGCAGGCAGCCAAAACGCTCGCACACACTCAACCACTCACACACTTATGCGCAATGGTGAGCTGAACGATAGTTCGCTAAAAATCGTAGCATACTTTTTGCCGCGCTGCTCTGTTCGTCTTTCTGCACAACTCGTCTTTGCTCGCTACGTATGCTTGTTAGTTTATATTTATTGTTTTTTTTTTGTTGCTCTTGTATTTCGGACTCAATTCGCCGGCTGCGCTGCGATTTTCGTTCGACTGGCTGCTGCGGTGCTTGTGGCACGTCTGTTACTTCAACACCAACTGAGTGGCATGTGTCGAGTGAAACGGACGCGAGTCCTTTGCCGAGTGGACAGGTCCTTGCCAGCGAACAGCTGTCCTGGCGCCAAGCAGCTGACACCAGCTTTTCCCTCACTAAGCACGGCAAAATGCCCAAAGCTTTCCACTTTTCCAGCTTTCGAAGGATACGCCGGATAAGCTGGCCAAAAAGCTCTCAACGCAGTTGGCAGGACCAATTGGGTGGGAAAATTTTGAAAACACAAAGCGCTCACCTGTCTGGGTGCTGGAGTCGAAGAAGGTGCTGGTTGTCTCCACGGTCATGGTGCCGATGGTGCCGTCGATTATCTGCGCCGACGAGTCGCGTCTGCCACGATAACTGCGAATCGATATATACACGTATAATATTAATCATTTAATTAATAACTTTAATAATTTAATAATTTAATAATTTAATAATTTCCAGCACTTACCGACAGACGTCGTCGCTCTGGGAGCTCTGTCGCCGAAAGTTCCGGCAGCGGATCATCTCCTCGGTGGTCGACTGGCGCCGGAATCCCCTGGCGATGAGAATCTCCTCGGTGGTGGACTGCCTCCGGATGGCCGGCCGCTGGCTCTGCTCGACGGTGGTCTGTGTTTGTGGCCTAGAGCAGGGACTGGGATCCCGGGAGGAGCAGCAGCTGTTCGAGTCCGGCGATCGCGGCGATCTGGCCGCCGAGCTGCTCTGCCTGCGGAGTGTGTGGCGCCTTGGACTGCCATCCCGCTCGTGGGATCGGTCCGGCGATAGGTGCGTCCGTGAATCGCGGCGACCGCCACGCGAGGCGCTGTCCGGCGACAGGGAATCCCGGCGAGAGGTGCGCCTCTCGCAGTCGTCCGGCGGATCGGGACTGAGTGCGGGCTGGGAGCCACGCCTACTGCCGCCCGGCAGGCAGCCCTCGTCGAAGGCGGTCGCCTGGCGTTGCAGCCGCTGGAGGCGTGGCGCCCGCTCCGGACTGACGCCCGCCTTGGAATCCCGCCGATTGACCCGGCCGCACTGCGTCTGCGAGTCGCGGCGACCCTTCGGCGCCGTTGGACTGGTTGCCGGCGGCGTCACGGAGCTGGTGATGATCGTCGGCGGCGGCAGGGCCTGGCACGCGGAGTCCACCTGCTGGTGGGCCAGGTGGTGAGTGCTCGAGTGCGTCGAGATCAGGGGCATGGAGTGGTCCGAACAGGAGCCGGCGGAACTGGTGGACGGGCGCTGCTCCTGCCGGAAGTTTGGGAATTCCGGCGCGGCCAGTGAGTCGCGCTTCTTGGCCATCTGGTATTTGCCGGGTGGCGGGGGCGTGGTCACCCGACCGGCCACATTGCTATCGCGCCGACTGCTGGACAGGTAGCTCTCACCGGATCCGCGCCGGGATGCCTGGTGGTTTGGTGGTTTGGTTGTTCGGTGGTTGGTGGTTGCCAGGATGTGTGTTGGTGTTTGGTGTGGAGTGGTGGGAAAGAGAGAGAGAACAGCGCCACGGGTTAGGGGTCAAGGTTGTGGTCAAGGTGGAGCCAAAAGGTGCTGGTAATTCCCAAGAGCTCACCTGGCAACTGCACTCGCTTGCAAAATTGTCTCCACTATCTTAAAATCATTGAGTGCACTTGCCAGCAATTCTTAGTTGGCTGTAACTTACAGCTCAGCCCACATTGTATCTTTACAGAGTATCTGTATCTTCCCGATACTTACGCTTTTAGAGCACTCGACGACGACGGTGGGCTGCTCCTCAACTGCCCCGCTTTCGCGGCGATTCCAGTGCCTCACGAACTCGGCGGTATTCGAATCCCGTCGCGACCTCATGCTCCGGATGCCCGAGTCCGCGGATGACTCGCGCCGCTTGCGTGGCGCCATGTAGGTGGTGCAGGCACCACCACCCGAGCCACCGGCACCCGTGCTCGCATCGGTGGTGGTGGAGGTGCGCCACGGCAGGCTGCGGGCCAGGTCCGCCAGCGTTTCGCGGCGATTCAGCTGCGCCTTGGAGCGGGATGCTTGCTGCAGCTGTTGCTGCTGCTGCTGCTGCTGCTGCGAGTGGTGTTGCTGCTGCTGCTGCTTGGTGCCGCCGCTCCACTCCCGCAGGATGTCCGTCAGCTGGGCCAGCGAGCTGCGCCGCCGGCGCTGCAGTCCCGGCGGCGGTGAGGTGCTCGGCGGGGTGGTGATCTGGGCCGCCGAGTCCCGCCGGCCGCCCAGCCGCTGCCGGATGGTGGACTCCTCCAGCTGAAAGCGGAACATCCGTATTATTTTAATGACTTTTTGCAAATACATATTCGGTTACACTTGGGGGGGTAATTGGAAAGTTGCAGCTTTCAATTTAAAAATGTTTATTCTACATTTTTAGAGGTATTTTCTTAAGTTCCAGTGCAGGAGTGAAATATTTAATGAAATTTATCGAATTTAATGCTGCAGTGAATTTATTTCGTATTCAAAACTGTAAAAGCTTTTAAATTAAAAGGAAATGCTAGAATACATTTACATTTTAGGTTACAATTAATTTGCCCATTGAAAATGACATTTAATAAGCGAATAGTTGCATAATGTAAAAATCTGAGAAAATCTTAGTTCTCAGATTTTTACATATTTTGTATTATTTTTTTGAAATAAACTAAAATATATAACAACTGAAAGCAGTTCTATGATTCCTTGTACGAATTTGGCTTGGACATTTTTTTTTTTTTAATTTTTATATATATTTATTAAGTGAAGAATCTGTACATCATATCTGAACATGTATCTGAACATCACAGGGTGGGGAAATATTCTTAAGAATTACCAAACACTATATCAAAATAAGTGAAGCAGAAGTTTGGACTAAGTAAGCTCAAGTTCAGAACTGCCGCAGAACTATTCAAAATTGTTCGCTCACATGAATTGTTTGGAAATTCTCTAAAATATTTATTGCTACAAAATGAGTTTTTATTGCGAATTAGGGAATTAGCGGATTAGTGGATTAGCGAATTAGTGGACCCCACCTGTTCCCGCACAAGATCGTCCCAGCCGTTGCCGCCCTGCCACACCAAACCCACTTGGTGCGACATGATGGGCAGGTTGCACACGAAGCAAATGGCTGTCATAGTCCTGAAAGTACACAAAGCGACGATTAGTGAATGCTGGTAGAATGCAAACTATCAATTACTTAATGCTAGGCAAAATGCATGCGTGGAAAAGAGGGAAATTTGAAGATGGGACAGTGGCATGCGGTGAAGAATGGAGGAATGGCTGGTGTTATTTTTGGATCGGCTGCTTGGCTTTTCTCGATTAGGAAAGCTTCGTCCTTAGGGCATGCGAAAGCCAAAGGCTCAAAGTTAGCTTGAAAAGTTGGAGAAGTTAAAAAAGTTGGAAAAGCTTGAAAAGCTGTTGGTGTTAGTGAGTGTGGGTGGCATGCGGTGAGAGTGCTTTAGGATGTGAAAGCTCCAAGGTGAGAGTCCTGGCTTTGGTTTCCGTTAGTTTGGCGTGCATAGAGAAAAGCGTAGAGAAGAGGAAAGCTTTTTCGTGGGCTTTCCGTTATTTAGCTGGTGGGAAAGTTAAAGCGCTTCCGCTGATTTTTGAGGTTAGGTGGTGTTGCGGGTGTTTTAGAGCTTAAGAGTTTAAGAGTTTTCCCTGGAGTGCTAACTTTTTGCGTATGACCACGCAGGTGCTGCTGCAAGGCTGATCCATGGACCGGTAATGCCGCAGTTTTGACATGGCGCATGTTCTGGTTTCTGTGGCAGCGCCCGCCGATCCTCGAAAGTGAGCGGTATCCTTCGGCTCCTGCCGCTCCTGCGGCTATCTCCGGCCTTATCCTCCTCCTTGCGGTCTATTTAATGTTCGAGTTTTTACGGGTGATTGCGACTTTCGGGCTTTCGGCTAGCCGAAAGTGCGGTGATTTTTGGGTCTGTATTTTTGTATTCGTGAGTTTCTTTTCAGTGGGGCTTTGGGGTTTTTTTTTGAATTTTTCTATTTTTGGAGGGGGATGGTACTGATGGGTTTGCTACACACAGAGACACAGAGATACACTGGAAAAAATCGAAGAAAATAGTATTTGGTGGTTTAAAACGCATTGGATGGGGCTCAATTGTCGAATGGTTGGCAAATCTCAATTTACAAAAGGGCTTGGGATTTACTAAGTGGGTCAAGCTACAGGTAACAGTAAGTTGTCATTTGCTAAAGTAACGGCTTGTTAAATATATATTGATATTTATTGTTGATACTTATGTGAAAAAATATGATATAATTCTTAAAATTTATCGAAATAATTACAAAATAAGTCGTTAATCTAAAAACATAGTGAAAATAAATATAATGTGAGGCCATTAATTTTTGTTTATTATCAGCAGATAATTTAAGAATTTTCAT
The DNA here is from genome assembly GCA_005876975.1 of Drosophila orena. Classification (NCBI taxonomy): domain Eukaryota; kingdom Metazoa; phylum Arthropoda; class Insecta; order Diptera; family Drosophilidae; genus Drosophila; species Drosophila orena. Next base: position 664,871 of record VCKV01000299.1, read on the forward strand.
CTCCCTTTTTCTTGATTCGTACATGTTGTACGATTTGTTGTAAAATTTGCGTGGCAGTATTGCGTATAATTGGTTAAATCCCTCATACGCACCGTTGGCCAAAGAAACCGAGAGGCAATGAACCAAATACTGTGTATTTGTATTTATTTCCGCAGAAATGTAAGTAAGCTCAAGTCACGATGTTCGATTTCCCAGAAGGTTGCCACAATTCAATTTGGTTCTTATTACTTAGAATATTGATGGAAAGTCCTATTTGTGTTGGTGATTAAATTTAATTTTACCACGGCTTGAGAAGTTTTGCGTTGGGCCACGAAATAAATACACTGAACACGAAATATGTGCAGTTCCGAAATAAAGAACAGAACAGAATGTAAGAACAGGCTTTAAATGGCAGTTTGCTTTGGCCATCAAAAATGCAGGAGTTTCGCCATTTATTGTGTTCACTGTACTTGACTTTCGTGTGTGTTTGCTCACGAAATGATGTGGTTTCTGGCCAGCAGATTGCTGCACTTCAGCCAGATGCCAAATGGAAACGGTCCGCCCAGAATTCCAGATGAACTAATGCTCGAAGGTGGTTTCGCAGAGGCAATCAAAATGGAGTATCAACTTATTTGGCCGCAAGTTTATGGCCATAAGCTTAATAACTGCCAGCTGGCAGGACCTCCTATCCTTTTTGCTCTTTCCATACTCGTACGTGTGCAAGGACATGGAGAACGCACCGGAAGTTGTCCAATAAGTGGCGGGTTCATAAAAGTCCGAGCTCGAGCCGGAGCTCAAGTTTCCCCGCCGGTCATTGATACACTTTTCCAAAGTAGTTCGAAGTACCTAAGTTTCCCACATTTTCCCCCACAAAGAGAGACTGTGTGGGAATAGAAATTGTGAAATGCTGAGGGGGAAAGCTATTTCGAGGCCAATGAGGACACACATTTCGATTGAAGCTCTGCAATTTGAGTGACACGTTGATGTTTCCTTTTCCCGGCATTTTCCAGCACCGACTATTTGTAATTAAGCGCTTTATTTGAGCGGCCCTAAATTTAATTTTTGTTGTCCTACCTAAGTTGGAGTTTTGTTTGCATCGCAGGTTCTTTCAATAAATTTAAAAATCAAATTAGGTGTTCAGGTTGCAGGCTTTTTTAAATTAAATTTAATTCTGGTTATGTTGAATTTTTATCAATCATCAATTTTATGCTTGATAAGTGCAAAGTATAGTACTTTTCACTGCTGCCTCGCAGTCTGAGTTTTTGGCCTTTGCATTTTTGGAACTCGAGAAAAGTTTGCTTCGGGGGGGCGTAATCAATTTCAAGTGCACAACAGCAGCTGGCAATCGCTGTCCTCCGGGAGTCCAATGGATGTAGTCTCATCATCCAATGGATCTGCAGGCGGTTGGAGGACGCAGGATGGCAGGATGGCAGGACGAAGGAGTGAGGCTCAAGTGGGCGACCGGTTGATTGACAGCTGTCAATTTGCGTTGCCTGTGAAGAGGTGCCACTAACAATTTTCAACTCAATTTTCCCACTTTTCCCTGTGTGTGTCCTTCGGTCCGGCTTGCGGCTAAGCCGCCGCAGTTGTACCTGGACACGGACACGGACACGGACACGGACACGGACGCAGATGCAGCTGGAGCTGGAGCTGGGAATGCGGATTCCGGCGTGCGGATTGCGGAACTCGCGGGGGTGAAGCGGAAAAGTGGGAAATTGGGTGGCTGCATTTGTTTCACCTCCGTTACGTTTCCAATCAGCCCAGTTGCTCAGCACTGGGGCGAAAAAGAAAAAAAAAACACCTAACACGTCTCAACAACTCAACTGCCAGCCACTTTTGTACTTTTGCTGCAGACACACACAGATAGACACAGACATACACACACACACACACACACACACACAGTGCTCTAAGCCGAATGCAATTTTCTGCAAACTTAATAAACTTTTGCAGGTGAAAAACTCTTTAAAAAGTTACTCAACACTGCGGGCTAATTAAAAGTTATGCCAAGGACCCATATTTAATCCACAAAGAAAAATGTTGAGCGTAAACTCGCTCATCTTTTTGTTAGTAAGAAATGTATTTGTAAACACATTTTAGAAATTGTTGGAGTTTCCTTGAATATAAAGGAGATTTTAAGATATATGCTAATGTATGCGGGAGATTTCGTTTAATTTAATGTCAATAGTTATTAATGCAAATAAAATTTCCACAATTTAGGTGGCCTTAGTTTTCCGCCAGCTGAGTTTTCTTCCTCCAGAAAAACAAAAGAAAACTGTCGGATTTGATGAGCCAAATCCCCTGACTCCATTAATCTGTATTATATTTGGTAACTCATTTATCTCCCCACCGGCCAGAAGAATTTTCCGGCCACTTTCTTGCCCCATTTCCACTTTGTTCCAACGTTAAATGAAATAATTTAGTTAAATGGTGAGCATTTTGCGTTTGCCATGCTCTGTGGTTCTATTCAATTTTCCTTCACTTTCTATGTTTTTTTGGCGAACTGTTGTCGTGGCAATAAAATGCAGTTCGTACGAATGAAAATAGAAATATAAAAATGGCGAGTACTTTGGACACCTGGCGGACATGGACCGTTTTTCTTTTCTTTTGACTCTCGGTGAGTCTTCTAAGTGACTTTTCGTGTCCTGGAATGGGATAGGATGGGATGGGATGGATTTTCGGGTGGCTCCTTGGACTGCTGGCGTCTGCTATTTAGTTAATTTTAGAGCGTCTGTCGGCCAGCCCCCTTGAAATATTGCTTGGGCTCCTTGCCAGCAGTTTTCCTTTTGATGTAATTGCAAGGGATTCCTGGTGGTCGCGTCCGGCATCCCAAAACTCAGGGAGGGGGAGAGAAGATGGTGGGTTGCTCCGAGGATGAGGACAGTAGGGTGCGGCTATTCATTGATTAACTGCCAGGACTCACTGCAGACACGTGAAAAGTGAAAAGTGAAAAGTGGGGATGCTCTAGCTTGACGGCTCTTGGGGGCATTTTCATTTTAATTTTCATTTTCATTTAACATTTTCATTTTCGTTTGCGACTTCGTTTAAGATTTCGCTTTTTATACTTGGCATTTTATTTTTTCGACCGTTGTTGTTGTCACTTGGGTTTCGTTTTTGGCATTCAAAGCTGGAATACCTGAAAATGCTTGGTAAATTAGATCAAAGGACCTGAAAGTACGTGTAGGCATTTACCGCCCCAGCCTGTGTACAAAAGTTTGTGTGCAGTGAACACTCAACACACTGAAAAGGTAACAATTTGTTTGTTCTATTACATACGAAATTTTGATATTAAAAACATTTTAAATTCATCACGGGAATCTCTCGATTTTGCACTTAAAGCTTAGGAAAATGTGGTCCTCCGTCATAACTGCCATAATCAAGTGAATTTTCGAATTATTTTAGATGAATGATTTTTAAAAATTAAATTGGTACAGCATGGCTTTAATTGTGTCGCACTATCAAAGAGTTCACTGTGCTAGTACATACACGTATATATGTATATGTGTGCAGTAAGTACTTGAAAAGTAGGATTAAGTAATTTGCGCGTGCCACTTTCAATTTCTTGCAGGAAGCGCTGCGAGAAAGTTGGAAAAATTCTTTTCCACCGCCTTTGCCATTGCCTTTTTCCGCTTTCACCCCCCCCGCCCCTCGCTTTACCCCCTTTCTGTATTTTCCGCCGGGTTTTCCGTCACTCTAACTGCCTTTGTAAAGGGCTTTTCGGCTTAGAAGCCAGGCCAGCCATTTGAATAAATAAATAATTAAAGTAAGTTTTATAGGGGCCACTCGCACATACATACAAATATCATTTGCGATATTTAGCCGTAACTGACCTGTGCACGGATGTGTGTGTGTGGAGTGTGTGTGGTGTGTGTGTGTGGGTGTCGCACACACGCCGTGACTCGTGCTGAGCATAATTTCCGCTGACAAAGTTGATAAAAAGTTGTAGCATACTTTTCAGGCGGCCGCGACCATTATGTAAATCGGGTGAAAAGGCGCTGGCAAAAACACTTAAGCCGTTTTGTCCAACTGGCTAACACAGATACTGGCGCACACACAGACACACACAACAGAAGGGGGCATTGCTGGTGGGAAATCTAATTTCCTTGGCAGGCGTCATGCTGCGCTTTCCCGGCTTTCCCGGCTCTCCCGGCTTTCCCGGCTTTCCCGGCCTTCCTGGCGCTGACAAACCCTTCCCACGGCCACTGCTGTCTATGCATGCATAATTCAAATGGACAGCTCGGCCCTGCCTGGGATCCAATGATGATGACGATGATGGGCCATGCATATTTGATGGAATCATCTCGGGATGACTTACGGGCCAACCAACTGTGGCGTTGGCATTTTTATTTATTCAAGCCAGGTCTGCCTGGCTGCCAGCTCTTTTTCTCTCAATATTTTAAACAACAATTTGTCGATCTATTAGAACTATAGTTTTCGATCAAATTGTTTGTGTTGGCCGCCGCAAGTCATCAATCATGTTTAACCATGAAGGTTGGTAGGTATTAGAAACCTTCAATGTGTATTCCATTTATTTTTTCGGTTCAATACATTTTTGTTCACAAGTCATGGCTAATTTAATATTTTTCCAGATTTTCTGTTGAAGCAAATCTACTCAGTTTAAGTGGGCATCTTTTTGGCTGTGAATAAACACTGGCAAGGCCTCCTAATTATGCAGGAAGGAAAATCATTTGTAAACACTGACTAGCGAAATTAAACAAAATATTTGCAGCGAGGGTAAGTTAATGAGTTCCAGGCGATTAGGCCGTGGGATAAACATTTTTTGTTTCGTGCTGCCAACGAAAAAGGGGGCATTCAAGATGAATCAATAATTTCGGGGATATAAAATCATGCTGTTGAATTTTTGATAAGGGTTGAGCTTTTCAGGTCCTTCAAAGGACTTCAGCGCTCAACAGCCGTCTCGAAATGAAATCCTGCAGCATAAGCAACAGTTATACTACAAGTGGGTGGCTCTTTTGGGTGGCCTGGTCGATTTCTCTCTTTTTTTTTTCATTCCGTTTTGTTTTTGACGGCATTTGGGCTTTTTGGCTTTCTGGGTGGCTTTCCAGGTGGTCCGGTCCACGAATGAAAAGTTGGACAGTCAAGTGCTGGCAAAGTGCAAAGCCAACAACATGGCAACAAGGACGTTGCCAGAAATAGTGTCCCAACCGGCCAAAATCGAGCCGATGGCTGGCTGTGGTGGTGGAGGTGAGTTTTTTGGGTGGATGGGTCGATGGTGCTACATTCTATCGAGATGAAAAGAAGCTGCTGGGAAGGAGGAGCTCAACAAGCAGCCAACGAACGAACCGCATCGTTTGCTCGTTTATTTGCTAACCAGTCTAAAATGAAATTAATTATAGTTACGCACAGTTTCCGTGACCCACAAGGACCTCCCCCCTCCCCCCCATACTCCACCACTACCCTATTGCCAACAGCGTTCCCCTCGAGTGTGTGTGAGTGTGTGTGTGTGTGTGTGTGTGTGTGTGTCGCCAGCTTTTGTTTTCCAGTTTCGTTGCTTGTTTTCTACGTTTTCGGTGGCTGGGGGGAGGGGGGTGGGGGGGGGGGGTAGTCCTGCAGGGGCATGTTCCTGAAAAATGGCAAGTCAGTTAGTGTACTAGGCCATTTTGAAAGTTACTTGGCTGCTTCTGACTGTTAAGTTACCGTTAAAAGAGGTACCGTTACTACAAACAAACCTATGTCACAAACGAAAACTATTTATTGCGATATCTTAAGTAGTTTGAGGCAAAAGCTTAGAAAATAAAAGGCACTAAAGGAAGGCACTTTCATACCCTGCCAAATAGAGCAGCATGCGCAGCTCAGTGTGGCTGCAAATTACAGGGTATCAAAATGGGGGACCAAGCAACGAAACAGCGGAGTAAACAAATTATGCTAAGGCAACACAGAAATTTTCGACCAACATTGCCGGGACAGGGCAACCATTTTAACCCAATCCCTTCCGCACCCCCCTACCCCTCCCCCTCCCCCTCCCCCTCCCCGCCCCTTTTGACCACCGCTTGTTTTGGTTTTTTTCTCTCTTGCTGCTTTTTAGCCCTTGTTCGACCAGCTGATGTCTGTCTCTTGGCCTGACCCTGAACTTTTTAATTAATATGTGCAAGTGCGTGAGCATCGAGCATTGAAAGGGCTCGTTGCTCACACACACACACACACTCAGGTACCCGGCCACAATGGCCGAGCAAAATGGCGGCAAAGGGAAACGGAAGTGGGAGCGGCGGAAAAAGAAGCCGCAACAAAAACAAGCAGGCGAAAGACGAAACTCGTTTTGGCCTTTTGCTGGTTGCAAAACGCGCCTTAATTTTGAGTTGCCAACACTGAGCGAAAAACTACTTTGATTGAATAAAACCTTAATGCAATTATACGAATTTCACGTTTCTATTCATGCTGATATAGCTGCATAATTCTATTAATTTATTTGTCGCCCACAATACAAATAACTATCAGACTTGTATATTCGATTTTCGGCCCAGTGTTTGGAGGAGGCTGCGTGTTTTCCGTGTCCCATTTCGCCTTTGTTTACATTTTATATCAAAAACTTTTACGAGCTACAAAATATGCTCAGCCTGAGCCAAGAGCAAACAAATGCGGGGCAAAATGGGCGCTTTGGCGGGAGGTAAAATAAATAAAAATAAAATTGATAGCATGTTCTTTGGGGTCTTGTCGTCTTATGTGCAGGGTACACACACATTTGCATATGTATGTGTTGGTGTTCGAGTGTGTGTGTGTTTGTGTGTGTGTGCGTGGTAAGTGGATATATGGTCGGAATTATTGGCATCCTTCGGTGCCCCTTTTTTATACCCAGCCGAGCAACCGCAGATCCCGTCCAATTGCAATTATCGCTTACGAGGGATTGTTTAAGTGTTTCCATCTTATGACTTAACATTTTGAATTTGCTGGTATTCAGCAGCTTCTGGTTTTTGTTTTTTTTCTCTGGCAGCAGCGAAATGTGTGCCATTAATATTCTCGAATAATGCGGGCCATATTTATGTATTTCAATAATGCAGCGTGCTGTGGGTACGAGCTTTAGGATTATTTTTTCAGTCTGAGCTCAATAATGAGCTAAAGGCTCCAATTCGTTAAATCGACTGAGTGCTCAATACGATATTGGTACTAATTAAATAAAAATAGCGCAATAAAATGCTTCAAGTGAAGCAAACGTCACAGCCACTTTGATTGAAGAATGGAAAGTTTGCATTGCCCTGATTGCTAATTTCGTGTCAATAAACCTGATTTTGTATTTTCTGTATTTATTTGGCTGAGGAGCATTGCAAATGCCAGAAGTAGATTTCTAGACGAAATCACACTATAGAGAAATGACAGAAAACGATGAGCTTATTTTTTGTGTTGAAATACATTTGAGAAGCATTTAAATAATGAATTGCCAAAGCAACGAATGGCTAAGAAAACAATTTCTTCTCTTGATGAAGAACTAAAGTATGTTGTATATCATATAAAACATAAAGGGCTTGTGTAAGCTGGTGTATTATTAAATACATTTACTTAAAATTTATAAAGGTCCAAATGTAGTGTTTCAGCTTTTTACTGGTAATTTGCCACAAAGCGGCAGCAGATATGAAAATACTCAAAGTCCTTGCAGAATAGTGGTTCATCGCAAATAAGGGCTGTTCGCAGGATGGAAAATATTGCCCATCTCCGTGTCAAGGGATGGGATTTTATGATGGGATTGCAAAACGCTTGCAGAAATATCTAGGTGGCCAGGCAATTGATGGACTGGCGGGCTGCACGTCGGTAGTCGCTCTCCAGGAAGGGAATCGTGGCCACCAATTGACCCTGGCTACTGCAGATGTACAGTTCGTATAGTTGCTCATCCTCCGGAGCGGGATCTGTATCCGGCGGAACTACGGGGTTGGACAATGTGGCCGTGATCTCGAGCCTCTTCGTGAGCGAATCGCAGTGGGCTTGCAGTCGAAAGCTACCGATCACATGCTTGGATACCAGTTGCCTTTTAACAATGGGCTGAAAGTTCTGTGAGATGGCCAAAACAGAGGGCTCTCTTCGGTGCTGTCGCTTCTGCCTGAACTTCAACAAGTACCGCCTTCGCGCCACCTCCCTGCCACGCAATTCAGCGGATGGGAAGTATCTGGTGTGGAAAGATTTAAGTTTCAGAACTTTCATTTTTTTGTTTTTCATGTTTTGCTTGTATCGAAACACAATGTCTGATCTGAGTGTAGGAAATGAGAGTATCTATATCCGAGCTGGGCTGCCAGTCAAACGAAAACGGGCTGGGGAAAAGCTTGCTTTTCATCGTAGGAAATCCAAGCTGCGGACGAGTGGCGGGAGAAACTTGTTTGCATTGCCCATACGACCGGGTGGCGAATGGCGAATGGCGAATGGTGAAAAACAACCCACAGCAACATGGGGCTAAATCAAAATCAGAATCATCCATCGCCCGCAGCGGGCATCAAGGTTCCGAAAACTGGAAAAACCCAGGGAAAAACATGAAAACATGAGAAGTTTACTCAGCGTCAGTACCAAGTTTCCCCCCCCCCCCCATAGTAAAAACAACCCCATAATCTCTCCGTGTTTTTTTTTTGCTTTCTTTTTGGCTCCGTTTACCTTCTTCAAATGCAAAATCTAATAAAATTTTCACATTTTATTTTGCTTTTTTTTTGACGGCAAGTTTTTGGCGGATAATTGGTGCATGGAAAGAAATTGCTATACAATTCCCATCAATTGGGAATCAATTCAAATGCATGGAATGTGAAAAGAACAGTAAAGTGAAACGATAAATGCCAAAATTGGCCATCAATTTAATTAAACATTAGGCACAATAAACTCATTTTCGCGTGCTTCTGCTATCTTTTTTCTTCCAACCAATATTCTGACATATATTCGCAGGTAAAAAACGACTGCAATGACATATGAGGACTATAAAAGTGAAAGTTGTTGAGTATACACACACACACATAGAGAGCTGTAAGTACTGGGGAAATCTGAGCAAATTGTTGGTGTACATGTGTGCAGCGAGCCATTTTATGTTAACAACTTTGTTGGCCCAAAGCGCTCTGTGTCGTCATTATGTTCATCATTAACAACTCGTCAGCATGATGATGATGATGATGGCGATGGCGATGGCGATGGCGATGGCAATGGCAATGGTGATGGTGATGATGATGTTGATTATGCCGCAGTGAGTGCCATATGTTAGCCGGCGAGGAACAGAGCCACATTTTGGTGGCAACAAATGGCTGAAATCAGTCAAAACAGCCGGCAACATCAAACGTGGAAGTGGGGGCGGCAAAACAAATCAGTTTTTTATTCAGTGTGCCCCCATAAAAAAAGGGCAAAAAGCACTCACCGAGGAGCGAAAGTTTATGAACCATAAAACAGAATGGAACGATGCATAGGCATGCGAATTTTCCCCTCTGCTTCCTTTTTATTTTTTTTGCATTTTTTTCACCTGCTTGAGGTGCTCTTTCTGCACACACACACACACCCACACATACATACACACCCACAACGATTTGCATATTCTTTCGGGCTCTTTAAAATGCCGTTAGATGCCGAAATATTTCAAACATTTTTCAACTCAAGTTGAGTTGTTAACTGAACGGCGGGCGAAGGGCTTTCCAAATGGGAAATAAATTTAAGCGCTGGGCGCGGATTGTGCTCCTTATTTATGGGTCGTGGCTGTTTAAGGATGGACTAGCGAATGTCTGGCAAAATTAATGGCCTGTTATTGGATGCTTTAGTAGCACATTGATTAGGGTTATAGCCCGCTGAACTGATATATTAAACCTTTTAGAGGAAAACCCTTTAAACGAATATCTTATAGACTATCATGCCATAGCAATCATATCTTAAATCATGCATTCTTGCAAACCTGAATGTGTGTTACTTTCGTCACCATCTTTATTACCCACAACTTATGCAATCGAATCGCTACAAGTGCAGCCGCTTGGGGAAATCAGCGGCGGAAATTTCGATCAGAAAAATATTGACTACTGTCATTTATGAATTATCGAAGGGTTGGGCTAAGGGAAATCAAGGAAAAGTCATCGCTAAATGTAATGCAATTTGAGCAATGCGCTGCGAGCAAATGTCCTGGTAATCGGGGATAGCCGGATTCCCGGATTCCCGGAGGAAAGTCCCAGGACGACTGTGTCAACAGCTCCTGGAAAGGTCCTGACACCTGGCCCCACTCCCTGATCCACTCGAGTGCTCAGTGGCACAGAAGGCCCGAGTACTTAAAGCAATTGCTGAACTATTAGGCAAATTAAGGCTAACTCTTGGCCTCAATGTACAGAGAAAGAAATGAACTTACATTGGTGCCCATGCAAACGATTCCCATAATTATGTAATTTATACAATACAATTATTTGTATCGCAATCGAAGAAAACAGATTTTTTTGTATTATTTTCAAACGAGGTTTTCCCCATAGCTTGGCCAAAAAAGATGGCATGGCTAAAAGGAAGACCGAAGCTACAAGCAAGGAAACAACCTTGCCGAACTTGAAAAGAAGGTTAAACTTGTTGCAGCAAGTTTTCCACAGCTTCGCTTCCAAAGTCCTTGCACACAGCCAACGAAGAAGATATGTTTTATGGGAGGCGATAAATGTTATTAACTTGGCTGGCAAAACTTTCGTAATTGAACGACTCGGCGTCTCGAAATTAGCTGGCAACTAGTGATAGTCCGCCGAGAATCAACCTTCAAGATACATATATACTTCCTGGTGGGCTACAATTGTTTCTTTACAAATTTGGCGTAGCCCAAAAGAAAAGGGTTTTCAAATAAAATGAATACAAATTTATAAATACCTAATCATGTTACTCTTTATTCTAATTATTCATTTTTGATTGACTCTTTAGACAGCAGCAATAAGTCGAGAACTTCTTTGCCTTTTTTCTACCCATTTAAACACATTGCATGTCCTCAATCTCGAAGTTTTCAATACTTCAACTTTAAACAATGAAAAGTATAATCGTACACCTCAGAAATGAATAAGCCACATTCGGTACTGCCAAAAAATACAGGTAAGATAGTGTTTTCCTACAAAAGGCGTTTTTTTTTTCGGCTAACAAAGCGAGTTTCATTTCTATGAGAAGGAAGTCTCAACAGGCACTCAGATTATTGTGAGCGATATGCCTTTGTATTTATTATGAATTCGTCTTTAATATGCGAAAGGCAATCGTGTGTACAAATAATGTACAGGCAAATAAGCACGCACACAAACGGAAGGAAAATGGGGGGGAGAAGGCGGGGGAAAGCGAGGAAATCGGGGAAAGCAGAGCAGGGCGGCGAATGAAAAGCGGGAAAAGTGGCAGGTGGATAAACACCGGGCAGAATGCTTGCAAATGGTCACGGAAATGGAAACGAAACAAATCTTGATCTCGTTTTCGGGGCTGTCACTTTTGCCTCCACCCAACCCCATAACACCACTCCCCCCCCTACTAACCCTGGTGTATCTGTATCTGTATCTGTATCTGTAACTGTGGCCATGTATCTGTTGCCTTGCATCTCAATCTGCTCAATTTATATGCAGAACTGTTAGCAGTCAATTGCCAGTTACGGCGTGATGTTCAAGCTGTTTTCGCTGCTGCCCTTATTTATTTATTTTATTCTCCTCTCCTCTCCTCTTCGCTGTAGTTTTTGTTTTCTTATTTTCTTATTTTCTTCGTTTTATTTGCATTTTGTCTGAAACTCCACTTAGCATATTTTCGCCGGAGAGCCCTTGAATGCTGGGCATATGTACATATGTATGTATATTTAACCTAAGTGCATGGAAAACTATTATTTCAAGCATGAATTTTCCCATATTTATATTCATATTGAAATGTATGCTTTATTACGAATTGTTGTCCTTAACATACAACGTATATATAGTTATTTCTATTGCCAGTTAATTTTATAAATAGCATATTTTAACCCTACAGTTGTTCAAGTGCTTAACTGTTAAGACTTGATTTTCCACAAATCTTTTTTGCCCAACAAAATTGTGTGTAATACACGGTATAAAGAGCTCGACTTTCTCACTTTTGCGGCGCCTTTTTATCCACTTTAATTTACTTTGCATTTGCAATTTTATTTATTTATTTTTAGGCGCCAAGATTTATGCAAATTGACTGCGAGTCTATTAAATTTGCATATTTATCAATTTGTTCTGCGTGTTTCAGTTTCAATTTCTCAGCTTTTTGCCCATGTTGTTGTTGTTTGTTTGTTTGTTTTTGTGTGTTGGCCGCGTTTTTGTTCTGAGCCTTTTGTCTGTTGTTGTTTGTCTTTGGCAACATATTTTAATTACATCCCCGTCGCTGTGGCCCCAAGTTATTTCGTTATTTCGTTATTTTGTTATTTCGTTATTTTGTTATTTCGTTATTTCGTTATTTTGTTATTCCGACTCGATTTGCATAGAGAGCAAGAGAGCTCCAAGCTAAAGACTGTAAGGAAAAGCTGTCAGATCGTCATCCTGGCAGCCTGGCATCCTGGCATCCTGGCATCCTGGCATCCTGTTATCCAGCCATCCTGCTATCCCGACACCGCCTAATTAATAAGGATGCAATCCAATTAGCAGCGGGCAACATCAAAGCAAGGACTCGCACAGGACGATCAAATATTAAATAGGCGCAAAAACTAAACCAACTGCGACAACAGTCGCCATAAGGCAATTATCATTATGATAATTAAAATCTATGGCTAATTGTAGTGGGACGAGCAGGCTTGTCCATCAGGCTAAATGCAAATAAATCTGCTCCTTCACATCCTTAATCATCACTCGCTTGGGGATGTGAATGAGAATGGGGATGGAGATGGGGATGAATGGGGGGATGAAGCGAACTATGTCGGAATAATTCCAAAACCACAGGCACAAAGTATCCCTTGTAATTTCTTGATAAATATTCATGGAAAGTGGTCACAGCCTTCCACGAAAATTCACTTCAGCGCTAAGATACTTTCGAGATAAATTGCTAAGCCAAACAATTTACTTTGGCCTTAAGATACTTTCGAAGCTCAAGATAAATTCATTTACCAAATAATTGTACTATTATAGCTTAGTCAGGGAATGATTCAATTTCAAATTAATTCCAGCTTGTGTTTTATACATACTTTTCTTTTTTTGCAATAAATTAAAGGCTTTTCTCAATTTCAACTTTGAAATTTGGGATTGTTTACCATTCAGCTTCTGCTTTCTAGAGCGTAAGAGAGTGTTTTCCTTTCAAACATAAACACTGCACAATTCAGAATTGTAAATCCTTTCGTTTCGAAAATATGAGTGAAATAAGTATCTTAGATCAATGATGTGTATTTTATAGAATGAATATGATTGTCTTTTCTAAGGCCACTCATTTATAACGAAATGTGCAACGCCTTCTGTCTAAACTTGAATTTTATGCCACAGACAATGGCATTTCCAAATACGAATTTCCCGGCCACACAACTTTGTTAGCACTTTCACTGACTTCGCCCCACTGCCAACTCGATATCCTCTTGTGCGTGTGTGTGGGTGATTGTGTGTGTGTGTGAGTGTTCGGGGATTTTCCTGTGTCATAGTGTGCGTGTGCTGTGTGTCTGCGTAAATACTTGCAATTTGAGCTTGCTCTTGCTTTACGACAAATAAACATCTACGACAACGGGTTTTAATGTCGCCCAGCTAGGGGCAGCAGTTTTCCCGACTTTACGACCGCCCAGTCGTGCCCTTTCCGCAGCCCTTTTCCACATTTCCCACGCTTTTCCGGGCTTATCTGCATCTGTGCGCCATCGGAGAACGGGGAAAAGGGGAAAACGGGAAAACGGGAAAACTAAGAGTCTCCCATTGTGCCGGGCCATTAAAATGCATTCACATGCGTTTCGCACGGCGAGCAGCATTGTTTGACAGCTGTCAACTGGCAAATCTCCCCATCTCCCCATCCACCCATATTCTATTTGCCCCGCTTTTCCCTTCCACCTTTCCACCTATCCCCGGGCCGGAAAATGCATAACGGCAAAACGTCGATGGGCCGAACGGGACCCTTGGATGCCACTTCAGGAGAAAATCGCCATCACTATTCAGTTATTCAGTCAGTGACTTTCTGTGCGGGCCTTCATTCCTGCAAAGGTTTTCCTCTACCAGTGGAAAATGCTGAAACAAAAAAGTGAAGTGCCTTTCACGATAGCTTGTGCCAATGGAAAAATGCATGAAAACGCTAGAAACTCAGTTCATAAAAACTAGGCAAAGGGTGAATTATCAAAGCAGGAAAACGAACCAGAAACTGAGTTTCACTGGCATCAAAACTACATAGAACTTCTATATTGATTTCAAAACGAAATACCAATATCACTTTGTATATTTTTTAAAGATAAGAAAGCAGACAAAAATACAATAGAGAGGAGGTACTATTTGTGTAAAAAGCATGGAATTTAAAGAAACATTGTTCAGAAATCCAATTTTGTTTGTTTTCTTCCTTAAGTGGCCACATTATTTAATTGCCGCAAAAACGCGGACACATATGTGTATTTACTTTTGTTGGCCTTCGTAAATCAAGGGATTATGGGTTTTGTGGCAGATCAGGCGTGAGCTTTAATTGCTTAATCGATTTGCCTTAATGTTGCATAACCTTAATGAACAGGTGTTAAGTGGCCAGTCCGGGTAATAAGTCCCTTAAATCCGGCACTGCAGGTGAATGTTTCCGAGCCCAAGCCAATTAGCTTCGATGTGCGTCGATTCCGCCGTCCAATAAAAGTGGGTTTCCTGTCCTCGGCCATCCTCTCCTGGCCCTCGTCCAGGAATGCTCGTCCGGCGAATCGAATGACGGTTTTAAATGGTTGCCATGGCAGAGGATGAGTTTCCGGCCAGAGGCGAGAACAACAAGAGCGCCAGCTGCCGGAGTCTAGGAAAAGCTGGCGGTCGAAGGAAGTGGAAAAACAACAGGAAGCGGCAAAGTGAAGGCATCAGTCGAAACAGGAAGGAAATGCTTAAACGATATGAATGTCCCGTTGTGTCTTCTGTGTCTTCTGTTATTTTCCCACGCACACACACAGCAAAACCACATTTCATAGTCGTTTTCCTAGCTGAAAGCATTTTCCCTAAGAAATCAAAGAAATTTCACGAATTTCTCAAAGTAACTGCCCAACAGTTATTTGCGAATATTGCGGCTGGCGAGTAGTGGAAACTATTTGGTTAAATCGCTCGGAACTAATTGTATTACTTGATGTAGATGGGACTTATATGATTTGAAGGTAAATAATGGAAATAAATCATGAGAAATTCCGATTATTTGGCTTTCAATTTTAAGATAAATAACTGAATGGAGTGATATTGATTGTCCTTTCAGAATCCTCAACTTGGTGGTCATCTTCATTTAAATTACCATTATTAGATATTTGATTATACACGTATATTGTGGCACTATATTAAGAGAAATTAAATGCATTTTAAAATGTGAATGGGTTTCTCGACATGATTGATTGGCTAGCAGGAGTTGGCTAGGAGTTTGCCAGGAGTTTCTAGGGCGTTTCCAGTTCGTTGCTCGTAAAAATGCGCTGGAGTCGTTTTTATTATTGCAGCTGGTGGCGACGGCGGCAACGATGGGTTAATGCCATTGCCAATTTCGCCACCGGCTGTGTCCGACACGCTTAGCACTTCTACTCGTATTCCTCCATTTTTATTTTCCTGTTCCGCCGCATTGTTTCCGTTTCCGTTTCCGTTTCCGCTTTGTCTATGCCTATGTATGTGTGCGCTGCTGTTTCTGTTTCTGTTTGTGTTTGTGTTTGTGTTTGTGTTTGTGCCGCGGTTTGAGTTGGCGTTTCGCCGCCCAGCTTTTAATAACGAACATACCATATATGGCATCCAGCAGCTTCTGCCGCAACTCCAGCGGCGCACCATCAAATTTTATGATAGCACTCAAACACTCACGTGCCCGGACAGCAATTAATGAATGCCGGACCGCGTTTATGTGTCCGTATTCCGGCTGAACAATTCCACCGTTTTATAGTTGTCCCATAAAACGGAAGCCTGTGGAATTTTTCACACTGCGAAAAGCATATGTCTCCAAGAAGCGAAGGGAATCAGAACTTATTTGATGTTATAGCATATAGAATGTTATAGTTTATATTATATTATATTTCTTAGAGCCAGAACAAACATGTTAAATATTATATATCACTTTGAATCACTTTCATTGGTACCCCTATTTTGTTGCAGTGTTGCCAGTTAGACAGCCAAATATAATAGATTTGTAACGCCTTCAAGTGCACTGGGCTCAAAGGAAAAGGCGAATGGATGGGAATGGAATTTTCATATTATTGCGAGTGCCTGCAACTGTCAGTTTAATTAATTTGGAGGATGTTTACAATTTATGCCCACACCATCGCCAATTAGTCTCAATTAAAGCCTAGTCTGGGGCCACATTTGATTTTTCGCCGCTTTTCCGGAGGGGCTTTTCCGTCGCAGCCATCCAATTCAATCCAATCCAGTCCAATCCAATCCCATTTCCTCGCGTTTGACCTTTCTTTCAACTTGACGCCATTAATGGTAATGTCGGTCTTTGGGGCACATTTTCCAGCTTATTAACTCGGCCATTCGCTCGGCATTTTCGCTTCAGATTTTTTTTCTTTGCTTTCCAGGACCTTCTCTCCTGTTGCTTGTTTACCCAGGCTCCCTCTCTAAATCCAACTTTATTTCAGATTTTCGCGCACAAATT
Source organism: Drosophila orena (assembly GCA_005876975.1). Taxonomy (NCBI): domain Eukaryota; kingdom Metazoa; phylum Arthropoda; class Insecta; order Diptera; family Drosophilidae; genus Drosophila; species Drosophila orena. Next base: position 681,497 of record VCKV01000299.1, read on the forward strand.
TTGAGCCTGCTATCAAATTTTATTTCCACATTCGCGTGCTCTTTAATGTTAATTTGTGTCGGGATCGGGATCGGGGTTGGGGTCGGGGTCGGTGAATTTGCTGCCATAAAACTATGTCCAACAGGCGTCAAGTTGCCAACGATGTTTGCCAACATTGCCCACCCCCCCCCCCCCCCCCCTCCACTTCAACCCACTTCAATACCATTTTCCACCCCCCATTTTCCCTGCTTCCCTAAGCACCCCTCCCCGGGCAAACAAGAATTTTTTGCGGTCTTTCATTTCGTTACTATACATAAATTGAACATTTTGCCGCAGTGCCGCACACATTTTGCCTGTTGCTTGGCAGAAAGAGCACCGAACAGAAGCAGAAGCAGAAACATGGCCTGAAAGTGGGTGTTAAAGTGGGAAAGCGGGTGGGAAAATGGGTATGGTCCCGAACAGATGGCAAAACCACTCGACGCAGACAAGGACGATGTAATAAAGTTAGAGCCTGTCAGGCGGTGTGCCACAAAAGAAATGCGGTTAGACGGAACGGAAAGAAGCGGCGATTCCACTCCCATATTCCCACATTTTCCGCCTTAAAAGCCATGAACATGTCATTGTCAAGGACTCGCTAACTCAAAAACACAACTCAAAACAAGATGAAATGCTATAGTCGAGTCGAGTTTCCCGACTACCAGATACCCGTTGCTCGGATAGTTGCTCAGAAGTGCGAAAGAGAAATTTCAACATTTTCTGGAATATCAGTAGAAATTGGGAAACAAATAATAAAATGAAAAAAAAACTTAAAATTTTTTAAAAGTGTGGGCGTGAGAGTTTTGTTCGGTTTGTGGGCTTAGTCTCAACATTCTAGCTTTTGTAGTTCCTGAGATCGAGGCGTTTATACGGACAGACGGACGGACGGACGGACGGACGGACGGACATACGGACATGGCTATTGATCATGATCAATATGGTCGAAAACGTTTCCTTCTGCCTATTACATACTTTTCCACGATTCTAGTATACCCTTTTACTCTACGAGTAACTGGTATAAATACGAGGCACACACTCTTAACGCACACAAGCACACACACACACACACACATCCTGGCGGCGGGCAATCAATAAAGAAGTAGCCCGGCTCATAAATAAGTGAATGCCTGACTGAATCCGCAATCCGAGCTCGGCCCCAGATTCCGCAGATCCTCAGGATGCTAAAATGCTAGCACGTCAACAGCGCTAAGGATACTAAGGATGCTTTGAATGGTGTAAGGATGTAAGGATGTAAGGATGTAAGGATGTAAGGATGGCAGGTGTGAGCTGAAATCCGCTAACGAAGCAATTAGCATCTGCGCCAGACGAACAGTGTTTCCCATCAAACAGTTAATTCAATTTGGAAAATATAATTGTACTTATTAAAAACTTGGGTTGCTTTCCTCAATGAAAGTCAGTTACTTGCAGTTCTATTTAATTCATTTAAGTTGTGGCAGTCATGACTTATATATAATGTTAACAAACAAGTCAACTTCTAAATGTGTTTTATGTTTGGGAAAACTTGTAGATTAAGTACAACTTGATCTAGATCTAGATACAGTGTAGCTAGTTTCTATATAATAATGATAGTGGCGTAACTCATCTAAGAACTGCAACTACTTGTTTCTCAGTGTGGCCACTGGACGTGTGCTGTCCGGTACAGTGGCGGCCATGGCAATAGGTTTCCCCGGCCGTGACCATCATTAAACTGACTTTGCAGGAGCATATCGCTGCGTTGTCAGGGATTAAATTGTGGACCCGAGCTACTTCCGCTTTCCGCTTTCAATTGTTGCCATGTTCATTGGGGGTTACGATTCGGTTTCCGGCAAATACATGAGTGGAAGCGAAAGTGGAAGTGAAAGTGAGCCACGACGACGTGGTCAAGTCGGTAAACAAATTAGGTACTTGGCTCTTCCTTCAAGTCGAGTGGAAGTGCAAACAAAATCCGCACCTAATGCGGCTTAAATGCGCCGCATAATTTTAAATACACCCAACGGCCGTCCGCTTAATTAGTATATAACATATATATACAAACACGTATATATATATATATATATATATTTTGAAGTGTATATAGACAAAGTTGGCCCGGGTGCCCATGAACTAGGCCATTACTTTGGCAACCACCCGTAACCGTAATCGTAACCGTCATCCGGCTGGGGTAATTAATTATGTATAAAAATATTCCCTTCATTTTCGGTTTTCAGTTTTTGTTTTTTTTTTTGTTTTGTTTTCGAGCAGCACACAGCAATTAAAAACGCCGCAGATCTTCAGCTTTGCATTTGCTATTTGTTTTTTACTTAAACAATTTTTGGATTTTCATTTCTTGTTGTATTTGTGGACTTTAATGTGGGGTGGCGGCAAAATGCCCGACTTTATTTGTAGATTTCTAATTACGACAGCCCCCTTGGCCGGGGATTTTGTGGGCTTTCGGCCGAAGTTCTTTTGAAACGCGACTTAATTATGTCTTCCCATGGCAGCCGAAAAAAAATGCAAAATAAATCCAATGGGGCTGGCGGGGTTGGAAAATTTTGAACAAATTGAAATTTGATAGAAATATTTATGTATGTATGTACATATACGTGTATATATACATATGTATGTATGGGGAATTGGGAGTGGGGAGTTGGGAGTTGGGAGTTGGGAGTCGGCGTTGCGTGCGCAGCGCAGTTTTGGATTGGGGCTATATTTCTGGGTGCTTTTCAAAAGCGGCAGTGGCAAAAAGCATCCACTTTCCTCTGGCTGTTTGTACAGCGTGTGGCCTAAGCTCGAGCGTAAACAAAATTTCAAATTACCCACGAAAACGTTAAAATGTTGCCCTGCCAGGTGAGTGCCGAAACTCTGGCCACGGGCTACACACAAAAAAAAAATAGAAATGGTGGCAAATGTGAAAGGTGGAGGGGCGTGGAGGGGCGTGGCGTGGTGCAAACAATTCAATTAGCCAACCGACCCTGTGTGAGTTGCGTTTTAATGCCCGGACTAATTTGTTTTCACTTTCAGGAGCCCGCAAAACGGTTAGCACAATATGCTTCATTTCCCCATTTATATCTAGAACATATTCATACAGGTTAAACACCTTTTTTGAACCAAAGAAAATATAGATTAGTTTGTAGTAAATCAGTAAATCAGGCACATTTGAAGAATATTCTAATGATTTAATGTTCATATTGCATATACAGTGGCTCACAGCTTATTTCAACCACCGTCTATCTGAAAATTCAACGGCCTGTAAAAAAAAAAAAAATTTAAACGCAACATATTTCTTGTATGTTTCAAGATATCATTTAGGAACTTATTTTATTTTTAAATATTTTTGTAGTATTTTTTTAGAATTAATAATGAAAAGGTACCTCAAAACAACGCATGTTTTTCCATTTCACAGAAAATCCGCATATCTCCTGCAATATTTTTGTTTTGTGATTTCAAGCAATCACCAATTTTTGCTTGATTTTGCATTCCTTTTGACCTTTAAAAAAAAAAACAAAACAGCGCAAGCAAATAGTTAAATAATATATTGTCTCTTTAACCTATTTAACCTGACCCATTCTGAGCTCTGAATAATCATCTCTCAAACTTGAGCAAGCGAAGCGAAAGTGATTTTGCAAAGTTCTAAGCGAACAAAGTTGGGGAATCCCAAAAAGTTTGGGCCACAAATGCTAGCCTAAATTAGGAAAGACAGAGAGCAAGCGAGCGCGCGAATAATGGGGAAGAGAGATGGAGAAACTTCCGGCAAACTTAATAAACTGTCTAAAATTTGAGATGCCTGCACGCTTGCAACACAATTTACTTTGGCTGCCTTCCATTGTTCAGGTAAACAAAGAGTTCGCCGAAAACTTTCATTTGGCATTTGTTTGCCGCGTCGCTTTTGCCATATTTGTATTTGTACCGATTTTTGGTCCATCTGCATCTGAAAATGGTTTCAGTTGAGCATCAGATTGGGGCTACTCGCATCCCATTCGTCATAAAAGAAAATTGAAAACAATGTGGAAGCCGAACTACTTGGATTAGACCCTCGTCTCATATTTTGTGGACTTTGGATTTTTCCGTCATTTCCTTTTTTGCGGTTTCTTCTGGCCAAACACACGAAAAACTTTTCCCGTAAAACTGTTCAAATATAAGTTGTTTTCGGAGGGCCTGCTGCCCCTTTCCCCATACATATGTGTGTTTGACTGTGGAAAATGGCGACTGAAAGAAAAAACGGAGATGGCAAAAGAGACAGGGACAGGGACAGAGACAGAGACAGAATCAGCTCTGGATGCGGTTGCTTTGGGCGCTTTTCCGCCAAGGAAATGGCGCGGGGAAAAGCGGAAGGGAATAGACGGCAAGTGCAAAGTGAAAGTTGGGCCAAAGTTTTTCAATTTGTTTATGCATCCAGCACACAGATGAGTGAATTATTGCATTAGAATGATGAGTCCAGGTCCAATCCATCGAAACAAAACCCGTTTTAGTTGCTCAAACAGCACTTGAAATATTCATGCTGAAGATTTTCTTCTAAGCCGGCATTTCAACTGCTTTCAGTTATTTTTGCACCAACTATCTTTCTATCTATCCTTGACCAGCTTGCTTGTATCTGTATCTGTATCTGTATCTGTTAGAGAGTATTGCCTTAATTTCCTCAACATTGTTTTGTACTTTATAGAACGCTGGCTAATTCGACGCGTTATCCTTTTCGTTTGCCCATCAATTTTGATGAATGTTTTTCCACCTTTCTGTGGCGGAAAGTAAAAAGAGATATTGAATAATATTGATGCTCGTGGCAAATGAATAATTAATTTATTTCACGCGGCGGCTTCACTGGCAAACAAAACAGGAAGTGCGAATTGCAAATATAATATAATGACACACATGTTCGCTGAATATGTGCGCATATATGTATGTATGTACTTGTATGTAATATGGAAACTGGCAATATTCTGCGTGGGCTTTCAAAATTATGAAATGACAGGCGGACGATGATATTTCATTTACTTTGTGCTGCTTGCTGCGGAAATGAGAAATGTGAAAGGGAAACAGCGGACGGTGGGTGGTTGGAAAATCGCGGGGAATGGGGGGATGCTGTATTTGTTGGCGCTCTTGTTTCCTCATCGTCATTGTCATCGTCATCGTCATCGTCATCGTCATCGTCATCGGCCACTGACAATGATGGAGGAAGATTGATGCCTTTTCCTCGCCCCAAAATGAGCACACCGACATCCAATACACACATGCACACATATGCCTAAGCCTAAGTCCCGAATAATACACGGAAAGAAATATGATGTGAGGATCAGAAATGCACAAAGTTTGTCTCCTTATTTACACAATTGATGCACATACATGGCGTAGTCAAAGAGTTGAAGCCACAAAAGGAGAGACAAACTTACTTTCGATTAATTTGTTCACCACTTTCTCCCTGTGTATGCATTAAATTTGCCAAAGTTTCGCCAACTTCCCAGTGTCATTTGAGTTGCGCAAATTGTTGCACAGTACGCGATTCCGCAACATCTTCTATGTGTTCGTAGCACCACCACATGATGGATGGATCAGCGGGAATTGGAAACAGTTGGAAGTAATTTTCTACTTCTTTTCACGCACATGAATTTGGAATAAAGTATCTAGCCCGCCCCAAAAGCTCAGATAGCTACTCAATCAAACCCTTTCCAATTAAGTCACCTTTGCTTCTTGAAGACCAATTTTGAATGCCAAGTTGAGCACCAAGTTTGGAAAACACGTGAAATAGTAACATAGCATTTAAATTAGTTTGTGATTGCACATTTATAAATACAAAATGACTACTTTCGTTTTGACCTCATTTGAAATGGCCCTTTTTATTGCTACCACCACTACACACATACATACATAAGTTATTAAATTTCTAGATAGACGCACAATTTCCATGGCATGTTTCTGTTTTTGAACGTTGCTATCGTTTAGTACGTTTCAGAGTAATCTTTTTTACTGCCACTCGGACGCTCCGAACAAGTATTTTAATTATTTAACCTGTTTTCCCCACTGACAAACGCTTAGCAACTCAATTGGCGGAACTGTAAATGTGGGTCCAACTCTCTGAGCAAATTTGCTCCAATGTGCGCTTGTATTGCCTCACACACACGCGCACGCACACACACACACACGTATGTACATGTACAGCCGTGACAGGAAAATGCAATTATGGAGCGAAATAAAACAATCAGTGGCAATCGCTTTGGGAAGCCTCTGGCCACTGCTTTACTGCTCCACTGGTCCACTGCTCCACTGCTCCACTGGTCCACTGGTCCACTTGTCCACTTGTCCGGTGGTTCGGTGCGAATTTGAGTGGATACGAGTTGTGGAGCCCGAAGCCCTGAGACTTTCGTTCCGAGTGCAAACAGAAAGTCCGGTCCGAATGTCCTGCGGCCACGTTTTGGCTGCTCCCAAAATATTAATCACTTCAATGGCAGCGGGCATCAATAGTTAAAAGGCAGTTAAAACGCACGGGGGAGCGGAAGAGCAAAGGGCAGCAGGTGCTGCCACATCACACATACGCAGTGTGGACCGTGGGAAAATGGAAACTTTCAGCTGGCACTCGCCTTATTCAGCCATTTGCAGGTGCACGACCACGAAAAGTTATTAATGGTTTTTGGCGGCTTACGCAATTTGTGCTGTTATTAAAGTTGCACTGCCTTTGGGGCAAGGACACTCGACACTCGCAACATAATGTGCACGTGAATGCGAGTGTGCAGCATGTGTGTGTGTGTGTGCGTGTGTGTGTTTGTGTGTGTGTCTGCCAAGCAGGCTTAACTTTTCCAATGGCAAACAGACCGCACGGCCAAGGACTCGCCGCACACACATACAAATGCAGATACAGATGCAGATGCAGATGCAGATGCAGATGCAGATGCAGATGCAGATGCAGATACAGATACAGATGCAGATACAGATACAGATGCAGATGCAGATGCAGATGCAGATGCAGATGCACAGACAGAGAGAAAAAAATTGAAGAGAGAGGAAGAGAGCGCGGAGAAAACGGTCACCACAGACATGTCCTTAATGAGAAATCCTCGTTCCAATCAGTGGTAGCTTCGAAAACAATGCAATTCTCGGCAAAGGAACAGTGCGATGGAAATGTTCAGTAAATAATTAAGTACACGGCGTGCACTGAAAAGTGCTAACTCGTATGGAAATTGATAGCACACAACAACACTTGCAAGGCCCTAAGCTGCACAAGAAAATCTCTTAAAGCCTTAAATCAATGAAATCACTGGCATTTCCCAGTTTCATTGACAAAGCCACAGCTGGATTAGCTCAGTGCTTGCAAAAAATATTCAAAAAGTAATGAGTTATGTGGAAAAATCGGGACTCGTATTGCAGAATCCTTTTTGCTCTCTGATTTTGCACGGACGATGCAACTGAATTCAATAGGAAGTTTTGATTTCTGGCTGGGATTGCTTGCCATGCCAACAGACAGGCAGCCGGAAAACGGAAAACGGAAAACATGCGGGAAATGCGGCATTTTTGCGTGTAGCCGGGCCAAACCAACTGCACATATCTTTGGCATTCCGATGTCGGTTCGAATACATATCCATAGATGGATATGTATAGTCACATGGTCATTATTCAGTTGGACTTGGAAGCGCCTTGGCTTGAACTGCCTTGAACTGTCTTGTTGTTAACGCATTGTTCACTTCAAACGCTATAATTCGCCCATTGTCGGATGTGCCAGGGGATTTGCCTACAGACTCGTATATGGCATCGCATTTATGTACCTTTGCCTGATCCCATTGAGTGGGGCTTATGGCATTTTCAGGCCAAACTCCTTTCACTGCACGCCAGCATTGTTAACTGTTTTGTATGCCAATCACATCAAGACTGACTAATTAGGCGAGCTAAGTGCATTACAGGCGCTTACGGTTCGGCAAGTTATTGAGTAATTATAAGCCGAAATTAAGCCAAGTCTTTGCAAGACACATTTAGTACTTTCACAAAATGTCCGCAAAGGACATGGCACACACACACAGACACACACACACACACACACACACACACAGCCACTGACACGCACTAACACAGAGGCAGGCGAAAAATATGTAAACTCATGTCATAATTGAATTTTCATTTCGGGCTGCGTTTGGCCCCAAAGCCAAGCGCCCCAAACTGAATAATTAAAATAAAACGCAAATAAAAAACTAATTTTGTCGCCCAAAATGAGGTCGCTGCGATTGAGGAGATTGAGTCAGCTGGCTTACGACTTAAGCTGCTCGAATTCGCTTCATTGGAAACTCATTAAAAAGTTGTAAAAATAAAACAGCTCCACCACTCAAAAGCTCATCAGTTTGGCTTTGAACTGCTCGGATTCGATTGGGTAAGCCAATGAGGGCAGAACCCCCTCCCTTAGGCCAAGTTAATATGTTCCAATAATGAATCTACCTGAATATGTTGCAAGGTGTGCCACGAGTTGATATCGAGTGATTTGTATTTGTGTAATCTGGTAACCCCTTCATATACTGTCGTATTTTTTTAAACTTTTGTAACAGAGACAGGGGGAGCAGAGACATCAGAAAAGTACACGAAAATGGATGCCAATCGAAATGGCGGTAAGAAGAATATAACCGAAAAGCAGGAGTCGAAAATGTTGGCCAACACGGGTGACAGATCGGGCAGCGATAGCGATTTGAGCGACAACGAGTTCCATCTGGTGCAGTTTATAGACGATCCGAATATCCTGCGAATTGCGGTCATGGCCTCTCCTGTGGGTTAGCCACCAGCCGACTTGGGGTGCATCACTCACTCACCTTATTCTATTCTGTTTACCAATTAGGAGGTGACCTTGGGCTTTCTGCTGGCCGGCGTGGGCTATCAGAAGGATAGGTTTCGCAACTATATGATGGTGGACAGCGGTGCGTATGGAAGGTGAAATCTGCCGATCTGGCTGATCTGACTGATACATTCTGTGCATTCCACAGAAACGCCACAGGAGATTGTGGAGCAGTTCTTCCTCACGGTTTACAGGAGATCCAACATCGGCATTGTCGTCCTCGATTACGAAACGGGGAAGAGGCTGCGCAACGTGATGCAGCGATGTCATCAGCTGCTTCCCATCCTGGTCACAGTGCCCAGCAAGGCCTCACTGATCACCTACCTGGACAAGAAGGAACGAAATCGACGACTTCGCCAGCGGGATGCCTATTAGGATCCCCACCTGGAGGAGTTTTCGCCTCCCCCCGTTTCAGTGACAAATTCGAAGCGAAATTATCGAGGCCACTATTGTGCATGCCATTTATAAATTTTTAGACTTTATAAATTATCAAACGAATTTACACTTGCACCCTTCAACTGGGGACTTGCATAATGGATGGATCCAATAAAGCCCCATTTGATTAACGAACAACTCATGATGTTTCAAAAGTGCTTCAATCCGCTTAAAGTTTGCACGCGCTTGCATTTAGTTTTAACCAAATAAAAGCCAAATGGACTTTGTCCAAATAAATCGGCTATCCAACAATCGGAAATTCATGCACACTGACGGCCTTGTTGGCATTTTAGTTTCGTTTTCAGTTTCAGTTGCTCTGCCAAATTAATTACAATTACCTTTGGATGCATTCGAATGCGAATGTTTTTGGCACGGCCGCAAAGCATTTTCCATGCTCTCCTGCTTTCGGTTTGCCTACTCCATTTTCCATTTACCCCCCCCCCACCCCAAAAAAAAGCAAAAAGAAAATGTTGTGTGGAAAGCCTGTCAATGGCAGGGTGAGGAAAAGTTTGCCATAAATTCGGAGCAGTTGCCCACTTCAAAGGGGATTTCATGTGAGCCTCTGACTCCCGACTCCGGATGCCAAATGGCTCAATGTCGGAGTAGTTTCACCTGTCCCTCGCAGACGGCAAAAGTGACTGGTGGTGGGTGGTTCCTTGGGTCGGGACATCGCATCTCATCTGATCTCATCATCCTAAACGAAGTCAATCGCAATGGGCGATTAGCTATCGGGGCCATATAATTGAATCGTTGGGCAGCCAAGCAGCCGGAAACTTGGAGTCCGGAATCTCCGAGTCCGTAATTTATGCGCATATATATTCCTGCCACTGCCTTTTGCTCTGCCGCCTGTGGCGAAACAAATATGAGCCAAGTCGGAATCACGTATTGGCAGCGAGGCTCGGCAATTAATTTGGTTAGTCGCGCTAAAGTGAATTAGCGCAAAATCTCTGGAGCAGCAAATCTCTGGAGCAGCGAATCTCTGGCGCAGCGAACCTCTGGAGCAGGACAACTGCCAGACCCTCGTCCCCGAATCGATCCGAAATCGCATCCTTAATCCGTGTAAGTCTTGCTGTCTATCTTTCGCGCCTTCGATTCCATGGGCGTGAGAAAATCAAAGCGCTCTTTGAGGCCTCTTCAAAAAAAAGGAAAATAAATCAAAAAATAAAATGGAAATGAAAATGAAAATGAGGTGCCAAACAGGGGAATTTCTGCGAAAAGGAACACCTAGAGAAAATCTAGGCACAGACAGAATCAACTGGCATTTTACTTGACGAAAAATAAGGAGAACAGATGGATATGAAATCTAAAAGAGAATTATCCTGCATATATATAAAATATTTAAATATTTAAATATTTCCATTGGAATATTTTTTAACATTTTTTGTCGCCCATTTTTCTTTGCTCCATCATTTTTAACATGCTTATTTTTTAGCCTATTTTTGAGCCTATTTTCGAGCCTTTTTTTGAGCCTATTTTTGAGCTTATTTTTGAGCTTATTTTTGAGCCTATTTTTGAGCCCATTTTTGAGCTCATTTTTTCCAGTGTAAGAAACTCGAGGGCAGGTGCTCGAGATAAGTACAAGGCGATGGCAGGGGATGCGTAAATTTAATTACACTTATGCTCTTGGGCGAAGTTTGCTTGGCAGCCAACTCATGTCCTGATTTGGCAAAGTTTCCACCTCAAAGCGGCCTCCAGGCGACAGACGCCACCGGAGTTGGGACTTTATTAAAAAGGAATTCCGATGATTGGGTTGCCTTCGTCAAATGGCAGTGATTTGCGCAGGTTCAAAAAGTATGACAGGCAAATAATATATAAATAATATAATATATATAAATATATAATAGAATATATGCATACAAGTACGAGTATAAGTTGTATTATCGATTCACAGCCGTCTGCATTCGTAATTGGCAGACCCTTTGCAGCACTATCTCTGTTTTGTTCCTTGCCCCGCATTTGTATATTTATATATTTATGTATATATTTATTAATTTTGTATTTTCTTATTTTGCTGGTGTCTGTGTAGAAAGATTTTCCCGTAGGCTGTACTCGGATAAAACTGCACAAAGCTTCAACTTCAATTTCATCCAACAAAGGACTCGGGCTGGCAAACAAGGCTGCGTCAAAAAATGTCGGGGAAAATGGAAATGGGAGGGGGGAAGGGGGAAGGGAAAGTCCCAGAGTAAACAATTACAGCCTTGAAATGTATATTTCAGCCACCTTTTTCCCTCTGCTTCGGCCCATATTCCATATTTACTTGATACAAGGGAATGCAAAAACAGAAAACAAAAACTGAGCAGTAATAATTTGATTTTGGAACGATCCGTCGGCAGTTCACCATTGTATTTTGTGGGACGAAACTACGTTGAATTCCATATGCTCGAGCGTACGAAAGTAGAATTGCGTATACGCCGTGGTATCAGTGGGAAAATAAAAACGCAAATCCAGGCAGTCGAAAAAAAAGGGGAAAATTGTGGTGGTTCCGGGGTTGCTCATCAGCTTTTTAGGCTTAGGGCTTCAGCTCACGAGTTTTCCCTGGAAATTGAAATTCTCAAACCCATACCATTCTCTGTACACACACACACACGCGCACACGCATTCACGCACTCACACACTTGCAGTGGCATTGATACGACTGCGGCTTAAGTGGCTGGTATTGTTTTTACATTAAAATATCATTAATTTTCATGCCTGCCTGTGTTTGCTGTGGCTCCATTTTCCCTGCCGGGTTTTTCATGCGAAGCCCCCTTGTTATTCGGCACCCCGCATCATGAGTGCCTGTATAAAGCCATTAACACGAGGCGTGAAATGAGCGCATATGTATGCATGATGGGCCAGGACATCAGCCACAGCATCCACATATAGCACCAGATATGCTCAGGTCCCTATATCCTGTATAGGATGACAAAAATACTCGGCTATGGCTAAAAGGCATGCAACACCAGAGTGCTAACTAATACAATTGTTCCATTAAAGGGAAACTGACACAATCGAGTGGTAAAGCTGCTCAAAATATTTGGATGCATACTTTTAGCAACTTTATAATTGGCTTTGAGATTCGCATAACTTACCCTGCTATCTTAAAATAGCAATTTAACTTGCCGTGGGTGTGTACTAACGGTTGCCATGCCATTACACATTTGAGCCCTTGAGTGACAAATATACCATGCTAAAAAATATACCCCCCCCCCAAAAAAAGAGGGAAAAAATAAAGAAGATTCCAGTCAGCTTCTAATGGAGCTGACCGGATAACGTGTGCTGGTCCAGTGGGCCATTTCAAGCCAGTCCGCAAAAAAGGCGAAAAAACAGTGAAATTGAGAGCCTTTAAATGCCACACAGATAAGCTGATACACACACACACACACACACTTACACACAGACAGACAGGAGCGCAAACACAACCAGGCACGAACACATACACATTCTAGCTGAATAAGCGTGGCAACAGCCCATGGCCCAATAAAAAATCAAAAGGAATAAGTTGTTAATATTTTTTCGATTTGTTTTCCGCTCTGGCTGTGTGTTATTTGCTGTGCGTGTGCTGCCTAAGCTGCCAATAATGACAAATACACATACAGACGCATACAGACACGGGCAGAATGAACAGGACGTCACCAGCACACACACACACACACACACACACACACAACCAACCACACTGGCAGCTGGCACAATTGGCTCTAAAGCTGTGCGACGTCTGAGTGCCTGGATACAGTGTCATGCGTGGGAGGTCCTTCGCCCCTCCTGCGCTCCCCGCTCTGTGTCCTTTTTTATCGCCACCTCCTCGCCTGGCTTATACGCTCGGTTGCCTGCCGCACCAACACACACACACACACACACACACACAGTCACACACACACACATATCCCGCTTACCTGTCAATGTTGGCATTAAAATTTGCCTTTCGTATAACAACCCACAGGCGGAACATCCGAGGGCAATGGGTGCATGCAGTGAGGAAAATAAAAGTGGCATCTACAAGAAGTTCCTTGATCCTTAACATTTGCCACAACCATACACTTATCCGCATAGCTGTATTTAAACGTGGCTTATCAGCTTTCATCTTAAAGATTTTACCATTAATGCATTTGCTTTCAGAAATAAATGTAAATGGTTTAACGAAAAAGTGCTGCGCGTTTCTTGCCGTGTGGTGAAGCAACTTCGGTGACCCGGAGAGCGGCATGTTAACAACAGGGTCAGGTGAGTGGGACGGACTTCTAGCGGGGCTGCACTACTGACAACCTCGCATTTTGGAGCACTCTTTGCGTTCCACTCCTGTTTTTCGCTCGGTGTCTTTTTGTTTTCTATGGAGGAGTCGTGTTGGTACTGTTTTTGCGTTGACGCGATTTTCAACATGAGTTGAGGCGAATTGAATCAGCGGGGCAGGAGGATGGGCATGTGGACATGTGGGCATGTGGGAGTGGGTTGCCCTCGATCAATCACCAAAGAGCCATCTGAAGCACCTGAACCACCCGAACCACCCAAACCACCCAAACCACCCGAACCACCCAAACCACCCAAACCACCCAAACCACCCAAACCACCCAAACCACCCAAAACCCATCCAGGTAACCACTGTGGACCCGTTAAAGAGCCGCAATTTGTGTGAGCTTAATTTGCCGCTCACCTCGCACTTTCCCCCATTTTCCAGACCGTCATTTGTGTGTGTGTGTGTGTGTGTGTGTGTTGACCTTTTTAATTAGCGAACAAAACCGAGTTTTTCTTTCTCTCTATTTTTTTTGTTGTATTTCCAGCCGGTTGGCCGCAAGGAAAAACATTGTTCAAAGACGAACAAAGCGGTGGCAACAATTTAAAACAAACTAAAAGTTTCATAATTAGGTTGAGCAAAAAAATGGAAAATGCGGCTAAAACGGCAATCGCATTCCGCAGCAAGGTATGCAACACTTTCGTCAAATCAAATAATCCAGTGTGCCACACACACACACACACACACACACACACGAAAGGAGGTCCTTCAATCTGCGAATCACTTGACACATTGCCATCTATGTGAGTAAACAATGGAAAACAGCCACTTGTTAGCGAAGTTAATGGCGGGGCAAATAATTTAAACATTTCGGGACTGGCATATACGAAATGCATTTATTGATACTGAATATTATTATCCACTTTCTAAAACTTTCAGGCTTGAAAACAGGTCAAAAGGCGATTTCGTTACGATTTAATGGGACATTTATTTGGATAATTATTTATTTCGCTTATTTGTTATAAAAAAACATAGAAATACAACATTTTGACAAAAATTCGGATATTTTCAAATGGGGTTTCCTCCATAACTTGGCCAAAAAAGGTGGCATAGGCCTCTGATGACTTTCGGAAATCCAATTTTCGCATTTCTGATCACAATTCGCGCATTTCCCTTTCCGGTTCGGCCTTATTGCATATCCGGTTGCAACTTCCCGTTGATGAGGCACTGACTGTTGGCCCTGTTTTTGATGTCAGTAAACAGATCCGAGAAGCCACTTTGTTTCTTGTTATCGCTGGCATTCGATCCCGTGCTGGGATTCGCTGCGGCCTACGACACGGAACTCCGACACCGACCCCGACCCCGACCTCTGAACTCTGAACTCTGAACTCTCTGCTCGGCATCGTTTCATATTGCTGTCACAATTCCTGCCATGGCATGGCAACGTTATGCAAATATCAGAACAGAAGCCACTTGATGGAGGCCAGAAAAGAGCAACTATATTGCCATACAGCCATACACCCATACACCCATACATCCATACATCCATACATCCATATAGCCAGCGACAACAATGCGTATATGTATGTGTGCGAGTATGCCAGCGAACTGAAACTGATCCATCAATTTCACATGCATGTTGGCCTCAGGCGCCAGGATATGACATGAATTATATTGGAATATTGGAGTATAGCTACCATACAAGTATACGTACCACTGCCCACTTTAAGCGGAAGCCAAACAATTTGGCCCAAAGTGGGCTGCATTCGGTATTTGCTTTTGACCAAATAGGTGGGTGTAGTTAGCCGGAATTTACTAAACGATAATTTGGGCAGCACTATTTGTGGCGTTTGCCAATATTTTATGGTGAAACGAACGCAGTCTTAACCAGAAATGAAAAATATTTCACAAATTAAAATCAGAACTTCCTTCTCACATATCAATTACATGTGTGTGGTACATTTGGCGAATATGTCAGAAATTCAATCAACCGAAGAGTATTCAAATATGAATTTCATTTCACATAAATGTGAATTGAATGCGATTAAGCGAGACATATGTAAATGGCTCGTAGTTTACACTAAAAATCATACCCAAATAAGTGTATTGATATTAAACATTGCATATTGATTGCTTTTTTAAGGAACAATAAAAGTTAAAAGTTTATTTAGGCGTACGGGGAAATCTGGGCACCCCAGTATCAAGAGAATGCAAAAGAACGACTGGAAAAACACGCGGGCAAAAATATTTAAATCAAAATATTTTGTCACAAAGTCGGGGCCATGGAAATATTTCCGCGATAGATTGGCATTTTGCATTTTGCGGCATTTCGGCCAAGAGAGCGAAGACCACCGACCCATTCTGACCCATCTGACCCATCTGACCCCTCTGACCCCTCTGACCCATCTGACCCATCCCTGACCATTCTGACATGCCTGGGATATATAATAAAGAAAAATGTGAGCCACCGATTACTCCGGCCTCGTTAGTCGAATATTTAAAATGCCTTGTATTCGCAACAGAAAAGCGTCGGAAAATTGGCCAAATATTTGAAAATTTAAATGGGGAATGGCGAGGCCAACTAGGGGCATTAAAAGTCCATAATTGGGAGCAGGATCACGCACGAAGTCCTGTTTTCGCCCTTTATTTGACCTCCCATCAAGCTCCCTTTCACTGTTGATTGATGCCGCTTTGTTCAGCTGATTGAAATCACGGCATCCCAGCATCCCAGCTTCCCAGCATTTCCCATTCGAATGGACCACCTCATTTCCGAACGACCTCCTCGCAAATTAAATTTGCATCGAACTGGCCCTTTGCTGCATTCGCCAAGGTAACCTTTGCACTTCGCACTCTTTAACTTTGCAACTTTAATTAAATTACAAGTGGCAATGCAAAGACGAGGTGTTAGAAAAGGTGTCATGGTAAATATTTAATGTTTTTATAGGCTAGACAAACAGCGAGTAAGGCACACATGAGCACACCATCAGAAACTGAAGTTGAGAAATCAATTCGAATCAACTTTTCAGCGCACAGCCTAAAGCACTTTGATTAAAGGTTCCTAAGGATTAGCCAGTTATAATTCTCTAATAAATTCCTTAATTCCTTGCTTGCCAAAAAATGGAATGCAAAAATGCTCGGCTCAATTGATTTCAATGCTTAAATCGAGCTAATGAGGCAAATTCCTGCTGGCGGCCATGTGCTAAGTGTTGCACGGAGTGCACTTGGTGCAGTGCACATGGGGCAGGCTTATTGCAAACCGCTTTTCCACATACACGTACATACATATGTACTCGTACGGCAAAAGCCACCGACAGATGCGGACAGGTGGGCAGTTCCCAGGACACGGGTGAAGTGGGATGTTTTCACGTTTGACATGCGACCCTGCTCCTCTGGCAGTGTCGCAGATGTTTTGTCTGCATTTCGTAATTATCTCAAGTGCCAGACACAGCATCTAAATTAACATCGGAGCACGACTACAAACAAACACTTTCACACACACACACGCACACACACACACTCACACACGCACACACAAGCTGGCTATTAGTATTTTTGTTTACTTTGCCCCCAATGCCCCATGTGAGTTGAGTAAGCCCCGTGGCATAATAGCCAGTGTTGCAACACCGATCGGGTGCACAAAGGCACTGCCACCGGTTGGTTGTTGTGCCACCTGAGGATTATCGAGCAATTTGCGACAGGGAAATATTATAATTTGCTTCTGGCCACAGCAATGCATTCGGAACGCGACGAGCTTCCTGCTCAGGAATTAAGGACGAGCTGCATGCTCGGGAATTAAGGACGAGCTTTATGCTCGGGAATTAAGCGCTTTGCGATGCTCCGCAAATTCCTGCTGCAGTGCACATATTTTTCAAAAGTTCTATGCACAAACATTATTGGACTCGCAGTGCAATGTGGAATTATGGAATTTACTTCATTTCGCATTTAAATACCTTCTCTGGTTGGCCCCTTTGAACATTTTGAACATTTTACTATGCAGGATACGGGCTACAGGAATGTGAATGACTCGAAGTAGAATAACGTTTGCATTACTGAGCTAATTAAGGTGCTGCAACTGTGAGTGGAACTTTTGATTGGGCTGCCACGGAAATATGTCAAAAATATAAGTCCCTGAAAGGACTGGAGCAAAACTGACCCGAATCAGTTGGAGAAAACTCCTTGAGCTTTGTAAAATTCAAGGACATGCGGGTACATGGCGCTTGTTTACTTTACGCCTGCGAAGCTGGCATTTCATATGTAATTAGCCTTGGCGTTCGTCCTGTCATCGCTGACACTGCTTTTATTAAGCTGCCATTGATGACGATGACCTTGGGCCTGTTGTGTTGCCCGGGGGGCGGGGGGGGGGGGGTGGCTACTGGGCGGTGGGCGGTGGTTGGTCGGTGTGGTTTCAGGGGTGGCAACGTAACACAGCGGGGGCGTGGCAGGTGTGACGTTTGCAAAAGCCTTTACAATTCTTGACATGCATTCAGCCTGGCAATTCTATGCCACACACTTGAATACACCTTTTGTGAATGGCTGGATGGCGGGTGGAAAGGGGGCGATGCCTCAGTTGTCCAGGTAACTTTTAGGGTAATTTCTCTGCGGCCCTCTGGGTGCTGCGACAACACCACCATCACCTGCACCACCAGCACCACCAACACCTTTGTGCCACCTGCGGTTTGCAAGTGGGCAACAATTTATGGATGAATGATTCAGCGCCAAAAGCGTGTCCTTACGCGCTGGAAATTATGGTTCATTAAAGGAGCAAGGATACAAGTGTGGGCAGGACACTTGATTTGTTTGGCACTCCGAATCATGAACTGCTTACAAATACTCTCATAAACACGTTGCCATGATAGTTCATAGGGTTCTTTAAAAGAACGTGGAATTTGGAACATTTCCACCTCCTCTCTCGTGCTCTCATTTGGCCCGAACTATAGAACTGACTCCATTAAAAGTCATTAGCCGATCTTCCTGGGAATTGATGTGCCCACAGTGGCTGCTCCCATTTCGAGTTTAACCCCAAATGCATACGTGGCTCCCAGGTCGTTTATTTTCAGCATCCAATCGATAGGATTGTAACGCTTGAGTGCATTCTGTAGCATGTTCCTGGGATGTCGAGGATGCTAAGGATGCTAAGGATGTTGAGCACGCCGAATGAACAGGGTGGATTCCTCTGCTTATTTATTTATACCAGCAGGGGACCGCGAACATTGGGGTTTTTTTTGAGTTTTGGGCCAGCGCGCGAAAAGGACTCGGAGTTTTCTATGGGCAATACAAATGAAATTACCAAGACAGCAAACGGTAGACGTCAATCAGATTTCAAATCAAAGGAAAGGTAGTCAATGGATGCAAATGCCATGAAATCTTCACCGAACAAGAAGATGGTAACAACATCTTCAAGTGCGTTCGAAATGGAAAAGGCTTGCTTTTAAGAGAGCCATGGCTGGTGAAAATAAAAGCGATATACCAATAGTATAGTTTTCCAAACTATCCCCCTCGCTGTGCATGCATTCAACATTTCTATAGGCGATTTAATAGCCCCAGCAGACTTAGCTGCTACACTGAGATTTAAAATATGAACACACGGAAATTCTAAGAAACGCATTTTAAATGCTCGGTCCAGGCCGTTTTCAGCCGTGTTTCAGCTAATGTGTTGCTGCGCTCACAATGCGGCTAATCCTTCTGTAGTCAGGGATTACTTCAGCCTGGTCCTAGGATTTCACTATCTTCAACATAAGTTCCGATCACAACTTACTTACTTACAAACCTCCCAGTGGGCTGGCAGCCCACCATTTTGCCCACCCATTTGCAAATCGAAAAGGAAACCATTGTGTGGGATCTGGACTTTGGCCTTGTCCTGCGACTGCTACCATCGCATATATGTATGAACGTGCGATATGTACGTGTATGTACGTGTATGCATGTGTGTGTGCCCGTGTGCCGCTCCCCAATGGCAATAATAACTTGTAAGTGCATGTGTGCTTGTATGTGTAGGGAAATCTATTATGCACGATGGTCCGTCCATGTGTGAGCTGCTTTAATGGGAATTGTTGAGCCCAGGTCTGTCAGTTGAGCACAAATGTAGCTGTTGAATAGGCCAACAGTGTGCCGAACTCCAAGAGATTAGAAGCAAACGAATCGGGATCAATGCACTCCTTCTTGACAGCATCTCTACAAAAACCAACCATTTCAAGCGACTTTTCACATTCTGTCATGGCACACCCTCAAAGAGTTCAACCGCTCTTGGAACTTGTTAAATAATTCGATGTACCTATAAAAGAAAGTGTTGATACTGAATGTATCGCAATAATTATAAATGCGGTCTGCCACAGATCCATTAATTGTATGCTCAATTGAAGTAAGCATGGAAACGAAGTGCCCTCCTGCGGTTGTATTTAATCCAATACACGTATGCTGACGAGCCAGGAAAAGCAATCAAGAAGTGATTTATGGGACGCCGAAATTCGATTAGAATCGATGGCTGTGCCACACCTGACAGAGATACATACATCCGTGTATACTTGATGGCGAACTTATATCTACATGTGTTTTGCGAACCGCAACCGAACGTTGCGGCTTTCAAAACCATTCGACTGCCAATGCTCCACAATTAACCATAATTAGTTTTTGACATTTTTTGGTCGAGTTCTTTGCCTTATGCACTGTTAACCAGAAAGCGTTTGTTGTTTGCTCCACTGCACTGCAGTGGCCAAATGAAAACCACAGCGTTGCATGCCGCAAATACTGCTACCCACACAGACACAACATACTGGCACTCACACACAGACAGACAGTCACACAGACACACAGACAGCGGGGAAAGCGGGGAAAGCGGGAGAAAGCGGCGGTAGGGAAAGGCAGTGCATCAGGAAGCTACGATAAAGAATATGTTTGTTTTGTTTGTGCGTGTGCGTGTGCGTGTGCGTGTGAGTACGTGTATGTGTGAGTTAGCCGGCTGACTGGCCCACTTCCGTTAACGACATTTACTCCAATTTAGAGAATTAAGTCTTAAAGCGTAATTGAGTGAACATTTTATCGAACCATAAGTGGAGCTCGGTAGGTGAGGCTTTTTTTATTTGCCCCCTTTTGTGTGACCAGCGGAAGGAAGGGACTGTGTAAACCTACTTTTCGCCTTGCTCTTTCTGCACCGGAAACTCTGCCATGTACCGGAAATGTGACAGCCATTGATCAGTTTGCCAGCTTGTCTGTGTGTGCTTGTGCGTGCGTTTGTGTGTGTGTGTGTTTAAGCCATTCTTGCAGAAGTGCCTTGCCACTTATCGATGGCAGTTAACTGGCGTCAAAGGAATGCCCTCGCCTGAATGGAGACCCAAAAAGATACTGTCACTTGTCACTTGTACAATGCGAAGCTCCTTTTTGGTCGGCAATGGGCAAGGATTCCTTCTATTTGTCCTTTCAAAGCTGCACCGTACTTTAGCACAGTTTAAGTTAAGAACTTTTAAGTGTAGCCATTTAAATGTTTGGTATTTGATTTCGTGTTCATTCAAACTAAATCTATTCATTTAATAATCAAAATTGATGCCCACCTATAACAGATTTCAATTAAAAAATGGAAAAAAAACTTCTTATCAGGAGTTAGGCAGGAAAGCTTCTAAGCTTAACTAAGCTCTAGTCACTTATAAAATATGATTACTACATTCGGAAGTAAATTGGGAGCCGCAGGAGAATAAGATCGCAGCCACTTCTGCTTTTGTCATTTTCCTTTTCCCATTTCCACATTTCCCCATTTCCCCATTTCCCTTCGACTGCATCGCATCCGAAATGCAAATGTGTTCGAATTCCCCATCGTACACATGTCGTATGCTCACAATCCGGATGGGCCATATAGGGCATATAGTGCGGGGCATATAGGGGCGATCCAGGGATCGGGGGGCTATAGCAAGCATGAGCAACAGTTATCATTATGCTACGGCGACTCAGTTCGTCAGTCATTCGGACCGACGGTCCTTTGCACATTTGCAGCTGAATCACGTACTCGGTAAATGTGCTACTAATGAGCGTCGCAAAGAAGCTACAGCGAGGAGTGGCCACACTGAGAGAAACACCTCGAGCCTTAGGAGATTTTTAATGAAACCGAGCTGCTGGATTAATTCAAGCCAGTCAATTTCGAGCCAAATTAAATGATTTGCCTTCGCCAAGCAGCTTTAAGTATTAGGAATCTCTTTTGAATTATATTTAACTAATATAGAACTTACACTTACATAGCTTAGTCTTGTAGACAGTTTTTCGGCTTGCTTTCTATTTTATCATTAAAACAACTACTATTATTTCACATAAAGGAAATTATTTTTAGCAGTGGCAAGGCGTCGGCAGTCAGGCATCATGGAGCCTAATGTCCCTGATTTTACAAATGCTTGTCGAACAAATGCCCCCACCTTTTAACCCATGTGTGCCCACCTCGGCACTCGGCGTCGACACACAAAATCGCACTCACACACACACACACACAATCGCACAAGCACACACACACACACACACTCGCACACACACATCGAGAAAGTCGATTCAATCATTGCGGGGCGTGTGTCTGTGTAAACAGGTTCTATAAATAAATGCTCATTTCTTTGGGGGCAGGAACAATGCGCCCCGTAGATGTGGTTTCATTGGGGTAATGGTGGAGCTGTGCCAGAAGGACCCCCGCAAAGTTTTTAAGAATTGGTCCAGCCCAAAAGTAGGCAGCAGAAAGTGAACACAAATCCGTAATGTACAGAGAAGCCAGCCACAGAGGTCGTCAAAATAACTCGACGTACACGTATAACATCTAATCAGTTGACTGACATATTTTGAAAGCAATCAGTTGATTGAGCTAGAAAACCTTTATTAAATATATTTGATGTATGTTCTGCCACCTTGCTCAAACCAAATAATGACTACTTAAGACAGATTGAAAACTTGGCCTGATAATAGAAAACCAAGCTGCTTATCAGCACAACACATTTTAAATGGGCTTAAATTCCTATGCACAAATAAAACCATTTAAACTTAGTCGATCAAATGCGCTTATTATTAAATGTACTTACCTGGGGAAAGGTGACGGCAATTTGAACGAAGAAACCAATAGGTGGCAATAGAATTGAGTCAATTTGAAACTGAACTTCGCAGACAAGTCGAAACTATCTAGACGAAATGTCGGGGACGTGTTTTCGCTTCCGTTTCCGTTTCCGATGAGTTGGTAAATTGTTTCCAATTCGAAACAAAGTTACCTGGACTGGCAAAAAAAACATAAGCCGGAAAATTGGCTCAACTGCAAACAGACCTCACTGTACTTCGATTTTTTTTTCATTCGGATTATTGCGATTAAGCATCAGCAACAGTTTTCCCCCCGAAAATTTCAAGGAAATGTTTCGCAAAAATACCCTGGAGAATAGAAAGTTTACATCAGCCTTGGCTTTGAAGTAAAAATCACTTGGGGAGTGGAATTTGAGTTGAAGCTCTTTACTAAGATAACTCATCGAAATCGCAGGGAACATGTTTTGAGCAAGTCAATTAGGACAATTTACTTTAATTGAATGTAATACTGTAAGGACTAAGACTTATTTTAGTCTTTTTTTTTATTTTAATAAGGTATATTTTTTTGGCGGTTGTCTAAGTTCCATATTGTCTATAGAACTTGCCATTTTCGCTCAGTTCATTAAAGCGACATAAACATGTGTAATTAAAGAGTTCAATTGTGTTTGAACACAACGAGAAACCTAATTTATTTAATGCATTTGCATAACAATTGCCCTATAATGGATGCTTCGCCTGCGGCTAAAACTTTAAATGTTAATTGCCAAGAACAATTGCAAACAATTTGCTTAATAGCTTGGCGATTTTAGCAATTAGCACTACTTGCTGGTACATCGGGCCAAAAAAATGTAAGTAAACGAAACAAATGTAAGTGTAAAATAATTTAAAAGAAAAAGCAATATATTTAAGCCTTAATATTGATAAGCCGAAATATTGATAGATATTGTATGTCTATTATAGAGTCTTCTTTCCACTTACATGTTTAATTTGCCTTTTCGACTGTCTTCAGGCTCGGTTGAGATTGGATTCCTCTGTTTTGGTTACCTTGTTGGCTTATGATTGTTTTTCCCTTGGCTTTCGCATTTAAAATCACCCTGGCATCAGAGTTTCTTCTCTTTGTATTCTTGTGTATTTGTATTCTTATTTATTTTGTGTTTTGATCAATGTTAAAGCGTCTGTTGCTTGTCAGGTCCTCGGTGAATGGCTTAATGGTTCAATGTGCTATACATTATAGGTATGATGAGTAGATCAGGTAAATGGTATCCTGATTTGTTGTACTTCCGTGAATGCGTTCAGGTAATTTGAGTGATTCGATGGGGGTGCTCGGATAACTATTGCATTGCCTTCAATTCACAAAAAAAATAAATACTCTGGTACATGTATTGTAAACTCGACACACAGAAACACACTTCATATATATGTATTTGGCACTTTGAAAAAAAAAATATTGTCCTGTGACTTGTTGCACGTTTGCCAGTTGCTACTTCTGTTGAATGCTCAACTGTAAACGGTTGATGTTGATGCCGTGCTGTTGCTTCAGTTGCTTCGGTTGCTTCGGTTGCTTCAGTTGCTTCAGTTGCTCCTGTTGCTGTTGCGAGGCACACAACCTTTTGGCTTTGATGTTGAACAGCATCTGTTGCTCCGCAGTTGGCCAACTGACGAGGCCACCTCGTGTGGCGGGTCCTTACTTCGGCACTTCGGCTAAAAACCCACCCCCCGAAGATATCCGCCCACACCACCCACACCACCCACACCACCCAGACCACCCAGTCCGCCCCCCGGGAACAACAAGTGGAAAGTGTGTAACTGTAACGACGACCATGACGACGGTGGCAGCAGCAGCAGCAGCAGCAGCAGCAGCAACAGTCGAAACAGCAGCAGCAGCAGCAGCAGCATCAGCATCAGCAGCTGCGACAGCAACAGGCTTATATGGCGACCAGGTGATACGATGGAGTGGCACTACCGAGTAAGTTTATTTTTGTAATACCCGTTCCTCGTTGTGTAACAGGGTATACTAGACTCGTTGCAAAGTATGTAACAGGCAGAAGCGTTTCCGAACATATCAAGTATAAATGTATATTCTAAATCAGGATCACTAGTCGAGTCCATCCGGCCATGTCAGCCTGTCCTTTTATAAGAACGTCGAGATCTCAGGAACCTTAAAAGCTACAATGTTGAGGTTTTTTACAATCTTGTATACATACATATATCGATTTGCCACAAGCCGCCCAAAACTGTAACGCCCTCATTTGATTTTTATTTTTTCATTTTATTATTATTATTTTTTTTTTTTTTTTCTTCACTTAATAAATATATATACGAAAAAAAATTATATTTTTTGCCAGAAAAATTTGGGCATTTTCCGTACGCACTTCCACCAGCCGAGTAACGGGTATCTGATAGTCGGGAAACTCGACTACAGCGTTGTCGCTTGTCATTTTTTTTATTTTTGGGGTTGCTGCCACTCGAGGGGAAATGACAGCTCAGCTCGCTGAATCGCTGATAAAGGGGAAAAGCAGCCCACAGAGGCTACTTCTGATGGTGCAATCGCCGTTGGTGGCTAATCCTTTCAAAACACCTTCGCAAATGTCAAGGAAAAGTCTGTTTGTGCGAGCGATTAAATATAGATCTCTAAGCCGTTGGCTTTAAATGCATATCTTTTGTGGCTATCTCGTCACTTTCCAGAAAGTAATTTTTCAGATTTTTCAAATTTCAACTGCTTTATTTATAGATATACAAAGCCTATTAGTATTTTGATTTTTATCTATTTTGTGTATTGTATTATTCATAGATTAAGTTTATTGCTCACCTTAATCTACGGAAATTGCTAAGTTATTCAAACATTTTGTAATCCAAATCTATAAGCCAAGTGATGAGTGGTAAGTGAGAAGTGGTTGTTTGCTGTTACACTGCCATTGATGGTAATGACCATTGATTGCAGTTGCTGAATGGGGCGATGCAATTGCATTCAGTGCGAAAGCGGCTGGCAGTAATTCTGATAACTTGATTTACGCAGATCAATGCTATTGGCGCCTTGTTAGCCTTGGTAGGTCCGGTTGCCATCAATCCGGCAAGGTTGCTGGTGGCTTGGTGGGCGGATTTCGATGCCTGGGTCGGCGACTGTGTGGATGGATGTGCAACGCCTACGCCAGCGGCTTACCTGTTGGACTTGGGCGCCTCACGGGGCGTATGCGCAATATGCACTTTGTCAACAGGTTAGCCTTGAGTCCTGTGCCCCAGCCAAGGACACCGATTACTCCGCTCGTCGGCCACGCCCCGTCTCGCTCGCACCATGGCTGCCATCTCACTCGCACCCGGCGCACATTCAGCGCATGCCCCAGACGCGAAGGCGTCTAAAGACTGGCGGAGAATCGTCGGATCCACCAGGATTGGCTCTATCCTATTCAGCACTCTCAGTGGTTGTTTTCCTTTTGGCTTTCCTTTTTTCTGTCCTTTGCGAAGGGGAACGAGCCGCACGAGCATAGGCGAATCCAGTCTTATGGCCCTTTCAGGCTAACTGTTTTGTTAGCCTGCTTGATTCATTAAGAATTTCAAGCTAATGGTTGGAATTTTTCCGTCGCCACTCTTCGCAATTAAGCCGCAATTTACAGATATTGTTGCACAAACAAAAGTTCGAAGCAAGGGCTTTGCTATTTACGTGCTAGTCTTGTAATTGGTTGCCACTGTTTCAAAAATGTATTTTAAAAATGATTAAAGTTTTTAAAGGTAAATATAAATGTGCATTTAATCAATAATAATCATTTGCAAAATGATCATAACTTATGTATTAGTAAGGCAAATTTTTGAACTTTAGTATTAAAAATATATCTCAAATGTATTACCAATAAATCAAGTTTCAGAAAATTTAAATAGATTTATTTCATTTACATAGATTTATATTTAAATAAATAGGCAAGGCGCAGTTTCTGTAAAGTTTCTTAGGAATTTTGTGTATCAGAAAGTGGTTCGTGGTAATGATGTCTGCTACCAAAAAATCAATATGAGATTTTGCATTCGCCTTTTAGTTTGGACACTTATTCAAAACGAGTCAACATGATGATCTAAGCAGATACACTCACGCCCAACTTAATGTGTAACCTATCCAATTAGGGGGCTAAATGGTATTCAGCTGAGTTGGCTGTATTGGGGCTCAGGTGTTTACATATGAACAAATTGGATCCCATGACAATGTAACTAAGCTCTTCTCTTTTTTATCAATTCTCAAGACTTGGAGTGCGGCGCAGGCGATGCCATTCCAGTCCAGTTATCCAGATATCCTGGCACGACGACCATCTTCTGGCCTTTTGACCAGTTGCCATAGCAAGGCACACACAGAATCTAATATAATACCCGTCCATTCAGATCCTAAAACGGGGCATTCAGTAGCAATGCAAACGGACATAAATTGCACTGTGGCTGGGGGCAACGGGTCGGATACGCAATACATGTGGCAGTTCAATTATCCGAATTTACATGGGGGTCAAAAACGGCGCTTACAGCGACATACGAATTCAACTGCCCACGAATGTGTAATTAATATCAATATTTTCACCAGAATATGTATCGTTGAGCAGACCTTTTAAATTAGTTCCATGGTCGATAAATGGTTGGCAAAACATACATGCCAAATAATCCGTTTGATGTCAGTAACAATTGAGGATACATAGTTATTAAATCTATAATTTGATTAACAGATATCGACTCCTAGCAAAACCATTGGGTTATTCAGTTGTTTGAAGAGGACTTTACATATTTCTAGTGTGAATCCGTTACACATTAAATCCTCCGGCCATAAAAACACCATTATGCAACGAAGTAGCTCACGCAAATACCTGCAGATACGGATTCGTTTTCAAGCGCAGATGCAGATGCAAACACCGATACGGATCCCATCTGCATGCCCGACACATGCCGATGCAAATGTAATTCGATTTGCCCATTTCATTTTTCAACCGAAAAAATAATAAAAACTTCGTTTTTCACAAATTGTGACCAGAAAGTAAATACAAATGTTTTTATCTACCATTCCTGTGAGTCAGAAAGGGGAAAATTCGCTGAAGTGGTTCATCTGTTGTGCAAATACACGTATGTATGTACGCTTCGAAATGCGGTACATCACAAATAGCTCGCTAGATCCCAGGGGGGACAAATTACTACAAATTATTAAATTATTATTACAAATTATTAAAAAATTCCAAACATTCATAACAGCCTATTTGATAAAATCACATATAAGTTATAAATACACGTAAGTTAAGTAAGCTCATGGCTTTCATGCAGTCAAAAATAACCAAAGATTTATTTTGTTCAATCAAATCCAACAACTGTCTATATTATATCAATTCGCATGTTTCATCATTACCAAACATGGCATGGGAAATACAGCGAATTTTACTTGATTTTCCGGCCATCGAGCAATTAAGTGCTGCAATTTATGTGTTGTGTGCACTAGTATGGTTCTTCGTATTGCTATTCCCGATTCAAGAGTAGATCCATGCCAGTATCCTGGCGGTCAAGGACCTTCGTGGTGAAGGCTTCACGCAGTGCCATCCGGTAATCGGACCCGTAGTAACGTATGTGCTCCAACAGGCGTCCCTGGCCATCGATTACGTAGAGGAAGTGCGCGTCCCGCTCATCGAGGTCTTCCCCAAGGACCTCCGTCGACTTGGGCAACTTAATGCGATCCTGCAGTCCATAGCCGCCCAGCAAACTGGCTTCCGCAAAACTACTGATCGGGGGCACATACACATTGATGTGTTTCTGGTGGCTGGACATGATTTGTAGAAAAAATTTGGAAACACTGCAGCAATGACAATCGAAATGGAAACAACTAATAGAACTAATTGTAAAGAATTTCAGAATCTCAAAGCACACTTTACAGGACTTAAAGCATACAAAGAGTGTTGAATTCAATTATTTAGTTACTTGCATTTTTTTAGACAATATAAAATACTAAGTTAAAAAAAAAATAAAAAGTGCCGCCAATTATCTGCATTTTTATTGATGTCTCTGCGATCTCTTTCTCCGTTTAAGCCGAAATTATTGAACTGACAAATTATGATTGAAATTTCACTTTTTTTCCACGCTCAGCACTTGCAATTTTAATTACAACTCTAAATAATTTATAGCCACATTTTGATGCGCTTTTTTGTCCCCCTTTTTATACCCGTTACTCGTACAGTAAAAGGGTATACTAGATTCGTTGAAAAGTATGTAACAGGCAAAAAAAAGCGTTTCCGACCATATAAAGTATATATATTCTTGATTAGGATCAATAGCGGGTCGAACTGCCATGTCTGTCCGTCCGTCTGTCCGTCCGTCTGTCCGAATAAGCGCCTCGATCTCAGAAACTACAAAAGCTAAAATGTTTTGATAAAGCATGCAGCTTCCAGAGACATAGACGCAGCCCAAGTTTGTTTCCAAATGTGGCCACGCCCACTCTAACGCCCACAAACCGCACAAAACTGCCACGGCCACATTTTTTTACTCCTTTATTAGTCTTGTAAATTTCTATCAATTGGCCAAAATACTTTTCGCCACGCCCACTCTACATCCCAAAACTGCCCCGCCCACATTTTTCAAAAATATTTGGATATTTTTTTCATTGTTTTGTATAAGTCTTGTAAATTTCTATCGATTTGCCAAAAATATTCGCATGAAATCTTATGAGATTTCTCTTTCGCACTTCCACTAGCTGAGTAACGGGTATCTGGTAGTCGGGAAACTCAACTATAGCATTCCATCTTTTATTGTTAATGTTTTTATGTGATGATTCTATAGAAATTCTAAATAAATAAGAAAGGTCCCAAGGCTGAAGTTCCAAACTCCATAACTCATCTTATCTTAATCGGATCTGAAGTGGCATACCTCTAAATGTTTCTGGCGCAATTCTTTAAAAATCTGCATTTAAATTTAGAAATTCATTTTTTTTAAATTTTTTTTAGTAATATTTTTGATTTAACGATTTTGTAGAAATTAAAAAAAATTAAAAAATGTCCCAAGGCTGAAGTTCCAAACTCCATAACTCAAGTTATCTTAATCGGATCTTGAAGTGGAATACCTCTAAATGTTTCTGGCGTAACTCTCTAAAAATCTGCATTTAAATTTAGAAATTCATTTTTTTTTAATTTTTTTTAGTGATATTTTTGATTTAACGATTTCGTAGAAATTCAAAAAAATTAAAAAATGTCCCAAGGCTGAAGTTCCAAACTCCATAACTCATCTTATCTTAATCGGATCTGAAGTGGCATACCTCTAAATGTTTCTGGCGTAACTCTCTAAAAATCTGCATTTAAATTTAGAAATTCATTTTTTAAAATTTTTTTTAGTAATATTTTTGATTTTACAATTTTGTAGAAATTCAAAAAAATTAAAAAAGGTCCCAAGGCTGAAGTTCCAAACTCCATAACTCAACTTATCTTAATCGGATCTTGAAGTGGCGTAACTCTCTAAAAATCTGCATTTAAATTTAGAAATTCATTTTTTTTAAATTTTTTTTGTAATATTTTTGGTTTTACGATTTTGTAGAAATTCTACTGCAACTAGCAGTTTCCAGTGCCGCAAATTGCATAATAATATGCAATAAAAGAACTTATACTTATTACGCCAGTCGAGCATAATAATATCCTATTTAAATCTAGCTAGGGCTGCAAATTGCAAGGAACCTTAAAACCTTAGAACCTCAGAACCTTAGCAACCCTTTTTTGCTCTTGTCAAATGTAAAAAAAAACTGAGGGGAAGGCGATGACTTTGAAGTCTACCAGGCTTCATTCACATCTCCGAGCTGAGACCACTAACTACCTGCTTAGCAAACCATTTTTCGAAGGTGAAAATTTCAACAAAATTTTTTTCTTGTTTCTTGTAAGGTGTACACCTTAAAGTTGCCAGTTATTGTAAACGAAACGATGGACGCGAACAAGCTTAAGAAAATGGAGGAGTCGGTGCGCATTGGTGGCAAGGGATCGGTGCGCCGCAAGCACAAGAACGTCCCATCCTCGGCTGCGGCCAATAAGAAGCGTATGCAGACCACTTTGGACAAGTTACCGTTGATAGAGGTCTGCGGGATCAAGGATGTGACCATCGAGTTTACCGACTCCAGTGAGATGGTGGTAGCCATGCCCAGGGTTCAGGGCGCCACATCCAGTAATTTGTTGGTGATTACTGGCGATTTTGTGCGCAAGTGGTCACCAGCTGGCCCATCGAATGTGGCCAAGGCATCCAAGCCGGCAGCTGGTTCTGCCAATCAGCCAGAATCGCAGGAGTCCGACAATGTGGTGGCCAACGCAGCCAAGCAGCCCAAGAAACCCAAGAAGCCACGCAATCGCCTTCGTGTTCGCAACAAGGGGTTCCAAATGATGCTCGCTGAAAAGAATAAGGAGTCATCCGAGCTGAAGGATCACATGGCTGGCGGGGATTCGGATCCGAAGCTTAGCGTTGCTAAATCAATTCAGAACTCTTCCGAAGATGCTGAAGATTCCAATAATGGCAAGGTGGCATCGGGTGGTTCTGATGTCGATAAGACCATCGACGGCGACGAAGATTCATCGGATAGCTTTGACGATGATTTCGACAGCAAGGATGGCGGTGACGGCAAGGAGTGGCACAATCTATCTTCCTACTCCGATGACTATGATTCCCAGGCGGAGCAGCCCAATTCGAAAACTTCTCGCGCTCAGGTCTCCGATGACGAGGATTAGACATTTCCACGTATATCTTGCTACATTTCTACCACTATGATAAAGAAAATGCATATTATATGATATTACATGTTGCACGCACATATAAATTGTCTCAATATTTATTTGGGACGGTTAATGAAACATACAATACATATGTATGTAAGCTTATGTATGCTTATTCATATTATATATTCATATTCATTTGCATAAGTATGCTTATTCATTGTACCTAAAACTAGCAATCTATGTTCACCTTACGTTTTCTCACATATCTTACGTAATTCTGCATTTAAATTTATAAATTCTTTTTTTTTAATGTCTTTGTAATATTTTTAAAATTTTGTTGTAATTTTTTTGATATTACGATTTTATGAATTTATGTTGAATTTACGATTTTGTAGAAGTTAAAAAAAATTAAGAAATGTCCCGAGGCGGAAGATCCAAACTCCGTAACTCAACTGACCTTAATCGGATCTTGAAGTGGCACACCTCAAAAAAATCGCATTCAAATTTAGAAAATTTTTTAAAATTAAATTTGTTTGTAATTATATCCGTTACTCGTTTAGTAAAAACACAGATTAGATTCGTTGAAAAGTATGTAACAGGCAGAAGGAAGCGTTTCCGACCATATAAAGTATATATATTCTTGATCAGGATTAATAGCCGAGTCGAACTGGACGTGTCCGTCCACTAGCTGAATAACGGGTATCGGATAGTCGGGAAACTCGACTATAGCATTCTATCTTGTTTTGATTACATTTTTGGGCGTTTTCACGCGTGCATATGTCATGCTCATTACAAAAATATTGTTGCATAAATTAGTTGTGTCGTTAATTAACGAGACATGATATTCTTTTTCCATTGCATTTGATTAAATAATATCCAAATTGATTGTTGCTGACATAAGGCGCAGGCATAATTGGAATTCATTGTATTTCGATAGCTCGTATATGTTTATTTCAACTTCTGCCGAAAATTAAACATTTTTGCAACACAGCGTGGGGTGAAAGAAAAGTTGATGTATTTAATATACCTTGAAATGATTTATATGCATATATATTGATATATATATTAAACATTAAACTATACCATTGATATTAAATAAGTCTAATATTTAAAAGATTGTTTTTAAACATACAAGTGAAAAAACAAAATACAGATTCAAAGCATATATTAAATCGATTATTGAATCGCTTTAAGGTCATGCCTTAACTTTTTCAACTACCCTTGTGTAGCCCATTTATTGCCTGGCTCAATCACTAAGTAAGGGGAATTCAGTTCCGTTGAAAATTAAATTATGGAAAGGACATTTTTTAAGCAACATTTTCCAGCCGCATTGGGCCATTTATTACTGCGCAAACTTACTAATTCTATAAATTCTTCAGTAAGCTTGCATGTGTGCCTTGAAAGGCTCTAAATAGTACAGAAAAAACTACGTTTAATTAGGTTGGCTTTTTGGACTAATTTCAGAGAATGTGAAACTCATGGAATCTCCTGGCAGCACTAATCAAATTAATGTCCGCATTGTGATGCAGCTGAATGGAAAATGCACAATGGAAATTGAAGCTCTTTTCACTCGCGTGGGGACAATGGGTAAATGCAGCATGTGATGCGGTCATGTCCGTCGATACAAGACAAGTAATTAATAGTTGATCAAATTCCAGAGGCAGGTAGTGAAAACCGAGTGCGAATCCTGCGCCCTTAAACTCTGGCCTTTAATTGGGAGAGAGAGCTCCTGGCACTTGGAATTCCTCGGATAATTCCCGTCAAATCGTGTTGAAATTAACCGGCGCGCTCAAATTACTTGACATTCAATCTGCAGCAGAAGTGCGAATTAAGAGCAAAGGTAGGCATCCTGCATGAGATCAGAGCATTTTTGCATTTTAGTTTTGGCCTAAAGACCATAGTTCGCGAATCAAGTGCGTGTCCATTCTCCAGTTGCACCATTTAATTTGACTCAATTTAGAGGTAAGTCGGGAAAACCAAAGGTCATCGGTACATCACAAAGCACTAATTGGACACTCTGTCAGGAACAAAAAAGCAAAGTCGCCACCAAAACAACAACATGAAAAGCCACGATAAGGGTCATAATTAATTGGATTTTGTAAACAATTTGTACAGTTTCATTTTCGGGCTAAACTAAGTTTTCAACCTGGCTGGAAAGCTGAAAAGCTTACCCAGGTACACCGGGCACAAAAGCAGATATGTAATGGCCACATATGTATGTAGGACTACTCTAACATTTTGCATTGAAAAAATAGGAAAATAGGAACCAACTTAGTTAACTTTAAAATTCCCATACAACCTGTACGTTTTCGCATGCAGTTGGCTTAAATTCTCATTTCGCTGCTAATTGGGCAAAATGCAAAGCATCTCGGTGGGAGTTTGCAGAGATGCATCTGGCTACGCTGTTCCTGGGTTCGATTCTGAAATTTGAGATGGATTCCTTAGCCGCCAGGCTGGAATTCCGATAATGAAGTCAACACGCCCCAAAGGCGTTGCAGTAGCTTGGTGAAAGGATAATCGCAGGATAATGTTCTTCATTCTGCAGGCTTAAAACTGAAGCAATGTGGCAGACAGAGATATATTGGTTTATAAATGCTTCTTGATAAAATAGCAGCTAGGTCCACTGATGATTAATAAGTTGCTTTTATTGTGAACCAGAGGACCAATGGAGTCCTTTGTGCCAGGATGCAGTCAAGAACTGACAGCCTGCCAAAGGATAAGCTTCAGCAACAGCTGTGAAATTGAAAATTGAGCAGCTCTCAATTCAATTTACTTCAATGCAATTCAATGTCTAGCTTTTAAGGAATTCAACTCACAATTGCTCAATAAGTTGTAGTTATTGGGCTTAGAACACATATTAAATAAATATATTTGATGAGTGTGAAAAATAGAAAAGCAAAAAATAAAACATAAAAGTTCATCAAATGTAAATGTAATCGAATGCACAGGACTTAAACATCGATTTTGTGTTCATACCATGTGGGAATACCATTCGCTGTGAATTCTGTGCCACAGAATGGAGTATATTAGTTTCACTTCATAAAAGCACTTTAAAAATGCCGCAATCTGGCCTCGAATGTGCCACAGGCAATATACGAATACGGTTATTGGCAGTCGTTACTTTAATTCAACATTAATTTAAAGCATTTAATTGCTCCGACTTTCGGACTACCAAGGTGTGCGTTGTGTGCTCACATGAGCTTTATGCTCCGGACAATAAAGAGAAAAATAATAAAAAGTATGCGAATAAATTGTGACTCCGCATTGTCGCTGTGGCCCATCTTTTTCCAGCATTTTCCCCGCACACACACACACACACTCACACACACAGGCACTCTCACACACACACACACAAACACACACACTCAAGCACAGACAAAGTCGAGCACATTGTGGCGTTTTAAGCGGAAAATATGCCGCACTTCCGTTTCCCGCAAACACACAGCGCACACACATACACACGCAGACGACGTGGTTACCGTTATAAGACAGCAGGCAAGATGGCTGCTCTTGTGTCTGTGTGAGTGGGGAATTTACGGCCATTATATTTACATATATTATTATAATGCCAGGATGGCAAACAAAGTGTTGACAGAGCGACTGACTGGGCGCAAAAGAATGAAGGGTGGTGGAAACAAATACGTTTACGTACCGTTCCACATTTAATTGCCTAATCGCACTTAAGACCGCCAAATCCGATTCCGTTTCCGATTCCGATTCCAGCCTCGTTTTAAGTCCCCCTTTGAGTCCCGAAATCTCGGCTTTTCCCCCGACACCCGCAAAACACTTTAAATTTGAATTTCAAGTCGTCAAGACTTTGCCGCGAATTCCACTGGGAACGCTGGCTATTTTCGTGTTCAGCTAATTGAATAAATTGCCTTCTATCGGATAAACTCATTTGCCAATCTAATGCTGCAAACTTGGATTGCACAATCTAATGAATTAATCTTGCGCGATTACATTTTTTGGTGTATATAAGCTTAAGCCCTTTACATCTCTCGATGCAGTTCTTATCGAAATGATTTTCAATCAATGTGATAAACAAATACAAATGATAAAATATATATCAAAGCTGAGCTTTCATTCAGTTATCATGAATTCGAACTTGCGAACAGTTTTTCTTATCACCCAGTTAGACAACGAATTGTTGGCTAAATTGATTTGATTTTACACACTTTGACTAATCGCAAATGGATTCATTACTTGATTTTTGTACTTAATTATAAAACCGAGCTCTGTTTACACACCGGCCACAGTTTTCGGGATCTTTAATTGGATCCCGAGGGTTTTCGGGGCCAATTCAATGGATACGTATGTATTTAAGGGATATAGTGGTCGGTGAATCGAAATGAAATCCCTGGCAAACAATGGACCAGTTGCGTTCATTATCATTCACCGCAATCGGAAGGACACAACGCGACACGACATGGACAAGAGAAAACTTTCAAAAGAAAATTGTAACAACAGGGATGGGTTTTCTTGTGGGAAAAACCGAAGGGCGGGAAAGCGACGTAGTCGATGGAGCGCTCAGCCAACTAAGAACCAAAGTTTTGGTGTGAAATTAAAATTGGAATTAAGAGCACAATGAAGCCAACAGCAGGCGGACATCCAGCCGCAGAAAGAGACAGGACAACCAGCATTAGAAAGAGATGGTTGTGTGTTTGCAAGGGTAACAGGGGGAGATTGGGAAAGTGGAAAAAGGAGACGCAACCAGTCCAGGGGTCTTAGTGCTAAATGATTTATGGCTGTTTGCATGTCCCGTTCCTATGCAAATTGTTTTCGAGAATCTGACAAAACGATGAAGTTTTCATTAGGGTGCCATTAGAAACTCCGTTTAAGTTGTGGCAGGATGTCGGCCTGCCTCCTCCTCCTCCTCCTCCTCATCCTCCTCCTCATCCTCCTACTGCTCCTCCTTCGTCCCCTTCAGTTTGACATACTCAAGCTGGACACATCGTTTCTGGTTCAAAGTTTCTTGCAAAGGCCATTGGGTTGCACTTGAAAAATCGGTCAACTTAAAGCAGGCCTTGGTATGTAGTTCAAAGCCAGCAGTATGCGGATGGGAACTTAAGGTCAATAATAATGGCTAATCAATTAAATAAATAGCCTGAAGTTGAAGTACAATTGGAAAATACAATGTAATTAAATAAGCGGTAAACAAGCTTTACAACATTAGACAAAATTGCCATTTTAATTAGGTTATCAGAAATGTCAGTTGCATTTGCTATAAAAATATAACTTTCCCTTATTCATTCGGATTGTTGAAAAGCCATGAATGGCTGAAACATTATTAATAAAGTTTCCGGGAACTTGTTTGCATAAACTGGCGAAATGTCAACAGTTTTTACTCACAAATGGGGGATTCTCTTTTGAATTGCTCATCACTCCAACTCGTTTCGTCGCACCTGTGGAAACTAATTTGAAAGCAATTTGTTTTCCCATAGAGTGCATATTTCCTGTCAGCCCACCGCACATCATAATCATAATCACACAAAATCCAAAAAACAGAAAAAAACCCAGGCAATCAGTCGCTGAAACTCGGAGAACAACCCCCAAATATGAGGTAATCGATCAAAATGGGGGAGAAAACTCAGAAACATACCCAATTTGTATAAATTATTAAAATATTGATTTATTAGTTGAAAATGTTACGTCTAATTTAAGACGAGCGGCTTTAACTTAAGTTGAATTTATGCGGCTACGCTAACGAATTTATCATTATCGTAGGATGAATAAATTGAAAGAAAATGTGCGGCTGTCGTTTCTATTTATTATGTTTTCTTTTTTGGCCTTCGATAACCCTTTGGTAAAATCTGAATACTGTTTGTGTTTGTATTTGTATTTGTGTAAATGAAAGTGCTGTGCGTGTGAGTATCTGTGCGAGCTTGTTTGTTTACTTGTGTGAGTGCCTTTTGCAAAAGAGGGGGAGGTCGTAACTCAAAGCAAACTCCCCCCCGATTTTCCATTTCCCCCTATCTCTCACGGTCAGCCTGTGGGCGGCTCAGCCACGCCTACCGTCAGCTTTTCCAGCACACAAACAAACACATGCCGCTTCACAAACACACTCACACATGCGCGACACATTCAAAGTTTATCCAGCGCCCGTTTTGCACATTAATTTACTGACCTTTTTGCACTTTTTCCATAGTTTTGAAACCGCACGACCCCCCGCGCAACCACGCACATCAGAATGCACTGAAAGAAATGACGCACTGCAGATACTCTTCTCAATGCCGTTAAGAAATCATTGCTACTTTGACGTAATAACACATTTTCGAACCAACAAATAAATATAGCATAATGGTTTTTATTTTATTTATACATTTCTGCTACGTCGTACGAATTTGTATAATCCAAACTTTGTCAGTGCACTATAGGAAACATAGGTATATTTTTTCTTAGTGCACCTCTGGTTTTCAGCTCGCGATTGCCTGCCTTTGT
This sequence comes from Drosophila orena, assembly GCA_005876975.1. Taxonomy (NCBI): domain Eukaryota; kingdom Metazoa; phylum Arthropoda; class Insecta; order Diptera; family Drosophilidae; genus Drosophila; species Drosophila orena. The sequence goes on from VCKV01000299.1 coordinate 719,079, forward strand.
CTGTTTGCCTCTCTTTCGAGTTCCAAAGTCCAGAAACCGGCAAGGAAAATATACAATGGCCACTAACCAGTGACAGGTTTCCAGTGACCAGTGACCAGTGACCAGTGACCAGTGACCAGCGACAGGTTACCAGTGACCAGTTACCAGTGAAAAGTAGTCCGTGACTGTGACAGTGACCAGTGACCAGTGACCAGTGACCAGTGACCAGTGACCAGTGACCAGTGACCAAGTGGCCAAGTCTGGCAAGTGGCGATGGATGGGATGCAGGAAGTTCTGGCCCGGTCCAGAGGCATATTACAATGTATGATGAATGTTTGACACTTTTGCAGCTTGTTTGTTTGTTTATTGTTTGGCCCACAGCCACCCCATCCAGCCCCCCCGCCCTTCTCGTCCCCCTCACCACCCCTGTGCTTTGAGCACGACCAAAACAGAAGGCCAACTGAATGGCAAAATCAACAGTCCACGGGGATCGGCATCGAATGAGGAACTCTCTGCACCAATACCACTTCTGAATTAATTAACGCTTGTATATCTATTTATATTAATACATGTTTGGACTTGTTGTTATATTGTATCTGAATTTCATTTCATATTCAAATTTGTATTCAAATTTCATTTAAGGTATCATAACATTTTTGATAGGAGTTCCATTTTGAGGTAGCTGGCTTGAAAAAATTTGCTCGTTGATTCTCTAATCGCACAAGCAAAAGAGTTGTATGTTTCATTCTTCGATTTCCCCGTGGCTTCCATCTTGCGATCAGGGTTTCCACTGCATTCCGCTTTGCTTCCTGCTTCTATGACTTCCGTATTTTGGTTTATTTCCGTGCGACAGCAGTTCATTGTTCGAGCACATAATGGATTTGAATGTCACAGGACCCTTCGTCCTGTAAGGAAATGGGAAACTTTTGTTGTTTACTTTGGCCATTTTTAGCAGGGTGTGTATGAGGAGAGCTTAATAAATTGTATCTTCAGGTCCCCCCAAATAAGCATATGCAGATTACTCTTCGCTTGTGTGCGTGTGCGGGCAAAAGTGTGGAAAAGGATGTTGCAGGACATTCAAAGGGGGGCAGGTCGGGCAGGTCGGGCAGACGCCCTTGCTCTTTCATTTTCAATAACGGCAAAGCAATAAAGTTGCCCAAAAATAAGTTGGCTCTTCAAAACTTTGCACCACATCTGAAACTGGGCGCATATTTGGGTTGGAGCGAAGCAAAGGGCCCGATGCCAAGGACATTCTATAACATTTGTTTGCACAAGGATATTTTGTATGTGTATATATATTTACTTCACACATTTTGGAGCACACAGAATTACTTACGCAAAAATGCACTTTATATTTTCCAGTTCTCAATGATATTTAGTACAGAGGTACATAACTTATCTGCATCTTATTTACCTCTTTGAATTCAGCAAAGAAATTGTGCTGAACCTATTTAAATCTAAATTCTTAGACTGAGGGAATATTTCTCGTCCATTTCTTTCATAGGGATGTGTACCCATTTAAAAAGTGTTTTTATCGCGCTGAATTAAGAAACTTACTTTAGAAAACGCAATTCAATGCTGAAGCTCGGTTTATTTAATGCAAATATTTAAAAAAGAGCTATCTTTAAAATAAGCTTTAAGTAACTGGTATCTTTACCCAGTGTAAAAGTTTGATGTTAAAAGTCCTGTTCAAACGAAAAAAAAGCTTATACATTCTTTGTAAAGAATATTGCTTTTGAGCTTAAAAGCGTATCCTTTACTAGGACGCCCAAAGGATAACTTACAAAGTGCACCTTTTAAAGCTATATTTTGCGAACCTTACTAGAGTGGAAAACTGAGTGTAGCTATAAAAGCCAAAAACTTATACAAAAATCGTTAAGTGTGTAAATTGTGTACTGCACGTATATTATGTACATATGTACATTAATTAGCTCCCCCAAAGTGTCTTGTCATTTGATGAATCTACTTAGCCAGTACATGACCTCTGATTTTGCACAGAGTTAATCACGTGAATGACCCACAGTTCAAAGTGCGATAAGCAGTTATGAATGGCTGTGCCGAGAGCCACCTGCCCTCGTGGGTGCTTATCGCAATAAAATGATTGTTATTGCGAAAGAAAATATGCGACAAGTGCAGTGTCAGTGAAAAAATGCAGCGAACTCGTTTGATAAGCCGCTCAAGAGCCAGTATAAAGCTCTGGACTCGATCCACGGAGGTCACAAACCACTCGAGATGCACACGCAGCAGAAACGGAAAGACAGCCACAGTCGAGCTTTCACCATGATGCTAATCCTGCTGCAACTTCTTGGGATCCTTGCCCGTGGCGTAGTGGCCCAGAACAGATCGCCCATTGCCAACTGGCACTTGGGCGATCCGCACTACACAAGTGACCAGTACGCCAAGATCCTGGGCGAAGTGGGTCTGGGCCAGGATGCCGATGACAGGGACGGGGGCCACAAGGGCCTGGGTCCCATGCAGATCCAGTACGTGGACTACCAGCCAAATTGCCAGGCGGGCGGAGTGCCAGTCTGTGCCACCAATGGAACCGATAGCTTCTACTTCGAGAACAACTGCCGCTTGGAGGCGGCCAACATGAAGATGCTCTTCCAGCACGGCACAGGTGAGTGCACTGATTGTAGATACATATATGTATATATTTCTTTTTTTTTTCTAATTTTAAAACATTAATGCACTTTTATATACGTGTATGTATTTTGTTTTCATTTTCCATGTTTATTTTATCTAAAAACGCGAAACATTTGCCATTACCCTGAGTGTTTCCCGTGCAGAACTGGAGCCCACGGAGATGGAGCGATGCGTGCCCACCTGCCAGACGATGAAGTGCACCCAGGTGAAGCGTCCAGTTTGCGCGCTGGCCGAGATTGCAGGTGCTATTCCCCAAACTTTTGCCAACGAGTGCGAGATGCGTAAACGCGAGTGCCACACGAAGCAAGGTCTGTACAAATGTGTTGTATATCCATTAGGTCTTATATCTAAACTATGACTATTTAGTCCTGCGAATCCTGCACACGGGTCCTTGTCAGACACCAACGAAGAGTGGGCGCAAAAAGAAGCTGCGTCGCAACAAGAAAAAGCCTCCCACTTTCAGCGCCTCCATTTCCAAGTTGGCCACCATCCCGAAGAAAGTATACGTAATGCTGGCCACTCCTGCTCCTTGGAGCAGCAGCACCACACCCAGGACCTCCTCCACCACAAGCACTACCAGAATCACGACGACGGCCAGGATGAGGCCCACCAAACAGACCAGCACAAGTCCCTCGCCCATGCAATTCCAGCAGCTGATGAACCTGGCCAATCCCATGGTCTCCGTTTCCCAGGCTGTGGATGCCTACAATGTGTACAATATACCCGATGTGGGTCACGATTACGGCGAGATAACCGACTCCTCGCTCTCGATGTTTTTGCCCGAAGTTGGTCGTGTCACGGAGCCCTATTCGGCGCCCAGTAGCACCACTAGCACCATTAGCACCACTAGCACTACTACCACATCCAGCACAACACCCATGCCAGTTTTGGGCGCAACCAGGGTCTTCGATCTTTCGAGGACCAGCACTGTCCAATCCTTTCTGCCTGTACAGATGCCCAGCACCACTGAGATTGGCGAGGAAACCACCACGGAGCACTTGGAAGCGATTACACAGGCCATGAGCACCACTCAAAAATCCACAGCAGCTGCTCAAGCCCAACCTTAAGCTTCAAAAACCATTTGAAAATTAAACTAATATTTATTGAAAATATTTATACAGCTGTTTCTGATACGAGTATATTATAAATTATACAAAACAACAATATTACTAAATAGCATTGTTTTTTCTTCTAATCTTAAATATGAAAAAAATCGAATGGTGATGAGGCAAGATTTTGCTTGATTATAACGTTTGTCCACTATAACACGGCTTAATTTATAACATGTTAATTTAATTTTTTAACCATTCAATACTTTACCCTAACACTTAAATATTTTAAATCAGTATGCCTTGTAAATTTCCTTCCGTTTGACAGGCTATTTCTAACTGACAAAATACCTCAGACAATTTCAGTTGTCTTACTGGTAACTAACAAACCAGAACGGAAAATACGAAAAATTGTGGAAAACATGGAGTTCATGGTAAGAAAACTTGTGAAAAACGAAGCAAAGATAGCATTTCTAACCTCATTTCACTGTAGCCGCACTTTATATTTGTAATACACATATTATACTATGTGGTAGTGGAACTTTGCGAACCGGAATGCATATGGAAAAAGACTGCTGTCGAGCCTTCATGGGAAATCGATTTGAACAGAAACCCGATTCTCTACGACGAAGAGCAGGCATGGATAAAGGAAATGAAGATGATTCATTTCATATTGGGAATGCCCTTTAACGCCATTGAACAGATAGAGAATATGCTGAACAATTTAGCAACGCCCAGGAACTTGAGCGGTAATAAAAACGTGATTAATAAGAACGAAACGGTGAAAAACTTGATACTTCATGATGATTACATAGTGATCAACAGCCAAAACAACTCTAAAAACTTGACTTTACCGATGCAAAAGTACATGATATACAACCATGTGAAATACCACAAACTGTACAACGAACGAACGTCGAAAGCGACGCACTAACTCCATGAAAAACCGGATTAGTTTCGAACGCAACAGATTATTATTATTACTTATTATACTTATTACGTATTATAACATTGCACTATATTAACACAATATACGTGTACAATAACACTAGAACACAACTAGAGAACTTGTTTAACAGCCCAGAAATATAAAATATATATTGCTGCGATCGGAGCTCGATGTGTCCAGCTTTAGTTTTTTGGATTCTCGTTTGCAGGTCACCTCCAAATTTACCTGCGTTCCGTTCTTACTAACGCTTTCTGTCCTAACAACTTCTGGGATTTCTGCTGATTCAGTCTTCTTCGTACTCTTGGCCACACTATCTGCATTAATCTCAAGTTCTTTTTCCACTTCTGATAAAGAATCGGTGGTGGTTGTCGGGGATGGTGTCGTTGCGAACGTTGTGTTCTGAATGGTTGCTGGTTCAGATACGGCGTTGATCCTTATTGCTTTGTTAAATTCATCAACATCATCATCTGGAGTCTCAGAAGAGCTGTAAGATTTATAAACACTCGAGGCCGGATAAGTCGCATATGATGCGTAAGTAGTTGGCGCCTTAGTTGTGCTAGGCTCCGTTGCCATGGTGGTTTCTACCAGCTCCTCAGTACTTATCTGCACATTATTTATTTTGACCAGCGTGCCTATGGTCGCCAAGGTAGTTTCTTCATCCCTAGGGGCTTCAGTGGAGGTATAAGTTTTATAGACACTGGAGGATGAATACGTTGGATACGATGGGTAAGAAGACTGCGCTTTCGGTGTGTTAGCTATTGTATCATCCTTGATTTCAGTGCTTTCCTCAACCGCATTTATTTTGACTATCTTCTCGAGAGATTTCTCGGTAGCTTCCTTATCCGTTGTAGCTTCTGTGGAACCATAGACTGGATAAGTTTCGTACACATTTGAGGATGGATAACTTGGATATGATGGGTAAGTAGGCTGCGATTTAGGTGTAGAAGATTCCGAAACGGTATTTGCCTTAGTGGTCTGTTTATCTTCCACTTCAGGGCTTTTCTCAACCGCATTTATTTTAACTATCTTCTCGAGAGATTTCTCGGTAGCTTCCTCATCCGTTTTAGCTTCTGTGGAACCATAGACTGGATAAGTTTCGTACACATTTGAGGATGGATAACTTGGATATGATGGGTAAGTAGGCTGCGATTTAGATGTAGAAGATTCCGAAACGGTATTTGCCTTAGTGGTCTGTTCATCTTCCACTTCAGGGCTTTTCTCAACCGCATTTATTTTGACTATCTTCTCGAGAGATTTCTTGGTAGCTTCCTTATCCGTTGTAGCTTCTGTGGAACCATAGACTGGATAAGTTTCGTACACATTTGAGGATGGATAACTTGGATATGATGGGTAAGTAGGCTGCGATTTAGGTGTAGAAGATTCCGAAACGGTATTTGCCTTAGTGGTCTGTTCATCTTCCACTTCAGGGCTTTTCTCAACCGCATTTATTTTAACTATCTTCTCGAGAGATTTCTCGGTAGCTTCCACATCCGTTGTAGCTTCGTATACATTTGAGGAGGGATAAGTTGGATACGACGGGTAAGTAGGTGCCGCTTTACGAGTGGTGGACTGCATTGTCTCAGCAGCCTTTTCAGTTGTCTTCTCAGTACTTATCTGGACTTCATTTACTTTGAAGACCTTGTCTACGGACACCTTCTTAGTCTTTTCGGTCTCAGGAGCTTCCGGGGTGGTGTAGGCTGCATATGAATTATAGGCATTGGAAGATTCTGTGTTGGTGTTTCTCTGAGCCTCCCGTTCAGGTTCTTCAACAGCGTTTATCGATAGTGAAGGTTTGGGAGGCTGTGCAGTGGTTGTAGCGAATTGTGGAGAAGCAGTAGTTATGTATTTTCTTAAAGGCGGCGCGGTGGCACTGGGCTCGGTTGATTCTTCAGGCTGGCCAGGGGTCTCTTGGGTGGCTCCGAACGCAGCATTCACCTTTATATTTTGCCTGGGATTTTGAGTGGTCTCTGATTTACCTGGTTGAGGTGTAGTTGTGGTTATAGCTGTAGTAGCTGTGGGAGCTGTTGTAGTAGTAGTTGTAGAAGTTGTTGTAGAAGCAGTTGTGGAAGTAGTTGTAGAAGCAGTTGTGGAAGTAGTTGTAGGGGCAGTTGTGGATGTAGTAGTTGGTGTATTCTTATAGCTTGGATTCGGATAAGGCTGGGCAGTCTCGGCATACTCGATGGGCAGATTTTCCCAGGATATCTGATAGGGCTGATAGATAGGCGCTTCATAAGTGGGTTTTGGGGACACAAAAGAGCTTTGCGGATAAGGCTGAGGGGGAGATTGTGGCCCATATGGACCGTAGGCTCCAGAAGATCTTTGAGATCCATAAGGTCCTTGAGACTCGTAAGGTCCTTGGGATCCATAGGCTCCTCGAGTTTCGATGCTCGGTTGATAAGGATTAATCGCATAGGGCGACTGAGGAACAGGATACCTGCTTTCACAGGGGCCATCATGGTGCTTTCGCCAAGCTGCAATACAAAATATATGATATGAGTAATTATTAGCATGATTCGTAGTCTTAGTATCATAACAAACTTATGACATATACATCTTTTTATAATATAAAAAAATCGTGCCTCGACGTACACAGTGACAAAAGGTTTGATAGACGTGCCACTGTTTAACTAAATTTAGTTACACTGAGAAAATTTAAATTATATAAAGGCTGGGACATGCTTTTTTTTTATTACCGGTGGCGTATATTTAAAAAGCCACCATCAAATTAAAATAAATATTTTTAAGGGAACACATGGGCTTTTCTTAAGCTTCTGTACTTAAGGACTCTGTTTCATTATTTGCGGTGTACTCACGATGTCCTGTGCGGCACTTGACCAGCTGCAGTTCACACTCGCTCCTGAAGTTGCGCCTGGTATCCCTGTACTTGCCGCACACCGGACTGTACTGATCATGGCAGTTGTCCGGGCAGACCTCCAAAGTTTCGCATCTATTCTCGTGGATGATCTCCCAGTCTGCAGATACAGTGGGTGAGTAACCGTGTAGGTTTCGGATCTCAGCTGAGTACTTACTTATGCCAGTCAGGGCTCTGAAACGTTGGACCTCGCAGGGGCTGGGAAAGGTGGATGGCTGGGCACCCGGAGCGCCGGCACAAACCAGACTTTCCGGACCCGAAGGCGGACACCGAAGATCATATGGCTGCTGCTGTTCGAAATAGTGCGGTGCCGGATAGTAGGGAACTCCGTAATCCCATGCCTGAGCTGCGGCGAGGAGGGCGAATCCAATTGAAAGTGGAAAAGCTGTCATTTTCAGAACGGTTCGAAAGCGACTATGCCGTGACCTCCGTCGCATCCAGCTTATATACGTCCTAACACTCGGTGTTCTCATACACTGGCAATGTAGGTGTACGTGTCGGGGACTCTATTTCAGTCGCAAATATTATAATATTATAATATTCCATAATTTCGTATCAATCGGCAGACACCGCAGACGCCTCTTCTCCCACTTTCATTCTGTCTTGCACATTATTATGACATTTATTGGCCATTATCGCAGTGTGGCTTAGCTCAACCTTGAGTCATGTGAATTTGTCTGCCAACTGCAGTTCTTCGTGAAGAAAGTGAGCTAAGACATGAGTCAGCAGAATGTCAATAGCAGCTGAACTTGAACTTGATTTCGGTGATGGGTTGAAGGGCGCTTCGGAGTTCACGTGTGGCATTTCCCAATCATCAAAGATCACGTTTTCTATGATAGAAATAGTGCTCTTCCCATTTCAAATAAAATAGAAAACGTGATGCATTGGTATAAGTGGCGTTCCAATCAGCGAAATACAAATTACTTGCATAATGCATTTTTAGACAGAGAAAGGTGTAGATTTTTTTTCTTGTTTTAAAAATATATTCTGATTCAGAGTTTTGTTATTCACTTAATGGCTTTTATTGAGTTCTTAATAACAATGTATTTGTAGAAAATGGGATCGGATTTCTAAAAGTATCAAAACCTCTTAATTTAATGTTTATCTAATAAGTATATATAAATTGCGACTGTCCGTAAGCCGATGAACCGCCATACCACTGATAGTGCGGAGTGTTTTGGGTTGTTGTTGGTACGGTGGTGCTGGTCGAGGTTGTTGGATCAGTGGCAAGACTCGCCACAATGCACCCAGAGAACTGGAATACGATCCTTGATCCTGTGGTTATGAGGATATTGGTGACCTCCGCACAGTTTGGCTCCCCTGTTTCCGGATTCACGGCCATAGCTGCCATTTCGAAATCGACTATTTGTCCATCCTCGTTTCTGACCTCAACAGTTAATGGTTTGACCTGCCAGAAAAGTGTTTTATTACCTTATTCTGTTAAAACATTATATCTAATATATTTTACTTACAGTCGCCGGGCTAGTTGTTTTAGGAGCTTCAGTGGTTGTTGTAGTCGTCACGGGGGTTTCTGTAGTTGTTGTGCTTGTTGAAGAATCTGTTGTAGATGTTGTAAAAGATTCCGAAGTCGTTGTTGTGGAAGTCGGGGTTGTTGTTACTGTAGACGATTCTGTTGTCGTTGTAGTAGGCACCGTCGTGGTGGTCGTTGAAGGTTCTGTTGTTTTTACTGTCGTTATTGTTGTAGATGAAGAGCTTGTGTTGGTTGTCGTTGAAGATTCGGTTGTAGTGGTTGCAGGACTCGTTGTTGATAGTTCCGTGGATGCTGGTGATTTAGTAGTTGTTGTTGACTGAGCCGTTGTCGTTAGATCTGTAGTTGTAGCAAGTTCTGTGGTTGTTGTAGGTTCTGTGGTTGTTGTTGGCTCTTTGGATGTTGTTGGCTCTGTGGATGTTGTTTGCTCTGTGGTTGTTGTTGGCTCTGTGGTTGTGGTTGGCTCTGTGGTTGTAGTGGGCTCTGTGGTTGTAGTGGGCTCTGTGGTTGTTGTTGGCTCTGTGGTTGTAGTGGGCTCTGTGGTTGTAGTGGGCTCTGTGGTTGTAGTGGGCTCTGTGGTTGTTGTTGGCTCTATGGTCGTTGTTGGCTCTGTTGTTGTGGTTGGCTCTGTGGTTGTTGTTGGCTCTGTGGTTGTTGCTGGCTCTGTGGTTGTTGTTGGCTCTGTGGTCGTTGTTGGCTCTGTGTTCGTTGTTGGCTCTGTGGTTGTTGTTGGCTCTGTTGTTGTAGTGGGCTCTGTGGTTGTTGTTGGCTCTGTGGTTGTTGTTGGCTCTGTTGTTGTAGTGGGCTCTGTGGGTGTTGTGGGATTTGTTTTTGTGGTTGTTGTTGGTTCTGTAGTATTAGATTGTTCTGTGGTTATTACAGATTCTGTCGTTGTTGCTGGTTCCGTTGCTGTTGTGAGTTCGGTGGTTGTTGTTATTTTTTCTGTAGTTGTTGATATTGATGTAGATCCAGTAGTTGTTGTTGTGGGGGTTTCAGTGCTCAATGTTGTTGTTGTAAATGCCACATTTGTTGATGTTGAAGGTTCAGTTGTAGTCGTTGTTGTAGATGCCTCCGTTGTGGTGGTGGTCTTGGGAGCTCTTGTGGTGGTTGTAGTTTTTTCGTAACATGGCTTCGGTATTTCGGGCCGTCTTGTTGGATAGTACCAATAAGGAGGTCGATAACTGACTGGGGTATTTCTCGGTGGTGATTGTGGCCGCTTAAATGACCATACCGGATAAGGAAGCACACTATGTTGCACTGGCCCATAAAAATCATTGGACGGATTTGCGTCGTAACGTTCGCTATTTTCAAGATTTTGGGGAATAATGGGTCTGGGAATTGGCGATGAAAATACCGAAGGTTGCGATTGAGCTACTACCAAGCTCTGGTGATTAAAATAGTAGCCGACATCAATAAGTTTTGTCCGTGGAGGCGACGTTCGGCAATAAGTAGGCTCTGTCAATTCAAACACTATGTGAAAAAGAAAAACAACACATTATTTAACACTTTGTATAAGATTACTATAAATAAATAAATATATAAATATTTTAATTAGACTATGATTCTTACATTCTTGGCCACTCAATATCATCTTCAGATTGTAATCGTTAAAGTCACAAATGCTCTCAAAGCTGCGATAACAATGTCCACTTTTGCCACAGACTCGAGGGCCACAGGGTCGTTGGTTATATCTCGGTAAATTTCCGGGATCTGGAAATCTGAGGTAATCGCCCCTATGTCCTTGGGACGAGGTCAAAGCTGTAAGTAGGACAGTAAAGGCAAACGCTCTCAACATTTTAATGGTTGGCTTGTAACTGATGACTACACCTTACCCTTCGACAACTATTTATACAACCGACTTGTTCTTTCCAAAGGTAAATCTCTGGAGAAACAACAATGACTACAAGCAAGAGCAGCAGACGGCGTCTGTCTATCGGAATTATACGTGCCAGACCAACATTTCCATTGTACTGCTAGAAACAAAAAAAAGGTACATGTACATATATAAAAATTACATTCTCGAATTTTCTTTCTTTGGTCTCGTCTCAGATGCCTGGCCGTGGCTCAGATATTGAGTCCCTCATATTTTTTGAATCGAAGCACAATGAAGCAATTGTAAATCGAAAACCCCGCAATCAGAAGTACAAAACACTGCTTGGCACGATGCTTTTGCAGATTGCACTGCTTACGCCGAAAGCTCTGTAAGCAGTGCAGCAAACGTTCTCGGTTGAAAAACTCGATAAAACCTTTGAGCATAGTTTTTAGTAAAATGCTTTTGTTTGAGATTAGAATTCATATATTTTGGCCGGCAATAGGTGCTGTTGTTACTTAAACAATAATTTTTTCTATGAAAATTAATTTAAAACTTTTCCTGAAATAATAATAATAATGAGAATTACGTTAAACAAAATGCTTTAAACTAAATATTCACAAGTTTATTGCTTCAATGTTTTTTTATTTTAATGAACGATTTGAAAATAAAAACAATTTTACCGAGCAACCTTGATGTATAACAGTTTTCGGCAAGCAGTGGCACGAGAACTGCTTTCCCATTTGAATCCTTCGATTTTCCTAGCATCGTTGTGTATTTTTGTATTCACTTGCCAACCGGTTGCTGTGGCGAACACAACGGTCGCGGTTTCCGAATTGCGGCCTCAATTTTTGTTTGGTTTTTTTGGCGCGTTTTTGTGGTGCGGTTTTTGGCGCGTAACTCGGCAATTTGATCGTTTAGAGGATACGGCCGTCGAGGCGTCAACATTGAGTCGTAAACTTCGATCGAAAATAAAAGTACGGAAGGCATCCCGCCGTCGAGGTAAACACTTACATTTAATTGCACGCTTCAATTGCCAAACTTCCTTAATTTGTGCGGCTTTTCGCTGTGTGAATATTGCCCATACGCCATGGGTTCCGGGGGCAAACAGGCATCCTGTCATGTCCGAAAATCGCACGCCAGTACAAACGCGCAAAACACACACAAACACACACACACACACACACACACACACACACATTAGGAGCGTATTTATTTTGGGCTGGAATAAAAACGGAATATAAAAAGGAGTACGTCACTGCAAGTAAATGATTTATTCAGGAATCGCATAAATGTATGCCCCACTCCCTTCCTTTTTTTTTATGTCAAAGGCATTCCGCCTGGGGATTTATCAATCTGGTCGGCAATCCTTTGCCATGCTCTAAAATAGTCCCTTTTTCCATTTCGCATTGCGCATCCGCCGCGTTGGCCGTTTCGTTTGCTTGCTGATTTCATGGTGCGGTTTCTGATTCAATTAGCAGTGCGCAGGATAGCATCCTTGTGTCACCCACATGTACACGTATGTGCGCTTGTCTGTGCACATGTATTTGTTTCAGCCAGGCTTAAGTCTAAGACCCAAGACAATTTCGCCCATGACTGGCAAATGTGTGGCAGCAAACAATTGCAATATACGTACATTGCTGCCCCAAAGTGTGCAATAAGTTATGCACGAAGCGAGGCAAGCTGATTTATGTGCTGTCATTGCGAGAACTTCGACGGGCTTCAGTTCTGTTTCTGCTTCTGTTTCCGTTTCCATTTCAATTTCCCTCCCACCAGCCAAGTTGCAGGACTCATCCAGAGCCGCTTTTCCGGCAAATGTCCGTCTGTCTGGATATATTGTGTCGAATTTTACATGCATCGCAAAATGCAACCGCAATATTGGAATATTCACATTTATTTGCACAAGTTAAATTTCATAAAATACTATGTAAATATTAATACTTTTAAATGATAATACTGCAATGTTTTATTAAATTCTTATTTTAATATTGCTTAAGGCACGTACGTTTCGAGCACTATTTAACTCCATAATGCTCGTGGCTGCCATTCATTTACCCTCATTTTTTACCATTATTTTTTGTTGTCATTTAAATTTTCCTGGTGAAGGATTGGCGCCGATTGCAATACCAAATGCTGCTAAACGAGGGCTCATTAGTTGTTGGCCATGTTTACATGGCGCACACAGACACACGCAAACGTGTGCGGCGGGGGCTTTGCGAAGGGGTCAAAGGGCGAACCAAGGGTGGCACTTGTGTACATGACTGCTGGCTACACAGAGCAAAAGGAGTCGCGTCCAACCGCAAATACACTGATGACAGGTGCTTAATTAAAGGTCCTACAAGTGCAAGACATGTACCGCCAAAATGTGACCACAATGGACAGGCCAATTAAAATGTGAGAAAATGTGTGAAAATGTCTGGAAATTTGTGAAAATGCTGGAAAGTGCCCACAGTTAATTGAGCAATGCCAAAAGGTTAGACTTTGGGCAGATGCTCGCAGTCCGAAACAGTCTTAAAATGTACTTAGTCAATTGAGATTGCGCTGGAAAAACCTAATTAAATACATTCATTTGCAGGAATAAGAAAATTATAAATAAGTGTTTCAGAAGAAACTTGCCTGCTCAACATTGCTACAAGGAGAAAATGGAATCAATATCCTATTGTACGATTGAAATAAAACCCTTTCATATATGTATATGGGTCAAGGTGTGGAGTAACTATAGTTACTTGCGAATAAGACCTCTATAACTCAGCCACTCCGTAGACCAATTTTCCAGCCTTTTTTCCGGCATTTCCCAGCTGCACTTGGTACCAGCAGCTCTTAAAGTGACCGCTCATCTAATGAGGCGTCCGTCTGGTCTGCTGTTTCTCTGTCTGTTTTCCAGTTGGGGGCGGAAAATGTGGAAAATGGGATCTCAAGTGTCGCTTGTTTGTGTTGTTTGTTTTTCGCCACTTTTACAACATAATTTGGGGTGTCGGCGAGGCCCGGCTCATGGTTTATGATTCCACATTGAAGTTACTTGCGCCACTACATTCTGTTGAGCATTTTATTGCAGCCAGCCGACTTCCGGGCGAATATTAAATTTTTATATTGCCCCGGGAACAGTAGGCAACTGAAACCGACCGAAAAAAACAAACAGATATAAGAAAAAGCGGGAGGAAAAAACATGGAAATGGCAGTGGCAGCGGACGAAGAAAGTACATGGAAATTGGATTCCATTTTCATGGGCAGTGATACTGCGTTGTTTCCACTGTGTTTCCACTGCCAGTGGCCAGTTTTTCCGGCCAGTCTCTTGTCTTTTCTGGCTTGCTTACAAATTAAATGTGCCAAATTTCGTAATTGAGCGCTTTATGTATTTTTAATTTATGTTCCTTATGACGCGCCCTATGCTGTCAGTTGCGCTTTTGATTAATTTTGCAAACAAACACATTCGGCCTCTCTCTTTTTGTCCACGTCCATTAAATAATTTAATACTGATACTGACTGATGCCCCTCTTCGCCGACTATTAATAACCAATATTCGCTGAGCTGGATAAACAAACCATTCGCTTTCGGCTAATATCACCACGAGCAGTCGAAAATTGAAACTAATAGCTGACAAAATGTAATCAGCGATCTATTTATATTAGCACCACCTTAAGAGTATAAAAGGTCGCATGATAGATGTACGTGTATGTACATCAATTGGATCATCATCATTTAACTAGCGAGGAAGCGACTGATGCACAACTAACAATTATAAAAATGATCCCAATGCCGCCCAAAAATACTAAATATTTTAAGACAAGCTCAACTTTAGCCAACTTACTTGTTTATCACAAACTGTTAGTGGAAAATCCGCATATAAAATTCCTATATCTGCACACACTTACATTAAAATACATACTTATGGCCTAATTACCCACAAAAATGTTTATTTCCTCAACATATACAAGCAAATTTAAATTTAAAAAGCAAACATTATTAGTGCTTCATTTGTGTTTTTCGCATTTCATTTTTATCTAAAAATAATCAAAAGAAGGAAAAGTTTCAGTAGACAACAAAATATACTTAAATCACGTTGAAAAAGCTTCGGAGCAATATTTAGGCCTTTTAAATAAATTGGGAGGATGTACTTATACCCACTTATACGTCTGAAATAACTTTGCTGCAAAAGTTAAGAGGTGAAATTCACAACATAATTAAAGAAATTGTTGCCTGCATAACTACCTCTCCAGTGGGCCATTAATAAAAACGCGTGATTAACGTGTAATTAATTCCGATTAATCGTCAGGTGGCTAATTAATTGAAATCTATGAATATTGGAGGCGAGCTGTCAGCAAAGTGCAAAAGCTGGTCGAGATTCCGGCAATAAATTAAACGCAAATAGGGCGCCTGTTTACACGCATTTGATAGAATCCAAATTTATACCGACCGCAACGCCTGTTCCAATCAATATTTGATTGGATTTGCCCAGTTGTTGGCTTCCGGCTAAGACCTTATACCCGAGTTTCTTGGCCAAGTTCAGGTACTCGCAATTAAATCCAATCAAAATAACCAGCACATTGTTCTCCGCCGATAAGTGTGATCTGATTTTGCCGCGTTTTTCGCTTGGATTATAAACAAATACACAATAAGCGTTGTATGTATGTATATATGTGGCCAATATATGTGTGTTTGATTGTGGGGGTTGGGGGTATGGGTAATGTTATAAGCCGATTTCACGGCCATAAACATCAATTCGAGCAGCGCGGCGGGCAGAAAGAAATACATATTTGAAAAGAATGGATATGGAGGAAAATCAGATGAAATTCAAGAGGAGCGGTATTTGATTTATGCGGCTGTGGGCGTGGCAGCGGGGCAGCTAAGTAAAATATTTGCCCGCCACTAAACCGCCACAAATCTTGTTCCGCTTCAAATTTATTAAAAACGAAGCAGTGATTTATTGGATTCAGGCGACCATCAAATACTTCGCACTCGATTTGCTGCAAATTCAAAACAAAGGCACATAAAAAGCATCAGTTACAATGGAATATTAGGCGTATCACATAACTATCGCATAACTAAAATAATAATTAAATATAATTAAATACATTATATTAAACAAAACACTCCTTCTTTGACTGCGCACTCAATAGCGATTCAAGGATGTTATATTTTTATTTATTTAAGAGGTATCACTTTCGATGGACTCGCCACAACTCAAACCTGCCAGCATGCAAATCCGCTTAAGTGCGGACCAGCTCCTCCGACTTAATCCCCCTCCTGAGTTTTCCTTCTTCTTTGTATTTTTCCCCATTTCCCGCCCAGTTTCCTGGCGGACTCTGTGCAAATTTTGATTTATGCGAACTGCCAGGGAATGTCAATAATTGGCTTAGGATGCTGTGACTGCCATCAGCTATCGGCCATCAAAACTTCGCTCGCCTTTCGATTTTACGGGCAGCTGTCTTTCACGACTCACTTCAGCGTTTTCCAAGTTTTCCAAAGGGAACGGCGCCAGAACTGAATGAATGAAAAAAAAAAAGAAAAAACTGAAAACTGAAAACTGAAAAGAAAGAGTTCATTCAATTGTGCCGGATATTTTCGCCTGCTCAGCACTTTTCGCACTCTCCATCGGCGTTAAAAGTTTTAATGAGCAAAGCGAAAACACAACATCGCTGGCTGGGTAAATCAAATCAAATAAATGAAATTTGACAAAATATTTTACACAAAATATGCGCGAGTTGTGAAATGTTTTTCCGGCTAAAATTATCATTCTGCACAACGACAGCATTAATGTACAGATATACAAAAGCAAAAAAAATGTATATGTATATATTTATGTTGAACTGATAAATCCAGCAATTTATCGCTGAAGAAAGAAACACCTGTAAATTTCTTTCACACGTACATATAAGCCAAGCAGACCAGAATTCAGTTTATTTGATTTATGATAATAATAATCTTCGTGCCAGTCTGCAATTTATTGAATTTTAGCTTTGAATTCTTGAATTGCACAAGCAATTCTTAAATCATAAAATATTAATGGTGAAAACACCCTATCTAACATCTCTTCACTTGCAAAAATAAACAAAATTAAATGTTTATCATTTAATTAAACAGATTTGCACATTCAACTTTTGGGCGCCCTCGAAGGCACAAAAAATAAAATACAAATAATGCCAGGAACAAAACAAAAAACAAAATGCTAGCTGGTGGGCACAAAAATCTGAGCCAAGTTAGGACAATTTGAATATAAATGGCTGTTTTAGCCGGCCGGTTGTCCCTGTTGTTTGGCATGCCAAGTGCTGCCTGGGGCATTTGTTAATTTCCGTTTCCGCATTCCCGCCAAAAGTAGGCGATCCTCCCATGCACAACCAGTCCCAGTCCCAGTCCCAGTCCCAGACCCAGACCCAGACCCAGACCCATGTGGCCCTTTGTTTCGACCCTTCCGCCGCCGACTTCCGACCCGCTTTTAATGCCGCTTTATTGTCAAAAGATAAGGGCGGCCACAAAAGCGGAAAAGTGCTTACAAAAATCTATTAAGCCGCAGCAAAAATGGCAAACACCTGTTCGCGTGTGTGGGGCAAGAGGCGCTGATAGCCGCCGCCCACATCGCAGCACCCAGAAACACCCAAAACACCCAAAACACCCAAAACACCCAAACACCCGAGCACCACATAGCGAAAAATCAAGTGATAGCACTGTGATAGCGAAGCGTCACTAAAAAGTTTGCCACTAAAGCACTAATTTTGCAGAACCTATGGTTATATCTTTTTTTGTTACGAAAACATAAAACTACTCTTAGATATATAAGTAAGTCCAGCAAACATAAAACTCCCTTAAATTTAGGATATATAAGTATGTCCATAAAACATAAAACAACCTTAAAATTAAGATATAAGATAAATATAAGATATAATATATATAAGATATATAATAAGATATAAGATATGTAAGTCCAAAACATAAAACTCCCTTAAATTTAAGATATATAAGTGACTTCAGCAAACATAAAACTACCTTAAATTTAAAATATATGTATAAGTAAATCCGTAAAACATAAAACTCCCTTAAATGTAAGATATATAAGTAAGTCCAGCAAACATAAAACTCCCTCAAATGTAAGATATATAGGTAAGTCCAGAAACTTGTTTTTAAGTTCTTTTAAGATTCTTTTCATTAGCTGATGATCATCTCCATCTTATGCTTTATATAAATATAAAATATAAATATATATATAAAATAATCAATAAAATCTTTAATACCATTTAAGTGGAATTCTTAAGAATCAATTCCCTTTAAGAAACTTAAAAATCCAAAGTAATACTACTTTCTCTCAGTGCCTTCCAAAAATCAAGACCCAGATGCGATCGACTCAATTTGTTTATGTGCTGTACTGATTGCTTTATTGTGGCTAAATGGAACACTCTACATATTGCTGTGGTCAAAATTATTATTTCGTTTGTTGTTGTCATCGTGCGGTTGTTCAGTGGTTTTTTCTAAAGTTTCAAGTGGGTTGTTTATTGGTGTTGCCGATCGACAGTTTTTTTCATTTCATTAGGCGTTCTACAATGGAAAAATATATCAATATATAAAAGGGTTTTTAGATTCTAGTATTTCCTGGAATTCTACTTACAGTAGAAGCTGCAGTTGTTGCTGCTGCAGTTGTTGCTGCGGTGGTTGTTGTTGCTGCGGTGGTTGTTGTTGCTGCGGTGGTTGTTGTTGCTGCGGTGGTTGTTGTTGCTGCGGTGGTTGTTGCTGCTACGGTTGTTGTTGCAGTAGTTGTTGATGCAGTGGTTGTTGCTGCAGTAGTTGTTGCTGCCGTAGTTGTTGCTGCCGTAGTTGTTGCTGCCGTAGTTGTTGCTGCCGTAGTTGTTTCTGCTGTGGTTGTTTCTGCTGTGGTTGTTGCTGCAGTAGTTGTTGCTGCAGTGGTTGTTGCTGCTGTGGTGGTTGTGTATTTGGTGGGGTATCCGGGATATCTGCTGGCTTTTGTGGTGCCTGTGGTGACCGACGTCGTAGTCGATCCGGTAGATGGCGCATTGGTGGTGCCAGCGTTGCTATAAACGGCGGCATAGGCTGGCACAGCCTGGGAATAAACGGGATAGGACGGAGAGGGCGGGGAAGGATAGGCAGCCGGAGCGGCAGGATACGAGAAGGAATAGGAGGGAGAGGCCGCAGGATACGTGGCCGGAGCCTCAGCCACCGCCTTGGCGCCATAAGGCCCACTGGCAGCGGCATAGGCATACGAGTTCTGGCCAGACGATGAGGAATACCTAACCGGGGCGTAATCCTGAACTGGCTTGGCATGATAGCTCTGAGCAGGCGCTGGTGGACCATACGATTGCCCGGGATACGAGGAACAGTAGCACAGGTCAGTTTGGATGAGTTCTATAAAAAAAAGAGGGAATAAAATAAATTGAAGTTTGTCACCAGCAAGGATATGGATTGAGAACTTACCCTTCTTTCCGGCGAGCAACTGTTTCAAGTTCTGCGAGTCCAGGCGGCACTTGCTCGAGAATCGATGGTAGTTGTAGCCATCGGTGGCGCAGACAGCATAACCACCTGGTGGGCACACTGCCTCGTAGCTCACATCCCCAAAGATGTAGTCCAGTTCGACGCCCGAATAATCGCCATACCAATCGTAGTCGCCCCTAACACCGACGTAAGCCAGGAAGAAAGTCAGGAGTAGAGCCAAGGAGCTGGACTGAGACCTTGGGTAGAACATGTTGCCGATGGAACTGATGTCGCTGACCATGGAGATCCCCGCTTTTATGGGTCAGCGACTCGACTGAGAAATGAGGTATGGAACGTGCATGTGATTACGGTCTTTACATCACACTAGAGCATTTTTTTATGTTTAAAGCCCCGACTCCCCGGCTTTTATCACTCCGGAACGTGCGACCGAAGAGCGGTGACACTATGCCATAGTAATATGGCATTACCTAACAAAAAAATCGTTGACTCTGCTGACTCGTTGTTTAAACTCTCCAACTAGAACTTTAAGCCCAAGTCAACTGGCGCCAGATGGTTTTTAACGTGGGCAAATGGATTAATGTCGATAGAACCTGACCTATCTAATCTGAGAGTCATTTTTCCACTCTTCTTCTGCAGAACAGTGGCATACAAAAATGTAGTCATGCTCATATCAATACAAAGTTGTTCTGCAGACACCCAAAAACATTAATAATTTTAAGAACATATCTTAGATTATCCCTTTTATATTAATCACAGCCAAATGACTTTCAAACACAGCAGATGACATGCAGCAGAATTAAATCAATTTCCCTGGAAAACTCCATGTAATAAGCAAATACAATTGCAGTAGTTAAACTTTAAGTACGAGCCGGGTAACCAAGTAGTACTAGGTTACAATCTCGAACTGGCTCCTGACCATTCATAAAAGCAAAGTGCATTGCATATCGTTGCGGACATGTGCATACAATTTTATTGCAAAGGCGGTTTGCCTTAAATTCACTTTTGTGAGCATGCCCTTTTCGAAGCTGAAAGGGCAGAAATTTTCACACCACACAGTGGGCTGCTAATTGCAGAATACATTTCATATGAAATTCTCTTACATTTTGTAAAGAATTTTGTTTCAATCCCAAGTCGATGCCAATTTGGTCTGCAGAAACGGCAGAGAACCGCATAAAATATTTATACTCGCTTGCTATGCAGGACATCAACTATGCAGGAATAAATTTTATGGAAGTTTGCGGAAATATTTTACATGAATCGAGTATTAAAGGGAAGGGGGAGGGGAAACGACGAACTCACTAAAGTTGAATCTTAAAGGTTGCTGCGTAACAATAAAGCTGCATTGCAATCGCATCTAATGCCATAATCTACAGTTTCAAAGTGAAAGGACTTCTTAGAATGGGTTACAATGGGTTAATTGTTTTCACAAGTGGCTATGCTGACAATTGTTTCCAGGTAGTCTCCTTATAAACAGTTTATTATATTGCTGGTATAAGAGTGTGAAATTAAATTGATTAGTTTTTAAATTTTAAATTTTTATCGCCATAAAAACACGATTAAAACAAGTCATTAAATGGAAAAACCCAGTTGAGTTAAATTCCTTTAACAAGGTTCGAAATTCTTAGGAATTTCCAGCTGTGTGCGCCACGCCCACCTGGAAAACTGTTATACACGCCCACGACAAGCAATTTACTTGGCGCACAAAGGCACCGAAGCAGTGCGCCGACAACTTGTTGATGGCAAGCAGTGCACGGGAAAGCAGTACTCGTGCACTCCCCAAAAAGCATAAGCTTTACATTACGAAAATATAAATAATTACATATTCTTGGTTTTTTGCTTGTGCTCACCAAAATGTGTTTATTTATTGACTACTTATATATAAGTTCATATATAATCTTTCAAAGCATGGTATTTTTTCATGAATTTCGTACAGTGTGCAGTGGGTGGATGGGCGGGAAGATGAGAAAATGGGGAAAATATGAGGGCGCTGCCAGCAACATCGGCCATTTGCCTGCAGTACGCGGAGCAGAGCGGTGCGAAAATCGGAGTGGAGCGGCCAATTTTGAATACCGATAATAGAAAGCGTATTTTTTGTCCGTGTTTCTGATATTTCTTTTGTTTTTTTTTGTGTTCTGTTGCTGTACGTGACGAGCGGTGAACTGAAACAGAATCAATTGTTTAAGTTTTCAATGAATGGCTGTGGCAAGCAATTGACTGAATTCAATTGCCTGTGGGGCCCCATGTAAGTGATCTGCTGGCACCTGGTTTTGGTGTGCGCAAATTCTTCACAACTAGTATGCGAATATTAGGTGAAAATATTTTAGAAGCCACATTTCAGGAGAAATATTTCAGTAAATATTTCGCATAATTAGTGCGCCGCACGAGACTTAATTTTTGCTTTGCGTTTAATTAAGTAAACAATCGAATTAAATATTTGCGTAAACGGTACAAATAAATAATTCGATTTCAAGCCCCATCCTATTTGTGGTTGTTTTATGCGGAAAGTTTTTGCGCTACACAGGGAAAATAGGGCAGTGATTGGCAGGAAATACGGAAATGAGGGTAATAATTCGCAAGGTTGGCAACTTTTATGCCCAGAAGATCCTTCATGGGACTGGAATTCCGGATGATTCGTGGCCAGTCCGGCGTGCGTAATTGCATTTGGTGACCCAGGCGATGTGGATGAAGTAATTTGTTATTATAATTGATCCGACAAGAATGACCGAATAATGTGGCATTATTTCGCATGTCCGCTTTCATTTCATGTGCGTGTGCGTGTGTGTGTGTTGTTCGGTTTGCGTGGCATTTCCGTTTCCGGCCTGCAAATGGCGCTAGCATCATTAACCGCATTGACAGCCTTATTCCTCCGCTTCTATTAATTTTATTTTTCTTTTTTTCTCTGACGCTAGGCTGCTAGACAAAACAATTCATCATCAATATTCAGCATGTGTACATATAATTATTCCTCTGGCAGCTTTTTGCGCCCACCCCTATTGATTGGCCATTTGTATCTTTAGCAGCGGGCGGTCCTGTCGCCAAAAAAACAAAAGAAAAATAAGTCCCTCCTCTTACCCCACCCCTTGTTGACAATAAATATCAATTTCGTGCATAATTTATGCAAGCAAACGTTTTCCAATTATTTGTGTTTTATGAATACTTCAAAATGGGGGCCCCCCTCTGCTATTGCTTCTCTTCTTCCCCAAGTATCCAGCATCAAAAACTATGCAAAACAAAACAATTTGCCAAAAATGTTGCAGATGCTTGCGTATTCCTTGGAGGGCATCTTCGGTTTTGTGGGGAAATATCTTGGGTACACAGAGCGCTCCAGATTTTCTTGTAATGTTGCTGCATATTTTGTTTGTTTTTTTTTTTGCCAGTTCAATAGGCGGTAAAACAAAAGGGCAGTGGAAACTTAGGAGTTTATCTAAATTAAAATTGTTCAGAACTGGCTGTAGTAAAGGCCAAGTAAAATGATAAAACGTTGTCTGTGCTGGTTGTTTTCAGTGCTGCGTTGCTGGCTGAGAGCAGCTTGCTGCCAAAAACAAGAATATTTAATTACTGAACTTTAATTACTACGGAATCTGTTGAGTAGGCATAGTGTTCCGTGTCGCTTTCAGTGTATTTTGCGCCAAAGCAATGATGAAGCGGGAATCCTGCAGTGGATTCAATTCAAGGGAGGGCTACTGTAAGTGCAATTAATGCTCATTAGTGCTTCAAGACAACCATTTGAATTGATGGCCAACAAAGGGCGCTCTTGTCCTTGGTCTTGGTCCTTCCATAGTCCTGTCTCGCTTACCTGGGGCTAATTGCCTGGCCGAGACACTTGCAAAAATAGAGGACATGCAAGAATGCTTAGCCAGGCGCCATATCCATCATGGCAAACTGTCCCAGTTCGTTGTAATAAATTAATGCCGCAAATTAAAGTTTAGCCTGGGAGCGGGAAAATCTACTCATCTACTCTGTGTGTGTGTGTGTGTGCGTAGCGTGCATACAAGCTTTTCCACAAGCTTGTGCAGGCTTCTGTGGAAACTCAATCAAGTGAAATGAGTTTTGATTAAAAATATAACCAGGTTAGGCAAGAACTTTGCAGCTTATGCCGCTTTTTGGGCCACGTGTGTGCTGTGTGCGTTAGTGTGTGTGAATGTGTGTGCTGTGTGTGTGTGTGTGTGTGTGTGTGTGCCCCTCGATCGAAGTGCATTTCATTTGAGTTTTTGCCCCGTGGCATTTGCTTTGTCTCTCTGTGCGGGAAATGCAATTAAGTTCGCCCAACCACGGTCGCAGAAATAGCGACACATTTAACCACCGCCATTAATTAGACAATAAACTGATTTACAACATGTGAAAGACACCTACTCGGCACACACAACACACAGGTGGGTTGGCTTGCTGCGCCGAATGTCCTGGTTGGGTGGTCCACAGGACCAGGGGATATTCCATTTCCTTTGCCACCATTTCCCCGCAGACAGGTACACTCCACAAATATCAACCCGATTCGAGCAACTCTTTGAAGCCCAACCAAATTAGAAATGCACACACGAATGCACAGCCACAAGCGACTGAAATTCCCATTGCTATGGCGAAACACAGCGAGAAATAATGTCAAAGTCAAATAATTTTAATTGCTATATGAATGTCTTTAATGTAAAATAGTTTTCAAACGATTATTTATGGCGTATTCATTGTCGTACTTACCGCGATTACTAAGTTTCCCAAGCTATTCGTAGCTGAAAACCAATCGTTCTGGTATATTTTTTCAGTGCATCAACCGGTGACAGGAGTTACTCACACTGAACAACCCACGATGGCGACAACCTCTTCAGATTCGGAGCCGCAAAATTTGGATGTGGCATCGCAGGCCCAAACGCAGGATAATCTGCGCATATTTCTGAAGCATTTGTATGCCGAGTGCGTGTTCCGATACCAGAATGTCACCTACGATGCGGACCACCCGTCATTCTCACTTGGCCCGGCAACAGGTGAGTGGCGGCCAACGGGCGTATACGTGATTTGCCCCACATGTCGTCGTGCACGCAGCAAAGGCGAAGGAATTTCAGGGGCAGAAGAGAAGAGAAGAGAAGAAGAGAATTAAATTAAATTACAGCCCATCTGATTTCATTTGATGCATTTCAAAGAGATGTATTTAAATGTATACAAAGTCATGGGATTACTTCTTGGGGATGCAAATTTAAACATGGGTTTTCGTTTCAATGCAAATCACTGACATCTCAAGACGAATTGATAAATTTAAAAAGCACTTAACGTCTTAAGCAAGTGTACATATATTTTTATGAGAGTTTATAAAGTTAAGCAGCTATGAGATACGTTATACTTTTAGCTAGCTTAAATAAGGCAATGTACGTGTATGTATAATGTATGTATAATGTATGCATTGAATGAATGCATGATGTAAAGCGTGTATTTTAATGTATGTAAGGCAAATATGCGTCTATAGAGCTTTTAAGTGTAAATCTATTAGTTAGTCAGCTATGCAGCCCACAAAGTATATTATATTATATTATGCCATAAAGTAAGCCCATTTTAATGGCACTTGTCGCCGTGCACAGACTACGATTCCGATTTGCCGGAGAACTTCAGCCCGGTGCCGCGATATCTGGAGAACGCCGCGATGAACGAGGGCGTTATTGACATGCGGAACGTGGACGAGGAGCTGGCGGAGAAGGAGGAGCTGATGGCCACCGTCGTCAGTGCCACGATGGCCACAAATCAGAGGGAGGACCGACTCTTTTGCCCCCTCAACTTTGACGGATATCTCTGCTGGCCAAGGACTCCGGCCGGCACGGTGCTGAGTCAATATTGTCCCGATTTCGTCGAAGGATTCAACAGAAAGTTTCTGGCCCACAAGACGTGAGTTAAATGCCCAATACTTGTATGCCTGAATATTGCGCCCTCAAGGATAGGATACGATAGATTTGCATTCCGTTCGGGGTTTCGCATGGTCAAATAAAGGCCGCAATTCGTAGTATTCACATGAGCATAAATTCGGAAATATCTTGCCCTATTTGGCATTCACTTGAATGCTTTCTGTGTGTCATAAGCTGCCAATGTCTATTTATGGGTGCTACAGAACGGGGAAATCCTATTACATAAGCGCGCAGCAAATATTCACACAATTCAGATAAAAAATGTAGTAACGAAAGCACATTAAGATCCTTACTCAGCGCTTGCAGCGATAATGTGCTAAAGTGTGTGGTTCTAAACTTGCACTTGCACTTGCACTAAACGTGCATGTGTTCTCCAATTTAATGGATAGTGCTCATCCCACGCGACACACCAGCTGAGCTCAGCTGCCTCTTGGCCAAATTGGGTAACTTGTGCATTGTCAGGCGCTTTGTTCAAAAAACCCCCAGCAGTCCGCAGTTAGCCAGCCAGTCACAATTATCGTAAGCATTTCGCATTCATAGCTGCTTGGAGAACGGCTCCTGGTACCGACATCCGGTGAGCAATCAGACCTGGTCCAATTACACCAGCTGCGTGGACTACGAGGACCTGGAGGTAAGTGCTCCACCGGCATCACCGGCATCACCGGCGGGGGCCATATGCATGGGCATTAATCAAGAAAGTTGCCACCGCAGTTTCGCCAGTTCATCAACGAGCTGTACGTGAAGGGGTACGCCCTCTCCCTGCTGGCCCTGCTCATATCGATTATTATTTTCTTGGGCTTCAAGTAAGTGTTTGTCGTCGCACCACACGGCTCCTTCCCTTTCGCAGCTAATGTGCGGATATCCCGTTCCGTTCCATTCCGTTCCAATCCGTTGGCAGATCCCTGCGCTGCACCCGCATCCGCATCCATGTGCACCTGTTCGCCTCGCTGGCCTGCACCTGTGTGGCCTGGATATTATGGTACCGTCTGGTGGTGGAGCGATCCGAGACCATAGCCGAGAATCCGGTAAGATGCACTGTGCGAAAATTGCGCAGAGAACACATAACTTCATTGCGATTGCCTGCGTAACTTTCAGCTCTGGTGCATTGGCCTGCACCTGGTGGTGCACTATTTCATGTTGGTCAACTACTTCTGGATGTTCTGCGAGGGCCTGCACCTGCACCTGGTGCTCGTCGTGGTAAGTCATCGTTCCGCATCTGGCATGGCTGGCTTGCAAATCTGTGTAATTGCCCAGCAAGTCTGCATTCCTTATGAGCGGCTTCTGTGCATGGCAGCTGTGATATCCAGCAGCCGCTGACATGGCAATGCCTCATGGCTCACAACCGGCAATTTGTCTAAGAGCAAATCGCTTCCCCCTGCTTTCGTCAAGTTGAGATGTCAGGAATGTCCGTCCAGCTACTGACTTCTCCCCTGACGCCCCTCCCTCTCTTCGCCAGGTCTTTGTCAAGGACACGATTGTGATGCGCTGGTTCATCGTCATCAGCTGGCTCCTGCCGATTCCCATTGCCATCGTCTACGGACTGGCCAGGCACTTCAGCATACCGGACAATAAACAGTGAGTCATTGCCAAGGTTACCCCACATTCATACACAAGCATTACTTATAAATGCTACACGTAAGTCATAGGCATTTCATTTAATGCATTGCATTGCATTGCACTTGCCAACACTGCATTGCATTGTACGTACGTGTAATGGCCATAGTAACTTTTGATTTCACACCATGGCAGCTGCTGGATAACGGACAGTCTCTACTTGTGGATCTTCTCGGTGCCCATAACACTTTCGCTGCTGGCCAGTTTCAGTAATATGCACAATTTCATATCACGTACAATGGTGTCTAAACAGCTTACCATCCACCAACCAGTTTTTCTGATCAACGTGCTGCGAGTGATCGTGCGGAAGCTGCATCCCCAGTCCGCCCAGCCGGCACCACTGGCCATCCGGAAGGCGGTGCGGGCCACCATTATCCTGGTGCCGCTCTTCGGGCTGCAGCACTTCCTGCTGCCCTACCGCCCGGATGCCGGCACCCAGCTGGACCACTTCTATCAGATGCTCTCCGTGGTGCTGGTCAGCCTGCAGGGCTTTGTGGTCTCCTTCCTGTTCTGCTTCGCCAACCACGATGTCACCTTCGCCATTCGCACGCTGCTGAACAAGTGGCTGCCCAGCCTGGTGACCCCGCCGCCGGCCGGGAGTAATACTGGACAGATGGCCACGACCACGCCCAGCCGAGAGCTGGGCGTTTAAGGAGTACCGCTCGAGGGTCGATCGACACATTGACCGCATCGCAGAGCAAAGGTTCTGATGATCGGCTTGCAACACTTCTATTCATGATTAGTTGGTAACATCATTTTGTTTTCAATTTCGCTAAGATTAATTTACCCCAATTTACTTAAAATGTTCCAGTAGTATTTATCTTTAACCCGAAATGCATTTACAAAATGAAAGTTTTAGTCCTATGAGTTATTCATTTAACTAAAAATAGTTAGCTTTAAAAAGTGCTAAATATTTCTAGGAAACAATTTCTGAGGGCTTACCATAAAAATTCAGTTTCAAACTTTTTACTTTTTTGAGAAAATATACGTGTATAAAAAAAACACATAACTTGAACGTAGAAAAATGAAAATATGTTAGCCATATATGTATATTGCTATTTAAATGTATCCTTGAGGATTTCCCCTCGAAATATTTAGGTTTCACACAGTTATCCCTGGCAAACTATCTATGAGATACACAGAGAAATCCGCAGGAATCAAATGCCAAAAATATACAGGTACCCCCGATGATTGTAGTGCAAAATCGTATGTGTAATATTTTATGATATAAAATATATTCAAAACCTGAAACATATGTACCCATGTACCTAAGGAAAGTTTTTTTTAGCCCTTTAACATTTAATAATGTTAAGATACAAATATATACGTGTATGTGTAATGATATTAATGCCATTTATTCAACTTAACCAATCACACTTACGTGTACGTAGCGAATAAATCATGTTAACTGCAAGTAAATCGTTTGAGTGTCAAATAAACGTCGAATAAAAAGAACTTGGTTTTTGGTAAATTTTCCATTCAATTTTATTTCATTTTTTTGTGGATTTTCTCTTGTCATATTTTTATTTTATTTTGTATACCATTGCTTGCCGGCTTTTTGTTGTTTGGTTTTAGTTTTTGTTATCAAGTTTCGTTTGGATTTCGTTTTAAAATTTTTGTTTTTTGTTTATGAAAGAGCAAAAGAGCGTGGAACAAAACTAATACATACAATAAAATACAAATATAATAATAATTTACATACATTCATATAATTTATATGTACGAGTATAGTAAAATTTACGTTTTCATCTTATCGCTTTTGTTTTTCAATATAAGTTATATAATAATATGCATCTAAATTTGTGTCACCTCGGTATCATTTCCTTCGCTGTGTGAGTGGGTGTATGTGTGATCTGTTTGTGTCTGTGTCTGTGTCTGTGTCTGTGTTAGTTAGATATATTTCTGGTAAATACATACAAATATGCGCCTATCCATTTAGATGTATTAGAGACCTGCAGGAATCCACAGCGCATTAAATCGCCATGATTTTTGGAAAATTGTTAAATAATTTCGAATATTTTAAGGGCTGAAGAATTCGCGTGAATCCCTGATCGAAAACAACTGATATTCATACAGGCCTCTAACAACTTTTTCGTAGTTGTATGCATGACATTAAGTTAGAGCATTTCCTTAGCTGCTGGGCGGTTTTTTTTGGGTTTGGATTGTGTGACTTGGCGGGTGTACAAATCAATTGAAATAGTTCTACTCAGGGGCTACGAATACAATATCGAAATGTGAGTAAGTAAGCATATTTAAAAGTAAGGTAAGTACATGGGTATGCGGTATATGGTTAACTAATTGGATAAGTACGATCGCAGGGTAATGCATAAATAGGTGCTGCCCTTGGATTTGCACGAAAAGTATATTAATATTTGTACGATACGCTATAGACAATAATAATTAGCATACACAATCAAATGGATAATAATTAATTAAGTTTGAAGTTGAGTTATGATTTTTTAGTTGCATTTTTATTTGTATTTTCATTGTATTTTATTTTTATTTTGATTTGAAATCTTCTTCTTGCTTCTTCTTCTCACACACAAATATGTAGTTGGCTTACATATATGTATATAACGGTTATCGAGTTTTCTTATGCACAAAATTGATTTAAATATTCTTGTGATTTTTTTTTTTAATTTATTATATTTTTCTTTACTTATATACTTAGTTTGGTTTGGGCGCGTTCCGTCTGACAAAGCGGCTACGTATATTTTCTCGTCTTTTCCTTATTGTTTTTCTTATTTTTGTTTTGTAACTATCTGTTTAAATTTTGCAAGTGATTCAACATTCAACACTGATTACCGTGTTTTCTGCCTCAGGCGACCATATAATTTTATTGAAATTTCTGGCATAATAACGCTCTTTGGCTTGTATCGCTTACTTCTGTAGTTTTGCATAATCTGTCGCATGTCTTATCGATGCTTACACCCTAAATTGAAGTTTCATATTCGCTAACTTGCATGCAATCTCGACTTAGATTAGATTTTGGTATCGATGAAATCGCCTTAAGTGTCTAGATTTTAGTGTATATCAATAAAAATGTTGGAAGTTGATTTTCGGGTGTAGCTACACTTCACTTTCGGGTACTTTTGGATTTTTATTCCCTTTCAGTTTTCGTTCTATACGATTCTTTAGGTTCAAATTCATTTTCATTTTGGTGTTGCTCTGTTTTCTGTTACGGTTTTCGATTCTGTTATCGGGGGCTATTTTTCATATTTTTGCTATCCTGGCCATACAAGTAGACATGTACATCTATATATATATATAAATAAATATGTATTTGTTGTGTTTAATTTTTAAATGCATTTCATGCTTAGTTGATGATTTTCATTGTTGGGTTCAGTTATAGTTTTTGCATTCTGCTGTTTTTATTTATTTGTTTTTTGTGTTTTTGCTAAAATGAATACCGAAGAACTTTCGCCAACTGATCGGTGTGTGGTTTTGCGTGTATTTTTCATCTTCGGCTTTTATTTAGATGAATTTTAAACTTATACGCTTCGGTTAATATGGATGATTTTTTTCATTTTTTGTTTTTTTTTTTGTTTTCGGGTAAATTGTAAGTGGCGGCATATGAGCCGTGTGTGAATGTGACCGAGTCGCTGAGTTGCGATTTGTACAACTGCGTCATATAGTCGCCTTCCCCATACATATACATATGTATATATATACATATACACATATATACATATATACATATATATAGTAAGTCAGCGTGGGCAAAAACAGCCAACTCGCGCCACATCTCCATATTGCTTTTGTGAATGACACACGCGCCTGCGCAGCGTTGCGGCGGTTATTTTGCGGATATTACTTGATTACTTGATTATTCCATATGTCATATTGAGTATTGAGTAGTTTAACTAGTCGCCGGGAAGTGGAAAACGACTCAGCAATCGAAGACCTGTTCATTTTCAATCTCTCTCTGCAGTCCCCATGGTAAGCTGCTTGCATTTGCCAGCGCGGTTATTCGCCGCACTGCTTGCAAGCAGTTGCCGTTCGAGGACTTCCGGTCGGCTTGCTGATGTCGCGTTTCTAGGTAATTTTAGGTATTTTTTTAATGTATTTCACATTTCACTTTGCTCATATTCCATTGAATTTCGCGATTCCGCAGTGGTTTCTCTTGATTCTCTTATCCTTGTGTACGTTGTATATATCGTTATACATACTTAATACCTTAATAAATTTTACTATAAATCTTTGTTTAAAAAATTTTACATCATTTATGTTATATACTTAAAAATTTGGTGTTTTCAATTTGCTTTCGCAACGTCCTCTTTGCTTGAGTTCTTTTGTTTGGTTTCTTCTTGGTTTTCCTAGTTTAAAGGTATGTTATTCTTTCTTCTTGTATTTATTATTTTTAGTATTTTCCGCCTTATGGCCCATTGCCATGTAGATGTGGCCTGACCTTTCAGCCCTAAATACACAAAAAAATGTTTGCTTCCTAAAAATGTCATAAGTTCTACTACAGACACACACATTGATTGTTGGTAGACTCTACTAAATGATCTCGGATTTGGAAACTAGATTATTGACGTGGAAAATCGAATAAACAATCTTTAATTGAATTAATATTCATGCGCGTACATATTAGTTCGTGTTTGATTATATATTTATTTATATAGGCGTAAAACTTAGTTAAAACTTAGTTATACGTTATAGAGCGTTGAAACTTAATCTGGATTTTAAATATATTTGTATAAATGCGAGTGCTGTTGTTGTGTTTTTGTTGTGTAGAGCGATTTACACGGCTGAAGTTTCGATTTAACTGGCCATATTTCGATTTATCTTCAATCCGATCCATCCTATTATTTACTTCAATTTCACTTCAACTGCGAAAGCGTTTTGCCTGCAATATTGCCAATTTTCAGGTGGGTACAGATTAGAGCTGGCAAGCCATCGCTAGTAAATTCATTGTGTCATCAAAACGATCATTACTATTGATAATATCGATATGAATGGCGAACTTTCTATTTTCCATCACAATTCTTATTGTAAGAAGATGGTATCGAATAAAAAACGTTTAATATGGCCTCAACAATCGGTTATATCTTAGGATCGATCCAAGTCTTGCCAGCTCTAGTTTGGGTGTGCTTGTGTGTGTGTAGATATTTGGGGAAAAAAGAAAACAAATTTTGTGTTTAGTTTTTTGTGTTTTTTCTTTTTTTTTTGCATAGTTTTTGGAATAAGTCACACATTTATTTAATAATAAATATATATTTTTAGTTGTAGTTATGTTTTTTTGTTTGCTTTTGTTTGGTTTCGCTTGGTTGCATTTAATAAGTTATAATAATTATAAAAATGGAATAATAAGTAGGCGTAATAATATATAATGTAATATAATATAATAAGTTTTCTTGGTTTCATTTACTTTGGTTTGCACTTGACGAATACGAATACGAATCTTAGACGACGAAAAAAAGATATATAAATCTGGTTACATATATATATAATAATGGTTACAAGTGAGTGTGTTTGGGTGCTTGGGTCATTGTTGTTACGTTTGGAGGATATATCGCGGCTTTATCGATTTTCTTCGATTTCCGTTTCGTCTTCGAGTGTAAATCAAGGCGAATCGAATTAAGTATAAGAGCTGAATAGCACTAGAATTAATGTAATGTAATGTAAGTTAGGGTTGCAAAACGAACACAAAATACAATACAATACAATACAATACAATATATTTATGCATATCCATTATAATAAGTAGTTAGGTAAGCTGAGAGAGTTATGTTGGTGATTCCTAAATCAATAGACATTAAATCATTTGGTTAGCTTGTTTGAATACCTTGTTTAATTGAATATAATCGAATTGAATTACATATACATAAGTTTAAAAAAAAATAGTTACTATATATTGCGACTTAGATCATTTTCATTCATATTTTTGCGGTTTTTTATGTAATATTTTTCGTTTTTTGTTTTGTTTTTCCTTTGACCCTATTACCTTCTCATATTTCCCATTTGTCAATTTATAGACAGTTGTCTGGCTCACCTCTTTTTGTCTAAAGTTTTCCTTAGTTTCTGTGTTGTGTTTTTTGGATGCCTCATTTAAGCTTTGTTTGTATTTTTATTTAATTTTTTTTGTTGTATTTTTTTGTTTCTTGGATTAGTTAATAAAATTAAATTATAGAGATGGAAATAAATCAATTTTCACTAAGATTTCATAAGAATTACAATCATAATAATTTCGTTTAGCGTACAAATCAAATGATAGGCATATCATAAACTCGCGCTAAATTTAGCAATTTCGACTACACTGTCTTTGTCACATCATATCATACCATATCATACCATATCATACCATATCATACCATATCATATCATATCATATCATATCATATGATATCATATCATATCATCTCTTATCAGATCAGATCAGATCAATCTATAGTCTAGGTGTTGTTAAATCAAACAGATCGTGGAGTATTGGAAAGGTCTAGTCCAGATTGGCGGGTTCGCCTAAGTGGTTTTGGTCTTGTTAGTCTTAAAGCTGACCTGCAGCACCCGATTGCCGAGGGTATATCCGTTCAGTGACTGGATGGCCACCACGGCCTCGTCGTAGTTGGTCATGGTCACGAATCCGAATCCCTTGCACTTGCTGGTCTGCAGATCCCGGATCACTTTCACCGACTGAACGGCTCCGAATGGGCCGAATAGCTGCCACAGCACATTCTCCTCGGTCTCCGGGGCCAGGTTATAGACGAATATGCACCATCCCGATCCAGTCATGGCGTTTCCCGGCAAGATCGAGTTGGCCAATAGGTCGCCAGCCAGCGGTGAGTACCTAAAGTGCAGTTGCGATTCAAGCCGGTGGTGAGATAAGAGAAATTAAATTAGTTATGTGCCAATCGTGCAGTGTTCTACATCAATGTGGATTTGGGTACTTCCTAGGCCCTTCCTAACACCTAACTAATGCCAATTTAGTATACAAAATCTATTATAAATGGGTACACTCATTCAAGTACCTACACATTAACTGAGCCACTTCCACAGACCTGTCTTACTGCTCAAAACTTTCATTAGTCTATCAGTTTTTAATATTGAAAGAAATATCAATTAGGATCGTAGCTTATTGATTTTTCACCTGGTACTTTTCAAGACAACTTCAATTGATCTCAAAGCTTTCAAGGTGCATGCACATAAACCTAAATTATAGTTTTTTGCTCCATCTTTAAGCTCGACAAATTATTAAAGATTTGTGAATTGACTTCGAGATCTTTGAGATACATGCTAGGTACACAGAAAATAAACGAATAATTATATTTTTTTAGCTGAACATTTAAAATAGATTTAACGTATTTTCTTCGACGCCTTCCCCATTTCAAATATTTATGTACTTTTAAGATATTAATTGTTATTTAACTGATAATTTGTTGAGGTAATGCTATTGTTTTCCGAATATTAAAAAAGGGTTTAAATCATAACAACAAACATCATACTGGAAACAAGGGTAACGCTCACATGCAAACGTAAGAATAAAATCGTTGTAAGCAAATGAAAATAACATATGAGTGGATAATACAGAACTTAAATGTATATACAACCACCGTATAAGGGTATCAAAATTATTGCTAGACATTTATAAATATTTTGTTATATAAAATATATTTCTATATTTCCAGCAAATGAGTCAAGGAAACAAAGTAACAGCTCGCACAGATAAAATGAACAAGATCAATAAATTCACCTTTGTAGGCCCTTGTTAATCGCTAACATGGGACTCTTTCCAATGCTAAAAATGATGATAAAATGTACACGTATTTTGAAAAGACAAAGAAAGAAAAAGAAAAAACAAAATGGTTTCGATAATAAATACAAATTAGTTAGTCAACGAAATGCTACGAACAGAAATAACAAACGCGTTTCAACTTAACTTCGGAGTTTATACTTAAGGATAATGACAAATTTTTTAAGTTTCAATCTTTGTTGCTAAAAAAAATGCTCGTTGATATGCCCACGCATATTTACCAAGATCATTATTGTAACCCTAGTATTCAGTATTCATTTAGCATTCATTTTAGAACATTTAAGTTGATATGAAAAGATTTTAAGTTTTCAGGGAATGCAAAAGGCAAATTCTTTAGAAGCTTGCTCTCCAATCTTAAGTCGTATATACTATGTAAAGTAGTTTGTGAGAAACGGATGTATCTTCAAAATTGGCTTGAACTTGTGATTATTTTCTCTTGCAGCTGCATGAATACTGATACTGATCCCCGGGATTCGCTTTTCCCCTACACGGCTTGAGGAGTTTTCCTTTTCTGGGTTCTTAATACGAACCTTATGCGACCGGCGGAGGGCAGAGCTCCGGCCAAACGACGGGTGGCCGCTGCCGCCTGGGGGGTCAAGTAGGCGGTAAGGGGCGGGGCAATCTGGGCCTTGGCGCTATTGCTTGGATTGTTGGCGAACTTGACGGTGATCGGCTCGGCATATCCTTTCGGGGTCTTGCCATTCAGCTCCTGGATGGCCCGCTCGGCTTCGTTGCGCTGATCGAAGCGGATAAAGCCGACGCCCTTCGATAGACCTGCAAAATGCAAAAATGATATGTGATTATAGATGAGGTGATGATAGAAATGGCTTGGGCTGAGCTGTGCGCACTCACCGGAAATATTATCACAGAGTATACGAGATGTAATTATTTTGCCGAACGATGCAAACATCCCCTCCAAGTCTGGTTGTGATAGATTCTTCGGAAGACCCGATACATATAAATTAGCACCCTTAATAGATTCTGAGCTTGGACGGGCGTATGATACTTTAATAACCTTATTCTGCAAACGCAGACCGTTCAGGGTGTTCACAGCCTTCTCAGCATCCTCGGCCCTGACGTAATTAACAAAGCCATAGCCCAGACTCTGGCCTAATAATAATAGCATGACAATCGTTATAACAATGATAATGGTATGCACCACCTATTTTGCACTACTCACCTTGCTGCAGTGCCGGGTTGAGAGCGGTCAACGATGCTGGCAAGACTGAAATAAATGCATAAATAAATTAAATCTGATAACTAAAAATCCCTGATGAAAGATCAGTGGACAAAGGGAGAGCTAACGATTTTATTATGAATCTGATTTACTTTTCACAAGAGCTGGCTGTAAACGATGCATCAGCAAACTTACGAAGGAACAATATTGAAAACAAGCTACTT
This sequence comes from Drosophila orena, assembly GCA_005876975.1. Lineage (NCBI taxonomy): Eukaryota > Metazoa > Arthropoda > Insecta > Diptera > Drosophilidae > Drosophila > Drosophila orena. The sequence goes on from VCKV01000299.1 coordinate 754,956, forward strand.
CAGCTTTGCTAACTCGAAATACAATAAACATGCAACTTCAGAGATTATTTACCTATCTATTTACAGAAAACTTCCATTTCAATAATTGAAAAAATCATAATTGCAGTTGCAGTTTCGGCTGATTGATCGTTTAGAGCTAAGAAAACATACATAGTGTGGACTGGGGAAGTGGAGGTATACTAGTCGTAGAAGCATTGGTTAATATTTACCCAAATTACCTGAGACTTTATCACGCACCAGTTTGCAACTCTCGAGCTCACCGATGCTGGAGAAGAGCGATCGCATCTCCTCCTGCGTCATGGTTTGCGGCAGATAGTTGACAATCAAATTGGTGCGCGACTCATCATTGCTGCCATCCACGGATCCGTTGGCACTGCCGTTCTTCACTATGTCCATGGCGTTGGTCATTGTGCTTGTGGTTCCGATCCTGTTCCGATCCTGTCCTGCTTTAGTCCTTTCGGTTAGTAGTTAATCTCACTGCTTGGTTGGTTGTCGCTTACAAGTTACAGCTGCTACTTATTCGTTTTTTTTTTGGGGGATTTTCAGCGCTTTGCACAAGTCCCGCCCGCAGATTTTATTTCGGCTTTGTTTTTGGGGGGTTTTAGATCGACTACGATCGCGAAAAAAATGTACTTGCTTTTTAAGTTAGGTTTAGAGCGCTCTCTCTCTGTCTAAAACGTTTAAAATTTAATTTATGCTTGAATTAGGTCTTAGTTTTTGTTTTTCTGCTTTTCTTTTGGTTTTCGTTTAGATAAAAGAGTAAATTTTGCTAAATGTGTTTACTTCTTAATTTTGCTTCTCCGAATGTTAAAGATTATTATGATCTTTAGTTGTAGGTTTTTGTTTTTGTTTTTGTTCTTGTTTTTGTTTTTCGTTTTCTTTGTTATTTTTTATAAAATTGCAAAAATGCAAAAAGATAGCAATAATTTGGTTTTTCCTCTTTTTTATTATACTTTTACTAAATTTGCGCTGGTTTTTGGTTTTTTCTTTGACTGGAACTTAGCTTTGGTTTTCAAATATACTCGTACATTCATATACCGTATATATATATTTAGTTAGTTGTGTTATCCGTTATCCTCTTGTATATATATGTATATATACCGCTTGAATATGATTATTCGTTAATGTTTGCTTTAAATTAATAGTAGTTGGTTTTATTTGGTGGTGTTTGGTTTTTGTTGACTTTTCCTTCCTATTTCTTTTTGCCTCGTCTGTTTGCTTTTCCCTCTGCGGTTAAAAAATCTCCCTCTTTTTCGGTGATCCGTTTCTTTTCTCTGATAAATGATGGCTGTTCGATTGCTCGCTCGTTTTCACTCAATCTGCAAAGAAGATGCACAAATTTCTATTTAAAAACTGTTTTAGAAAATTCTTAAAAGCATGAACTAGCAATTATAATTACAAGATGGACCCTGAATTCACCCTGAATTCATTTCGGTGGACTGCACACACACAATGCTCTAATCGTTCAGGGGTAATAACCTTAGTGCTTTAGCACTTTTAAGCTTGGAAAATTCTCTTCAAATGCTGCTTCATTTCACGGACCATGCAATTCGACAATATGGTTGCTATCCCGATGAAAAGTGCCCGATAAGCGTGTTTCACACACGGCTTGCCAAGGACATCGAGTGACTACTGTCACCGACACCACCACCATCATCATCATCACCATCGCCATCGCCAGCACCATCACCATCACCATCACCACCACCTTTCCCACTACAGTGAACTCCGTCCACTCCCACCCCCAATTTCCACAGACACAAGGGTAAGTCAAAGCCGAAATCTGTTTATCAAACAACAATGCGACTCCAATGGATTTTTTTCTCCCCCACTTTTTTGTCAGCACAAAATGCTCGCCTAATGGCTTGGAATTTAATTAAATCGCCGTAGCTCGGATGTGATATGGAATCCCATGTGTAATGTCCTGATATATGATATGAATCGAACGACGCTTACCCTGCATAATGAGCATTTAGTGCCATTAGACCCATTGCACACTCACAGCATTCGGCTGAGAACAATGGCAAGTGATTACCAAGTAGCATTTAAAAAATACGTGTCAAATGGTAACTTTAGTTTATTAGAAAAAATACGCGGAAGTGCTCTATCCGCACAAATTTAATAACATTGATACCACGAACTTTGCGGAAATTGCGGAAATTACATTGAAAGTAGGTAGAGTTTTGTAATAAAAAATGTGACACTTATTTAACATTTTTGAAAGTAAGTCAATGCAGTAAAACATATTGCGATCTTACAAAATGAAGAATTTAGTTGAAGAAAAAGTTAAAAAAAAGAAACAACACAAAGTGCACTTCCTAGTTCGTATTAGAATAGTCAAATAACCTTCTGATTTGTATACTACTGTTTCCAATTGGAGTTTCGTTAGGGGTTGAAAGAGCGAAAAGGAGCACTTCCTAGATCCTGGCCGCCGGCATCGGTGTGAGTGAGTTAGTGTGTGTGTGTGTGTGTTCGTGAAAGGACTGCATTGAAAATAGGGTAAAAACCTGACGCGAAAAACAAACAAACGGGCCGCATGTCCTGCCATAATGTCCTGTTTGGGCCGGGGTCATTGAACCGCTGGATGGCCGTGTTTGCGCTTAGGTTTCGGTTTTTCACTTTTCCGCCTGTGTCTTTGCCACATTGCCCACTCCCGTTCGCTTGCCTTTTTTCGCTCTGTGCAGGGATCGTGGCATGTCACATGGGCTTTGGCTCCCAACAGCTGTTACCGCGTCCGTTGAACCCGATAAAAGGTGCAATACTGGGTTAAAATGCGAGCACACTGAGCGAAAAGGGGTGCTCAAACACCTTAGACGAAAGAATCGCGATTTGAATTTATGCACAAAAGTTTCATTTGCAGCTTACAGTAAATTGCCAAAAGCGGAGCATATTTCAAGACACTTAGCTGCTTTTTCGCGCAGTGTGCTGGAGGTGAGGAGCGAGATAAAAAGAAAATTGCACAAAAGGCATGGCGAACAAAAGGAAGTGCAGTGGAAATGCCAGGGCGGCTGCTTCTCGTCCACAAGGATGCAGGATTCAAGCCGGGCACATCCTTTAATTGCGCAGCACGCCGTGACGCAGGATAATGCACACGACCCCCAGCACAACAGCCACCACCAGCACCACCCACACCACCCCCACCGCCCCAGCCCCAACCCACTGGAAAGAAGCCGGCGAAGGAGAAGCGAAAAATGTGTAATTGACACTTTTGCGCCGATATCTGTGACCTCATTTGCGAATGTGTGTCGGCTGGCATTTGTCGAGGGCCTTGAGGAGGGTCAGGATACGCATGCGACTCCTCGAGTCCCTGAAAAGAATGGGAGAGTGTCCTTAAAGGGGATACTCGCAGGACATGGGCTGCGGAAAGCAGGCTCTGCTAAGATCCGTTCCCATTACCTAAGACCCATTTCTGCTTTTCAAGATGGGAAGCATTGTAAGTCATTTTATAGATATATTTAAGACATAGACCACTTCAGAAATGGTATCATACAAACTCATAAGCTGCCATAGGGATCTTATACAAGTAACATTACAGTATTCGAATAAAATATAAAATGCAATTGGAAAATGCAACTGAAAACTATCGAAGAAGTCAACCTAGTAGGTAATTGAAGTGCGATTTTCATTCTGATTGTATATATACGAGTAGATTCGAGGTCTTGGGCGCACAAGTTTGCACCGCAACGCTGCCAAAAGAAAAACAAATAAGAGATGTCATGGAAATTTTCAATGGCGCCCCCACTTATCGATTTATTTTGGTAGGCTCCTTTGGCTAAGAATAAACACATTGATGGCTGGATAGAGTTGATTAGATCATGGCATTACCACTTACGTGCTTCGCTGGCGAGACGAAATCGAAAAAGTTCTGGAAGCGAGGTGCGTTTGAGAAGTTACACTGTCATACAGTGGGTTCTGTTGGGGTGCGGGGAATTGAGACCGACTGACTATATAATAGATGTATATTGATTGCACAAAAAAACTTTCGTTCGCGTCGACTCGCTCTCTCACTCGCTCGCTCTCTTTTTGGTCTGAACACTCCTTTGTCCAACGATTTCCTGGCTATATAGTGTATATATATATAATATCATATATATAGCGGCTTGGGCATCCGGCGTAATAGTTTATAGATAGACACTTGCAGCACTCACTCGAAAAAAATGCGAAAGAATATTGGAATCGTAATCGGAATTGGAATCGGAATCGGAATTTGACTAGGGTCTGTGAGATAACAATTGCAACTCTTCTTGTGCCCAGCGACTTTTGCCAAGTGTTCTAAAATATATAGTATTATACGTGTATATTGCACGATGATCGATGATGTCGAGTCCCGGGAATTGCACGGTTGTATTGCTTGGTTTGGTTTCTAGTTCTCTAGTTCTCTAGTTTGTTTTTTGTTTTTTTTTTGTTTTAGGTAAAAAACCGAGAACACAACAAATTCGTAACTGAATATACATATATAGAAGTATATATACAACACAAAAACCGGTGCAGAGGAGTAAAAAATTATAAATGAATGTTCTCGAACGAGAAACACAACCGAATGGAATCAAACCGAACGAAAGCAACGAACGAACACGTACGACTGAATCGAATAGAGGAATACGGCGTCAGGACTTGCCTTTCAGACCGAAACATCTATATCCATACACACACATATAGAGTTATATCTGTATACTGTATACTGTATAGCTAACCGTATCCTTGCATCCTTGTCGCCGGCCCCCAAGGCAGCGATGGGTGCAACAGAGACGCAGCGATCCGGCGGAATGAAAGAGAGCGAACGGCACTACCACCACCAGCGCATATCCTTGCACCAATCCCTCTCTCTCTCTCGCTCTCACTCTCGCTCTCTCTGGCTGGCGCTGTCTCCCTCTGAGGTCCTGCCGGTACACACCCTTTTTGGGAGAGCGGCCAGAGAGCACAGGACACGCACACCGGCAGCCAAAAATGGGGGGATGGCAAGCAAGTGAGGTGGGGAAGCGGAGTCCTTGCACAAAAAAAAATTATGCAATTTTTGAGCATGCGTTTCAGGCAAACAGAACTTTTTCAAAATTTAAATCACTTTTTAAAATACTTCTTAGGTACGAAATTTTTAGAAATATTGGAAATAAAATGTATAATTTTTATACAATTATCTATGGTATATTTAAGAATTGCTATATTTGCACTTTTTTACGAAGAGCAATGACTTCTTCAATAATCTAATCACAAAAGGTCTTATTCCTTTATTTAAAAAATAAAGATCCTAGGTTGTACGTTATAGTTGCCTAGAAAAAGGTTTAAGTGTACTTTTAGCTGGTGGTGTGAGCAGGCGTACGAAAACTTGACTCAATGTGAATGATGCAAATTATATCAGGCTGAGATAATGGGACAGGACTCTCCCCCTGCAAAACAAAAACTCGACCAATGTTTTTGTCTGAGCATCGGAAAAAAACATGAAAAAATCAAGGGATTTAATGCTCATATATGTATATGAACATTTCAAAGGCTTGTTATATTTTACAGATTAGCTATAGATAAGCGATAGATAGAATGCTTTATTCTATTCAGCCTGATTATAAAATGCCTTAAAACAATACATATTTTCGTTAAATTTTTTAACGCTAATATACATTTTGTAATAAGTTAAAAATATTGTTTTAATAAGTTAAAAATTGTGTTTTATTTGGTATACAAAGCTCTTTCAAGCACAATGACGTTTTCAAATTCCATGGAATACATTTTTCAAATAGTTTGATAGATAAATTCTGGAAAATCCAACTCAGACAGGCGAAAAAGTTTTTCTCCCCCTGCTGTGCTTTTCTTTTTTTTTCTCGTTAAATTCAGAGAGATGCAGCCGGAGGAGGAGAGTCAAAGGACGAGTGATGAAGGCGAAGAGGAAGAGGAAGAGGAAGAGGAAGGTGAGGGAAAACTTTTTCGGGGGTTGAGGAGTGGAGTGGAGTGGAGTGGAAAAAAGTTGCGGGAGCACCTTGCAGGCGAGGAATATTAATCAGACATACACTTGCCTCTCACACACACAACGGCAGAGAGTCCTTTGCACTAACACATACACATACACACAGCATCGCTCTCTCGCACCAGCACACATGAAAATTTCTCTCACACAGACAGTTTCCGTGTTATAAATAATGAAATTTCAACATTTCGCTTGACAACAGTAAGGGGCATTTTCAGGGGGTGGGGTTCTCGCAGAGGGTGGGTGTGTTTTGGGTGGTGAGTGGGTGAGTGGGTGGCCAGTGGGTGGTTGGGTGGTTGGGTGCTTGGGCTGCTGTGGGGTTGTCCTTTCGCTCGAGTGGCAACCGCTTGCTTCGCTCTTTTTTAAGGACACTGTGTGCTTTTTCGCCTGATTCCTTATTTCCTTTGAAATTCCTTGCATGGGGCTTCTTTTCATTCCTCCTTTTTTTTTTTTTGCATAGGCTCTTGAAGATAATGCTGTTTATCCTTTGACCCAATTCGTTTAATTTGATGGGAGTTGATGATGATGTTGCTTTACTTTTTCGTTCGTTATTTTATATATTTTTTTTCGAAAGCCTGATAAATGGTTAACGCGTTGAGTTGGGAAAATTATGGCTGGCCCGTTTTAAAATTGAGTTTTTGCAAAAGCCTTCTGCCTATTTTCAGTCTTAAGTATGATTATGGAAAACAGCACGAACAACCCACATTTTATTATTTTTCCACTTTTTGCAAATTTGATTTTTTACAGAAAATGCACGCAAAAATTAATTTGTACAAATCCATCAAAAATTGTCAGGGATCATAGGCATTGGTAATTAGCTGCCTAAAGCTGTTATTCATTCATCTATATAACAATTTTTAGCCAAGTGATGATAAAAATCTATTAAGTAAATATATAAACCTTTAAAATAATTGTCTGACTAATCTGTAATTTCAGTGTTTTTCCCAGCCCGTAAGTAAAGATGAACCGAAACGCAGGTCAACCCTTTGTTATGAAAATGTGGCCATATGTCTTAATTTTCGTAAAACATTTTCCAAGCCGAAAGTGGACAAAGACGTGTCAAAATGTTGGAAAACTTTTGGACAGCTAGCCAAACCGGAAGAACCCGTTTGGAAAGTAAAGCTAACCCGTTCATTGGAACAATAGGAGAGTAACAAAAACCGAAACAGGACCAGAGCCAATCGATTTGCATTTCCCTGTTTCCCAAGTTATGCAACACTTTCGTTTGGGAAAACGGGAAAAGGGGGAGGTCCAATACAACCACCACAGCTTTGCACCACCACCAATGCGATCGAGCACCATTATCCTTGCAGCTGCTGCTCGCGACGATCTTGAACTTTACATCGGTTCGCAGCAATTTATGACGCTTGCGACTTATTGACATCAATGCGATTTTGCAGGCATGTTCCGTTGTGGAAATTCGCACATTCGAGCACTTGGGAAATCAGTTTTGTTTCGGCACACACACGCAACGATATATTGGGAAAATCGTTGTGTAATCCTGGTATGCCCGGAATCAAAGGGTGGGTTTGATTTTCCAGGCCCGGGGAGAACGTTTTCCGCGCCCCGGGGGACATGGATATTCAAGAATATGGGCTTAAGGGAGATGTAGAATTTTATAATTAGCAAGGAAGGCGAATTAAAAATAAACTGCATATAAGCAAACATTTAATATGCATGTACAAATGAATTAAATAGAATCTTAAAAGATTAAAAAAGATTGGATAAGTCAGTGCAATGAATCAGTGAAGATTTGCAAATATTTAACACACAATTTAAAGAAAGCACCATTTCTCTATTATGATTCTTTGAGTTGCTACACTCGTTAGCCGCTTTTGTGTGGTTTTTCCCATTTAGGTGGAAATGGGAAATGGGCGTAAGGGTTGTCGGTGGGCGTTGAATTTTCGAATGCCATCAAATTAATTTGCACCCCGAATTCGCAACAAATGAACGGCATTGTGTGTTGGGTTCATTGCACCCGGCATTCAATCGGAATTGAGATTTTAATTGGCTTGCAATTTCGATTTTGATTGCAGCCAGGTGAAGTAGTTTCAGATTTCTAAATATGACATATCCACAGTTTGGATAAATTGTAAACGCTTTCTTTGATTGATGATACAAATGAATGATATAAGTTTTATCGATTAATTACACGTGAGCTACTTGTAATGACTGTAAGCTGCGTTCATGGATTTGTATTATTACAATTTCTCATTTGTCCAGGCCTTGTAATTAGTTGGCAGCCTATTTACCATATATTCATGTCCATATCCCGACGATAAGGGTGGCCGGCAAATGAGACGTTACGAACGCCGCCTGTGCCATAATTGGACAAACGGCCAGTCTGGGGTTAATTAATGCAGCTAACGAATTTAAATGAGGAAAATTCTGCAGCCAGACTCTGAGTGCAGTCGATGGAAATTGGATATGTGAATGGGGAAATAATACTTGAATTTTTGAATAATTATCTTGGTAGTGTTGTGCTTGCATATGTTTTAAGTTTTTATACCCATTACTCGTGGTAGAGTAAAAGGGTAGACTAGATTGTTTGAAAATTATGTTACAGGCAGAAGGAAGCGTTTCCGGACATATAAAGTTATATATTCTTGATCAGGATCAATAGCCGAGTCGAACTGGTCATGTCCGTCTGTCCGTCAGTCTGTCCGTCCGTCTGTCCGTCCGTCTGTCCGTCCGTCCGTCTGTCCGTCCGTCTGCCCGTCCGTCCGTCTTTTAGAAAATTTTAAAGTTTTTTTTCATTTTACTTTTTCCCCAATTTCTACCGATATTCCAGAAAATGTTGAAATTTCTCGTTTGCACTGCCAGTAGCTGAGTAACGGGTATCTGATAGTCGAGAAACTCGACTATAGCATTCTATCTCGTTTTAAAATACATTTTTGCATGCGATAAATGCAGTTTGCTGCTCTAAGCCTGATACTTAAGAATTATTCTAGTACTGTTGGCGTTTTTCAATTGATTGGTTTATTATTGTTTGTTCATTCATATTGGGTATACATATGTGTACATATATCATACATAGCCGATCTAAATGCGTATATGCAGCCACATTTATTGCCATATATGTATGTGGTCCGTTTCGTCACCTGACCATAAAGCGATAGAAGGAGCAGGAAAAGCGCAGCAGCCCACCACCAACACAATAGCACACGTACGGGCACCACCTGCATGCTGGCTCTCTCTCTCTCTCGCTCCCTCTCTCTCTCTCTCTCGCTTACACACACACTCGCCCGTCTCTTTCGCACTGCAGGACGGCTTCGTGCCTCCTTCATCTCACGTCCGCTCAGCCTATCCCTCTCTATCCCGCGAGTGTCTGCGAAGGATATTGAACTCTGACACAATGCTATATATACACAAAGAACAATTGCCGGCCGGTGGCCAAGTGGTCCTGCATCCTGCACCACCCAATCGCACACTTGGCGAAAAAGCGGAAAATTGAAGTGTGTTTCAATTTTGGAATAGTAACAGACATTACCCTAACTCCAAATTCCCTTGAAAGTATTTGAGCAGCTGCGTTGAAATAGAAAAACATCTTTAAATTGCGGCATACCTTTACACATTTTTCTAATTTAGAAAATATAACATTTTTATAAATATAACATCGGATACACTTTAAGTTTCAATTGAATGATTTAATACAAGTCTTGTATTTTTAATCATCTATTAAATATAATATCTTTTTCACTGCATCTAGCTCCGTGTGCTTTTCTCTCCCACATACTCCCCATATTATTCGCTCGCTTTTTGCAACCGTTATTCTCTCTCTCTCTCTCTTCGACTGTATGTGTGACTGGCCGTTTGTGTGTATTTGTGGGGCGTTGTTTTGATTTTCCTAGATTGCGCAATCTATGAACTCAGCATTTCACAAAACACCAGGAAATGCGACTCTCTCAAGAGAGAGAGAGAGAGTGAGAGTGAGAGAGCGCGCTCTCTACTGCGCATGTATGTGTGACCGCGAGTGCATGTGTGCGTGTGTGTGTGTGTGTATAGCGGCAAAGTGGGTGGGCAAGTGGGTGGTTTTGTGGGTGGCTGAGTCCTGCGCACAAAGCGCGGAAATTGAATTTGCGGCAGAAAGGACCAGAAAATGAAGCAAAATGTGAAAAAAGCTGCTCCATTGCATTTGATGTGTGCGAGTGCGTGTGTGTGTGTGTGTGTGTATCCTTGTGTGACCCTCTCTCTGTGTGTGTGAGTGTGTGTAGCATAACGACCGGCTTTTGCTTTGGCTTTGTTATTCCGTTAGCACATAAAATGGTTTTTGATGTTTTTCCCTCTTTTCCCACTCCCTTTTTTTTTTGCCATAAATTGCAACAGATATGTTTTTTTGTATGTGTACGTGTTGTTGTTCTTGTTGTTTTTGTTGTTGCTGTTGTTTTTCTGTTTGTGTAGCTGCTCACATACCATAACAAATGGCATATCTATGTAACTCGCGAAACAAGAATAAATAACCACAAACACAAAAATGCGAAACAGCAAAATCAGCTGAAAAGAAACGAATTTAACTGCCCAGGCGGCAGACATTAACAGCTAAGGGAGATTAGAATGAGAGGTGAAATCCGAAATAGAAAGAGACGGCCGGAATGGGAATGATAAAGAGGATGCCTGACATTAACGTAACAAAAGCAAGAGAAATTAAAGCTTAATTTGCATAATTGAGACTGATAACGAGTCACCCTGTAAAAATTGCGGCTGGCATTACATTTCAAGGAAGTTGACTTAAGTAGATATCCTGCTGAATATAAAAGCGCTGGATATATTTTTCAAAGCTTTTATTTTACAATTTATTTACAGATAAATGCAGAATTATGTAGAGGATGTTGAAGATTGACAAACAGAAGATTCTAGCCAACTTCAGAATCATCAAATGAAGTAACTTATGAATGAAGTAACTATTTAAGTATTAAGTAGAGATAATACTTATTAAAGAATACACCACACAATAATACACCATGCTTAAAAAATGTCTTAGATTTTTTGCGAAAGCTGAAACGCAGTTGTGCATTAACTAATTTGGATTTTTCATCTGCAGCTGTGCCCAAAAGAAATAAAACTTGCGTTTCCGCCATGAAACTTGATCTCCCTGAAAGCATTTTGCTTTTTTGTCACGGGAATAAAACTGCTGTTGCAGCAATACGAGTATTTGGCATTAGAGATTACTTTAAGTAAACGTTAAATTTGGGTTTTCTCAACCACCCTCTGTAGTCTGGTGAAAAAGAAATAAATAGACACGGAAGTTCCTTCAACTGCCACCCAAACCAAATAAATGATTTTGGGTGGTGGCTTTTGTTTTTGTTGATGCTTGCCAACAACTTGCCAACTTTAAAATTGCTTTTTTACACAACGAGTAAGCGGGAGCAAAGAACGGCGCAGAAAGAAAGCAAACAACTTTTCTAATTAATTGTTTAGCACTTCATCTGCTCGGGAAAAGTGGCGCTGTCTAAAAAAGTGTTGCTATACATATCTACTATATATATTGGCTTTGGTTTTTTACCCATTTTCCTAGGTAACAAACGCAACAACAACAAAAAAAAACTGGTGCCGCCTGTATAGGTACACATCGTCTGATGTCAAAAACCCCCAAAAATACCCCGCCCCTAAAAAATACTACCCCTTTTTTTTGCACTGCAACCGGATGCTGTCCATTTCAATTATCGTACGCGGAGCCCTCTGAAGTGGTGCTTGAATTTTGAATTTTTACATCCATTGTGTATTCCGCTGGCTGTTTTCGTTGTTTGTCAGTTTGTGAATATCTGATGCTCCCGAAAGGCATCACTAGCATCACTACCGGCTGTGTAGGCCAAGGAAATGCGCTACCTCAAAACGGTTAAGCTCTACAAACGCTAAGATCAAGTCAAATTTAAATACATTTCATACTGATATTTCAATTTGAATATTCCAATTCAAAGTTAATTTAACTTTTTGTCGTTATGTCTTGCATAAAATGAAATGTGTAATTTATGTAATTAACGCAATATTTTTCCGTGTGTAGCGAATTGCCAAAGGCCTCTGGCCGAAGCTCAGCGGCAAATGAAGTATTTGTTTATGGATTTCCATGTGGTCGGCTGGATTTTTAGCAACTTATTCGCCATTCTGGTGGTGGTTCACTGCACTCTGTTTTTTAGCTGGCCGACAGCTGCACAGGGAGAAATTACGCACACATTGTGACAAACCCCTTTGAGTTTCACTAAACTTTTGAGATTTTCTTAGCTATTTAAGCTATCTCAACTGAATAAAAATACACTGCATTCATCAGCGCAAGTAGACATATTTTTTTGCTGTGTACTAACTGGACAGCGGTGTTTTTTTTTTATCGGTGGTTGCTGTGATGATGACGACGGTGGTTCGAGGGTGGAAACCACGCTTTTCCGAAGTGCACTTCAATTGCATTAATTAAAGAAAAGCAAAAGCGGCTGGCAAATCAACTTTTATTCCCTTGCATACTTTTTCGGGCTGGGGAAAATGCCAACCAACTCGCAATTTCATTTGCAGACTTCGCTTTTCTGTGATGTGGAAATCCCCTCTGTTTGATGTCAACCGGGGATTAGTTATGTATTTTCTGTTTCGGCTGAAACAACACTCAAGTATTTGAGTTATTCAGCCAGCTCTTGAGCCTCAAAAAGTTTGTCCTGCTATATAAATAGATGGCTGTCGAACTTGTAAACTTCTTTCATTTTTCCCGTTTTGGATTTATAACTTACATCTTTAATTTTATGCTAGGAAAAGCCTATTACTATCAAAACGAATTCTTGCTGTTTGTTTGGAAAATGTTTTACATATACCAACCACTCTATTCGTTTGCTCCGTGTTACTTTATATTCTAGTGATCCTACTTCCTTTTTAAAATACCCAAGCGATTTTTCAGTTGGCACCTTGGACTATTCATACTAGTAATTACTTTTCCATATGACCATGTTGGGAAAACTCATTTCGGTCCCTGGCCAATGCAATATGTACGCGAAAATTAATCATTTTCCGGAAACTTTTTGCCCGCCTGCATTTCCTTGCCAGCTGTGTGTAATCTGTGCCATTTTGCCGTGGCTGCATTTCGCTTTTCTCCGACTTTTCCTGGCAGTTTCAGGCTGCCTTTTCCCCGCGGGGGGTATGTGGCAAAAGTGGTTGCGGAAAAGCGGGAAAAAAAACGCAGCGCATGCGTCATATTGATTTTGCCTCCACTGGCGATTGCCGATTGCCGTTTCCGGCTCGAAACTTCAAAGGGAAGCCTCCAATTTGCCAAAATGCAATATCCGAAATGGCGAGCCATTTTGCCCACACAACAAGCAGTTTTCCTTTAATTTCCCTTAACTTTTGACCGACCCAAATGGCCTGTGAAATTGAATACGCTACGTGGGCATTGCTCATACGACCCGTTGTACCCATCAAATTATCCGCCCAACTTAATTACGATTTACCCCTCGTTGAAGGCATGAAAGCACTGCATTGAAAATTAGGCAATCATTCAGTGAAATTTTCCATTCAACGCTGGACAAAAAGAGCGACTAATGAATATGGCAAATGGCTTCGAATGGCCTTTTCCTCTTCATGATGGGAATGCAATTTGGCTTGGGAATTGCACACAAATTTAATTGACAGAGAAATTCAACAATAAGCCCTAAAAGCGCCCAAGAAAAATCGCAAGCAGGAAAACACAAAGTCAACAAAAAAGGAAAAAAAAAAATAGCTGCAAAAATGCTGGAAAAAGGGAAACAAAGGAATATTAAGGAAAAATACAAAGAGCAAACGGGGAATTCTGGAACTGGGATGGCAGAGAAGACAGGAAAATAACTCTTTGGAAATTGAATTTCTTCCGCTGAAAGCCTTAATTTTCTTGTTCGACGCAAAAGTTCTAATAGAATTTCACTTCGGTGCAGTGCCAGTGCCAGTGGGCGGTGGGTGCGTGGGCGTGGGCGTGGGCGTGGCAACGCGTTTTAATTTACAGAACCCGCAAAAGGAAAATGGCCAGAGAATAGGGCGCACCAGATGGGAAAAGAAAAAGGAAAAAGAAAATGGAAAAAGGAAAAGGAAAAAGAAAAAGGAAAACGAAAACTCATCTCAAGATTTTTCCCAAGAAAAGTGAGCGTTGAATGGCATTTCTCTCAATTTCACTATGGAAGCAACAGAGTGGAAAGATGGCATTCAATTTCGAACAAGAAAGAAAATCTGTTCAACTGCAGATGTGTACATAGAACTCCACACGCAGTTGCAGTAAGTCAAACTGAAAGATATACTATAGAAATCAACTGAAAACTATGGAAACTGTCTTAAGAAATGCTTAGTAATCTGCAGATAGAAAGATATACTATAGAAATCAACTGAAAACTATGGAAACTGTTTTAAAAAATATTTACTAATCTGCAGATAGAAAGATAACTATAGAAATCAACTGAAAACTATGAAAATAGTCTTAAAAAATGCTTAGTAATCTGCAGATAGAAAGATATACTATGGAAATCAACTGAAAACTATGGAAACTGCCTTAAAAAATGCTTAGTAATCTGCAGATAGAAAGATATACTATAGAAATCAACTGAAAACTATGGAAACAGTCTTAAAAAATGCTTAGTAATCTGCAGATAGAAAGATATACTATAGAAATCAACTGAAAACTATGGAAACTGTCTTAAAAAATGCTTAGTAATCTGCAGATAGAAAGATATACTATAGAAAGCAACTGAAAACTATGGAAATAACCTTAAAAAATGCTTAGTAATCTGCATATAGAAAGATATACTATGGAAATCAACTGAAAACTATGGAAACTGTCTTAAAAAATGCTTAGTAATCTGCATATAGAAAGATAACTATAGAAATCAACTGAAAACTATGGAAATAGTCTTAAAAAATGCTTAGTAATCTGCAGAGTCTTTAGAACCATTTGTTAAATGTCTCTATCTTGTTAAAATGTAAGCTATCTATGTTTTATCCGATTTGGCGTCTGCTTTGAGTTACTTTGAGTTACTTTGTGAGATATTTTGTGAGGAGGAACTCATCTTAAAGCCCAATTCGTCTGCAGGAGTCAGTCAGCTGAGAGATATCCGTTGGGTGGGCAGATGGGCAGATGGGCAGATGGATGGGGATGCAGATGCTGGTATATATGGATAATACTGGTGGGGAAGTGGTGCTGGGATGGTGGTTCCAAACCACTGGCGGTGGTGGTGGTGGTGGTGGTGGCTCGTGGCTCGTGGCCAGTTCCATCTGGTTTTTAGGGTGGATGGGCAAGAAAAGTGCAGGCACTCGTCCAAAGTTCTGCCAGCAGCATTTACATATTCTATATGCCATACATATAATAAATGCTATATGCCTTTCGAAGGATGATAAACATAGATAGACAGACAGAGAGAGATGCTGGCACAGAGAGTGGGAGTGGGAAAGAGTTGGAGGCTGCATTTTCAATTATATGTACGTATGAAATATGGATGCTGCAATATATGTACGTGTATGCATTGTCAGTTGTCGTTTGTGATATAATCCAGCTCCACCAACCCAACAGCATACCCAATTTATTTTCATTTAATGTCATTGCAAATAGCAAACGCAATTCCCCCTGCCCTGCTATCCCTGCATTATCCTTTGACATCGAACTCTGAACTTTCAGCAAAAGTTGCATTTAAATAATTGATTTTTCACCTGGAAAGGGAAGCGAAAAGTCACCACCACTCTTACTTGTTCGTACAAAAGTTGGATTAGTGTTGTAACGAAATTTCCACACCTCTAACCCAATTACAACGCCTTTTATTGTAATAAAATATATTGCCTAGTTAATTACCTTGTGAAATGACTAATTAAATACATTAACTAAAGAAATAATGAAGATATGTAAATTACTGTAATGCTCATTTTGCTTGAAATATTTGAAGCCCGTAAAAATATTAATTGAATAAAATGCTTCTTGCATGTTTCTATACACAGAAAGAATAAATTGCCTCCAATTGAGAATTTGTTAACTCGTTAATGGTGATGGACGACATTGTGTATGCAATTTTCCAACGCAACTGCCAATCACGGCTGCACAAATGCGATTTTCCCGATTAATTTGTGCCAATTTAAAAATCGATAAGATTGCCATGAAATTCGCGACAGTGAGGAGCGGGAAAATGGCGCCCCGGCCATTATGTGATTGTCCCTGTCAGGACATCGAGAATGCGAGTGTATTTGTGTCCGTGCAATCAACATGGCAACCAGCGATGGCTGGATGGATGGATGGATGGATGGATGGATGGACGGATGGATGGAGGAAGGGAGGCCACGATTGATTGAGTGGGGGGGTTGGGGGTGGGGCAATCATTATGAATGAAACAACGAACACAATTAATGCACAAATTGCTTGTCGAAGAGCTGGAGTGTAAACAGCGATTGGCGAACGCCCGCGAAATGGGGAAATTGCTATTGCGAATTTCGCAAAAATGGCAATTTCAATTTTTGCAATTTCAATTATTTTGGCTCTATTGTTGCAACGAACTTAAATAAAATCGCTGATTGCATTGTCAATTAGCTTTTACAACGGCTTACGTGGGCATGAATAGGAATTTCTCCTAGCACAGCTGTCAAAAAGTATGCAACACTTTGTGAACTGCGACACTAAGTGATAATTTGTTGAATTCATAATTTGAGCATATTTATATATTACATATTATATCATATTGTATTGTATTATATTATATTATATTATATTATATTATATTATGTTATATTATATTATTTTACATTACATTATATTATATTACATTATATTATATTATATTATATTATATTACATTATATTATATTATATTATATTATATTAAAATATATGTATATATTATATAAGTGGTATTAAGCAAGAATGAGTAAATATTTGTATATGTAAAGCAAACTCACCTTATAAGTCGTTGTCCTTAACTGATATTTTCGGTTTTTATAAAATATCACTTTACAGCTGACCTCCGTTGATCTCGATTTTCCCCCTCAGCTTTTCCAATAAATCCGCCTTTGCACTTTTCCTGCCCCGCAATTTCTGCGATGCGTTCGTTCTCCGTATAAATTCTTGTAGCTCCACGTTCAATTTGTCATTAAGTATGCGGTTTTTCCCGTTTTATTTATTTGTTTTTGATTCAATACATAGATTTGGCAAATATTTTGTTAACCGATTTGCGTAGATTTAGTCATATCATACTTTGTTTTGCAGGGCCCTTGCTCTAAAAATATTTCGTATTTCGTATTTTTCGTCGTATTTTGAAATCGTTGGAAGTCCGTTTTGCTTGTTGTTCTTATTCTTCGCTTGTTCTTGTATAAATATTTATTTCTTTGAGAAATTCAAGTCTTTATTTTAATATTACTTTTGCTTAACTTCCGTCTTGTATGTGTAAATATGTAAATTTATTTATATGCGACAAAAAAACACTTTGCTTTTCGTATTTTTGTTAGTTTATATTGAGTTTGGTGTTGATGCTTTGATGGGGAATTTCGATGCGCACTGCGCCCTTACCCAAAATTTTATAAATTCAGTATAAAACCTTGTGGTATATATATGGTTCCTATAGGCTATAGATTGATTGGCTAGACACTCACCGACGAAGGTAATCAAATGTTATCCGCATATATGTACATATATTTATATATATATAGATATATATGTATATGATTCTATCTAGCGCACACTTATTGAAATCAAATGTATATTTTAATCAAAATTAATTTGTTTGTTCTTTATTATTATTGTTATTATTATTATAATTATTATTAGATACTCTGTTTTGTGGGAGAATTGCTTTTCCTTATCGAATTTGGTCTTTTATGTTTTATCTCTGTATCAGTCAACAACACAAAATTAAACAGTGGAAAATCCTGATGATAGTTGAATGCAGTTTCCTTTTATTAACGATTTCGTTCGAGATTTGAGATAATTTTGGCTTTAAGTTGATTGCTGCCAGCAGACTTTTGTGTTAAAACGCTCTGTATTGGCTGTAACGAAAATGGAAGTGCAAAAATGATTAGAATGGGCTCAAGCCGCAACTAGGTACCTAATTTTTTAAGTATCTGAAAGTTGGCTATAGGTAATTAGGTCGATGCCACACCCATTCCACACGTACATACTAAATGGGCACACTATAAGGGCAAATTCTTTAAAAATTCATAAAACGCAATCACATTTTACAATATAGGTTCTCTTACAAACAAGAAAAGAAATATGGGCACACTATAAGAGCAAGTTCCTTAAAATTTCATAAAACGCAACCACATTTTACAATATGGGTTCTCTTACAAGAAAGAAACGAAATATGATCAGATTCCTGCAAGTTTCACTTTTAACAAGTGAAAGAAAAGGTCAATTTTATTTAGAGAGTTCAGGAAAGGGGTAATATCTACGGGGGAAAGCAATACCACAAAATATGATAAGTAGCAAAATATAACCTTATTTTGAAAATAATTTTAATTTTAATAATAGTTGCATCATCTTTGAAATATAGGGGTCATTTTAAAATGGTTTCCAATGGTATATAACTGAGCAGATCCATTCTTTGATATCAATAATCTTCACACAACTTGCTGTAAGGAATATATTATAAGGAAATATACAATTGAACTGCAAAGATTGCCAAGAAATCCATCTATTTATATTACTAATGCCGATATTATGTGTGCAGTTAGCACTTTTCTTGATCTGCAAGATTGTGGGAATGATTCTACTCACTTTTCGTTGATCAACACTGAACATATTTCGCTATACCACTTCAGGGTTCTATCGTGAGCTTCAAATCTGAGCCTCGGCTTGAGCTACTATCAAAGGTCTTGGAAGGAGTTTCGAAATCAGATCTCTGGTTTTCATATACCTGTGATCACACACACTCATACACTCACACACATATACAAAAAGATATAAAAAAGTTTTGGGGACGTACTGACTGAGTGAAAGTAGGGACAGCGGCGGTCCTTGTATGCCGGTATTGGCCAGGAATATTTCCCAGTCTCACGACTTTTTTTGGCCAGCAAGGATGTGTTTAGAGCTCCTCCGCCTGCTCCTACGTCTATGCCGATCTTGAAACGTTTGCCTAATAATTTGTTGTTGTTTATTTACTATTTGGTTGGTTTCGTTTAGTAGTAGTGACTTGTCATACTACGGAAACAAGGAGAAATCATATAGCGACGCAAATGATAAATCATATGAGTAGAATAATACGAAAACGCGCTTAAAAAAGAACCGCGTTTGCTGGATGCGCCGAAGACTGCTTGACTCGTACTGAATTTTCCTGGAAAATGAGAGAGAGAGGCGCTTTTCCGCAGCCGCTGCGACGCCGGCAGAGACGCCAACGCATCCTGTGCCGAGGAGACTTTTCACGGAAAACGCAGCAGCACCTACAATTTGAACAGGAGCAAAGCTTTTCGGCACAGCTTTTCCGCACCGATTTCCCCATCCCACGCAGCCTCAACTCTCCAGGCTAGCGGGAAATTCAGATTCTCTCCAAAGGAGCGTGGCTCCCCCAAATAATTTCCAAATGCATTTTCCTCAAGCGAGCGGGGGCGTGGCAAGTGGGCGGTGCGGCAGAATGTGTGCCAACAGCTCGTCGTCCATATCCCTTGTAATCTGTGTAATTTCAGCTGCTCGCAACTCTCAAAAACAACGGGAGGCGGAACACTTGGAAAAAATACATTTTATCCTTGCGATGGAATAGATCGAAAATAATAACAATTAATTAATCAAAATGTGAAAAGTTATAAAAAAAATGTGTTTAGAAATAATCTAAGTCTTTTACATTTCTTTAGTTTATAAATCTGGCAATTAGGGAAAACATTTTCTCCGTGTGTACAAAAGTGGTGGCCAGAGGGGAGGTGGTGGGAACGGCGGGTGGAAAATAAAGCAGAGCAATAGCAATAGAAGCGGCAAAAGCGATTTGAAGTTGTGCAAATGTTTGCATTGAGCTTCGGTGCATTACCATTTGAAATTAATTGAAAGACTTTGTCTCAGAATGCGGGCACTGCACACAGCGAGGGAGAAGGACAGAAACAGAGCGAGAGAGAGAGAGAGAGAGAGAGTGTGTGAGAGAGAGAGGCGGGTGCATGGAGTCGGAAAGAGACGGAGCGTATGTTTGCCGTCAACTGAAGGACTCAATTTGCCGAAATAGAAGCCGATCAAATATTAATATTCACAGATGAATTTATAATGAGCTGCATTTTAACAGTCTCGTCGCCGAAAAATTCCAATTCAATATTCAAATAAGTATATTTCAGTGGGCTGCGAGTCGAAAATCAAAATGAAAATAGTAATAGTAAGTACTTTGTATTTAAGAAATATATATGTACTACATATGTGTTTCGTGAGAAATGAATTTGAATTTGAATTAAAAAGGCGTCTCTATAGCTTATAAAATATGATTTCAATTGCATGCTACATTTGCATAACACAAACTAGAGCATTTTATATTGTAAAAGTGCTATCTCTTTTCAAGTAAGTTTCAGGCTCTTGCTTGGCATACTACTTAAAATAATATTGTATTACTATAAAATGCATTGCATGTCCAGATTGCTGAGCTTACTTAGCATTAGCAACAGTTTCAATTAATTAAAATGCATAATGTGATTGTGTGTGCAGCCCAAAAAGCCCTGGTGATTATCTAAGCCAAATCCCGAACTGGATACATTGCCTGGCTTGGGATGTGGTATACTTGTATATACTTGTATATATATGGATATATGTATATATATATATATGTATACTTGTGCACACGACGATGGATGTGCAATTGGGGGAAAGCTCTTCGCTTTTCCGCGCTGGAAAAGCTCTCGTAGGGGCGCTGTCCCGCTGGAGAATTTTCCGGGGCCGTGTAGACTCGGTCGCCGCTGCGAAAATGGAGCAATTCCTGCATTTGGGCGGCGGCAAACGAAATTGTGTCAAAAGCACGCAGATCGGCCGGCCGGCAGATGGTACATACACGTACACTCACCCGGAGAACTTGGACACAGATACGAGTATATGGCCATAGATGGACAGATGGAGCTGGAGCTGGAGCTGGAGCTGGAGCTGGAGCTGGAGCTGGAGCTGGATACTTGGACCTTAAGCAAAAACAAATGCGATTTCTTCTTGTAATCTCGCTATAACTCTTATTGCACTTACAAATTATTGGAGTACTGAACTTGCATAGCAAACTATTTACTATAAGTACGACTAAGGAACCATTTTAATTTGATGCAGCACATTTTGAGACTTAAAAGCGCACGTTTTTTTTCTGGGTGCGTCTCGCTGGGTAAACACACAGCCTTTGAGGGCAAACAGGCAGGAGGGCGCAAAGGCAGGAGGCGTGGCACTTGCAACCTCCGTCACGTAGTCGGGCAACTCGTACGCAAAAGTTGTGCCAAGTTCTCAAGTCAACACAGGACTCTCCGCACCCACACACGCCGCCACTTAATTGAGTGCATGTGGGGTGGATGAAGGGGAGGGGGGGGGGGGCACATCCTGCTGGGCAACGTGCGTGTATGTGTGTGTGTGTGTGTGGTGGTGGTGGTGTTGCCCCAGGATGTTCACGAAATAGATGGAAATAAGAACGAGTAGTCACGCAGGCACACAGAAATGGGGGAAAAGGATTGCAGAATTAACCCAATAACAGCCGGTAAACTATTTAACCAATTCCCCTCCACCACCCCCCCCCCCCCCCCCCCCCCACCCTGTCGCCTCCTTAAGGTCCTGCCTACACACTAAGCTGCCTTAAGCCGAACGCGGAACGAAATAAATCAATAATCTTAAGGGATTCAACGGAGCCTTTAGTATTGGGCCTGGTGCAGAAATCCTTTCAAAGTCAACCATCCAATCCGCAAGTGTAAAATCTTATGCGAATCAGATATCAAAGAATTTTCGAGACAATTTTTGGTTTATTCCTAATTTAAAAATGTAGTACATGGAAATGTAGTACATGTATTACTTACATTACCTAAACAAACGTATGAGATATATTTAATTCGGTAGCATCTTTATGTATAAGACCTTTCGGATTTATATTTTTACACAACGCCCGTTTGTGTTTCATTTTGAGTTGCTGACGAAACAAACTTTCACTGGAATAAAATGGCTTGAGCGCCACTTGAGAATGGCACTAGCCAACTTTTAATTAAATATTATATATTTGCTTGTGAAAGAAGTTATCTGAAGTGGAAAGTGTACATGCGTGTGTATAATGTACGTGTAAATACATCCAAGTCGGTATCTGATTCAGAAGTTCGTGAGGAAAGAGAAGCTGACTTCAACAGGTGCTCGTTGAGCCGTGCACTTACCAATTAGCATATGCACTTCTGCCAGCAGCCCCTTGAGCCCCGCCCCCTTGACCCCTGCACCCCCCCCCCCCTCCCAGCTTCCACTTGACAGGATCTGGAAAGGGGGCAGTTCCTTGCCGGGGCCAAACATCCTCACTGAAGTGGCGTTTTAACGCTTCAAATGCATTACGAGGGCGGCTCAAAGGGGTTAAGTCACTCACACACACTCAAGCTGGCATACACTGAACGTACACTGAACGAATTACTTTTACTTTCAACTGCATATTATAGCTGCATTACTTACAAACTTAAATAAGTGCATTCCTTTTATTTAAAATGCATTACTATTACTTAGGATTATATCCAATGAATATTATTACATATATTACATTATTTCACTTAAGCTAGACAAAATGTCAAAAAGGGTCAATTATGTATAGCATAGCATAGCAAAAGGTTAAAATACGTCGAAATAATAAATATATTCTCTGGACAAGTCCAAATAATCAAATTCGTAGTATTAGGTAGTAGTATTTTTCCAGTGCACGTATCTGCATGGGAAAATAACGAGAAAAGCAGTAGGGATGCTGAGCTAAAGGGATGGCGTAATTGCTTTAAGAGCCAACAAAAAAGGAATCACACAAGTCGCTGAACATCGGCTAATTTCACTCCTCTCCCAAAATAGAGCAAATCAGAATACAAAGAGCCATCATAAGGAACTGAGAACGAGGCAAAAAACTTTTAACAGCCATCGAGTGACTTCCGTTTCCGGAAGTCCCCACAACCTCCGCCCACTGGCATGCTAATCAGCTGAATGGCAAATCAGTTAATCTATATGCCACCACAAATCGATCGAATCAGTGGCCATATATAATGCGGCACCCAGAAATTTATGCGTTTCAGCACACTGCGAGAAAGTTACATGTACATATGTATGTACATATGTGCGCGCATCAGTTGAAACAAATTGGTAGAGGATGTATGCAGATTGTTTCCCACTTATGTGTGTGTGCAATTAAATGGCAAATTACTCGCCGATTTACAAAATCAAACTGCGAATTTCACTGCACCTTTTTAGCCCCGAAAATCTGACAAATGTATCTCCGATGCTGACATCAAGTATACGCCACGTACGCCCAACTATGCAGCACATGTCTATGTATTTGGCGATGTACACGTATGTAAGTAAATGGAATTCTGTTTCTGCATCAAAAAATCGGCGAAAGGTGTGAGTTGTGCACCCCACTCACATGCATGAAAAAGAATAAATGAAACGACAAATCTAACGATGCGTTATGCGAATATTTGCATTTGAAATTGAGAAATTTTCTCTCCAAAAACGTGCGTGGGTGCAAGTCAGCTGAATACATACATGCACACTCACACATGCTCGCAAACAGACGACTGCACACACACACACACACACGCACACACACACACACAGCCATAGAAATGTGTAAAAGAGTCCTATGTACATACGTGAGTTACATAGCAAACTTTACAATGGGTGTACCAGTGCAAAAACAATATTTGTTTTAGATTATAAAAGTGTGCATAATCTTGTTAAACTATTCGTGTGTGTTTTAATTTGATGTATTTGTATCTATACATTGAAAAAATTTATTAAGTATTATTCGTTTATAAATAAAAAATGCAGTATACAGTTATTATTATTATGATTACTGTCATAAGAACTTACAGAGAAAACGATTTGCAGCTGCACAGAAATGAAAAAACACCCTGTTTTTGGCATCGTCCTTTGCGAATAATTCCCACATTGCTCGAATAAATACGCCTAGCCCATGAAATTCAGCAAAAGCGTGCCCGAAACATGAACAACAGCAGCAAAAACGACGAAAAGCCCCCAAAGTCCCCGATATTATCCATATAGCCGTGTGTATGTGCGTGTGTGTGAGTGTGCGTGTGTGTGCGTGAGTGTGAGTGGGTGTTTGTGGCGCCACTACCACCAAAGGAGCTGTCCAAAAACCCATGCAAGCGCCCAAAAAGGCAAGTCGAAAAAACAACCCAAGCGAAAAGCACCCAGCATCCCCATTCCTTGCCAAATTTTCTATGCCACTTCCAGCTCTCAAAGGACTTTCTCCATATGGCCGTTGATGGGAAAAGTAAGTATTATGCAAATCCTTGAATTTACAAATTTACAAATTTACAATAAAGCCATTATAATCAAATAGCCAAGTAAGAACTCATTTGATGTACTGTTGATTATATTTACAATTTTTAATGATGGCATGATTAACATATTCCTCTGTCCTCCCTAAATCGTTGACAAATTTGTTTAATTTTTTACTACTCCAGCGAAAAGTTCTAGCGATTCTTTTGTTTTTCTTTTTGTTTTTTTTGGTATTACACGTACTTCTAGCTCTAATTTAATATAAACATACAGTCGCCAAGTGTGATAGAAAGTCAATACAAAGCACGAAGAGTTGTAACCAACGCGATCAGATCTCTAGCGATTATAAAAGTAAGGACAACTTAATTTACAGCAAAGGTCAGCAAGGTTGACGAACTGGTTTTCACGGAATGTCTTCAGTGGGTCTGATTGCCGGGCACTGCGTTGAGCACAGCCTGGGTCACGGCCTTCAGGGCAGCCGGAACAGCAGGTGCAGCAGGGGCAGCAGGTGCCGCAGGTGTGGTTGGTGCTGGAGCAACTGGATCCAGAGGCAAAACTGTGGGATTGTGGAAGAAGTAGAGCAGAAATCCGGCGGCCAGCACCACATGGGCACTCAGGATTCCCACGATGAGGAACAGCGAGAACTGCGAGTTTCGCAGAGCTGGCGTCAGCACGGCAATCAAAACCGTGCCCGAAAGCAGGGCGGCGGTGATCACTAGGAGCCACTGCAGCAAAGAGATCTGCAAGAGAATGAGGCGATAGATAACTGGCATTAATAAGGTATAAGATAAAAGGGTTTCAATAAACTATACAAAATGTCTGGTCAAATGGGAAACTGGTGAAGATATCAAAGCAGAGTACTGTTTAAGACTTTAAAATATCTTTGAATCAGGAATTAAACTATAACTGATGCTCATATAACTGATAACTGATGAATAACTGATGAAGTTGCAGCAAAATGAGCAGTGCAGATATAAACAGGATACGGAGTACATAGCACTTAGGAAGAATGGAAGCACAATCTACTAGCTAAATACAAAATGTGTGGAGAAATGACTCACATTGATCACCCAGAGAATGGAGACTGGTATGTAGATGGCCAGGCTGTATCCATAGATGCACATCAGCGACAAGAGACTCGGAGTATAGCTGGCCTGCAATCAAAACCGAATATGAGCGAGATGAAACGAGATGGATGCTTGCGAATGCCAATACAACTTACGCTGTCCGTTTCGAGGGCATCAGCGGCATCCACGGGCTTCAGGCTGTATTTGAAGAGGGCCCACAGAACGGCCGGCAGGATGTTGGCGTACAAGAAGATGGATGTAGCCGCATAGGAGACCAGATGGAAGTTGTAGTGCCATTTGTAGCTGTCAGAGGCCTGCTGCAAATAGCTGGCAATGTTACCACTTATTGCAATGGAGAAGATCTAAAATTAAACATTGAAAGGGGTTATTGAGGAACATGAGTTCTTTCAAACTTTAACCAACCAGGGTGACGGTTATCCAGAAGGGCCCGTACAAATCCGGATTCTCGCCGATGTTCATGCGCAGATAGTTGCCAGCGGCCCGTTTGGGTATCATGGAGTTGGCGATGCGCTCGAGTACCATATAGGTGTCCACGTTGAAGAACTGCTGGTAGTACTCGATCGTAAACAGTGACAGTTTCGCACCGCCGCCTGCACCGCCGCCGGATCCGTCCAGCGAGGAGTTCTGAGGCTGAGAGCCGCCCGGGGATGTTGCACCAGAAAATGCCTGGGCCGAGGTGGTCATGTCGTAGATGAGATCCGCCAGCGGATCGCCGCGTTGACGCTGTGCGTTGGCACCACCGCCAACGGAGCCAGCGGAACCACCGGAGCCACCAGAACCGCCCGATCCGCCGTGCGTAGGGGAATTGACATTGATTTGGGCCGGGGCACCGCCGCTGTAGTCGCGGAACTGCAACAGATCATCGGCCGTGGGGGTCTCCATTTGGATTTCGGATTCACTAGACTAGATTGTTTTTTATTCGCTTATTGTAAATATTACACGTATTTCTTATTTGGCCCAAAAAATTATTTGCTGGCAGCGATGGCTCATCGGTTATCGATAGGCGCCCACACATCAGCTGTCGCTTGCATTCGTCAGCTAGAGATGGCAGACGGCCGTAGGACTGCGTAGCCGCAAATGGCTAGATTTGGCTATTTTTAACTATGGCGAGAATACAAAAAAAACTTACAATAGAGCTAACAGTACTATTGCACAGTTAGTTGCTTTCATTTCATTATCATTTGGGTAAAGTGTACATACTTTTTTCAGTAGCGCAGTTTCCTTAAAGTCAACGAAATTTGAATAATACAATTAGATGTGATTGTGTATAACCGAAAGACCAATTTTTTGCGTAGAGCTACAGGAATTTAGCTATTTTGTAGCCATTCAACTAGCTGCTCAGCAGCGTTTAGTGCGTTTACCAGCACTAAATTGCCCAACACCTTTACGTACGGTCATACTTTTTATTGCTACAGCTCGCTGATGTTTAGTGTTTTTCCACAAAGTTTTCCACTACTTACACTACTTCGCGATTGTCGAAAACAAACAAACAACAAATCGCGCTAGTCCCGGCGGCCAGCTGCAGTCCATCGCCGAATCGGAATCCGCCGAGCACAAGGGGAACCCGCTAAATCCAGTCTGAAATGCCCGTGAAGAATGGAGAATCCGATGGCGAAGGCGACGTTTCTGGCGGAGAATCGGAACACTCGAATTCCAGCCAGGCACACGACACCTCCGACGAGGAGGAGGCCAACGAATGCGATTCGGATGACTCATCCGAGCTGGATGCCTGCGAAATAGAGCGCCTGCGGTCCGAGTACATTGAGGATTTGGGTAGGAATCTGCAGGCACTTAGCGCAAGCCTTACTCATCGAGTTTCTCCTCTGTTTTCGCAGTGAGCTTGGAGCGGCAGTTTAACACGTTGCGGGAACAGTACTACTTCGAGCGCATCAATCTCATCGAGCGGCAATTGGTCGAGGTGCGTTCCGGGCGCTCCGAGGAGTTTGTCCATCCGCAAAAGGAACTGGACAAGGTGTACCGCACCAGGATCGAGGTGGCAGATGTCCTGCGCAAGTACCGCCTGCAGAACATCGAGCACAAATTTCAGTCCGAGGAGCAGGCGGCCGTCCAGCACTTTGAGGTACACACACTACCTGCCTTTTGGCGCCAAAAATCACAAGAGCTAATTGGTCATCATGTCGTCGCTATCAGATTGGCCTTCGGGTTTTGATAAGGCACTGCGGGGGAGGCACTGTCAGGGTTAATTCACACAAAATATCACACATTTACAGCCCATGGGTAAACCATAGTTCTTAGTTGACGATATCATTCAAATTATGGCAGAGATCATTAAAGTAGTAGAAGTAGTAGGAATATTAGCACAGCTATGCTGATCTTCACTTCACTTACACAACTCACAACTGTTCCGTTGCAGAGCGAGAAACACATGGCGGTGGACAACCTGCGCGAGGAGTTCTTGGAGCGCATCCGCCGCCTGGAGGAGGATCGCCACAACGTGGACATCTCGTGGGCCGACTGGGGCACCGACAAGCGGCAGAGCAAGGTGCGCGGACCGGGTCGCAAGAAGGCCGTCACCGTCACGGGGCCCTACGTGGTGTACATGTTGCGCGAAGAGGACATCATGGAGGACTGGACGATTATACGCAAGGCCCTCAAGCGGTCCTCCACGTCGGCCACCGCCGGCACAGAAACGCCCACATCCGGCGTCAGCGTCAGCTTGGCCGGATTGCCGGCAATGGCGGGTGCCAGCGGATAGCGGTGGGGCGTGGCAGCTGCCGCCTACGCCCAACTGACGCGTACCTGACGCCCGCGACCGAGAAAGCAGCAGCCGTAGTCCCACATGTAGCTGCAGCGAGCTAATAGTAGCCGTAGCAGAGCTCCTCCCTCGAGCTCCCTCGAGCCCGAATCAGACTTATATTGCGTTCTAAGTTCGTCTGCAAATGCAGACGGCAAAACTCGACCCCCACCCCCATCCTCACCTTTTTCCCGTAGATTTTAGTCGTAGAGCCCTACGAGCATCACTCTCAGATTATTGTGTCCCTCATCCAGATCAGATGATGTGTGTAATTTATGTTAAAAGTTAAGTGCAAATAAAAGCAACCTGCAGCCAATGGACATGCGGTCAACCGATTTTAATTAGATTGCCTGCGTATGATTCAATCTGCAGAATGTCAGCAATTTTGTCATCCAGTCCTGGATACTGGACGTCACAATGCATGTAAGCCTTAACTGGCGTGCCAGATCAACAACTCACATCATTTAAATCAACAGGAAAGCGTTTATTGCGGCACAGAGGGGCGTTTGTGGATCCTCAGAAGCCCTTCTCCTTGAGATAGTCGCGCAGGACGTCCACATGATCGCCATGGATATGAATCTGACCGCTCAGCTCATTGATTCTCGTGGCGCAGAGCTTTCCGTTCCGCGACTGCTCCACCACCGCACGCAGATCCTTCTCCAGCGACCAGATGTCTCCTTGGACTCGACGCACCACCGTGATTCTGCGCTGGCCACGGTACCTGGTGTGCAGATACACGGGCACCATGTGATTCTTCGTCCTGGCCACAAAGTAACCCAGTTCCGAGCCATCCTCCTTCTGTGGCCGCCAGCCGGATGGATATTTTGGCTTTGCCACCGGCTGTGGTACTGTTTCCGCTGGCAGCAAACGCTCCACAAATCGCCATTCAGGCGGATTGGCCACCACCTCCACTTCAGGATACTTGTCTAGCTCCTGAACTTCGCGGGATGAACGAAAACTGGACAAAAGTGCCGGTTGCATGTGTATCTGCCTGGTAAACTGTGTGGAATATAAAACGAATTTAGGCGATTTTTCACTGGAATCTTATGGTATAACTACTCACCTGGCTTAGCTTTTGGCAGACACCGCTGCCCAGCATCAATTTTGCACTGGTTGCCATGTTTTTAGGGCACAAATTAACTGATTTCCCCACAAATTAAAACAAGTTGTTACATATGCACTGGCTGGTTAGTGATGCGCAAATGGCATCGATAATAGTTCGATTACTTGACTTGGCTGAAAGCTATCGATTTACAAAGCAACGATTTTCAAGCTAAGAAATATTTAAATATTTAATTAGTTAATTAATTAACAGCAATAACAACATTTAACAATTTTGCTTAATTTTGAAACACAACTTGAACTTCAAATAAGACTTGAAACATAACTCTTGCTTAGCGAACTTATCTTATTTTCTAAAAATATTAAAACGCAATCATTTCCGCCCAATTTGAAGTAAATTAAATTAAATAAACACTATATTGAATGATCATGCTTTAAACGATCTAATAATTCAGCCACACGTACACCATTAGGTATAATTTCCACAAACTCAAACATTTTAACCTAATTTGCGTTTTGTCTTTGATTGCTTTTGCCTTCGTTACTTTTGCATCGCATGCAACAAATGCAGCTTGTGACGTCATCGTCAAAGCTTTTATCACACGAGCGCACACAAGCGCCTTCAAACAGACACACACACACACACACATACACTTACACAAGCGTTGCAAGTGCCGCATTTGAATTACATTGCTTATACAATTTTATTGCAGCTGTTGTTCGCCGTTGAGTTTTTCAATATGCGCTAATCGCGGAGTCATCGGGGTATATCGAAATAGTCGAAAGTTTGTCGATAACATTTTGAGTAATTCCAACTAAAATCCATTCACTATATAACTTCGAATTTAAAAGATTAGGAAATAGTGTGAGAAACGGCATGATCTTGCGATAATCCTAAGAAAATTATATTATCCGGCGCATTCTCATTGAACAGAAATATATATATTTTTTTCTGTGTAGTATGCTGCTCTTTACACCCTTCCAAGCGATTTATTCAGGAAATATCCCGCTGATTCTGATTTAATGTAGATCTAACTTCGCTTCCGCAGTGCAGGGTATTTGCTGTTCGTTAGAACTAGCGCTTGCCACTTGTTGTTGCTGCTGTTTTGTGCCAGCATAAAGTGTTTGCGCTGCAGCTTTTGTTGCTATTTGCTATTTGCAATTTGCAATTTGCAATTTGCGCGCAGTTTTCGTTGCGCGTTTGCTGCGAGCAGTTGCAGTGGCCGTTCTTGCTGCGCCCCCTCTTCTGCCGCCTCCAACGACGCTGTTTTGTTTTGCCTCATTTCGGTCGCCCCGCCCCCACCGCACGCCCCGCCCCTGCCGGACAGCGCCCCTGGAATAACTGCATGTGCGATTCACCGTTCTAGCTGGCAGCGCGCGAGCGAGACGGAGGCATGTGCTGGGTCACAATGGCGCGCAAGGACGATCCCGTTTTCAATGTGCGGTTCGTGCAGTTCGTGGAGAATCAGCCGTGCCTGTGGAACTACACGCATCCGGGCTACAGCAAGAAGGAGGAGGTGCAGAGGGCGTGGCAGCAGGTGGCCAACGAGATCAAGGACACGGGTAAATCGGCGGTGAAAATGCGGCGAAAAGCAACGGCGATTTTCCGCATCAAGCGCATCTGCTTCTTCTTCGCCGCCGCCAATTGCGTGCTCATTTCACTGTCCGTGTGCGTGTGTGTGTGTGTGTCTATGCGCGCATGTGTGTGTGTGTATGATGCAAGCTTTTGCTCTTTCGTGTGCGAAACTAATGCAATTGTTATTGTTTTCCATTTGCCTGTGTGTGCGTGTGTGTGTGTGTGTGTGTCACTGTGTCGCGCAGTTTTTACTTGCACTTTGTTGCTGCTTTTGCGTTTCGCTTTTCGCTTACTGTTGCTGCACTCAGCCGCAGTACACTGGAAAAAAAAACAAGTTGAACGTGCAGCTTTTATTTTAAATTGATTTATTAATTACCTTTTTATTGCTTAATTTCCTACTTAAATAAGAAGATGAATTAATTATTAATTTAATTAATTTCATGCATAAATTAGTATAAATCAGCATGGTACTGCAAGGAAACGCTAAACGCTGCATATTCTTAAGATACTATTTGAGATACACTTGGATGAAATGCGATTTTCTGTTTTGCTTGTAGTTCGCAACTGTCGCGAGAGATGGCGCACCATAAGGAGCAGCTTCCTGCGATCCCTGAAGCTGGCACGCACACAAACGGGCCGCGGCAAGCGCAAATACTACCTGTCCAAGTACCTGCAGTTCCTCGTACCCTACACCAAGTCCCGATCCTGCCACAAGCAGCTGCCCGCGCCGCCGGGCTCCGCTAGTCCCACGCCCGGCATGGTGCTCCGGAAACCAGGCCAGGCTGCCAG
The DNA here is from genome assembly GCA_005876975.1 of Drosophila orena. Taxonomy (NCBI): domain Eukaryota; kingdom Metazoa; phylum Arthropoda; class Insecta; order Diptera; family Drosophilidae; genus Drosophila; species Drosophila orena. Next base: position 786,540 of record VCKV01000299.1, read on the forward strand.
TGGCATGGCCGCATTTGCGCAACCCAGTCGGCAGGCGGATGAGGCGGAGGACAAGGAGAGCGATGGCGAAATGCCGCTGGATGTGCAGGTGTCCGAGGAGGAGGAACGACGCATGACGCAGCAGGATACTCGTAATCAGGATCGGGATCAGGATCGGGATCAGGAGCAGGAGCAGGAGCAACCCACCGCCTGCTTGCCGCTCCGCCTGCAGGCCATCAAAGTGGAGCAACCCTCGTCGCACGGAAACCCCCAGCTGGAGCGGACGGTGAGCCTCCATCCATCGCTGGTCTCGGTGCCCGCTGCCGCGCTGGGCAACCACCTGGACTGGACGGATCTGACGCAGTGGTTCAAGGGCAACGGCAGCGCTCACCATCTGAGCAACCTGAATCACAAGTTGATCACGACAACACCACCATCGCCACCACCAGCACCACCACCACCGCCGCCGGCTACACCAGCCCTAAGTGCATTATCCGTGGGACTGGTGGCCGGAGCAGGAGGAGGAGGCATTCCCGCGCCGCCGGATGCCGACTACTCCTTTCTGATCAGCCTGCATCCGTACCTCAAGGAGATGAGCGGCAAGCAGAATCGAAGGTTTCGACAGAAGGTCGTCGGGCTCATCGACGACATTCTGGATAACAAAGATATCTAAATTAGCACATGCGGGGGATAAACAAAAACGCAGCTTTCGGTTTTTAAACGATTTCATCAAAATTAACAATGAAAAAGTGCCTATTTTGATTTGATTGTTTGGAAATATTCGACATACCAAATGCAACATTATTTCAAAACATACATTTTCACCAGTTTCAGATTTCATTCTGGCCATTATATTGCTAACTTTTAGACAATGAACATAGTTTTAAAGTATTTATGTCTAAGCTAAGTGAACGTAAATGGAATTTCTATTGTATGCACTGCAGCAAAAGTGCACTGCAAAGTTTTGTAAATTTATTTTTTGTAATGCCCAGCGGAGCAGGATAAAATCAGCTGTTTTGCGATATTTTCTCACCGTGTAGAAACCACAAAACTCGAGGACGAAGTGAAGCAATCACACCCAGTTGATACAACGCCAAAAGTGCCCATTTATTAGATGTGTAGAGCGTACTTTAATTACGCATCTTACTGTTGCTGTTGCTAAGCACACACAAACACGAATTTGTTATTGTCAAATAAAACATTTAAAAAGTTATATACGTTTTCGAACATTTTACTAAACTCTAGCTTCAACAGGATCCACAATGTGCACATATAGTTGTCACGTGTGCTGGATATATTCAAAATTACTAATTAAAAAAACAAAAGAAACATTTGGTTAAGCACAAATTTCAAAAATATTAAATTGCTTTTTTTGAATTTCTAGCTACTAACCGCCTTAATCGAGTGCTATCGATAGATTCGGAGCACAGCTGATGTGCCGATAGTCCGCGAAGCTTCGAGCAGTTGTTGCTTTTGTCGCCGTTCGCTTGTTATTGCACACAAAAGGCAAAAAAAGGAAAGAAGCATTATTGTCGCGGAATAACAATTAGCAAAATGAAATAATTTCATTATTATCGTTGTGGCAAATCAGTTTAATGCACCAGTAAGAGCCGATGCAGCAATAAAACACATGAGCTATTGGGTGAGTGCGCGCGTGTGTGTGTGCGCACCATGTGTTTGGCTCAAGTGTGTGTGTGTGTGAAGTTTTGGCTTTATTTCATTTTTTTTTGCTGACTTTTCCGATACGAATGTGATGTAATTTTTGGCTGGCAATAAGCTAACTCACTTGTACGTCAAACGCCGAAGCATTTACCACGCTCATTACCGAGTTTAAGTTAGTTTATTCATCTAGAAAATTACATAAAACAAATACACACACACACGCACACACAACACGCGCACAACAGAGGCGTTTTTCAGTGAAAGATTTCTTCGTTGCTTTCGTTTGTTTTACTAGTTTTAATAATTCCTTTTGTGTCTGACCTTAACAGCGTGTGACGTCATCGTTTCTGCTAGCCAGGGCACGGCCACGTCTCCCACAAACACTACGTCCACTGAGCACCATGACCGAGTGCCGGAAAAACACAAACATCACAACGAACAACACCATTCTATGCGCAAAAACATTCGGCAAAAAGCATTTGTGTTTGGAGAAGAGGAGCATGTCGGGTGGCTCGGAGAGCTCCAAGGATGTGGCATCGCAGGACATCCTAAACCCACACAAGCTAACCTCCGAGAATCGTTTGGCCATTGAGGAGAGGCAAAAGAGGGCATTCGTCTTCTTTGCCGAAACCCTGCAAATCTATAGCGTGAAGGAGTTAATCTTCTGCTTCAACGGCGGCAAGGATTGCACCGTGCTGCTCGATCTCCTCATGCGTTTCCTTCGCCAGCAGAACATCTCCAGCGGTGACATTCCCATGCTGTATATCAAATCCGGCGATTCCTTTCCGGAAATCGATGATTTCGTCGAGCGCTGCGTTTGCAACTACGGCGTCGAGCTGCTCCAGTACGAGGGTTCGATCAAGGAGGCACTCACCCACATGTCCGCGGACATGCCGCACATCCGGGCCGTCTTCCTGGGCAGCCGCAGCACGGATCCCTACTGCCAGCACTTGGCGCCCATGCAGGTGAAGCCCCAAAAAGTCTCATTACTCTGCGTAAAGCTGCTCCAGCTGCCTCAGACATATTGTGCGATACCTACTGGATAATCAGGAGATCAAAGATTAGATTATGCTTTTATTTGCTATGTGATGTGATGTGATGAAGTGCCGAGGAGTTTGTGCAAGCAAGTCAAGTTAATATGTCCAGCAGGAGCCAAGCCGTTTGGATATTAGCAGTTATCAGTTCTTTGGTGAAAAAATCAATATCATAGCCCGAGTGCCACAGTTTTACCATAATTAATCTAGAAATGTATGTGCCTTTGCAAATATCACAGTGACATGATAGTTTTCAATGTCATGGTTCCAGCCCGCAGATAAGGGCGTACTTATAACCTAGTTCTGTGGTTCACCACCTATCTGGCACGTCGGATTGCCACAAGTATTTTACAAAATCACATGTAGCATGTAGTTCTTTAGAAGAGATGGTTTTTTAGTGATAGAGCTAGATCTAGATCTAGAGCTAGCCTAATCTTCACAGGGAGCTAAGATTTCTTATACCCAAGTTTGCATGTTTGCTAATTGATTTCGATTTTCCCTAGCCCACGGACAACGACTGGCCGCCGATGATGCGCCTGAATCCGCTGCTGGAGTGGAATTACCACGACGTCTGGCACTACATCCACATGAACTCGGTGCCCTACTGCAGCCTCTACGATCGGGGCTACACCTCGATCGGCAATCGTTCCAATACCGTTCCCAATCCGCAGCTCAGACGCACCGACGACCAGTGCGCATGTGATGCGAAGGACGATACCAACTCCTGCGATCATCCGAATGACTATCGACCCGCCTGGGAGCTGCAGGATGCCACCATGGAGCGTGCTGGTCGGCTGCCCAGGAAGTAGGACCCTTGGACTGCGTTTAATAGCTTAAACTCTATTTCGTTAAAATGGTTTTCGGTAAAAAACGCTAATATAGCAATTTTTTTACATTCTTAGGTACTAAGGCTGCTTAATAAATGTGGCCTCTGTCAGCAGGTCACTTGAGCAGGGTTCGATGTTTTTGTGCGGGGCTTAGTTGTTGTGTACTTTACAATATTTCATTTGAATGCTGGTAAATTTTTGTCCAATTTTTTTCAATTTATAAAAAAAGCTTAAACGAGCTTGAACTTAAACTAGCTGAAGCAACAGCACTGGTTTCAATGCACCGGCCAGCGCTGCAGTGATCTGGCTATTAAAAGCTGAAAAAGCTTCAAGTACCATTACATGACAGCACTGCCACTGTTAAAAACTCCAGCATGGCAGCACTAGATGGCCAGTCAGCTGTCTTCCCAGCTGATTTTCGCCGCATTTGCACAACAACATTACGCGATTCTTTCAACTTTTTTCTGTGATATTTTTACGAGATTTACGTAATCCTACGCGCAGATCATCAAGCGAATCACCCACGCGAGAGCAGTGCACAGAAACCAGTATTCCCTCGCTCGGCGATGTCGCGATCCGCACAAGAAGTTGCGGCGCTGCTGCGGGGACTGCGGATTTTGGTGGAGGCGTGTGGGCGCGAGCATCTCGCCCACGGTCGTCATCTTTGGAGCAATTCGAGCATTCGTGAGCTAATCGCCGAGAATGTCGCGCACACAGAGCAGCTGGTGAGGAATTCCAGTCAAAATCCCACCGTGGAGCTGAAAAAACTGCAGCAATCCCTTCAAGAAACCGGCGAAAGGGGCTACGTGGTGGCCAAAGGTATTTGCTCGCTGCTGGAGACGAAAATAAAGACGTCCCGCGAGGAATCTGGCATCTCCGCACCAGCGCAAGCCTCCACACCCAGAAAATCCGCATCAACGGCACAAAATCAAGCGAGCTGGGACGCCGCCAACTTGGATATATCCTCCATAACGCTGCAGGAGTTCGAGGAGATACTCTCGCGCAGGAACAAAGATCGAAGTGTCAGCTTGCGCACCCCGGCAACCAAGAGGAGCCAGACAATGCCCAAGAAAGCAGCTCCAACCAATCCGGGCATCATTACCCAGGACACGGAGTATGTCAACAATGTTCTGCGCTTCGTGGCGGGCGCCAAGGTGGAGGAGCAGGAGCCAGACACGCAGCTGAAGAAGAAGTCCAACCAGCCGCCCATAGAAGTCCCCGAGCTGAGCAAGGTGGCCAAACAGCGCAAGGTTCCCTCCTCCCGGATAGGCAGAATGGCCTCCTTTGGTGGCCTGTTCGCCGGCCTGGGCATTGGTACCCTCAACGAGCTGACCAAGGGAGCCCTCGGACTGGGCGGATCGACCAGCATGCGAGAGGCCCTGCTGAGTCCCGCCAATGCGGAACGCATCGTGGACACGCTGTGCAAAGTGAGAGGAGCTGCTTTGAAGATCGGACAAATCCTGAGCATACAAGACTCCAGCGTGGTGTCGCCGCAACTGGCCAAGGCATTCGAGAGGGTGCGTCAGGCGGCCGATTACATGCCCGATTGGCAGGTGGAGCGGGTGATGAACACCCAGTTGGGAGCCGATTGGCGCCAGCGATTGAAAAGCTTTGAGGACAAACCCTTTGCGGCTGCCTCCATTGGCCAGGTGCACCGGGCCACCCTGAGCGATGGCATGGATGTGGCGATCAAGATCCAATATCCCGGCGTCGCCCAGAGCATCGAAAGCGACATTGACAATCTGGTGGGCATGCTCAAGGTGTGGGATGTCTTCCCCCAGGGTTTCTTCATTGACAACGTGGTGCGCGTGGCCAAGCGCGAGCTGCAATGGGAGGTGGACTACGATCGCGAGGCGGAGTACACGGAGCAGTTCCGCGAGATGATCTCGCCCTATCCGGAGTACTATGTGCCGCGGGTGGTGCGCAACTTGACCACGTCCAGCGTTTTGACCACCGAACTGGTGCCGGGCGTGCCGCTCGACAAGTGTTTCGATTTGAGGTGAGCTCATTAGCTCATGGTTCATTCCCATGCTTATAACTACCATCGTACTAATTCGAAATCTCGCTTCCAGCTACGAGCATCGTGCCCACATAGCCGCATCCGTGCTGAAGCTCTGCCTGCGGGAGCTGTTCGAGATCGAGTGCATGCAGACGGATCCGAATTGGTCCAACTTCCTGTACGATGCGCCCAGTCGCCGGCTAATGCTGATCGACTTCGGTTCGACGCGCTTCTACCGACACGAATTCATCCGCAACTACCGCCAGGTGATCATGAGCGCTGCCGACGACAATCGAGAGGGCGTCCTGGAGATGTCGCGCCAAATGGGCTTCCTCACCGGCTACGAGACCAAGCAAATGGAGCAGGCGCACGTGGATGCGGTGATGATATTGGGCGAGATCTTTCGCTACGACGGTGATTTCGATTTCGGAAAGCAGAACACCACCGAAAGATTGGCCGCCCTGGTGCCCACAATGGTGGCGCATCGACTGTGCCCGCCGCCCGAGGAGATTTACTCCATCCATCGCAAGCTCTCGGGCATTTTCCTGCTGTGCGCGAGACTGAATGTGCGCATGAATTGCGTTCCCTTCTACAAGGACATCGTGCTGGGGAAGTTCAAGGACTAGGGAGCACAGCAGCTCCATCTCTCCTTCGTTTTTTTTTGTTTTTATTAGTTGTCCAACCCAATCCCAGTTGTAAACCTTAAGTGCGCTTAATTTGTAAATGCAATCCCCTACAAGATTACATACATACACACCATGTGAAATTCCTAACCAACGTGGTAATCTTTGGGTGGCGCAGGAATACTTGTCAATTGAAGCCGAAACCTAAAACAAGTAGGTTTTGACAAATCCCTGCTGTTTAACACACAATTCAGTTTAAGACCCGAAATACAACAAACCACAAAAACATGAAGACATTTATAAAGACCCAAAGCATGAAGAAGGTGGAGGTGTTTCACAATGATTGCATGCCGGACTTGGACGGACCTGTATCCGATGGGGAGGAGGAGTTGGAGCAGCAGTCGCCAAAGGGGATCGAGAGGATACCCTGGCTGCAAATAAAGCGAGAGATGGGGGCAATGAACCGAACGCTCGACTGGATAGAGGCCCAGTTGGCCATCGATCACCACGAGCGGGAATCGAAAGGGGATGGGGGCAGGAAGGAGGAGGAGGAGGCGGAGGCCAAGGGTCTGGAGCCGGAGGACTCGAGATGGATGATCATGCATGGCAGCAGGGATCCAGTCGTGCGGGATCTGCAATGGAATAACCTTTGCATTCGCAGGCAACTGGAGCCTCTAGTGTGCTGCTCAGACCGGGGAACAGCACGCATCTCGGCTCTGGGCCGTCTGTTTCATTGGCAAACGAAGGACCTGATCGAGGGTCGCCATGAGCACGAGCGCATCCTCTCCTTCCACCTGACCAAGCAGCTGGAGGCGGCCAAGTGCCGGCAGCGCTATCGCTACGCCCGCGACTTGTACGCCAGCTGGCGGGAGCTCTTCAAGATGGGTCGCCATCTGAAGGAGGCATACAAGAAGATCCTCGATCGCACCGAATCCCGCCTGAAGTATGCGGAGATCAAGCGGCAGGCGCAAGAGGAGATGACGGTGGCCAACGACATGTGCTTGGGCTCGACGCGCAGTCTGCTCGTCCGCGTGAGGGAATTGGAACTCGCCCTGAAACCACTGGGCTTCATCAGGCCATCACTTAATTCCCGGAAACTTGGCAGTCCCGGTACGCTCGGCGGCGGCTACCATGATGTCAATCGCGACGACGAGCATGCCGGCAGACCGGTCTGGATGAAGGGCAAGACCTTGCAGAGTCGTTCCTACCGCACCGTCAAGTTCTCACGCGGCGAAGTGCTCGAGCTTCCCATTGTTGTGCCGCCCGTGGAGAAGACGTGGTACGGCAAAATGGTGCACAAACTGCACAACCCGCCCAAAATCCATTAGTGTTTCTCATTGTTCCGTTTATTTCAAAAAGAAAAAGCAAGTAAAAAAACAAGTAAAAAAACAAACCGAATAATTCAAAATATACAACAGTTTTTGTTTTTCAGGCGCGCTGTTAGCGTGTTAACATGCCATTTGCATAAGCTACTGTTAGCAGGCACTTAACAGCGCGCCGCATGGTCACACCGAAAGCGCGCCTGCATTTCGCGCTGCTCCGCCAGACGGCCACACTGCACGCTGACGCGTTTCATTTCGCGAAGGCTGCGCGCGCGGATTACGGTTAATTTTCAGTTGGTTTACAAACTTTACAAACGGCGTACGCTTATCGCGATCGCTTTTGATCAGCCAACCGCAATTGTTGCCCAAATAACGGGTATGTGACACAGGAAAAGTGCTGCCGGTTGTCAATTAGCTAATTGAATGAGAAAGTGCAAGTGATCGAACTGCAACGGTTAAAAAACGGTTGCTTCTCTTTTCATCCATAAACCAAAACTAATCCACTTTTTAATATATTGCATTTGAATATTTGTAAGCCCGCGTTAATTGTAATGTAATTGTGCGCGCCTCCCTATTTTAATTAAATATTTTATTATAATCGGCATGATAAAAAGTCAACGAAATTCGTTTTTTTTTGTTTTTGTTGAGAGTGCAAGATCGTGCGTGCGTGTGTGTGTGTGTGTGTGTGTGCATGTGTAATTGTGAGGAAGTTATAGTTTAATGTTGGTTAGCTTCAATTGTCGAGCAACACAGAAAAAAGAAATAAATAAATAAAACAGCGGCAGCGGCAGCAGCAGCAGCAGCAGCAACAATAGCAACAACAACAAAGTGATGCTGATTGATGTCACACACACCACGGAACAAAAAAAAAATAAAATAAAGTAAGTAGCAGACAATTGGATTTGCATGGGGGAAGAAGAAGAGCGTAGAGCCGAGTTTATCAATGAAAGTGAACTGTGGGAGTTGCTCGCCTTCAGTGTGTGTGTGTGCCCAGTGGCGCAGCCAAACGGGGATTTCAGGGGTTAATAACCCCCAGCATACCGGGCACTGTTATCGAACTGGGGTGGTCCAGACATCTATCGAAAAGATCACTCGCTAATCATATTAATCGAACTTTACGCATCGGAATTCGGGGATGGAAACACTCTTTGGTAATCATCTATAATCTATGTATATGGGATTAGTCTATACCTGTTCTGAAAACGTACATTCAAATTTATCGTGATATTACTCTACAAATATACATATGTATGTAGATAGAAACAAGCTTATACATGATTTATAAATGTACTAAGAATACTACTTTTGAATACGGGCATTATATTAAATGTGATTTTTTAAACTTTTAACTTTCTAGTACAAACACTACCATTATTCTAACGATGTTGCATGGTAACGGAATAGACTTAACGTGGAAAATTATGACATACTAGGAAAAGTGGAAAAAGTGTTGAGATAACAAATTTCTTAGGAGCTGATAGTAGCTTACTAATGGAACAAGCTACTATATAGAAGACATTACATCCATTAATACTACATGTGGGCCATCCTAAAAAGCGAAAAGTTGATAAGACTTCTCACAGCTTTGTTGTTTTATTATGACAAATTATAAAATCTAGTAAATTTCTAGTTTACCATAACGTAGTAAATCGTGGGATTTGCTTTTAATAATCAAGAATTTGTTATTTTCAATTACTTCCACTCTTCCCCTTTGACATTTATTTAGCATAAATTTCAGTTAGCATTCTCCATCACCAGGTGTTTACATATTTCGTGAAAAATGTGTGGTTTGTTGTCTGTTTTTTTTGGCGCTATCAAAGCACGTTGGAAACGTCTTAATTATATATGGATTGGATGAATAAACTGCTCCAAGTTCGCATGTATTGGAATGTGCGTGTGTTGGCTATATACCTATATAAATCTATATATTTCTTGGCATATATGTGCACATATATGTACATACATACATATATATGCTGAGAAATGCCGTTGCCAGCAGCCGCTGCAGCAACAACAGCAATGGGGAACCTTTTGATAATCATATCACGCAGTCCACTGATAATTCGCATTGTATTTGTTTGCTATTGTTGTTGCTCCTGCTGCTTTATCAGCCCGCTCTCCCTCCCTCTCTTAATCAGCGTCTCTCTCGTCGCCTCTCTTTCGCGATCACTGGACTCTCTCTTCTGTGGGTGGGAAGGGGAGGGGCACAGTAATAAATAAAATACAGAACAGACAGCATAAAAAATGTCCAATTATTGTTTAATAAATTTAGACTACAGTAGAAACTCATCCCAAAGCTTTCAAATTCGAACCCACAAGAAAAAAAGAAATGATAAATAAAAAAATCAAAATCTTATTATATTTCCAATTTTCTGCGATCTCTGCGCATTATTTCGCCGTTATCTCCGATCCCCCGGACTAATGGAAAGTTTCCAGACTGTGTTTACATCGGGCGGGATTATGGAGGGGAAATTATGGGTTAGACCTTCGGGGAAATTTAAGATCCCTAGACAAATAAATTTCGAACCTCTTCGCATTTCGCTTACTTATTGGTTTTCATACATATGTACATACAATGTGCATATGTACATGCACTTATGTATCTTCTTTGTAAGCAAAATCCGCGAGGCGACCAACGGTTTCGGTTTCTGGGGAAATTTGATGTTATCGTAATTGCTTATGCCTACCGAAATTTAAATATTTTTGGGTAATTCGACATCTTGTTCATCTAATTGTTTATATCTACCGTTTTTCAGTCTAGTTTCTTCGGTTTTCCACAATTTCATATCATATTATACTACCATATGCACAATAGAACGAGAAACGATAGTCTTCGATAATATCGACGTTGAAAATATTATATTTTTCGATTTCATCGGATTTCTCGCAAACAATTAGCTGAAGAAATATGGAATGAAAGATTAAGTGCAAGCAAACAAAAAAAAAAGAATTATTCAAAACTATTGTGTAATTTACATTAACAAGCGGATGTCGTTGGCTTCTACTACATAATGAACCAATTACCCAGTTTGTCTCTTGATTCGATTGCTCTGCAGGCACACAGTTACAGATACTGATGCTGATGCGAAGATACATCCACATTTGTATCTGAATTTGTGTCGGTGCTGTTCTGCTCTGTTTTGTGCTTTTCGCAAAGTGACTAAACGAGATTTTTTGTGGCCCCACTGTGCTGCTCTTCCAATTCCAATTCCAATTCCATTTCATTCATGTTGAAGACACCCACTTGAATGATTATGAGGCACTGCAGATGCGCAACGCGAGATACAGATACTGATCCACATTCAGATCCAGATTGAGATTGAGATTGAGATTCAGAATGAGATTCAGATTCAGATACTTTAACGGACGCATATATGGCCATCGTCAAGTGTCGCTTCCGCATTTGCCGGTCACCCACGTGCCGAATGCTTCCCATATCTGAGATCTCAGTTCCCAATTCTTAAGTCTTAAGTCTCAAGTCGTTGCCTCCCCAAAAAAAGCGATCGCTAGCCAAGTGGCTGTGAGGAATGCGATGGCAGATAAGATACTCTAAATTTGGGCAGATTCGTTGGGGAAGTAGTCAGCAATCTCAGCACAGGTGCACAGGTTCTTTACAGATCTTACCTAATTAAACATCGTTTTTTGTTCATTAAATACAGTAAACACTTAAAATTAAACTGTGAAGACATTAAAAAATATAATTATTTGTATTAAAAGAAGAACGATGAAATTTTGAGCATACTACTCATAATTAAACATCGTTTTTTGTTCATTAAATACAGTAAACACTTAAAATTAAACTGTGAAACATTAAACAAATATCATAATTATTTGTATTAAAAGAAGAACGATGAAATTTTGAGCATACTTCTCATTGATTATATTTATTTCTTAGCTTGTATAAATATTAGAGATTCTTCGTTTTCTGCATTTGGTACATGCTGATATTTTATATATCTTTTAAATAATCTTTTTAGTTAATACTAAAAAAATGCAAGTGTACCAAACGATATTATTAATCTTCTAACAAAAACTGCTTAGTTTCGCCAGTTCCTTTTGCAGTTCCTTTAGAGAGACATAAGAAACTTCTCGGAAACTTGTATCCCCATCCACCAAATCTTCCCTGCAGTCTGATATTTGTTTATTTAATCCGGATCTTTCAAACAAGAAAAATATCTTATTGAGATGTGCGATTTGATTGTTGTTCGCATTCGGACACAAATTGCCCATCGATAATTGCTGGGTCTTCAGATGGCAGATGTGTAATTGTGAAATTCTTTGGCTTGTGCAATGGCACCCATATATGTAATTGTGGCCTCTGGATCCTCAGGACTGGTATTAGCTTGTAATTGGTAAGACTATCGCTGCAGTTTCCTCCACTTGTTGCATATTCATAAGACTGCAAAATGATACCATCACACATGGTGCATACGTGTACCATCCACATACAAAGTCTTCGCTGACGACGAGGCTGGTAATTTTTTAATAACACTTAACAAACGCCTTGGACTTGGCATGTAAATTGTTGATAAATTATGTTTTTAATAGTGCCTTGCCGCTGTCGCTGTTGTTGTTATTATTGTTATTATTGTTATTATTGTTGTTGCTTATGTGGTCAGATAGCTGGCGCCAAAGATACGCAAAATGAATCTATGAAAATGCTGGGGTTGCCAAAGCGACATTTAGATACCTCTTAAATGATGGAAAATTACATAAATGTGTGTTTTTCTTTAAGTGTTTCAATATGTTTCATAATGTAGAGTTTGAGTTTTTTTAAATTTATTTATTTTCTATGTCTACGAAGTTACTTACCTTAATGAGTACATTAAATTGGTTGCCCAATTGCAATAGTTACTTGTAGGATTCACAATGATGTACGACTGATGTATGATACTCTTGGTGAACCAATCGATCCTGCCAATACCTTCGGCATCCGTTGGCATCTACCATATGCTGTCCAAAAAATTAAACAATTGAATTCGCATAAATGGCAGTGTGTGTATATGCTATTATGTATACAAATACACGTATACATATATGTACATATATCTGCTGATCTGTGCTGGTTGAATGGTAAATAAAAATTCATGTTTTGTTTGCATTTAACCGCCCCAAGAAAAACAAACAAGCAAACGGAGCTGAAACCAAACGAAATGCGAAATTATTCTCAAAATATTACTTAGTAATACTAATAACAATAAATAGTTTTTATTTTTTGTTTTGTTTCTACTAATACGTTTTAGATTTTCATATTTCGGCTCGTTGGTTATTGTTGTTTCAATTATATTTTGTTAGCTGCAAAAAATGTTTAAACAATGAGCCACTCACAGTCTCTTGCAAAATGCTGATTTTTTGGCACTGCCAAATATTGGGGCAAATAATTCAGAATTCGCCACAGTCACGTAGGCTAAATCATCTGTTTAATCCAGTTTCGTTCGACTAGTCGGCGGGAAAACTCGGCGAAATCATTTGTATTCAATAGTTGAATATTCATATTAGCCCAACACCACATTGCATCAAAAGTAATCTCATTACCAGGCTTTGTGGCCTTGTATTTTCGTACTCAGCTGATCATGCTTAAAAATGTGTAACTTTTTTTTGTTTGCCCACACTTAAAGTCTCGGTTCGGAATCACTGCTGCACTGGCGATTCGAACCTAAACCTGATTGCCCGCCTATGTACCACATAATTGACTGCATTAGCCTGCGAGCAGGCAACAGATGGCACATCACATGCAGTCCACATACCACCATACCATGCCATACCATGCCATACCATTCCATACTATACCATCCTCCGATCCTCCGATCCTCCGATCCTCCGATCCGCCGATCCTCCAATCCTCCGATCTTGCAATCTTGGTGAACTTGAGCGCATTGCGATGTGCTCATATATTTCTCGCTGGTCGTTGAGGATGATGGGAAAACTCGTTTTTCGTTGCATTCTTCGGCCGGCGTCATCGATGATGCTGATAATGATAATAATGATGATCATATTAAAGGGGTTCCATTGGCATAAGCCCGGCTCGATGATGATCGCGATCTGCCTTGGCATAACGCAATACCAAAGTTGTTGTGCCGGTTGTTGCCTTCCAGCTCTTATATGTATATGTATATGTACATACATACGTGCATATACTCACATATACTATACTGTATGTACATATATGCATGTGTTTTCGTTTATTTTCTTTGTCCGGGGACTCTTGTCTCCGGGGTTCCGTTCTACAGACGACCTTAAGAGGGGGTCTTGGGAGGCCAGTCGGGAGACTGGAGCAAACCACATTTCGTATTCCGTACACCGGGCGAAACTCTTAATCAAATGCATTTTCAACAAGCAGAGCTATTGTTTCTCATAACCTATAATAAAAGATGTTTTATAAATGCATACCAGACAATGATGCTTTTTGTTTACCATACACAGTATGTAACCGAACTTTATATTTAAATCATACAACACACAGCGCCATCTATTGCAAATTTTGCAAGAATAAAAAGATACATTCATCCTCTTTCGTGTGTGAATCACTCTACTATCTAAAGTTTTCCATATATGCTTGCCACTTGCAAGATCAAAAAGTAATCATTTTAAAGTAATGCCATGTTCTAGGTTCGTTTCATTCATCTGCGTGCATTTCTCGCTGTGTACTTTATGCTTGGCGATCGGACCTGTTGCCGCATAGTTATTGTATTTTTTTCGCCTTTTTTCTTAACCGGTTCGGTTTGGTCTGTTGCTATTTTCGTGACTCTGGATCGGTGCAGTCTCCACTGGAAACGCGACTTGCATATAGCGAATTCAGATTTAAACGTTTCTACGATTTTCAACATTTCGTCTCTGATTGTTTTCAATTAATCGCGGCACTAATTCGCTATAATTCCGACAAAAGTTCACTTGTCGCTTTTTAAGGTCGTTCGAAAAAGGGCGGTGGGTGGGTGGTGGGCGGTGGGTGGTGGGCGGTAGTTGTCGCTTGTGGGGGACTGGCTTTGACTCTTGATTACGCCCTGTCCTCTTATATCAGTGTGCTACGTAATGCAAACAAAAAAGTACAACAACAACAACTGTATAAAAAGTCAACCAGAAAAACGTAATAAATTGATAAGACTGCTGGGCGGAGAGTTCAAAAAAATGGTTCAAGAGAGAGCGATGAAAAGTGGAGAGTGTATATTCTTGAAATATTGAAACACTCACCCTTGGAAGATTAAATGCCCGAGTTCACTTCAAATAATGTAAACAGTATTCGTAAAACATGGGAAACTACCATGATGTTACTATACACGAAAAAAGGGCTTAATATGGAATACGATGATTAGTCTTAGATGAATTTACAATTGAAAACGACAAATAATTGTTCAACGTAAAAAGATGTTAGTAAGAATATTGCAAATAGTTATGTACGTAATTATTTACAATGTATTTTTATAATCAAGCAAAAATTTCGCAAAAAAATTAAATTAAATGTACGGCATTCCTTGCGTAATTTTAAGCAAAATAATAGTTCTATTTGTAAATATAGTGAAATAAAAGCCGATGAACTATGGCATCACTCGGTGGACTTTGCCCGCGGGCGAGAAAAACAAACAAGTCCGCTGGTTATGCCCATAAAAGAGAGTCGCCAAGAGAAAGAGCCGCAGAGATCGCAAAAATCGCAGAGAGGATCGGGGCAAGAGAGCGCCAAGTGCAGCTTGCACGTGCTGTGCTTAAAGATCGAAGAGAAAAGTCTGCCCAAGAAGAAGTCCCCACTGCCAGCAGAAAACCTGCCACCCGAATGTATAAAAATACAAATACAAACAAAATACAAAAAAAAAAAGCGAAAAAAACAAAAAAAAACAAGCGTAGACAATTGTATTATCAACGATGGACTGTCGAAAAGTCGGTTCCAAATTTAGACTGGAGTTGGTCGCCCTTTTCCCTTTCCCTTTCCCTTTCCCTTTCCACACCCCAAACTCCCCCATCGCAGTCAGTTTATTCGGGTGTCACAGACCCCCATGGCCGATAGCGTTTTATCAAACAAATGTTTTGTCGCCGACCTGTTTGCGAATTGAATTTGAACTAGATATATATGTTCGGTACACAGAGGGTGTATCTACGTCGTACTATCTGGCTGGATAGCGTAAGTGGTCAGGTAAATCTGGTGATAAGTGGGGAAATGAATACTGCACAAGGTCTCGGTTCAATTTAGGTGTCAATTTAATCGGAATAAATCGGAATAATACTAATAACTTATTTTCATAACAGTAGTTCCAGTTGAATATATCAAATAAGCAACACTAAATATCACTGAATAGCCCCTCGATTAAGTTTTTACTATAACCCATTAAATGTAAATATAATCGCTATAAACGTTAACGAAATTGTATACATTTTAATAAAATGTATCAATAAAATCCATTTTATGGGCAAATAAACATGAATTACCCAATTCGATAGCTTTATCTCTACACATTTCATTGGATTGAATAACAACTCAAAAATAGACTAGATTTATACGTGATATTCGGGATATTCGGGATATATTTCTTAGTAATAAAGTGATCCATAACACGAACCATTAGAGTCTTGGGATTGCATTTTAAGGGGCTTATGAGTACATAAATTATAAAGCAAACGTATTTCGGGGATCTATGGCTGGCCGAATGAAGGTGTAAATATTTGTGGAATGTCACGAATTGTCAAAGTTGAGATAGATGGGATTGTTTGAGTGTTTGATCAATGCTTTTGTTTACCTCTCCTCTTCAAAGCGGCCGACTCTGCCCCAAAGAATATCCCCAATAAAAACATACACCCAGATCTTTATCTGGATAATAATAACGAAGTGTGTGTGGGAGGTGGCAACAGGTGATCCCGCATTCTTGGGAAATGTTAGCGCTGTTTGTCCGCTGGCAACAAGTTGTCAACAGCTTTTAAATAACAGGTAACAGGTTCGTGGACGGTGTTTGAACAGAACCTAATTTGGGCCAAATGCTGGAGATCGTGTTTCGTTTTATTTTCATTTGATATTTCTCCTTTTGTTTGCCCCACACAAGCAGGCCCGAAAGATAATGGATTCGGCTCAGAGATCCGTGGTCTATAAGTTAGCCAATGTATCGAATCTTTAACCAACCAATTAGCGCCACAAAACGATTTTGTCGCCAAAAAAAGAAATGAAATAGAAATAAATAAACACGAAATAATCCCAATAATCGTAAAAAAATAAAACCCAGAAGTCTGAAGTCTGGATCACACATGCGGACGTTGAATTTATTGTGATCATTAACAAATTGAAATTCGTCTGAGAGCCGAAAAAAAAGAAGCTAACACCTCTACGCTTGCTTTATCACTCTGGTTCAATTTGTCAGCGGCTACAGAAAATACGGCATGAATAAAATAAACAAATATAATACTGACGTCGCTACATGACTGGCATGATTTTGGCCAAATAATTCGCTCGACTTCTGTTGCCTCGTTTCATTAAACTCAAATGCGCAGGCGCAAAGTCGCAAAGTCGCGTGCCGCTCCGGAATCGAAGTTGTACACTATAAATCTGTACACGATCTGCACATCTTTAGCATGCACATCATGTGGCGACAAGTGCCTTGGCATTAATTCGAAAGAGAAAAAAATGAACGAAAATCGCAAACCAAATTATAAACCCAGTTGTCATTGCCAATCAAGTGGAATGGTTGCCAAGAAACGTAAACTTGAGGAAGTTCTTGCTTGAAACCACTGAAACTGAAAACACTGCAGCAACTACATTTCTTCTGATGCATGCAAATTGAAACTACACTTTCGGTACTAAATAAACTCGCTCCCTGTTATCTAATACACAACACAATGAACAAAAACACAATTTTCATTAAACGAACGAAAAATGCCAGAGAAATGCGTCTTCAAATAATTACCACATTCCTAACTAAACACATAATCTCATAAATACAAATGTCAAATGAATGCGTTTGTTGCCATTCATTTAGCTATGAATTAATTTAATATCGCACAACTCGACCTAAGTCCTCCAATACCAACCAGATGATGATGCTAATTATGGTAACGATATAATATGACTATGAATATGAATATGAATACGAATACGAGTGCGAATACGAGTGCGAATACGAGCACGCATGCCATTTAAGTGGGCCTGGCTTGTTTTCTCTGTTGGCCACAACAGGATTCATCGGAACAAAGCCATGTCCTTCCTAAATTTTCATTTTTCCCCAGTGCTAGTGTGTTGGTCTGCATGGATGTGTGTGGGTGTGTGGGTGTGCTGGTGTGCGGTTTGTTGTTGCAGCCCGGAAATGGCAAGTGAAAACATCTAGCTCGATTTGCTAGCCTCGAGGATGCGACTGAGTTCTGAGGTCAGGCCAAAGACAAGGCTACCAATCAGGCTACCTCTCTTTATGGGAACACTGACAAAAGATAAGATAGAAAGATAGAAAGATATCAAAAACAGGGAAAGCAAACTTGCCTTCAAGTACCTTTTCAAGAATTTAACAGGCTAGGATAGTTCCAATTACATCTTTTGTTTATTGCAGTATTGCAATATAATATATTTAATATAATATTATTTATTTGAATTCCCTTTAGAGAAAAATATACTTTTTTTTTGCATGTGTAGTTTTCAGCCATATGCTTTGCATGTGTTGGCAACTCTACCTGGGAAAAGTGGTACGAACATAATGATTTTGATTTGCATTTTGGGTGCAAGCATCCGAAATCCCAATTTGGGTGCTCAACGGTCTGTGTTTCTTGTAAACTGCTCGAATATCGTAAGCGATAGAGGTTATGAAATGCAATTAAGTGGAAGTCCTTAATCCACGTTGTCGATAAGTATGTGGGGTCTAACTAATCTAGCCAAGCAAATGTGGCCAGCTAGTTGCTAGATAAGATGTATTGTATTCAATTGCTGCAACTACATTGTGCTAGGCCAGAATGATATTCAGCAAGTGTCATAATATAGTCGCATTTATGTGCCAGGTCGTTTCGGTTTTGGGGGGATTTTTTCGGCTTTATCGATCTATCCTCTCATATTCCGCATTTAGACCAAAAAAGCACGGCAAACGTATGAGCGGCCATATAAATGTATGTACAGTAGATATAGATACCTGAACACGGCACTTACTGTGTGTAGAATAAGCCACAACAATTAACCATTGAAAAGTTGATAAGAAATTTTTAATTACGCCGGCATCGTCGAAATCGCCAAATCGCCAAATGGCCAAATGGCAAATGGTTATTTTTCTCAATTCACAGTTTTTCACATGCATTTTATGTTTTATTTCAAACTTGGTCTCCGTTTTTACTCTTTTTTTGCTGCTGTTTTGTGCGGGATACAGATAAACTGTAGCACCGAAATGTTTGTCCCACTACCGCGGTAATTATAGGAATCGGAATTACCATCCCCAAAAAACCCTCATATCGGAATGTGCGCGATAATCAAGCTGTTAACATACTGTTTGCATTCTCGATTGCCTGTAACAATTAATCAAATAGAATCAATACCTATTTGCACACTTGTTGGGCATTGTAATCACACACCCAACGTACTTATTTGCCATCTTTTTTTTTTTTTCAGTTATCACCTTGAAGGGGTTTATCAATTTCGCCAGCACATAAAGATGTTATCTTGGAAAACCGTTTAGAGGTGAGTCAGCCGTATAAATGTGATTTAAGCCTTTTAGAGTGCCCACGCGTTGAACTTTATATACCTGAACTTTATTTATTACTTAACTTATCCAGAAACAACGGTTAGGCGTTGAGCGTATATACATATATTATACATGTTATTTTTTGAATAGATTGTGCATTGGATAAATTGATTAAAGCAACTTATTCGATTTGGCCCACACCAATCGCTCCCAATATAAACTTTCCACTTAAGTTGTCTTCAGTTTTGGTTCACCACCTCCGTGCAACAATTCGATTGAGTTTTGTGGTCAGACACCCCTCTGAACTGACTTTGTAATTACGCGCGGACAAAGTAATTAATTAAGTTTGGCTAATGCATACTCGTACATACGTTAAGCGAGTAAAACCCGCCGATTGACATAGTTGCGCCCACAATAACAGCAAATGGGCAACTGGGCAAATGGGCAAATGGTAATGCACCTTAATACACACATTTATCAAGGGCGTTTTGAAATTCGCTTTGAATGCGTCTGATTAAGTCGTTACGCGTGACACTGAGAGATGATACCCTGTGATAATGGACGGTGGGCAAAACAGCAACCAATCATCTTTATTAGACAAGTTTATCAATTAGGGCGCAAAATTATAATATAAGTTCTAGGCAAATATGCTTAAATGGTATCTTGTTTTCAGTTTTCAAATGCGATTTAGCTTCATTTTATAAGTACAAACATAAGATATATGTATGTACATATATGATTTTCGGGCCAGATATTTAATAAATTCTCATGGCATTACCCCAAAGTATTGGCTGTCTTTGTCTTTTGTTGCTGTGTTGCAATTTCTGCTGGTGTTTTGTGTCGGTTGTGTCTGTTGTGTCTGTTGCACTGTTGTCAGCGTGGGGTTGCGTGTGCACTCACGTCAAGGGGCGGGAGGGGGGAGGTGGCAGGGGGGTGGCGTCGCTGTTGCATGTTGCACGAACACACAGGCAGCATGGGCCCCACTTTGTGTCCAGCACTCAAGTAAGCAGGTCAGCGGTTCTTGCGGTTTAACTCACTTCGAAAGCACCACCGCCGCCCAAACAGAACTCAAACACCCATCTGCACCACCCACACTTCAACTCGGTTGGCTTGTGGTCTTGTTCAAGTTTTCCTAACCCAAGCACAAACCCAAACCCAAACCCAAACTCAAACCCAAACAGAAACGCAAATACAAACGCAAACGCAAACACAAAGCCTTAAACCCAATCACACTATACACCATACACACCGCGATTATGCAATTTTATTCGCATATTTTTGTTGTTGCTTGCTACCCGAAATTGTTGATTTTTGAAATTGATTTCGATGAGGGTCTCCTGGTGCGTCCAGGTGTGTTGGTCGCTCACAAAGCGGGAGATCAATTGCAATTAACCAAATACATATGCCAGCAGTAAGCAAAGGCAAAGGCAAAGGCAAATGCAAGCAAACCAATAAATACATACATAAATAAATACATAAATAAATACATAAATAAATACATAAATAAATAAATAAATAAATATGCATGAAACGCAAAAGCTGCGAGTGAAACCAGAATCCTTGGACGGCAGTCCATAAATTTATCAACAATTTGATATGTTCCCAGCTTCGTCGAACAAATCGAAATTCATTGAAAATGTAAAATAAAGGCGTCGAGTTTCGATTTGAAAACAATTAGCATTCCATGCTGGCCTCAATTCCGTTATATTCGATTTAAATATTCATGTTTAACGTAATTGAAACCCTTAAATCTGCTGTTTATTTTAATTACTTTGCTTAACCCTATTAATTTATTTGTAACAATAGACTTACATTTAATCATACATGTATATCTATATGTTTAAAGACTTTAACATGATTTGATATATACTCGCTTAAAAATGTTGAGATATAATATAAAAGCCCGAATATATTTTCCCGTTTTCCCGTTTTCCATCTATCAAAGCAAAACCGGTAAATTGGGAATTTCCTTTATTCACTCGCTTATTGATATTAAAAGGGGTTTTCGTTATGGAAATGGCGATGCCCCTCCCGACTTTTCATTTTCCTTTTTTGCGGCTTGTTGACTTGCCACGCTAATAATTGCCAAGAACGCGCGAGGAAGGCAAACAAATTTACAAAACTGTACGGCTGGCTGTCCGTCTGGAAGGCGGGAATATGGGAAGATGGGAAGCCGGGAAGACGGGAAGACGGGAAGACGGGAAGCCGGGAAACCGGAAAGTCTGAAGTCTGAAGTCTGTCCGCCGTTGTCAGCAAGTCTGGCAGTTAGCGCCTCAGTCGACGGGTCCGGGAAAAGTCACGTTTTGCATTTCGGTTTCAGTTTTTGAGCCACCCCTCTCTGTGATGTGACCCCCTCACCCCACACCCCACACCCCTCACTCCGCACTCCGCACTTCTGTTTGGCTTGATTCGCTGCAAATGACAGATTATAATACCCCGGGGAACATGTTTGGGCCAATAAAGCACTTCATACGAATCTAGAACACTTTATTAAAATATGTCTTCAATTCTTTGATGAGTTTCTTGGAATTCACTGTGCAGCTTTGAATGCTGCCTTTAATATTTGGCGGAAAATCCAATGAAATTTAGAGATTTAAGTGTATATTATAGCCTATCCAATATGTTATATATTACATCTAATTAAATTTGATCCGTTTCGGGAATTGTTCTGGATCTTATGATAAGTGTATGAAGAAAGTAAAGTAAGTATTGAAAATTCATAATAATAAGAGTAGCTAATCCAAATCGAAGTATAGGGTAATTTGTGGGGCGATAAGATTCGCACAATTTCATTAGCTTGTTTACCTTTGTGAGATGTTCTGAGCGCCAACGCGAATAAATTTTTACGTTGGCGTTTATTTCGGAAATCTTTTATTGTACATATGTGAGCATGTGTGTGTTTGTGTGTGTGTGTGTTTGAGTGTGTTTGTGTGTGTGCTCATCATGAACAATTGAAAGGCATAAATGTATACTACGGTTTGCTGATAGCTATCTTTGCGGAAAAATGCCAGTGAAAACATGGCGTATGCGCAATTTCTGTGCCACAAGAGATGCAATCTCTCCATCTAGCCATTTGATTGTGACTGCTGCAAAAAGGATATTGCAGGATGGCAGTGCTTGAGTGTGTGGATGCTGGTGTGTGTGTGTGTGTGTGTGTGTGCGTATGTGTGTGTGTGTGAGTGGAGAGAGCTCAGAAAATATACTAGTTCAAAAGTGAGGGGAAAAAATGAAAGGAAAGTGGTAAAAGAAATGCACACAGAACTTGAGAACAGAACCCAAAATGCCATCCTCAAAAATGTTGTGATCCAAAAATGTTTCGG
The DNA here is from genome assembly GCA_005876975.1 of Drosophila orena. Classification (NCBI taxonomy): domain Eukaryota; kingdom Metazoa; phylum Arthropoda; class Insecta; order Diptera; family Drosophilidae; genus Drosophila; species Drosophila orena. Next base: position 808,930 of record VCKV01000299.1, read on the forward strand.
CTTTTGTTTACTTAAATGAAACATGATGTGCTTGTGTGTGCCACCAACACTCGCATATGAGTGCGTCTGTGTGTGTGGATGGGTTCTACCAAATTTGTAATAAACCAAAGTCAAAGAGCGTTTAATTTGGCATTTTCCAAATGCAATTCTATTCGATTCGATTCATTTCGTTTCGTTTCGATTGGATTGCAAATGCTGAAAGGATATTTCTCTTTGGCTTAGTTTTTGATTTGTCCTGGAATTCATATTATGGAGTTTAAATCTATGAAATATCAGTAGGTAATTATTGAGTAACTTAAGGCGTAATATTCTATGCAAAAGTTCAGACCTTAGCTATTAGTTATCCATATTTATAAGACTTACATTACCTAATTAAGTAGCCTATTGCGTAATATTTTAAGCAAAAGTTCAGACTTTCGTTATTAGTTATTCATATTTATAAGGCTTACATTGCTGATATTATTTGGTTTTCTTATATTCATTCACTACTTATTGCAACACTTTGCTTTGAATTCTCAGTTAAACATTTTCAATATTAATTTGCTTACTTTTTTCAGAGTTCTGCTTATATTTTGAGAATACTCGTTTTGGTTAAACTGCCATTTTGTGACTGCACGCAAAGCAGGTACAATATTGTGCCCACAATGACAGTATTAATTGCCGACACTCACACACACACAAACAGGCAAAGATCACACATACACACATACACACTTACTCACTCACAATCACATTCACATTCACATTCACATTTAAGGAACTGAGCCGTAACGTTGTTTCGGTTAATTTTTGCTGCCTGTCACAGGACATGCAAAAAGGTATTTTAATACATGTCAATGTTTGGGGAGTGCTTTTCTCTGCGAGAGTGTGTGTGTGTGTGCGTGTGTGTGTGTGTGTGTGCGTGGTGCCTATGTGTGTGTTAATTGAGTTTATGTTATCAAAGATTTGCTTTGTTGTGGTTTTGACAGCAAATTTTTCAATACTTCCTGACTCAAAAAAAAAAAAAATAAAAAACATCTAAAATCGTCGAATAGAAGTGCTCTTGTGTGAACAAAAAACCAGTTTGCATAAACATAATTGCTTTCTTGTTTTCCCATGGAAAATTCAACACTGGTGTGTTCAAATTTTGCTAAATTTAAGTGACAATTTTTTACATGCAAATAATGGTTTGTATTAAAAAAGAAGATAGTTTAAATTGTAAAAAGTTTCTTATTATGAAATGAATAAGAACTTACATTTACATTTATAATCCTATTATATTAGGTATGTACACGTATGTACATGTATAGTATCGTTTTCTTTGCAACCTTTTTATTTGAAAATAGTTTAGTGCTTGTAACTTAATTGTGCTTTTTGCATTTCATTCGTTGTCAGCCCAAAATTTCGTCAATTAATTTTTACACCCTTGGCAGAGTTCTCGTTTATTTAGAAAGTTTTCTGAGGGATTTCCACTTTTATGCTACTGATGAAATTGTTGGCTCACATACAGTATGTTTTTCGTTTTCGGACATTTTCATAATGAATAATATTTTGTTGTTTTGGTTTCGTTTGGCTTTGACATGGGTAAACATTTGGCCAAGTCAAACATTTGTGTGGGGTTTAAAGTTCATTGCATTGTGTCAGGGTTGTTTTCGGGCGTCTCTTCCCACTTTTCCCGTTTTTCCGGCACTTTTCCGCACACACACACACACACACACACACACACGTGAAAACCCTTTTTATTTGCCTGACCCATGAAGACACACAGAAAGTGGCCTTGTTGTTTTTCTCCTCTCTTACCCTTACGAGTGTTTTTTTTTCCGTAGTCTTCGAGCGGGCTCCTTCCTCACTTTCGCCGTGAGCCGACTTCTGTATATATCTGACCTCTGACCCACCGCCCACCACCCACCACCCACCACACACGCCTTCACCCCCCCTGGAAACACTCACATGTAATGCATTTTTAAATTTGCATGTGCTTCACCAGGCCCGGCAACAATGGGGCAGCTGTTAGTGTCTAACTAGTTAGTTAGTGCCACATTGAAGATGGTTGCCTCGCCGCACGCGACTCACGAAATGGGAACCAAGCAAACCCGCGGACTTTGTCCGGAAGTCCAGTGCGAAAATCCTTGCGAAAGTGGGAGACCGTACTTGAATAATTCATAAAATTGATGGCCACCTAAAAGTAACACTTTGTATAATATCGAAGTATCAAAACAATAGAAGTTAGTAAATAATTTAGTTGATTCGTTGAGGCTCATGAAAAATTACTGAAGTTAATTACTTTCTTTTCTCGCCCCCTTTGCCCTTCCGAAAGTAAATAATTAATGCGTCTTGACACACTTATTTTAAATTTAAAAGAGCACCTGTGGTTAATATCAACTTAGATACCTTGAACCTTATCTTACCAAACATTAAATAATATGCGATGAAATTAGCTATGCAGCTAACTTCCCCTGAGCATTTCATTAATTCGAATAAGCAATAGTATCATAAAATAGCTGTAAGCTTTTTCCCTGAAATGCATGTAAATGCAAGCATTAGGGTGAGGCATTTGATTCAGTAATTTCGTGTTGGTGGGCTAAAGTTGCAACAATTTAACGTGTGGCTAGCGTACTTTTCTGACCATTTCTCTTCACCTTTAAGTTGGAGTTTTTCCCGTTTTCACTTAACCTGATTTTGGCAAGTCCTTAGTCACATTATGCATATCAAACGGAGAAGCGGGAATTCCTTTTGTCTGCTTTATGCATTTGCTGTCATTTGCAAGCACTGTGTGTGTGTGTGTGTGTGTGTGTGTGTGAGCGTGTGTTTGTGAGTGCGAGTGTAAATATGGTGGTTTGGGTGGTTGAGTGTGGGTGGTGCAGATGGCAGTGAGAATTGCATTTGCTACGAGCAGCAACAACATTGCACTTTGACTTGAACGCTGTTGCATTTTACTAGGTCAAAAGCAACGTCACCGCGACCCAGGATTGTGCCTCTCTCTTTCGCACCACCTGGACCACCTGTCCCTTTCGCGCGCACCACTTGTTTGTTGGCCTGTGTGTGTGTGTGAGTGTGAGTGTGTGCTGCCAAACATAAATATGGCGCAAAGGTGAAACTGTTGCACCTTTCTCCTTTTCGCTCCTTTGGCTCTTCGCTCTTTGCTAACGGCCAGGCATAAATCGGTATCTTCGCATGTGTTTGTGTGACGTGCTAAATTTCACACAATCCCTTACACATACGCGCACACATGCACCGCACACACACACACACACACACACACACGCGTACTGCATAATAGCTAACTATTTCTAATTGGAGGTCCTTGCAACTTGACTTGTTGACTCCACTTGGTATCGCATTTCACTGCTGCAATCTATTCTATTTGCTGTGCAGTCAAACAAACGAGGGGTTTTAAAGTATTTTTTTAATTGGTGAATTCAGTGCCAGTTTTCCCTGTATCTCCACTCTGATTCCAGAATCAAGGGCAGCCAACTGGCAAAGTTCGCCCCACGAATGGCAGTAATTTGAATCTCGGGGATCGCCAGTCCGTTGCAAATAAATTCCAGTTGCATTTGGGTTAGATTCAGTGCATTTGGATTAATTAAGTTATTTATAAAATTTCTATATACTCATATTTGGTCTTGTATGGACTTGGAACTTTAAAGATGATCAGATTCTGGCAAATCCTTTGGATCCGCACTTTAAGTTGAGCCATTCAATTATCGCATCTTTCGCGGCCCACATCGATTTTATTTTTGTCGCAATGCGTATCTGGCCTTTCCTCCTCCATTTAATGAAATCGAAAATGCACTCATGTAAAATTCAATAATTTCCGCCGGCTAACTTAATTAAACCGCCTTTAATGTTGCAACAGTAGCAGTATCTGTGCAGCAATATCATTTCAGTAAAGAGAGGCAGACAAAAAGTGAAAATGAAAAAGTGAAATAAAAATGCAAGTGACCCATAGGTGAAGTGCCGGCATTCATTTGGTCCTGGCAAGTGACATTAAAAGCACGGTGAGGGGTAAAAAAGTCAGAGGTGCTCGCTCGCACAGGATATGGAAAAATAAAAGCTTCCTTCGCATGCATCTTCCCTGTTTCCCTGTTTCCCTGTTTTCCTGTTTTCGTTGCAAGCGAGCTGCAAGTGATGTGAGAAACTAAAGAAATTTCAAGTTGCATTCGAAATGCGATTTCTTTTGAGCGACTTTTTTCCGACTTCAGATGACATCGAATACACACGTACATATATGCAGATTCCAGCGTGGCGCTGCAATTTCTTTGAGATTCATAAAATACGGTTTATTAATGTGTCAGAATCATTCAAGGATTTTTTGCTTTTGTTTTTTTGCCAAGGCAAATAAATAAACTGGTGCGATTTATCGCTACGAGTTGTGTTTCAAAAACAGTTTTAATTGCCAGAGGTGTTATAGCACTTGCAATGGATAAAAACGAATAAAAATTAATAAAAAGGTATAAAAATGAATAAAAATGACTAAAAGGGAATAAAAATAAATAAAAACGAATAAAAATGAATAAAAAGGAATAAAAATGAAGCAAAAATTGATTAAAATGAATAAAAATTAATAAAAATAAAGAAAAATAAATAAAAACGAATAAAAATGAATACAAATGAAAAAAAACAAATAAAAATGTATAAAAATGAATAAAAAGGAATTAATATGAATAAAAACGAATAAAAATCATTAAAAAATAATAAAATTGAATAAAAAAGAAATTAAAATGAATAAAAATGAACAAAAATTAAAAAAATTAATAAAAATGTATAAAAATGAATAACAAGGAATAAAAATGAATAAAAACGAATAAAAATGAATAAAAAGGAATAAAAATGAATAAAGAGGAATAAAAATGAATAAAAAGGAATAAAAAGGAATAAAAATAAATAAAAGGGAATAAAAATTAATAAAAAATAATGAAAATTAATAAAAAGGAATAAAAATGTATATTATGAATAAAAAGAATTAAAAATGAATAACTATGAATAAAAACGAATAAAAAGGAATAAAAACGAATAAAAATAAATAAGTAAGTTCCTCCAAAAGATGTGCATTTATTCTAGTTTAAATGCCTATTTCATTATTGTGTGTTATGTACCTTCAAGGCAATAATTAATGGTGCGTAATCCAACAATTTTTCCCCTTTTCCTGCTGCACACTTAAGCCTTTTATCCCTGCCATTTGGCCACTAATCCGATATCTGCCTAAATCTGCAACTCGGCTGGCTGGTTGTGTGTTTTAAGGCGTGTGATAAACAGTCCGGGGAAATGGAAAATGTGGAAAAGGGCTGGAATGGGAGAAAGTTGAGAGCGGGAGGGAAAGACACGATGTGTCACCAATCATTTGTCATATAAAACTGCCACATATGTGAGGGTGTGAGTGAGCGAGAGAGTGTGTGTGTGTGTGTGTGTTGAATGGAAGACATGATAAAATGGCCGCTTAGGCGCTGTCAGCGGTACAAATGCAAATACACAGACACATACACATACACATACACTCGCACACTCTCGCACTCCTACACACACTCACACACACAATGGCACACTGACAAATGGGACAGTGACGAGCAACAATGTTGTCATGTAAATGTCTTCATTTTTTCAGCTCCATGGGTGTATTTTCCGCACCTTCCCCTCTTTCGCCCCCGCCCCCCGCATATCGATGCCTATCAATCATATGCAAATAAGCGATTTAAGCCAACCCCGTCTAATTGCCAGCGATTAGGGGTGGTGGGGAGGGGGGGGTAGGGAGAAATAGAATGGGTCGTGTATTTTTACACCCAAAACGATTTGCGCTGAATCAACATCACTCAACTGACTTGTTAATTGTCCGGCATTGCCATCAATTTAATTTACAATCTCTAATTATGCTACATCAATTTGCATTTGCCGCCGCTCCGGCCGAGCATTTAATTGAAATGCTCTTTGATAAATATTGCATATATTTCAGAAGTGTAGCATGTTTACCTCTTGAACGTACACTCATTCTACTTTGCTGAATTCCAAGTAAATATAATCTATGCTTGCGTTTTAAATTGAATGTGAAGTGGGCCAATAGTTCATTAGTGGATATCGGAATTGATTTATTTTAATTTTTCCCAATTTTTGTGGGTACTTTACCAGGTAAAATAATATTTACAATGATCGTGGTCAAGGGTCAACGCTAAAATTTGATTAACACAACTCATTGAAATCTCGATTACAATGTTCATTAAAAATCTATTATTTCAAAATGATTTTAGTGAGCAACCTTAATAAAGTATACTCGTAAGTAATAAAGTACAAATAAATGTAAATCATATATTTTAGTTTTAGCATTCGTTATTTGCCCAGCTCATTAAGTCAACTTGAGCCTAATTGTTATTTGCCATCATTGACTTTGATTTGATTTGATTTGATTGATTTATCGGCGATAAGACCTCCCCGCCTTAAGTTTTGTATTTTGCTCGATTTCGATTTGATTGCATTGGCGATAAGCCGATTGACAATTGACGTGATTGACGCTGTCTGCACTTTTCCTTTACTCTAAAGTCTTATTTACTTGTATTTGCCCAGTAGTTTCGCCCTCAATATCGGTCAATTTTTTTTTTTTTTTTTATATTTACTTTGATTTTTTTATATACATAAATTTTTTGTTTTTTCTGCCACCGTTGATAGTCGATAGCGCGTTTGATGGAGTGCCCGACTTGGGTGGGACATTTATTGATGACACTATTTAGATGGCTACTTGTCGCCGCGACAAGACATTGCGTAATGTTCTCGCAATCGTCGTTTGATTGCCTTTGATTAATTGCCGGTTGATATTGGGCGAAAATTTCGGTAGGTCTCCTGTAATATTGGGCTTAAATTGCAGCTGGAAAACGAAGTAGCTCTAATTGCCAAAACGCCCCAGCGTGTCGGCCATCCAAGGCATTCATCTTGGCACAATTTTCGCATTTTCCGCAGTTTTCCTCGTGCTCGCCTTGCCGCCCTCTTCTTTTCGTCTCCGCCTTATTGACATTGGCAGCGCAAATATTTGGGATGAACCGGAAAGGTGTCGACCACAAAACACTTGGCTAATTCGGGCGCAGGCATGCTAAATCGAATAGGCACAGGTTGTACCTCTTAATTGCACTTTACAGCACTGCTTTTGCATGCAAGACAGCAATCAAAAAAAATATTAAAAATAATTAACAAACTAGTCAAACCAATATAAAAATTAAAATCGTAAAAAAGTAAATATGCTTAGATTAATTCATGTTCAATTTTGTTTTTAATAATACTTAGAAACAAATTGTACCGAAGATTGAATCAATTTTAATATACATAATTTATTCTCACTAAAAAGGGAATACATTGAAAAAGTGTAAAAGGCAGGGTACTACAATAAATATTTCAAAAGTGACAAGGGGTTTCGTTCGCGTGATCAATTTGGAAATACAACAAACAATATCCTGAATCACACTTCACCCTCGCTGTTGTTGTCGCGTCTTTACTGTCTAATTTGAAGTGATATACCCCTTTTTATTTGATGTACTTATATACATATATGTATGTATTTGACAAAGAACGCCCCTCGCGGGCGTAGAATGTGCTAAGTATTTGCCAAATATACATATTCTCGCACAAACACGCATACACGTATGCATGTAAACGCACATACACATACTCATGTACATGTACATGCACATGTATACGGGTGTACCTGTGTAAGGGAATCCAGTCAATGAAGATTACGGCGACTTTTTTACGGTTTCATAATCCAAAGGAAAACGCTTGAAGTTGTAACTAGACCGCGGCATTTCGTGATATAGAAAAAGGGAAGGTTTTTTTTTTTGTTTTATTTGGGGTAGGGATGGCTTTTTTTTTGGCGCCCTTTGGGGCAAATGGCATTTGATATTTCTGCCACCCCCTCAAAATGCGTTTCGCGTTTCGTTTTTCGTCTGGCAACTGTGATTTGCCTTTTTGTCACATTAAATCTTGTTTATGATGCTTAAGAACTTTATTTCCGCTCGATTAAATTGTCATAATACCAGGCTGGGTATGCTCTTTTATTTTTCCTTTTTTGTGTTCAGTTGTAGCTTTTGCTTTTCCACACTTTTCAATTGGTTTGTGCCCTTTGCCCTTTGCCATTTACCTTTCTTTTTAGCTAACTCGTGTTGCTGCAAAAAAAAAGATTCAAAATTGAATAGGAAGGTGAGATTTTCTTTAGTGCTGTAATGAGAATGGGAAAAAGCTGTCACTGTCGATTTATCCCCTCAGTTTCGAATTCACTTGATGCCTGAGGTCCTGTTTTCGCTTTCTCGGAAGCTAAGGGATGCTCAATTTGCCACAAATCGTGCATAAAATTTGAGTGTGCACTTGGCACACTGGCCTCCTCAACTCTTCTATATGCCCTATATGTTCTCGATCGCGCTGGCTGCTTTTTTGTGTTTTTGGCCATAGCCAAAGTCATCAGAAAGTGCTCGTCCGTCGTCATAATCATCGGCCGGCAGTCTGTGTGTGTGTGTGTGTGTGTGTGTGTGTGTATTGGCATGTTTTAATTAAACGAAATTGCTTGTATCCCATTGATGGCTTAATACGGGTCACATGTACGCCTATCGGTGTACACGGTAGAGTGTGAGTGCCAGAGTGCTCGAGTGTGCGATGGTGTGTGTGCTGTGTGTGCTCTACTCACTGAGACGAACAGCAAGAAGGACATGAGCAGGACACCGGGAGCAGCCAATTAATTTGGTGACAATGCGAAACAGCAGCAGCAAATTAACGAATTGGAAAAATAAACAAAACAACTGGCTAACATACGATATAACATCAAACTGAATGGACACACAGATGCACCAGCAGACACTCAACTAAATTAGTCAATCATAATGGAGCCACATATATTTCAATATGAATTAAGCACGAAATTCCGTCTACTCCACACCACGAGAAAAAAAGTACCAAATAAATCTTAAATAAAAAAAATATCAAGTGTCTCCTTCAGTATATCTCATTATTATTGATTGATTATTATATTTAAATCAAAATGGCATGCACGTATGTGCATAAAATATGCGGATGTGCATTTTATGGCGAACACATTATTTAACATATAACATAAGCATATTTGAAAACGAAAATCGTGCCTTTGGAAGAAATTAAATTCGCCCATCGCATGAATACATTTCATGAAAGTTTTTTGTGAATTGCCTTTTAAACAATATGGATAATGAATTAGTTTATGCTTGGGCGCTGAGTATTTACAAATAATTTGGTAGTAATTCATTTCTATTTTCAGTTTAATCGATCTTTTTTTAAATATCCATTACGCATACTTCAGTTTGAGTTAGTTCCAGTAATTAATCGATCACTAAATGAATATAAATAACATTGCGTTCTTTTCTGTTATTTTTCAGGCGAGCCCGTGAAATTAGCAGCACTGCAGGTGAGTTTTGGCCACATAATGTATATTAGCAAAGCGTTTTCCAAAAGGCTACAAAATCAACAAAATGCCTTGGCCTAGCCATTCATAATTTATGCATATGCACCCCGCATTTTCCGCCCTCGAAAACTGTTGGAATTTTCCAAGAGCGGAGCCTGCGATGATAAGATAAACTTGCACACTCCTCGCCGCCTTTTGTTGTGCGTGTGTATTGTACTTGGGGCATTGTTGTAATGCCATAACAATCAAGTGAAATTACGCTAAATGACACGCTCATTACGGCCCTTCGTTTTTGGGGTGGCTTCTGGTGGGTGGCATCTGGTGGGTGGCTGGCTAGTGGGTGGTTCTTGGGCAGCTGGGCAAAAATCATTGCCTACTTATGAGCGCCGCGAACGAAAGGAAAAGTGCGGGCAGCCCATGTATTATTTAAATATATAAAACATACAAGTAAGCGCTTGAAAAACGCGTTGTAACACTTTCTCGCACACACTTACGTGTATTTGCATATAAGAAGAATGTTCATTACGTTGTCAAATGAACAATAAATGTCATCTGCCGGCCCTCATCTGCATTTCTTTATTTTCCCATTGTTTGGTTGCCAACAAACAAGAAAAAATTGAAGATAACTCTGTGACAACGCTTTAAACGGTTTTATTGGCTCTGCAAATTGGCCAAAAGTCAGGAATATTATACATCGACCGGCAAGCAAAATGTATATTACGCAAAATATGCCAAGGCGGGCAAACTTTGCTTTGACCAGAAGCTTTTGAAGTTCCTAGCACCGCCCTCTCTCCCGCGTTCACCCCCTCGAATTTCTCCTGTTGCTGGCAGAGAAAGTGAAAGTGAAAGTAAAGTGTAATTAGGTTTGTTTTGCGTGGCTGTCTGCAAATGAAATGCCTGATGGACAAGATGGGCCAGGATATCCAATGATTATAATTATTATCGTTATTAATATTATTATTATAATTATACCCGTTACTCGTAGAGTAAAACGGTATACGAGATTCGTTGAAAAGTATGTAACAGGCAGAAGGAACGCTTCCTTCCGACCATATAAAGTATATATATTCTTGATCAGGATCAATAGCCGAGTCGAACTGGCCATGTCCGTCTGTCCGTCCGTCTGTCCGTATGAACGCCTCGATCTCAGGAACTACAAAAGCTAGAATGTTGAGATTAAGCATGCAGCTTTGTTTCCAAATGTTGCCACGCCCACAAACCGCACAAACCTTTCACGCCCACACTTTTACAAAATTTCAAAGATTTTTTTTCATTTAATTATTTTTTCCGCAATTTCTACCGATATTCCAGAAAATGCTGAAATTTCTCGTTTGCACTTCCACTAGCTGAGTACGGGGTATCTGATAGTCGGGGAACTGGGACTATAGCATTATATTTTGTTGTTATTATTATTATTATAACCAGCCGCTCATTCATCAAATTTAAATTTGACTGGCATTAGCTAATTATCTTAAATTATAAATTCAAGTAGCAAACACCAACTGGGCATACGAATCCAATTTATTTAGAGAGACAGAGAGGTTTTCTAGCTTTAATAGTTTGCTAGAAAGCCTTTCGTGCGTGCGGGTCAAAAAAATAATGAATTTAATCTTTAATGGTGTCATACTTTTCTTAACTAAACAACAACTGCAAGCCGTTGTCAGGATGATTTCAAAGAACACTATTGAATAATACACGTGAATGGGGGGCCTTGAGTAAATGTGATGAAAAACTTTGCAAGACGCTGAACACGCTTTCTAAATACACAGAATAAAACGACGCTGACACAAGGAAACAGCGAACTAAGTTGATGCTGGAAGATATTCAAAGAAAATACTAAGGAGTGCGCGTGAAATGATGTAGAAATTAAATATCTAATTTAAAGTCAGGAATTAAATTATACAAATTAATACAAAGAATGAAATGCAAAGAAAGCATGCAAATGTACATATGTAAATGTTCAATCAGCTAACTAAAAATAATACTTTTAAATTGATAGTGTTTTCTTTTTGGTATTAAACTTAAGACTCCACCAAATAATCTGCATAATCCAATTGAAATACTCGTTGCAAGCCCTGCGCAAATAAATATGTATATATATATATTTTTTTTTAAATATTTCCAATACCTTGAATACATTATTTAATCGTCCACGACCAGCGACACCCTATTGCCGCTATCGTTCAGATATACATAGATAAAGACAAGACGCCGACAAATATTGAAATCCGTTTGTCTGCTTGTCTGTGTGTCTGTTTGCCTGTTTGCTGATGGCCAAGTGTCGACTGTCGACTGTCGGCTGTTATCGGCCATAAATATAAATAAGCGAGCCAAAGTGCTTAGCACTCATTGCGCCTCCGATACCATCAAAGGGTATTAAAATCCAAGACGAAAAACAAAGGCAGAATGCCGCCCACTTTCGCAAAATATAAATGTATTTCTGCCTTCAAGCGAGTCAGTCAGTCAGTTAATATTGAGTGAGCATATAATCTGTTAATAAGCGTTTTATATGCCAAAATAATTTGATTTGCATGTTGGGTCGCGCAATGGATGTCGATTTCTGTCGTTAGGTTTTGTCACGCGGCCTCCAAATTTGGGCGGTGGTGCTGGTGCTGGGGGTGGGGGGTTGAGATGGAAATGGGAAATCGGGGCGTTTGGGGAATGGAGATGAAAATGGTGGCATGCTTGACTTCATGTAATTAACACGAAGACCAAGTTTACGGCGGGATCACAGTTTTCTTATGTGAATTGCCGCAGCCTTATTGCCGAATAACACTCATTTTCATGGGGTTCGACTATTATCGCCTTTTATAGAGTGCACGAGTGTTGAGATCATTGGCTTTATAAGCAATAAACAGATACCATTCGTGAATATTACAGGGTAGATATGCCCAATGTATAGAGCACCGAAACCAACTTGGCACATTTAATGTGAAAAACTTGCGAAAGCATTGGCGATTTAAGCAAAATCTCAATTAATTTACCTGTGCCTTGATTGATTTATTCCAAGAGGCGCCACGAAACTCGATACTAAATGTTGCCTAGCGATTCGAAGGTCCATATTATTGCTGGTTTATTAACCAGCAAGTTGAATTGATAAAATGGACACAAGAACATAAAGAAATACTCGGAAAACCTGGACATGTGTGGGCTCACCAATTTCCGATGAAAGCTGTTTTATTATTATTCGAATGTAAAGCCGACCCCCTAAAAAAAAGATACAAACAAAAAGCACCGGATCTGCATGCCAAAAAATGACCCAAATGACTGACCAAGCTGACTGATTGACTGGCTGACTGACTAACTGACTTACTGACTAACTGACTAACTGACTAACTGACTGAGTAACCAACTGACTAGCTCGCCAGCTGAATAAGTACTTAAAGCAATGGCAAACATTAGCATAAAGCTGGGCTATCATTTCTAAGTGCGTTCCTTTCCTCCGCTTTGCCTAGTGTTTCTCCGGCTTTTCCCCTTCGTAATTTTCCATTTTTGCCTGGGTTGTTGCTGTTATTTTAGCTGTCGTTGCTGGGCTGTGGCGAATAAGGTAAATATCAGGCTTACGATGAGTAGCAATGGGGAAAATATTATAACCAAAAACATCAAAATACAACAGGCAACACGAAGTTTTCAACCGTTTCATAGTTGTAATAAGATAGTTTGATTTCGCTTAAATTAAGAAGTATTTTATTACCATATTCTCAGTAAAGGGGGGATGTCTAGGATGTCTAAAAGGACATTCTAAAGGAATACTCCAAATGACATCATGACATTTGATATCTTGTCTATATCATGCAGTTTTCCGGCCATCTGGATGGAATACTAGAACGATAGTCCTAAAGTGCAATTTCGACAAAAGTTATCTTTCCTATTTTTCATTTGCTTTTATTTTTATAGCCCATTTTTGTGAGCCCAATAGAAAGAGTGGTCTGTTGCCTAATAAATAAATACAAATCTAAAATACAAATCAGCTGGCACACGAGAACAGCCAGGAGCGAGAAGCCACGAAAGCGTCCTCGTCCTCGGCGATGTCCTCGCTAAGTCTCAGGTGTGCAACAATGGCCACAAAAGCGCCAGCAACAACACCAACGCCGCCCAAAAAGGATACTTCCTGTAGGGTAACCCAAGTATACCCTTTCCAGCAAAACAATAGAACAGAAACACTTATGTGGCAATTGAAGGCATGCAATGCAATTTGTAGTTGCTTTTGAACTGAATTTTCCATTTGAATGTCGTTCGAATTATTTCTTATTCATATCTCTTTTTGTTTTTATCAATAAAGTATTTCTTTGGAAATCTATAGGAGTATGAAAAAGGAATATGGCAACAAATGACATAAAAATAGATGGACTTCTTGGAAAGATACCGACCGACAAAAAACAACAACATGAGCATAAGGAGCATAACGTGTGAAACATAAGCAGGCCACTATTTCTCTCTTTCACTCTAACTCTCTCCCGCTTATGCTCTCTCTTTCGCGCAGGCGCCCGGAGAGCGGGAAAAGCTTTAGATTTTCCGAAAATTATTTTTTCCTGTTCTTGTTTTTTCCTTTTGGCTAGTTTCTTGCAATTCTTTGTGTCAAGTATTTTATTTTCGTATGCACTGAACTTCCTTTTTGCCATTCTCAGCCTTGAAAGCTCAGGATGCCACAGCTTTCCTCTCTCTCTCCCTCTCTTTTGAAGCGGCTCTCAGCTGACTGAATATCCGTTATACGCTGGCTATTCGCGATTTTGAAAACGCTCGGTTCGTTCAGTTGTTGCTTCACTTCAGTTCTGTTCAGTTCGATTGAGTTTTGAAGCGGTTGGTCTCGAACCGATTTCCCAGGAAGTGTTTTTCTAAAAAATGAACAGTCATTGTGTTGGGTGTGTGGTGTTGTTTGGTTTTAATGATTTATGTGTGTGTAATAAGAGTTATTTATTTTCTTTGTACATTTTATTGAACAAGTTTTCCGAGTTCCTTTCTTTTAAGTTGTCTTTTTCTAAACTTCTGGCGCATTTGATAGACACTGATGCTTGAAGTACAATGGGTTATATCAAATCCCAGCTGAAAAGTAAAGCTTGAAGTTTCGAATGTCAAATTTCAAATAACGTTCCTACGTTGCGCCCAACAAACTGTCTTGGGGCTAAAAACTGTGCTACTAACATACTTGGTAAAACAGCAAATGATTTTCCAAAAGCCGGTTCTACAGTCCCAATTTTTGATTCAAAGTTTCAAACATATTGTAATACATATTCATATATATTTATTATTAAAAGTTATCAAAAGTTTTTTAAAACTTCGAAGATTTTTCAAAAATCCTTCATGCTCAACAGCCAGCCAAGGGAAAGCTTTTCGCACAGTTTGAGGTCCGCATTTAGGACACTTTCACTTGTCGCAGCTGTGAGCGAACTTTCCCACCTTAAGACTCTCGGATTTTGATTCGGAATCGAGTTCGGCTTTACCTTCGGCTGTGGAAATCGGTCTCGGTTATTGGTTAGTACGTTTTTGGGGTATGCAAACTCATTTTAGCTTTTGAACTCAGTCAGTTCAAATTTACCAGCGGATTTGTGCGGATTAGAAAAACTATTCACACGCACACACGCGCGCATCTCACATATATCAGTCTCTCACACAAATACGAACCATCAAACATACACACACCTACCCATACATTAACAAAGGAGCGGACTGAAGGTCCTTAAACGAAAGGAAACAAAACAAAGCGTCGGCAAGCAAAAAAAAAATAATAATAAATACAAATAAATCAAAATAATAAGAATACAAAATATATTGTTGAGTATAGGAAATACAAATTAATATTGTCTGGCAATCGTTGTTGAAATCGCAGTCATATCGGATATTTCAATTGTTCAATTTTTTTGCGAATTATTTTCTGGTGCTGCCACAGTGCGTATGTGTGATATCTGAGCGAAGAGTGCTAAAACCAAAAGTGTGCGAGACCAACGCCATTATCATCGGCCGGAAGGCGGGCAAGAGACAGATCATTATCCGCATCGAAATCGAAATCGGAATCGAAACCTGCACCAGAATCATCGATCAGAATCAGTCTAGTTGACAAAAATAAACCAGGCAAGTGACCACGCTGCGTATGGGTAATATGTGCCATCTACAACAATGATATCCCTCACTCACTTAGTCCCTTTCGCTTTATTTTTTTTTCGAATTCTCCCTATTTTTCTTCTTTTTTTTTGGTTTTTTGTTTTGCTCGCCTCTTTGTTGGCCCTTTGTTTGTTGGGGTTAAAGGCAAACAACAGAAATTAACAAAGGCGAGGGGTGCAAACACAAACGCAAACAAGAACGAGAACAAGAAATTCAAGTCAAGTGCTGCGGCAGTTCTAGATTGTACTTAGCATATACTATATACATATACATATGCATATACATATACATATGTATGTACATGTGTGTGTGTGAGGGATTGAGGTCTAGAACTAGGTTTTCTTTTTCGCAAAAAAGGATTGAAACTTTCAAATCGATGGAGAAGTACATTTAAATTTGCAATCTAGGCTAAAGAAGCTAAATTTGTGGTTTTTGGTATATCGTTGAGAAAGTGATTTTTACTAGGTGTGTGATTTGGTATTTTGATAGTAATAAGGTGTTCTAATGCAAAACTGTATTCAGACGATGTCTGCTAAATAAAACGAAGATTCTAATTTTTGTTGGCATTTGTACTAGAGATTGTATGAGTCCTTAATCATAAAGGTTCGAAAAACTCTATTCAGCCTCTTATACATACATATATTCATATATACAACCATATTTTCGTGGTTAATGATTAAAATCCGTAGAGAAAGGCGGTGTATTTCCCAGAATATCATTCGCTTTAGCTATTCGAAGCGCAAATAATTACAAATAATTTGCATTTTGACGACGGGACCAGGTTGCTCCTCCTTTTTATTCGCGAACTCTCTTTATGGCTGATGAGTTCTTCAAACTTTTTCATAATATTTTTTATGGTTTTCCACACTCTGCTGCTCTCGCGTTCGCTGTTGCTGACAGGTCAAATGAATAAAAAACTTTTACAAAATTGATTTAATCAGAAAAACTGAATCTATTATGTCTGCTTTCCATTCGCTTCATATTGTACGTCATTGGGTTGAGCAGCATGTGGAAAGTATGCAATGCACGGCATGAAAGGCTGTGATTACGTTCTTAAATCCATGGAAAAAAGGGGGACATTTTGCGTGTTCCAGTTGGTGGGTTGGTGTGTGTGTGTGTGTGTGTGTATGTGTGTGTGTGTGAGTGCTATTAAAGGCCGCAAATTGTACATTAAAATACACATCATCATTACACACGTTTTGGTTCATAATTCTTTTTTTCCTTGCAGCTCTTATATTTTTCCTCCTTTTTTTGGGTCAGCGCTGTCAAGAGCAATCAGAGACAGGCTGGGCTTGGCCACTAAATAATCAGAGCACACTGCGCGAAAGTTTAGCTGAGTTCGATAAGAATGTCGCCGTTTAAGCTGAAAACTAGACATAAGCCTCTGTGTGCACATTATGTATACACAATTGAAATATTTTTGTATTTATTGAACTGAAAATTGAATCAAATTGCATTCAATTTAATACATCTACGCTCCTACTTCACTTATTTAGATAATGTGTTTGGTAATTCTAAAGAATATTTCCCCACCCTGTGATGTTAAAATACAATATTATGATGTACAGATTCTTCACTTAAAAAATGTATACATATAAGAAAAAAAATACGTATACGTAATACAAAGTACACGGTTCGGATTGTAAATCGTTTCTAAAAGCTTCTAATATGTGTAATTTGTGTAACTTTTTTCCGTGTAGGTCCTTGTAACACCCTTTCGAGGCCAATTTTATACCCTTTGCTTTGGGACAAGCCTTTGACAGGCATGTCATTTAATGTGAGCCTAAGTGTAGGCTATAAATTTTTTATATGCATTTTAACGCATTTCAAGTTATGATTTTCCGCCAGTACCACGTCGCTAAAGCACTCACACACACACACACACACGCGCACACAGCTACCGGCATAAAAATTTCATTTGTGTAATGAAAATGACTGTGAGTGGACATGTGTGTGTGTGTGAATGTATCTATGTCTAGGGATACGGCCTAGAACTATCTTTTCTCTATTTCGGCCGCGGCTTAGATTTCTTGCTTAAAATGGTTTTCTCTTCTTTTTTTTTTTGCACATTTAATGGAAGAGATAATTTCGATTTGCAGCGCAAATCAAACGACACAATTGCCCAAGTTCGATCCGATTTCCCACTAAAACGTCCTTGAAAAATCAGGCAACTTTACACGGATAAAACTCAATGATCCAACATACGAAAATCCAACTAAGAAAAACTAGTTCTTTTCAAAAGAAAAAATTGCAAATTGAAAACTATTTAAAGGAAAGCATCTTTGGACTTTAAGTTCAAACGTCATTGCCATCTCCTTAAAGTCCGTAAAAAATTCAAAACCCGGAATAGAGCGCAGAGAAAACATAAAAATTTAATGAGACCAAGGCGGGGCCATAAAGTTAAGTCTTCGATTAAAGGCAGCCCGGTATAAAGTGTCACCTTAAGGTGGAATCCGATGCAATCAGCTGTTGGAATCCATCCCCCAGTGCCCATCTGTCCATTTGCCCATCTGCCCCCCAGTGAACACTTGCTCCTCCGGTTTCATTAACTTGACACATAAAAGCTTTCGATCTGCTGCAATGATAGTTTTCTTCTTGCAACCAGCCGTGGGAGCGCTGGCGGAAAAACCTAGAGCAAAAGTCGAGGGAAAAGCTGGCGGAAAAGCCGAGGGGAGGTTGAAGTAGCTGGGCGAAAAGGTGACTCGAAATACGTACTCACCAGGATTTTCGGTTTGTGTTATGGCCATATCAAAATACATACTCGTACATACTCGTATATACATATGTACATACCTACATACATACGCGTATGTACTGATGCGTACCTTAGCACCTATAAATTTTTATGCATAAATATTAAAACGCCGGCGAGAAGGTTCGTGTGGTATTCGATGTTCTTGAAAATTCCACTTTACGGGCCCAGTGTCCGTGTTTCGCTGTGAGAGCTTGTCAAGCCCATAAAATTATGGAAATTTTCTTGCCCTTTTCCGGCCATTAGAGCGAGACACACATGCAGTGCACCAGACAGGGACAGCATCTTCGACCACTGACCATTGAAATTGAGTAACTTGCTAGGCATTTAATGTTATGGCATATCGTGGTGTCACTTTTCCCAGGCTGTAAACCGAAATGGAAGGGTGTTTTGGGCATAACCAGCCCACACTCCACCCACTCTGAGGGCTCTCTCTTCCACCCCCCCCCCCCCCCACACTTTTCTATGTGTTTTTTGCACCTGTATAAAGTTGCGGCTTGCCAAACTTTCTACATTTCCCGGCCAACAAACAAAGGCAACTGCCAATCAAAACTTTGGCATTTGTTTCTATTTTGCGGCTCACTTCGATTAGGCCACCTATATCAACTATATGTATATGTTTTGGCACTGAGAGAAAATTGCTCAAATATGGCGATAGTGTTTCATTTTAGATATAATTTAACTAAGTGATTTTTAATGCACGCAGAAGTACCTATTTCATAGGTTCATAAGTAAGTAAATATCTACAACCCTGAATTGGTTTTATTGTTTGTGTTTTTTAGACATTTTCCGCAGTGCTGCTAGTTGTAGTCACGCCCCCTTGACAGGTGGGCGTCATCAGCTGGGCGGCGGCGCGGGCGGGGGCGGGGGCGTGGTCGCGGATGGGTTGTTGGGACGCATTGTCATAAACTTTCATCGCGGCTGCCAGTGGTGCTCCTGCTGCGACTGCAGGACCTGTCAAGCGTGAATTTCCGTGCTAAAGATAATAAATGACAAAACCAATAAGCAAAAATACAGGAATACCAGAAACAACGGTGGCATTATGGCGACAGGTGATGGACGGGTGGGCGAGAGCAGTTAACTTTCGTGTTGAACAGCCATACGTAGAGTGCGTACAAAGTTTCAGGAACTGGAGTAGTTATTTGTGAAAATTGCTAATGGAAATGAGAAAGTTTCCAATGAGTGCCAGAATGAGTGCCAGAATGCCAGAATGCCAGAATGCGAGAATGTGTGGCGCAGTGGGTCCTCCCGAATTCCTCAATTGCAACCTGGCATATTTGGCATTCATTTGCACACATTCTTGCGTTTTCCACCCATTCGCAAAAATTCATTTTCAGGTGCGCTCGAAATTAAAACTTTTTCATAACCGATTTATTAAGTGAATTACTTAATTGTTGCTCGACGAAGCACTAAATTACTAGATATGTGGGCACTGCCTGGAATAAGTTCTATTGAAATACGTTTTTACAAAATGCAATGTTTTCAACTCTGAATTTGGCAATAAAGTATTTCTTATATTTACCATAAATTGCTGAAAGCGAAAACACGCTTGACTCACCATTAAGCGAACCAAGCCAAATTGGCATTTGTGATCTTTACCCCGAACCGCAACGTTTTCTTTGAAACCCAAGGACGTGATACACCTGCGCCCACACTCCATGTAATGTATTCATTATATATTATATATATGTATATATACATGCATATATATAAGTATTATATATACAGTCGTATAGATGAACAGCTGCCCTCACCTTCTCACATCAGCATAGATCTACATAAGTAGAAGGCAAAGGCCCGCTTCAAGTTAATTACATGCATCAAAAACAAAACAAAAATGGGGCCTCGACTCTGTGGGAGAAACATGCAAATTTTCTTGACAACGCCGCACACACACAAACACATACACACTCGCACAAGTCCACACATACGAACGCCCACGAGCGGCAAGTGTGTGTGTGTGTGTGTGTGTGTGGGCGAGGCGTCATGCTTACATTAATTTGTTGATAAATTGCGCAAAAATGGGAAAATAGGTTAAAAGCTCTCAACTGACGACAGCCAAACCATAAGTTTCCCTTCTAAAAATTAAGCCACAAAAAAGAACCGACGAGAAAAATAATAAAGCGGAAGATTGAGACCGAAATCCGGGCAAAGTCGCATAGAAACATACTCTTTTTGATTCCGGACAAAAAAAATAAGCAAAACCTATTCCACGTAAACATTTAGAATACAAATGCTGTGTTAATGTGGGCTATAATATTTTTGCAAGCACCAATTCATTTTTAATATTCTTTTTAATCAGTTTTTATGAGTCCTTGATTTGAGTGCGAACCTTCATTTGCTTTTCACCGAGCTCAAATCCTCTATAACCAACAAGACCGACGCTTGGGTTACGCTTATCTCTCTCTTTTTTTTGTTTTATTTATTGCTGTTGTTTTATTCTAGGGCTTTATATATATTTTTTGTTGTTTTTATAATGCGCGAAATTAGCAAAATAATAAAAATGGCACAAAACAAGGTCGCGCATAAATAATGAGAAAACGGCGCAAGTTGTTCGCTTCGCTGGCTCTGCATGTGGAGCAAACTGCATGTGGGTTAAGAGGTGGGTCATGCCGCTTCCGGGGGCCAGTGGAGGGTTAAGGGTATGTGGATTATGCACTCGCATGAATTAATGTCGATTGTGGATTAGGCGCTGGCATTTTCTGTTTATTGTCGATGGTTTTCTTTCAAACGTGAGCTTGTCAAAATATTCATTGGTTCTTGAATATTCAAACAAGTTATTAGGAAATAGTATGAGAATATGAGAAATAGCTTAGCATTTATACTAATCGGTAATAATGTGGGCAATCAAAATGCTTTTAAACCTTTTCTTGTAACTGCTTCAATAATTCATAATATTATCCGTACGTGCCCTGAAAAGTATGCTACAAAAGTGTTTCTGCTGAAGGTAATTATTTCATTGAAATGTGTTGATGGTGGAAAGTGGCCCCTTGCAAATGGGGGAAATGGAAAATGGCAAGTGGAAAAGTGGCAAATGGGTGATGGCAAATGGCATTAGGTACTTAGGTACTTAGAGGCGATCCCTGCTGTTCCCTGCAATCTCATTCCGTTCCCTAGCATATCATAATGCTAATAATATTTTCATATTTTACGCTGAAAGCATTTTGCGCAAAAAAATATAAGCAAAAAAAATCAGCAGGCAAAATAAAGAGCGAGACGGGTGCCAAAGAGCAAGGGAGATCGGAAGTCTTTGTTTAAAATGTCATTAGCTGTGCATGGCAGCCATGTTGCCATTTTCAAAATAACGTACAGTACGTCATGCAAATGCTAAAACCGCATTTGCATTTGCCGGCTGTCAGCGTTCGGGCCACACCGAAAAAAGTGAAAACTCCTCATAAATACACCCAACTACACCGAGAAACTAAATGAAAAAGCCACAGATGTGTGTAAGTGAATATATTTTTGGGTAGAAGTTAGGTATATTAAAATTATTTTTAGTATTCGAAATAATACTTGAATATTGAGCTTTTATTTTTTGAGTGTGAACACTCGGACTTGTGGCATTGTTTATGTGATGAGTAGAAAAGTTTTCCGAGAAGATGTGGAAAACCAAATGCTAGAGATGTCTCCACCTCTCCATTTGAGATGTGGAAAATGTAAGACTATTTGGCGTCGCGCAGGTTGCATCTGATTTCTTATGCACAGCTGCATCAAGAAGTGCATTAAATTCGCATTGCATACCGCATGGCACACACACAGACACGCATAATGACATTGATTGTATGGGTGGAGAAAGATATTCCTCTCTATCTCACTCACTCTGCCTCCCTCTCTCTCTCTTGCTCACATATGGAGAGGTGAAGTGCAGTTCTGTGCGCGCCTTAGGTGTGTAGTCCTAAATTATAGAGCACCTTGGACGTGTGCATGACAGAGATGGCCCCAGAAACACTCAAATTGAAAGCCATAAACCCAACTCAATGAAGGCCAAATGAGCGGAGACACGGAGTAATGGAGCAAACAACTTTCCAGCCAGATTTTCGCCCAGGCGGAGAAAGTGGTCTTTTCGCCGCATCCCAAATTTAAGGCAAATATTTGTATAATTTTGAAATTTAAGTCACTTGATTTTAATACTCTTGAACAGTTTCTTTTATAAGCAATTTTAAAAATATACAAAAGTACCATTTTGATGGTACATAGACATGCTTAGACATGCATAGACATGTGTGGAGTATTTTTTAAGGAATTTGGAAAGACATTTGAGGTTCAAATATTCGGCTTCCTCCTTTCCAATCCACTTGCCAATGCTTATTTCCCCTTTTTTTCCGCACACCCAAATCAATTAAGCCCTTTGATGAGTTTGCCCTCTGAAACCCATAATGATTAGACACCCATTCACAGTCGCAATTACATTTATGGAGTGCAGTTCAACGCCTTCCGTTCATTTTTTTCTCATTTATCCTCGAACGTGAAATCGTAGCCGTATCCATGTCCGCCTTCATTTTGTTCAAATAAGCAATCAATGTTCATTATTTATAAATGTTTGTTTACCTTAGCGTTTTGCGATGTTTCCCCCCTACTTCCTTTGTATTTGTATTTCCTTTTCTTACATTTCCTTATGTTTCCCTGTTTTGTTTTCACGCTATTAGCCATGGCCTTTGTTTGCCTCGGGGCAATGGAATTTGCTCGAAAGGATTGGCTCGAATCCTTTTGGGGGCTTAGCAACAGTTTTGCTCCTCCAACGGGATAAGTTCCCTCAAGTACTGTGTCTTGCACAATTGAAGGGAGGTCCTAAATTCTATAAACAAAAGATCTACAAATATTATAAATGAAATTGCAAAATTGCAAAGTAAAGCGCTTACAACATTTTTTGCTATTGAAAGAAAGGCAATATGTACGTCAAACTATTCGAGTCTGTATAGTAGTAAGGTTTGAGCTAAATGGCTTCCTAAACATACACAATTCAGTTTGCTATACTATAGCTATGTTCAACTAATTAACGACACTCCATTTGCATTGTGTTTAAAATATTTACCAGCAGTCTACAAATGTGGCAAGACAAATATGCCCGCTGGTCAACATAAGCCATAATTAAATCGAAAAGCTCTCTGCGTGCACGTACACGTATTAGGCAGTTTTAATTGTTAATTTAACTTTTATTTCATGCCGATACATTCCGATTGGTTTTTATGCCATTTGTGATGCATACGTGTATGCATGCCGCTCAATTAGTGAGTACTGCAATTAAATGACAAAATGCGACAGAGGGAAAAATGCAAACAAATTGCATTTTGAATGCAGTCCATGGACAAAAAATCTCGGTACGCACGCATACACACGTACATATATTCTGTACGTGTACATGTGCTGGCGTGTGGAAATTATGGTTTTGTAATTGGCATATCGCTATCTCTATCGCCAAACATATGGCCGTCTCTCTCGGTCTTTTTGTGGTGGTGCGTGCGAGTGTGTAATTTAATTAATTTTATAATAGCCATGCCAACTACATAGCCGAAAGCAATAAACCAAAGTCAATAATATATATTTATTCCATTGAGAATTGTATTTAGCTGCGTTTTAATGAGTTTTCCAGTTTATTCCAAGGGCTCTGAGGGAATTGCATTGCCGTTCCAATAAATTAAACAATTCCGCGCCGATTTTGACTTTTGTTTGCCGATTAGCGATTGGCATTGCGCTCAAAAATATTTCGTAAAATATAGATTTCCCATTAAAAGAAAATATTAAGTAAAGAATATTTAGGGATGATTCAATTGGTCCGTTTCAAATTTGTGTACAACTATTTGAATATGGCATCTGAATATATCCCCATAGAATATCCTGCTAGTGAATCACAACTGCTTTGTTCTCACGATTTGACCCAGAAGTTGCCTTGTTGTCCGATTCATTAGCAAAGTTAAAGTTAATTGCCTTCGGGCAAAGTTAATCGCAGTTTCCTCCTAAGTTGATTGATTACTGGGCGTCGGTCGAAAGCTAAACTAATTTTGAAACAATAAAAAAAGTTGGACGGCAAGCACAAGTGATAATTATTGGCCAGCTGTCTGTCTTGTTCATTTTTATATTTTTCCCTTCTCTCGCACTTAATTTGCTATTGCTGATGCAACCAAAAAATCTCTTCTCAGTTCTAATTATTTTTTATTTTTTTTTAACTTTTTTTCGTGCAACATTAGCTAACCCGGCGATATTCGTTTAAGCCGGAATGCAAATTGACTTGTTTCCGTTGCCACCCGCTAGTCGTCTTTCTTGCTGCCTCTCGTGGCATCTCTTTCTGCCATTTGCCATCTCTGTCTATTGCTTCCTTGGGCCATCTATTATGTAGATGGCATAAAACAAAGAATGAGCCATCTCGTTCGTCTGGTTTCGTGGTTTTGATTTTCCCTTTTTCACCCACACACTGCGTAGCTCTCCTGTTCTTCTCCTTTTCTCTATCCTTCGTTTCTACACCCCCTTCGTGCTTTTCCTTTTAGACCGATTCCGTTTCGACTTCTTCCCCCTTTATCCGCGCCAGCATTTGGCTTAAGTTTTGCAATTTTGAGCTAATTCCTGCGACTACGAAGCCGCTTTTCCCACATTTCTCCACTCTTTTTCTCAGTTCTCCTTCAGTTTTTATCGTTTAGTTGGTGCTTTAAGCACTGAGAGAAATTTCAATTATATTACGACACTACAAACAATTTATATATTGATATAGAAAACGTTGAATGTTTCTCAAATATATTTAAAATAAATTTTCGATTTTAAATGAGTACTGAAAATGCTTAATACCTTACCTTAGTGATCAGTAGTAACATTTTTTTCGAATTAATAAAATTTCGTATACAAGTTGCTGGCTCTCGATTACTGAGCTTAAATAATTACTTACAATTTTTTATTACAATCAAACCCATATATGGATCTTATTTATTGGTAGATGATTTTTGTTTTCTGTGCATGCAGCACTTCTCTGTTTGATTTTCCCGGAAAATACAGGGCACAGTGCTAGATTTATGCATTGCCACGGTGCTTCGCTGGCTTCCCAGATACTGCTCCTTTTGTTGCCTCTCAATGCAATTTAAATCCACGCAACCGGCAACCAAATGGAATTGAAACGGCGCGGAGTGGACGGACGGATTGGCCTATATTGAGATTTATTGTCTCATCGCTCTAATTACAATAAGGCAGTGCCTACCACTGTGCGTCGCAATGTCGCCATCCTGATTCCACTCTCAGTTTCGAACCCCACTCCTGATCCCCCTGGTGAACGCTAAGGAATTCCATTTAAATGACTTTTTAATGTGCTGCTCACACACACACACACACACACACACACACGCACACACACAAGCAAAACCTACCCACACAAACGTGCAAGCAAATGCCGTACGGAAGGCTGAAAAATGGTTTGAAAATGCATTAAACGCTTAATTGAGGTCGCTCATTCTCAAAACTCCTGCAAAGGAATCCTTACCTGTATGGCCAAAGGACAGAATGGCCTATTCAGCGATTGCGTTTGATGCCTACCGATATGTACATATGTATGTACATATGTACAGTGTTGGAAAAAATAATAGAAACACGTTGGTTGAATCATTGATATTAAATTTTGTGCTCAGAACGAAAGTAATATTTTTTATTTTTTTAAATGCATATATAAGTTTATTTCACAATAAGGAAATAACTAAAAATAACTAAAAATAATTAACTTCAATTTTGGCGCTTGGCAAAAATAATAGAAACAACTGCGATTTGTTTGAGTTTTTCCCTGTTAATTTTGTAAGAAAATCAATATATTAAATACTTTCAGGTATGTTTGGCTCATAATAAGTGAGTATGTAAAAAAAAATTGGTTAATTTCGGCTTTTATATTCAGAATGGGGCGCGGAGTGCACCGTTCAGCTGTAGAATTCCCATATCTGTTCAATTCCCATACTTGTTCAATCAATAGTGATTACCGTAGTGCAGAGGCATGTTGGCTCAAAATAATAGTTCATGCCCGAAAGCCATCTAAAATCAGCAGAAAACCATTAGCCATAGTGGTTGAACTTTAGGAGAGAAATCGCATGCGGTTTTGACTAAATAACTGAGATTTAGCTATTGGCACAATAGATATTTATTTCACTTGACTTGATTATTCTCTGCTTAAATGAATACACACAATTAGCTTAAAAATCAAGTTAGCTTTTGGAATCGCTGTCAATCGATCAGCCATAGGGTTAACAATCATATCAGTCACACACTACACTCAGAAGCCGATATCAAAGCACGAAATTGAGCCGGCATATATTTTACCGGGAAGTTCGAAAAACCCTTTAAATCATGTCATCTACAAGCATCAAGTCGAGAATTCCGATACGCGTTAGGCCCTCGGCGACGGTACTGGATGGTCTAAGCTCGCGGATCTTCCGCGTAAGTGATCTCGCTCGACAAAATCGCTGTTCGCTGAACCGCTCCGAGTTGCCGCTGCCGATCAGTAGCACGCTGAGCTCCTTGGTGAAACAAGTGTCGCCGAGTGTGGTGTGCAAGAAACCGGAAACGGATTCAGAAACGGTGATCCGCTCGCTGGTGCGACGTTCACAACTGCCGGTAGTTCGCGGCAATCGTACATCCTTTCGTCGCATCCAGTTGGCTCACGGTTCACCGGTGATGAACTCCACCAGTAGCTGCAGCAGCACCAAAAACCGCTTGCAAATACCAAGGTTTCAAGGGGTTTCAAGTCCGGCTGCCCCAGAGAACGTTCGGTATCATTTCGCGGACAATCTGACGTCCGCAAAGAGCCTGCTCGAATTGGTGGCCGGCAAAAGGCAACCGTCTATGGAACAAATGCGCTTCCTGTGCAACGATCATCGCCTTATCAATGTGCCCAGCCTCCTGATGTATCGCTATTCGGTGCTGATGAGCCGACTGGAAGGAGAGGAGCAGCCCATTGAGTTGCGGTCCATTCGATCGGGGACGCTGCTACGCGTGATCATATGGATGTATCAGAAGGCACTAAGCGGAAACGATGCTGAGGATCGTGCAGTGGCGCCATCTACAGTTGAGGCGATGCGTATTTGTGCTTACCGAGAAAGCAACGGAAATACTAAGAGCGAGAACAGTTTTCAACTAAGTGAGAACACTAATGATTATGGTGAAAACTTGTTAGATTCAATATGTCAGATCCACGTTGAGAAAGTCGAACATACTTGCACAATAACTGTTAGCAATGCAGATAGTGTCATATATCAAATAGGCAATGACTACGCATCGATTAGCTATGAAGAGACCGAGAACAGCCGTGAAAACAATGGAAACCGCAATCAAAATGTTAGAAGCTTGGATGAAAATGCACGTAACACCTGTTTTCAAGTAAGCGACAAAAAGAAAAGTTTCAAAAACAATGAGCAGAGTCAAGAAAATTATAAAGTAGATTGTGCCACAGAAATGAAATGTAGTGGATACAAACAAGGCACAAATGAAAAAAGCGAAAACTGCCCAAGCACAAATGATAATATAGAAAAGGGCGAAAATAATGGGAACATTCAATTATATGAAAATAACGGAAACAGTGAAAACAGTAATGACAAGAAAGATGCATGTGATGAATACACGATGAATTCCGTAATTAGTGAAAAAAATACCGAAATTATCATCGCAAATAGCAAGGGTATCAAAATTAGCGAAGAATTGCGCAATATCGCAGGTGAAAGCAGTTGTTTAAGTTTAAGTACTGATGATATCACACTTCGTGACAATGTAATGCAAAATTTTAGTGATGTGGATGAGAGCAATGAGAATAGAAAGTGCACAGGTCAACATGTCAATAGCGATCAATACGTATATACCTTAAATGGAATGAAACATTCTTCATTTCTTCTTGGCTCCTGGGAGGAGCAATTGTTGGGCACCGAACTGTACCAGCTGATGGAGCTCATCCTGGCGTCCCATTCCTTGGGAATCGAGTCGCTAACCCTGGCCGCCATTCATCATTTCGACGAGCTAATGGCTGAAAGGACTCGATCGGAATCTTGCCTAATGCTGAGGATCAAGACACGATTGGCGGGTGAGCTCCAAACTTTGGAAAACCATCGACCGTTGACTAGGGAGGCGCTACCACCGAGACATCAACGAAACTATCAGGCTCAGGCAGATAGGGCAGAGATCAGGAAGCAGCACTTCCATCCCAAGCGTCCGACTGTCAGGATGGGCAGGCAACGTGGATCGATCAAAAGGCCAGCTGGAGGATTAGGAGCAGCAGGAGGAGGAGCAGGAGGAGGAGGCGAAATGGGAGGAATTGGAGGAATGGGAGGCAGACCGTATGCCATAGAGCCACGACGTCGCCGCCACCAGTACTGTTTCCAGTCTAGGACTTGAACTATTGCATTGTTTTGACAATAGACAGTTTGTACTTTCATTACCTCGTACTCAGTTATCTTTTTATTTTTGTGGCTTATGGTTGTCCTTTTGCTTATTTACCCGTGCTCGTCCTATATATTTTCCACCTTCATTTTGATGATTTATTTCATTGCGAAATAACTGCGGGGCCTTC
The DNA here is from genome assembly GCA_005876975.1 of Drosophila orena. Classification (NCBI taxonomy): domain Eukaryota; kingdom Metazoa; phylum Arthropoda; class Insecta; order Diptera; family Drosophilidae; genus Drosophila; species Drosophila orena. The sequence continues at coordinate 837,676 of VCKV01000299.1, forward strand.
AGTTGGAAAATGCTTAGCAGACACGTCATAGTCGATTAATCCGCTGGCAAAAGGCAAACACAACTTTTTGTTTGACCAAAGCCGCAAGAACAAGAACATTTTGATTAAATATTGCACTGGAAAAAAAATATATAAGAGCTTATTGCTTACTTGCATCTTACAAGCATTAGCTATTTCTTTTGAAATCGAAGAAATTCATCTACATCGCACTACACTTTTATCGAAAAATTAGCATAAACACGGACAAAATATGCTTTCAATCGCAGAAACCGAAAAGTTTTGTTCTCAGTGCACCTGTGGCATAATTAACACGCCAAGAAATGGGTGGCTGGTTCGAGTGGGTGAATGATGTGGGTGGTGAATGATGTGGACTATCTCCACAGCCGATGTGCGGCAATTAAGCGATAAAATATGCAACAAGCCAATTATGCGCACATTAAATGGCCACGACCAGCGCTTTTCCACCGTTTTCCCTCATATCAATGGGTCGAAGTTCAGGTAGTGGCGCATTTGTTTGGCCAACAACACTTTCTCCCCAAATTTCACCGCACTTTCCACAGGTTTTCTCATTCACTTCCTATGGCCAAAAAGTTTATGGCACAACTTGTTTCGCTTGCTGAAAAGGTCATGCCGCATTAAATTTAGATGGCATTTCCGCGAGTTTTCAAGTTTTAAGCGACTTTGCACATAAGCCATGAAGCAGAAGATGCCGTACGGACTTAAAAAAAAAAGGAAAAACCATAATGGTACACTGGCCAATGTGTTTGGCACCTCGAAGGAGATCTTTGGCCGTCTAATGTTTGCGGAAAAGTGGCCGGAAAAACAAAGTTTTTCTCACTGCCAATCGTACTGCGTACGTGTATGGCCTTTTTATGGTTATCTGAATATTTCTTTAAAATTGCATTTTTACCTTTCGGGTTAATTTATAATGGAAAACTTTGGTGTTTTCGGTTGGATGACTTCGAGTTTTGCTTTCAAATTCGGAATGCAAGTGAAGTATAGCTTTATTCGGCATTCTGGGCGATTTTACTTGTCTGTCGTGTATTGTTATGAAAACAACAAAAGATTTCATAGACAAGAAAAGAAAGCATTTCGCCTAAGATCTTTTATTTAAAAACTACAACAAGCAAAAGTAATCCTTAAAGTATAAATAACGTACAAGAAGTAGTTTACTCATACCATACGAAAAGTGTGCCTAATTCCTTCACTACTAATTGGTAATGGAAAATTCCCTCCTTATATACACACAGATAAACGGTCGCTGCTCAAGCCCCAGTAAAATCCGACTTGTGTGAAGTTCAAGGACCCGATACGTCGGTTTTAATACGTAACTAAAATTATGGAGAACAATATAAAAGACGTCGGGCAATGCGACAGAGGGAAATTTAATAGACCTAACGACGCCATCATAATGAAGCTATGGCAAACACAGGCACACGCATGTGCGTGTGTGTGTATGGGTGTGTGTGTTTGTGTGTGTGTGAAGCAGCCATTTTTATTTATGTAGCACGCATAGAGAATGTTGTTTTTGTTTTCTGCGCCGTAGTCTCATTTTGTTATTGTTGCCAAATCGCGTGAGCACCTTAAATGCCTGAGTCTATTTCGTGACCCGCAGCAAAAGTAAAGAATGAACTTCGATTACTTTTTGTGGCAACAGGTTGATGTGAACCGCCAACAGTCCGTCCGCCTTCATTTCTATATCATTTGCTTCGTTTTTGGCCATTGCCGTTGCTAATGAAAATCTACACGAAACTTGTAGACAAGTTTTTATGTACTCATTGCGCTCGTAATATGTGAGGCATATGGCTTTCTGGCAAAGACTTCAAGACTGGAACGCTGATGTTCACGATGGTAATTTTTGTTTTTACACCATCTGGGGGTCTTTTAATTTTGAAAAAATGTGCATACATGGGAATATGTTTAGAAAGCGAGAAACTGCGATGTAGCTAGAGCAGTTGCTTCAGGATTTGTACCGGTTACATTTTATTGAACCGTATTGAACCGCTCTAATGATTTCAATTTCGCTTACACTTGCACTTTTGTATCCCTTTCCCTTTCCCTAGTCCTTGTCTTTCTTCATCGCCTTGTGCCATTTTCTGCAATTTAACAGTTGATATTTCTCGTTAGCGGTAATGTATAGCCAGTCGGTGCCATAACTACCCTCGATAACCCCCACCAAATGCCCTTAAGCCGCAACTTTGATAAAGGAGAAACTTTTGTCTACCGCAAGCAAAATGAAAATCGTCCATTGAACTGTGGGCTGTGGGCTGTGGGCTGTGGGCTTGGCCCAAGTCACCGTCACCGTCACCGTTACCGCCACCACCCCCCACTTGCCACCCACCCACTACCCACTCTGTCATTTAATCCATTTCAAAGTTTTGTGCTCTGTTCCGCGCTCGCCACATTCAACAATGTTCCGTCTGTCAGCGCAACGAGTTCGGTTGATTCATCAGAAGACATAGCCTCGCCTCGGAAATCGTGTTGGCTCCCCTGGGAAAACGGTGGAAAATGGGGGAAAATGGTAGAAAATGGGGGGGAGGGCAGAGGCAATGCCTTCCCGCATATCGGAGCACCAAATCTAGTGGATTCCCATTAGGAATCGGCGGATTATCTATTTTAATTGATTAAAAAGAATGCCGAGATTTGGTGCAAATTTTAAGTCGTGACCGCAGCGATTCAAACGATTTTTATATCATTGCAGAAAGGAAAGGGAAAATGTTTTACTCAACTTTTTAGTAATCGAAAATATTTAAAGGGAACTTGATACTTTATGTTTCCTTTGATTAAAAAATGTAAAAATCATAATATATGTATATAGTGTAAATGTGAATGGGTGAAACACATTTATTTCATTTACTTACTGCAACTGCGCTTATTAATCTGATACGGACTGTATTGTGCCAGTGTTGTCTGTGTGATTAACGTGCGGCAGAGCTCATTCCGAATGATTTATTGAGTGCTGCCGCCTCCCCCTCCGTTTGTCAACCCCCCCTCAGCCCAACCTTCTTTGCTCCCTCCACTGATCATTTCCATTTAGTGGCGCACATTGAGTATACGCTCCGTGTGACCACAGCACAGCAACAATTGCATATTGTACTTAATATGATGAATATATGTATGTACGTATGTATGTGGATGTTGGGCGTACATAATGAGGGCGGTCGAGTTGTGTTGTGTTGTGTTGGGTTGGGTTGAGTGGCAGGGAATAAAGTCGTAGTCATTGTTGAGCCTGGCCAAGTGGCACAAATGGAAGCAGTCACCCAGTCAAGGAGAAGTACAGCAATAATGAAAATAAAACAACAAACAATGAGGAGCAATAACACACAAAAAAAAAAAAAAAAAAAAAAAAAAATAGAAACGAGAAGTAGAGAAAAAAAAACAAGAGAAGCCAATCAAACAGTCAGCGGTTGTCAATTAAACTTAATTATGTTGCACAGTCGAACACACAGGCTTTGCAAGATGTTGTTGGCGACTCTCCGCGATAGCAGCTTTCCGCCTCCCAGATTGCCATGCCCCTCGAATTTCCACGCCTCCCCCTCTTTGCCAGTCAAAATTGTGTGTAAATTGAAAGCTTTAACAAAACTAATTGAGCACAGCAGCGAAAATGGATGGGAAAACATACAAACTGATTTGATTGCGTGGACGTGGATTTAGCTGAAAGCACTTGATGATTTCGTTAGTCGTACTGCCTCACATAAACGGCATTTCACATTCTTGTTTTTATCATTTTAAAGAAATAGCTAGACGCTATATAACGGCTATCTTCAATTACTTAACACTATCTTTGTAGCATGTAGGGCTCCTAATAGTTACAAAACCAGCCATCAACATACCAAAATAAGTTACAATGTTGAACCAATTAGCGTAAAACTACCATTGATAAAACGATTCTAAATTGGCTGCCCTTTTGTATCAATTTTTCATCCAATTTACTTCCCATTCTGCCGCTTAATCATGTCTAACCCTTTTAGTTCTTCGACACTTTTCCAGACCGTTCAATAGTTACCTTCGCCCACAATAATCGTCTGTCCGTTCCATGTCCTGTTTTCCACCCCCATTTTCATGCACCTTATCGTCCGTGGAAAACCTGCGAAAGGACTCACATTAATTAGGTGTGGGTGGAGTGCAAACATGGCTTAAGTGGCGAGGAATGAAGTGCAGGGGATTGAATAAATAATAAATGGAACACACAAATCCAGACGCATAGCCCCGTATGCATTTTACATGCAATTTTAGTGGCCAATCATAAATAAATAAATTGATTTTATTTTCAGCCTTAATTGTTACACACGTACACGTATGTAGGTTATATTGCCAATATGTTTTTGATTTATTTATTCCACGGATACAATTGGTTGCCTTCCTTCTGGTAGAATAATTGCCGTAGTTATAATTACACATTCTCGCATTGTTATATTGAATTGAACTAAAGAAAGTTAAAATAGTCTGCACTTTTATGGTTTACAAGGCGATGTACATATTTTATTTACATAGCGTTCTGTTTTTAGACCAGAGCTATCTTAAAAAATACCTCTTAAACTTTAACGATTTTAAATCACTTTTTGCTCCACACTCAAAGCAATTTACATTTCTTATGTAATTTTCATGTAATATAATAAGTCTAATCGAGTTTTTCCCCTCATTTTTTTTATACTTTTCACAGGTAAGCGGTGTGCGATTCGAGGAGAATACAAATAACAGCCCAAGTATGAATCGTAAGGGCTCGGGGCAGGATGAAGTGTCAACCTAGTTAAACATCCGACGCTTATCCTTCAGAGGGAAAGCGCAAGCCCAAAACCCCGCCCAAAACCCCAACCACGCAACAGATTTCCCGTGGAAGGCCACTTTGTGCTGCCCGCAGGCAGCTTCCCCCGAATTAGCTGCCAAGCAAAAATTGACGTTTATTGTTTTTAGAATTTTTATGAGCTCCTCTCAAGCGAGCAAAAAAACATAGAAATAAGGACAAAAAACAAAAACCAAAAAAAAAGAAATCGTGCGACGGAGGGCGGTCTGAAGAAGTCAGAGATCAATAGCCAAAGCGCTTGGCACGTTCGTCGCCAAGTGGGCACGAAAAACGTTTCACCAAATCACGCATACGACTGGTTGGTGGCAGTACAGTGCGTTTCATGCCTATTGTTGGAAAGTGTGTCAATTTAATTGCAGGCGCAACGAGACTGGGTAATTATGATTTGTGGATAACATCGAGAGCCTTGTTCGACAATCAAATCCGACAATTATCTAAAGTGTTTACACCACCAAATGATTATTATTGTACGATATTCATTCTGTTGGTGGTATGCATTTTTGGTATTCTCACAAATTTCTTTTGCATGTTTTTTTACGCTATTTTCATATACACTTGTACATTTTAAATGATTAGCACAAGTGATTTAGTCATTATTTAATAGTTTTATAACAAAACAAAAGCCGTTTCCAGCAGAAGGTTGTTAGCATCATTTTTCACAGCGAAATATCACGCATACGCAGTGTGCGTTGCCCAAGTAAAAATCGTTGCCTACTTTTTTGGGCCAGGCAAATGCACGTCGTGGCCTTCGCTTTTCTAAGCAGCTTTATGCGGCAGCAGCAGCTTTGATTTAGTTGACTCAGATACGTATTCACATATACACAGAAACATAAGACATGTGGATTTGTGACCTGAAATTATATTTCATTTTTATTTGCAAGCGTTTTTGCAACTCCCACTGGGGCAAAGCCATAGGAAAAAATGAAGGAAACCCTTTGCCGGGTCCACTTGCCGCTGCTGTTTTTTTTATGATTGTCTTGAGGATTTTCGTTTTACATTTGTATGAATTTTTAATATGCCAAGGAATAAAACAACAATGCGAGCCAAGAAGCCAGGAAAGCATAAATATCAAACAGCCAAAAGCGAAAAGAAATCGGAATCAGCATTATAATCAGAATCAGAAACCGTCAAAGGCGAAGCAGCAAATATAAAGATAAAAAGGAATATCAAGCCAAATAAACCTTAAGGACATTGTAATATTAATTCAAACGGACATACACAAAAGTCAGGCCAAAAAAATAAAATATATATAAAAAAAAGAGAAGGGAAGCACACATTCAGCAACTTGAAACGGTCTTAAGGTTTTCGTCCTTTTTATTTCTTTTGTGGCTTATAAATGCTACTCCCACACAAACATACACGCACACGCACACGCACACGCTCATGAAATTGGAATTGTATAGAGGTAAAATCTGCCAGAAATTTCACAAAGTAATACGCCGACCAAAGATTATCAATGGGGAGAACTCTGTGCACTTGGAAATGAATCCAGAAATCCCTGTAAATTCACAAAAATTCACAAAAACTCACTTGCTGTCATATGAAATGCTTCGTTTGGTTACCTTGACACAAGGTATCACATTCGCCATGAGCAAACAGCGGTTTTAAATGCCCCGCTTATTCCAAAGAAAACCGCGGACCGAATTTAATAAGGGAGCACAGAAAATTCCTTTATTATTAGCCAAGCAAAATGTGTATTTAAATGCTTGTGTTGTACATATTTTATTCTCCACTTGATTTCAGTTATACGTATTCAGCTCGCGAATGTTCAGCAAGTAAGCGACTTTTAATTGCCTCTATAAAAAAAAAGGGGCAAAGGGCGGGCAAGAATGTTTTGTGGCATTCGAAAAAAGCATGGAAACTGGCTCAATTGTTGTTCGCCTCTCTTGGTTTTTTAAGCTGCAAAGAATCCTGCAAACTTTTGCGCACAATGGCTGAAGCTTTTCAACTCGAAACAATATTGCCCCATTTAATGCTTCTAACCAAGAGTAGTTTCCATCTCAGCGATTATCGTTATACTAATTGCAGGTTAAGCAAATAGCATACATTTGATCAATTTATTATCCACATTAATAGTGGCCAATAGCCGTTCACTTGGCCTAGTTAATATCCTACTAAAACTGGTTTGTTGCGTTTAAAAAGAATACAAATTTCAGTATGATTTCGGATTATCTTGGAGCACTAGACTAGCAACTGATATGGGACTTTTTATTCAGGAGTCTGCTCGTATCCTTGCATAATACACACATCCTCCCGAGAAGGACATTGTTGCCAAAGTATGCAATAAGAATAACCATTTCCCCAGACGTTTAAACTGACCTTACTCAAGTACCCAACCAAACACACACACAGACGCACATCGAGGGTGTACAGGGTGTAAAAAGTCCTTGGACCCCACTGCCAACAACTTATTTTTCCCACCCTTTCGACAACGTTTTCCTTTTGCTTTCCCAGCTTTTATCTATCGAGTTTTCAAGCAAGCAATTCACCACCCTAACCAGATGGACTGGAAGCCATAATATTATTTACATATCCTTGGCATCACGATTAACATATGCTTCAAGTGTGCGTGTCCAACGATATAAAACATTTCTCGGTGGCTCATTTTGTTTAATAAAATTGACCGCTTTTCTTCAAAACTATTCCCATTTTAACTAAACATTTTTTATTCCAACCATATGAAATGTTTTTGGTTCAAGACCACCTTAATCAACTCTCATTACCCATTTACATAAATTATGCTACGCTAATGTTATCTGTTAATCTATATTCACACGCACTTATATATAAATGAAATCCACCTGTCATAAAGTGTCACATATACTTCATATATTGCCCTATTAGATTAATTGAGAAATCAAATTTAAAATCACATTGCAATACAATTATTGAAGTGTGTAATGCAATGAGCTGAGCATTGGTAATACCATGCAAATAAAAGAAATTCTACGAAAAAAAAACTCCAACGCCCTTCATGCATTTTTCGTATATTTTGCAATTCAGAATATATAACAATGCAATCAGTTTCTGAATTGAGTGGATTTTCACTCTAGCTTCGCTATTGCGTTAATTTAAACTGACAACCCGCTGTTGATGGTGACACATTTATGGCACACATCACGCACATTTGCGGCTCCTTTGGGTCAAAGTGGCTTGGTGTTTGCATCCAGCTGAGTTTTCCCCGTTTTCCCCCAACAGTTTTTGCCTTCCCTTTCGCCTTTAAAGAGGCGCTCCTCCTCCGACCGAAAGAAAATTGAAGTTGAATCGGTTGAAGTCTCCAGCTGCGTTGACTTTTCACCATCTATTGCAAGCAGACCTTAAAGTAAACCAGACATTTCATCAAGGACCTGAGATTGGAAGTGCACTGAGGAAAATAGTTTATTGAAGTGGTAGAATTTAATGTATTGCAAAGCATAAAATATGTTTTCTCTATGTGGCAAACACTTTCCTTGCACTTAAACTACAACTTTACTTAAATCGTTTCTTTAATTTTCATTTAAACTCTTAAAGTAATAAACTTTAGAATAATGTTATTTTTGTGTCGGCTATGTGGCAAGAATTTGTTCTTCGTATTACCACACAACTGCAACTAGTAACACTTTGTGGGCCGATTTTACTAAAACTTGTAGTGTGGCTTTCTTTATTGCCTCTTTCCTTTTTTTTTTTTAGGGGCTCTTGACGTCTCGCAGCGAATTGATTTTCCATGTAAGCACATTAAGAGTGTTTTCGCAATTTGCCTGTGGCTCAGTTAGTTCATCAGTTCATCAATCAGTCAATCAAGCCAGCCAGCCAGCCAGCCAGCCAGCCAGCCACCAGCCATCCAGTCAGTCAGTCAACCAGTTCCCATGTCTGTTATTACAGGACAACATAAAAACTTGTGTTGCTGGGTTGCATGGGTACATGGAAAATCGTTTTTCCACCGCACAAGTGTACGAGCATGTGTGTGTGTGAGTCCCATCAAGTTGAATGGAGAATGGTAAAAGACGCACAGTATTCATTTCATTTTACTTTCGGTTTCTTGTCGAACTGAAAAACTGTAAAACAATCAACAGGACATAATTGAATTGAATAACTTTTAGCGTCTGTTTTTCGGGAAGAAAAGCGAGACGGAAGTGAAAAACAGCCCTGCCTACCGCTGAAAACTTTTGTCATTTCCGTATCCTCAACATATCCGCGACTGTTGTCAAAGTTTGTCTCGAAACTACACGACAAGTGCCTGGAAAAACATTTGAAAATACTACAGCTTTGAAGTTTTAATTGACTGAAATGTAACAGATTTCAGTCCTTATTTATACCAGACTTGACATTTTATTTATATTCATTTTGTAGAAATAAGCAGGTAGTAAAATATTCATCTACTTTGATTTCTAACATATTCGGTTGTTAATATTCCTACTTATTGTAGGTTTAAAACAAAGGATATTCGTTAGTATTCAACAATTGAATTATTTGCTGTACTATGCTAAATGCATAAATCATTTACAGAGGGGAAGGAAAAAACCCCTCAATAAAATAACCTAATTTGGGCCGCTCAGTCCTGCGCTGGTATTTTCAAAACCGCGTTTTATGTTTAATTAATTTACCCCCCTTCCTCTTTTTTTTTGTGTTTAAACGCAATCCAATAAATTTATACGCCACCACTGAAAACCACTTAATATGGTTAAGCCCCACGGGGCCATAGCTATTTTTATTCCTTTGTTGATCTTTTGTCATCCATAATTGAATGAGCAGCGGCAACTAGCAATCAGCAGAAGGAATCTGGCTATATGCAACATTTATTGGCGGCAAACAAGGTAGAAAAAAGCGTATTTGTTGACCCGAATCGATTGTATGAGGATCTATATTGAATTTCGAGTGTTGCACATGCTTCGTACAATTGAAACAATTTCTGTTTCGCTTTATTGGTGTAACTTTCACGCTCTTGCGCTTCTCAGTTTTTCGGTTTTTCGGTTTTCGTAACCTCTTCGCAACCTCTTAGTACTCTTTTCGTACTGTTTTTGTACTTTTTTCGTACTTTTTTCGTACTTTTTTCGTACTTTTGATTTCAACTTCTTTTTTAGTCTGGGTGTTTTATTTCATCGCCCTTTGCGACAATGTCGCTACAGGATATTGTGCGTTAAAATCTGTCAACAGAAATTCAATTACATTTTGCACTCACTGCTGCTGTTATTATTACTGTTGTTGTTGTGCGTGCTTCGTCTACGTCTCTTTCTTTGCAGCCGTCCCTTTCTGGTTCCGCACCGCCATCCCTCTCGCTCTGGGCGGCTATTGCCATCTCTATCGTTGTCATTGTCAGCTTACAACTGTTACAACATGGCGGGTTGCCTTTTTATGGCTGCAACTGCTGTTCATCTCCTGCCTCGTTATGCGCCTCCTCATCCGCCTTCATTTGCCACATCTATCCCCCATTTATCCCTGTTTCTTCGCCCTTTACACGGAGAGAAACAAATAGGCGAAGGCACGCTGATATTCATGGGATAATTTGTTTCACTGCTCATATAAATAAATGAATTCGGAGATTCCTAAAATAAAAAAATGGAAATGGAATGGAAAATTCTCTGATTATTTCCAGTGCATTTTGGCCAGTGTTGCTTAGTGTTTTTAACTGCTTTCTGTTTAAACATCGCCACAGCCGTCGACAGCAGGATTGAGTCATGGACTCCTTCACTTTCTGTCTCTGATTCTCTCCCGCGCTCCCCCTTTCTTCCCTTCTTCCGAGTCCTTGGAGGCGACAGGACGAGTACGACTACAACTACAACTACAACTACAACTACAACCACAACTACGAGCACAAGGACAAGTACAAGTGGCTGACACGAGCGGGCAATGAATCCGTCAAGTGCTTGGGCGGCATACAGACATTTAATCTCTCTATCGATTTACCGCAGATCTCAGATACCGAGCCCAATTTCGTTTTCGCCAAGGGAGCCTTTGCAGTTCGCAGGATATGTCATGATAATCCCACTGACTTTCAGTTGCATGCATGAAATTCTTTATGATTCGTTATATTTTGTAAAATATTCAAATATCTTGTTAGATTTCTCTAAATGATGAAAAGCGTTGCTGTGCAATCGGATTTAGCTTACATATTTTACAGTTTTATGACAGTCGATTTTCGGTGAAGCAACTTTTAATTCCAATCTTGAACCTTTGCAATGCTTGTAGCAGATTTGTTGGTAGCAAACCCACAGATTTCATTGCCAACTTTTGGGCCACATGCAGTGAGCGTGCGAATATATGAATTTGGCTTAAATGCTGCTATTTGCAACACGACCATACTTTGGCCATACTTAAAATTAATCCGGCAGTTTCAAATGGGCCCCTCGCCAAGGAATCGGGCCAAAAGGACGAAGCTTAGTGGTTTACAGCCTTGGGCGCCAGCTATATACCGTAATGCTTTATACGCTTATACGTACAGCCAGTTCGCCGCCGATTATTTCCGCTAATAGCGAACAATGCATTTTTTAGCGGGGATTTGGTTTTGGATTACACAAGGAGAAGACTGGCAGGAAGTCGCCCACCGACGAAGACGACGGTGTTCCTGCTCCTGCTTCTGCTCCTGGTGGTGGATCGATGTTCCTAGTCGATGGTGGATGGTCGGTGGTCGATGGTGCGGTATATTCTGATTTCCGAGCTGCTATGCTCTATGGCATTAATCGATTTCACTGCATTTTGCCTAGCTGGATTGCCAACTAAGAGGATTCCACCCGGACTTCCTTCAGAGCTCTCTCAATCGATGGTCAATTCAATCACTGGCAGGGAATTTGATTTTTAATAAGCTAAAGCGCACTGCCATCCTGCCTTTGGCTTTTGGTTTTTGCGCCTTTCAAAAGGCGCTTAAGTTCATCAATGACACAATGCCAATTGAAATTATGAAAAAAGTATGAGGATTTTACAAACAAATTCTTGAAAATCCCTGAAAAACTGAGGATGTGGTATAAAACTGTTTTACGTTATAGAAAGGCAATTGAAAATCTCCTTAATATATGTACATCAGTTATTGTATTTGTACTAAGATTTTATTTTATTAAAAACAACAAATATTAAATATATCTAAAGTCCTAGGAAAACATCAAATAGACGAAAATATTTATGCTTGCTTGCAATTTTCTCAGGAGAAACTTTCCTCCGTAGCATGACCTTAGATTATAATCGAGTCAGAGGGAAGTTCACCTGCAAATTAATAATGAGTGAGTTAGCCCCCTTTTAGTTTGCTAAAGGCTTAGATTGATAGATTGAACAATGGCCAGAAAGGTGGTGAGATGGGTGGATGGGGGGAGCAAGGCGGCCAGGAAAATTCAATGAAAAGTTAAATTAATAATTGAATTTCAGTTTGAGTTAGTCCCTTGGCAAAGTGCTTGAAGTTGGGCTATGGATTTGTGTTCACACTTTGACTTTTCCACACCGCTTTCACCTTTTGCTCGGCGAAATGAAATGGGGGAAAGTTTTTAATCAGTTATGCAAATTTGTTCTTGTCTTCGTCACAGCTCTTGGCCAATTTAATTGGCTTTCCCCATTTTGTGAATTGTGCAAATATATACACAAGGTGTTACGTCGTTCGCCAATTCAACATTTTTGCATTTTTCGCCTGCAAGTGGCTGGCATATTGATATTGATTTTCATTGCCATTTTTTTCATTTTTTCCATTTTCCGTTCGCTCTTATCACATACGCGTATACTATTTTATACATATTTATGGGCAGATTAAACAAATACCGCCAACGAAACGCAACTCCATTCGCCCATAAAGCATTTTAATTGGAAATGTCGCCGAGCGCTGACCGGGCCTTAATGAAATGCAAGGACTTATTGATCTAGTGCAGGATTTCGTGCGCGGCCGTTGCATTTTGTGCCAGCGGTACGATTATCCCAGTTATCCACCGCAATTGCCGGTTATCATCTGCAAATGCCACAACTTGAGTTCCGATGTCCTGCCGCAGCTGCAGCTGTCACATCTTGCAGCTGTAGTTGTAAATAGTCCTGCGAAATGCGCCCTGACAAGGATATGTGCACGTGTGTGTGTCGTGGAGTCCTGCACTCAGTCACTCGCACACTTGCACAAAGGAACACCGAGCGAAAAAGGTTAGGATGTTCGAATTAAATTCGAAAGTCCACTCTCTCAACTGATCTCCAAGCTCTTATACTGCAGAAGATTAACTAACTAACTAACTAACTAACTAATGATTTCTCTATTATTAGATAATAGAAATAAAGTTATCGACGTGCTTAAATGTCTAAAATACATTGTATTTCGGTATGAATTCCGAGTAATGTATTGCTGCATACTTCCGCACAGTTTTAGCCTCTAGTTATCCTTGTTAAAGCTTTTTGTTAGAAGGGGATCGCTTTTTTCAGAGTGCCAGTGCACGCACACACACCTATGGGGCAATTAATTGGGATGCACAAACTGCAGGGGCGGCAGGGTGGGCAGGGTGGGCAGGGTGGGCGGAAAGGGCATGTGGAAAGGACATATAGCAAGGACATTGTTTGGGACTTAGCTGGCAGCTTAACGTGCCTGAAAGCCCTGATTCGGTCAGCCAGGTAAACAGCTGCGATAACCGAAAGACATTTCATTAGACCATTAACTGTCAACTGCATGTGTCCCGTATGTCCTGTATGTCCTGTATGTCCTGCGTGCGCCTGTGTTTGTGTGTGGATTAGTGCGTATGTATGTGGGTCCGTACTCTGTGGGCGACGAAACTTCCTGCGCCCGACAAATTGATACAAAAAATATTATTATTTATTGCCATATTCCCAGCCCCCGCATTTCGTCTGTCCATCCACCTCCTGCCACGTTTCAATCTCTTCTGAATGAATCATTGCTTCTGCTCGTTTTTGTTTTTTTTTTTTTTCTTTTTTCGTCCTTTGTTTGCGCTCTTGCCACACAAAAAATAACAAATTTGTTCTTTTTTACACCTGAACGATTTCGATGGAAATTCATATTTGGTTTTTTGCGAGTGAGGCGGTGTTGCTCTTCGAATTTCAAATTTATTGGATATCCAGCATTTTTTTTTTCCATTCATGTTTGATTCTAAGAAGTATTCTGCAATTAACTTTATTAGGGCAAAACAAAAATCTTGTTATGTTACTGATTTGAAATATCAGCAATTTGTATATAAACTGAAAAATAAAAACACTGAGAATTAAAATCGTTTATATATGTGCTGCAAATTATGCCACGAAAGGCGGATGAAATGTTTTGCAATGAATATTTCGGATATTTAAATAGGAATAAGTAGTTTTGAATACTTTCGGACACCTTTTAAAGTGTTTTGATAATCCCAGGGACTTGCAGCTTGGCCTTTACACTACTGAATCCGTTTCCAAAGGGTCTGTTGAACAAGAGACGAGAGATTACATTACTGTCGCACCTGTAGCGACTTGTAATTGGTTTTGAGCGATTACCAGTGTAAGCTCGATATTAACAATAGCATTGTCCTTGCGGACAATGGGTTCGCTGATGGACCACCAACTCTATATTCGATCTGATCCGATCCCAGACAAAGCCTTGCATTATGGCCTAAACAATAATTTAAATTACAAGCAAATTTCACTTACACGCACGCACACGTCTGTGTATGGAGTGGCATGTGTGCGTGGATGGCTGTAACTATGTTGTAACTGCTAACTGTCAAATTGGCTGGCAGGGAAAATTGGGTGGAAAATGGGTGGCAAAGTGGTGATGGTGGGTGATGGTGGCTCCGGGCTGCTCTGGGTGGCTGAAAAGCACACAACACAAGCAAGCAGGCTGGCAAACAAATAGTTTGCTTTTTGTTGACTTGACTTGGTTTCTGGCCAAGACGTTGTGTGTCTGCGTCTGTGTCTGTGTCTGTGTCGGCTTTCCCTTAGCCCCTGCATTTGTGTGTGTGTGTATTTTACTGTGTTTGTGACTTTTGATTAGGCTCACTGTTTGCTCGGCGGTTACAACGTCCGACCAACGTCCTTTGCAAATATGTTTCTAACCCCATCCGCAGTCTCGGTTTTCCCTCTCCATTTCCACTTGCTCCATTCCCAATTCCTGGCTTTTGTCCGATCCAATAAATTGCATTTTGTGAAAAAAATAAAAAATATATGTCATATTCCTTTTAAAATGACAAAAGTGAGATGGGGAAATAACAAATATACATGCTTATACATATGTTAATATGATTTTATAAAACCTATTCAGTGCAAAAGTTTGGGAAATGTGTACATGCAGCTTGAAATCATCGTTCCAGTGAATTTAAATTTCGCTCAGTGCACTTTCGCCTGCATCCGAAACGTTTCACAACAATCGATGGAGTTTTCGACTCAGGATTGGGATCCATTTCCGTATCCGGTTTTCGCCATATATATATTTTTATCAGTTTGTGGCACTTTTATTTAGCTATGTGAGTGTGTGTGTCTGTGTGTGTGTGTGTGTGTGTGCAAGTGGGCTTGACAAATATTTTCTTTATTTTCTGGCTGCTCGATGCCATGCTGTTATTTTATGTTTTTTCCCCACATTTTCGTTCGTTTTTTTTTTGTTTTTTTTTGTTTTGCAGTTTTCCTCGGCTCGTGGACATTTCATTTGACTCGCAGTTATCATCATTTGTTTTGTCCGTTGACAGTGCGCGAGTGTGTGTGTGTGTGTGTCCTGATTATTGTTATTTGCACACGTGTGTGCCGGCATACAAACGCAAACTGCTTACCTGTCATCTGCGGCCATCTGTCTTGCCTGTCCCACCGAAATCCCCCTCAATATCCTTTTCCTTTTCACACCCCTCGGGGGCCATTTGATTAATACTGCTTTTATTTAATTGAAAGTATGCAAGAAGATTTACTTGAATTGGTTACATACATACGTGTGTGCATTCAATATTGAATGAGAAAATGTGTAAGGAGTTTCGCTTAATGACACTTAACCTCCATCAAATCAAGGTGATTTTGGCTTTGGGACAAACTTTTGTGAGTTAATCATTTAACACATATTGAACTTGGGAAAAAATGAATTTTTGCATTTTGCCCACGGAAATGCACGGAAATTAGGATGCCCGCAAATACATTTGGGTTAAATTTATCACAGAAATAATTTACAAAAGCACGACTTATTAAAAATCCACGAAAACTATAGCTTTTAGCTAACTTTTTTAGCGGCTCTGCAGTTGTTAATTAGGATTTAGTTCCTGAATCTGAAATGGAAGAAAAAAAATCCCCATAATGGTGAATCCCAATTGATGGCATTTTACAAGGCATTTGCACTGCTACAAAATTGTTTCAAGTTAATCTTTGTTGTCTGCGAATTGTTAACAGGGAAAACTATAGTTAGCTTTTGAAAGGTCTTACGAAATTCCTGTGTAACAATCTTTATAATACATTATAAATATCATATGCAATATTTAAAACATATATCGTTGTTATTTGATTTTCTTTCGGTGTACATATCCTACCCGCACATAGAAAACACCGCATTTCCATATTGGTGGCGGTTGTAGATTGAAATTTTCCAACACGCTTTTGTTGTTTGCTAACTTTATTTATAGATTGGCCCACAGAGGGCTTTGCACATGCCATCAACTTGGCCAGCTTAATAGCAATGGCAATCGTCCCGGCATCAGTGCCCCAGTATTTCAGTCCTTCAGTCAGTCAGTCAGCCAGTCAGTCAGTCAGTCAGTCAGTCAGTTAGTCAGTCGGTCATTCAGTTAGTCAGCCCGCAAAAGCTGGACCAAAATAATTTGCATATTACCATCCATGGACTGGCATTTGTCCTCCGCCCAAAAGCAAACAAATCGCGTTGCCCATAGGTGAGGAATATTGTCACACAAACTGATGGGGAAAGAACTAATAAAAAAGGAAGGGGAATAAGTGGAAGGTTAAGGGGCGTAAGATAAAGGAGAAAGTAGAATCCGGTGGAAGGTGAGCAGGAAAATGCGGAGGAGGTTGCCTTTGATTTATCGCCATAATAATCGCCGAGAGGAATCCTTGTGGGTAACATTATTTACAACTATGTTGTCCGGGAATGATGAATGATTCCAAACTAGCACCAAGGTAACCAACACACACACACACACACACACACACTCACACACAGAGCGAGGACCCTCACACACACAGTGACACGCGCTGAATATGAATACAAATAAAGGACAAATGCCCAGAGCTCATTTGCAATACAAATGTTTGAGCGCAGTGAAGGACTTGAAGATCCGTTGACCTGTAATGGAAAAAGCCAACAAACTAAATATTTAAAGTGCGTTCTTATTTGGAAAAGGCAAAAACTTAAAAAGAATGTAGTAAAAAACTCGACTGTTTTAAAGCAAATATTGAAACTGAAATTATTTATGTATCTGAACTGCGTGTGATCATTTGAAAACGAATATAATCAATAATGTGCGTTGAGTACTAGGGCACAAGGCTTTTACAGCAATTTGCTTGTAATTTTTGATGGCGCGATCAATGTTTTATTGACGGGTCATGAAAATTAAAATCACAATGGCCCTTCACGCACACCAAGGCACTTTGGAACGAACACACACACGCACACGCATGGCGCACAAGCCCAAGCGGAAAATCTGAAAATCACTCGCTTAAGTAAGTTCTCTCTGCGTGCGCGTGTGTGTGTGTGTTTGTGTGAGTGTGTGAGGTGTCCTGGCAGCCATAACCCAACACCACGTGCCATCTCGCTCACCCAAGGTGTTGTGTTCTCGCTCTCGCACCCCCTCAAAAATCCTCAGACTTCCCACGCTTTTGTTTATTTTCGTGCGCTTCGTTGGCTCGGTTTTCCCCTCTTTCGCCATGGACGTCCCTCGTCCTTTCGTCCTGTCTCATATCTCTAGGCTTGTTTGCGCTTAGTTTGATTGAACGCTCAAAAGTATGTGGCTCCATATCTCTTTCTCCACTCTTTTACAGTGTAATATTGTGCGTGTGTGTGTGTGTGTGTGTGAGGGCTCCATTAAATCAAAGGATCAGACATTGGCCAGCCAGCAGATTGCTCGCTCGATTCAAAATATACGTCCTAAAAACTCATTTGTAAGCGTCACACTATCGAAGCCAACAAAAAGTTACACACGGTTTTTCGATTGCCAAAAGTTCTATTGCAGTTTGCCGCACTGCCCTTTTCAACATTTGGCAAACTTTGACTTTTGCATTTAATTATACATCTTCAAAAGGCAGTAACTTAACAATATTCGCATTCACTTCATGTATGTATTTCTTATCAAAGCAATCACGTGACAACTGAACTTCACCAGCTCATCTCTAATCATGTATGTAATTTTCGTGCGAAATTGGTAAATGGCCCAAATGGTAAACATTGAATGTGCCTAATTAGCTTTGCGGGGCAAGAGGTAAAATAGACTGAAAGAAAATCAGTGGGGAAAATTAACGCATTGAGAGCCAGGGGCCCAGGTATTGACCATTATTCAGGGCTGTTAGGCGATTTCCGTACTGAAATTGAATGTTTTCACTGCCCACCAGTGTGCGAGTGTGAGTGTGCCAATGTGCTTGTGGCATATGTATGTGTGGCATATTTCTATTTAAAGTGCAACCAGCACACGTACACTCACATAGGTACAATCAAAGGACTGGAGTAAGGAAAAATGGAGTCAGAGAGAACGAAGGGAGGGAAGGGGACCAGAGAACGAGCAAATAAAACGTTGCTAGCCACACGCCATTTTCATGTTGCATCCTGCCATTACACAGACACACACACACGTACACACTCTCGCACACACACACACAAACACAGAGGAGAGAGGATCCTGGCGCTCGCCGCATGCAAAACTGCTCGTTTATTCAACAACATAAACATTGTTGTGCACATAAATTTATACAAAGTTCTAGTTTACATACCAGGGCTAAAAAGGGGTCGGTCCTGGGGAGGGGCGGGCGGCAAAGGGGGGGCGGAAAGCTGGCACAGTTAACGGGTCGAATCGATATTCATATCAACCGCAAAATGTGTGTCGCTGTCGTAGACCGGTTTTTAGTTTTTTTTTGTATTTATTTCCTTCTCCGCATTGTTTTGCGGAAAAGCGGGTGAAGGCCTAAAAGTAGGCAGCGCATTTTGATGCATTTAAAGGATGCGACAACCGATGAACGCCAGGCGGCAGGACATGATGGCCAGGGACAACAACAACAACAACAGTAACAATAACAAGAACCTGTGCTCGCAATTTGCCAGCGACTTTATTTATTTGCCAAACCAAACGCCGCCTGGATGGATCCATTGTGATAAGTCAACGCCAACAGTGGCCAACAAAGCCCCGTAACAAATTCATTTTCGGCCATAAACGCGTCGCACACACACAAACTCGATACAAGTTGTTAAGCAGCTTTTGTATTATTAAAATTAGTTTACTTATTTATGACTGCATTTTGGCCGTTTGTATAGAAATATTAGCGAAAATGGGCGTTTTGATTTGTGTTATCTAAAACAATTGAGTGGAAAACTGAATAACTAGAAATAAAAAAGCCTTTCACCATATTGAAAGGATTGAAATGGATTGTTTTTTCTATTATTTAAAGTGCGACGCAGATGTTAACGGAATTTATTTATTTTCCTGTTAAGGTTAAATACGCCATAATAATGATTTATATTTATTAATTAAGAAGAAATTCGCTTTTAATTACAAGTTTGTTTTATAACGAGAAGGAATTATATTTCTTTGCTGCAATCAATGAACATGAATGTGTATTTTCAATATTTAGAATTTAATCAAAGTTATTTTGTGTATCCTTACTTTTGCCATAAGCATCTAATGTATGAAATCCATTTAATTAAACATTATACTGTTTACGAATTCCTGCAAGGCCCTGGCGCATTAAAATGATTTTATTTCGCTTACCGTCGCTGTGAATAAATGAAATTCAGCAAATATGGTGGCCAGAAACTGTTGCCACCATATTCAACAGTTGGTGGCTGTCTTGTTTCGCTTCGCTTCGATTCGGTCTGGTCCTTGGGCACAGTTTTGGGGTACACAGTTGGTGGTGGGGGCTTGGGGGTTGGGGGTTGGGTGTTGGCTTCATTGAGGGGTTTTATTTTGGTTGGGTGGCGGCTGTTTTTTTTCCTGGCGAGGGTTTTGGGACAAGGCCGCGGCGGTTTCTGTTTGCGTTTGCGTTTTGTCAGCCATGACAGCGTCGGCAATTGCGCCACCTGCGGCTCCATATTGACACTTGTGAGTGTGAGTGTGAGTGTGAGTGTGTTGCTGCTGTGTGTGTGTGTGTGTGTGTGTGTGTGTGTGAGGCGGGTGGGTGGAGTGAGGTGGGTGGCTGGGTGTGAGACTTTGTTTATTTATGAGCCCTAATCAAATTGCCCATAATTAGATGCAACAAAGTTGAATCTTTTGAAACGTTCTCGACGTTTTCGTAGCCTCTTGAAAACTGTCCCCCCCTCCCCCTCACTTCGTTTCTGAGCCACCCATCCAGCTCCAAGAAGGCAACACCAAACACCACCCCAATCTGCCCATTTCCACTTCCTGTCGTGCCGGAATCGTCAGCATACCAGAAACGCACGAACGGATACGCCACGTTAGCTGTTCGCAATGCGTTTGGAATTTGGAAAAATCCATTTCGGGGCACCGTGTGTTCCTATGTATGTATGTATGTGCATGTGTGTGTCGCAGATCCTTTTCTCAAAGGAAACAAGGTTGCGGCGTGAAACTAGTAAAAGTACAAGTGGAAATTAAGCATTCAGCACGCCAAAGCTTGGGGCGATTAGAAAAAGAAATGGCAGAGAACGCTACCGATTTAATTTTAGTTTTTATTTAAATGCACGTATTTTGCTTATTTATTATTTCGCAAAGAGCTGCGTTGCCAAGCTAATTGCAAATAAATTGCTTTATTTTCGTTTCCCAAATAGCTTCGATAAAATAAGCAAACAGAATACCATCAGCTTATCACTTATGTATTGTACTCTGCATAACACTATTTGCGATTAATATCTGTGCATGTATCTATGTACATGTAAACATTTCCAAGATGTTAGCAACATGATTTTGACCAAAGCCCCGGGGATGGGTGAAAATCTGTTGTGCCTCTTCGTCCCGTCCGCACACTTGGCCATTTGCAATCCTTTTAAGCCTTGTCGAGTGGTCGAGTGGTCGAGTGGTCGAGTGCTTGCTGGAATTCTTGCCTTCTTGCCACAACATCGCTGCACCGGCAACGGCAACGGCACTGCCATGTTGCAGCCCTTTGTCTCGGCGGCGCATTGTGGAAGTTGCACACGAGTTGCAGTTGCCGGACAAACAAAAGAGACAGATAAACTGATTGACAGATGAACTGAACAGCAGGAGCGAGTGCTGCGGTGGCCCAGCACTTAATGGGTGGGTGGGTGGTCAATGGTAGGTGGGTGATCAATGGTAGGTAGGTGGGTGGTTGGGTGGTTGGGTTGGATGTTAGGTAGATAATGGGTGGTTTTCGAGGGGGCGGCAAGAAAAAGACTGTTTGACATTTGCTGTCATTGTCAACGTTAGCGACAGTTGGTGATGTTGCTGCTGCTGCTGCTGCTGCTGCTGCTGCTGTCATTGCTTTGTCCGAACGCCCGCTGTTTATCCAGCACCACCCACTGCAAACACCCACTCAACCATCCACTCAACCATCCACTGGCCAGCGAATCGGTCGCAAGGTTGACCGCCAGTGGGCAACGCCTTTGTCTCTGCGGTCGAGCACGTCTGCTTATTGGGATTGTCGAGTGACCACCCGAAACACCTTGCACCACAACCACACACTCCACACCCAATTACCTACTTTCACCACACACACACACACACACACACACCGGCTGGAAACTGCAATCGATTGTCACAACAAAATAGTACGAAGCAAGTTGTAAAAATATTTCATAAAATATTTACATTGTTGTGCGACTGCCAATGCTACTGCTGCTGCTGCTGCTGTTTTCCTATTTATCCATTTGTTTATTTGTGGTTCCTTGTATTTGCTCTCTTGGTTTTTCCTTGGCCACTCGCCTGATTGATTTCGTATTAATTAAAAGCAGTCTAAAGTACCGGGGCCTTGATCACAGATTCCCACAGATTCCCACAGATTACTGAGCGACAACGTTGGCATTTTTCTATTGATTTAATCGGTGCACAACAATGTTACTAACAACAAATTTGTTGAAGCAATTAGCTTTGAAGGATTTTTTCAAGTAACTTATGCCCTTTTCATTTATTTCTTTCAGACGAATATTGAATCAGGAATTTAAGTGTGATTATTAAAGTAATCAATTTGATCAGAAACAATTTACAAAATATCCATGTTATATGAATATGTACCTATTTTGAGCATCTAATTTTGTTACATCTAATTAATTGGTTGCCCTATTGCCCTTAGTTTGGATACATACGTTAACTAATCTAAGCGAATTCTTGTTCCTTCCCCAAAATGTTGTAAAGTGATAAGTTTTTGCAATGTCATGGGAAACACATTCCATCCGGCCCATTAGATATATTCCTTGACTTAATTCCCACTGGAGACTCATAGACCTACCCTTATTGTTCTCCTTGCAGATTTGCCAGCGCTCGCAAACGGAAACGGAAGTGACGCCCGAAAGGAAAAGGGGGAGAGCGAGAGGAAGCGCAGGACAAACGGCTGAATAATGCAAATTAAAACACAATAAAATGTAAAACACAAATGACAACGGAGAACACGAGCTGCAAAAGGCTAAAGGAGCTACAAAAAACAAAAAACAGAAAAAAAAAATAACAAAAATAACAAAAATAGCAAAAGGCGAATCGGTTGACATGCCAAAAAAAAATGCGAGTGGCGGCAACTTTTCCACTGAATTGATTTGATTTTCAGTAAGGAGTGTACAGCCGGAATACGGAGCGTATGCGCGATACGTATACGCGATATCTAGGGCGCCGGGGGAGCGGCGGAAATTTGCATAACTTTGCTGGCGTGGCATAAACATCAAAAAGCAAATTGCAAGTAACAAAGGGAAGCAATGGTCATAAAAACGGCGCCAGCCTCGTAAAAATACGCAAAAAGAAATTCTCGCAAAACCCCCGCTCTTTAAGTGAAAATTAATTTATGCAGCAAATCAAATACGAATAGGGAAGAAGTATAAAAGTAATCGCAGGCCGTAACAATTAAGACAGCCGGGGGCACAAGAGAGAAGTCGGGAAAGCGAGGAAAACGCTGAACAAATCAAGTGCAGCAGCAGCCGAAAAATAGGAAAACACAGAGTCGAGGAAACCGGTTAGCAAGGGTTGCTTATAAATGTACCAAGACAGCGGCTGCAGCAGCAGTAGCAGTCGACGCGGCAGCAGCAGTGCAGCAGCAGCAACAGCAGCAGCAGCAGCAACATCTACAGCAGCAACTGCAGCAGAAGCTGCAGCAGCAGCAGCAACAGCAGCAGCAACAGCAGCAGCAACAGCAGCAGCAACAGCAGCAGCAACAACAACCAGCAGCAGCGACGAGGAAACACTCGAGACTCTGACGATTATAACGACCACCATCACCGATAGCAACATCCATGCGACCACAACAACCACGACGGTTATAGCCAGCGGCACGGCGACAACAGCGGCAGCGGCAGCGACAACAGCAACACTTGCCACACTCGCAACACTCGCCAGCAACAGCGACATCGAGGACAGCAGTCCGGTGGAGAGCGAGGATAGCGAGGAGTGCGAGTACATCGAGATCGATTGCCAGACGACCGCCCAGGAAGGCACTTCGCCAAGTGGCGGCAGCAGCAGCAGCGGCAATGCGGCCTTGCTGCAACGCAGCAGCAACAACCTCCAGCAGCTGCAACAACAGCAGCTGCAGCAACAGCAGCAGCAGCAGCAACATTGGCAACTCCAGCTGCAGCAGGCGGACGAGCGCTTGTTGCGCAAAATCGGCTACATTGCATCGCGGGTGCGCTGCCTGTCAAAGTACTACGGCGATTTCCGGCTGGTGAATCCGTACAGTGCCCGCCGACAGAGGCGCCAACTGCAGGAGATACTGCTGCGGCACTCGATCTTCGATCCTGGCAAGGAGCACCAGCGGGCGATTGTCTTGGCCGCGGCAACAGCGGCGATTGCCGGTCCTCTGGCTGCCATCGATTGCGTCTGCGGCAGCAGTAGCATCAGCTTAGAGGCGGTCAGCAGCAGAAGTCGCAGCAGTGAGCTGGAGGACGATCACCACGAGCACGAGCAGGAACTGGTGCAGGAGGAGCAGGACCAGGATCGGGCAGATCCCGAGGAACACGAAGAGGAGGTGCAAGAGCACCCCAGTGAGAAGCCAGAGAGAACAGACATTGAGGAGGAGCCGCCGCCGGCGATCGCAGTGACCACCACCACAACGGCCACCGTGCGCCGGAAGTCCTCGAGCAGTTCCACCATCAGCGGCACGGCCACCGTTTCCGGTTCCGTTTCTGTGTCGGCCTCCGCCTCGCAATCCTTTTGCTCCAACAACATCAATCTGCTCGAGGAGCTGCTCATTCAGTTCTACGAGGAGCAGGATCATCGCGGCAACCTAACCGTGATCCGACATCATCATCACCAGCAGCACCAGCCGCAGCAGCACCAGCCGCAGCAGCAGCAAAGGATCACCAACAATAATAACAACAATAACAATTGCAACAGCATACAGAACAACAACAACATGTCGAATCCCGCGGCAACAGCGGCAGCAACAACAACGCCATCAGTGGAACAACCGGCGACCTCGAGCACCACCAACACCCACTTGCAACCCACCTCGCTGCCCGACGGCAGCGATAATCCGCGACGCCGCCGGGCCAGCGATTGCACAGCGGTCCAGGCCGCCCTCCAGAATCAGCTGCACTGCATCACGCTGAAGAACAACAATTGCGGCAAGGCGCTGCCCTTCCATCGCGGCAGTTGCGGCGCCGCCGGCGAGCACCTGTTGGCCGCCAATTCGATAGCCAATCGCGCCACCATTATTCTGAGCAAATCCTGCAGCAATGTGGATGGCGATGCCACTGCCACAACGGCAACCGCGCTGAGTTCAACGGTTGGCGGCGGCATTGGTGGCATTGGAGGCATTGGTGGCAGCATTAAGATGCGGGCCAGTGCCACAGATATCGAGACGAATGCATTGAACGGGGCACGAGATGCGATTGTCGCATCGAATAACGGTAATAACGGCAATAACGCAAATAACGGGAACAACGAGTACAGCATCCTGCAGCTGAACAACACGATCATCCAGTGCCACTTCAACGACGATGACTTTCGCGCCCTGGTCAAGGACCTCAAGCGCAAGGTCGAGTACACGGAGCGCATGAACTGGCTATGTGAGTAGATCGATTCAGTATTTGGGGGTAATATAATATGAATGGGGCTTGCTCAAAATGTTATATCACTGGAGTCTTAGCTGCAGAAAGCTGAAATAGCTAGCTCACACACAGCCCTCATAAATATAAATGATATTCCATAGAAACAGTAATATTTTGTACTTAAAGCTCAGCTTAGTTAGCTTTAAAACAGGATAGCTTTACAGGATACTGGGCGATATTTACCGACCAACCATTTGACCAAAGTAATTGATGTTCCGATTCCTCCCCTCTGACAAATGGCGCAAATGGTCAAGTGCTTGGCCTGTGCCAGACCTGCACTTTCACCCACCTCCACTTTGGGTCCGCTTTGGGTGCTTTCTCCACTCTCTCCACTCTCCCCACTCTCTTCGCCCTTTTCCCATTTTTGTGTTGTGTGTAATAGCCTCAAATGAGGCATGAGCAAATGCAACAATGGGTTGGAATCAAATGGACAAATTTAAATCCAACTACAATGGAATGGAAAAATGATTTCAAAACACTGCACAAATGCCACGGATGCGAGCTAGGACTCGGGCATTGGCTTTTCCATCCGGAAAAGTGTGCGGGTGAAAAGCGACCGGCTGGCTGGCTGGCTGGCTGGCGATGTAAAATATTTAATTCAATGGCAGAAATGCATTCGCCATTTCCACATTTTGCACATTTTCCAGCATAGATGCAGTGAATCAGAGCAGACAAATGCAATGTAAACCGTAAATGAATATCTTATGGCTGCAGGTGGATAAGTATTTGAATGGTTTTTCAGCACTAAATATAAAATATGGATTGACTTAAGTAAAGTGTACAACTATTCGCTGCAGTTAAAAGGCGAAACGAGAACGTGCAAGGTCACAGATCGTGGAACTTCTTCAGCTCATCAAAAGTCTCAACTTTCGTCTGAGTTTCCGTACTTTCCACGGCGACTTGATTGCTTCAACGCCTGTGGCCTTTAACGGCCATACGCCCTTTATAGTATATATAGTATGCATCCCTCAAAGGACAATAATAAAAAATAAAAAAACAGCAAAAACTGCGACTGCGATGTGCACTGAAACAGGGAAATTAGAGAAACCTTTGAACATTTTCAAAAGATAAAAGAGAAACTTACTTTTTGCCAGGATTCTTTATACAACACATTTTTGAGTGCACAAAAACTATCACTAGAACTTTCTTGAATGGCATTACAAGTTGTCTTTGTATCGACACCACGCTCTCCTTGGCTTTATATGCTGTCGCTTCCTTGATATTTTCTTCGAATTCGTCCTTGCAGTTCACTTAGCATACTTATAAGCACGTTTTTCCCAACGAATTTGTGTGTGTGGGTGTGTGTGTGTGTGCGAGTGCTGGAGTCTTCTGACGTTTTCCACACTGTCGCATCTTAAACATTTCAATTAAATTGGAGCCGGGCCGCCGCAATGTTTGCCCCACTTCGTGGTCGCCTGTTGATTGCCTTCCGTTCAATTGGTTGCTAGGATTTTCCACCCACTCCTTACAAAATATTTGACAGCAAATGTTCCTTTAATCTTTTGAGCCGGTAACAAAAAGAGTGTGTGTACTTTTCTTAAGAAATATCTTTGATCTCTTTCTTCGTACTTCATATCTTATGTCAAGTTGTTTTATATTTGACTTTACAACACTGATTAGGAGTTTTGTATTTCAATACGGAGATTATTAAATCAATCTTTTGAGCGACCTTATTTGTCCATTTAACTTATTTGTCTTTTGCAACACTATTTATTACCCTCGCTGCGTGCACAACACTGTCACGATGCGGCAAATGGCTTGACTGGCTTTGATTTTTGGGTGCCAGAATTGGCTGGCATTTCGGCCTGCTATATTTGCGGATCGTTAATCAAAAGCATCGTGACACTGAGTAGAGGGTGTGCCAAAAGGCCAGGAATCATAAATTGCCCGGGCATTTGAGAAGGAGCCACAAAACGCAAAATGGCCATAAATTCAAAAACCTAAATGGCTTTGGCAATACTCAACCAAAAGGCAACAAAGGGGAACCAGGAAGAAAGGCCGGCCAGAAAGTGAGAGTCGAAAGGGCGGCAAAACGGGGGCGGTAGAATGAAAAGCGCCGAACATAATACAAATGACACATAACAGGAGTCGGGAAATATGTTGGAAATCTACTCGAGACATTCGCCGAAAAAAAAAGTACCCAAATGGCCAAGAGCCGTATCAGCCCTATCAGACTCCAAAGGCACTTAAGACTTCGGATAAGGGGACGTCCGATGGAACGGGAAAGTCTGAGAGTCTGGGAGTCTGGGAGTCTGGAAAAGTCGGTAAAATCAGAAAATGCCAGGGAGCCAGCTAGAGAGATGTGACAAAAGGCAAATGGCAATGGGATTGCTTGTTGGTGGGCTGGCAGCAAAAATCTAATAATAATAAAATACTTTATTGTTCAGTTAACAATTCAATTGTTTCACTTAACAAGAGCTGGGCCACAGTCGAAGCCACAAAGCCGAGGAAAAGCGACAGATTCTGCGTGCAGAAGAAGGAAAATCTGGATACGAGTGCACTGGGCGAAAAACTTTCAGGCTGTATGGATTGGAATATGCATTGCATATTAAAGAGCCCTAAATTTAATCCCTGGAATATAGACATTGATAAAAATATGAATTTATAACTCTCTTGACGGCAGCAAGTGCGCTTGATTTTCGTTCAGTGCACCCACATCGGTGTGTAGATAAACTGGTGTATAAAGAATAAATTGCCACAAACGAACATTAAGTGATAAATTGTTTGTCAAATCAAAACGATTGACTAGCCAAGGACACGCCTAACCAGAAGACGATGTCCTGTAGACGGGCGGGATTCAGGAGTTGGAAATCAAATCAAATTTCGGCCAAATGGGCGAATGATGTCCTGTCCTGTCAGTTGATGGACAAACTGCATCATCATTGGGATCATCATCACTCGCATTTCCATCGTCATCTGGTTGCACTTGACATTTCGGCATGGCAGTTTTTGAATGCCGACGGTTTTCCATTTCATCAGTGACAGTGACAGTGAAAGTGAAAGCGAAAGTGAAAGGCTGTTCTCGAGTTTCGGCGAGTGGATAATATTTGCCCAACCAACGGGAGGAATTAAATTTATTTTTATTTCAACCCGCAGCACGTGTCACTATATTTTCTTGATATACATATATTATATATGAATACATACTTACACCTGGATATATTATATATCCGCCATGCTAATGAGGCGAGGTCGTCGCCTAATTGAAATTTCTCCGCCAGACTAGAGCAAAATTTTGCGGTAGCCGAAACTTTTTCTTGTCTCATTAATTATAACAACTGACTTGTCGTCAAGTGGCGAAGGCGGTGCACAAAGTTGTGTAGAAATCCAGTGGCGGAACAGGACAGGTGTAGTTATTGCAAATTAAAGTGCACGCAAGAAGACAACTTTTGTGCCCGAAACTGCCAAAGCTGCGAAAGTTTTTCAAAATATTTTGGAAAACTCTTTTGGCTGCAATGCATGTTCTGGTTTTCTATTTTCTTTCTGTTAAATTCTGTTGCTGATGTCTTCTCCAATAAGAGAACTAAATAATCTACTACAAATTCGATGATAAACTAAAGCCATTTGGTAAAGACTTGAAGTTTTAAAATCTTACTGGATCTCAATCAGTCTAATATCCATATACAAAATGTACACAATTGAATCAGTTAATATCCAATTGTGCTTGAGTTCCGTTTGAGTTGTCTATTAAACGCATTACTCGCTCCATTTTTTCCACCTCCTTCTCGTTTTTAGGGATAAACGCATCCTGGAAAATTGCGATGGCGCATATTGGCAATATTGACAGATTGACAGATTGACAGATTGACTGAACTGACGGACGAGCTTATTGGTCATAGGTAGATGAAAAATCAGGCAAATGATGGCAGACAATATCATAATAGAGCAGTGGATATTGTACATACATCAGCCAAATCAATTGACTTTAAATGCCATCAATCATGGCACAATTCGATTTGAGCTTTCCCCTGATTAGATCCAATAAGACTAATCCGTTTGGGATTTAAAGGCAATTGAAACAATTGAATGCTTATCGGGAATGTTTAGTGCAAACTCAATCAGTGCGTTTTTGATTCCAAAAAGTGCTCGAAGGTTTGTTTCCAATATAATCCCAACTAAATATGAAACTTATATTTTCCCCCTTACATGAAAGTGCCTATCAAAATGCAAATCAATATTTTATAGCATATGTCAAAATGTGAATCCAACGACTCAAATCTGTTCGAATTTCGGTTTTTTATTTTATTTTTCGACCTACTTCTATGGCGGCGTGACAAATTTTGATATGCACCCACACACGCGCAGAATTATCGTTCTGCTGTGTGCGTGTGTGTGTGTGTGTGTGCGTACTCATGTTTAAGCAATTTTAATGAGCAATAAAGTGTTGCATACTTAAGAGGGCAAACGTGGGAATTTCGGCGGCTGCGACAAAAACCAAAACGCGGACCGCAGGAAGGCGAGAAAAGACGGAAAAACTAGAGCACACACACGCATATAACATTCGTATACATTGTATGTGTGAGTCTGTGTGTGTGTGTGTGTGTGTGTGTGCAGGTGTTAACGCGAGGTGCTTAAACCTCTAAACTTGCCAAACAAAAATCAACTTTTTGGGGTGGAAAGCAACGAGTCCCCCCAACAAAAATTGTTCATTGTTTGACTGTTGATAAACAGGCATTTAACTTGAATTATTCTTGAAAAATGAGCAAACTTTTTTCAACTTTTTCGTCAAGCAAGGGTTTATTCGTGGGCCCAAAGGCCAAAAAGATAACGCCAACGCCGTCAGGAGAGCGGCGAACAAAAGAAGTGGAAGGAAGGGGAAATTCACCAGCAGATACGTAGCAAAATACACGCAAGGACATTATTCCTGAGCTAACAATTGCATTCTGCAGGGTAAATAGTAGATAAATAGTTATGCCAGTTTTCCAGATGCGGATTTCTGCAAAATGTGTGCTATATATTTCTTAATCTGCATAATGTCAGCTGTCTGTTCCATCAGAATATGACCTTATATTTTGAACTCTGTTTACCATTATTTTAATTCATTGCCTTATGTGAAAATGTAGTATATAATGAAAATCTATCAGAATATCACCTTATACTTTGAACGCTGTTTACCATTATTTCTTTCAATTGCTTTATGTGAAAATGTAGTGTGTAATGAAAATGGCACAGATAATAATCCATGAGTTTGTAACAGAGTTTTAGAAATCTTTAAATATGTTATGTGTATTGGAAGCAGGGTATTTGGATATTACACTTGACATATTACGAACTTTTGTCGCTGATTCCTTCGAGAATCCTCTGCAATCGTTCGATTTTAACGCCTGAGCTTACTCACGGGGGTATTCATATCCAAAGAGCCGCCCGAAATGTGAGTTATTTTTAATATTTCTGCCGTGTAATATGCGTAAAGTGAGTATTTATGTTATGCACGCACCTCGGCCCCTCTCTTTCGCTCCGACCCCTCTGCCCGTCTCTTTCTTTTATTGCCGTGTCATGTGGAGTGTGGCTCGCTCCATCTCTCTCCCTCTCTCTCTCCCGTTCTCTCTCTCTCTCTCTTTCTCCTACCTGCCACATTTCTCATGGCTCATACAACAAATTTTATTTATTATCATTTCGCTTTATTTTTCTCGTTTTTTTCGTTCGTTCGTTGGTTCTTTTCTTGGGTTTTGTTTTATTCATAAACACACATGACGTATTGTTGTTGGTGTTGTAATTTATACGTGTTGTTTATTTTATACCAATTTAATGCAACTATATATGCACGTGTGTGTGTGTGTGGGTGTGTGTGTGTGCGGGTGTGGATGTTTGGACTAAAACATTTGACATGTAGTCACGTTCAGATGGCAGATACAAATTCAGATACGTACTTTCGTTGGTCAGATGAAGCAGCAGAGAAAGTTTTCTCGTTTTTCGCTTAAAGTAAACAATAAGGATCCAGAAATACAGCAACCTTAAAGGAGCAGCGCTGCAACCAGAAATGAAAACACATTTTGAAAATATATCGGAATCATATAAAATAATACCTATTTTGTATTCATATTTCATTAAGATAGAAACCAATAGCTGCTGTTTATTTTTGTTGTATATTCTAGGCTGTTCTATACTAAGTTTAAGCTTAAAGAAAAAGCTTAAACACAAGTAAAACCAAAGCAGCATTAGGCCAATAATTTTAAGCTCTATTAGGAGGTGACTATTTGTGAGTAATTCCATTTAATTAATCGCACATTTTATGTAGTTGTATGTGTCTGGCATTCCATTTTTGTCCTGAGCTCAACCATTCCGAGCTAATAACTAGCAATAAATCGGGAATTTAAGAAAACACCAGCTCTGCCCTGCGCCGCACGGCAATAAATTCAAGTGAATGCCATTCCAGAGAATCCAGTAGATAAATGCAAACTTTGCATGCACTTCAGTTGTCTGTCATGAGATCAGTCCACTTGGAAGTGGCTCAAAGCATTCCATTTATCAGCGTGGAATTTTCGAGCATTCAGCAGGGGACAATTTTTCCTCATTTTTTTCCTTTTTTTTTCCTTTTTTCCTCCGCCACACAGCCACACATTTTAATTACCATTCCGGCGATGTCCTGGCAACCGGTGGCTGCCCCACACTGCCAAATGAAATGGAATTCAAAACACAAGTGAACAGAACAGAGACAGGGAAAATAATAATAAAAATGTTGGCTAGAAAGGTGGAGGGAATCCAAAACAAACGCAAGCAATAAGGCAAAGCCGCAATAAAAGTTGAAATTCGCTTCCGTTGCCTAGGTAAATGTAAATAATTAAAAACACCCAGCCACTTATATTTGTTTATCTGCAGGATACACAACCTCTTGATTCAAAAACAAAACAGGAAAACCGAAATACCAAAAAACCGAGAAACCAAAAAACAGAAAAAGAAGGAAAACCACGCTGACACAATATCTCCCATTGATATCAATCAAAAAGGATTATGAATCGGTAAAAGGAGAGCATAAAATGGATTGGCCGGCATGGAAATTAACATATTTCCACCCAGCCTTCAAAACTTTTCGCAGCAGCTGCCAATTGCCAGTTTGCTTTACCCTTTTGCTCTCCTCCGAATTCTTTCTTATTTTTGTGCTCAGCCAGCTGGATGGAATGTCCCAAAAAGAATATACATATATACTCGTATATATAAAAGTCCAGCCGAAAAATATCCAGTTAGACACTTTGAAGATGTCAGCGGTAAAAATTGTTTGTGGTCCCGACTTCAGGTGCTCGGCTTTGAATTTAAATTTCGCGGGCTTCCTCGCCTCTTCGCTCTTCCAACAACACAACACAGCCAATAAAATCGTTTTAGTATATTAATTAAAAGCTCTGGGTAAATACAGAGCTCCCCGCTGTCCGCTCCCAATTTTCAGCTACCCACGAAGTTCACAGCTGCCGCTGGATTGGATGTCTCGCTCAACAAAGTCCTTGCCAATTATTCAGACTTTGAGCGAGAAAGCCAGGGAAATCAAGGGGGAAACTTTAGAAATGTTGAGCAACCAAAGGGCTCAACGGGATTAATTTAGATGCATAAATGAACCGATTCAAGGAAATGTCTTTGGAAGGCATATTATATTAATGGTGCTCAGATTTTAATTAATAGGTAAATAATGCTGAGGAACTACTTTATAACAAAATTTTAGGATCCATTGTAAAAGCATTATTATTTTTTGCTAATTAACTTGATCTTATTTACTCGTATTTTAAGTTAAACGTTCATTAATTACCCAGCTTGATGTATAACTCTTTTTTTTTTTTATTTATTTTCATGGTAAGAAGGGTGAAAGAGATCAATTGCAAAAACGAAAACTTAATTTTTTTGCAGATATTTAAGCCACTGGCATTTTTCACGTGTATGTGTGCATGTGTATTCTCAATTTTTTTTTTTTTTTTTGCAATTTCCGCATTAGAGGCTCGGAAAAGCGGGAAAGGCAAGGAAAGAAATGTAAACCCAACGAAATTCAAGAGTTCGGTGCGTGGCTTATGTATTTTTTTTTTGTTTTTTTTTTTTTGTTAATTTACTGCTGCTCTGCCACGCCCTACGAGGGCGCCCCCTTTCCGACAGCCAGAGGGCAAGTCAATACGTTGCCAATTACCGTGCATACGCAAACAGAAGCACTCACACATACACACGTGCAGGTGGGAGAAAGTGCCGAAGGTGAAAGGCGGCAACAATATGCAGATGATTGTTAGCACATCGAAGTTATCGATAACATATGCTGCCAGGCAGGCCATCGCTAAGTTAGAGATGGGCTTCAATTTATAGATCCCTTAGAAAATAGAAAATAGGCAACATTTTTACGAAAACTTCTAGTAAATGATGTAAGTAGTAAAGAGCCTTGATTTAATAACCCATTTTGGCCAATTGGAATTATTTAATACACCGCTTCTCAAAAAGTGGTCAGCTTGAATTCTTTCACGTGGAGAACATTTCTGTATTGGGCCAGAGAAGGGATCATAGGTATAAACCCACTTGACGTGAGATGAGCACAATGGTGCCAGCACTTCGGGTGACAAAAACGGAATATCCCAGCCACTTTAGCCTCCTTGAGTCTTCATCCTGGCCGAGATGCTGTCGGCAGCCCTTGCGACACCTCCAGTTTGTTTTTATTAACTGCTGACGAAGGATTTACCAATCATCTGCCCTCTTGCACATACAAATTACGTGGAGGTCGAGCAGGAAAAGTAATAATAATAATGCGCAAACGAAAATCAGGCGAAATTAGGGCCGGGCCACGCCCCCCATGTGTATTGATTGCTGCCGGAAGGACATTGCAAAACATTGCGATAAAAATCCATTTAGATGCGCAAATAAGCAAAAATCAACAAGGAAATTGACTTTGATGATCAGGCCGAGAGAAACGAGACGACTCACACAACTGACACAACTGACACAAAAGGATATATGTATATACATACGTGTATGTATGTATATGCCAGTATATACATACAGATGTCAGATGGCTACATATTGTATATTCCTTTGGCCCAGCCGATGTAATGGGGACAAATGTGCGCTAATTTTTTTGTCTTTCCTCTGGGTGTATCGTGCTTTGTGAATTCCCAACAATTCAGGGATTTCGCACACGCAGAACAGCCAAAAAAACCTAAAAAGTATTTAATAAAACAATTGCTTTTCCCCCCGAGGATGGCGCAACACGAAATTTTGACAGCTGTCAAAACTTGACTTCACAACCGACTTCCCAGCAGAGCGTCAATAATTCATTTACTGACAGTTAAAGCAATTAAATTGGGTCCCCACATTTCGCATCCCATCTTGAAGGCCCCTTTTCCGATTGGGCACTTCTCATACGTTTATTTGCATTCAATTCGATACGAGAAAATTCTTGGAAATAAACATTTCCATAGCGCTATAAATATTTCGCAAATTGGTAAATTTACTTAGATGAAAAACCAAAATGTAATAGGCTTAGAGTGAATACTTTTCACTTAATTATCCCTAATTGAAATAAATGAAGAAGTGCATTTTGGAGCGTAATTGAAATATGTTAATTGAATCTACACAAAACGGTTAGAAATGGATTTATATTTGATTTATTTTTAATTCCGCCTTTTCAACGTACACGTATATGTATGTATAACAACTCAATGAATGGAGGCAAAGTTTGACGTGACTTTTTGAGCTGAACGTGATTTCAATCGAAAGCCAAGCGCCACTTCATTTTCGCCAAGCTATTAATTTACAACAAAGATGGCGAGGCTATGGGGGAAAATCGGAGGCTAACCGGAAAATGTCAACCGTTTCAGCGTGTGAGTGTGTGTGTGTATGGTTTTTTTTGAAAACCGAGAGGGAAACTGCAGGAGCTGACAGACTGAGCGCTCCCTCTAAACTCATTTAATCAGCACAAAGCGTTTAATCTCACTAAATGTATAAAACACACACACAAGGGCAACGGGAGCAAGCACATATCAATCAGTGTTTATGTGTGTGTGTGTGTGTGTATGTGTGTGTGTGCAAAGTAGACAGTATACGTGTGTATGTACATGTGAGTTGCCTGGCAACCGCCGTGCAAATTTAATCAGTTATAATGCACTTCATCATGAACTTGATGGACTCTCTTTGGGCAAAGTCCTCGAAAGCACCTCAATAGCGGCCCGATTTCATTTCAAATTCTTCGACTTCTTAGGCTTGTGTGTGTGTGTGTGTGTGTGTGTGTGTGCCGAAAAGTAAATAATGACACACACACATAAAATGTATTAGCCAGGCAAGAGCAATTTACACAAGTCAATTGAATATTTACAAAGAAGAGCAACGACCGAGGCATGCAAAACATCCTGGCGAAACTCGACAGGAATCCGAAGGATGCGAGTGACACTGCGCAATTCAAGCTCAAGCGATGGCATGTGAATCACAAATATTGCGAGCACAATATAGCAGAAGCTAGGAATTGCATTTAATGAGGTTAGCTCCATTCGTCTATTTTTTTTAACATCATGTTACAATATATTTACTTTATTTCGACTTAGGAAATGCGTATCTATTAGATATGCGAGTACGAACAGTATTTTAAACGCATCCCAAGAATGTAGGCATTCCGAAATTGCGCTCTTAATTTGTACTTTTAGCCATTTGTCTTTATTCTAGCCTCGTTAATACAACTTTGATGCGCTCTGGTTATCATTTATCGGGCCAATTGCATGTTATGAGCGAGCGCCTTGTTTAATGTGAAGCGACCCATTCAGTGCCCCGCCCATTTTCCATTTAGAACACATTCGAGCTTGACCTGTCCCCAATTACCCGATAAATCGCCTACAATGCTCCCCATGGCCCGTCGACCTTTTAACCAGGCATCTCGTCCTGTTCCACCCTGCCTATATATATACATATATACCCATACCCATACCCAGACCCACATAGATACCTATGCCATGTCGTGAGTTGGCCCCATGTCACCCATTTAATCGGCCACAAATTTTTAATTGACCTCCGTTGACGTGTAATTAATATCTGATGTTGGTGTTGCCTGCTGGGTCACTTTGTTGTTTATTTGTTTGTTGGCCCAGCTAATGTCGTTCAATCCGATGATCCCCCATCATCACGGTTATCATTATCATCATTATCATCATCATCATCATCATCATCATCATCATCATCATTATCATCATGGTACCTCATGGTAATCATCAACGAAGTGGAGAGTTTGGTTTCGAAATGGTGTGGTCTACATAAAACCCTAAGCCGTTTAACTATTTATAGGCCACATTTGGCCCACCCATTTTGTACTTATATTTATATTGTATTTATTTATAGACCCCCCTTGCATTAGCAGGTACGATTGCGCCACGAGCAGTTCGCTCTGTTTGCAGTTGCATTTTCGTTGCGTGTTGCGTGAAATTGCGAGGCGTATTACGTATACGACACGTTGCATGCGACAATCCGTTGCCAATTCGCTGCAGCCTGCAAACCCATTTCGGCTGCGGTTGGACCATTAAAACCGTTTGTGGTTCGAATAGCCAGCCGATGGGAGTGCCGAAGAGTAGTCGAATCATCAAATACCCTAACTTATGCATACAAGTAAGGGAATGCATAGGAAAACAATATGCTTAAAGTACTGTAAATTGAAAAACTGTAAAATAATAAATTAAAAATAAATAGGTAGTGCAAATAGTCCGAGAA
This sequence comes from Drosophila orena, assembly GCA_005876975.1. Classification (NCBI taxonomy): domain Eukaryota; kingdom Metazoa; phylum Arthropoda; class Insecta; order Diptera; family Drosophilidae; genus Drosophila; species Drosophila orena. The sequence goes on from VCKV01000299.1 coordinate 874,371, forward strand.
ATATGCGAAAAATTTAACAAAAATCCGGAATAGAAGAACAGGAAAGCATCTCAATTGCATTGCATTTCGAACAGCTCGCACACACACACACACACGCACACTCTCTTATGTGCATACATGCACATCTGTAAGACAGGTGATCCAAATTGATGGACAAACAGCAGGTGGTGATGGCGAAGAAGCAGGAGGAGATATGCACGTCTGAAACGAGGGTAAAAAGGAAACGAATCAGCAGCCAACTACGGTTGCCAATTTCATGGTTTTCCCTCCCCAATTTCCCACAGTCTCCCATTTTCGCATTTGTGCATGTGTGCATGTGTGTGTGCATGTGTGTGTGCATGTGGTGTGTGCTCGCGTGTGTGTGCGTCTGTGTTCGAGAGAGCCCCTAATTGAAACTTGTCTTCGGCCATAACCCTGCAACATGACATTTAAGCTACAGTTATGCGAGTGTATATCCCACTCATGTCTCATGCGTGTGCTCTGATTTATTTCCCATACATGTTCAAGTGTTTGCTGGCAGGAAAAGCAAACATATTGATCACCATTAGAGGAAAATCAATACGCATATAGGCGCCAAGCAGATGGCCGTGCTCTCTATTCGATATTCAAGCATAGAACGGATAGTAACAGAATAATAGTGTGCATTTTGCCAAGTTTTCATTTGAAATCAAATGAGTGTAAAGTAAAAAATGGTATATCATCTAAAGGAGAGCTCAAAGCTCAAAAGCGCTTGTAAATAATTATCTATAGACTCTCAACTCAATTATCAACATTTTGCAATGATAAGTTACCAGAAATGCTCGACATATTGAGTAATTGCAGAATGAACAATCATTAATGCCTGCCGATTATGGATGGCAGAGTGGAAAAAGTGTAATTCACTGCCTGCTCTGCTGGCTGATCCTTTTCAGTTAATTATTTCGCGCTCAGTAATTCCATGGAGAAGAATCCGGGGAAAAAGGAAAAAAGGGGACATTAATCTCCCACTCCTTATTTGCATCTTCGTAATCTGTTTCTTGCCACAGCCCCGCCCCTTTCTTGGGAACACCGCCCACACATTTTGGGCCCCGTGGTTAGTTGACGTGTCGCATTGTGGGCAAAATTTGTCATTTGTTGTGCGTTTAACATGCATATTGAATGGGCGTCCTGATAGAAGAACTGCCCATAAAAATGGGCCTTGCAGAGCACGTACGCCCGACTCCGGGAGCATTGTGTTAAATAATTAATTACAATCCATTAATTAATTAGACAACGCAGCGGGGGTCATTAGGCTAAGCAGCAAGCAGTGCCGCAAAAAGGGGCCAAAGGACCAGGCACAAAGGACACTGGGCGAACCTCAGGAAAGGAAGAGAACAACAAAAAAGTGATGGGAAAAAAAAGAACATTTGATACGACAGCTTGTACACATAATGCGGCCATAATCAACAGCCCCACTTGTGCCTTTTTTCTGCCCTCTTTTTTTTTACTTTTAATATTCTATCTAGGGTGGGCAGTACTCATATTTTATTGCCCACTGCTAGGCGTGAAATTATCCCCCACATGGTTTCATAATTAATGGCGTACGGCGAAAGTGAAGGTCGGGGTCACTTTTTGTCCATCCTAAGCCATCCAATGATTTATATTCTCGCTGCGTTCTGCCAAATGAGTTTACCCCTTGACATTTGGAATTTGGCCAAGTATAACTGGTACTACAACAATCATAGGTGTACATTAAGTAAAAGATACATATATGGTGCACTGAAGATATATCTTAGATATTTGTTAATACAATAGTAAAGGTATTTAAAAGCATAGTAACGGAAATACAAGAATGTTTTCCAAGTGACTGCCGCCGATTTACGAGTATTATTTACATATATCCTTAGCCAAGTATGCAGCAGTTTTCGTGCATGAATTGAGCGACTTCAAAGCAGCCATAAAAAGCGAAAAACCAGCTTAAAGTTGGCCAACACAACAACAATCGCATTCAATCAGATTCGCATGCACATTGCTTGCCGACTGCCATCTAATTTCATTCCCCTCGAATTGAATATTTATTAGGTTCACGGAAATACGTAACGTCCATTGTTCATTATGAATTCATGCGATGCATTTTCACGTGGACATTTCCTTCGAACGCCACCCGCATTTCCCCGCATTTCCCCGCATTTCCTCCGATGACAGTTTTGCATTTTCGGGCCACACATTTTCCACTGCACGCAGCATCGCTCGCTCGACTGTCAGATGGCATCGATTATGCATCAGAGCATAATTCAAACTGTCGTATCGCTTAGTGCTCGCCATGGAAATCCATTGCCAATTGGCTGGCTGTGGGGTGAAGCGATGGGCAGCTTGCCGCTCGAAGGCCGCAGCCAAGTAAAAACAATTGAATTATGGGCCCAGGACCGAGGAATGTGCGTCACTTGACCAAACCAAGCTGCCAGTGGCGGTTTTTTGTGGGCACAAGTGGGTGGGTGGCAATGGAGCGTCAGACTGATAAATGACCATCATGAGGTGGTCCCCAGCGAAATTGAGTGCAGCTGCCACATGGCGTATGCGCAATGTGAGCACAAGAAAGGACCAAAAGGACCAAGGACTGCAACAATTGCAATATTTGGCAGCAAATTTTATTGCCCGACTCGGGCCGCCACAAAATATCGAGTTCATTTATCAAGTAGTCATCCTCTTTCGCAGGCGCTGTGCTGTGTGTCCTGCCAGCAAATTGGCAAACGAAACTGTTGGCTTCCCGAAAACAAGAGTTGCAAAAAAAGACCAGACACTTGCTTGCCACAGAATTTGCTGCAATTTGCTTTGCACTTGCCACAATTACTTTGATTGCTAATCAATTGCAAATTGGCCAGAACCAGCAATATGCATTACTCGTACTCGCACTGTACTCTTTGTCTGATTGCCACATTGCCATCAATCATTGATTTCACTATTGCGAGCGTGGGATAAATAATTGACAGTTTATATATTTGCATCTGCGACACTGCATCTGTCGCCCTGCCGGAAAATGCGATGGGAAATGCAAGTACGCGTGTGTGTGTGAGGAAATAAGAGGGAAAGCCCAGTGACATTTCCAAATTCATACTTGCTACTTGCTACTTGCATATTCCGATGCATCAAAGTTGCATTGAAAGACACTCCTTTTCCGGCACGAAGGATTTGGGCATAAGTCCCTGGCAGAACTCATCGATCAACCTGTCACCTGCCCTGGAAAATGCCGAATGGTGGGGAGGGGGGGACGCAAAGTGTGGCGGATATCGAAAAATTTTAATTTAATTTCACATCCTGCTCAAACAGAAGGGGAGTGCTTTTTGCCAGCAGAAGGTTTTCATAAATATACGCTTACACATTAAATTGCTAGCCATATTTGTAATTTTTCAATTTTTCGATATATTATATATCAATTATCGAATCACTGCCTATTGGTTATCGCCACATCTTTTCTGATAATTCTGATATAATTGTTTCATATATGAGTTGTCTTATGTCTTATCACATATGCATTTTGTTATCATATATATTTTGTTTTTATTACCCCAACGTCTTTTTACGTATTAGCTGCTTATGGATCCTTGAAAGTTTGTTATTTGCTGCCGAACAGCAACCCAATTAGCCGATTAAATTACCAATTAAATCTCCCATTACTCTCACTCACAATCCGTCATGTTTTTGGCTTTTCCCTCTTTGCATTGCTCATTGCTCATCCTCTTCGGCAGCAATATACCCAGCTGAATTTTCCACCCGAATCACCGCTCATCGTGTGTAATTATCATCTGCAGGCGGAGTTCCACCATCCATCTATTTCCCTGACCCCAGCCCCATTGTAAATCTGTCAGTTAATAACGAAGCAACCTTTCATTACTCCTTCGCAGATGCCACCCCCCCTCCCCCCTTTCAGCATGCGCCACTTTCCTCCACTTTCCTCCACTTTCCTCCACTTTCTCTCAATAAGCGTGTGCAAATAGAAAGGCGGACAAACAAAATGGGCACTGCAACAATAAATATGCCTGCCAGTTATGATTCATTTTTTTTAGTAGTTTCAATGCAATATCCAAAAGGATTATCATATAACATGTGTTATATTTATTTTTGTAAGATTTGTTAGTGTGGTAAAAACCGAAAGTACCATTTTTGCTAGCCCTTTTTTTCTAGCAGTGTCCTTGTTCTATACATACAGCATATCAGAAACGCGACGGCGGCTTAATTAAAAATTGTAAGTGGCAGTAAATTAATTATAACCGTTGCCCGCAAAGTGTTTGGCTTGCAGCACATGTGGGCGGCCGTCAGTGGGGGGGGCGTGGCACATCCACTACTTTTGTGCCCCGCCGCGTCTATGTGCTTGTGTGTGTGTGTGTGCGTGTGCGAGAGGTAGTATCTGTGTGTGAGTGGGGGGGTTGCACTTCAAAGGGAACCGTTTTAATCAAATTTCGAAAAGTGGCACCGCTTGTGATGTGGGTGAAAACGAATAGAGGTAAACCTCCGGCTCAGGGACGGGCGGGGGCAAAGGGGCGGAAAACTGTCGGAAAAGTCATCTCTCATTACAACGAGATCTTTGCAAATTCTGGCCCACATGACCCCCCCCCTCCCCTCCCCCCATTTGCCCCTTAACTGGAAAAGTCGTCCGAAAGTAGGCAGGAAGTTGAGTTCCCCTGTCCCAAAAAGCGATCTATGTGTATAAACCATGCTTCATGGACTTGGACTGGCCCTAGGAATTGGAAATGGGACAAATGAAAGGGGCGGGCCAGGAATGTCCTTTGATGGGCATTTTCCTTTGTCGTCCGATGGGAAGGAAGCAATTCGGAAATCACTCTGAAACGTCATGCCGAATTCCCAATAAATTCAAATTGTACGTTGGCCAAGCTTAAAAGTTTAAAGAGGATTTCACGTGCAGTAGCTTTAGATTTTAAATGATATTAAGGTAATTGTAAATTCTAAATTGTAAATAGTAAGTTGTAAATTCTAAATTGTAAATTCTAAATTGTAAATTCTAAATTCTAAATTGTGTGTTTCGAAAAGGGCACACGTTTTTTCCGACTCATTAATATGCATACTTGCTACAATTTCGATACAACCACTATCCCAGTTTGGCCTGCATTTGGCCTACATTTTCCCACGAAAAGCTTAAAAAAAAGCATAAAAAAGGACTGCTGGTCAACTTCATTAGGCGCCGAAAACATGATGGCTAGTTCATTTCCCTCGCCAGGCTGGCCCGCAATCATAAAATGTTTTGATTCATTTGCAAGCTAAATTGAGGCGAAGCATTTCAACTTTTCCTGGTTCGCACCTGGCCCGAGGACGAGGGCGGGGGCGGGGACGTGGGCGTGGGCGTTGGCTGTATAGCATGGGAGGGGGCGTGGCAGCTTCCGCCGGTGAAGGCGAACTATCTGGCACAGGTCCACAGGTCGGTCGATGCTTCATTTTCAGCCATTGAAGCGTGCCACCGATTGAAAATTTAATTTCCCGCCTATGGCGTTGAAATGAAAACAAAAAACCAGGATGAAAAATGTAACAAAAAAAAAGAAAAACAGAAAAACAGAAAACCAGAAAAACAGAGAGTGCCCAACCACCTCAGATTGAGGAAAAAAGGGAGAAAAGGAGAAAAGGAGAAAAGGAAGCTGTGCCACACCGGTTTAGACCAGGCCAATGTATTTCCGTTCATATTCGAGTCCGGCAAGTGGATTTTGATTTTGATTTGGATTTGGATCCGAACTTGGATGCCGGCTTTATTTGCAATAATCCAAATTGCCATGGCTCGAATCGTTAGACTGTATTTCCTGTTTCGACTGCCTGATTTATTTATTGAGCCACCGAGCTGGTCATCAGGTTTCCATTTGACTTCAGTTCGGTCTGTCAATAAAAAGATACATACAAGTTGCATAAAAGAAGATGTTTAAATGAATTATTGTCGAATAACACATATACTTTTCAAGCAAACAGCGTAACCTTTTGAATTGATTCCCATACCCCGAAAACTTTTTAGCATTAACATCATCTGGCATTCTCCATCAAATCCATGTCATCTAGGCCATTTACGTTTTAAGATCGCTTAGAAAATGAAACCTCCTGCTCACACCAGTAATCCTTCAATCGCAGGTCTCTCCAAGCGACCGCTGGGCCCGCCGCATCGTAAAAGCAGTCTACCAAAGCATCAGGAGGTGAAGCGCCGCTTCCTGGAAATTTGTGATACGACCTTCTCGGAGGAGGTGAGGGCCGCCCTCCGCCTGCCGGCCTTCGATTCCTACGAGTGGGGCGATGCCGATGTCATCCACCTCATGCAGACCATGTTCGTCGAGCTGGGATTCATTGAGAAGTTCAGCATTCCCGTGGACACGTTGCGCGAGTGGCTCTACGAGGTTTACAAGCACTACAACGAGGTGCCCTTCCACAACTTTCGGCACTGCTTCTGCGTTGCCCAAATGGTGAGCTAAACATATACCCTATAAATAGGCTTAAAAGTGATATATCAGTCCACGTTAAGTAATTTCCAAACCTAAGTTTAGTTCTGCAAGTTTAGTTTGCTCAAAGTTTAGTTTCCCCTGCTTATAAGTAACAATTTATATGCATATGTATGTAGATTGTTCAATCTGAAGAGCTGGTAGATTTGTACATGTAGAATTTTCTTCTTCGAAGTGAAATCGGATATGCGCTGTAGTTTTCGCCTAATGGCCTTTCCTTGGGCAGTACAAGTTGTGATCTAATACACAATACTCGTATATCAAACTACACCCCCGCCCCCTTTAATTCGTGTCGCAAATTATTAATAAAATACTTGGGCGTAGCTGGTATAGAAATAATAGATGCAGCTATTTTCCACACCGAGTAATAGTGAGTGCTTGTAAAGTGTGCATAGATAGATGTCTGGTCGGACAGACAAGCCTGGCAATCGATATAATGTGGGAATTTTTATAAGGCGCACATAAGTATTTCTATATCTGAATCTCCGACTGTATCCTGTGTCTGTGTGCGTGCTGCTTTGTCGTTGTGTGGGTGTGTGGGTGCCAACAATGAGCGGCGCCCAGTTGTATGCAATGCTAAAATAAACCCAAGCGCCAAAGGGCAATCCACCCAAAACGCTCACACACACACACACACACAGAGACTGTATATATACGTGTATGTGTGAATGCCTCTGAGTGCGAAATGTGGCTTAGAGCAGGACCTATTTTTAGCTGCCAAGATATGTAAGATAAGAAGAATTTGTTTCTCTTTTAAATGGAAAGCCCATGTGGGAAAGTGCGAGCAGGCGAGCGGAAAAGGAAAGACCGAGTGACTGGTCACTCACCCAGCATTGTCCAAAAAAAAAAAAGAAATATATATACATACACACAGATATACCCCCAAAAACCACCCATTTCCACCCCAACAAAAAAAAAAGAAAACCCCCACCCAACTGAGCACTTAGAACGGCGACCCACTTGGCTGCTCAAGTGCCAGCGGAACATATTTTGTTGTAACCTACATTTTTGGCAAATGAAAGTTGCCGGGTGTTGTTGCATCTCCTGCAGCGAGCTCCTTTCATTTCACTTTCCCTGAAATACACACGTATACCTATTATGCATTATACTTGAGCATAAGCCACCACAAGGTGGAAAACTGGACCATAATATGCCAGCATAGTTGTTTCAATTCCCTCTGCTTCTCCAATTTTAATTACGTTTTTAATCCGCAAGTAGAGAATAATAATCATCGGAAAATGCAACTCTATTTTCCTTCTTTGCGGTCTCTCATTTCACTTCTTGCGTCATGTAAATAGAAGCTGAAATGAATTACTTGTCACATTGTCACTTCAGGCTTATTTCAATGGCAAACTTGGCCATAAAACGCTGCACTTAGTCGATCTCCACTGTAGCAGTAACTTTTGAGGGAACTAAGACAAAGACAAGCACACATACCTACATACATACATATGTATATAGCACACACAGACAAACGAAACAACAAGAAAAGCGAAGCGAAAACTTTAATAAATTATTTTTGCAGGTAACAAAGGCTAACAGGTAAAGGGCGGGTAAAAAGGGGTGCGGGTGGAGGTGGGGGGTGGGCGTGGCAAGAACGGCTGACTGCAAGTTGAAGTCAACAATATGGGAGCAGCTGCGGCGGCGGGTGAAAGAGGACAAAAGGACAAAAACGACAGAAACGACAGAAAGTCAGATAGTCGAGGCATCAAGTATACGCACGGTTGCCCCATTGCAAAATTGCTGCCACAAGCGCAACTATGACAATCGCATTATTATTTCTCTGCCGTTGTTGCTGTTAAATATGTTTGCCATAAACCGCATTATGTGCCAAACAAAAACAAAAGTACAAAAATAGCAAAAATAGCAAAAATAGCAAAAAATAGCAAAAATAGCAAAAATAGCAACAACAAAAAAACCATGGCCATGCAAACACAAACATGGGGGGAGCGCCCATTGTCATCGTCCACGTCCTCGTCCACGTCCTCGTCCTCATCCTCGTCATCGGTGGCCAACTCATTGCCGTTTAGCTGCGCCCCACCTGTGTGCACTATTTTTATGATTGTCCTGGCCGCGCAACGGTATTGCACTGGCCGAAGGACACTTGCCAAGAAGTAGCCGTAGTCACTTTAGGCCACGAAAAACGAACTTCCACTTCAACTGCACATGGCCGCTATCCTTCTCTGAGTAATCCCACTTTTTTCGATTCTTATAAGCGAGTATGTTGCATGTTTTGAACGTGTTTATAAACCGCTTTTACTATTTTGTAATAAAACCAGCAGTGGTCATCGAATCCTATTAGAATCACACAACTTTATTGGTTTCAAAAAATGGAGTTCTTTGCTATTTGGCTTTGCATCGCAGAGCTGCGACTAATAATTGTAAATGTGTGTGGGAAAGGCAGTGGCATTTGGCATTTTGCAGCTTTGGCAAAACTTCCCTTTTAAATATGGCATATGAGAATCGATGGCAGAATGTTTGAATTCCGAACTCCGGTCAGCATTTCGCCCCTCCTGCTGCCCAGGAAACCCCATCCATTTTTATAGTTTCCCAACGATCCACATGCGCTGTTGCGTATTTTACAATTCAATGGGGACGCCCATTTGCATAGGCGCGTTTGGGCCATCAGCACAGCTGCGGTTAGAAAAATAGCACTGCGCAGACCTACAGTAGCGAAGATATCAATATATTGTGGCGATCTTCATATTTGCAAGCTAAACACAAACTAAAGTTAATGATAAAAAAAAAAAAATCTCAAAAAGGTGTCAAATTGAATATGGCGTCTTCTAAATGTCAAACATTTTTTTTTTTACAATCTGTCTTAATTGGACAATAAGTAAATGTCTAACATGTTATTGAAATGAATTACCGGAATCGTGATTTTCATTTTATAGTTTGCATTAAAGTTGAATGTCATACATTCGATTGGTTTCCGGGTGATGACTTTCGTTGATTTTTGTTGGTTTTTGTACTGCTAGCATATTGGTACTTGCCGCAGCTGTAAGTGCTTGTTGGGCCATGTGTTGGTGTGTGTGATTCGACGTGCGCGTGTGTGTGTGTGTGTGCGTGCAAGGACCCAAAAGCCGTTTGCAGGACATGACAGTCAAGCCGTTAAGCGGCTTTCGCCCCAACTGCAAACAGTCGAGCAAAAACTGAGCATTATGCCAGCGGCAAGAGCGTGAATTTAAATTATTGAACCGAAGCCGCCGAAAACCAACTTCTTTTTTCTCCTGTTTCTTGTTTTTCTTTCATTTTTTATTTTTATTTTTTTATTTTTTTTATTTGCGTTTCCCCTATTTTCCCGCCGAGAGTTTGGCCGCCGCAAAAAAGTGGGGGGAGTGTGGGGGGTCGTGACCGAACACTTTGACTAATTTCCATTGGCTGCACTTTTCATCTGACGCTGCACTTGATTTCCTTGGTGTATTTTTGTCCGCTGAAAAGTTTGCCAACAAGCAGAAAATGCACCACCCTTGGGAGTGGGTGGTTTTGAGTGGGTGGTTCGAGTGGGTGGCTTGAGTGGGTTGCTAGTTGTCTGCGTCTGTTTGTTGACAATGAATTTAGATAAACTTGCGAAATTCGAAACGCAAACAGCATTTGCATTTGCATAAATTTATAGCACTATGGCACCCCCTGCGCCCACGTCTTGTCACCCAGAGAGATTTTCTTTTCACACCATATCCTTCTGTACATATAGAATATACATATGTATTTATATACATATACATAGATAGATATATAGATATATACTCGCATAGCCCTCGCTCTTTCTCAATTTCGATCCCCGGCCTCTTTCACTAGCACTTAATGCCAAAGTAAACGCAATGGCGGCGAAAGTTGTGCAACAACTTTTACGACCAGAGACCCCAAAGTCTCACCTCTTAGGCCACCCAACCCCATCAGCCCCATCAACCCCGTCCCTGGATGGGGCAACCCCCCCTGCAACTTTAGTGCAAAGAGCTGAGTAAAGTTTGCGCTGCTTTCGCATTTCGAAGAGCTTCAATTGAACGCTGTTGAAATTCCTTGAGGGTCTCCGTCGCCCAGTCATCTTCATTTGCAGCCAGCCTAGAGTGCAGGTATAGCACTGGCAGTTACCCTATTAATCGAAACGAGAGTATTACATATTACCTATACTCGGACCGAAGTCCACTAAAATCTTGTAAAGCCCTTTCAGTAGTTGGTACTTTTAAATATCGAGATTGAGGATAGGTTTTCCAAATACAATACGATCTTCCGCATTACAGGGTATAAGCATACAGGGTATAGGAAAAGGGGTCAAGTGTGGCCTTGCGTTGGGTTAGGTCCTTCTACTGGTAATTGCAAGGGTTTCGCAGCAGACAAATTAAGTTGGCACAGGACACAGGGAGAAGGAGTTCGCGAAGCGACAGGACCAAGCGATAAAGGATATAGACAGTGGATCGGATTAAACAGGTGGAAAAATGGTTAAATGCAAGGCAGCTTTAAGCCGCCTTACTACCTTACTACCTGTCTAACCTCCAGCGGATAAGTTTAAATGTTAAATTGCCAACACTAATTGCCCGCATCAAGATAAATGGTTAGATCGATGATGCTCGAGGGCCAGATGATGCGGTGCATCCTTCCAAAGGGATGGAGGACAGATCCAAAGGGGAAAGCGGAAAGCTGTGTAATTAGCCAGGCAGGGGAATAATGAAGCTATTAAGTACAGAAACTTTTTAGTGGCCACAAAAAGTCGGTGTTGTAAAACAATTAAATTGCTTTACGCTTACTTCTTACACTATGAATCAAAATGCATGCAAAGCTTAAAGATGCACGCTTTTGTTTATACAAAATCATCACATTTCCCTTAGCAAATTATAGTAATTCGCGATATCCTTACATCATTGAAGGTTTTAAGATCTAACTAAACTATTAATGCTATCTAGTTGCTATATATATCACATCAAATTAAATCCATTCGATTGCGCTTTTCAGATGTATGCCATAACGCGCCAGGCGAATTTGCTGAGTCGCCTGGGCGATCTAGAGTGTCTGATCCTGTTGGTGTCCTGCATCTGCCACGACCTCGACCATCCTGGCTACAATAACATCTACCAGATCAATGCCCGCACCGAGCTGGCCCTCAGGTGGGTAAATCCGCTGCGAGTCAGCAAATACACACGTATATGTATCTACATACTGTATGTACTGCCCATTGACATTGCGTTATCGTTTGCAGATACAATGACATCTCACCGCTGGAGAACCACCACTGTTCGATAGCGTTCCGCCTGCTGGAGCATCCCGAATGCAATATATTCAAGAACTTTAGCCGCGACACCTTCAAGTGAGTTTCAGCTCGATTTAAGGTCCCATTTCGCCGGGGATTCGGTTCGGTGGCTATGGCTGTGGGTCAATTAATTGCCGAGTATCCACTTTATGCGCGGCACGTACCGAATGACATTGCATTAAACGTTCGCCCCATTGCCGTGGTAATTAACAGCTACCAGCTACCCAGCTACCCAGCTACCAGCTACCAGCTACCAGCTGCACTGCATCCGACACCCCACCGCCCACCGCCCATCTCCGATTGCCCATCACCCAATGCCACCCCACTTGACCTCCATCGCCCACCCATTGTCCTGAAATCCCAACCTGAAATCCATGCCAAGGCACGACTGCGAAATCCATTGATTTAATATTTAAAGAGCGAAAAACTGAGCAATTCTGGGTAGCAGGCAAAAATGCTGAACGACTGATACCCCTTATCTTATTACAGGGCACTAGGGAAATAAAACAAGAAGGAACTTTTTAGTTTTAGATGCCATTTTGATAGCCTAAATGCAGAGCGCAGTTTGAATTATTTTTCGTAATTATAGTTCGAAAATTATACTTTTTTTTAACTTTGTGTAAAATCGATATACCCCGTTGAAGTGCATGGCTTTGAGTATAAAAATAAGTATCGCGATAAGTAAAAAAGTTGCAACGGAAGAATATCGGTAGTTTTCTACCGAATGTCCATGCTGCTATTGTTGTTTTTCATTGGTTTGCGCTGGTTTTCCCTGGTTTTCCTACGGTTTCCCATGGTTTTCCACGGTTTTCCACGCTCTTCTGCTTACAATATGCAGCCGGACTGGAATGGAATGAAGATTAAGCTGTAATTGGCCCGTACACGACATAATCCCAGTGTTCAGCTCGCTTATAACTTCACTTAATTCGAGAGGAAGCGCCAATCGAGGGCAATTGAAATCCATCGAACGAACAATTGCCATCGATTTATCAAGTAATTAAAATAAATCTCCGGCGGTTTCGTTTGCTTAAATTGTTAGTTGAAATTTATTCAGTGTAAGACCATCTTGAAATCACTTTAAATTGAATGTGAAGTGTAAACGGCACTCCACAAAATGTACATATATTGTAGTTATAAGATACTGTTTCTAAAAAATTAAAGACTTTAACCGCATTAATGTATTAACGTGTTTTCCAATCACTTCTTTTAAAACACAACTTAACCCGTTTCGATTAACTAATGAAAATGGCGCGGAAGAGCGCAAAGTTTGCTTTCCGCAGATTATACGTTTATATAATAAAGCTATTTGATGGCTTAGCGTAGCATTTTCCGCGCTTAACTGACCCCCGCAACTGGCTTTTCGCCCCCATTTTCCTGCCCCACTCCACGGCTTTTCTTGCAATTTCATTTATTCTGCGTAATTTTTTTGTGTTTTTTTTTTGTTTTTTTTTTGTTTTTTTTTTGCCGCGTTCATAGCTTGCATTTTATATTGGAAAATATTCCACAAACACTAATTAAGTGGATTAGCCGGCGAAATGCTTTTCCTCGACTTTGACTTGCGTGGGAGGTGTGCATGGAGAGTGTGGAAAATCGCGAGGAATGTGGATAGTAGTGGGTATTGCGAAATGAAAAACGGTTGGCTGGGGCATCAACTTCATCATCATCATACCAATGACAAGAATCATTATGAACAAGAAGCGCAATCAAGGCAAAGCCGCGCCCTTGACAACATAACCTCCCCCCCCCCCCCCCCCCCGCCCACAAACACACACACATTATCCGCGCACTTTCCCCCATTTTCCACCATTTTCCCCTATTTTCCTTGGCAAGTTTGTGTGCATAAACTATTGGATACTTTTGGGAGTTTTTGATGGCAAAACTTGTTGGCAAATGCACACAATATGCCAGCCATCGTCAGACGAGTGGGTGGAAAATGCGTGGGTGGCAAAGTGGGCGGAAGAGCGGGTGGAAAAGCGGGTGGCAAAGCGGGTGGAAAAGCGGTTGGGGAATACGTAGACAGTTGCCGTTGCGATTAGTAAGCATGATTATTACCAGGGCATTGGTTGGCATGTGCATTAATTTCGGCATTGTTCCCCGGAATATCCAACAAAATAGCAAATATTATTATTTCATTCGACTCAGTAATAACAAGTCGGACTGATGCGAATTATCTCGAATTCGAGTTCTGAAATTCGAGCAACACTCGTTGCTTTAGTTTCAAAACTGCCATTCAACAAGATACTCTGGCTGGCCTCCTATTAGTGAAATACAATATTAGTTAGGCAAACGCACATGCATAATTTAATCACGGGAAAGAAATTTGAGCATCACATTCGCCTGAAGGCTGTAGAAAGCTAAATTCCGAATAAATCATTAGGCAAACTTGCGATCCGGCATATATGATAGTTAAATTCATGTAATTTGATTAAGCAACTGCATTGATAACGCTCTAATTGCACAAAATCTAATTAAACAGCATACGTTAATTGTATTTACATGCAAAAACCGATTTTATTTCAAAGCAATAATGGCAAATATTTGACCAACTGCCGAATTCTTCGTATTTCGATTTATTTGTTTTCCCATTCCGTTGCATATTGTGGTTCTCATTCTTTACTGACATTCCGATGTGTATGTATGAGTGTCCAAGTGGGCGTGGCAGGTGTTGAAGGCGTGGCATTGTGCACAAAAAACCAACTCTGCTTCGCGTGGCTGCATTTTATTGGATTGTGGCCAAACTCCAATTTCACTTAAACAAAAAACACGCACACTTGTTTGTAAATGTAAAATGGTTGCTAAAAAGTCGCTGATGGCGATTGTGCAAAAGAACAAAAGAGCTGAAGACAAATAAGAACTGAAATGATTAAATTTACATTGACCAGCGGCCTTTCGCTATGTAATTTGGTATAAAAAAGACTATGCAGTCACTGCTTTTGATATGAAAAATCTGTTTGACATTCATGTATTGTAAAGGTTCGCTCTTACTTTTCGCACAAAATTGCATTGTATTATATTTAACCAATAGCCATTGATTGCCATAGCGATCAAACAGAAGCTTAAAGAGTGAATTCCATTTTCCACAGTTTTTCGTTACTTGCAAGCTACAGTCTAATTTATTAACGATTCGTTTAGTTTTAAGACATCAGTTTCGACATAAGTGTCACCAAATGCGGCACTTGTCAACGGGATTCATGCGTCTGATTGCCGTGCACTGGAAGGTGTCCGCGAACTCCGGAATATTGCCCAGGACATTGTTAACCCGCTCGGCGTGTCCGGCGTGCACGCTCGAGCCCGCCGCACTTTCCACGGCGCCACACCAGTTCTGGGCGAAGGCCACGAAGAAGGTACGCAAATTTGGAGCTCCACTCCGACTGCGATAGGTGTCGAGGGCCAGGCGCAGTCCCTCGGTATCCGCGATGTTCTCGTTGACGGTTAGCGTGGCATTACTGTACCTCTCGCCCAAATAGCAGCCGGCTCTCAGGCCGAAACGGATAATCGCCCGGGCCGGCCACTGACCATTGGCCAGCTGGCCGGAGGCATCGTAATTAAGGCCATCGAAGTCGAAGGCGTGCACCATTTCGTGGGCCAGGATGTAGCCCAGGCCGGCGGACAGCTTGGCCATCGTGTCCGCCTCCTTGGAGCACTGCTGCTGGATGAGGGGCGTGGCCATCAGGCCGAGCGGCAACTCAATCCGATTCAACTTGAGGCGATAGTAGGCATTCACCGACAGCGGATCCGCTGGCGCCGAGCTCGCGGGCTCACCGAAAACCTGCCGGAATTCCAATTTCGCTTGGCTAAGTGACAGCTGCAGTAGGTTCTCATCGCAATTGCCTCCCATTAGGGGCGTGCCAGGACCAGCATTGACGGGATCCTGCAGACGAGGCGTCAGCAATCGCATGGCCCTCAGCTTGTCGCGAGCCAAGTTTCGTGTGACCAAATCGTCTTGAAAGACCTCCGTCTTGTTCAGCACCAGCTCGAATTGCTGCTTCAGATCGCGGAAAAGCACGGCTATCTGCTGTATGGCGGTGTCATAAACATCCTGATATGACTCGCCCAATACCAGTTGCATTTGGAGGCGTCCCAGCTGTCCAGGCATTAGTTTCCTCAACTTCTCCAGGCTATGTTCCTGCTGGCTGCTCAGTTTTTCGTCATCATGCAGTCGCAGTTCGAAATGAGCGGGTAACTGAAGGAGCAGCCAGGTGGACATGGTCATGGGATCCAATGTCTGATCCGCCAGTAATCTGTGCAGACCCTGTAGATAATCCACGTCGGCCACCAGCAGCAGGCTCGCTGGATCCCACTCGATACCCTCGAGGATGGTATCAAAGTATCTTTTCAACTCCAGTCCCGGCAGCTGCAGCTCCAAATCCCGCAGGCTGTGGGGCTTTCGCAACACGAACGTCTGTGCCACATTGCTGGACATTAGCTTCTGCAGACTCTTCTCGAATGCAACCAATTTCCCGGCCAGCAGAGCAGCCTTGCGCACTCGCACGCCCAATTCCAAGAGCAAAATCTTCAGATAACGCTCGTACAGGAACTCCATCAAGTCGTCATCGCGGCCCAGTAGATCGAACTTGGGCGACAGTATATAGAAGATCCTCTGGTCCGCCGACTGCCAGTTGTCCTGCACCAGGAGCCGCCAAAGACCCTGAGCTCCGTACATTCGCAGGGCGGCATTGGCCAGAAGCCAATCGAAGGTATCGGTGTTGTTGGCCAGCAATGGGAAGTTGGCTCCGCTCCGTGACAGTGCATCGGTGTAGGTCCTTATCGATTGTCCACTCTGCAAACAGCTCCTGTAGAAAGTGGCCAACTGGGACGTTGAGGAGCTTGAGGAGCTTGAGGAGCTTGAGGAGTTTGACGAGCTTGAGGAGGTGTTGAAATCGGATTTCTCTAGAGATTGGATGAGCTGGAGCTTCAGATTTGCCCCCCACTTGGATCGCATGTCATGGGCACCAAGAGTTCGCTGCGAGGTGCTCGCAGCCCAATTACCGCAGGCATGCTGATGAAAATCCCAGCACGGCTCCTCCGTGGCATCCATGTCGTTCTCCAATTGCTGCTGGCAATCCTGGGATGCCGCCAGCCTCAGCAGCACAACGCCAAGGATCACTCCCAGCCAGGTGATCGAAGATGGTGGCTCCATTGCAGCAGCTCACTTCCACTTACAGCGACGTTTGTTTACTGACTTCCTCTCCCTCGAGTCCAAGCTCTAATCCGAACCCAAGTCCGGGGTGCTGATAAGCCACCGATAACCGCGCCTGACATTCAACGTGAGTCCGCGCGATGTCAGCTGGAGCGAGGGGTGACCCAAAGGTTTTCCCCGCCCAGAATCCGAAACCGCAAAAATACATTTCATGCATGTATTTAGTGCTACAAAATTCCAATGATAATACACACATTGCACGTATGTATGTATATATGGCTTCGCTGTTTGTAGAACCCATTTACTCAAGTTATAAACGATGCTACATTGAAAATTCAATGCCAAGCTTAATTTCCACTCAATGGAAATCGTAAAACGTGTAAGCGTGTAAATCAGCTAGTCACAAGGCCAAATCATTAAGATGAAACCGGAGATAATGCTCCCCGAATACGCTCCTGATTCTCGAAAGTCACTGGGCCTAGCATTTACCGTTAAATCGGAGCACACGCGTAATCAATTAATCATCTTCCATCGCCCCTTCCCTCCGCCATCTCCCCCGATTTGAGGCACTTTGCCATGCAAAACCAAATTAGCCGGCCACCTTCAATTATTCGCCCTCTCCCCACAAACAAGCACGTGCACACTGAGAACAAAATTACACAGCTAAAAACCAACTACAATGCACATGTACATACATGTATTTGGTTAAACCAATAGTGTGAGTGCTTGCACACTAGTAGTATAAACCATTGTGAACGTTTATCAATTACGTTACAATTGGACATATATTTTTTGTAAAGTTTTTTTTAGACTTTTTTTTTTGAGTTAAACTTTGACTTAAGACGCAAACTTCGGTGCGTGTAGCGATTGTGAACAAAGCCCGCTGCGATTGGCATTTTAATAATGTTGAGAGTCAAGTTTGCGCTGCCCGAGAAGCAGATAAAATTGCACGGAAATGAATGAAAGGAAAAAGCGCGGAAAAAGGAAAAGGACAGATTAGCTTTTCCATCGATTACTTTTACCATCGAATGTAGGTGTGGGAAATGCAGGAGCTTAAATAATTAAATAAATGTAGATTTATGTCACAGGTAGTGCCAGAAATCGAATTAAACTAAAGCAAAACAATTACAACACATTAATCGGAGCTAAGATCAAGTTTTGAAGTGTTGCAAAAAGCTGAAATTCAATTCATCAACAATTTCATAACACTGTCAATTTAAATGTAGTCTGAAATGGTCACTGTAGAGTATCCACTTCATCTTTCTTGCAAAGCTCATCCAGATAGAGTACTCAGTTGCGGACCTTTCTTTTCGTTTGGCTAGTTTTAGTTAGTTACTATTTGGGTCCCAAAAGTCCCCAAAGCCCAATGCAATTTGGATGGAAAATGCATTTGGCAATTGCAGAGCGGCAGAGCGGCAGAGTGGAAAATAGGGCTTTGCATTTAATCTGCGTAGCTCCTTTTCGCCTAATTGGTATTTCCCGATTTGCAGTTTAGGGATCAACTTCTGACCGCGCACAACGTCGGTTATGCGGCACAAAACCGAGAAATAAAGGTTCAATTGAAATTCAACAAACAAACTGATGAAGGATGTGCGAAGCTCAAATGTGGGCGTCAGCTATGAGTGGGCGGGGCGGTATACTTGAAAACAGCTGCTTCACTTGAACCAAAAATAAATCATCAAAGAAACGCAAGTGGCAAAGGCAAAAAGTAGGAGCTACACTGAAAAAAACAAGAAAAATATATATGATTAAGTTGGTATTATTAAATAGTTTTGAGTGTCGGCAATACATACTTTTCATTAGTTAGTAATTTCTTATGTTAGTCCAAGTTTTTTATACCAATCCATTGACTGCACCCATTAAAAGCAGAATTTGTACATTTTTAGAAAGTATTTATTTGTGGTGAAGCATTCAATGCTTCTCTAACTACCAAATAATGTTGTAAACAATGCTCACATTTTCTCGCAGTGTAGGGTAGAGGAGAAAAAGGATCTGCTGGCGGCAGATTCGGCACTCGACGCTTGCAAATTAGTTTCGAGTTGAATTTTGGTTGGTGCTAGGCGCATTTCATGCAATTATTTAGTCATAATTAGCGCATAATAGTTGCCGGTTTTCGTCGGCGCAAAACTTTGCTCATTTGGCAGTCCCCCCGCCCATTTCCATTTTCAGTACCAATTTTTATACCCGTTACTCGGGTATACTAGGTTCGTTGAAAAGTATGTAACAGGCAGAAGAAAACGTTTCCGACCATGTTAGGTATATTTTTATATTCTTGATCAGGATCAATAGCCGAGTCAAACTGGCCATGTCCGTCTGTCCGTCCGTCCGTCTGTCCGTCCGTTTGTCCGTATGAACGCCTCGATCTCAGGAACTACAAAATTTAGACTGTTGGGATGAAGCATGCCAAAGACTGAAGTTCTAAAGTGCATAACTCAACTTATCTTAATCGGATTTTGAAGTGGCATACCTCTAAATGTTTCTGGAGCAATTCTCTAAAAATCTGCTTTGAAATTTAGACCACCCACAATCCGCCAAAAACTGTGGCGATTTTTTTTTAATTTTCTTACGCTGTTTCTATTCCAGAAAATTTTGAACTTTCTCGTTTGCACTTTCACTAGCTGGGTAATGGGTATCTGATAGTCGGGGAACTCGACTATAGCATTCTATTCTTGTTCCTGTTCATCTTCTGCCTGGCACAATTCATCATCCTCATCGCAGAGAGCGAAAGGAGTTGCTCCTGCTGCTCCTTTGGCAGGATAATGCCGACAATGGATAATCACTGCACTTGTATCCTTAATTGAAGCAACATAATATCTTGCGTACGTTGCATTCAGCAATCAATTTCTGTTATCAACTCCAACTCGTTTCGATTCGATTTGATTCGTTTCGAAACTCCGATTATGTGGCATTGCTGTTAATTAAATTCTTATTTCAGTGGCAAAAACTCAAGCGTAAGATTATTAATTAAGTGACAGACACTACAAGGTGCATTGCATTCCGAGGATGCTTCGATTTTGATTGTTTTTAATCCAATTAAGCGGCAAATTGAATAACGTCTGTTAAGCTTGAAAATAGCTGGCGCAACATGAATAGTTCATGCTTGAACTGAATTAGTGACAACATTGATTGGTGGCAAAGGTTATCGCTTTTTCCAGAAATGGGTAATGTCTTTTGGGCCACCTGAAGCCATGAAACTGTCAGAAATTGTTTAGTTATTGATGGAGATGCAATTTTCCGTTCAACATTCAGCGTACCGCTGCGAAATGTAGCATTAATCCGGCTGATGTTGCCTTCGATGGGAAAATAATACAAAAACATGTATATAAATATACGTGTATATAAGTTTATACATACATATAAATGAAGTCGTGACAGACGGCGGATGAAATGCGTTGCTCTATTTGCAGCTTAAATGCGGCAGTTGCAAGCGCTGAACTTTCCACCAGCAGTTTGGAGTTGACGTGGTGCCAATGCAGCTTGACACGAAAAATTCAATTTCCAGCACGCTTTTCCACTCGCTTTTCCTTTTCTTTAGCTGCACCCGACACTTGGGTGTCTTGGGTGCCTCAATTTCAAATGAAACGAAATGCAATTTGATATTTAACGCGCGCTGCATTTGTCAGTCTCAGCGCGGCCTGCTTTCTGTTTTCCGTATTTCTGTATTTCAGTATTTCACATTTTATGTTTTTCTGTTTTTTTTCCCCCCCATTTGGCCGGTGGAAAAGCACTTCATTGGCCTTGTTTTCCCGTAAACACTTTCCGGTGCCCACACACTAGAGCCACGTTCGGGAAAAGCCAATGGAAAGCGCAATCTCGGCTCCACTTTAAGTTGAAGTTGCAGGGCGCCGGCGGGCAAACCAATTTTCAGCCAAAACAAAAGGGCTGTTCTTTTGAAATTGTTGCGAATTGTAGATTCTGGAGAGCAATGCTCAAAATGAAGATTGCACTCGAAGTGAAGTGCGCTTTTTGCCATTCACTGAATATACTCACCATTTTTCACTTATTTACCGTTTGGTAAATAAGTGCTACAAAAGTACAGCCGAGATATATTATAGTAAATAAAATAGGTTTAATAAAAACAAAAACATAAAATGCTTTTCTTCAATTTTTTTTAGTAACATTCGCGAGGGCATCATCCGGTGCATTTTGGCCACGGACATGGCCCGTCACAATGAAATCCTCACGCAGTTTATGGAGATTACGCCCATCTTCGACTACAGCAACCGTGCCCACATCAATCTGGTAAGCCACGCCCCCATTCTCGATGAGATTGGATTACCTTAATCCCAAATGTATCTCCCTCCGCAGCTCTGCATGATCCTGATCAAGGTGGCGGACATTTCGAACGAGGCGCGACCCATGGACGTGGCCGAGCCCTGGCTGGATCGCCTGCTCCAGGAGTTCTTTGCCCAGAGTGCCGCCGAGAAGTCCGAGGGACTGCCGGTGACGCCCTTTATGGATCCGGACAAGGTCAGCAAGCCGGGCTCGCAGGTCCGCTTCATCGGACTCGTTCTCCTGCCACTTTTCGAGGCACTGGGCGAACTGGTGCCGGAGCTCACCGAGCTCATCATCATACCCGTGCGCATCGCCCTCGAGTACTACAGGTAGCACTCATTGTTAATGCATACCTACTTAGAGTTACATTCGTAACTCTATGCAATCCTAGATGTTTTCTTCCTTGTGCTGTTGAATTTCCTAATCGCTATCTTTGGCCGCACTTTCAGGCGCCTCAACGATGCCCAGACGAAAGCGCGCAAGTCGGTGGCCGACAGCAACACGTCCGCGACCTCCGATAGCAACAGCGGCACCATCGATTCCAACGCGGCGATGGTCAGCACTCCGGGCGGAGCCAGCGATAAGCTCAGCCTGGACAAGGGACAGGGCAATTCGCAGGGCTCGGGCGGCGGCGGCGGCGGCGGTGGAGGAGGAGGAGGTGCCGGCGGCGGTGGAACTGGATCTGGATCGGGATCCGGCGGAGGCGGAGGCGGCAACAATGCCGCTGGCAGCGTATCGCCACAAATGCCGCGCTCCGGATCCGGAATCAGTGTTAAGTCGCGACGCAGCATCCCATCGCAAAAGTCCGCCTCGAGGACGTCCGTGGATGAGCCCGGAGGAATGGCGGCGGAGCTGCACGATTTGCCGGAGGGCAGCGAGAGCGGTGACTCGGAAACGGCCACCGAAGTCGATGTAAGTGGGCCGGAATGGTTGCATATGCAGTATTCTGAGTAAAATTGAATTGAACATTGCTCAACATATTTACGAATAATTGAAAATAATCTTTGTTTAATATATGTATGTATTTACCCACCTAACGAAATCATATAAAATATTTTAATATCTTTTCGACTGGCCAACTTCAATTCCTGCGTAGGAACACAAACAAAGTCTGTAAAGCCGAAGTGAATATTTTAACGAAATCCAAATGGTATTGAACTTAATTTTTGCCAAAACATACATATATATTCAGTTTGTGTTCTTAGTGTTCATGCCAATACAAAAATATACACGTATATCCATTAAAGAACGTAGACTCTTATTATTTTGCTAAAATATTTGTAGGCTTTAATGTGTGTAAAAATGCTTCTATTCAATTCATTGAAAGTAAACGAGAAATGTATGTAAAGTGTATCAAAAATGTATTTTTAGTTCATTCATTGCAAGACCCAGACCCAAACTTTCTCATCTTGTTAAGCTGTGAAAATTCTATTAAATCCAACTTTCCACTGACACAAAGACGAGAATACGGGTCAAAGTTTGTTTAAGACAATTACATTATGCACGGCATAGAATTTAATCAGAACTTAATCAGAACTTACCGTCTATGCTCGCCTTTTGCAGGTGGCCGAGAAGACGTCCAAGTTCAAGGTGGACACCGAGGGCAGCAGCAACCGGAGCAAGTCCTCGCACTCCACCTCCCGCAAGTCCTCCCGCGAGAAGCGTCCCTCGATGATAGGCGAACTGTGCAGCAGCGGCGGTGGCCAGCGGATCCGGAACTCGTACGGCAACATCCACGGCTACCACAGCAACCGCTGTCACTTTGGCAACAATCGGGCGGTCAGCCTGGACCAGTATAGTAGCGCCGGTAACAATCGCCGCCTGTCGGATGGACTGCCACAGGTGATCTCGGACAGTAATGTCTTCTACGGCCGGCACAATCGGAGCAGCACTGAGACCAGTGGCGCCGGCGGCGTGGTTGTTGCCATTCCGCAGGACACCAATGCGAATACCAATCATCCGGTCGGATGTCAATTGAAGGAGCTGTTGGCCCGCACCGAGGCGGACTCGGAGGGTGAGGGCGATGGCGATGGCGATGGCGATGGCAATGGCAGGAGGGAGGAGAAGAAAATTCCGCTGGTCATACCGTCGATGCCGCAGCTGGCCACATCATCGAACGGCAACATATCGCCGACACTGGTGGTCACCGAGCAAATCCTGCCCAGCAACGGCAGCACACGGAGCAGCGCCAGCAGTGGTCGCGGCGGCTCCGGAGTACCTGGTGGACCGGGTGGCTCTGGAATGCCCGGACCATCGGCCGGCTCTGGAAGTTCGTGGAAATCGAGACTGCGCCAGTTCTCCGACTACTTTAGCTTCAGCTTCGACAAGAGCAACAAGCGCTTCGGCAGCACACGCAGTAGTCCGTGTCCCGGTTCCAATTCCAGTTCGGGACGGGCTAACAACAATGCCAATGGCTTGGGTGAGAATCAGGACGGATTGGGAGCAGGCGGCGCCATAAAGCCGGGCATGTGTTGCACCACCATCACCCATAGCACAGGATCACCGGTAAAAGGCGAGACGAGAGGAGGAACCGCTGGCGTCGGCGTAGGCGTCGGCATCGGCATCGGCACTGTGACCACCATGACCACCGGAAATGATGCCCATCAGCGCCATCGCGCCTACAGCCTGGATGTGCCCGGCATGATGAGATACTCCTCCAATGACAGCAGTCGCCATCCCAGCAACAATACGCTTCAGAGTGCGGGTGGCGGTGCAGTCATGACCACCGGATTAGAGGTCACAGCCCAACGAGTGCCGCCCAGCTTGAGCGTGGAATTGGGCCTGGCCAGCGGTTCGTCATCAGAGGCGGGCCCAAGGATTTGACAACAGGGGAGCATCAGGGAGGATGCGGTAGCCATTAGCAAGGGCTACGACCGGACCGTTGAGCAACAGGAGGTGGAGGAGGCGGAGGAGGATGAGGAGGAGGAGGAGCCGGAGGGGGATGACGATGATGTGGGCCGCGAGGAGCAGCGCCAGCTGCAGCGGCATCAGCAGCAGCCGGACGCTTCATCCAGCTGCGAGGTGTCCTCCATGTCGATGACCGTGTGGTCGGCGATTGGTCAGCGTTTGAACGCCCTCGTCTGCCATTGCTGCGAACGCAAATTACCAGAACCAGAAAATGTCTAAGTGGGTGGATAGGTGTGCCAGATTCAATCCAGAACCCATCACCCATCACCCATCACCCATCTCCCATTCAAGGTGCAATCAAATGGCCCACAATAACTGTCCTCAACTTTAGCAGCTGGGGGTTCCTTGGCTCTCACAGTCTTTGGCTTGGCCTGGTGGCTTAGGCTTAAGTTTAACTCCTAGCGAAATACATTAGTTTTCCACAGATTTTTCTCTCTTGTTTTGTTTTTTTTTTTTTTTTTAATTATTATTTTACATTTCTCTTGTTACCTTTTAAGTATTTTTATTTATGTACAAGCGCATACACACACAAATATATATACGTATATTATTATTACTCAACGCATTTGCTGTTGTGGGTACAAAATTGTTTAACAATTACCTTCTTCGAAGACAATGCACGTTGATTCATTAACAACATTTGAAAGCATTCAAAAACGCTGCTAGCTAATGAAAGTTCATGAAAGAACTTCAAAAGCAATGCCCCACATTTCGTCGAGCTCGATTCAACGGAGGTAGTTGCATTAACGACATTGCCACAGCTAGCAGCTTACTAGCATGTTGGAATGGAAATGGAAGATAACTAAGATTGTTAACCCATTGGATTCCGATGAGTATGCTTTTTTTTTGCCGGGCATTCCTCGTCAATAGACGAACATGGACGGCATGACCAAACGTCAATTTCCGGTGCCACTGAATTCTCAGAAAATCAGCAATGCGAGATGTCCAGGATTTCAGACAGTTTCAGGATTTCAGTTTCGCTCCCATGCGAAACTCACGTCTAATTACGCAAAACAAATTTCGGCCATTGGAATGCATGGCATATGTATATGTATATGTATGTATGTATGTATGTATGCATGTATGTATGTACATGGGTACATTGATGCATGCAACAGGCATGTTCGCTGGTTTCATCCGATGCAGATTCGGTCCCAGTCGACTAATTCCATTTGCTTGTAGCTCGCTGCTGTTCTACCGCTTTTTGCCCAATTTTTCTGTTCGTTTGGTTCGATTATTGCACGTGGGAGGAATGTCGCAGCAGCGGGATGCCCGCAGGAGCAATGTCCATGGCCAGTCGATTGGATTGTGCAGCCGCAGCTGTTGATGTTGCTGTTGCAGTTGCCTCTGCTGCTGCTGCTGCTGCTGCGGGGCATTGGTGTTGCTGATGACGCTGATGGCAGCACTCAATTAGAAGGCACTGTGGGAGATGTCATTCGTTCGATTATGCTGCAACTCTCAGCTGCTAAAAACGATTCTAAATATGAGAATCCTTTGGGAGGTTGATGGGCCTGCGAAAAAAACAAATATCAATTTGCGTTCGATAATGGAAACGATTGAGGCCAACTGCATTCACATATCCCAGGAAAAGGCGAAAAATATGAAAAAAAAGAAACCCTTGCTAATTATAATCGATGTACATTTCTGTATGTAATTATGTTGCATATAGTTAAACACACACACACACACACACACACACACACACACGCGCGCGCGCGAATGCAGAGCAATGCAAAAATGATTGCATACTTTGCAGGGCGACCTCTGATTGGCGAAGACGAAACTTGAATTCAATTACGATATGACAGCGCAGAGATAAATATATAAAAATATATTACTATATGCATTATGCAGAGGGGAGACCAAGCTGGTCCTTGGATACAGATAAAACTATATTTACTGAAACAATTGAAAAGAGTTGTATTTTTTTTTTTTTTAATGTGTGTAATTAAGTGAGCACTAATTGAGCGTTCAACTCGATGAGGAATATTTAATCGGTGTACATTTGGATGTCTAGCGAATCGCGGCAAATACTCTTTACTAATTGTGCATTGTAATTGCAAGCTGCAGCATATATGTATGTACTCGTATGTATGTACCTAGATGTGTACGTGTCATTTGCTCTCTAAGTTTTGTGTACGTTTGTTGTAGTGCGTAAGTAATGAAGTACGAAATATATATATATAATATATATACACATATGAATATGTATATACACATATATATATATATATGTATATGTAAAATATATTTATATATACATACATATATATGCATATGTAAGCCAGAACGCATCAGTGTATGCCCAGCTAAGTAATTCTCTGCGTGTGGATTTCCGCTCGTTGTGTGTTTTCTGTAGTTAGACTTGAGACTAGCAGCCTAATTATAAGTTTATCGAATGTATTCGTGTATGTACCTTCCAGTCCCCGCACTTCAAACAGTTTTCTGTTGGTGGCCCTGCATAGACTGAGCAGGACACTACACATACATACACACACGTGTATACTACACATGGCGCCCGAGCAGGGACTGCATGGCATGCACTCAGATTAACTAGCAAATGAAAAATGATACCAAGTAAAATCCCTTGACGGCAAACTCCTAGTTGTAAGACTCTACCTAAACAAGCCACTCGAAATTAGCTAACACATCAAATTGATTTGTTGCCTTATGATACAACTACAACTACTACAACTACTACTGTAATGCATTACAGCTGTGTGTGTGAGTGCTCCGCGCGGGAAAACTCCACCTAATTGGTCACAGCGTTTTATATTGTTCATGCCACCAACTTCCCTTGTTTGAATGACAAAACATAAAGACTAAAACTTGAATTTAAACAAAATCAACAAAAAAACAAAAAGAATATGAAAAAAAAACAAACAAAAGAACTTTCCAACAAAACCAACTATACATATAGATACAAAAATATATATATATACATAAATATTTATCTTAAAGATACTACAACTACAAAAATCGTAAA
Source organism: Drosophila orena (assembly GCA_005876975.1). Lineage (NCBI taxonomy): Eukaryota > Metazoa > Arthropoda > Insecta > Diptera > Drosophilidae > Drosophila > Drosophila orena. Next base: position 901,367 of record VCKV01000299.1, read on the forward strand.
AAAAGAACTCTAGGTGTTTTACCAATGCATAAAACAAAGAAATAAATGGCAACTAAACCCAAAAACCAAACGTAAGCCATTTCAAGCATAACTAAACTAGTTTAGAGCCCAAGCAAGAAAGCAAGCCAAGCAAGCCAAGCAAGCCAGATGTTGGCCAAAACCTAATCTAGATGAACAAATTTGACAGGCCGAAAATATTAATGTCCTTGCAATGGATCATCGATATCAATAACTAAATCTTTTAAGTCAATTCAAAGTATCCAAAACAAAAAAAAACAAAGAGAATCACGAAGAAATGGCTGACAGTTTTTAATGACTTAATGACTTACTTGCTACATTGCATCAAAAAATATTTCAATAAGTAAAGACAATAGGTGAATACGCATTAATATAAAAACAAATATATAATAGATGTTTACTACTTTGGATCATGTTCTCCCTAAAAGCCTTTATTTAAATCCGACTACATTTTTGAAATCATCTCAATTAATAAATTAAGAATTAGATTTTATTAAATTGTTTTCTATGTTGTCAAAATAATACGAAAAACTACACAAGAAATATTGCGAAAATGAAATGATTTGCCTGTGAGTGTATAACATTAGGATATCAAAATTCTGTTTACGGTACGTTTGCCAAACATTGAACGATTGGCAGCTACACTACCTATATAAAACTCTGATCGAATCGCTAAAGAGCATTGCAGGGGCATTCCTATCGTTTTTCGGCAATCACGTAACTATTTAGCGTACTTTTTGGCAGTCAATTAAATGCTTCCCCCTTCCCAAAGTTGGTTGAATGATATACATACGTGTATGTACATATGTATGTATGGGAGAGATGCATCGGATGAGATCCGATTGCGATAGATAGAACGAGTTCCAAAAGACAAATGCTTGTTCGGACCTAATCAAATATTTAGACAAGGATATGAGCAATTTGGACCAACTTGACTAAACCCTTACACTTAACCCTTGATTTCCGAACGAAAACCCCTGCAGCTACATATTTATGTATAAATGTATGTGCAATGTGTAGCGATATCGACTACGATACCGATTCAGTATATGTACAAACAGAACACACACACACTCAGACACACCGACACGGACACAGATACCAATGCAGAAGTCTTAGTGTGCAGTTCAACGTATGTAACAATCTCGTAGGTCTAAACCATAACTACCTGTCGACTTACCGATCTACATTGAGATAGAGATCAACAATATCAGCTTAATAACAAAGAACGGATTAGAAGTGGACCTATGTAGGAACAGTGGGAATGTAGGAAAAGAAACGCTGGAAATGGAACAGGAACCGCATGCATCTTACTTTATACTTTTCTACGTGACTTACAACTCGAGCCGGAGACGACAAACAACTAGAAAACTAAAAATAAACTTCCTAAACGGTTTCCACAAAAACACAAGCCTATCACACGCCCTAAAATCCACGCACACAAACGCAGCTTTGTCAATGAGAAAATTTCTTCCAAAATAAGTAAACCATTTCGTATTCAAAGTTGGCACTACAATCAGCTTAGTGTGACCTTTCACATCGACGATGTGACCATGTGTGCATCTGATTCAAATGCGGAAAGCTTTCTGGCTTGATTGCAAGCATTTGCTTCATTTCTAAACGATTTGAGCTTAAAACTCATTGACTATGTCTGTCGAATAATCAAATGTCCAGGCAAGGCATCCAACCACCGATAATGGACCACACCCAGCACCATATAGATAACCCGTAATAACCCGAACCCAACTGCTTAACCCTTGAAAGCCTTGACCGCCATCTAAACTTGGTAAAGAGCGTTACTTCTACAAAACAAATATGCAACTAATATATGTGTAATTAACTAGTGACCCTCCTGAACAACTGACAAAGCCTTTATTCCACTCAAAAAAAAAACACACACAAAAAATACAAAGACTACAATTTTAATATACAAAACCAAGAGAATCGAGATCTTTAGGCGAAATTTTAATCAAGAAGAAAGTAAGAGAGATCCTTGAACAGCATTCTTCGGCAGGCCGAAGTTTAGATGCTCTTTCAATGCCCACACACATATGAACTAAGGAAAGCTCTATTATATATACATATAAGCCTGGCCGCTTGCTCTTCAGTGTACTGGAACTGTGTTTTTTTTCACCTCCCATGTTGCAAGACTTTTTAAAAGCGAAAAGAACCAGAAAATAAAAAAAAAAACAGGAGTACTGAAGATACCGTTGCAAAATAGCGAAAACCCAAAAAAGATCCTCGAAAACTATCTTTTGCAGGGGCATCAACAAGTTATATAGTATATTTTCAAATTTTATGTCAATGAATAGAAATGGATATATACATACACATATATATACACTTACCAAATAGAATCATAAATATATACATAAAAATAGTTCTAATTTGTAAGTAACAACAGAGAGATCAGAAATGGTCAGCAAGCTAAGTATCTTACGGATATTTATCCACGCAAATACGAAATACTGCAGACACACATCCGAAACGTAGTTGAATTCTTTACGATGGTCGAATAATAAGGATCAGGAAACACTACCACAGCAAAATAGCATGAATTGAGTGTAAATTAAACAAATTGAAGAATTCAAAGCAATTCTTCCCTCACAGACCCCAAATATCCACAGATGATATCCCTCACCATCCCATGGCAAGTTATACAAGTACAATACATGCAAGAGATAGACATACATACATGCATATATAGATACAAACCAAAGAGCATGAGAAAAACAAAGCGCTGAGCACATTCTATGTGAAGTAATAGTTATTATACGAGTATATCTATACATACACACCTACATATATACAAGCATGAGAACATTTAGATGTAAAAAGCTCTTGGCACCCCCTAAATAAATGAATCAAATATCGCTGAGTCAGTCACCCACACAGAACAGTCGAAATGGGTGTGCAACTAATAAATCAGCTAAGAAACGAGAAATTCAATGAAACTTTCCCGAAAATGCATTTAAATGGTAAACAAATATTTAAATGAGATAACTCAACTTGTATTTAACACTTAGTTATGTCCAACTCAGATTAATGGCATACAAAGACAACCAACATGCAGAACACACAGAGACAGAAAGACCGCGATACAAGAAGGACTACTCAAGGACACACCACTACCAATGAAAGAACCTACGAGACAAACACGAACACACGAACACACGGACACACTCACACACAAGTATTTTTGTGTAAAAGTATAAAACAGAAAATATGAACTAATGAATGAATATGAAATATATTGAAATAAAATCATTTCCAAACTACTTATTAAAAATGTCCTGTACGTTTTTATTGGGATAAAGTCAACGTGCAGCAAAATATTTTTCCTTGCAGCTGAGCAAACGAAGTTTCACGTTTTGAAATGCACTCTCTTTTCAGTTTTTAATGCTAAAATGTATAATTTAACAATCGAAGTGTGCTTAATACAAATATATTAATATTATTATTATATATTACTATATAAATATATTAATATACTGGAAATATTTCCATGCATCTTATGTACATATGGTGTACTTGTATGATTACTCATACACGTAAGCACTGGATTTCCATTTTGAAATTACTTATACGTAATCCTTTGGCGGGAATATTTCTCTTTCAAAAGCTTACTTCATTTCTGGTGCTGTTTTCGGACAAAGCTGCTCAGCTTTTGCAAAAGCTAGTGCGCTCCTTGAAACCGCTATCGCATTATATGTACGTACATACATATGTACACATGTCTAATTCAGAGGTAGAAAGCTGTTGTTTGGTTCGAAAGAATACTAAGTACGAGTATGTTCGCCAAAAGCCAAGAAACAATCCGCATTTCAGTCGAACAAAAGCTGGCAGCACGGATATGTTGCTGGCTGCACGGATATGTTGCTGTCGGGGCACCGATGTTGCTGCTGCCCCACGCCAGCAACATTTGTTGGGGCGCAGCCTCGGCGACGCCGTCAGTTGGCTCTTGACTCTCCCACGCTGCAGTCGGTGGCTCTGGCCGGAATCAGAACCGGAATCGGAATCGGAATTGGTATCGGAATCGCAATCCGAATCGGAATCGGAATCGGCATCTTGCCCGGATTGCAAAGCGGACTGGGAGTGAGAGAGTGGTTCGTCACACTTGCAGTTGCAGCAGCAGCAGCAGCAGTAGCAGCAGCAGCAGCAGCAGCAGCAGCAGCAGCAGCAGTAGTGGCAGCAGCAAAAATCAACAGAATCAACAAAGGCAACACAAAAGACGGTGGGCAAAAAGCAATCAGCAAACAGTCGGTTGTAGAAAGGACTCGGAAAATGGGAAAATAGGAAAATCGGGGCGACGAAAAACGTGGGGGGATGGCTGCCTGCTTGCCACTGCTGCTCGCTGGCTGGGAAATTCGTGTTGTGTTTTGTTTTCACATTTCCCTTTCTTTTTTTTTCAAGTATTTTTAGTGCTTGCGTGCGAAATTTTGTTGGTGTCAAAGTTAAACCATTTACGTGAGATGTAAGTAACAGAGCCTTGAAAAGAGCAAAAATAGCCAAAAAAAAAATATATAATAAATAAATAGAAGAGGGAAAATCAATGCGGGTACGCGTGTGCCCCTATGTGTGTGTGTGCCTGTGTGTGTGTGCCTGTGTGTGTGTGTGTGTGTGTGTGTGTATATGTTTGTAAGGAGGAAAATCCATAAAACGGCGTGAAGTGAAACTCGAACTTGTCGCTCTCTTTTGCAAATAATAAGCTACAAGATTCGAATTAAGCGCTGTGTGTATGTGGGTGTGTGTGTGGACTTCTCTGTTTTTGGCAGCCGCAAAGAGCCAAAATATGTGGCAAAAAATGGAAATGGAAAGGAAAATGAAAATGCCAGTCCCAGAAGCCCCCAGAAGCTTTGTAAACAAGCCATTCGGCTGCCAAACACGGAACTGCCGAACAGCTGATGCGCCGCCCAACCACCCCCTGCAAAATGCCCACCACCACCCCCAAAATAACACACACACACACACACACACACAAACACACACACACACAGAGGCGGAGGCAGAGGTAAAATTGCTGCCAAAAACTGTCTGTCGACACAATGCAGAGAAACTTTTTGGCCAAGAGAACAGTGGGCAGAACTTGAGGAACCTGCCTGCTGATATAATGTGTTGTATATCGAACGAAATCAACTAAAACAATTAAACTCAATCAAAAATCTCTTAAAAACACAGTTAACAAATGCACTTAACTATTCTATGAACCAAAAAAGGGTCTAAAACAAGTGATGTTGTGCATTTTGGAGCTCAAACGCCTTGTTTTGAATATCTTTTTTTTACCATATTTTACCAGATAACTATAAAATCAAATAATACAAAACCGAGTTGTAACTAAACATATTTAGGATAGTACATTTAAGCCACTGTATAACAACATCAAATTGATTGAGTTTCCAATAATATATCACCTTTTTCCACACACCCCAACACACACACACAAACACACGCAAAGTGCAAGGACAGGCGAAGAAGAAGCAGCAGTACAAAAAGGATAATTGCAACAGCAACAGCAACACTGGAAGCAACTGCAACTACAACTGCAACAGCAACATTTGCTGCAAGTGCAGCTCCCACAGCCGTCGCCGCCGCCAAGTTCAAAATCAACGCCTGACAATGACAAAAGCAGCAGCAGCAGCAGCAACACCAATCAAAACAGCAGCAGCAGCAGCAACAACATCAGCAGCAGCAGCTGCAGCAGAAAGTGCAACGGCAACCAAAGCAATAACAATCAATGGGCCCCAAACGACATGGCGACGTCAACGAGGCTGCACTACAGCAACACGAAACATGCAGCAGCAAATGCAACAGCAACACTCGTACTTGCAACGCCTGAAGGCGGCCGGTCGACTGGGGGCGTGGCTGCCACCAATGACGTCGCTGCGGCTGCCAACTGACTATCTCGCCCAGCTGATTTTGGCCCTGTGCCTGCTGGGCTGCCTCAGCCCCTTTACAGGTAACTAGCATTTCATTTGTAGCCCTTTAAGTCAGGAACACAATCAGGCTTATTCCTAATAGATTATTGCCTATAGTTTTCAGTATTTGGGGGGTTGGATTCACTACAATCGTATATAATGCCAATGCTCCAGTCACCAGAACGTATGAGTGATATCACGTATCCGACACGTATGCCAATAGAGAAACAGATCAAGTGGACTTGCGGCTAAGGAAACTAAGGTCCACCCTAATGTACCTAACATTTGCATTTCCTCGTTAGCAACGCCTCTTCTTCTTCTTGTTCTTCTTCTTCTTGTTCTTGTTCTTCTTCTTCTTCTTCTCGCGCACCTAAATCGAATCAGTTTTTAATGCCCTCTAATGACGCGATTATCCTGGAATAACATTTGCGTTCCGCAGCGTTTTGCGGGAAATTAATTTCGTCGTAGGTAACTCAGGGGAAAAAGAAATGGAAATGAAACTGTCAGAAATGCTGCCATAACAATGTCAGCCTGCCCTTCGCTGAATATTTTCCCTCTTTTCCGCACTTTTCCCCTCTATGCGAAATTTGCATACATCGAAGGTTGCGAACACAACCAACACTCCGATTTCTAAGGCGCCGGTGAGTCGGCCATAAATCTGCCTATTACAGCTACAGTGAGTACTCGCTCGGCCAGTTATTTGAAATTTCAAATCAATAATGCAGATGCCTTAATGTTGGCATTAAAAGTCAATTGAGATACATGCACTGAATGCATCTCTTGGGTTTTGAAATCAATTATTCAGCTGTCTTAGTGTAAGCACGTTTGTTAACTGCAACAATTCTCTGGAGTTTTCAGATCAATAGTTTTGCTGTCCACAAAAAGCGAAACACAATTAATAGTTGTAAGGGCAGGCAGATCAATATTTTAGCTTGCCGAAAGAAAGCAAGTTAAATTTTCATTGCTGTAAGCCAAAGAAAGTCAATAATGTTTTCTATGAATTGGCAAAACCCCTTCATTAGTGTGCTAAAATATATATTCTGTGTCAGTTACTACACGTATGTATATGCAAAAATGCTCGTGGGAAAACTGGTATTTTCCCACAAATCGAATGCCAACTGTGCGCCACCTTGCGAGTGCTCAATCAAATTTGATGATTCTGTTTTTCTTTTATGTGCCAGTCGGAGCCGAGCCATAAACAATGGCCAGCAGAATGGGAAAAGTCTTGAGATTGCCAGAAAGGGTACAACTGCAGTGGGAAAAAGCCTCCTTGCCAATGGAAAGTGTTGAAAAGTAAACATTTTCCATTCATGATCTCTGCAGAAAGCAACTGAAAATGATAATTTTTAATTTAATATATAAAATATTTGTTATTAGTTCTTTATTAGAGATAATTCGATTCCCTAATTTATTGGCGAGCGCTTAAATATTCTTGAAAATTTCTTTAGAGCCAGTGATTTCTTTCTAGCCGTGTATGTTCTTTCTACTGAGCAGTTTGAGTTGTTAGTAAGTTGGCTACAACCTTGACTTTGCACATGCAACGAACACGCCTGTTCTAGCCCTCTTTTCCCAACCGCAAAAACCACTTTAGTTACACACAATTTGAATGTTAGAACCGAAAGCTAGAAGAATAGAAGAATAGAAGAGACTGGAACATGTGGTTGGTGCTCAAGTGCTGATGGCTTAACTCAAGTGGGATTGATATCGCCAGCCATCAATCGCCATCAATCATGAGGTTTCTATGGCATAACAGCGTCTAATTAAGTGCATGATGGCCATTGTGTGCGTCAATGGGTTAAGATGAGCCCTGCTGAGAAACAGTATTCAAATATAATGAGATATACATACATATACTTGTATTATGTAAATTGCTGCACAAATTATAGAATGTATATCGTGTAACAGTTAATGTTAAATTCAATATAAAAACCCAGAAAAGGGATTTTAAGGAACTGAAGTTCTCCTTTCTTCATATATATTACGAGTATATTGGGCATATATGTATGTACACCTCAAATGCGGGGTATTAGCTTACATAAAGTACGCCGATCGATGGTGGAGCGTTGCGTTTGAGCTAATTACAGTGGCTACAAAGAGTGGTGCTCGTTTGCTTTTTCCTTCGTGATGGCGATGGTGGTGCAATCAATTGGCCGTTGAGGGGTGACAAGAGTTTCTTGGTTGGTTGTTTGGCTTGCTGGGTGCTTGGTTTGGGTGCTCCATCGAGAGATGGTTGATTATGGCCGGCGATGCAATCGGATGGCCAATCGATCCACTCCATGGCTAATCTGAACCCAAATCGCGTAGTCAGGGTCACCTAATGGCCCCCATCCTTTTGCGCCCCAAATCAACATGAGTGCGTTCGCAGAATAAGGGATGCTCTATCGAATTTTAACTGCAAGTGCAGCCATCTGGCAAAAGCACAAACATTTATGGCAGTTTGATCGTTTAAAATAAATGTAAATTTAATTTAAATGCAGTCGTGTTTTATTGAGCACATGAAGCTATAAATGCTACAACAAGATAACTATAATACACTGTAATCTGACGTACTTACTTCGTTAAATACTTGATTGAACTGTAATAAAAGCTGTAATCTAAAAGGGTTGCCAAAATCGTAATTACTTCATATTTAATATACCTAATTGAACTGTAAAAAACTGTAAGCTGATAGGGTTTCCAAAATCGTAATTACTTCATATTTAAAATACGTAAGTGAACTTTAATAAACTCTAATCTAATAGGGTTGCCAAAATCGTACTTACTTCATATTTGAAATATAAAATTAAACTGTAATAAACTGTGATCTGATAGGGTTGCCAAAATCGTAATTACTTCATATTTGAAATACCCCATTGAACTTTGCAATACAAAAAGTCTATTATTTTGACAGCCTTTTTAGGTAACATATACAATTGCTCTACTTTGTCATTAGTTAATGCCTTGTTAAGCACGGATGTTTAATTTGAATCAATTGGCTCACGTGCCGTAGCCTTAAACTCTACGTTCGAGCCGTCCACTTGGCACATTACGCATACGACACGTTGGCGGGCAGAGCAAAAAGTGCCATTACAAAAGGCAAAACAGATGTGCAGAGAGGGGGCTGAAGGGGTGGTGTCGACGTGACCCGGCTAATTACCCAGCACCGTGGCATTCAGAATGGTTTTGTAATCTTCGCTTCCGTAAGCAAATCGCCAGTCGCGAGTTGGCCAAAACAAATGTCTGCTTCACTGTGGGCTTCACTCGCACTGGTGGCAAACATTGAGTGCCAAAATGCAAATCAAACAGACGAATCAAAAATGTACGATTTGATTAGCAGTAGCGTATGCACTTAGCAATTCGAACTCCTACTTATACCCGTATATAATTTAGGCCACATGAAACGATTCTTTTCATTGAATATGAAATGTTTTGTTGACTACATTTTTTTCTCTGTGCATAGAGTGGCGAATGAGAGTCGCAAGGCAGGCAGCAAAAGTGGAAAACTTGATGGCTGCACTCACTCAACGATGCCACCGTGACCCTGCCACTTGGCCAGCCCCTTGCCAATCCGGCTTTCCCCCGATTTTCCCATGCTTTTCGCCGCTTTGCCACCGACTTTCCTCGCCTTTCCTCGCCTTTCCTTTCCATTCGTTTCCTTTGCTTTTTGCTTAGGCATTTATGAACTGCTTCGACACAAGGCTACTGCAACTGTGGCAGTGCATTTCATTTCATTTCGCTTTTTTGCCTAGAAAAGTGGCTCATTGTGTTTGGCCAGCCAGCATTTTGAATGGGCCACGAGTAGGAAAAGCGGAAAATCTTTTTAAGCATTCTTCTTGTCAAGTTCGGGAAAGTGGCGTGTGGCGTTTGACATTGAAAGTTAACTTCCCACATATCCGCTGGGCTGGGCTGCTTTAAATTAAATAATAAAACAGATGGACAACAAATATATATATACAAATTAAACTGAATCATTTTGCATATAGAGAAGATATATGTGAATGGAACGTCAATCATACAAATTAAGCCAAATTGTGAGGCAATTGAGGACGAATCGAGAATTGAGTGCACTCACTTGCATTTCCCTCATTTGAGTGGGGCTTTAATTATTTGAAATAGCCCTAGAATGCACTGCTAATTCATTTAATTGCAATTTGTCACGAAGTTTTCAGTTGCCTACTTAGTGCGAAAAGCGCATGTGTGTGTGTGTGTGTGTGTGACTGCGCTTGAAATTGATTTTCCCTGAAAATAGCACAAAGGACTAGACCAATTTAAGCGCATTTCGGTTGAATTTCCGCGCCAAAAGAGGACACAAAGATACAAACACACACAGAGATACACACACACACTTGCACACACACACACAGACACACTTGCACAGGATGTTGGTGAAGAGCTGAAGGAGCACCTTGTTAAATGTCACAACAAAAGCTATTTATAAGTGCGCCGCGGCCCTGGACGCACCCCGAAACCCCTCCCCCTCCCCCTCCCCCGCAAGTGACCCCAAGACCCCCAAAATGAAGCCACCATGTCCGCCCATTGGAATCTCAACGCCCAGGTCAGGTGGAAATGAGGAAAAGCCAGGCATTAAAATGTAATGAACATAATTGTGAAATAATGCTGGCGCTGCAACGAAATGCATTTCCCAGCACCGAAGACAAACAGAACACTTAAAGAAAATATATGTATACAAGCCATATGGCATTACTTGCATTTTAATTTAATTTAATTTATTTCGAGCCCATATTAAAGTAGTTTCTTAGGAGTTTTCCATTCAAGTTTGTTGGCAATTAGCAGCTTTTCGGAGCGCTTAATGGGCCTCCAACTGTTTGCCACTGGCTCGGCGAGTTTCCGAAAACCGATTCGTGCATTTTTCTCCCAGTATGTGGCATCCACTGCGAAGGGCGAAGGTTAAGCAGAGAGTGGGTGGCGAGAGTGGGTGGTGGTGGGGTGGTGGGGTGAATGCCGGGGAGGTGGCCTGCTAAACTTTGACCCAGGACACAGCTAAATTGTTTGGGCGACAGCTGGCGCACGAAAGTTGAACGCTTGCTTTTAATTATTCAGCGATCTTAAAAAGGACTGCGGCGAATATGAGAAGAAAGGGGGAGGGGTGAGGGGGGGATGGGAAAATGGATAAAGCGAAAGCTGGCTAAGAAAGCGGGGAAAACCCGGCAAGAGCAAGACCACGTGCAACCTACGAACTTTCGCTGCAATGGCGGAAAATCGTGGCTACTGCGAGAGAGTGGGAAGTGAAAGTAGGAGGAAAATGCGAAAAGGATGGGAGGGCGAAAGGGAGAAAGGACGAAAGGACAATGCAGGGCAAACAAACACAGCGAACAAGCGACTGCAGCTTCAGCCGAAATGCCGCCACACATTTTCCTTCCTCGAATTTAACAATGCCGCAACTTCCCCAAAAAGCGTAAGGAAAAAACTTGCAAGCCGAAAAATCGCCCGACACACAGCGAAAGAAAAAGTTTGCCGCCGTTTTGTTGACCATCACACTGCAAGAAATCAGCTTTCACTTAGATTATTCTTTAACGAACACGTTTTTTAAACGAAATGTAATAAATACACTCTTTTTTACCTTGTTACAAACATTTAAATAATATTAATAAATGCGTTTATGAGAAAAAATCGCATAGTATTATCGCATAATATATCTACATACATATATCGCATAATATACATATGTATATCTATATTCTATAATTTTCTATATCATTTTTCTACAATTGTTGTATATATTACATTATATTATACAGAAAATTTGTTGCTCATTTCAAAATACTTTAACCCAAAATGGAAATGCCTTAAAAACGAACCCAGCTTATTGTTCTTAAGTTAGGAAGGAAAAACCCTTAGTGAACAACTGATTAACAGCTTACTGTTGCATTCCACACGATTGTTGCAAGTGTAGAATGCGACCCATTAAAGGCCGCATCCGCAATTCGTGGTGCAGCTTTGTATCAGCAACAAATGCCCAGCTGCACCTACGTCACTTGCAACAATGCCACCGTGATGTGCAGAAATGTTGATTGCAGCAATGTTGCAGAGCTTTTGCGACCCCGGTCCAAAAGCTAACACCCAAAAGCTGACCCCCTCCTTGGGAGCCCGATGACCCCATGGAACCCATGGACCCCATAGACCCCACAGATCTGCCAGCTGTCTGTCCCCACAAATGTCCAACTGTCAGTGGCACTGTCCACCTGAACTTACATTCCAACATGGGGTATTTATTCCCTAATGATGAGGGTCAACACTTTTGGGAGCCCTACAAAGTGCGCAAATATTCGAATTGAAAATGAAAGCTAGTGGGTTTTGCTGCCGCCACATAGTATTGGAAATGGAGTTAAATTTATCAAGTAGTATGCAATTGCATCTATGGGTTTTGCATATTTTACAGATGCTTACACATAGCTTCATTCATGAAAGTACTAGGCATATCAATTAATTATTCAGTCGCCTTCGTTAAACTAACTGACAATCGAAATCAGTTCAATGGCAAACGGCGAACGAAAACACGTATTATCTGGCTTTTGATTTGATTCCAAATTGGCATTTGCGTAACCCACGGTTCACATGAATTGATAGTCGCTGATCCGTGGGTTCAATCGGCGGATTAGCCGGATTAAAGTGGAGCATTGGCAGTTTAGATGGCACACACGTACACAAGTGCACACGTACACTCGTAGTTATCTACCCATCGAATCGACTTAAATATTTGAATGGGACCGCCATTAAATAACCAAGTGATTGTCTCTGATTTCCCAGCTGCACTCGAGGAGGACTGTGTTGACTTTCAGGGCAACAAGGTGAACCACGGAATGCTCTATGTGCCCGGACCAGGAGTCTGTAGCCTCTGTGTCTGCTATCACTCCGAGCCACTCTGGTGCAAGGCCATCTACTGTGATCCGCCCTACGTGAGTTACTAGTACACTTAAACAACCACTAGTGCACTTAAGTCATATGTACATATATTTAAAGTATGACAAGTGTGACAACTGTTTAACTAGCTTGTATAACCTAAGCCATATACATATATTAGAAAACGAATATTTTTGCTAATTTCCATCGCATTCTACCCATTAGTTTTGCAAAAACTTCCGAGTTGGCGAGCGTTGCTGTGAGTTTGAGTGCTTGGATCCGCCCGGCGAGGACAAACTGTACCAGGTAGGTACCAGGTGTGCAGGTAGCCTGAAGTATGAACAAATGTAACCGAAAGTATACCCTTGTCAATAGGAGCGCATGCGAAAGAGGGCCGAGATACTGGCCGGGAACAGTACAGCCTCGAATGTGCAACTCGCCCCGATTGCCATGTCCACCATAATGCTGGGATTCCTGGGCAACAGCTTCCTCAACTTATAACTTGAAGTCAAATAGCAAGGGATGGAGATCAACTCGAGGCGAAGCTAAATCACAACATCCTCATTTTTGTTGCTCCTAAAGCGTAGGAAACTCTCTGCCCCCAAAAAATTATTACAGTGTAATAAGCGAAGCAAATGAAACCAGGCCACGTATCTGTGGCCTTCAATCGAATGGATGCAAGGATGCATTGTGCCATCGATGCGTAGGTTTTCACTTATATCCCCAGACTTATAATAGGTACAATAATAATTTCAATGGACATGGAACAGGAACAGGAACAGCTAGGGCATGGAAAGTCGCCCCACAATTGCAAAACATTTTCGAGTACTTTCAATGTGATCCGAATCCGAATCCGAATCCAAATCGAATCGGTAGAGCCAGCAGATATAGCATATACATTTACATCTACCTAAGTATAGATGAGTAAGCAACACCAAGAAACCAGAACAAACTCATCAAGCGAACGTATAAGACAGTCTCTAGCTCCTAAGACTCTATAGTAAAAGATATATACATATATATATATGTATAAAATATATATATACACAGATATATGGACATCTATGTAAGCGTATTGTACATAAGAGTATATAGCTCTATGTATCGGATCAAAAATTGTTGATTAGTGTTTAGCTAACTGAATGAGGGCAACTTCTTCTAGGAAGATAGGTTTTTTTTAATCCAATAAAAATGTTCACCATAAGTCGCCGCACGCGACTATACACCACAGTTCACCACATTAGATACTGCTCCTAGTACATTTTTTATAGAGCTGTCAGGGCATCGGTAATATTTTGTATGCTAGTTTCTACCTAAAAATAAATTGAATATGAAATAATAGTCAGGAGGAAATCGTTAGAAACGACAGTAACATTGGCATTAGCATTGAAATGCGAAAACTTGATAGCTCTAATTTCTTTCTAACCACCAATCACGTTTAAAACTTATATAAATGGCGGTAAGGGCAGAACGATAAAATGAAAATCGCGATCTTAGTAAAGGGTAGTAAATTACACATATCTTGGCAACATTTTTTCCAAAATATTATAACAGACACGGTCACGAATGAATCATTAACTCTTGCATTGGTGCTAATTTTATCGTAGGCTAAAATATAATTAAAATCACACACTCCTCACTTCGCACATCACACTCCAATCACATTGAATCAAATTCTATATATCAATTAGGTAATGTAATCGAAAGCAAAAAAGTGTAGTTAACCAATCAAAGGTAATGATGACCCTATGTTTTATGTAAGAAATTTGCCCAAGGTAAATCCGTTAACGATATAATAATAAATAACTATAACAATAACTAATGAAAACCAACTCCTATTTTGGCTCGCTGGATAGGTTTTAATTTTGACATTTGGATAAATCAAGTGCATAATCAGCGGAAAACAAATAAAAGATTCGGCAAAGCTTTGTAGACATGTAGGAAAATCCCTTCAAGAAGAATAGATCTCGTTTCAACTCTAGGCTAATGACTCTGAAGCCATCTCCGTCTCTTTCTATATATACATATATACATATTAAACCTATGAATGTAGCAAATAAACCTAGAGATATAGCTGGACCAGCAGGCAAAACATGAAATTGGAATGGAGTCGTTGGAAAACAATATATTGGAGTGGGTTTCCCAATCCAGGGGAAGTTGGTCAAATTCTTTTTCACTTGACAGCACATCAAAGCAAATTACATTTTAACAATAAATAACATATATAAAATGCGGGATATCCGAGAAAAACGTGGAGTACGGCTGTGAAATTATGTTTGCTTTAAAATGCATAAACGCAACTGTAAATATTAAATGATCACTAAAGTATATAGGCCATAATATGGTCAAAACAAAGAACTATTCAGATCAAGTAGAGAAGAAGATTCGAGAGAAGTGAAATGAAGCTCAGCGAGACAGGAAATTAGAAGAAAGCTAACTAATTAACTGAATGTACAATTCAATATGCCACAACATCTGACCAATTATGATCCATAACAGATAATATATATATACAAACAGATATGTATACATACATCAATCCAAGTATCTGATAAGAAAAATTACAAATTTTAATTAAGCCAATACGGAAAAGAAGATGATGACAATGAGAATGGGAATGAGAATGAGATAGAGATAGAGATAGAGATAGAGAATGGCAGATTCGAAGCGCGCTTTACCAATTTTTAACATAGACTCAACTAACAAATGTAAATTGGCTTTAATTAACAACTAATAACAAAGAAATCACATGAATAATAATTATGTATAACCCGAAGTTGATATTCAA
Source organism: Drosophila orena (assembly GCA_005876975.1). Classification (NCBI taxonomy): domain Eukaryota; kingdom Metazoa; phylum Arthropoda; class Insecta; order Diptera; family Drosophilidae; genus Drosophila; species Drosophila orena. The sequence goes on from VCKV01000299.1 coordinate 916,928, forward strand.
AAAAAGTATTTGAGTTGTTTTCGATCGATTTAAGTTCTAGATAGCAGTGTTGTGAAACAACCGAAAACTTTTTCCTAAGCTTAAGCGCTTTGCCATTTGCAGGAACCCAAAGATCCTCGAAAATAATGTTTTTATAACCGATGAAGTGGGCTACAGGCAGGATATAAAGCTCCTTGGATTCCGATATCTGGAATGATACAACAAATACAAATCGTAATGACAGTTTTTCAAATATTCCTTTAGTTTAATACACGACCTATGCAAAAATTCTTCAACTTAAATAATTAAACCGTTTCAACACTGGCAAAGTGAAAGAGAGACACAAAAACACAGCGAAAATGAAAGAGATAGCATAACTAATTTATGCTTTTGGGCTATATATCCTGCCTTCCAGACTGGAAATGATTAATCTTTATTACTGATATTAATTACTGTAGAGCAGGAAATATTTTACAATTCTTAAACCTTACCAAACCAAATCCAAAAACGCTAACAAAACTATTAAACTTGACAATTTTTAATGTTATCGAAATCAAAGTTATAACAAGAACGTCTAATGAAAAAAACTTGAAGAAAATGCAAAAACATATTGATTAAAATAAAAACAAAGCAAGAAATGTCATAAAATGTTAACCGATAATTTCGCAGAAGAGGCAAATCCAAAATCATGTACGCATACCTTAAAATAATAATAATATTAATTCTAATACCAGAAAATTTTAACAAAAATATACAAATATTTTCACAATAGCTTAAAATAACTGCACTTGTGTCATTTTTGGGGGTATATACATATATATATATATATATTATAGTTGAATATATTAAATGCACTTGCGGATCTCGCATGGCAACATGTTTAATATCGACCATTTACTAATACTTATCAGTTGATTTATAAATGTTTGGCAAAACGGATGACGGTGAATGAACAAGACCCCCCTCATGGGTAAAATGCTGTTATCGGATCAGTCAGTATACAGAAATACATTATCTATATAGCCAGCTGGAAATGGTCCAACCAAAGGTTGCACATAGAGTTCAACGATTAGATTTCAACCGCACCGAATGTGCAATACGTTCCTCGCGTTGTCGGCTTCTTTATATTTGAGATTTAGTGTGCTTTTGATCTTCGGCACCTGATAAATTTCGGACAGGAAGCTATTAATCAGCTGCGATAAGATGCACTCCCCAAGATCATTCATACGTGCTCGCATAATCTCAGACGGAAGAGTTACCTGTTGATAACCAGTTCGAAGTTTGTACTTGTTAAGTGCCGTAATAGACACATTTAAGTTAAAAATTTGCCATTCAATTTAGACGATTCATATGCGATTTCGAATCGTCGTCATAATTCTAAACTATTTGATAAGCCCACTTGTAGATACAAATGTTCATAGTCCATAGTGGGGAAATCGAGGTAAGCCAAGCCGCCAAAAGAAACCATCGTAAATATTTGAAAAAAATATTTATTATACTTGTATTTAATTGTTTCCGTTGCTTTCGCCCTATCGCTTTTGATTTGTCTTTAAAGTAAACCGCATAGTATTTACAAAGTTAAGTTAACACTTTACCAGACAGATGGTACAGAATTCACAATATACTTGAATACAATACACAAATAGGTGTTAGTTTAAGGATCCCATAAATTCCTTAGATGCCATGAGGTGATATAAGATAAAAAGTAAATTGAATCCTTCCTGGATTCAATTCAATTACAAGCGAGTAAAGGTAAAGGGATACATTTTATTTGGGAACCCTAACCTAGTTAGGGAATGTCTTGTACAAATAAAATACGTATGGTTTTAAAAGAACTTGGTTAACCGCTCGTCAAGTGGTCGATTGTAAAAATCAACCAGAATTCGGCCTACATAAGTATGTTATGTCATCTGCAAGATTAGTCGTTCACAATGCATGTTTAGTTATTTATTTATTATTAATTATATTATATATTATTTGGTGTTATCATCTAGCAAGTACACGCGACAACAGGACCAAAAGATATCATGGAATTATCATAATCTCGGCGGATTAAAACCCAATCGAAATGGCTTGGATTTTAACCATTTCTTATTGGGTCCTTAATGTAATCCAAGTCATTTCGATTCCTGTTGCTTGCTGTACGATAGAGTTCATGTTTTTGGTTTGTTGTTAGTTGTTTTTTTTTTTTGGTATGTGTTGCCTAAGAAAGAGATAAAGTCTGACAGTCGAGGGTCGCAGTTTTGTGGTTGCTACTCCTAATACTCGTTTTGGTGCCTGAATTAGTCAAACTATTTGGATGTGAGTGTTGTTGCGTGGGCTGTAGCCGGAAACGCTAAACGTGAGGAGCCAAACGCATGGAACTGGCTTTTAAAATATACTATTTCTTATACGTTTAGATAGGAATAGAAGATTATGCAAGTGCGGAAATCTACAAAATGATGCACATGTGAACTTGATAGACAATGCTGATTTATGTTCGAAAAAGTGTGTAGACCTATTTGGGATTTGAAAGTTTCAGTTAAGACTAGCGCACTATCAACATCCATAGTGCTAGATCATTTAAAAGTGTTAATACTTTCCTCGTTTCGTTGTTTAAAGTGGTACGGATTTGGTATTTACAAGTAAGCAGCTACTTTAAAACCTTTTTCAGTTGATCTTCTGTTTTCAATCAATGCAGTTGGTTTGTAAACAAATTGAATGTCTTATACTGGTCATAAGCAATAACTTAAAAAATACTTTAGTCCGGTACGAATTGAGAAACACATTACGAAATAAAATACAATAAAATGATAAGAGAACATAGTTTGGAGTTCAACCAATAATATCAATACAAATACTGCGCGTGTACGAAAATTGCACAACTGTAGACTATAGAATTCCCAAATAGGCCCAAATAAAGCTGATTGCAGGTGGACGTGTCCATCTAAAAGCCCTCAACGTGACACTCCAGCTACGCCATGAGGTGTTTGGTATTTTTGGATATGAGTGTGTGTGTGTGTGGGTGTGTCTGTAGATCAAAATGCTACATCGCCTAAAGCGTCTTGAGCAAGCTGGCCTTGGCGGCACCTGCTCCATAGCCCGGCGGCTGACCATATGACGAACTGCTACTGGCCACGGCAGCTGCGGCAGCCACCGCCGCATCCGCAACGGGAGTGGCAGCAGCTCCTGAAGGAGCCACAGTTGTTGTGGAGGATGAGGTGGTGGTGGAGGAGGAGAAGGAGGTTGATGACGATGACGATGACGATAACGATGAGGCGACTGAAATGCCTCCCTTCATTATTGGCGTATACCGCTGCAAAGCCTCCGAGGACGTCAGCTTGAAGGTTTCCATCATCTGGCAGCGGACACGCTCCATTAGCACATCGATGTCGCCCTTGGTTAGACCCTCGGTGCTAACCGGCGGCAGTGTGGTAATCACAATGCGCCCCGCATTCAGAATCTTTTTCTTGTCATTAAGGAATGTGCAGTAGGAGGAGAAGACCACCGGCAAGATGGGTATCTGCTGATCGATGGCCATGTGAAAGGCGCCCTTCTTGAACGGATGCAGTTCACCCGTGTTGCGACGCGTTCCCTCCGGGAAAACCCATAGCTTGATACGCTGCTTCTTGATGCGCCGATTCACATCGTTCAGCGTTTCGCGCGCCTTCTCGCCGCGCACACGATCGATGAAGATTAGGCCAGCCAACCATGCCGCCAAGCCAAATGGCCAGGCGTAGAAGAGCTCCCGTTTGGCCACCACTGTGCACTTGTTCATCACATGCCAGATGTGGAACATGCCTGCGAATATAACGAGAAAGTTTCATTTAGTCGATTGTCATTTAGTGATTGATTGATTAATGGTCATCGAGCAATCAATTGGCTTACCCAGCACATCCAGCGAACTTTGGTGATTGGCCACAATGATGCAGGCCTGGTCCTTGGCCAAATGCTCCTTGCCACGCAGCTCCCAACGCAGGCCGATCAACGTCGAAACGCGGTGGCACCAGGTGCTCGCCCATCTGCCAAACAAAAGTGTTCGAAAATGTGTTAGAAAACCTTGTAATCATTGATTTCTAGAGATAGAGGTTATATCAAACGGACCAAGAGAGATCGATCATTTTCAGAAACCTATTTCCCACTCATCCCACTCAAGCCACAACGATTTCCCACAGCGATGGTCTATACACAAGCCAATTGTTAATGCACCATTATTTAATCAAGTTGACAGCCATCGAGCCGCAGCTCTGATTTCTATCTTGTTGCCGGGATGATACCCACTCCATCTGGGTGTAGCCAAATCGGCTAGTCATGACATGTAATTACAGCTCGGGGGAACTGTATAAATAATACCCCTGGGAGGGTGCACACTGTTTACTTGGAACTCTCGTTCATTTCTCGCCTCCTAAAATGGATCGATAAGCTGCATAAACTAGTTGAGCAGAGGCATAGGCATAATTGATTCAGATGAGTGGTATTTGTGTGTGCGACTAGCTGGACTACCTTGTACTAATCCCACCCCTGCCCTGATATCAAATATTCATTGTTGTCTAATGCAAATGGCTATTTGAGTCGCTGAGCAAAATCGGCGAGGTGGCGAGAAATGCTACCAAGTGCACTAACCACATGCCAATAAGGCACAGCGCATTGGGGACACAATACGGTTTTTCCCGGCTTTCCCACTAGCGTGCAACAGCTCCCTTTCTCCGTAGTGCCCCCCCTTTCCACGTTCACGTCATAGCCAACTGGTAACTCAAGCACCCAACAGTCCGATTCAATTCCCCTCGAAAACTTCGTCCTTGGGTTGACGACACCAAGCACAAATCACTAAGAAATATAATCACGAACATTACAACGTCAAGACTATACGATACCCATTCGCATTTATTAATTGTTCACTATGTTATAGAGTAATGTAAAGCAACTAATGGGTTCTTTATACATATGTACATAATTCCCAAATGATTAAATTTCATGGAAAAATCAGTTTATTAAACTAGCGACAATAGAGGAAAGAACCATGGGCCACAATAACCAAGTGGGTGCAATAAAAAACCTTATCGCGACGCCAAACTGTTAGGAAATTCGTCACGCCTTCAATTTCCGATGCCGGAATTGGTAACGCGTACATCATAAACATTGGTTTATCAAACAATAAATCTATATCTTTGAACTTATTGATAGATGGCACAGTTTACGTAGGGTTAAGGAGAAGAACGTAGTTCTTATGCACTATGTGTGCTAGCTTGGTAGAATTGGAGATTCACAAGTTTGGAGGATCATATGTTTGATGTTGCAATTTCAGAAATCATAGCTAAATGAAATTGATTAATCAGCAGATTGAATGCATTATTAAATAATATCATAATTGATTATCACTTTTAGAGATTTAAGATTTAAGATTTAAGATTTAAGATTTAAGATTTAAGATTTAAGATTTAAGATTTAAGATTTAAGATTTAAGATTTAAGATTTAAGATTTAAGATTTAAGATTTAAGATTTAAGATTTAAGATTTAAGATTTAAGATTTAAGATTTAAGATTTAAGATTTAAGATTTAAGATTTAAGATTTAAGATTTAAGATTTAAGATTTAAGATTTAAGATTTAAGATTTAAGATTTAAGATTCAAGATTTAAGATTTAAGATTTAAGATTTAAGATTTAAGATTTAGGATTCTATGGCATATACAAACACGATGCGAATAAGAAAGTCTCCTTTCGATTGTTCAAGTGTACAACAATTGGTGGCTTTTCGGACTTAAAGGGGCCTTGAGCGACAGTTGGCCAGTTGGCCAGTTCGACAGTTGGCCAGGAGTGCATTGCGGACACCTGCAGTCACTCCTTCGCAGTTGGGCCCTTGTTAATATTGATGGCCAATTAAAATTGTATGTGTCATTGACGCATTCGCCTTGGGACCACCCCAAGGAAAGCGAATCGAAAAGGACGCCTGCCTGTGGTCTTCCATGATAAGCCATTTATTTGGGTTGAAACTAAGTTGGTGATACCGCAATTACTCTATCTACCTGTCAAGCCAATACAATGCATTATTTATCGCCAATTTGATTGTCTAATGCATTTAAACAGTTCTTGTGTTGGCGTGATGCCAGATGGCGATTAGGAAAATTTCTTCATTAATTTGCATCAAGTTGCATGGGCCATTTATAATAAAGTGAACAAACATTTGACATTATTTGGGTTCGTAAGCAATTTAAGCGGTCACATGGGTGTTGGCGTTAAGTACTCGCTTTAAATATTAAATAATTTAATTTACATTATTGGGGTGAATGAGATTAAGATTATTTTGGGTCAGGGTTACGCGGTAGCATGATAAAGTGCATCATTTTGTGGGTAATTAACGTGGGAATATCACGTGGGTAATTAGCTTAAGTTCGCAATAATCATTAAGAAATGAATTTTGATTTAATAACTTTTACCAATAAGTATTGCCCATTATGAAGAAGCCTTAAATAAAATGCAATATTGTTTCATAGTGAGGCATAATGGAGTACTGCAGCAAATAATATTTGCTAGTAACATTTCAACCCACAAGTCTAAAATGCTCAGCGTACATTGTGTTAGTGCCGATGGGCAATCAGTCACTCGAGTGCTTTATTGATATGAATGGGCAGCAACCCATTAACGCAAAATCAAAATGCTGAAGTTAACAAAGAGATATGGGAGTTCTCTTCTAACGAGCAATAGGTATACTTGCTAATTATAACTATTAATACTCGTATTTGAAATATTCATTATACTCTGATGTTGATGGTCGATACTTCGTCTAATAATCTATCAGATGAGTGTAGTATTTTATGATATATGGAACTACGTACATATGTATATATTTTGCAATACTTACAACAGGTTGCGAACATCGCAGGGTCGGGTGAGGAATGCCGGGATGAGGATGATCGAGTTGAAGGACACGATGCCGTAGTACATCAGGAATTTAAAGTAGTATCGGAATATGTGATTGGTCTCGTAGAGGAATGGCAGCATCAGCAGCAGAAAAAGTGCCAGCAGCTCGAAGAACGAACTCATGGTGATTTTTTGATTATGTTACCGATTCAACTTAGTGGTTTAGCCGATTCAGATCCGGATCGTGCTGTAATCAATCTGCGCACCTCTCTTCCCACTCTCTTCTTACTGTCTCCTGCTTTCTCCACCCGATTTCCTACCCTATGTGGGACTTTCTCAACAGTTCCCTTTCTCTCGATTTCCTCTGGTTAAGGCAGATTGCAGTCTTTTAGGTGTGAATTGTGTGTGGGTATCTTAGTTGTTCCTTCGATGTGCTGAAAAAAAGATTTCAAATTTTCGATCAGGACAATTCAAATTCATTTGTAGTATTTTAAATCTAAATTACCCCACAAAGAGACAATAGTTGCACATTAAATACACAAGTATGTATCTATATAGATCTTTATTGATCATTGCTTTTCTAACATGTTGCTTGTTTAAATGACGTTTCTATTTGATAGTATTTAACAAAAATTAAGTAAAAGTTTTAAAACTATAAACAAATTAAATGTCAATCAAATTGGGTTTTTTATAAGTCGAATGGATATTATCCCTAATTCTTACAGTTTTACAATCACCATTCTTGTGTAATGATTTGGGTTGGTGAAGTGTTAAGTGCTGATAAAGAGGGAGGAAAAGGGGAAATGGACAATTGCTGTGAGTTGCACGCCATTTCTCCTGTTCCTTCCACAACTTTTATTGCTCTCCCTTTTATGCAAGCATTAATATGACAATTATGCGAGTGCAACAAACCACAACGTCACAAACACACACATGAATACTACAGTTGAGGGTAAAAAAATAGTAGGCTGTGCTAGTTAAATTCAAAACTTCATATGTATTACTTGCTCATAAGAACAATTAATTAGTGGTAGCTTTGCTAATATATAGTAGTATATTGTAAAATAATGCATATGGTATTGATAAGGAATCGAGCCACTACTATTATCTTGACCGCAGCTGTATGTGCAGCAGCCCAGAAGAATGAGAAAAAAATCAATTTAAGTTTGCGCCCAGCGGCGAAAAACGAAACAAAACAAAACGGGGGAGAAACGAAGGAATAGGAATTTAGCATTCCATATTGTGCTTTTGTACGGGTTTTATAGATACTATGTGATACTATCAATTGATATGCTATTGAATCTCTATTTGAATGCTGCATATAATCAGCTATGCAAATAAATTGTTCATTTGTTTGCCATTTCTTTTATTTAGTTCGCTGCAACTATTCCCATTTTCTGCCTTAACACTTGAATGTCAGTTCAGTTCGAGGACAGCTATTGATGTTTTGAAAATGTTATAAACGTAGGGTTATACAACATAATTAAATAGGCACACAAAATGAACTCTCAAAACTAAGATTCAAATCGGAATTTTACAGTATAAATTACATTTTCTTTTCATTTTTTTTTTCATTTATATCTCAAGGGCATAGGATGACTATAGAGTTTTTTAGTGCGACAAAAACGTTACTTATTATTTACTATTTTGCAAACTAGGTCCATCAAGGGTTAATATTCTTATTCCTTTTCGAACACATCTGGCACAAAACAAAATAAGCAAAAAAGAAACGGTAAAAGAGGGTTGTGCCAAGAGAGCGGGCAAAGACAGGATGGAAGAGAGAGAGAGAGGGAGAGAGAGCGGCAGACACGCCAAGGATAATGGCAAAAGAAATCAACTTAAAGACACACACGGCACACACAGAGGCACACTCGAATTAAACATAAGTAAATGCAATTTTCGCCAACTACGTTTTGTTGTGGTCAAACCTTTACAATTAAATTAAACAATTTGAATTTAATACAATTTGCGGCTGCGTGTGGAATTCGCTTGCCACACCAACAACAAATGAGTGCTCACTTTATTCGTTTCGTCTCGTTGTCGTTTGTTTGTTGTGGATTTTAATAAAAGCGATTACGTTTTTATTTCGATTTATTTCGTATGCAGGTATTTCCTTTTTTCTTTTTTTTCTCTCCTTTATTTTTATTTTTCTGCTGCGGCGACGACACAACGCCGACGTCGACGGCGACGTGAGAACGACGTTGCGCTGCGTTTGGCGAGAATTTCCGTTACCGGCGTTCGCGCGACTTTCGTGGCAACTGAGCAGATGGTCGGCAGCAATCGATAGGCGCGCTGATATCGATAGGCGGACGGGTATCGATAGTGTGCGCAGTGCATTGGGTTCGAGTCTCAGCTCAGGTACAAAAATTCAATTTCGAGAATTAATTGCGAATTAAATATTTAAGTCAAGTGTACTCATGTAGATGAAATGATTGGTTAATTATTTCAGCTTCCATGCGAACGTTTTGCTGAGTTCAGAAACAAGTTGATATGATTGCAACGAAAAATGTACTTTAAAGGAGAACTAAAAATTTATAAAAAACATAGCATAAATTTACTCGAAGCAGATGCATATTCAATATATCATTTACAAAACCATTTTAAACAATCTTAAATTTTAAATATATTCTACAACTTAAAGAAGACCTAACTCGATTGCATAAAAAGATGACAAGCTAAAAAGCGCAACTAAAATGACTAAGGAATGCAAGTTAATTATGAAGCCACTACAGATTACACACAATATAGTAGCTAAGTAGTAGTTTTAAAATGTAAATGTAAAACAAATGCTGGCCTCAGTCCATTTGCTCTTCCCGAGATTTCAGGAATTCGACTTGGCACACATTCTGACAGCTAAAACGTTATGATTTAGTTGCGATTTTCCGCACTTGGCAACCGATGCCATTGCGAAATGGAGCCCTTTGGCCCGCGGAAAGGAAAACGTGTGTGTCAGCCAGTCGGCGGGAAATGGATTTTATTTTTATAAAGCCGCTCTTGGCAAAAAAACAAAAACAAAAATATTTTTGTTTACATTTGATTTTCTTATCGCCTAGCGATCCGTGTGGTGAGGAGCTCAATGCTGACGACTAAAGTCGGACAGGTGGACCCTATGACGGATGCAAAACTACAATATGATAATGGAGAGGCACTTGCAAAACGTTGAATATTTTTTTTTTAATTTCCGTACAAAGAAATTGCCACAAAATGGGGATATGGAGCTCACACGAGATTAATGTAAATGAAATTATAAATTTGTTTAATAGAAAGCAAACAAGTTAGTTAGACACACAGTAAATCATGTAAGCTTAACTATTTGTGGTTTTAAAATGTGCATGCTTGAACATGTTCTATACTATTGATTAATTTCAATTTTCCAAATTTTCAAATCTCAATGGGACTATCGATATATGATATGTGAAAAATACACTACAAAATCCATACGAATTTCAAACATACAAGTATCGATACTACTAAACTCCGATATCGATAGCAAATCGCACAGATGTTTTGGATGCAGCATTGGAGACGCCGTTTACAAAACTTTAAAATCGGAAACCAAATAATTGGAGGATCGACAATTGGCGAGCATCACACGGGTAAATGTTTGGAAAATTAAAAGAAAATAGAAATTAACATGCCTGTGTAAGGTGACTTTACTACCAGTTCACTTGCACATCGAGTAGCCCGGGATTATTTTCAATCGATTCCAGAAACTTCAGTTTCAAAACTGCCCATAATGTTCAGACGTTAAATCAGATCCAATATGAATAGCAGTGGAGCAGTTACGCAGAAGAAAGCGATACATAGAATCACCCTAAATGACTATATAATACTATCCCGACAATTGCTGATCAATCGAGCCAGATGGAATCAGGACAAACGGAGTGCCAAGATGCTGCTGGTCCAGGCCAATGGGAAGCAGCAAGTCATCACCTTCAGGCTGCCCAGAACCTCGTGTACGGTGCAGGAACTGCTTCGACAGATGAACGTTGAGTTCGATGACAGCACCACAATAGATTGCAAGGAGATTATCGGTGGTGGCATCAACGTGATGGTCTCTGTGGGCATCGCCATCAGTGCCACCGATCCCGAGACGGTTCCCCTGGCCTATCAGTTCTATAAGGAGATGAATCAGTCAAAAGACGAAACTGCCACTGTTCAAGAGTCTACTCCTGCGGATGGAATACCATCTGCTTCGGTTGCCAACAATGGTTGCCAGCCAGCTGTAAGTCCCATCCAGAGCAAGAAACGCAAGAAAAGTCCTTCCGCTCCGGAGGATACCAATAGCGCCGCAGTGATATCGTCGGCGGAACAAGACGCCAATGCACGCAAGAGCAAGAAATCGAAAAATGGTCATTCTGCACGGGACAACAATGGCTGTCAAGCTGCAGGTGCTCATAGCAACAATGGTGCGCCTGGCAAGAAAATGGGGAATCGCCACTCGACAGGTGAAATCTCAACTGTTCCAAAGAAGAGCAACGGTGTTCAGGCCATTGAACCCGCTATCGAAAGCTCCCGGGCGATCCAGTCGATTTATAAAGTTGCAAGTGCCTGTGAAAGCAAGAAGTCGAATGAGCCAGCTGGTGGTTCTCAGTCACGGGTGCAACCTAATGCTGCAGCCGAGTGCGTGCCAGCCACCAATGCACCTAGTAACGCCAAACCCACACCTGAAGAACGTGCGGAGCAAAGTCGCCTGCGCAGGAATCGCAGGTGGATACTGAGCAGGGACTTTGATGATGGTGATGATGATGATGATGATGTGGTGCTGCTGAGCAGCGAAGATGAGGAAGCAACCACCGCCGCCGTTGGCCAAACGGAGGAGGCCAATCCAGACGGCGGAGAAGCAGCGGAGAGGAGACTCTCCGCCGATGTGAATATAACCCTGTTTAAATATCCGCCCACCGGAACCGGTGGCCTAACCATCAGCATGAAGGACTATATGTGTCTCAGTAGCGGCACATATCTGAACGATGTCATCATTGATTTTTATCTGTGCTGGCTAAAGAATAACATCATACCAGAGGGTCAGCGCGATAGGACGCATATCTTTAGCATATTTTTCCACAAGAGGTTGAGCACGGAGCTTCCCAACAATGTTCGACAGACGACGGCCCAGAAGCGTCACAAAATGGTACAAAGGTGGACACGAACCGTGAATATATTCGACAAGGATTTCATCGTAATACCATTCAACGACCACGCCCATTGGATACTGGCAATTATATGTTTTCCGAGCCTAAGAGGCAAGGTGGCATACAATGATGTTGAGCCCTTCAGCGATGGCACTCCAATCAAACAACCATTGATTCTCATCTTCGACTCGTATCCGGTCCACCCACGACAGCGGGCGATTGAAATATTGCGGGCTTACCTCACATGCGAGTACCAGGCAAGGAATCCGAATGCGCAGGCGCATGTCTTCAACAAGCGTACTATGCCCGACCATAGAGTGGAGGTGCCGCAGCAGCAGAATCTCACTGATTGCGGCCTCTTTCTGCTGCAATATGTGGAGCAATTCTTCACGAAACCCATCAGAGACTATAGACTGCCCATTAGGGAGCTGGAAAATTGGTTTGACCCGCTCACGGTAACCAAGAAGCGCGAGGATATCGCCAATCTCATCCAGAAACTGATGGATGAGGGCAATCAGCAGCAGCAGAGCAAAATTCTGCCCATCATAAAGTTTCCCACACTAAATGGCCAACTGGTCATGCAGGAGGATGACGAGGAGGAGGATAGCAAGAAGGAGGATGCCGAGGATGAGAATGAGGAGGATGCCAAGGATTAGAATGAGGATGAGGATCAAGCCTCTGTAAACAAGAAAACGGAAGAAACCACCTAATGTTGCACTCAAATCTTCGCCAGCAACCAATGGACCCAGAAGTCGCCAGCGCAGGAATCACAGGCACTTTAATGATTGGGATCAAACAAAGCTGGAAGATCAAACAAAGTAAGGCAACCACCGAAAACAATGTATACTATTGATACAACACACAAAAAAACACTTGTGGAGTTATTCCGGAAAGTTGTTGCTTCGGAAATGGAAATTATTTATATAGAAACACTGAACATAGCGTCTACGCGATACACACTCTAGGAGGAACACGTGGCTAGGAGCAGGGGTCACCAAAATCATACATTTTATCCCCAAAGGCAGGAAATGCAGGAAAAGCATTTTATCACCAAAAAGAGCAGTACGGCCAAAAAGACGATAAAGAGGCTATCCAAGAAAGAGACAGGGATCAACATGAATCCACGAGATGGAAAAGGACCATCAGTTAGCAAAAACTTGGTAAGGAAAGGAATATGGGAGATGTGATCTTAAAAAAAGGAACACGGTAAATTTTAGGTGTAGAAGTATTTAACATAGCAGAAGAAAAAATGAAAATTAGTCAGTTACATGACAATATAGCTTTATAAATTGCCAAAAATGAATCCTACTATACATAGACTACCCCGCACCAGTGTTCATCAGCTATTCATCAGCCATTTGCAAAGCAAAGTCATTTTCGTGATGAATTAGGAAACTGCAGGATATCAAAGCGAAACATAGCAGGGTATTACCAATCAGCATTATACTCGTCGAAAAAAAAAAAGAGAATTATTCTAAAGTGATTCTTTTCGCACACTTTTTTTTCATAACAAATTAGCTTGCTAATAGCATTGCTCATATATTTACGATCGCTTATTTTCAAAATTTTTGTGAACGAATCTAATTTTTTGACATATGTACCTTACAGAAATGATTAGGGATTTTAAAATTGAATGTACAATTTTTTTTTTATATCAGTGTATATAGTCTAGAACTCTTTAGAGATGCGTTGCACGGGTAGTTTTACAGAGTGATTGCTGAAGAAGTATGAAACAAAGTGGAGTAGTAAAATTCCTTCTTGTCGAACTCCTTACACTTGAAAATGAGTTACATACACATGTATCACAAAAGAATCAAATAATTTCATTTCCGACTGGAATAAGTCCACAAACACACAGACACACGCACACACACGCGCGCGCACACACATGGATCTGTGTTTGTGTATTGGTGTGGGTTTCGGCGATAAGAAAAGCGAGCCATAAAGTCGCACCGGCGATTCTATGGACGCTCAGTTGCTTTGGAGCGATTCTTCGATGCAGACGAACGTCGGAGTTTGCGGATTGTACTGAAAGAGCAGGCAGGGAGAGCGAAAAAGACAGAGAGAGAGCGATAGTGTGACAGAGAGGGAAGGCGCAAGCGAATATCGAGCATAAAGCAAAGGCCGCAACACGTGAAACAGCAGCCAATTGGTTTCAATTTCGATTCAGAAAGTCGAGCGACCACAACGTGCGATTCGAGATGTCCACCACAACCACATCCAGTAAGTAGTAATCCAGGCCCAGAGCCGCCACCCGAATCCATAAGCTACATATGTATGTGGTATACTTCATACACTCCTGAGCCCAAATAAACATCCGTAGTTCCTAAAACGTAAATATAACCAAAGCATTGTCAAATGTTGCATTTGATCTCAGAAGTCTGGTATCAGTTTAAAGAACTTTCAACTGCAAATTCAAACTTAAGATCAATCTTTCAATAAATAATACATTTCATTAAGACCAAACTTTCAATAAATAATACATTTCATAAAAAACAACTTAAGCAACGAAATATTTTGATGATCTGATAATCCAGTATAAAGTATTATCGTGTTTTTTATTGCGCTGTCTTTTGTAAACAATAAATCAAGCTTATAACATTGATGAGCATAGATTGTAAATGCAAGTGCGAATTCCCAAGTTAGCTAAACATAATTAATGCAACTGCAACTAGCTAAACATAATTAATGCAACTGCAACTAGCTAAACATAATTAATGCAACTGCAACTTGAATTCCCACAGTTGAGGGCTACAAGCTCGGAAAGGTCATCATCGAGGGCAAAACGAAGCAGGTGTACGATCTGCCGGAGCAGCCAGGACTGTGCCTGCTCCTCAGCAAGGACCGCATCACCGCCGGAGATGGCGTCAAGGCCCACGATCTGGCCGGCAAGGCAGAGATCTCCAATACCACCAACGGTCAGGTTTTCAGACTGCTCAACGAGGCTGGTGAGTGAATGCCAGGAATATAATGTAGACACTTTATAGCCAATTGAGTGTTACCTCATCTGCATCTCTTTGCTGATCTATACGTACATATATATCTATATGTTAAAGCCACCATTTTGCCCATTCGATTTCTTACCAGATTGATCAATTCTTGAGTTAAACAAATTTGCCTAATGCTCCACTATCCCGCAGGCATTCGCACCGCCTATGTGAAGCACTGCGGCGCCAAGGCGTTCATCGCCCGCAAATGCCAGATGATACCCATTGAGTGGGTGACTCGTCGCCTGGCCACCGGATCGTTCCTCAAGCGCAATGTCGGAGTGCCCGAGGGCTACAGGTTGGTATGGTAACAGCCTCTGGCTGAGGTTATCACCCCGTTCAATTCGATGCGATGCGATGCGATTCGATGCGATTCGATGCGATTCGATTCGTTGCGATCTCGGTTATCTGAGTCCGCTTGCGGTAAACAAATTTTAGTGCAATCGATGCACTGCGGCAGGGTCAACAATCGCTGATAAGCCCTAGATTGGTCCATACGTATGCACACTCAAAGCCATCAAAATGTGTAATTCAAGTCGGATTTTCGCCAGGGCATTGCGGCTCTATGCCACTTCGAGGCAATAGCTCTTTTTTTATGGCTTTGATCGGCAGAACAAGTCCGCCTCTTTGAGGTTTTGCATCAAGTAATTGCAAGCTATGTATGTATATGTAAGACAAATGTCATTTCCATGTGTTAGTTAGATACTTAGTTTATGCTATTGATTAACTTCTTACCAGATTGATCCAAATACGAATTACAATTGCATTGCGCAGGTTCTCGCCGCCCAAGCAGGAGACGTTCTTCAAGGACGATGCCAATCACGATCCCCAGTGGAGCGAGGAGCAGATAGTCTCCGCCAAGTTTGAGCTGAATGGCCTGCTGATCGGTGGGTACTTTGCACAACCACTTTCCCGCATATTCAAGTAAATCCATCCCATCAACTGTCCTTTCGCCCATACTAGGCCAAGATGAGGTGGACATCATGCGTAGAACCACACTGCTGGTCTTTGAGATACTCGAGAGGGCGTGGCAGACCAAGAACTGCGCCCTCATCGACATGAAAGTGGAGTTCGGCGTCTGCGACGATGGCAACATTGTGCTGGCCGACATTATTGATTCCGATTCGTGGCGCTTGTGGCCAGCCGGTGACAAGCGCTTGATGGTGGACAAGCAGGTGTATCGCAATCTGGCGTCGGTGACGGCCAGCGATTTGGATACCGTGAAGAGGAACTTCATTTGGGTGGCCGAGCAGCTGGCTGATATTGTGCCAAAGAAGGATCATCTGGTTGTGGTCCTAATGGGCAGTGCCTCCGATACATCGCACAGCGAGAAGATAGCCACCAGCTGTCGATCTCTCGGCCTGAATGTGGAACTTCGTGTGAGTTCCGCCCACAAGGGACCGGAGGAAACGCTGCGCATTGTCCGCGAATACGAATCGGTGATGAGCAATCTGATATTTGTGGCCGTTGCCGGGCGATCCAATGGACTGGGGCCAGTCGTTTCCGGCAGCACCAACTATCCGGTGATCAATTGTCCGCCCGTCAAATCGGACAACATGCAGGTGGACGTTTGGTCCAGCCTGAATCTGCCATCGGGCTTGGGCTGTGCCACCGTCCTCTATCCAGAGGCAGCTGCTCTGCACGCGGCCACCATTTTGGGGCTGGGCAACTTCATGGTCTGGTCGAAACTACGTGTCAAGGCGCTCAACAATTTCATCACACTCAAGAAGGCCGACAAGGAGTTGCGCGGCGTGCGAAATGCCTAGATGTGTGAACTACCACTGATCGCCTGGAGATATCAGCTTTGGGTATCACCGGGAGGCCATAGAGAGAATCCTATCCTGATCGTTGACGTTCGGCGATCATCCAGGGAGATCCAATTCTTTGTTAACTTTTCTACTCTCTTCTTTTTTTTTTTTTAAACCAAACACTTTTTGATTTCTGTAGTATTAAGAAAGGATGACTTCAACTTGTTCTTGACAGGTTACCTCGAAATAACAGTTAATAAAAATTACATTTTAAATGTTACCCATTTCGAGCTACATTATGTGTAATTGGATTTCATGGGGCTCTACGACTAAACGTAATGAAATATAACATGGATTACGTACATACATACATATGTTAAATGTTTCGCGATTTTCCGGCTTTAAATAATCGGCCTTTTGCGCAAAACATTAAAAATAATTGGCTAAAATTGGAATGTGATACCTCGTTGAGTTCGTAATTAAATTCCTATTAAACTATTGAAAAATAAAAAATTAAATTTTTTGTCATTTTTTTTATCAAATTTTACACTTTACAAAAAATTAAAAAATCGACCCAAAAAATAGTTCTTGAAGTTCGTCAAAAAGTGCAATTAGCTACTTAAAACTATTATTATTTCACCTATATGACCATTTTTAGTCAAGTTATGCTAAAAATCTTGTTAGTAACTATCGAATTTTTGACAAAAACTGGTTTTCGAAGTTTCCGTGATAAAATAATTCGTTTTTTTGTCGAAACTTATAATATAAACTTATAAAACATTTACAATTGTAATTGTTTTTTTTTTACTGTAAGTTTTTTTGTATACTATTGGGAGCCAAAATCAACAATTTATTTCATTTAAAACTAAATCTTACATACTCCTCTAAACACTTGTTGCCTTTTGTCAATAGTTTAAGCTTAAGCCCTTAATTTTATAGTTTAAAATGAGTCGAAGGCCGCCGTAGCTAGTACTCATTAAATTTATTAGGTTTAGTATTGTATACTAGATTTAATTTGTTAAATAAAATAAAGAAATAATAGTTTAAAATATTTAGTGGCATACTTTTGGGCTGCTTAGACTTAAAATCCCTGCTTGATTGGGCGACTAAACTGTTGCACTTTTTTAAACGTGAGCCCTATTTACTAAATAAAATGAAATAAAAAACGTGTACAGCTTAAATATTAAATATTAAAAAATGTGTAGAGCACCACAGCTTGGGGAAAAAAATAGTAAACATACAGGACTAGTTTTTAAAAATTATAAGTAAAATAATTTATTTCGAGCTTCAAAACTTATTATTCGCATTTTTAATTAGCTTTAGTTTCAGCATCATTGTAAAGATACAATGGAAAAAAAGTGCGGTAAAAAAGATACAATAATAATGAAAATATATATATGCATCCATGAAATATAGTTTTAAAATTAAAGCAATCAAATTTATTGATTAAAATGAAGCTAGTTTACTACCAAACTACTAATGATGTTAAACCTACCATACATGAATGTATGCACATACATGTGTACATCCTAGTTTGGCTGCCTTGGAAAATTAGCCACACAAGGAAAATCGTATGGAGATGTGGATTTGTGGGGATTTGGGGTGATGGCGGGAAGGGGGGTGGTGGAGAGGGAAGTACTGAGACCGGGAAAATATGTGCTAAAGTGCGCCGGCCACCGCAGGTCAATTAATCATACTTTAGTGTTTAGCAGACACCACCACAAAAATACAAACAAAAGCACAAACACAAACGCAAACAACAAAGCACAATTCATAATAAT
Organism: Drosophila orena; assembly: GCA_005876975.1. NCBI lineage: Eukaryota > Metazoa > Arthropoda > Insecta > Diptera > Drosophilidae > Drosophila > Drosophila orena. The sequence goes on from VCKV01000299.1 coordinate 935,393, forward strand.
AACAATAATTTAGCATAAGGAGAGCGGGACGGGCGAAGGGTGCGAGTGAGACGGCGAGTGTGCACATTAAAAGTCAGGGTCAAAGTGTGGCCATTGTGTTTTGCCTCTCCCTCTGGCGCTCCAACCAAACACCCCCCCCCCCTCCCCTTCCCCACCCACCACTCTTCACAACACAAGTGTCTGCTGTTGTTGGAAAAAAAAAACAAAAAAAAAAAAGAAACAATAAGCAACAAGAAATATGAATGGCAAAGCAAATGTAACAAAATGTTAAGAAAAATAAAGAAAACAATAAAAGTCAAGATCTTGGTTCACATGAAAATACCCTGCCATTAGTTCTTGAGCAAAAAAAAGTTTTGGCTACATTTCAGTTTAGAAATAATCGTATCCGAATTGTCATTTTCCACAGGTGCTCATATATTTATCCATATATACATACATACATATGTACATATGTATGTATCTTTATAGTTTTCCAGCGAAGGCAAGCTTACATTGGCGCCCAAGAAATAAGTGGCTAAAATCTGTAGTATAACGCTAAGATTAAGTACTAATAACAGCTAAAAGTTATCAAAAAATTAAATAGTATTTAAGAAAAATCTCTTGGTGCACGAGGAGGGAAACTCAACCTATGTACATAACCTCAATTTCAGTTCCATTACTAGTTGAGTTCGGTTTTTTAAACTGAGTTGAACCCGTGTCCATATTCGAGCATGCCCTTTTCTTTTGCGGCTAAAGTGAGTGACTGCGACGTCGGGGCTCCAACTACAACAACAACAACAACAACAACAACAACAACAACAACAACAACAACAACAACAACTACGACGGCAATACAAATACAACGACAACAATGACCGGCAATTGTTTTGCGGCGTCGCCTCTGCCGCTGCCTCTGCCGCTGCCGCTGCCGACGTCAATGACGCAGCGCTATGTTTGCGATGGCTATGGCTATTGTGACATCCGACTACCCCCTTCCCCTGCCCACCCCCCCACAGACACCCCCACCACCCCCTTCTTAGCCCATCCCACACCAGCCGCAAGGGGTTTCTTTGTTGTATTTTTTGTTTTCTGTTTGCCAATTCGGTTTTTTTGTCTTTAGTTTTTTTTTTGTTTTTTTTCTTTAGTTTTTTTTTGTTATTTTTTTTGTTATTTTTTTGTTTTTTTTTGGTTTTGCGAATAAAAACTGTTTTGTTACAATCGCGAATGCCGATCGAAGTCGATCTTTCTACACGTTTTCATTATAATTTTACTGTCGACCTCTCGCTCTCACAGCCGCGGCCATCTCCCTCACTCCGTCGGCTACAGGGCACATTCATTAATTTCAATATGCAATAATTTCTCAAATAGTCTATACATAGTTACAAGCAGCATATATTAATATGTATAGCTTATTCAAAAATAACCACAGAAAATGTACTCCTGTTTTCTGAACGATATTCGTACCGAAAAGAATAACTAAAGTGAACTAACATCCAGTGTCCAGCAATAAACATTCTTCAACATGAATAATAACTAATGTAAATATTCGACAATGTAGGTGTGAGTTCGGCTTTGCGATGCCTGACTGTACAGCCATTTGGCGAGGCAACTCTTTCAACTTGTTGCTAAAAATATGCAAGACAGTAAAAGGAAACCGGTTCGCCGTCCCGTACACTCGCACATGTACGTACTGTATATGTATGTGGATATGGCTATATGTACATACATATGTATGTATGTAGTATATAACTGGTTGTTGCTGGGTGCCGAGCCACTGACCGATGCCATCGCAGCAAGGGGGGTATGATGGGGGGAGGGGTGGTAGGCGGCGGTAGGCGGTGGTAGGCGGGGGTAGGGGAGTTACGGGGTGCTGTGCGGTGGAACTGGAACTGTGACTTGATTATTCAGTCGGCCCAAGAGGCAAACTGATCCGTGCACGGCACACAAAGCCGGAGTAAAATGGGGGAACACAAAAACGAGAGGGGCAACCGCATGCGAAACACCAACACGTAATACAAGATCGTAAAGCGGTTTCTATGTGATTGGATTGGTGTGGAGGGGGGACCGAGGGGGGCTGAGAATGGGGCAGCATCGATTACGCGCGCAAAACCGGCAAGTCGGTGGAACTATGGACACCGCACTACAGGTCACCTACAGTGCATGTAGACAATGACATGGAAATGGATTCAAATAGATTTAAGATATGTAATTGTTCAATCGTAGTATAACGTTTTCTTCATTTTACTAGATTTTATAACATAGTTAGTTTACTACTATTTACTACTACTATGCACATAAGCCGCATATTGAACAAATTCTATTAATTATTCCATCACTAATATTTGATGTTGAAAATTTGTATGAACTACTAGAAACGCAAGCTGTAGCTAGTGTTCACTGTACCCCATTGTTGCTGTAACCGTCGATTGTTGTTCTAGTTGTCTTCTGTTTATTGTTGTTGCTTTTGCTGTCACCGCAAGTTGCGCTACTTTGCGCTTATTCGGCTTCTCCATCTCTCTTTTCCCCCTCCCCCTCTCTCCCACCAGCTAGACTCTTTCTTTCTTTTTCTCTTTTTACCTTGTTTATTTATTTCATTTCTTCACTTCACTTCACTTCCCTTCCCTTCCTCTCTCTCGCTATCCGCTTCCCTCTTGCAATGTCACCCACCAGAAGAGGCAGTTGTTGTAGATTGAGGTTGGGTTTATTGCTCTCCCGCCTCTTTCTCTGCTGGAATTCTTCCCCCTTCCCACACACACACACACCACCCTGTGATCCATCGCTGTTGATATGGCTTAACTGTGAATTGGCCGCGCGGCGAACAAAGATCACATCAGCTTTTAATTGTGGGCGAGAATGGTGGGGGGGGCTAAAACGGGAGGTGGGACCAGTGATAAGCCGAAAAAACGAAAACGCGCGCGATAATAAAAAATCTAAATAAAAAAAAAACACATAAACAAAAATTAACAACAACACTTGAAATGAACTGATATGTGTATTTAAGTGGTGGCTCAGGGGGGGGGGGATACAAGGGGCTATAAATAGGAAATGGTGATAGAAAGGAGCGGTAGATTCAGAGAGAGCGGGGGGGGCATGATCGCATCCACTGCGGTTGGGGGAATCACGTTTCCATCATCTAATAATTGAATAATATATACATACATACATATGTACACACATATATTTTGATGAAAGAATTTGCAATAAATTCAAGACCTTTCAATCACATTTTAAATGGATGCATACGAACGCTTAATAAAAAGTTTACGTTATTTCGTCTTTGCCATGAGAACGAAAAAGCCGATGGGTTTTTGTTGTGGATATAAGACATGTCAGTTTCGCAAAATGACGTCAAACACTCCGCAGCAGATTCCCTTCTTTTTTTTCTCACTTGAGACCTTGAACTTATCAATTCCAGGCAAACAGATATCAAACAAAGGGTAAATATAGAGTATTTTGCTATTCAGGAAAGCATTTTCCTACGAAAGCGGTTTTAATCTCTGTCTCACTGTTGTATTATAATGTTATTATCAAAGAAATAATAGTATTACATATATGTATGTACATATGTACATATATGCATGTTGTTAGTTCTTAATGGGATTTTATAAATGTATATCCAGACGTACATATAAAGGAATATACATATATCATTATTATAAGGACTAAGGTAATGAATTTGGGATAGCTTACTTAAAGTTGAAGACTAAATCAAGAAACCTGCCTAACCTAAATCACTCACGTTATTTTGACACCCGTGCGGTTAGGAACCTAAAATAGAAGATGAAGGGCGGTCATCATGGGGGATACATTGGATAGCATGGTATGGGATGGCATCCAGACTCACAGTGTGCAGGGTAATAACTAGAAGGAAGGAAATAACTGGCGGTAAAAGAAAAGAAAAAAAAACTTTAGCACGTGGTGCACCCCGCTGTGGTGGTCGCTGAATCTTAAGCGGATTATGAGACGTTAACCCCCTCTAATTCCCCCCAACCCCCCCTCCAACAATCCCTCGCGTCGATTGACCCGTTTTTGGCCTCAGCTACCTTATAAACTCTATTAAAAAAAAAACAAGGCAAAAATATAACCGAGAATTTCAAAGCCCCCACCCTGCGACTTTTTCGCCTCAAGTCCCGCATTTTTTTCCATGTCCAGCTTCGGGTTACGCCAGAATCCTACGCCCGCCCCTTCCACTCCATAAGCAGAAAGCAGAAAGCAGAAAGCAAACGCAAAAGCAAAAGCAAGCCGAAAAAAAGAATTTTGCAGTCCACGCTGCGTATGCTTTCATTTTATTTCGCTTTTCATATTATTATTGTTGTTATTCATATTTCAGACCCTTGCTGGCAAGCTGGCTGCACTGTGACAAAAAATTACTTATTGCTATGCAAAATGATTGTGCTATGCAAATGATTGCTTATGCATGTTTTATTTTGGTATTTTGCAATAGCAAAACTCATGTTTCAAATGTAATTGTTAGTTTCATGGGTTATTTTTGTATGGTTTAATTACAAGTCATTATTTTTCTTTCCGTGTGCCCTTTGCTTTACTTATTTATACGCTTTCGTTTGGTTTTCCGTTTCGCATGTTGCCCTCTCTCTCACAGTCGCTTGTCCCCCTTCGTCGTCTTCTTCTTATTACCCTTCGTGTGCGTGAGTGCTCGTGTGTGTGTATGCTTAAGTTAAATGTGCCGGTTTGTTCTGTTGACTTGTTGTTGCTGTTGCTATTGCTGTTTCTGTTGCTGTTGACGCTGGTCGTGTCATGTTAATTTGTGAGGTCTCCCTCTCTTGCTCTCTCGCTTACTCCTTCCCCTTTTACGACTGCGCTACTTATTTGGTATGCTGTACTGCTTCTTCTTGCTCTTCCACTTCTGCTTCATCTTCGCATTCACAGACATACATACACACGTACACACATACATACACATGAACATACAAGCAAGCAACTACGCAAACAACGTCAAGACAATGCGCAGTAGATAACAAATAGCCCTCTCCCGCTCACCTTAGCCTCTTCACCATCTTGCTCAGTCATACAAATGTGTATATATGTATATGCACATACATATAAATTACGTGTGTCTGCTTGTATCTATGGCAACACAGCGTGAGATATATAAGATGTACATATGTATGCAGTGGATGTATGTGCAATGTGTATGCGCGGTGCTTATGCAGACAGCTGCTTTGTGTGTCAAATTGTAGCGAAAAAAATTGTGTTTTTTTTGTGTACCAACGAGAGAGTTGCTGATGGCGTGGGACGTGGTGAAGAAGAAGAGAAGAGCACGCAAGAAGAAGAGCAACCAAGCGGTGAACGATGACCCCGTGGAAAATTTGCCAAACTAACCAAAATATACCAATACCACAAATGTATGTATTTAGCTAGCAAATACAAGTATTTTGATTCCATTTACCATAAAATTTTCACAATATTAAAATATTAATAGATGTAACTTAACAAAGAGTTAAAAAGCTTATTTTAAATTAGTAGCTCTGGGCATATTTTAAAATATTAGTTTACAGAACTCGTCAAATTGGATACTGGGGTACCTTTTTTTTTTGTCTTTTACAAACTACTCCTTGCTCTTTGCTCTCTCTTCTTGTGAACCAGTTACTGTTGCACAGTGCAGCAGTAATTAAATCCTACAGCCTGATTTATCATTATCATTTATTAAATGTATAATTAAAATATTTAATTCCAAGCGTATGCTTTTTATTATTCTACCTAAATTCATTTTAATATTAATTAATACATTTTGATATTAGGCACGGATACATTCGTGTGTGTATGTTTTAGGAAGCCGACCGTAGATTATCATAAAATGCCGTTGAATTGAAAATATTTATGAAATGTATGGAGGAACAGAAGATGGGTCACAGTAATAATGCTTTGATATGTGCAAGTTGTCCCACTGTGCGCTGTTGCCGTGCGGAGCTGCGCAAAAACAACACCGGGCACTCTCTGACGCACTGGCTCTCTCACTTAACCACCTCACTCGCCATCTGGCCGTCTTACTCACGCGTGAGACATTACCTACTGTTTGTTTTTGTGTCTGTCGGCGTCGCTTTCTGGCGACTGCGCGTTGCGGCGCCGCGTTGCCGCGTTGCCAAACTTCACTCGGCTCCGCTGTGTGAGTGCGACTATGTGTGTGTCTTATATCAGAAATTTCCATTTAACTTTTTTATTTAGGTTTCCTTTTTTTTTGCAACGCTTGCGTACCTGTGTGTCTCTGTGTGTTTATTGGTATATAATTTTTTGGTTGTGTGTATGTTAGTTACACTTTCAGCGGCTGTTTCCAACCATTTTTCTTGCCACTTTTTCTTTTTTTTTTTTTTACTTTGTTTTGGTTGTGTGTGTTTTGGTTTCTACGTCACACCTTTTTTCGGGCAAGCGAAATGGGTGAGAGAGAGAGAAACAGGGAGAGGGAGAGAGTAAATTACTGCATAGGCCTGCGAAAAATTGGCAGCAAAATCTCAGACGAGGGTTGCTTTATTTTATTTCATTTATTTTTCCCCATTTTTCGTCGACTTTTTCGCATAGCCACAGGTGTCGTTGCGCAGCCGACGTCGACGCCGACGCCGACGCTGGCAGAGGACCGGGCAGACGCCTGACTGTCAATCCGTCAACTAAAATAAACAGCAGCAAAAAAATGTACGCAAAAAAAAATAGCTTGCACCTCTGTGCAAATTATTTAGTCGTCAAAAAGTTAACCTCAAAATTCAGCCTCTACCGGCGGCGACGTCGACTACTTCTGCTTCGACAGAATGCACAATAAAAATAAAAGAGCAATTATAAATATTTATCAATTTGACAGAACGTGATACATACATACATACATATGTATGTACAAACATATACACATGTACATATGTATATTAATTGAAATAGTATCTACAGAGCACCTACTGAACAGCCTCACCAATGAAAATTGAAAAAAAAACGTTTTTTGCGTTTATTTTGGCTCTAAAAATAATGTTGCCCAATAAAATCTCATTTAATTGATGATCAATTTATCTATTAGTGTTTTTTTCTTTTAATAACGAATCACATTAAATATGTATGTATGTATGTATGTATGTACATAAATCGTACAATTTCACTTGTTCTAAATTATATAAATTAATATCTGAAGAGCTGCTCTTGTTATTTCGTGTTATTTGCTCATTTGTATGTATGCATGTAGTTTGTGTGTGCGTGTGTGCACTCGAACAAACTTTGCTCCCTACACTTGACCTTGTTTTGCCATTTTCATTTTGTGCCACAAACACACCCATACACCCATACACACACACACACACACACACAAACACACATGGCGAGATGGGGATGGATTAATGTGGTTGACTACGACCAAAAACTGTTTGCCGGCGGAGAAGGGTGACTAAGGGGTGCTGGTTGGGGGGGGGGGAGTAAAGGAGGCAGAATGTCAAAACCAAAGACGCTGAGAAAGGCAAATGGCGACACACACACATGCACACACGCACACTCGAACACTCGCACACTCGCACAGAGGACATCAAAACTTTGAAACATGCGAATTTTCCAGAAACTACAAGTTTCATTTTCTATGCACTGGTCAAAAAATCTATGTACTTTAACATACATACTACTTTTAAAGCTTGCAAAATGATCCTAAAACGAATGCTAGAAATTTTAAGCGACAAGGTCACTTCACGGGCTAATCAATCCCAAAGATACTTGAAAAGCTTGAAATGCTTGAAATGCTTGAAAAGCAGTGCAAAACTTGTATTTCCCAACAAACGTACACGATTTTCTTTGCGTGCATATAGGGGAACAGAAGGGAGGAAGGAGGCAAAATAACTGAGGGACAGTAATTTGGCTAAATTTTGTTATTTTTTCCCTCGAGACGGCTAAATGCCGGCTACAACAACAATAACAAAAACAACAACAACGAAAAGCCAAAGAAAAATTAAAGCGAAGGAAAGGAAAAATCCAGAAAAGAAACTCAGAAAAGTGGCTACACAGCGCAAAAAGTTGTTACACATTGTTATTCCTTGTTTTATTGTATTCTATGTAGATATGTATGTTTTTCTGATGTCATATTGATGAGTTCCAATGCTAAATTCATCAACTATGTATTTACCATACAAACATGAGCGTTAAAAACTTAGTGTTTGGAATTGTAGTTCGATTGCAGAGAAAACCCAAAAGACAACCCCTTTTCTAGTTTTTCGCCCTTCTGCCGTTTACCATCTTACAGGCGAAAGCATAGAATCATAAGGAAAACCAAATAGAACATAGAACCCGACCTAACCGAAAATTACACAGAAAAAAACTGTCTGAGTATGTGTAAGCATGCATTTTAAGGCATATTCGTTTTCTACTAATAATACATTGGGCAACTAATGTGAAGAAAATATTCCTTTTCTCCAGTTTTTTTTTTTTAAGTCTCTTTATTAGTTTAATATTACAATAATACAATATAATTGTTATTATAGGACGTACTAATTTGATTTGTCTGTGTAGCAATGAGTGAAAGGGCAAGACTGAGCGAGAGGGTGCGATAGATTGCGAGAGAGAGAGAGCGAGGGAGAGAGGGAGGGAGAGGAAGATGGGCAGTATAACGGCAATGGCAATGCCAACAAATTAAAGTTACTAAAGCAAAGGAAACGGCACAGAAGAAGAAGCGAGTGAGTGAGTGGGAGGGGGGGATGAGAGGAATAGAAGGAGTAGAGAAGGAAGAGAGAACACAGCGGCGAGGCAAAGAAAACTGAAATAAAAGAATCGCAGTGAGCAGCAAAAAATCAGCAAAAAGCGGCGGATGGAGCGAAGGAGGAGATGAAGGCGAAGAAGTGAAAGAAAGAAGGCAGGCTGAAAAACAAGATGTGCTGGACGTGGGGGATGGGCCGATTAGTGGGGAGGGGGTGAAGAGGGGAAGGGATCCGCATGCAGAACCACTCACTCAAATTTAAAATGAATAAAAACCGGTTCCTTTATTTGCCTTCCTCCTCTTTGTCTTGCCCTTTTCTTTCCCTTCCCTTATGCACCGCATTTTCGCTTTTAGCCGTTTGCTTTGCATTTTTGCATTTGTTGTTGTTGTTGTGTTTGTTGTTCTCTTTTTTGTTTTTGCGTAGCAGTTGCAGGCGGCTAAAATGTAATTTTTCGGTTCTTCCCATTTTCTTTTCGCTTTAGGTGCAAAACTAAGCTATTTTAGATTATTCTGCCTTTCTTAATTAAGTTGTTGTTTTGCCCACGGAATGTTAATTATTGCTATCACGACCATTTTTGAAAAGCAATTAAAAATCTTTTATTATTTTAGTATTGTTATTTTATTTTAGCACAAATCCATATTAACTCACTTTATTTTGGATTTTTCTTAAAGCGTAATGACAAATAACGGGCATATTTTGAAATGTTCAAATGAAATACATCATTTGCAAATGCTGAATTGCTAAAAAAGAAAAAATAAAAAAAGAATAGAAATAGTGTGTGAACTTATAATTAATAATGATTTGCGAATGCGAATCGAATAGAAATATGTATGTACATTTGAATTTGGGGAACCATTCTACGTTCCCCACAGGATATTACGCATGGGGTTAACTATTTTTGACCCAGAAGAAATTGCGCCTCGAACGACAGACGATTCATCCGGCCGTAGACGAGCACCTCGCTGATGATCCGTTCGGCGTAGAGCCGCTGGTCCGGTCGCATGTGCCGGAAGTGGGTGGCCATCCGCTTTCCGATGAGCTCGCACTCTTGCTCGCTCTCGCTCCCGTGCTCTCTATCTCGATCCCACTCCTTCTTTATATCCTTGATTCTATCTTGATACGGAGTCTCCTCGTTTCGCCGCTTCTTCACCGTTTCGCCGTACTCGGTGTCATTGCTGCTGCGTCTTTGCCGGATACGGATGCGGCGACCAGATTTATCGAAGGCCAACGATTCCGCATTAAGTCGCATGTGCGAGGAGCCAGGATGGTAGGCACTGTTCCTGGTGCTGCTGCCCACCACTGAAGTGTCCCGATAGTCGTCAACCTGTTGCTCCACTTCGGGGCCCATGCTGCACGCTTCGGTGTCGTGATCAGGCTCTGTTTCCGGTTCCCCATCGCCATCGACGACGGCATCAAGACGCAGCACATCCTCTTCATTTTGAAACGTCTCCGAGATCATATCAGCCTCCTGAAAATTGATGTAAGCGGAGTATGTACAACATAAGTTGATGTTGAGATTATACAAAAAACTTTACAATCGGTGAATCGGTGCTTTTACATACTACATACTACTAGGATCATATAATACTACTTAGTATCTTAGTATTACCCTGATATGCCTTACATAACCTCTTTATAGAGTACTCCCACAGACCACTCACTTTGGTATCCAACTGCTGCACCTGTTCGTCATCGTTTTCCAGTGATTCCTTATTCGATTTCGATAGGCGTGCTTCACATGCCACCGATATATTTGCCTCGTGCTGCGGCACTTTCGAATCGGGATCCCGTTTGACCGCCACCGTGTGCTCCAATTGCAGTTCACCGGTTTCCAGTTCGAAGAGGAAATCGAGCTCTTTGAAATACCACAGCGACGGGGTAAAGGTGTTGTCGCTATCCAGCACCTTCCGCAATTCCCGGCGATACGAGGTACGGAAATTGTTAATCTTTCGCTTGAGCGTATGGATATTGACGTTGCTGTCGAACGTGCGCAGCAGCACCAACAATCGGCCGTAGGACTCGGCCTTGAGCCGACGATCCCGGTACAGGCTACTCCGCACCAGCCACAGCTCGGGCATCGAGCGGTACATGCGGAGGAACTCCTTCCAGAAATCGATGGCGCTGCGAGTGTGCGACATGTCTGACGTCTGGCGGCCAACTGAGGATTGCACCGTAAATTGGTCGTACGACCGCCGTTTCATTTGCCCTGTCCTCCGACCGCCGTCAAACCGCGTCCAACGCAATTCACACGGATTTTATTCGCTGTACTTACGCGCGAACTATTACAGAACTGTTAGTCTTGACATATCATCATACCATATCATACAGACATACATATGTTTCCATGCATTCTACATCTATGTAGTTAAAGTTATTTCCTATATACGCTATTTTTATCCTAACTCTATCCTACAAAGCTTGGAATTAGTCACCCATTCTGGTTGTAACTCACCTGGATGCTGGTCTCATCGAGGCTATCGTCCAAGCTCTCCGATTTCACCCGCACCGGCGATCCAATGTTGAGCACCGGCTTGAGGAAGGCCATCAGATGGAACCACCAGAGGCGCGGCTGGTAGCCATTGGCGGAGGTCTGCACCTTCTTGATTTCGCGCCGATAGCAGCAACGCAGTGAGTTTATCTTGCGCTTGACGTCCTGGACGGAGCAGCCGCCGTTGACGCGTCGCAGTATCTTCAATAGCTCCTGGTAGCCGGGCTCCTTCTTCTGCTTCGACAGGTAGTCGGGACTGCTGCTGTCCCACAGGGCGGTGAAGTGCTGGTAGCAGCTGATGAACTCCTCCATGACATCGGGCTCATCGTACAGGCTTATGCCGCCCACGATGGACATTTTCGTTTGTGTGTTTGTGTGTTCCTCTTTCGGTTTTATCGCGCTTTTTCACGCCCGTTGCGACGGTCTGACGCTGAATGATAGAGAATGACGGAGTGGGTGTTGGTATTATATGTAGCCTTTCGTACGGTATGATGTTGCTGTGTACGTATTCCTTTTGTTTACTCCGCTCGCTTGCTGTATGATGCGGCATGTCATGCAAGTGCAACGTGTGCGAGCGGCCTTTTTGATGTCGCCGCTCCCGGCTGCTTTTTGCCTTAGCCTCTTGTTTTTGTTATTTACGTGCATGTTTGCCACAAAATGTCGCTGTTGCAGCATTCGGGTTATTTTTTTAAACTATCTTTTGGTTTTTTGTGTTTTTTGCTTTTTTCTTGTTTGGCTTTTGTTGCTCCAACCGAACATGCTTGACGGCGAACTGGAAATTCTCATTTCGCTTCGAACATGTTGCAGCTCTGCAGCATTTGTGTGCGCTGCGGTTCGGCTTAGAAAAATGTTGCATCAAACACAACAACGGCGACGAATGGGGGAGGTGGAGAATGGGAAGAAGCGGAAGAAAAGAGGGCTAAAAGACCTAATAATAATAAAGCAAGCCAACAAAAAACAAAGAGGAAATATTAATAGAAACACATCTTTGGCGCAAATGCACAGAAAATGTATTTACATATTTTTGCTCGATTTTCATGCTTTTAAATGATGGTACATTTAAATGGAATTAAGCTATGTATGTACACCTAAAAGATAAATAAAGCATTTAGTTGCTGATGTTTGCAATTCAATCATGTTTTATACATACATACATATTTAAGTTTGCGCTTTGCAGTAGTCGAATTGTAGCATAAATAGAAAATAGTAGTAATAGATCAAATAGAGAATGTAAAATACTTGCCACACTTTTCATTAATTTGCTGCAATAGCAAGCGGAAAATCGGTTTGATGCGTGACAGCGAACTTGCAACCAAATTGAGCGATTGCAGGTAAATCGCACGTGTGTTTCTTAGCCACTTAGGCTGGCCGTTGCCCTCTTTCCGCACGCCGCCCACCGCCCACCCACCATCGAGCCACGCCCCACCCCCGCTCGTGACCCCGCGTAACCCCGCCCGATTTTCCGGCCGCCTGCGCTCCGCGCATTTCACTTTCACTGCAAATTGGCAAGTGAGAAAAAAGGCACAAAAACAGAAAAAACAGAAAAAACAGAAAAAACAGAAAAAAGAGGAAAAAACAGAGAAAAGGGAAAAACAAAGGCAACAGCAACAAAAACGAAAACCAAAACAAAAAACAGCATGGGAAAAACAGACGAATGAAAATGATCAAAGGGTTATCGAAAACGAAAATCAACTTGACAAACGTTTTTGCTGAATGTTTGGTACAATTCAAATGCATTCATCCAACTGAGCCAACTATGTACATGCATATGTACATATGTATGTATGCATTATTTACATTTATTTTTAACTATTTTTTTATTTCAACTTGTGCAAGTTGAACTCTTATAACTTAAATGAGTTAAAAATTTACATGCAAGTATCTTTTACCTTGTTGAGCTAAATACTCTCTTATACTCCCTAAGCCATGTATGTACGTATATGCATATGTACATATGTGCATATGTATTACATAACATGCGTGAATAAGTTTAACAAATAAACGTAGTTAAAGTTACTAAACGAATCTGGCTGTTAGAGTAACTGGAATTCATTATACACAAGTACTTTTGGAAATATTAGTATTTATTGTTTTATATGCAGGTTCTAACGAGCTTCGAGTGCTTTAAACAAATTTATTAACAACATTTGATTGGCATTCTCAACTGGCCTGCACAACAGTGCCAAATAATTTGGGATGCCACTGTGCTCGCAACGGTTGCGAAGGGTTCGCTGTTCGATGTCGAACCACCGCCGACGCACAGCATTGTGTCGCTCTCTCTCTCTCTCTCTCTCTCTCGTTCGGCGAAGATCATTTCAATAGTGTATTTTTCGCAAAACATTTGCAATTTCCCATTTTCATTCAACTTCATGCAACATACCATGCATATACACACACATATATATATATACACATACAAGCAGACCAGCACTTTCCCAACACGAAGTGCGCGTTGGGTGGAATAGCGATTGAGTGGCAACCTCTGCCGCGATTTTGTTCGCTCTGCAGACGTCGCTGCAGACGTCGCTGCAGACGTTGAGTCAACGGCGGTTTTCGTTTGCCGGCGCAGATGTCGTTGTAGTTGTAAAGTCACTTAAACCCGGGTATGTGGTGACGGACCATGTTCACATTTTTCAACTGAATATTTGCGCCAGATAACATGTACACTGCGAATTTATTTATTATAAATTCACGTAAATTAACCGAGGTAAATGTGCAGCGCAATGCGTCTGAAAAATTAACGAAAAAATGCCATATTCTTATATATATATGCGAATATATATATATATATATAGGTGTGTGTGTGTGGTAAATATTCGTGCGGTTTTCTCTATGCGGTTTTCCTATGTGTGTGTGTGTGTGCCTGCCTGTGTGTGTGTGTGTGCGTGGGTGTCGGTGTGTGCGTGCGTCGGTGTGCCAGCAAAGAAAACGTGAACAAAATGTAAGAAGCAAAATGCAATCGAAAAATGTGATTAAGAAAAAATATATCACACAATTGCGTCGCGATTTTTTTTCTATTTCTTCTCCGCTGCTCTCCACCGTCCTGCTTGCTCTCTCGCTCGCTCTCTCGCATTAAAGTGGAAAAATTTCTAAACGTGTTTGTGTGCGTGTGTTCTAATTTTTTGTTGTTTAATACATTTAACAAAAAAAAAAGTCAATAAAGCAAAAGTCGCGCGCACACACACATACGCATGCACACACAAACGCACACGCAACATCGAAAAAAAAAACAATTTTTTTGGGCCCGACAACGCCCTGTGCTAAAAAAAAAAAAATAATATAACATAATCATTGTTAGCTTCATATTAAATATGATATGAAATGCATATATGTTAAAAGTTAATCCTTTTTTTTATAGTTACGTTAATAAAAATGCGAATGAAAATTGATAGAAATTAAGAAGATATCGCGTTATTTGTGCCGCATTTTCAAGAAAATGCAAATGCAAATGAAAAATGCAATTGCAATTGAAATTGAGAAAAAGTTAAGGGAGAAAAACTGATTTTCATGGATTTTCACGGATTTTCCCATCGCGGATTTAGCCATCATTCTCCGTCCATCGGGTAAGCTTGTTTAATTAATTAACTCGTGTGTAAAAACATACATACATGTGCTAACTTAATTACCGTTAGTTGCTATCAGTGAATTTAGCAAAGGAATACATTTCATTCACATTATTCAGTTTTTGGGGTGATTTTTTACTATCGTGTGGAAATGATTATACAACAAAATTGGCAAAAGTGCAAGTCCGACATCAAAATGAATGCAAATAATATATTTATCTTTAAACAAAAGGTTTTCTTAACGGTTTTACCTAAATTTGTATAAATTACTTTATTTTTACAAAAAAAAAACAATTTGTTATCCTCCAAATGCTATTAATTTATTTCTAATTCCTTATTTGTTGTTATATAAGCAAATACATTTTTATTTTTTTTATTTTTTCAAATAGTCCGTCGGTACCAAGTGATGATATATGGGCTGCTGATTATTTTCTATATATATTATAAATTTTTAAGTGGCTCTTGAAAGCTCACGTCTTCAGAATATCTATATATTTTCCATGATCCAGTTGGAAAATAAAGGTACAATAAAACTTTGTTATAAATATCTGTATATCACTGAAGAATTTTAGGTAGCGTTTCTTCATAATTGCCATGTGTTTCATATTATTTAAACAAAATCTATCATATCATATCTATATGGAAAATGCACAGAACTACAGACTTTTCATTGGTTTTCTAATGATTGTATGTAGTTGTACAAAGGGTTACCCTCAAATTTTCCAAATGAGGCAGTTATATATGCATGTATTTCGAAACTGAATTAGAGCATCTTATAAAGGAAAGAAGAAAAAAAAGTAACCCCCAAAATTCTTGCTTGAACTGGTTTTGCGATCAGCATCATCATCCCCAGTAGAAACCGAAATCATCGAAATGGGTGTCTTAAAGTTTGCGATCTGGTTCTTGAAGAACTCGGGTTGAATTCGTTTTTGAAATTCCGATTGACATGTGTTCTTTGACTTCGAGCGTGTGGCGCCAAAAAGAAATTAAAATATTTTCCCCATTTTGATTCTATTTCTTGACGTTCCCTGGGCTCCTCCGCCTTATATGCGGCATATATCTCCATACATTTGTAGTTTTAGCTATTTATACCTTTCGTGGCTTCGCCTTTGAAGCAGCTTCTATACATTTATTCGAATCTTTCATTAGCATTTAAATTATGCAAATATGACTTGTGTTCTTTATGCCTGTTTCACTAATTTCTCTTCTCCCGTTCAAATGTGAATAGCTATACCGCATGTGTGTATATGCATATGTATGTATATACATTTATATACATATCGTATATAGATGAGGTTTCTAAATTTGTTGTCTTCTTGGCTTTCTGTTATATTACATACATACATGCATACATACATACATATATACTATTGATATACAAACGTAGAATTTCTCGTTAAACCGGTTATATTTTTTAAGCTTTGTTCGGCGCATTTTATTTTGCCACACACAAAAAATAAAACACAAATTGTAGTATATTGTATATTTCAAGGGTTGAAACCAATTTTTTCTTAACCAAAAAACGATGTTTAATGCAAAGAACGTTTAAATTCTGGACTTAAAAATACACCAAAATTTTACAAGCCAGTAAAAATTTGTTTTCTTCTAACTTCAACATTTTTGGCTAAAGAATGTATTTTCTTTGTTAAGTTTACATTTGCAGGTCTATAAATATGTTTGTATGTTTAGACATGTCTCATGGATTTTCTTGTTCTTTTGCCGTTTTCATGTTCATTTAAATGCAATCGCAATCCGCATATTGATTTTTCCTCCTTCAGAAAGACAACAATAAAACAGAGTTTGTAAAAAAATAACAAAAGAAATGCGCAACACACACGAAAAATATATACAATATAAAAAAATATACATATATATTCACATTCACGTACGAATGAAGTTTGGCAACCTTTCTTTTATTTTACGGATGAGGAGAGGAGATGAAAGGAGAAAACAGAATCGCAGAGAACAAGAAATTACCGTTCTAGTGTTCGGCACTCGCTTTAACCCCCTGATGGCCAATATATTCTAAGGTTAAAGCTGCAAAACATGTGGTTGTAAATATTGAAATATTATTCAAATGTCTAAAATAGTGACGATAATGATAATAACGATAACGATAACGATAATAATAATAATAATGAGAATAGTATGAATCCAATATAATATTTTTTTTTAATATTGGCCTTGTCACATGGTGAAAAGTGAAGAGCGCAGTAAAATGTGCTTTTAATTCAATTTCAAGTCATTCCATTTTAATGGAAGTTTTGTGTTTTCAAGCGGTGAAAACCATAAAGCACAAATGTATAAAAAACATTAAAGGGAAATTAAAACAAAGGAATGAAAAGAAACAGCAGCGCAGTGCAAAAGTCAAAGTTTATATCAATAATTTGTATTTCTTTTTCCCGCCAGCAAATGTAGATCATTCCTCCTTTTCCAATACACACACACATGCATATGTGCAAACATTCATAAATACATTTACTGTATACTTGGTCTACTTACTTTTTTCCCGCCCGAAATGTCCGCCCATATTTACCATTTGGCAAACTGTGAACATATGAAAGTAATTTAAAAGCAAATTCTTTGCTCTTGTTCATATCTCGCCAGTTTCTTATCTGCCCTTCTTCGCTCTGCTCTCCCGTTACCACCCGTTTCCCTCTTCTGCTTCTGCTTCTGCTTCTGCTTCTGTCTCCACCTCTCGAATGTTCTTGAACCTGAAAGAAGCGGAGAAACGGCAAGAAATGTGAAGACGACGGAGAAAGAGAAGGAGAAAGAAAAAGACCAGAAGAAACCGACTATATGGAACTGGAAGCTTTAGAAGAATCACTGCAGATTCTCCTGCTAATTCTTCTATCGTTGCGTTCGAAAGTCTTTTGGGTCATTAAGCAGTTGCATAAATCAGACTTAAATTGGTTTTTTTTTAATTTACAAGCATAGAATCTGTAGAATCTTCAAAGATTTGTCAGTCAATTTATTACCGAAGATTTGACTTTTGTTGAAAGCACATCTTAATTTAAAACTAATTGAATGGCGCAAGAACTTTTAGATTTGCTAGATGATCAATTATCAATCATTTCCAATGCATTACATTTTTTGTAGCTGTAACTGTAACTTGTTTAGACTAAACAAAAACAATATTAAGTTGCACTCAGAATGTCTAGTCAGGGAAATTCAACCCTTTTTGTTTTGATTATTTCAACTGTAATTTGAATATTTGTGTATTCCGAATTCTGCGCAGATTTGTTTTCGCAAAGCTACAAAAGTGAAGAAACCACATGCGCCGCATATGCGGTTAATATTTCAATATTTATTATTATTTTTGCGTTGCACTATTTGAAATTGCAACGTGCGTGTCTTCTCGTTTTCTTTTTTCTTGTTTTTTGTGGTTTTAGGTGGGCAGAAATTTGCGTGTTTTCGCGAAAAAAAAAATCCACATATGCATGTACATATATAAGTACGAAAAAAGTATATGCAACCCACGATGGAAAATTTGAGGTGAAAAACACGTTTTCCCGAGCATAGTAGTAACTGATAAAGCACACGCACGCTACAAAAACAACATGTACACTGGCGGGAAAATAGAAATATGTTTAGCCGAGGGTGAAAAATAGTTGCTAATATTAATATAAATTAATTAATAATATAATTAAAAACAAATCTTTGACATTTTTGATTTATTCATATCTAAAATGGAGGATTTGCTATTTATTTACATTTAAAATTGATGATTTTGAACATTGGATATGCCCCATATCATATTTTATTCATATTTTATGTCATAGCTGCAACTTCAAAATATGAACATGTTTTACCTTACCTTATGTAATTTATGCAATTTAAATACTGATTTTTTTTATTTATTCTTATGCCATCTAGATGTATTTTTTTTTGCTATGTATAATATTCAATAACATAAAATCATACAAGTATATACAAGTATATATGTACATACAAGTATAATAAGTACATTTGTACCTAATTGCAATTGGAGTATATTTATTTTGCACCTAAGAAAAGGCGACATATTTTTTGCGACCTGCACTGTGTTTTAATACGCCCCCATATAAAATGCCCGAAAATAAAAAGCCAGGCGCGCTAAATTAAAGCTCAAAACGAAACGAAAAATCAATACTTCTTTACTTTGGCCAAAACACCGAAAAGTGGAAAGGGAAATGGTTGATTGGGGGGGTGGTGATGGTGGTGTTGTGGGTGGCTGAGGGGGAGGTAGGAGAATGAGGTGGAGAAAAAGAAGAAGAAGAAGAGGGCAGGCCTAGAGGCAGCGACGCCGACTGCGACGTCGCGCAGCGGCGCTTATCTGAAATAAATTGCTTTCGGCCTACTCGTGATTTTGTTGTTGTTGTCGTCGTCTTTATTCCTCGTTTTATTTTCTGTCTGTATGTATGTCTGTATTCAACTGGATGCGAGTGTGTGCGTGTGGATTTCTGGCTTTTACCACCCACACATCTGCATAAATAAAACAGTCAAAAGCATGCGTGCGTAAGTGCATGTGTGTGTGTGCTCCACAATTATTATTATTATTATTATTGTACCGCTCTCCCGGTCGCCTCGGCTCGCCGCTCCGCTCTGCCACTCCTACCTCCCTCGCCCGTTCTCTTTATATGTATGGGTTTTTTATTTTATTTTTCATCTTTTTTCTTCTTCTTTTGTACGTGTTTCACCTTGCGCGCCGTGTTTATTGCTGTTGTTTTTGTTGCCGCTGCGTTTTACTCGTTAGACCCGTTTCTACCATCCCCTTCCCACTCACTCTACCTCTTTATCGTCCTCTCTTCACCGCGCCTCTCTCCCCATAGGTCTCCTATCATTTTTCATGCACACACAGACGGGCATGCACACGCACACTGAGTCGCTTTTGTTGCTGCACTTTGTGGGAGACAAAGTGCGCTGTTGCCGCACTTCAGTTGGATTGGACGAATTAAGCTATTTTCAGAGGAAGCCAAAATAAAAGGAAGAAAAGCCAAACAATTTCGGGAGCAAGCTCACGAATAAATCTTTAATTTATTGCATTCAGATCTCTGAGAAAATTTTAACAAAATCGCTTATTTGCATTTTTCGCTGTTAGCTGTTTTCTTTTTTTTCTTGAATAAAAAAATAAATATTACCAAAAGGCGATAGAACACATCGAAAGCAATATGTGTTATGCATGGTTTTATGTATATACTATATACATACAAAAGTATGTGTATATATGTACATCAATAATTGAATGTTTAAATATTATTATGCGGTACACATCAAAGCTAAAAATGCAGTTACTTTAATGCAAACCAATTAAAAAGTTTCCGTTAAAATATTCAATTGATTTGCCTACTTGATCCTTCTCCATTTCTGAATTACCGAATTGTTAAAATGATGTTCGCAAAAAAGTGCACCTTTAAATGTATGTATGTATCTATGTAAATATATAATATGTACATACATACATATGTATTTAAAATTCAATTCCCATGTGTGCTTATGGCAAATATTTAGCTTGTTCCTTTCTGCTGCAAATTATTGTGCACTGCATTTGCCTGAACTTTTAAATTGGCGAATAAGCGAATGCGAAAAAGCCTAAAAAGTAAAGCCAATAAACACGAATTGTTGTTGCTGGCCGGGTGGATTGGCCGAGGTGGTTGTAGGCGACGGCATGAGGAAGGGGGAGGTTTAAGAAGTACAAGAATAAAAGCAGCCAACAAAAACAACTTGGCATGAGAGCCTCGCCCCATCTCGTTCGCACTCTATCCCTCTCTCTGTAACTATCTCTTTTGCTCTCGCTCCCTCTTGTGGGCAATTTTGGTTCTCTGGGTATTGTACTTGTATTGGTTGTCGTGTCGTTTTGCCGTCGTCGCTCTGTCGCGTCGTCTGTCGTTTAGTCGCTTGGTCGCTTTGTTGTCCGATTCCTTTTATGACGTTGCGAGTTTTATGTCTGCGCGTGAGTGTGTGTGTATGTGTGCGGCACACAGTTGCCAACGGATCTGCCGCCTTGCACTTGTTGTTGCTGTTGCGTCAGCCGCACTCTTGTACCCACACACAAACACACGAACGTTCCTGCGCACGTCTCTTTATCCCCCCACCCTTCGCCATCAACCCACCTACCCCCTGCCATCATCATCGCTTCACATCCACACTTCCTCTTTGCATTCCATTCGCCATCCGCCTACTGTTTGCTTTGGCATAGCACACGCATACATGTGCACGTGTACACAGCGGTGTGCGCAATAATAGCACCGTGTAATTGCAGTTATTTAATTTTTATCAAATTGTCGTATTCAACAAATTTCCATATTTGATTTACTTATGCAACACAATTAAGTCATGTATGTAAATACCTACATATGTATGTGTACAGCGCCGAAATGCACAAAAAATAATCTGGTGCTGGCAATTATTAATAAAATGATAAACTAACATACATTGATATGCTTTAATACTTAAGAATTTTTATAGAACTCAAAACTATGAGCTTAACAGTTTATTTTGAATTTAAAAATGATTGCGTGATATTGGAGTGCACATATTTGTGGCCTAACATTTTGGACGCCACTGTGCCTTTAGCGTTTGTATAGATTACATACAAACATATGCATGTATGTAAGTTCTCTGTTTTTACTCAACCTCAGCACAGCAGTGGCCTCTCCTTGCCCCTTCCCCCGTTTCCCTTTCATCGTTTCGTTCCTGCTCCCCCTCTTGGCCTGTCTTCTGTGCTCCATTACTGCTTGCTTTATTTGCTATCGCTCTCTCGCTCTGTCTTCCGCTTGACTTGTGCGCAGATCCCCCCATGTGTTGCCATCTCGCTTGCGCGCATTGGCACTCCACCGCTCCAGTGCCTTATCTGCCTCTCCCTCTCGCTCGCTCACTAACATGTGCCTCGGCATCGTTTTCGTCTTCTCCAAGTTGCTTTCTTGTGTGTACTGTGTGCACTCGATACAATGAGCCCTCGAAAAGCGATATTATGAAACTTTAATATTTCGTAATATAATATTTCTTAATAAATTATAATGAATAAAAGTTATAATTTATCGTTTCAGTTAGTTATTGTAAATCTTATTACTTAAAGGTTCGACAAAGCGTTTCATGCTCTTGCTTTGGATGTGCACACTGTGGTTTCCTTCGTATGCTATTATTATTATTATTATAATTCAGCTTTGCTGGCTTTTGCTTGTTTCTCTTTTTTCGTTTTTTTTATGCTTTTACGTTTCTGTTTTCCCTATTTTCATTTATTTTTGTTCGCATAGTTTTTAGTCTTTTTTCTTCTCGCCCGTACATGCATATATACGTATTCAGTCGTCTGCTTTTGTATGAGTGTTGTTATTTTTATTAATTTGTTTGCGCTGGGGCTGTTTTTTTTTTGTTGCTTTTTTGCTTTTGTGCTTTTTGCCTTTTGCCATGCTGCTTGTGAAATTCGGCAACAGCGCTGCTTTAATCTTACGCGTGCTTAACTTTTTTTCTTCGCTTCCCCTTCCACGCCGCTATATTTTTTTTTTCTTGCCCCGTGAAGTTTGGCAACTGGGCTTTCGTCTGCTTGGCTGAGTTTTTTTTTCACCGCTCTATGTTGTTTTTCGTTTTCTGCTTCTATTTCACTTTATACTTTACTGGAATTTCGTGCTTATTTTTCACATCTTAAATTCGAATTCAATTTTCATAGTGTGAATTAAATGTACTATATTTGTATATTCGTATATTTGTATTTCTCGCATTCTCCGCTTTGTTTTATTTATTTGCTGCCGTGCAGTTTAATTGCTTTCATTAAAAGCAAACACAGTTGCAAAATTGCAAAACTAACAAAATAAAGCAGAAAAGTTGATGGATAGGTTTTTTTTTGTGGAAAGGGTGTGGGATGGTGATAGGGTGAGAGGGAGGGGAAGGAGGGGAAGGAATATAAAAACGACAACTGCGACGCTGGCAGAGGCAGAACAGAAAAACATGTGGCCAGAAATATTGGAGTGTTCTCCATGGCAACGTTGCCAAACTTCAGCACCCATGATTTTCAACCAGGGCAGCTGTCTTCCTCTGTTTTTCATACACATGTACATGCAGACATACATCCATACAATGCATATATCTTCATTTGTACATATACATAGACGTCTATGTACATATGTACGTGTTTGTCGATATGACCGTGCGTGTATGTGTGCTATCGAATGATAGATGAGTGGGTGAAAAATTATTGATGAGTTCTGCTTTAAAAGCGCTTCATTTCCATCGGGTGTTGAAATAAATTTAGCAGGTAAGGGAGAAAAGTTTTCGGGTTGGGAACTGGGCAAAACTTGTATAATTCAAGTGCGGCTTCAAATGCATACATTCGCAATTGATGTAATTTCAATGAAACGGATGAAAAATGCGAATCGGGTGAAATTGGTATGTTCATACATATGTACATATGTATGTTACATAAGAAATTCATATTGCCAAATGTTTGCTATTTACATACTTGTTTGAAAATTATGCATATACATACATATGTATTTATTTATAATTTATAGTTCGGAAACCAAACAATATGAAATTTTCCAAATCAATGAAACACTTTTATTTCGACAATTTTAAAAGGTATTTTCACCAAAAGTGTATTTTTTAAAAAAGGAATACGGTTTGTTAAAGTTTGCTTAAGCGTAATTAGATACAATGTAATATGCACAAATATGTACATACATATGAACATATCTGTATAAAATGTATTGTATTTCGCATATGCATTTATCTCTTCATACACAGTTTTATTTACAAACTAATTTGGCAAATCAAACGTAAAAATTTAACGAGCAAATTCCGGAATAATAATAATATTATAATAATATTTATGTTTCCATTTACCGAAAAAACCATACGAATAGAATGTGTTGAATCATTTTGCTTAGTCAGTGAATTGCGTTTTATGTATATAATGCGAATTTAATGAATAGTGGTTTAGTAATCATCCAAAATTCTTGACTAGCAATAGAAAAGCTCATTAAAATGACTAAGTTTTTCCACCTTTAATTATAGATAGATTATATTATGGTTTTTATTTCGCGAGTTAAATTCGTAAAACTTATAACTTGCTTAAGTGATATAATGCTTAATCGATGTGATAATCGAAATCGATCCTATCAACAAACGTAACTGGATAGACTTTTCTTAGAACTGAAAAGTCCTTATAGAATTATCGCAAGCTCAAATTTGTTTTGCTTGCTTTTGCTTTTCAATCGAAACATGCGAGACTCGAATGCGAAGTAATTTGATAATCGAAATAATCGATCGATAACTCAATTAGGCGCAGTCATTTCCCATTGAAGTATTTAATCTACGAGTAACGGGTATAAATATAAATAAATAAATTCCCAGAAGCAGAAGCCAAATCAATGTCATGATGTCGCTCGCACTTAAAGTAGTGAAAATCAAAATAATTGCGATTTTTGCTTATACAGTATTTTTAACACTGGAATTTTTTGTTCTTTTTGCATTTGGAGGGGTGTTTTTTGGGAGCTGTAGCATTGCGGGAACCATTATCTGTTGAAATATTTATGGCCATTATCGATTTTCTAATCATTTTACCTGCTTCGTTTTTTTTCGACTTGCTTGTGTGTTGATTTTTTGCAACTAATCTTTCATTCGCTTATTTGCAGGTCGAAATGGACGGACCGGACGGATTGGATGCGTGGATGATAAAATTAAAGTAAATGTCTTTTGTGTTTGCCTTTTTTTTTCGGTGTGTGTTGTCTTGTGATAGAGCGAAATGTGAGCGAGCAAGAAGTGTGCAAAGATGTTAATTAATGGAAAAATCCGTTTCGTTGACGTGTTTTTCGGCTCAGTTCGTTTGGAAGATTAAAAAATGAATAACCATAATATAAAATCCAAGCGTATTTTATATATGTACATATGCCACACATGCAAACAAACACACACACACCTACAGCTGTGTTCATTGAAATAGCAGTGCATGAGAAACTAAGAAATATAAAGGTATTTTGTGTCCCTTTTCATGAGCGACTTTCTATTTCACATATTTTTGTAAAATGAACTGTATATCCTTATTATCTTTACCTTCTTGAACAAATTCACAACTTTAAGGCTAATCATTAGAATAGCAGTGTCTGATTTTGTTCAACGAAAAGTCCCGAAGTGATCAATATTTTGTAAAAAGTGAGTTTGGTTAAGTTGATTAGTATATTTGAAAGGGCAATACAATAAAAAAAAATCGAAAAAAATCTATTTTAGTGGGTAAAAGACAGCAGTGCTCCCAGGAAGAAAGCAAGTTAATTCTTAAGCTTATCGAGGAGGGAAAAACATATACAGAAATTCAGAAAGTCCTTCAATGCTCTGCCAAGATGCATCCTCTGGGGACATCAAGTTGGAGTTCAAAGGTGCCCCCACTTAGTCAAATTCATATTAGGGCAAGGCTTAACTTCGCCAAAACCCACTTAAACTAGCCAGTCTCCAAATGGCGTAATATCCTCTAGACTGAGTCGAAAATAATGCTATTTGGTGGAACAGGTTCCTGAGAGTACCACCACCCAAAACCACATGTTCGAGACTTTCAAGCATCGTGTATCTAAAATCCTGTCATGGGCTTTTTTTTCATACAATTGTATGAGTCCCACACATATGATTGATGGTATTATGGACCAATCCATAATAATGTTTTGCTGTCTTATACTGAATTGAATATGCCCTTGAATTGTATCCAGCACAATCTGCTGATCTAAAACCGATCGAAAACCTGTGGGACGACATTAAACATTATATGTATATAAATATATAATAAAAAATAATTATTAATAAAAAAAGTTAAGATAGTTTCGAGTCATGTTGAATTAGATTGATATTTTCTCCTAACACTGCTATTTTAGTGAACATTAGAATTTATGCCTTTTATGTTGTTTTTATCCATATTTTCGAAATTATTGAAAAAATATAGGAAAACATTTGCAGAATTATTTAAAAAAAAATAACTATTCATATTATAAAAAAGTTTTGCCCATTAAAAGTGTAAATCCCAGGATTTTGTCGCTTAAGCTCGCAGGTCATAAGCACTGCTATTTTAATGAACACAGCTGTATATCGAATTTACGTTTTTGAACGTGTTAAATTGCCAAATCCCAAACACAACCATTTTTGTTGTATAATTTGCCCAAAGTGAAGTGATGCAAATAACAAAGAGAAATAACAAAAATAATAATAATACAAATAAATTATGCAAAATAATTAAATGATTAATAAATGATTAATAAATGAAATGGAAAATAATATTTAGTGCCAACATCTTTTTCTTACAGAGCGCAGTGTGTGTGTAAATAGATAAGATCAAAAGGAAATCAAGATAAAAATAAAATCTCTCTATATATAATCAATTGATTTACAGTGCAATGAAAAAGTGCAACCAAAATTAAAAAAAATAAAAATGCAATCGTATTAAGGCAACTGTTGTTGCCCAGTTGCAGCAACAACAGCAACCCACCCCCTCCCCCCAAAAAAAAAAGCAACTTACACAGTTAAGTTCGGTAAACTTGAAGAGAAAATTTACCAAATTACAAAAAAAAAAAGTGCTAACTTTGAAGCGAAAGTTTTTTTTTTGTGGGGCACTTCCGAGAGAATGTCGCAGTGCAATAATGTTGCAACTGTCGGCAGTAGCAGCAACAAAAGCAATCGCAACAACAAAATCAACAACAACAACAACAACAACAACAGCGGCAGCAGCAACACATTAACAACAACAAGCAAACCAATCAATTCTGCGGCCAACAACAAGTGTTTAAGCCAAAAGAGTTCGGCATGAAATGGAAGCAGCTATACGCTCCACTTCAGTGCAGGTCGGTGCTCCGCCGCCCACAAACAACAACAACAACAGCAGCAGCAGCAGCAGCAGCAACAACAACAACAACAACACTAGCAACAATAACAACAATAGCAGCAGCAGCAACAACAATAACAACACACCAAACGGCGCGCAGCAGCAACAACACCATCAGCAGCAGCATCAGCAGCAACAACGTGTTGTTGCCAGCAGCAACCAGCAACAGCAGCAACAACAACAACAGCTGCAGCAACAGCAGCAACAACAGCAGCAGCAGCATGATAATGGACCAACGTCCCATCATTTGCATCAATCATCTATCAGCATCTCTAATCAGCAGAATAAAGCAACGCAACAGCAACAGCAGCAGCAGCAGCAACAGCAGCAGCAGCAGCAACAGCAGCAGCAGCAGCAGCAGCAACACCAAAAGCAGCAACAGCAACAGCAACAGGCTTCCAACATGTCCGCGTATCAGCAACGCCTGCCATCAAATGCAGCATCCATTCACAGGTTAGTGGCAAAGTTGGCCAGAAGAAATGGGCCAAAGGCATCCTAATGCCAGGCGGCAATCAAACGCAACCATTTCCACGCGGTGAATTTCCGCAGCAAAGCTCATTTCCTGTCTGCTGTCATTTCCAGCCTATTTGCAACCAGTTTTCTACCCGCCCTTTCAGTTTGCCATGAAATGGGCTGGGCGATGAGAACTGGGTGACTAATGAAAAGTGCTTAAATTTTCAATTTTTAAACTAGTAACGAATAGTAACGAATTCGGTAGCAACCAATGTAATGTTTGTGTATTATAACCTCTCCTATTCCACTAATTTAATATTTTGTTGTGTATCCCCTATTAGCAATAACAGCTGCGCAACGTTTTCGCATGGAGTCGACCAGGTCCTGGCATCGTTTTGGGAATATTTTGCTCCAGGACTCCTTAATTGTAATTAATTAAGCCCAAAAGGCTTTCGTTGTTGGTTGGCTCAGAAGCTACAGCTGCGTTTTTAATATGCGACCAAAGATTTTCGATTGGATCAAAGTCTGTGGATGAGGATGAGGATGAGGATGAGGGCTGTCCAGCACTGTCTTGCTGGAAGACCCATTTGAGCGGCATATCATATTCGGCAAAGGGTAGCATCACCGTCTTCAAAATATCCACATAGACATGTTGATCCATGATGCTTTTTATCCAATGTACTGGCCCAACTCCATAGTATGCGGAACAAGGCCATACCATTACACTGGATCGTCCGTGGTTCTTCGGTGTTCTTAGGGCGCCTGACATACGATCGAGATCCCTGGCCACCAAAAAGAACAACCTTGCGCTCATCTGACCATAAAATGTTCCTCCATTAGCTCGCTTAGCTATTGCTAAAGTTGGAACGCTACATAGAAGATTAGCGTGGCCCCTGCGCAAGGATGACACGCAAACTTGAGAATAGAGATGTAACGAACTGTTTTTCCTGCACTTTAGCTGCAGCTTTATCTGCAGACTTCTTCAACGAAAGACTCCTACAGTCCTTCGTCGTCCTTCCCTTGTTCTTGACCACTTAGCCGTGCCGGCTCGAATGGGGCTGTGGATGTTATGGTGGGGAGGTGTATCGCCCGTTAGGTCAAGCTAACCGTCAAGCTAGCGCCCGCCCTTCCCCGAACCACCTTTGCCGACCACTGACTCCACTGACCCCTCTGACCGTGCCAAGTTCTTCGCTTGCAGGGATCATCCTCCTGCGTCTCTCGCGTTCTCACTGACCGCTCACTTGTGCCGGGGTCCAGCTCCTCGCGATTCTCGCCGACTGTCCCGAGCAGCGGGAATCCCGTTATTTCCCCGTTTTGCGCACGGCCCACTCGGGTAAAAGGTCCAACCCATGTCCCGTTAGTTCGCGATGCGTTCTCTTTGTGCTCGACCAACCGCTCCACACCGTTGCCGTTCGACCTCTGTGCCCTTGGCCGGCTTGAGTACTGTTATTTCACGGTCTCTCCACTTTGCTCGGGTCCAAGGTCCATAATTGCCCTTGCCCTTGACTCCTCCTGCAATCCAGCCATTCCCATTTGAAATTCCCATTTTCCTTGGACTACAGTTTGCACTGTTGCGGAAATGTTGAGCTGCTTTTCCAGTACGGTAGCAGCTCTAAATGGATCCTTCACTAGCCTTTTGACGAGATCGTTTTCTTCCACTTGATTCGGGCTTCTCAGTGGATTGCATTACGTATCATTTTGTTCGAACATTGAAGAATTCGAATTCAATACAGAATATTTCTGTATGATTTTCCTTCAGAAATGAATTTTTTGATCCACGACCCATTTTAATACATTTTTCTAAGGTAGGTTTTCAAAAATAATGTTGAAAATGGGAATACAAATATCAAGTTTTATAACCATGTGCTTTTTACCAAAATAAACCGCCGATAAGTATACTTATTTAATACATATATATCATATTTTGCGTAAAGCTAGCTTTAATGTAGTTTACAGAGATTAGATTTTACGCATCTTTAC
This sequence comes from Drosophila orena, assembly GCA_005876975.1. Taxonomy (NCBI): domain Eukaryota; kingdom Metazoa; phylum Arthropoda; class Insecta; order Diptera; family Drosophilidae; genus Drosophila; species Drosophila orena. The sequence continues at coordinate 964,355 of VCKV01000299.1, forward strand.
AACGGAAAAATTTAAATTATATTTAATATTATAGTTTATTGATTTAATATTTTAAAGCAAGGCAATTTATTCTTATTTTTATTATTTTTAAATATATCAATCGTAAGAGATCACTTACCACCCACGTTTAAAAAATCCAAAGCGCTTCCGCAATGCGAAATTTACAACAATGGTGAACACAAATAAAATACCAAATAATACAAATATCTCAGTCTTACTTTTCAATATTTTGTATTTTTCGCCCTGTCGCCTTTTGAACATATTGCCTATTTTTCACATAAAAGAAAAAATTTTAAAACACCAGCATTTTCCTTTGCGATCGCCAACTTGACCAGGAACTTGACACGATTTTTAATTAATTCTGCGTACCTCCCTTAAGGAGAAACTCTTGTGAACTGTTAAGTTCGATTCGCATTTAATTCGAGCCGATGTCAACATGCAGCTTAATCACGTTCGAACTTTATGTTGTATCGAACAAAGACTACTGGCAAGGTCGCGGACTTTCTAGAGATTAGTCATTACTAGTAGAGAAAAGGGGTATACTAGATTCGATGGAAAGTGTGTATCAGGTAGGAAGTGTGTCCGACTATATAACGTATATACATATATTCTTGATCAGAATCGACAGCCTTTTTATCATTTTATTTATTTTTTCTCCAATTACTGCAGGTATTCAACATAATGCTGATAATCTGATAATCAGAAGACTCGACTATTGCATACTCTCGTTTCTTTTTTGTTTTAATTTATTCGCTGACCTTCGCGTATGCATAAGAATTTTTTTCATTCCCGAATATGGAAAAGACCCATCTTGACACTCGGGTTTCGGTTGAACCTATCTAGATTCCACTGTAGTTGTTGCCGCTTTTAGTTCCTGATAAATTCCTGACCCGAAGAATTCTTCTTCCCCAGTTCTAGTTTCAGTAACCAGAGATAGATGGCGGCCTTAAACCTTATTGCCCACTAGATGGTATTCCCAACAACTTTAGCTGGCACAAGTGTTAAATTAATTACCTTCCTTTACTTTTTTCATGGAAAATGGAGTATTTGTGGGGATATTGGATTGATTGTTCTGAATAGGAAAATATTGAACTTTTACTTGTTTACTTCGCCTTTTTATTTCAATTATTTTATTTACGATGATTGGTGGTTTCCGATTTCATGCCTAGGATACTAAGTATTCGTTTTTTCCACTATTGCGTATTGTTTTTCCTTTTTTTATATTTATACATAAATTATATATAGATTATATATAGATTACCATACTATTTTATTTTAATTGGCCATTTATTTCTTATATCTTATTTCCTTGCAATTAATTATAGCGCTTTCGCTATAAGAATTCAAAAATTTGCAAAAAAAAATGGTTTTAGTTTATTTAACTTTAACGCAGCTATGAGTTATATGATAATGAACTAATCATTTATATAATTTGTTGATCTATAATTTTAATTTGTTGAGTGTGTTCGATTTGATTTCTTTCATTTATCAGTCTACTTTCAGGTAAAATTCGCAGAATATTGTCCGCAATTCACATAAGATTTTTGCCCCGAAATAAGCTTGCGTCAAGTTTATTTATGTTTTAAGATTGCAACTTTCAAGTGGTTGTGGTTTCAATGGAAAAGGATTTAATTCATTGAGTAGAGGAACACGTCTTCAAACTTTTGCTGTGTTTTATTTTTGGGCGCACTTGTTTGACCTTGACTCGTTTCAATGGCATTTGTTGCCATACTAAACCGGTTTAAGCCAAAGTTATGCTAATGCTCCATTTCCGTTGTTGTCGTGGAAACAGGTGGCATTCAAATATGTCCAAAAAAAGTCTCATAAATTGAAGAATTACCACCAAGAAAAACTGGCGTCTAAGGGGAACATTTTACTGTCCTTTGTATCCTTTTGAATCTATCAAATGAATTGAAATGTACGTATGTATGTACACGTACATATGTGTAAAATATTCCTTTCACACAAACTGAAAGCTCTTAAGAATCGAATTTTTAAAAGGGCAAATATACAATTGATTTCAATATTTGCACTTTCGACGCCAGTCGGTGAGTATGAGTCATTGCAAAAAGCGTAAGATAATATGAGATTTTGTGCTGTATACATATGAGGTATACAAAGAGAAGGTAAAAAAGATCCGGAAAAACGTAACAAATAAAAGCACAAGCTAATGTTAATGGCAATGGTGGTGGTGATGATGATGATGATGATGATTATAATGATGATGATGATGAGGTACGGTTTCATGTCTTTGTGGCTTGAGAGACACGAGGAAACCAAAGTGGGAAGTGCAAAGCATTTGAGAGGAGACACAAGACAAGGCGATAAAAACGGGTGCAAGGAAAAGCTAAAAATAATTATATGTAATTTAACACCATTGACCTGCCACAATGATTGCAGTGGAGGCAGTAAAATGGAGGCAACCACAATGGAGAACGGAGGACATCCTCTTTGCATTCCTTTCCACTTTATTCGTATCCGCCTCAAAGGACCAACCACTCGTACATACATACATATGTACATAAAGAATATATAGAAAACAAGTGACGAACAAATGTAGGAGAATCTTTTAGCTAAGCTATTAGCTATTTTAATTGCCTTAAACTATTCCTCAAATGACTAAAGATAGAAAACATATTTGACTGATCTAAAAATAAAAAAACTAAAATCTATAACTTGGCAATTGAATGCCCTTAACCATGTATGTACATATGCGAATATATGAATACATTTAAAATGTAATCTTTCAAAAGCAAATTAATGTTAAAAGGCAAGATAAAATAGCTGACAGCTGATGACGATGAACCAAAATTGTTTTCTCCCTCCTCGGTTGTTTATGTTTGGTTTTTCTCTTTTGTTAATTGTTAATTGTTCTTGTTTATGTTTGTTCGTTAAATTAGAACGCAATTAAAAAGAGAAAAGCAGTTGTATCCACATGCATCTTTTTCGTGCGGAAAAAGTTCGGTGATTGATGTGTCTGGAGTGGTACAGATAAAGAAAATCCGCAAAAATGATAATGAACTAAAGATGAATTAAAGATAAAAACTCAAAATAGATACACAGATACCTCTACAACTTACGTACATACGTACATATGCATGTATGTATGTCTTTTGCTATCGATAACAAAGGCATACAACTTCTTGTTGTTGAAGCAACGCTTGTTATATGCACTATTTTTAAGTTCACTTTGACTGGGCCGCTTTAAACCATCCCCCCCCCCCCCCCCCCCCCCATCGTCCAATACACTTACATAAAGGTAGGCAAATTTTCTCTGCGCTTTTCCCAGGCTTTTCCTTGTCCACCTTCCCTTCGCGCTTTTCTGGCATCTGTGTTATCGATATGCAGATGTTGCTTGCATTTGGGGCATTTCTTGCTTTGCCGTGCCCCCTTGGCAAATGTCAACAGTTTTTGTTTCATTCACAAGGGGCAACCCACACACACACACACACACACACACACGCGCGCAATTGCATGCCGCTGTACACACACACACACACACACACACACACTTCACCATTTTAATCGCTTTCGAACGGTCAAGGTTGCAAAATATTTAATGAGTCAAATGCGACGTCGCGACGCCCGCTATCAGCTGGCAGCGCAGTCGACGTCAACGTGGGCAGCGCTGCGGCGTTTCTTCTCTTATTTGTATATGTACATACATATGTATGTATGTGCACATGTATGTATGCCTATATATATTTTTTAACTTTTTGTTTATCGACCCGGCACTTTGCACACATGCAAAGTCGTGTGTGTAGCGTGTAGTGTGTGTCAGTCAAGTGTGTGTTTTGAGAGCTATTGCCTTCTCCCTTGCTCCTCCCTCCTCCTCCCTCCTCCCTCCCCCTTCATTCTCCTCCCTTCACCTCCCTCCTTGCCTCTTGTTGATTTTTCCATTTCCCCCCTTTCCCCCACCACTTTTGTGCCATTTTTAGCCCATTTTTAATGGGCCTCCATTGGATAAATACCTCTAGTTACCTATACATATCTACATTTTTTAAGAACAAATGCAAAGTGTAAACTAATTAAAAGACTAGTGAAAAGACACATGTTTTTCTTAAATATAGGCATACTTAGTATCATATTGCACGAATTGTAGGGCAAGAAAAATTGGATACTATTGGATATAAGCAGAACAATGGAACAGCTCTTCCCAAACAAACATCGGAAATCCACAAGCAAACGAAATCTGTATTATATTGCTAATTTGCAAGCATTGCAATTTGAAAGGAAGTTTACGTGCGTGGCGAGCGAAATAAAAAACACTAGATTCTTGGGTTAAGTTTATTTACTTGCGAACATTCGATATTGTATATTGTGGCTGGTCTTTGTGGGTAGCGAATAATGGAGAAGTCGGGAGAAGGCGGCAGATACAAATGTATCTGTATCTTTCTTTTGCGCCGTTGTGTATCTGGTATCAGCGCTGCGATGGCTTTGTATTTGAAAATGCAGCTATGAAAATAAACAAAGAACAGGCCACAATGACGCCCACTGCCCCGCCCCAAATCGCACAGGCTTTAAAATTCATCCAAGAAAAAGTTTCGCCCATTTTAGTTTTAGTTTCTTTTTTACCCTCATTTTTTTTTGCTCTTTGTTGAGCCAAAACTATTTTGTAGTTTGTGTAACTTTTGCAGAAGTTTTGAACTTCCATTTTGAATATTTGAAGGGAGAAGTAGTTTTCACCGTTTTTCCTTTTATTATTATTATTTTTTTTTATTTTTATTTTTTTATTTGTTTATTTTGGGAAACTTTTAGGAACTGGAGGAAATTGAAGGAGCCAAAAATGAAACTTCAATTGGAGATTGTATTTGGGGAATTGTAAATCAATTTGAACTTCCGTGCTGGAAACTTTTTGGTCGATTAGAATTACGATTTTCGTTGGAATTTTTCTCAATATTTTTATTTTCCTTTTGTACCAACTATACCATTTGCATCTGCCCAAAAGAACTCACATGTGAATATTTAATTGTTTCTGAAAATCAAACAAGTTTTCAAAAGGCAAATGAACACATATACTCATTAAGTATTTAAATATTCGAACAAGAAACTGGGTTCATTTATACACGGGCAAGAAAAGACTTAAAGCTGCATAAGTTTGATAATTTCGTAATCAAATGTACTTACAAATCTATCGATATTACCGATTACATATCGACTTTCGTTTTCACTTTCATACTGAAAAGTTCAGTTGAAGAAGTAATGTTCAAATGATTTTGAATGCTTTGTTCCTTAACGTAATCAAATGTATTTACAAATCTATCGATATTACCGATTACATATCGACTTTCGGTTTCACTTTCATACTGAAAAGTTCAGTTGAAGAAGTAATGTTCAAATGATTTTGAATGCTTTGTTCCTTCACTTTGCAATTTGACTATCTGTTTTTTAAGAATATACATCTGGTTAAGTGGAACAATTCGGATAATACATATATTTATTTTTGAGTCCATTTAGTGGACCGTCTTAATAGACTAAGACTAGCGCTGCAATTGAATCTTTGACATAAGAAGAAACGGGTTGGATTTATATTCCTTGCTCATCAAAGTTCAGCTTAAAACTAAATATCAAATGTAAGTAAAGTTGAGGAGAAGCCTCAGTGCTTTAAGAATATGATAGTCCATTGCGGGAGAGCATTGCTTTCGGATGATTAGGCCAGGCTTTAAGAGTGGCTTACAAGAATGGCTAGGTGCCGTTGCAAAAGAATTTCGAATTTCGTATTAGAATTTCGTATACTGCCCAGATGACATGCAGTATGCAGCATGGAAATCAATTATGTGTTTTATTGCTTATTGTTCTGTGAAATAATTGAATTGGCCGGCTTGAGTGGCGTAAATACGTCACTATATATCCTCCGACCTATCCCAATAATATTATAGCATTGGGAAAACATTTGCACTTAAGGGGGCGGCGGGCGGGCGAAACGAGCAGAAATAAAAAACACAACAAAATGCAAAATCGAGAGGAAAACGAACACACAAAAAATGCCAATAAAATGCACATACGTAATGAAATATAATTAAAGAAAGCGAGGAGGGGGAAAAGAGAAAAGCCAAGTATAATTAACAATTGACGCGGTCGATGCCAACGTCGCAGTTTTCAGTCACCGTCGACGTCGGCGTCAACGTCAACGTCGACGTCCAGACAATGTCTATTTTTGCTAAAAGCGCAACAATACAAAAAGTGCAGCGGCCCCAGAGGAAAAATGCAAAAAGCTATAAAAAAAAAACAAAAACGAGAGGAGTGGTGGGGAGGGGAGGGGAGGACTCATTATGAAATCACCTTCAACTATAGTTTTGCACTGCAACGACCCCAAGCTAGACAGAGTGGGAAATAGTGGACGGGCGAAAGAGACGCAAAAGCAATAGAAGATGAGGGCAAAACGGAGACCGATAGATTCGAAAAACAAAAACAGAAAAAGAAGACGGAATGAGGCAATGAGATGCTCAGAGCGAAACAGTTGCAGTCAATTAAATAGCACTACAATGGCACTACAGTGAGTGTGTATCGAAAGTATCGATTGCCATAGTAATGCAATAAATAAAGCAGCAGTTTGATATCGAAAAGATCGCTTTATATAATCGAAAGTTCGGCTTGACATTGAAAAGATGTATTGAATGTATCGCAAATATATCGTGAAATCTAGAGGGATTTCGCTTTCGATCGTTTAGAAACTAATGGAATAGTAATTATACAAGTATATCGAAAATATCGAAATATGTAATGTGCAAGTAATTATACAAGTATATCGAATATATCGCAATATGTAATGTGCGACCTATCGGAAGTATGCAAAATATCGATAATATGTTGAAGGTAGGAAAGCAGTTCAAGGGAATATGACATTTGGGATATTTTGCCCCATTGCTATGTGTACTTACTTAATATTTGTAGCTATAGTGTGTTTCTATTGGACTGACTCATATTGGCTTTGTACATTCCCCGAGGTCTTTAACATTTTGACCTCAGCTGTATGTCGCTAATGTATCTGAATCTGTATCTGTATCTGTATCTGCAACTGTATCTGTATCTGTTTCTGTCTCTGCATCTGTATCTGCAATACAATACCTCACATACACATTGTAGAAACGAGCGCAGACTGGAGGCCACGTAAAACGGTTGACGTTCTCTGAGTCATAACGGCCCAGCCACGCCCCGCCCGCTCCGCCCCTCCCCCCTTTCGCTTACTTCTCAAGCCATTATTTTCCAACCCGTTCATGCACACACACACACATACATACATCCATACAAACATATGCACGTAAGTAAATATATATCTCCATTGAGCAGTAGTTTTACAGTTAATCAGAGATGTAGAAAGAGACAGAGACAGAGACAGAGACAGAGACAGAGACAGAGACGCACGGAAACGACGACATTTGTTCGCATTCTCAGGGATTGAAACTTTAATGAACCAGCACCGTTTTTCCATTGGCTGTCATTCAATTTTGATGATGATTGCTCGTTGAATTTTTGATACGTCTTTGCATAATCCATTCTAATTTATCGATCGCTTGATTGAACAATATAAACCGAGTTATGGAATCATGGGTAATTAACGCTTATTACGTGTATCGGTAACTCCATCGTTTTGCTTGGAAGGATGTCCTTTTGCCTTATCGAAATTCATGGAAATGCTTAATATGGCTTTTGGATTGAAATCGGTTTTGAGAGTTATAAATTGATGTGTAGATTGTGGATTAAACTGAATACATGGCTTGCCTACTTTTCTGACTGAACTTGCTGAATTTGATAAGCTGTTGTTATCTATATACACATATATATACGTGCATGCATGCATACATGCATATATACATGTATGTATATATAGAACATTTTCTTTATCTCGCTGCCTTATATTTCGTTTTTGTTTTTGTTCCTCTTCCGCGTGTAGTTGTTGTTTAATCGTGAATCGATTGTGATAAGGGTATTCTACCAATGTCACGTTCCTGTTTACACACACACACACACATACACACACACTGCTGCATTCCCATTAGATTAAATCGCGATAAGTTTTATGACTTTTATTATGAATTATTTGTTTTACGCGGTGTAATTCGTAATTGCTGTCCTCTCTGCTTTCAGATTAGATAACAAAGAAATGAGGGGAATAAAACATACAAAAAAAAAAATGTACATATGTGTACCTATAAAATAGGAACAACAAGAAACAGATTAATTCATGGCCCCGTTTTGGCGCGCATTTTGATTGGCCTTTTTGTTAACTGTGTGAATAAAAGCAGATCGTCTGGGTGGTCAAGATAGAGGGGTGTGGTGGAAGTATTTCTATTTACCAGTGTTGTACAACCTTGATTAGATAAACACACTTTTTTACACCCGTTTTATTTTGGACACTGCGTAGAAAAGCGATTCTAACACTAAATTTGATGACGAATGTTAGTTAGTTTTTAGGAAAATAAAGAGCTAACTTATATACATATGTATAATGACTTAAAACCATTGCTATACTCGCATTAACTATATGTGCATTGGTTGCCTGACCATTTCTACCTTTTTACATTATTTTATTAGTATAAAGTATAAAACGAGAAACGCTTCAAAGTCAGTTTTTACTTGGAACTTACAGTAATTTACTGTAATATGTGTATCCGGAATAATGAGGTTTTATTTTGGATATAGTGAAATAAGCGTATTGGTGTTTCTACTACTCTTTAATTTTATTTTTACAGGTTCCCATTGATTTTGCAGAACAGAATTGAAATTCATGCGAACGCCTGCCATAAATCCATAATATTATACATATGTTTGTACATTTATGAGTAATTTCGTTAACCATGTGCCGGCTAAAGTTCAATGTACAGCTATGAAAATAGAGTAGATGGGGTGTGCATTGTGCTGTTGTAGTCCCTTCGATCGTGGATCTTTTTGTATCTACTGTATTGGATAGACAGGAAATTGCTTTCGCAACCTCGTGTGAAAATTCGCAAGTTAGTGGGATTTGTTGCCTACACACAATATACATACAATTATTCCCAGAACTTGTGGAGTTGTACGAAATCTCAGAACCTTCTCAGTTTGCAATGAAATTCCTATGGAACACGTTTTATACTTATTATTATAGAGAATAGAAACCGTATGTACAATCAACTTTACTAAGAAACTTAGCAAACATGATATATTCAAACATTCATTCAAATATTGCAACAAGAAAATGCTTTCAACTGTTTAAATGCATTTAAACAACAAAATATTAGTTCGAAAATGCTTATGTATCGTGCAATGTTCGAGATCGTAAGGAAGATAGGGCATGACAATGATCAGATTTCCTTTCCCACTTACTTCTCATAACAATTTCAGCATTTTGTTGATATCTCGTAATTTGAGTAGACTTAAATAACAATTTCCAACGCTGACTTTGCGTTTGAAATCAAATATCTTCAAGGGGCTTAAGTAGCGAAAAGAACCTGAGAAGCGAACAAAGAACCCCAAAGCGAATTGCTGACTATCACTAGATGACGAGAACAGCTGTAAAAACAGCTGGCTTAAATATCCGAGGTAAAAACCGCCCAAAACGAATAAAGATGAAATAACAAAAAGGCCAGTGGCAAGAAAATATATATGTATGTTCGTACTATATTCGTACATTAGAGCTGCTTAGGTTTGCATTTCTGGCTTTTAAAACTTGCGCGTGTACAGAAGATACATCCATCCATACTATCGATCGCAGACACAGAAAATGGACTTGGAATCATTTGATCAGGAAGTAGTTGCTTTAAAGATTTCCTATAGCCATGAGCAAGTCTCTTTAGCAGTGCTTTTCTATCAATGAAATGAATAATATGTTACATCGAAACATATGCGAAATGTTGGTTTTGTAAAGCAAATACTATGAATAGGTACAGATGCATATTTATAGCCCCCTGTTTTACTCGTATTCGTGGAATACCTGGATTGGCATTAGATTGCCTGCATCGTTAGATTGCTAGATAGCGCCACCTATCGGACGATATTAAGGCCCAGACTTGGGACAACGAGGTTGTTATGACTGAATGACTGAATGACTGAATAACTGAATAACTGAGGGGAATGTACGCGCCCACTGTCATAATAATAACACTAATCTGAATGGTCATGAGTCATTTGCGGTTTATTTTTTCCACTACCCCTTTTCGTTTCCATTTTTCCTTTTTCACTTTTTTTTTTCCTACTTCTACTTGTATTTCTTTTTCCATCTGCGGTCGCTGTTTTTGTTGTACTGTGCTATAATTTAGTATACGACGCTCTCTATATTCATGAGGTGTGGACAAGTGCGAGGGGAAAACCGACCGACGACGGGATGATAACTCATCGTCGGGCGACAAGGTGTGTGTTGTACATTGAACTACTAAATGGGCAAATGCAAATGTGCAATTTCAGCTCATTAATATTCAAGTGTTTCTCTCTCTCTCTCTCGCTCTCTCTCTGTCTTTCTCTCGGTGTATTTGTGTGTGTTTCTGTGTATTTGTGGGTGTTTGTATGCGTTTGTATCAGTTTGCGATAGATGGTGGGATATATATGGGATAGTAGATATATGTATGTATGTATGTATGTAGTTATGGTGATATAGAAGCGACACGACAAGACGTCAGTGACGATAATAACATCCCGATTTGACTGCTGTCGACCGTGTTCAGTTGGTTATTGTTTCGCTTTGCTGCATTTAATCGATGAACTTAACTGTCACACAGATTGTCGGTTAACAAATGAATCAGCCAGCTAAATAGTAGATACCGGGGATTGCCATGAAACTGCTTTAAATATTCATTGATGTGCCAAAAGGCAAATCACTTTGATTTTGGATACTTGGCACATCTGGCGCTAAACGTTGCAAATAAAATTCAATTAATATCGGATTAACTACTTCTTTAAATAATAACACACGAAAACCTGGCAACCATGAAGAAACTTTAACGCATTTGCTCACAAGGTTTTTATTTTTGGGAGTGCTATCACGACGATGTTCGACGTTAATAATAGCTAATTGTTTGTCAGTTGACAGAACTCAGTTAATTTGGTCCAAAAATCAAAGAGACAAATGTTTCTAGGATTGTTTGAAAACACTGTTACAATGCTTACCAGCCTTACAAGTTAATTACAAATAATTATTCAATGCTTGACATTGATTCGACACCAGCAATCGCTGGATATTAGGTGTGTGATATGAATTCCCACAGTCATTAGTGGAGCTTCTTGCGTGTTTTAACAACTATTTTTGACGAGTTTTCCCCCATTAAAGTCGTCCAACAGCCATCGTTTTATGTTGGCATTCTGGCTCAAAGAACAGCTGATCCAATTCGTGGTCTCTCCATCTCCCTTCCTCCCACTCATTTAGCTCCATCTCTGCCGTTGTGTCGCCAGCACTCTCTCTCTCTCTCTCTCTCCATTTCGGCATCTCTCTCTCTCTGGCACTCGCCCCATCTCACTCTTCTCGCTTTCGTATCTGTTTGCGTGGCTTTTCTTGTCTCGAGCACAAATTAAATTTCCAACGAATTTAATGGCACGCAGACAGACGGAAAAGGAGGAAGGAAGGATACGAAGAAGAGAGTGGGAGCAGGGGACGAAGGAGAGAGACACAGATAGCAAAAGGACGTTTTAAAGTTGCAGCTATCTCGCTCCAGCAGCTGTGTAAAGTTTAGCGCCTAAAAGCAGGCAACAGAAATGAAAAGCATGTGGTTGGCGCAAACACCGTGGGAAATATGGTGGCGAAAAATGGGCGAAATGCATTTCTCCATTTCACCATTTCACCATTTCACCATTTCGCCATTTCGCCATTTCTCCATTTCTCCGTTTATACAAAAAGCAGGCGAAAAATAAGAGGATGCGGGTAAGGGGCGTACGAGGGGTGCGGGAAGGAAAACTGGAGCCAAGAATAATAATCAACATACAAAATACGGCTGGCTTTTCCAACCAGCAACTTTTACCCCTCTCTCGTCATTGGGGAATTCATAACAAGGCTGTCATCGCCTCCCCCAACACCCCTAACCTACCCCCCGCACATACATATTCCTCAACACCCAATTTTTCTGCATTTTCTGCCGCCCGCAAAAAATCAATAACGGGCAAAAAAAAAAAAAAAAGAAAAGTTTGTTGTTTTTCTGTTGGCCTGCACACTGTGTGGCTGCAGTTGGGGTAAAAGGGATCGGAAAATTGGGCGGGAAAGTTTCACAAAAATGGGGGGACGATAGCAGACAGCTATTTGCTGTGCGTACACTTTGACAAATTCATGGCACAATTCATTTGTAAAATTAGTTATTGCAAGCAATAACTGGAAAGACCATTCCACTGCACGCTAGTAAAGGTTTTACATCAAATGTAATGTAAGATTAATAATAATAAACAATAAGGCAATACTTGAATCACATCGATTGGATAGTAATAGATGGTAATAATATTGGCTGTTTAGGAATATTTCGCATGTTCCCTTTTTGTGACAGTGTACGCCGTTTTTCTGCTGCCACTGCTTCTTCTTGTTTCGTTCTCCTTTTATTTTTTGCATAGAAGAATTTGCGCCTTCCCTTTTATACTCGTGTTTTCACCTTTTTTTTGTATTTTGTGGTTTTTATATTCCGCCATTTTTTTTTTGTTTGTTGTTTTTGCTTGTTTTGTGTTCCCTGTTTTATGCTCCATCTTTTCGGTTTTTCTGCTAGTTTTACTCTAATATTTGCCTGGATTCTTCTTATTTCGCTGTGTGTATGTACTTATGCATATACATACATACACATGCATGTATGCATGTGTGTAGCATATATGGATTACATGTACATAGATGAACACACATACATGCATATGTACATACATACATATGTGTGGACACAGCCACAAGGCGTGGCTGAAAGAAGAAGAAAATGGCAAAGGGGGTGGTGGGCGCGAATGGTTATGGATGCTGCACACTAACACACACATGTGTGTACAAAACATATGGAGAAAATGTGTTGTGTACACACACACATTGACTTAACAAGCACATAGCGGATAGCGGATAACGGATAACGGATAACGGTGCATGTGTGCATGTGTGCATGCCCTCTCATTCGCCCACATATCCCCATCTCTGTTATTAAATGCTGGCCATCTCTTTCTGGCTGCCGCGTGTTTTCAAACTTTTTCAAACGAAAACAAAGCGGTGTGCGGCTTTTAATTATTTTCCTTTTTGTTTGATGAAACTTTAATGTGGAAAGCGAAGAGCAGCACGAGGGAAATGTTTAAGGAGGACTTAGCTGGGAAAATGCTGAGCGAGAGAAGAAACTAAAGGAAGGAAACTTGAAAAGGAGAGCTTATTAGCCGGAGCTTTTCCATTGACCCGAGTTTAGATTTTCCATTTCCCTTTTGTTCTCTTTTTCTTTGCTTGTTTCCAAACCCCCCCCCCCCCCCCCCTAACCCCCATCAGCCCCATTAAAGTGTAATTCTTGTCGTGGGCGTGGCACCAAATAATAGTTGGCTAATGGAATACTTAGCTGAATGTTATTAGATATGCAAGTAATGCATCAGTTACATTCGAGGTAATATGAGCATATCAAATATTTCACTGGGATTTTAGATAATATTTTAAGCATTAGCAGTCGCAGTCTTATCTCGAGTTCCACTCTTTCAGGGCTGCGAAAACGTTCAAGTTATGCAACAAAAGTAAAAATGGTAATTTGGTCTTTGGTACTTTGGTACTTTATCTCGCCAACAACAAAGTCAAATGCAAATCGTATGCATTCTTCTGCGCCTTGCATATTTACATAAAATATCCATATGTGTCTAGCAGTTGCTAATTTTCCGTTTTCTCTTCTATTTTCAGGTAAAACATCCCAGCGAACGTGTAAACCAGCAGCGAATTTAAAGTGAAAATAACAAAAAGCCAACGGGTTTGCATTTTTGCGAAGGAAGGAATTCGAATATAAAACAAAACAACACGTGTTAAATACTTTACAAAAAACAAAGGCAAAGGTCATGGCAAATAAATAATTGGAAATGTTAAAATAAAATGAAATATAGCAGCTAGTTATCAGAATGAAAAAATTCCTATTTAAAAAAGATACACACATTAGAAGGAGTAAAAAAAAACAAAATGGAATTATAATTAGAACATATCACATAGGCAAGGTCACAAGAAATTCACAAATAATGTATTTGGAGGAAAGAAATACGCGAAAAGCTTCAACGTAAAACGAAAAGGTCAAAGTTTACTCACGGTTTATAGAGCTTTTTGGCTGATATAAAATTGTATTTAAGAACTTGTACATACGAACTAAATAAATATAAAATTGTTACAAAATTATCAAGAGTTCATTGAACAAACTACAAAATTACATACATATTTGGAAATGATAACAAAATAAATACAAACAAAATTATAGATAAACGATTTACGCTTCAATGATTAAAAACATAAAGTTTAACTTATGCGCTAATTGATACAACAAATATATATTAGGAAGTATTGGTAATATTTTAAAGGCAATCTAAAGTAACAATAAATAATGTAGAGAATAACTTATTCAATGCAAACAACACGTATAAACATAAAGCAAAAACCAAGATACAATGTTGGTATATAACACGTAACATATGTACATATGTACATATGTACATACCTATACGTACGTACATATGCATGTGTGTAGTATTAGCGTAAATGAGTTTTCTGCATTTGAAGTGATTTCCAACTCTGCGATTTCGCATGGTTCGTCGTCATTCATGATTGATGATTGCGCTACATCATTGTCTGAGCTTTTCTTGTTTTATTTCAAATGCGAACTGGACTGTGGACAAAAGCCTTGAATTTGATGTTTTTCTAAAAACGAAGAAACACAAGAAACATAAATGAAAGAATGGTTCACGGTGAAGTTTGGCAACGTTGCTCGATGGTCGCAGGCCATCTCTATCGCACTCGCATCTCGCATCTTGCATCTCGCACCGCTTTTAATATTTAATGAATTAATAAACCAGCCTGTGGTTGTTGCTGTGCAACTTTGTTTGCCAGTGCGTGTGTGTGTGTGTGTCTGTGTGTGTTTGTGAGTGACGTTGATGCATGAGGTCGCGACGCTGCGACAATGCGTCGGCGTCGCCGTCGCCGTCGGCAGAGGCGTTGGCAGCGAGAGGGGCGTCGGGTCAATCGCGTCGCACGTTAATCACCAAATCACAAATCTCACAATGATAATAATAAATTTGATTAAAAATGCACACAACAAGCGAAAAACACGCAAAATGCATTTTGAGCCTGCCTAATTTGGTAAATGTGCTAAAACTAAGAATTACATTGAAAGGGCGAGAAACACAGAAACGGTTTCAGAAAGCCGTAGTAAGTACATACATACATATGTACATATATACAAGTTTGCAAACTATTAATTAGTTGGTTGCTAAAGCCCAATATTATGGTATGATAATAACTTTCGAAATGGAAAGACCTGTGTCACCAAGTCTGTTCTTTTACACTTCTGCAATTGGTCTGCAATTGGTCTGCAATCGCAAAACATGGCGAACTGTTAGTTTAAGTAAATGAATTTTCAATTAAATGAAATTGATTAGGCAGCCAAAAGCAAGCCAAAACACTTGCGGCGGGCATAGCCAATATTTGCGCCACCACTGTGCAAATGGCAGCGCGAACAAATCGGTTCGATCGCTGCCTCTGCCGGCGTCGCTCTGCCGCTGTCGACGCGGCCGCTGTTCGCTGCCCACATGGCTGACCGCTAACATCGAGCAGGTTCGATGTTCCATGTTCGATGTTCGCCGTTCGATGTTCGCTGTTCGCCGTTCGATGTTCGCTGTTCGATGCGAACGCGCGACTAACGGGTGCGATGCGACAGCACATGGCGCAGAAACACGAAAACGAAAGAGATGGCCGCATGCGGCTCGCACACACATGGGCTCTCTCGCTCGCACTGGTTCGATGCCGGCCGGGGTTCCTCAATAACAACAATAATAACATTAGGCGCAAATGCACCGTTAGATCGGTCCCCCCATTTTAAATCAGACTTATAATATATTAGCATATATGTACATATATGTATATTGTATATGTACTATGCCTATGCATTATGCAGATATGCTAAATTATATGATGCGATGATCATGCGATTATCTTTGATTGCCGCGAAAACCGGGTCAAGCCTTAGTTGGTTCCATTTATGTATATCAGCATTTCTCGTTTGCCCGCAAATGCAAAATGCAAAATGCAAAATGCAAAATGCAACTGCAGATCGCAGTTCATAATTGAAAGCTAGTCCAAGTCCTCGAACCACAAGTCGCTGGATTAGCTACATATGTACATACATAGATACATAGATACATAGATACATAGATACATTCATAGATATAGTTCTTAGAACTGCATAGAACTCGTTTTTGTGGCTGATAAATGTAAGGCCAGTTTGTTCCATGCTTTACAGACAGGTGTCAAGAGCTAATGCCTCACGCGATCATTGAGTTTTAGTAGGTTAGTAAGTCTTATAAACAGTCATTTATAACTATTGACTGACTATAGTGATAATTGATTAACCATATAGAGTTGGAGAATTGTTCATAGCCATTGAGAAATTCGTTTCCTTCCTTCGTTGAATGCCCCATTGGCCCACGTTTCCATTGCCCAGTTGGACAATAATTTAATAATCTGCTGTGTTCCTCTCCTTTCGCCCCCACTGGTCGTACAGGGCCCTCGAGCAGCTGCCGCAGTATGCCAAGCAGGTGGCGCACCTTCAGCAGCAGCAGCAGCAGCAGCAGCAGCAACACCAGTCGCACCAGCAGCAGCAGCAGCAGCAGCAGCAGGACCAACGCACCAACCTGCATCCGCAAATCCATCACCACCACCAACAGCAGCAGCAGCAACAGCAACAGCAACAGCAGCAGCAGCAGCAGCAGCAGCAGCAGCAACAGAAACAGCGTATGCAGCCTTTTTCACCACCTCGTCCTGGAAATTCTGGCAGCGGAAACAATGGTGGCAGCAGCAACAGCACTAGTGCAGCAGCGGCAGCAGCGGCATCAGCTGCGGCGGCCGTCAATCCCGGTTACCCGCCATCATCCGCAGCAGCAGCAGCAGCAGCAGCTGCGGCGGCGGCCGTCAACTCCGGTTACCCGCCACCGCCCCCGCAGCATCGTTTTATCCAGAACACGGGCTACAGCATTGCCCCGGCGCCCACCTACCGAGATAATCCCTACTCGCGTCACACCCAAATTCAGCAGCAGCAGCAGCAGCAGCAGCAACAGCAGCAGCAGGCTGCAGCGTCGATGCCTGAGTATCAGAGGGCAGCAGCTCGAGCGGCTGTGGCGGCGGTTTCGGCGGGTAAAAGCAACGTTTCTGGCCAAAGTTCCAATAGCAGCGGCAGCAGCGGAGGTGGTGGAGGAGCAGGTGGAGGTGGAGGTGGAGGTGGGGGAAGTGCCGGCGGATCAGCTCCACCCGGCGGCGGTGTCGTCCAGGTGTCGCAGTCCGGCGGAGTGCTGGTCATGGAGGCCATGCCCCACTATGCCAGTCAACCAAATAGTAATCCCTCCCAGCAGCAGCAACAGCAACAGCAACAGCAGCAGCAGCAGCAGCAGCAGCAAGGCGGCAATCCCAGTGGCGCGGGTGCAACATCTGGTGCTGGCAGCGGCGGAGGCGGCGGTGGCAGCGTAATGGTCGGGAGTCTGGGGCGCATCCTGATGCCCCATCCACAGGCTCTCCAATACACCAGCGAGTACATGACCAATGCCACAGCGGTCGTTGCTGCGGCGATGGTCAACCAGCGACAGCATTTGCAGCTCCAGCAGCAGCAGCATCCGCCCGAGCCCTTTGGCGGCCAGCAGCCGTACAAGAAGCAACGGTTTAGTGAGGCCAATGCCAGCAACATGAATCACCTGCCACCACACCCGCAGCAGCAGCAGCACCAGCAGCAGCAGCAGCAGCAGCAGCAACATCCGGCACACCAGCAACACCAGCGATCCTCGCCAGCTCAAGTGCAACAGCAGCAGCAGCAACAGCAGCAGCAGCAGCAGCAGCAGCAGCAGCAGCAGATGAACAGCAGTCGGCAGAGTCACAATGATATGTGCCGACAAGTGGTCACCACGCCAATGGGCATGCAGCTCAAGGTGGAGACACTGCCCCAGCAACAGCAGCACCAGCAACAGATGCAGCAGCAACATGGCTCACAGTCCCAGGGCCGATCTCAGCCAGTGGTGAGCAGCACGTCCTCCGTGGTGAGCCAACCCGTGGGCACTGTCACCGTCTCCACGGCGGGATCATCGGCGAGCCACAGCGGCAGCAGTGGCAATGTTGTCGGCGGACCGGGCTCGGGAAACACGGCATCCGCCAGCACCGAGGCCTACCACCCCCAGGTGAGTTGTGTCACCTGCGCAGTGAAAATGTGTGAGAGACGCGGAAAGAGCCATGCTTGAGTTTACTTTCGCAAATATTCCTACAAAATGTGGTAGTAGAAGAACTCGTTTTCCAAAGAAACTTTTAGAATCCCAGTATGGGAGTGACCCTGGAGAATGGGGGTTGCATACCTCAGGGGTTCAGCAGGGTTGAGACTAGTTTTCCTTTTGGTTTGTTGCTTTTTGTTGAATGCAGTACAAGCTCATATAAGATATGAATGATAGGCAGGCAGGCAGGCAGGCATCACGTGGTGATTCAGGCAGAGCTCTTTCCACGTCTGGCCAAAGGAATATCACACCCATTAACATGTTTTATGCCCATCAGGTGGAGGCCATTTCGCCAACGTTGCCCAGCGATAGTTCGATGGAGGAGCGGGGAAGGACCAGCGCCAAGGAGGATCTACTCATGCAGATCCAGAAGGTGGACAATGAGATCAAGTCCGCGGAGACGACAATGGAAACGCTGCGCAAGAAGGAGAAGTCCCTCATGGAGAAGGCCGCCCTGGCCAAGAAGGAGAGGGCCGCCAAGGAGGTGAACGATAACAACAATGATCAGGAGCAGGTGGTGGAGCTATCCTGGCGCAGCCAAATGCTCGCGGAGAAGATCTACGCGGCCAATCGGAAGACGGCCCAAGCGCAACATTCCATGCTACAGAATGCAGCCGCCGAGGAATACTCTCCGGGTCCCATGGCAGGCAGACCCTGGTTGCCACTGTATAACCAGCCACTCGATGTCGAGGCCCTTACCATGCTGATACGCCAGCATCAGAATCTGATCCGTGCGCCCCTGCTACTGCACATCCGGAAACTGAAGGCCGAGCGCTGGGTGCACAATCAGGGCCTGGTGGAGAAGTACACCAAGGAGCAGGCCGATTGGCAGCGACGATGCGAGCGAATGGAGGCCAGTGCCAAGAGGAAAGCACGCGAGGCCAAGAATCGCGAGTTCTTCGAGAAGGTCTTCACGGAACTGCGGAAACAGCGCGAGGATAAGGAGCGCTTCAATCGCGTCGGCTCTCGGATTAAATCCGAAGCGGATCTCGAGGAGATCATGGATGGCCTACAGGAGCAGGCGCTGGAGGATAAGAAGATGCGATCCTATGCGGTCATACCGCCTCTAATGCACGATGCCCGCCAGCGGCGATGCGCCTATCACAACGAGAACGGACTTATCGAGGACATGGTGGCAGTTCATCAGCAGCGTAAGGCCGTCAACATGTGGACCGCCGGCGAGAAGGAGACCTTCAAGGAGAAGTATTTGCAGCATCCGAAGAACTTTGGGGCCATAGCCGCTAGCTTGGATCGCAAGTCGCCTCAGGATTGCGTTCGCTACTACTACCTCAGCAAGAAGACCGAGAACTACAAGCAGCTGCTGCGAAAGTCCCGCCAGCGGACGCGCAGCTCGCGTAACCCAGCAAAGGCTCAGGCCGCCCAGCCGCAGTGCATCATCGATTCGATGACCACGGGCGTAATGACCCGCCTGCAGCGCGAGCAGCAGCAAAAGTCCGGCGGCCGTTCATCCGCCGTTGCCGAGCGCGAGCGTGCGGAACGGGCCGCCGAGCGGGAGCGTGTGGCGGAGAAAGCGGCAGCGGATGCCGCCAAGGCGGCGGAGAGTGCTGCCGAGAAGGCAAGCGCCGCCACCAAGGCTGTCGAGGCAACGGCTGCCGGTGAGAAGGTGGCCAAAGCGGCTGCCGCTGCGGCAGCGGCAGCAGCCACCACCACAACACCAGCCACATCATCATCAACATCATCAGCATCGGCAGCGGCAACGGCAAGTGCAGCGACATCGGCCGGAACAGCCGCGGATAAAACGGATGCAGGCGGCAAGACGGCGAGCGCCGGCGATAAGAATGCGGCAACAACTGGAGGAACAGGAACTGGAGCAGCAGGAACTCCGGCAGCAGCAAGCACACCTGCAACAGCAACAGCTACAGCTACAGCTTCAGCTACAGCACCACCACCAGAGATCTCAGCGGGCGGCGAGGCGAAGAGCAAAAACGCCGAGGAGGAGGCAGCTGCCACCGCCGGAGCAGCAACCGTGGCCACTGCCGGCACACCGGCGACCGGAGCGAGTGCAGCCAGCGCAGGGGAGGCGACAACGGCAACGGGCGCCACCGCAACAGCGGCCGCCAAGGGCGTTGGCAAACCAGAAACTGCGACAGAGCCAGCGGGAACGGCTGCGAAGGGAGCGGACTCCCGGCCAGATGCCAACGATCCGCTGGCGAAAACTGGTACGAAGGCTCTCAATGCCGAGGGCTATAATGGTGGGTCTAGTCTAGGTGTAATGGTGTAGGGATGGGGTTAATCCTCAGATGTGCAACTGCTACGCAATCGCTTGGCATATTGACCAGGGAATACCCCTATCCTGTTCCGCTTGGAATGCCATTGGAATGAAGTCTTACTAAATCTTACCAATCTTCCATCTTTTAGCTATCGGTGGCAATGCCAGCAGCAATGCGACAACCGCCTCCGCACCGGCGCAGGGCGTAACCCTGAATGGCTTTAAGCCAGGCTACCAAACTGTGGTCATGGCCAATGTGAAGGCGTCCGCGGGTGGCGATGATACTGCGACCGGTGGCACAGCAACTGGATCGGGATCAGCGGCGAATGCGGTGCTGACGACGATGCTGACCATTGCTGGCGTGAACACAACGCCGTCATCAAGGGCGCCGAATGCGACCTCCTCGACGGCGGCGGCGAGTGAGAGTGGTGCTGGAGTGAACACGTATGTCCACACCGCCACCACGGCGGGCAACTATCTTGGCCAGAAACTGAAGGCTGCCCAAGTCGAGGGACTGGGCGCTGGCAATGAATTGCACTCGGATGTTAGGTGAGCGCTTGATTGATTGATTGTCCTTTGAAGTGTGTTTGATGACTAACTATTGCTATCTCTATCGATTCCGCTGCAGTGAATCCAAGAGGAAACGCTTCGAACTGAATCCGGGTGAGGCAACAGGAAACGCGGCGGCAGCTATGACCAATAGCAGCACCAGTGGCAGCATGAGCATCAGCAATAGTCACGGCCAGAAGGCCAATGCCAAGGATGGATCGATGGCCAAGACATCGATGCCGTCCACGTCGTCGACATCCGTTGCCGTCACATACACGCCGCCGGCATCCCCGGCGTCGTCCGCCTCCTCCATGCTGCTGATCAGTGCCGCGTCCATCATGTCCACGGCATCGGGCCCAACGTCCTCGTCCACGGCGACCACAACGGCCACAGCGTCGGCGATCTCGTTGCCCCAACTGGCGGATGGCAGCCACCACTCGTTTGTGTCCAATGCAATCGACCTTATCTTTTCCGATGGCATAGGTAAGTGCCGATAACTATCTACTTTATTTCGGTGGGGATTCAGCTAAGATTTTAGCTCTCATTTCGTTGAATATCATTATATATTACGGACAATTTTCAACTGGGAACAATCAGGGAAGGCTATATATCATTCAATTAAAGAGTTTCCCAAAGTTTCTCAAAGTTTCTCATGTTTTTGAACCCGATTTCCATCAAAGAACAGGTTGGCTTCTTCAGCTATTTAGCTTGAAAGCACGGAAAAAAGCTTCGCAGGACTTTGATCCTGTGCGCCAAGTTTACTGAACTTCGGTTCAATATTTAGCTAGAGCTTTTTTCGCGCTTTTTGCGCTTTTTGCCTCTCAAAGTTTTCAAAGGAAGCTTTCACAGCGTGTCCTGCGAAGCCAAAAAGCTCGCTGTTAACCTGTTGAAGCTTTTCACTTATTCCTTGTTTATTTTGATTTTACATTGGTATGTTAATATCCATTGCGCACTACTCCCCACCTCCCCCCCCCGGCGGAGCACATCAAAAATGCATTTCCCGCCATTGACAACTGCAATGTGGTGCAGTCTCCTTGGTGCCGTTTAATCAAACTACCCAACCGCCCAGAGACCAGCCACCGACCACCAGTCATCGCCACCAGCAGCACCATCCACCCAATCCAATCAGAGCTGGCTCTCTATGTCCGTTTCCTGGGATTCTGCGATTCTGCGATTCTGTTTGCCCTGCCTGCTTCTCCGCCAGCGTTTTCGATTAATATTTCATCAAAAAAGAATATATACATATATATACATATACGTATGTATATATATACAAAAAGAAAGACACTGAGCTGGCGCTATATGGCCTCAAGTCAAGTTGTCGGAGTCCACCAGGGCCAAAAAGAGTTGACGGGCGGAAAAGTGGGTGGATGAAGGAGCTGAGCTCAATTGGTGGTACGCTGGTTTTCCCGCGAGTCTCGCTGCCGTTCATTTCCCTCGTTTGCTGCGGCTCAGCTCAACGGTTTTTCGGCCGCTTGCGGTTTTTGTTTGCACCACCGCCCAACGCCCACCACCGCCCACCACCCACTACCACCCACTT
Source organism: Drosophila orena (assembly GCA_005876975.1). NCBI lineage: Eukaryota > Metazoa > Arthropoda > Insecta > Diptera > Drosophilidae > Drosophila > Drosophila orena. Next base: position 987,058 of record VCKV01000299.1, read on the forward strand.
GAGCCACCCACCACCCACGTCCCATCGTCGTCTTCGCTTCGCTTCGCTCGGCCTTGTTGGCTGTCATCTCCCTGGCGAGTTAATTAAACTCAATTAAATTAAAGTCTTTTTTGTAAACGTCTTTTTTATTATGCAAGTGATTTAATTTAATTATTAAATTGCGCCAAGAACTGTTTACCTTCGTATTTCCCCCCTCCACTCGCCACCATTTCCATCTGCGTTCCAAAAGGGTGCCAAAAGTGGAGCATGAGCTGTGGAAAAGCGATTCGATTCTACATGAAAATCCGATCGAAAATCCAAAATGCACCCAAGTATGTCAATCCAAATCGTTGAGTTCTTGCCTTAAACTTTTTGTCGATCTAAGCTGGATTTAGTACGCAGATTTCTTTGCAGTCAGCCTGCTGATTATTTTCATTATTTAAGCTCAGATGAAAAACGTTCTTTTGAATCGATTTCGAAACTTATGCTTGTTTTCCACTTTCACTTGTGCACTTGTTCAAGCATTTTCTTGGGTTCAACTGCTCGCAGTTTTGATTGTTTTCAAGTACTTTTTATATTTATTCAATTGCATTTCTAGAGCGACAAAAAAAAAACATTCTGCGTGTGTGTGTGTGTGTGATGGGTATATATAAATTCGTAAATTTCGTTGCTTTGATTTTTGCCAGTGCCATTTGCCACATCGGTTGCATAGAGTACACTACATATGTATATATAATATGTAGATACATATATAAGATACATATGTATCTTAGGATTGTTGTTGATGTTGCTGATCATCGCGTTTCGTGTTGTTGTTGTTGCTGCTGCTGTTGCTGCTGCTGCTGCTATTGTTGCTCGTGTTGCTCGTGTTGCTGGTGTTGCTGGTGGCAGTCGCCTCAATCTCATCCGCATGGCACATTTTCCGATGCTTGTGCACGAAGTAGTAGCTGGGAAACTTGCTGCCGCACGTCTTGCAGGGATAATACTGCACATTCATGTCCAGGGGTCGAACCTCACGTCGCAGCAGCGCTGATGTTGCTGCTGCTGCCGTTGCTGCTGCTGCTGCTGATGCTGATGCTGGCGGCGCAGCTGTTGCACCATTGCCGGCCGCACCCGATCCGCCCGGATTGGCTGCACCACTCTGACCACCCGATGGGTTGTCCATTTCAGAGCTGCTGGCCATTGTAGCTGCGGGCTCCGGCAGCAGCTTCTTGTCCGTGGTGGTCAAACTCAATGGGTTCAGGTGTCGCTTGGCATGCTTTTGATAGCAGTACTGCGACTTGAAGGTGTGCTTGCAGTAGACGCACACGTAGAGCTCCTGATGGCCAGTGGAAGTTCCGGCTGCCTGTGACTTCCTATTGCCCCCCAACGGCGCAATCGTTGATGCAGTTGCCGTTGATGTTGCGGATGCAGTGGCTCCTGTTGCATGCTGCTTAGCCACCGCTGCGGGTATGGCATCGCCACTGTTCTCGCTCTCCTCCTGCTGCTGGTGACTCAGCTGCCGCTGCTGGCTACTGATGGCCCTGGCCATTTGCTGGTGGAACGAGTAGCTCACACTCTGCTGGCTGCGATGTTGCTCCACTGCCATGGCTGATGATGATGATGAACCGCCGCCAGCTGGAGGAGCACCACCACCACCTACACCAGCACCCAACGAGCCGGATTCCATGGTTTCGGGCTTGTGGCCATAGGCTGTGTTGAGGATCCTTCGAAAGCGAACGGGTCCATCGCAACTGGCCACATCGATGATGAATTTCGAGGGTGTTATCGGTGTGGCAGCAGCTGCCAAGTCCAGTTGGGCAGCCGGCACCGGTGCCTTGGCCACCTGCAGGCCACTGGATTTTCGTGATCTGGACGCGTAGGATTTCGCCCTACTGCCCTTTGAATTGGACTCCCTTCTTGTGTTCTGACCTTTGGTGTGTATACTTTGAGCTTGGGACTTGGACGCAGTGGGTATTATGGTGGCAGCCGCAGCAGCAGCAGCAGCAGCCACTTGTGGTGGTGGTGGTGGTATGGGTGTTGGCGGCTTCACATCCAAGCGCTCGATGTTCAGGCTGCCGGCACTGCTTCCGGCCAGGGAACTTACCACCGAGACATTGCAGTCCATGTCCACATCCGGTTCGAGATCAGCTTCGTTATCCGTCACCGTATTGCTATCGATAAACACCTCCACATCCTCATCCTCTTCGTTGTCCTGCACGGCAGTGGGCTCGTGCTCCATGTGCGAGCTGGCGCCAAAGGAACTAAGAGCTGCAGCTGGAGCGACGGCTGCTGGCGGATGAGCCGGCGGATGTGCCGGAGGTGCAGCGCTCGGCGGCGCTTGTGGCATGGGTAGAAAGCCATAGTTCGGCATTGTGGCCTTGCTGGGTATCGGCCGGATGATCTTGGCGGGAATGCTGGGCACTGGACACAGCTGGGCGGGATTGCCGTTCAAATAGCCCTCCGTTTGGGCTCGCGCCAAAAATGAGCTAGAAAACATATATATATACACGTATCTATATTTAAACAGTTCACGATTAGCCAATACTATTAGCCAACACTATTAGCCAATACAATTAGCCAACACTCTTCAAAATCATATATGCATATTCCATTCAATATGCCCATGGATACTTGCAACCTATTTCGCACAACATCCATTGGATTGATATGAACATTTTGGTGGAATATCTCACGAGAGCTTTAGCTTTTGGAAAGAACCCACACCCACCGGCAAATCTCCAGAGCCCTTGGCATGTGCAGCACATGGGTGGCCAGCAAGACGGCAAAGATATTGTCCACGGTCAGGTCCAGATAACCGGTGTACATGTAGGTTAGCAGCGGTGCAAACTGATCGGCCGTCACATTGCTGAGATACAGCAGTAGTTCGCCCGATGCCGTCGTCGCTGTTGAAGATGTGTTGCAAGTGGCAGCTGTTGCTCCTGCTGCTGTTACCGATATCGAGGCGGAGGATGCGGATGCGGAGGCAGATGCACAGGCAGAGGCAGAGGCAGAGGCAGAGGCCTCGTCCAAACGGATGGCGGATCTCAGGTAGCCACTGTGCATGCCCAGCACCAGGGAGTGAGCCACGAATCGCACATTGCTGGGTGCCGGGCCCACCTCCAGAATGACATCCGGCGGCGAGCTCATCACCAATGCGGAGGCACTAACTCCACTTGGTGTCCCGCTGCCAACTCCACCGATCCCGGCTGCCGTGGCGCGAATTGCCGGCGTGCCGCTGCTGCTGCTGCTGCCAGTCAGCCAATTGGTGAACATTGCTTTGCTGCACGTGCACAATCAACCAAAAAAAAAACAACAAACAAACAAACAAGCAAGCAAGCAAGCAAGCAAGCTGAATTTTGTGGCGAGATTTTCGTGGACGAGGACAAGGACGAGGGACGACGAGCGAAAGGAGCACCAACGCGTCGCGCGTCCAAAGTGAAATCGGTTGCAGGACTGATGGCCGACGGCCGTGCGTCTCCGGTATTTATACTCCCCGGCAGCCAGGAGCAACATGCCGCGCTCATCGCACTTCGTCCTTCGTCCTGCGTCCTTCGTCCTGCGTCCTGCGTCCTGCGCCCTGAGTCCTTCGGCCAAGGATTCGCTGCCATTCGTTGCCGCTCGTTTGGCCCTGCCGACAAACTGCCTCTTTTCAGGAAACTGAACTCGAAAAATCAGTTTCATATGCCTTTCAATTGGAACAATTGGGAATGTTGTAAACCATCATTAAAAAAAAAACTATGAAAGCTTATTTTACTTTCTGAACTGGGCCTTGGCTATATTTCATTTTATTTGGTAACTGCACGTCGTCTTCTGCTTGAATTGTGATTGCACATCAGATCAGTTTAATATCAAGTTGCAACATTTTGTAATTTAAATTATAATAATTAAATAGATGAACATCATAAATATAATACGATCATGATTTGATGGAACTGTTAGGCATTTGGGCTTTTTAAGAACCTGCATATAAAACAACAGCAGATGATCATTATACAAATAGATTTTTCCAGGCTTATGCTTTATGTTTTTCTTATTTTAATATTGGATATTAATATTTTATTATTCTAGAGTGGTATATGTTATATTTTATCTGAATATTCTATATACTACGGAGTGGTATACATGTTTTAGCAACAAAGCAACTATATTTTCAACTTAACAATTTGCATGATACAATATACAGCAGCAAGCTGTTTGTTAAGTAATTTACCAACACTGGGCGGAAGTTGAGAAGTTGGAAGTTGGTTAGTGGCCTTACTAATTGGTTTAATTGAATGCGTTTTGATTGTCTGCTTCTAAATGAACAAATGCTACAAAGAAGTTCCGCCGTTGGATTGCCTGCATTTGCAGGGTGCAGGATTCGACTTCGCGGTTCTTTTGAGTGCTTTTCCCCCTCTTTTGCATGTGTCATTTGGACGCTTAACAACTCTTTACCGTTTTCTTGTGTGTGTGTATGTGCGGGTGTGTGTGGGTGTGTGTGTGTGTGTTACCACCCGAAAATGTTGCCCCAATCGACGTAATTGATTTGTGGGCATAACCAACACATATTTACACTCAGTTCGTATCTCTATATGTGTGTGTGTGCGTTCTCATGTTGATTTACTGCTTACATATGCGAGTGTGTGCTTTTGCCTTATCTGCTTTTAACTATGGGTGTGTGTGTGTGTATGTGTGTGTGTGTATTGTGGTCCTGCAATTCGAATTCTCAAACAGCTATTAGCGCTTACCCTGGAAATACCCTGTAGTTTATCGAAGCTCCTTCGCGGCACAAATCCCGTTTAATATTCCCGAATTTTGGTTTTCGATTTCGTATTTTCATGTCATCTTTATGCCGCAGTTTGTAAAGCTATAGCTATAGCTCTAGATCTTATACAATCTTATACATTGCATCAATTAGCAAGTGAAGTATTTTACACGTATTAGCCCAATTCATGGTTTATTCCTTGTAGAGTATCTCTGGCTTTGTGGCATTTTTCGTAGCCTGTCTGCGTTGTATTATTTTTCTAAGATTTCCATCAGCATACACATCACATACAGTCCTATTCATTTTTCCCTTTTGCCCACCCCCCCTTATGTTTTTTTTCTTGTTGTTGTTGTTGTTGTTGTTGTTGGTGGTGTTGTTGTTGGTGTGGTGTGGCTTATTTGGTCATTTGGTTGGCTTTTAATTACCGTTACTGCTGATCGGTTTATTTGAGCAACCGCACACACACACGCGCGCACACACACAAGCCTTTTCGAATGTCCTTTTTGGTGCCGGAAACGAAGGAAAAGGAGGAGACACTGGAGGCACATGAACCTCGAACTGATTTCGGTTGGCCGATATGGCAATTGGTCAGTTTGTTGGCATTTTATTATATTATGCCGTGTCCCCCATATCGATGGGCTAATTTAATTAAGTCGCTTTTGTAAGGACCTCTCGCACTCGCCGTCTGTCTTGTTCGATTCGATTCGATTCGATGCGATGCGATGCGATTCGCTGCGATTCGCTTCAATTCGATTCGATTTAACTTCAATCAAGCGTTAACAATTTTAATTAAATTATTTCCAAATGTAATTATAAATGTGCGTCATGCATAAATTGTGTTATTAATTTATTTACCCAACCATCCATCCACCCACCCGAACTGCACCCAAACGGCACCCAAACTGCACCCAAACTGCACCCAAGCTCGGCAACAACAATTGCAATTGCACCGAAAGTGCGCGAGTCCTGCGAGGCTGCAGGATATCTGCAGGAGTCGGAGGATGGATGCATCAGACGCTGGCCGAGGCCAACTTTTTGAATAAATAATCACAACGTAGGCAAAAAATGAATTTCATAAATTGGCATTGGCATCAGCGCATCGGCGGCAGCAAATGTACGACAATAAAAACAACAGAAATATATTAAAAAAAAACAGGAAAAAACAGCAAAAAAACAAAAAAAAAAGCAAAAAAAAACTCGAGTAGAAAATCGGCGGGAAATGGTTAAATGTTAAAAATGTGGAAAATTGGAAATTCAGTGGCGCTCGCTCTTTTCTGACGTCGTCAATCTGCCATTTTGTTAAACGTTGCATTAATCCGCTGTCCTGCATCCTTTTACATACTTCAATTATTTCGCTTTGTCCTTTTTCTTTTATTTTGTTTCATCTATCTCTTGTTTTGTATCGCATTTAATCATTAGCACTGAGTTATCAGAGTTTCTTCAGTGAGTTTCTTAGTATAGCATACTTTTGGGTGGCACAAGGATGCGTTTTCCGAAACAAAAGCCTTGCATGTAATAAACGATTGTATTAAGGGAAAAATAAAGTTACTTGCATAATATATTACAGGTATATATTACAGTTATATTATAGCTACTCTCTTTATGACCGCGTAGTGGAATTATGCCACATGCAGTCGCCATGCAATTCAATTCAATTAATGAATCGTTGAAAAAGAAGCGACAAGATTTCTGTGGCCCCCGTCTCCCCCCCCTGCTCCACCATTGCGTATGTGTGTGTGTGTGTGTGTGTGTGTGTGTGGCGTGTGTGTGTCGTGTGGCGTGTGTGTGTGTGGGCTACACTTTGTGCTGATCTTTGCAGTAAGTTGGCAAATTGCCTGACAACCGGAAAACCAAATCGAAGCAGCAACATCCTCACACTCACACACACACCACCAAGCACACCTGTCAACTGGCACACACACACACACACACGCACACACACTGACGCGTATATGTATATCCAGCTTTGTCCATGTTGACAAGCAACTTCTGTTCCGCTCGCCATCTACCCTTTCGCTCTGCTGCAGCTTATCCCAGTTGGATTTCATTGTTTGCATACACTCTGCTCGCTCACACACACACACACACACACACACACACACATAAGAACATGCACACGTATGCGGGAGATATCCTGGACACACACACACACACACACACACACAGCCTTATCCCTCGCCTGTGCGGGGAGAGTGAGTCAAAAGGGACAAACCTTTTATGACAATTAAAACATAATTGACGGTCAACATTAATAAACCAAACGCACACCGAAAAACGACGGCAGGAAAAAAGACACAGCAGCAGCAGCAGCAGCAGGCGAAGCAAGAAGCAGAAGGAGGCAGACAGGAAATGCAGGACATGCGTGCACTCGAAGAAAATGCGCAGTGCACGGGAGAAATGCTATACAAAATACTATAAATCACTATTAAATGCTTTTTATGCTGGCTATTATTTGTGGCTATTATTTTGTCGGCCTAACTAGTGCCATTTATTACGTTGGGCTCAATATATTTATTATTTTTCAAAGGATAATTTGTAAAAGGACTTCTGCTAAATATTTAATAGTTATGTAATGTTTTTTCCCTAAGTATAACTTAGCCAAGGAAACTACTTTTTTTGTACAGCAATGATTTTTCTAATTTTTGCATTTAGTTTTGAAAATTATTTCTAAAAAATTATAGTTTCATATTTATAGTTTATACTGTCATTCGATGTGAAATTTGAAAACGTGTTCAGGAAAAAAAACCTGATTGTTTTCCCAGAATCTTGAGAACACTTTGTGTTGAAAGCTTTCCTCCCCTCATTTCGATTGCATATGCATATTTTCTCGCTGTGCAGGCTTGAGGGGAAAGAGTCGGCGAGTGAACAATCTGCGTTTTTCTGTTTCGTGGTGTATATTTACCCCAACAACAACCACAACAACAACAAGAACAACGGCAGCAACAAGATGGCAATTGAACTTTCGGCAAAAGGGTGCGATGAAACCGAATAACGCACTAATCCCCAGCCAGAAACCCCGAGAGTATGAACATTCGTGCCGCCTCCGCCAGCCACGCCCCCTCTATGCTCATAGCCATTTTGTGTTAGTTAAAAATTCTTTTTGTGTGTTAAACAACAAGCCGAAAACACGAAAAAAAAAAAGGAAATAGAAATAGAAAGGTGGCCAAAAGAAGCCAAAGCCAGCCTCCAAACACACAGAAAAAAGCGCGCCAAAAACTAAATTTGAAAGCATTGTCAAAAGAAGGAGGGTGGGGGGGGGAGGGGGGAAGGTGTAAAGTGGGACCTGCCTACAGTTGCCAGCGTAAAATAGTGCTTGTGCTGAATAATTCCCATTTTAAGTACCCAGTACGCGAGCTAACGTAGTTACAAATGAATTGCTTAATTATTGCTTAACTTATTCAATAAATTTCACTTGCTTACTCACTTACTTTTGCAATAATACATACATAGCTCTTGAAGTATTTGACGCTATGCAACACTATTCACTTGAACCCAACTGTGCGACATGTTTGTGCGCGTATCCTCCTCTTTGGGCAATTAAACTGGTGACACGCTGTTATGTGTTGTTGTTTATTAATTTGTTCATTGCTCTCCTCGTTGCTCTTTTGTGCATTATGCTGATGGAAAGTAAACGATGTAAGAAGTGGTGGTGGCTGGGCATTCTGCATTTTCGGTTTGCAATTTGATGTTTTGCGCCATTTTTCCCGCTGGCTTGGCTGTCAAAAAGCGGCCAAAAGTATGCAACACGCTGCAGCGCGGCTTAAATGCCCCAAAATGTCCCCAAATGTCCCAGGGGCGCCACCCCAATGGGGGGGGGTGTGGATTGAAGTGCTGGAGTTGGGTGCTGCAACAAAAGTCACTTGGCAAGAGACTGACTGGCCGCCGTTTATGAAATTTTGAACAAAATTGAAATTACGCTAATTGTTTGGACTCTCGCGCACACGCTGCCTACACCCCTGCAATTCGCAGGGGGGGCTTGCTATTTTCGGCTCGAATGGCGGAGGGGGCGTAGGGTGAGGTAAGGGGGGGGGGGTGGGGGGCGACTGGGGATTGGTTGCGCCTGGCGAAAGCAAAAACAATTAGCGAATTTGATGAGCAAATCCTCGTTACACGCGTTACAGCGACGTTCCAAAAGGGGTTAGAGTGGTGGGAGGGGGGCCTGTGTGTAGTAACCCCCCCCATCCCCCTGTTGGTGCAGCTAATTAATAGACTTTTATGTGTGTGTGTGTGTGTGTGTCTCAGGCTTGTGGCTCCTCTACTCTGTGTGCTTCATTTTTGTTTGTCCAGCGCATTAGCCGCCAATTCGCTTTCGTATCCACATCCGCATCCGCACTCGCATCCGCACAACCACTCCCATTCCCATTCCCATTCCCACCCCCACAGCCACCCCCCTCACCCACATCCGCAACCAATTTGTTTGCCTGGCAGTTTGTCAGTTTTGCGGCTCTCGCTGCGAGTGTGTTTGCTAATTAGTAAATCATAATTACTCACTCGCATTTCACAATTCGTAAGCCTTACGCTAGTACGATTCGTCCACCCACCTTACATAGGCTCCACATTTTCGAATCCAATCCATCTGTCCAATATCCAATCCTCCACTCCACCCTGCCCATCCTGCCCATCCTGCCCACCGCTGAAATCCATCCATTCAGCCGCCATTATTCGCCATTCGTTTGGGGCCAGATCGAGAGTTTTTCGGCCCGGTTCCGCAAATGTGTCAACCTCGCTGCAGGACACTGGGAGAAAAATCTATATCAGTTGGTTAATACAGCTTGAAATTCTATTTTAATATATATTTGTTAAGTTTTACGGCTGAACAACAAATACATATAGCAATAAACATGCACGTTATCGCAATGTGATGTGTATATCGATAAACACCGATTATATCGATGACATTGCAATTGGTTTGACCTGAAGCGAGTGCTTAAATGCAGTAGCTCAGTACCTTTGGCACCTCATTTTCTCTCACTGCAGCGGTAAACGCGTCTTTCTAATTGCCCCGCATGAAATGCATAAAGGGAACACAGATGCAATAGGCAAATGGATGGGATAATGGGGGTCTAACTGCACTGCTGTGTTTGATTGTTGTTATCCCCAAAAGAGATTAAAAGAGCTGGTGGGGGAATAATATTAACGAGCCATTTCTCAGCGTTGGTCGCTGGATTAGCGTTGTCAAAAACTGATGAGCTTGGGGCTCTCTCAGTGCGATTACATTTTTTTAACGGTAGGACTTACCATTTTCGTGTTCCTTTGCGAGCAACGTTGTATGGAGTATAAAGAAACTGTGTAAATTGCAGTCACTAAGCTTGAACAAATCGGTGTTCTGCCATATTTGGCCAACTTTACACGCAATTTGAACCAAATAATCGTCAAAAGGCAATCAGAGGGCTTAAAAAACTGTTGCTTGTTTTTGGGCGCTGACAAACTAATTACCAACTTAAAGTTAAACGTAAACGGGTAAAAACCGAAAAGGACCCCAAAAAATAATCCAACAAAAAGCCATAGAGTCAACACCCACACAAAAACACACACACACGCACAAAGAGAGAGGAGAAAGTAAGTAACGGAACAGCATCTGCTAATGATGTGTGTGTGTTTGTGTGTGTGTGTGTGTGTGGCTTCTTCATCTACTGCGCTCTCTTTCGCTCGATGCAGCGCTCTCTCTTTCTGGCCGAGACTTTTGCTTACATATGTAATTAAATTGCTCAATTAAAATTGCACACCCTTTTGATTATCGCTGGCGCACTCCATCTCTGTCCCTCTCTCTCTGTATGTTCTCTCTCTCTCCCCCTGTCTGTTGTTAATCAGAGAAAATCGTTGTCCAATAAGCAAGGGTTTACATGTATAAAAAAAGTATGGCAATATTTCTAGAGCATCTTTGGATTAAAGATCATACATATAATAGAAGAATAATTATTTCGTTTTAAATTCTTAAAATCTTGGAAATAGTTAGCACGCAAAGTTTGGCCACAAAACTGCTTACATCACATTAAGTTTGGGGTTTCGTATTTTATACATCATTTCGGCTGATGTATGCAATTGAATATTTTGCAGTGCATTCACACGCACACACACACACACACATGTGCACTTTTAGGACTCCAGTGAAATGACGGCCACAATTGCCCGGAATAAAATATGCTTTCGTTTTGTTTCTTTTTTCTTTTTGTTGTTATTTCAATTTTCTTTTGTGTTGGGCTGCCACGGATGCTGTTGCCGCTTTTCCTCACCTTGCCCGCCTTTCCGCTTTTCCGCCCTCACATCGCTCTCCGCTTCCCGCTCCCCGCTTGCCGCTCTGCTCCGCTTCTCTTGAGCCAGCGCCGCCTTTGCCGTTAAATCAACACCATTTCGTAAATTAAAAGTGCCAAGCAAAGCGTTTGCAGCTCCAGCCGCCGAAGCCGCCGCCGCCGAGCGACGTTCATATTAACTGTATTTACAATTATACGGCGCTTACTATCAGCTGCAATGAAATATATCAGATGGTATAGTTCGAATTGATGCAGATTGTTGGTTGCATTAAAACAATTCTGAAAAATATACAAAAAAAGCGAATTTCCCAAAAATACTGAATATACCGAAAATAACGTATTACCCAAAAAAAACACGAATAAACCAAACATAACAATTTCCCAAAAATAACGAATATACCAAAAATAACGAATTTCCCAAAAAAAAAAACAAATATACCAAAAATAGGGAATTTCCCAAAAATACAGAATATACCAAATATAGTTCAAAAGTAACACCAAATTTGTTAGCTTCTTAGTGACGGCTATCAATGTGAATTAGTGAATGCAGCTTTTCCTTTTGTGGTTTTCTCCCTAAACCAAAGCTATTAAAAATACCAAAAAAAAATGGAGCAAATATACCGAAACAGTGGCAACTATAAGCTTATGCCTGGCTGTACTGTGCGTTTTCCCGGCCCCGCTTCACTTCCCCTAAATTGCCATTCTCTTTGCTCTTTGCATATGTGCATACCGAAACGCCCCCTTTCCGCCCACTTTCACCCACTGAACGCGCGCTGCTCTTTGATGTTTGCACAAGTTGGCAACTCGACTCGACTTCTTCTGCTTACGCAAGTTGTGCCCCTTCTCCCACTTCTACTTCCTCTTCTTCATCTTCTTCTTCGTGGCTCGTGGCTCGTGCTTCTTGCGCTCTGCCAACAACAAATTCCCCATGGTGCTAATTAGCGGCGGTGTCCTTCGTCCTTCGGTCGTCCTGCTAACGCTTTGCTTGCTCTTGTGCTCCGAATCGCGTATATATTTTTTAATTGGCCACTTTCGGCATTTCGAATGTTGTTGCTTTCCACTGTGGCTTCTGCTGCCGTTATCTCCAAATTGATTGATTGTTGTTGCCTATGCCAGATTTGATTGGATTTGCGTTCGACAAAACCGATGTGTGTTTCAATTTTACTGAAAATACTGAAAATACTGGAAATTTTTAGAAATAGGTATTTTTTAAGTTGAACTATTTGTTTCTATTATAAGCACTTAATAGCAATAATATTGCTTTTAACATATTTTTCGAAATGAAAACGCTTACTTAAACCACACAGATGACTTGAATTTGTAGGCCCTGTATCATCCTTTTGCCACCCCTCACCCCCCCTACCACCCCTACCACCTCTTCATTCTGATCAATTGTTGTTTTCAATTGTCTAATTGAAAGTTAAATAGATTTTTGGTAACTTGTGCAGAAATTTTGTGCTGTTGCAGCAGAGTCCACAATCCGTTGGGACCTACAACGGGTGCAAAAGAGACAGTGCGATGGCGGTGGAACGAGAGGGGACTACAATGGAGCAGTTTCGGGTTAATTTCTGTTTGCCCATATTTGTTGGCTGGCCAAAACTATTTGCCAAAATGGACCAAATTTAATTGCACAATTAATGCAGTTGATGAGTGCAAGTTGGTGGGAAAAAGTGGCAAATAAAAAAGTGTGGAAGTACAGAGAGTTAGTTGTTCTAGTCTTTAAAACAGTCTTTAGCGTGCTAAGTAAAGAAGATACATTATGCTTATTGGGAAGGACCTTACTAGGTCAGCATCACACACACACACACACACACAAGTAGAGACATTAGGCCTACACACACGCATTTAACCGCCCCGCCCAGCGCCCATCCTGCGCCCCCTTTTTCATAGACCTCCTCAATATTTACTCTTTGTACTTGCAAAAGAAATTGTACTAATGGAATTATTTCATTTTGGAGAGCAGTGCGACAGAGACGGTGCGAGGCGGAGGCAAGAGCGAGATGGAGTGCGGAGTGCGGTGTGTGGGGTGTGGGGTGTGCGTTGCGTCTCGTTTTGTTTTGTTTTGTTTGTCGTTTTGATTTACTTTTGGTTTTCGTATTTTACCATCCCCACACCCACACCCACCCCCCACTTTCCACTTTCCACTGGTCCTGATATTTTTTTATATTTCCTTGCTGTGCAAATAACTCGCAATGTTCCACGTTTCATCTGCTTCACTATATCCATCTCGCTCTGCTCGTTCTTCTGCTTTCTCTGTCTCCAAAGTCGCGACTGCACAAATCAGAGTAGAAAAGTCACCGGGAGATGTGAAGGAAGCGCTGAGCTACACGCAGAGAAAATGTGCTTACATGCGGGAAATGCAAAGAAAAATGCAAAGTCAGACAATTTGTAAAGACTTTTTTTTAGGCGAATATGAGTAGCATCGGCGTTATATTTTCTCAGTGTACGAAAGAAACTAGGGAAAGCGCAAACCTCAAGCCCAATGCCAACTTCCTCTTCCCGCCTTTCTCCGCTCTCTCCGCCCACTATTCACATCCCCCCTCACCCGCCCCCCCCGCCGCGTTGAAACTTTTTTGTTTTCCTTTGGGGCGGTTCAAATAATTTTTTGACTGATTGAATTATTAATAAAATTGATCGAAATGCAAAGAGAGCCGCGCCGACGACAACGAACGATGCTGGTCAGCAAACAAAAAATAATACAAAAAAGAAGAGAAATAAGAATATATATAAAAGTATATATGTATGTATGTGTATGTACATACATAAACATAGCTGAACGGAAATTGGTATCACAGTTTTCGATTTTTCATCTTTGCCGTTCGTATTTGTTGTTATTATTTGATTGAATTACTTTAAAGGCAAGTGCAGTGGGGAATTTCGCTCAGTCGGCTTGTCGCCCGCATAAGTATGCTACAATAAATGTCATATGTACATCTACATACATATGCGTACATATGTACATACATAAGTGTGTATGTACGTTTAGGAGAATCGAGAGCCAGTAGCAGAAACTTTGTGCTGTGGGTCACATTTAATTAACACAAATTTCCATTAATGTGCATTAATTACGGGCGACTTCATTTTGTTGAACTGGCATATGTTATGTGGCGAACGAACAGGACATCAATTGTGCCTGACATTTGATCACTCGACATTGAGTTTCCCATCAAACTGAGGCGCCGTTAATTATTCCATTATTTGTGGTCCGATTATAATTGAATAGTATTACTTGTAACCCAAAACGATGGCAATGAAAACCCGAGAGGCTTTAAAATACCATTTATGTACAATGGCGCTATGCTAATAATGTTGAATATATATATATATATATTTTTTTGCACTACAACTTGTAATGATAATCGAAATTATCCCTTAACAATGATAAATATTAAGCTTTTTATTCGACATTCCTATTTTTTTGTGCTAGCTGCCAATGCACTGAAGTGTATTAAATATTTACAGAGTATTTTTAATTCACAATTAAATAATAAAAAGCCGAGTTTGCTTCTGCTTCTGCTTCTGCACTCGACGCTCTCGCCACGCCCACCAACCTCTTTTTTGGTATTTTCTTTTTTTTTCTCCTTTTTTTTTCGTTCTGGGGACTTCGGAGCCCCCAATGTCGACCAATTGCCTTTTTATTAATTAATTTATTTGGTCTTGCCGTTGTTTTATTGCTGTTTCCACCGTCGTTGTGGCATGTGCCCCACATGCTGACGTCCTGGAACTTCAGTTCATTTTCATTTCGAGTATTATTTTCATTCTGATGGCACATTGTCCTTACAACATACATATACGTGTATGTACGTATGTATATGGGTCGTTTTCATATCTATCAAACAAATATTTATAAAAAATAAATAAAAACGTTTGTGGTTAAAAAAAGAAGTTTTATTTTAGTCAAAATAAGTCAACGTTATGCCAATAAACAGGGTAGTTAGAAATCCATTGGAGTATCTTTGGGTCACCCATTTATGCAGCCTATTGAAAGCGGAATTTGTTTTCATTTTGATTTATAACACGTTTTTTTGTTTATTTGCTTATCTGTGTTTTTTTTTTGTCTGATTGGCCGCTATTTGTTGATCTCTTCTGGCTTGTTGCTACTGTTATTAATATTAAATATTTATTTCGTGATTTTTATTTAATTTGCAATCTATAATTGTAATGTGATTGAGCTTTTTCAGTGAAGTTGAAAAAGTGTTGCCTACATTTGGGCGCTTCACTTTATGTGTGAGCGGTTGTGGGTGTGCGTGTGGGTGTGTGGGTGCGTGGTGGTGTGTGGGTGGGGTTAAAATGGCACCCCAGTTAACTGATCCACCTGTTCTGCAAAAAACCCAACGCCCCCCCGCCCCCCGCTTAACAATCAAAATTAAAATGAGTGGCTTATTAAAATTTTAACGCTCAAAAAGCATTTTACTCATCAGTTTTTTTTGCTTCCTTTGCTCGGACAACGTATAAAGTTGGGCGAAGTGGGTGAAGTGGGTGGACTGGGTGAAGTGGGTGGTTGGTTGGGTGGCAGGTGGTGCAAAATGTGGGGTAAAGTGAGTGGAGGCTACTTTGATGTATTTTCATATTCCACCGAGACTCGCGAAGTACGCAGGCTGGAGAAAGTGCAGTGGCTTGGTGGGAGGAAGTGGACTGCTGCCGCCACAAGGACGAAAAGAGGAGTCCCTCTCCCCCTCACCCGCTCCTCCCCCTCTCTCTCACTCTCACTCTTTGTTTGGCCAGCATCCAGTCTATCTGACATTTAAAACGCTGATTGATTTTACTTGCAATTATTCTTTATTTCACCACCCCAGCATTTCCATTCATTTGTGTCCGTCATCCCAACTCCCCCCCCCCCACTCGCTTTATTTTAATTACATTGATTTTGGTTAAATGCCGCAATTGTGTTTGCCCCCCCCCCCCTCCCTCCCTCCCCCCTCGCTCGCTCTCTATTTGCACATCATTAAAATTTGAAAATTATTAAAGTGGCTAAACAAAAACTAAGACAAACAGAAATTTTTGCCACCGAATCTGGATTTTCAGTGGGTTTCGTGTTTTCCCATTGGTTAGGGGGATGTTTTCTGCGATAATCCATTTTATGGGCGAGTTTCCATTGAGCTGAAAACCTTGGAAGTATGATTGAAAGGGTTTGAAATTAATTTTGAAGACAAATACTCATGGTTATAACCTTAAGTAAGAAGAGTATATGGCAATACTTTCACCTTCACCGATATTATTTCGTACTATCCACCAAGTGTGTTGATCCAACCATCCATCCATCCATCCATCCGCCCGTCCCTCCATATATCCGTCCATCAGCAATCGTCCTGAGCCGCATCCTTGTATCCCCCAGCCGCTTTTCCCATCGAGGAAAACTGAAGGGTGGGTGGAAGTCGTTTTGAAATATTCAATTGGCTGCTGCTCATTATTTGTTAAGTGGCTTAATGAAAGCGTTTCCCCCCTTCCCACTGCTGCTGAACCTGCCACCAGGACCTGCCTCCTTATCCTGACCAGTAGCTTTAATTAAATCGCATTTTTTAATGTGTTTGCATAACTTTTGCCTACACTCTGCAAATATTTCGCAGCGCTTGGTGCGCGAATAATGATATTAGAAATAATCTCATGGAAGCTTAAATTCATCGAGGGATTAAGAAGCTAATTTGTTGGATCAATGTTCTTGGGGAATCCAAATGTTTTTCAATGTCAACAATATAGCACTTCCTTTCCTTATGGGGATGGGATAGTTGGGCTGTCAAACACTTTGTTCCATCCACTAACCTTAGTGTCTCATTTCGACTTACAGACAAACTGGCCAGCTGCTTTGTGTGCAAGGCGGAGGCGTGTCCGCGCACCCGCCCACTGAAGAAGGGGCGTGGCCAGCAGTTCGGCATCCCGGACGAGACGATCCCGGCGGGAGCGCGGGTCTGCAATAGCTGCCAATGCAAGTCGGTGCGCAGCCGCTATCCCAACTGTCCGCTGCCCACGTGCCCCAATCCCAAGGATCGGGTCCAGCGCCTGCGGAACATTCCCTCCCGTCTCTTCGAACTGGCGCCCGAGGTGCGTGATCCCGTGATGGCCGAGTTCCAGATACCGCCGCACGCCACCCGCTGCTGCTCGGCCTGCCTTATGCGCATCCGCCGCAAGCTGGATCCGCAACTGAATCTCACCGATGGCTCCAGTGGCGGTGCGGGCAGCGGCAGTGGCGGCGACGAAACGGATGTCAGTACCTCGTCGTGCGATGAACGGGAGCCGGGCGGATCCGATACCGCTTCCGTTGAGAGTCCGGAGAATTTGCAGCGCCACAAGTCCCTCACGCTGGTCAAACAGCAACAGCAGCAGCATCAGCAGCATCAGCAGCATCAGCAGCATCAGCATCAACAGCATCAGCAGCATCAGCAGCATCAGCAGCAGCAGCAGCAGCAGCAGCTATCGCAGCCACAGCCACCGCCAGCTCCACAGCAGAAGGGATCGATTGCGCGAGGTGGAGACCAGGGAACGCCACTGATTATCACACCGACCCGCATGAGCAGCAAGGCGGGATCGGGCGTGGCCCAGCCAGCGGGCGACAACGATCGCCTGCTGCCACCCGCCGCTGGCCAGGCACCGAAGAAGCAGAAGACCAGCGAGGAGTACGATTCATCGGCCACGGAAACGGCGGACGAGGAGAACGAGAACTCACCGGCGAATCGTCAGAGTCCCAAGGTCCTGTTCCACGGCCATGGACATGGACATGGTGGCCATGCCAACAATGTGGCGGGCCTTCAGCCGCCGGTGGCCAATATGGTGGCGGGTGGTGGTGCCCAAGCCGGTGGAGCTCCGGGCCAACAGGTCAACGGACCGATTAGCATGCGGCGCGAGGCTGTCAACAATGTCCAGGATTGCGTATTCTCGGTGATTGAGCGTTCGCTGAAGCACAAGGGTCCGCAGCCCAAGGGCGGACAGGGTCAGCAGCAGGGTCAGGGACAAGGACAAGGACAAGGACAAGGACAGGGTCAGACTCAAGGACAAAGCCAGTCCCCATCCCAGCAGCAGCAACAACAGCAACAGCAACAACAGCAGCAGCAGCAACAGCAACAATCTGCCAACAACGTGGAACGCAAGGAGGTGACCATTGTAAGGGAATACCGCCAGGATCCGGGTATTCTGAAGCAGCAGCAGCAGGCTGGCGGAGCACCGCCCACCTCGGGCGCCGGCAGTCTGCCGCATGGCACCTCCGTACAGAAGCTATCATCCCGGCCAGCTGCAGTGGCACCACCGCCACCGGCGCATCCACTGACACCCACCAGCACGGGATGTGCCGGCGGCGGCAATGGCAGCAACAATGGAACCAGCGACAGTCTAGCCACCTTGTCAGTGGTCAACTCGCACATGGGCGTGGTGGGACAGCTTGGTCATCCGGGCCTTATGGCGCATGCAAGTTCCGCTGGAGGAGTCGGTGTGGACAAGGCCACCATAACACCGGTTGTCAAGAGCTCCAGTGGCTCATCGAAGAGTGGCGGTACGTCCAGTCACTCGACGCCCACGCCGCCGGAGACCATAATCTACAATGTGCCAGCGGCGCATCCGCAACGGGGCATTCCACCGCCGTCACAGCACTCGGTGCATCCTGCCCATCCGTCGCATACACAGCATCCGGCCCATCCGCAGCATCAGCAGCATCCGCAGCATCCGTCGCATGGCCAGCATCCGCAGCTGCAGGTGCCGGAACCGGAGCCGCAAACCTTGGACTTGAGCATCAAGAAGCCGCCGCGCGATGGTCACTCGCCGCACACGGGAGCCGGAGGATCTGGCTCGTCTGCCTCTGGCTCGGGTGGACCATCCTCCTCGGACCGACACCATGGCCCACCGCCGTCGACCATGTCGATGAAGCACATTGTACGCTCCGGCGGCATGTATCGCGGTGACACCGTAACCGTTCCCTCGCTGGCCGCACCCAGTTCGTATCTGTATCCCACACCGCCGCACGGAGTGCTCAAGGCCACCGGCGGCGTTGGCGTAGTGTCCGGTGTGCTGTCCAGTGCGCCTGGTAGCGCGCTGTATCTTCAGCCAGTCCCAGTGCCGGTACCCATTTCCATTTCGGGGCAAGGCCAGTTGCCTCCGCGAGCTGGACAACCGCCGCCGGCACAGCCGCCATCCGGCAGGGGTGTGGCCAAGGCACCACCCAAGCTGAGTCCCCAGCAGGCCCACCACCTGCATCCCAGTCACGGACACTCGCCGTCGCAGCAGCAGCAGCAGCAGCAACAACAGCAGCAGCAGCAGCAACAGGCGGCTGCAGCACAACAGCAATTGCTGGTGAAGAGCGGCTCGATCACCCATGGAACACCGGCCAACAGTGCCCAGCAACAGATTATCGTGCATGCACCAGCGACGGCAGCCGCAGCACCCTCCTCCCTGCTGAGTCCCAAGTTCGATGGCCTGGTCAGGCAAACGACACCAGAGGGAGTGGGTGCGGGTGGACCGGGAGGACCAGGTGGCAGTGGCAAGCATGGCTCGATAACGCAGGGCACACCGCTGCATATGCCGCCGCATCATTTGGAGAGCAAGCGGCCGTACGAGAGCTACTACAAGAGCTCCCAGCGTCACAGTCCCGCCCAACAACCGGGTGGCAATCAGCAACTGCCGCCGCCGCCGCAACAATCGTCGCCACAGGCGCCACCGCCCCAGGTCTATGGTGTGGGTGTCAGCTCGCCCTATACCCGGTCGCCGTTCGGCGGAGTGGTGGATCAGCCGCAGGTGCTGAGCACACGTCAAATCGTGATGCACGACTACATAACCTCGCAGCAGATGCAGGGGCAGCAGCAGCAGCAACAGCAGCAGCAGCAACGCAACATGTCACGCAGCAGCAGTGCCAGTGGCGGTGGAGGCGGCGGTGGCTCCGACAAGGAGTCGCCCTCGCCGCGAAACAGCGTGGGCAGTGCCAGTGGCTTCGCCTACGGCGGCGACAAGGAATCGGCGCCCCGCGGCCGACCGGAGTACTCCAGTCGTGCATCGCCAGCCGATCATGCCAATAGGTGAGTGGGAATGGACATTTGCATTCCCTCTGAGTTCTTTATTAATACACATCCATCCCATCCCTCTCAATGCAGCACTCCGAGTCCGCATCGCACGCCGCCGCCGCAACGCCAAGGCGTCATCCAGCGGCACAACACGGGCTCCAAGCCACCATCACCGGCTGCTCCGCTACCGAGCAGGATGCACATGCCACCGTATCAATATGCTCCAAGTAAGTCCTTTTTTTTTGTGTTTCAAATCAGCCATTCGGCAATCGGGAACGGAAACTAATGCACAGACTTTATTCTCTCCACTGCCTTAGGTGGTCACGATGCATTGGCCTCGTTTGTGGACGTGGCCGTGCAGCAGCCGCAGTTACCGGTGCCGTCGCAGAAGGATGACAAGTCGCCGGGCGCTGCACCGGCGCCGGGACAAGGGCCCGGACCCGTTTCCGGTCCACCACTTGGTCCCTCGTCGCTGCCGCCACACGCTGTGGTCGGCGTGGCCCAGCCGCCGCCGCCGACCGCTCACCACGACCAGCGGTATCGCGATCTGACCCTGCACCACCATCACCACACCCTGGTGCAGCAGCAGATTGCGCAGCAACAGCATTACCGTAGCCTCAATGTGGCGGCCCAGGTCGATATGCAGCGGCACATGGATCAGGCGAAACGTGTCCTGCGCCACCACCAGCATCAGCAGCAGCACCAGGCCCAGCAGCAGCACAACCACGCCCTCGAGCGGGACAGGGAGATGCAGGAACGGATGCGTGAACGGGATCGTGAGCGGGAAAGGGAGCGTGAGCGCGAGCGAGAGCAGCGCGAACGGGAGCGGGAACGAGAACGCGAACGCGAGCGTGAACGGGAGCGTGAGCGACGTGAACAGGATCGGGAGCGGCGTGTGGTGGCCGAGGAACGGGAGCGTGATAGTCGTCGCATGGAGCGCATGTTCGCCGGCAATGTGGTCACTGCATCGGGTGGTGCCGGCGGCGGCGGACCCTCACCCGGCCAGTTTCTGCGGGCTTCGGTTCCGGAGACTGGTCCACCACGCTCAATACCAGATCGCGAACGGGAATCGTAAGTATTAGCCATACATAAAATATACATACGTGTATGTATATAGCCTCGCACTAGTTGACAATATAATGAAACTAATCATCACCCAACACAGATACTATCGTCAGGCACATGGCGGTCCAGCTCCAGAGGATGCGCCCGGGCAACTGAGCGCCCAGAGTCTGATCGATGCCATCATCAAGCATGAGATCAATCGCTCCAACGATGCCACCGCTGGTCCAAATCGCGAGTTTCCGCGCCCATCGTTCGTCCATGCCCCGTTGCCGCCCCGTGGATCCGGATCGGGAGCCGGCACCGGCACTCGATCCTCACCAGCCAATGTCCTACATCCGATGTACCTGCGCGATCTACGCCAGCCGCTCGAGGGCGGAGCGGGCTCACTGCTTGCGGCGGAGAACAATGGCAAGCCGAGCTCATCGGGATCGCCCAGTGTGATTAACATTGATTTGGATCAGGAGCGCATTTCAGCGGCAGCCGCAGTAGTTGCCCAGCAGCAGCAGCAGCAAGCTCCGCCGCAGTCGCAATCGTCGCAATCCAGATCCGTGCACGGTCAGTTAAGGACGCCTACCTCGCAGGCTGGCGGATCAGCGCCCAGTCCGCAGCAGATCCATACAAAGAGCATTACCTTCGGGGAGCTAACCGATTCGATAATAACCAATGACTACGGCACCAATCCTCATCTGCGGCCCACGCCACCTTTTATGGCCTATCTGCAGGAGACGCAGTCCATCCTGCCGCCGGATCGATGGAAGCAGAACCGTCGTATGCAACAGAAGGCGGAGGAAGCGAAGCACCATTCCCAGCAGCAGCAGCAACATCACGCCCAACAGCAGCAGCAGCAGCAGCAACATCATGCCCAGCAACATCATCCGCAGATGCCGGGCAGTGGCTCTGGCTCGGCACCAGGTGGAGCTGGTCAGGGCGGAGCATCGGGCGGCCTGGGTAGCGGCGGTAGTGGCGCCGGCAGAGCCAGCACGCCTGGCGAGGATGGACGCAACATTATCCGAATGCCCCAGGCGGTCAGTCCGCGAAAATTCAACCACGAGATGATGTTACATCATGTGATGGGAACAGCGGGAGCGGGTGGTGAAGCAGTAGGACAGTTCTTCCTACCCAGCCGTGTCGTGCTGCCCGAGCAGAGAGGAGCGCCTAGCGGCGGCGGTGGTGCGCCTGGCGCCGGGGGACCTGGATCCGGAGGCGGTGCCACCACCATTGACAACTATGTGAAGACCCGCATCGCTGAGGTGATGCGCGACGACATTGGCTATGGAAAGAACCGGACGGTGGAGGTGCGAACAGATGATGAGGTAACCGCCGATATGGCCCATTCGCACGCCGCCGTCCATGCTGCACATGTGGCGCACGCGGCCCATGTCGCCGCTGCCCTGGAGTTGCAGCACAGGAATAAGGAGCCGCCGCCACCAGAGATCAGTGTGTCACGCAAGACGCCCAACCTATACGAGGTGGTAGATGCCAGTGGACGGCGCTCAGCCGGCAGCGGTTCAGTTTCGGTCTCCGTTTCGGGAGCCAATAGCCACCATTCGCCGTATCACCCACCGGCGGCGGCATACGCACCCAGCACCTACGCCTTCCCCTACAGCGCCCTGAATGTGCCCAGCGCTGCCGGAGGATTGCCGCCGCACCAGCCGTTGCAGCTCGCCCACCAGGCGGTGGCACCACCCGGTGCCTTTGCCAAGGCCAAGGCAGCACATGCCTTAAGTGAACTGGGCGCAGTCGGTGGCGGGGTGTCCCTGGTGGTGGGCGGCGGCTCTGGCGGAATTGCTGGCGTGCCAGGTGGCGTGTCGGTCGGAGGCGGTGGCCCCGGCGGCGGCGGACCAGGAAGCGGTGGCGGTGGCGGCGGCGCTGGCGGTCACAATTCCAGTTCATCGCAAGCATCTGCTGCAGTGGCCGCTGCAGTTGCAGCGGCGGCCAGTGAATCGAAGCCGCTGCTGTTGTCCAAGTACGATGCCCTCAGCGACGAAGATTAGTTGTGACTGCCGGCGTCGTCCTCGGCGTCGGCGTCGCACCTGCGGCCAGCAACAATAGCAGTAGCAGCAGCACTACCGCCCGGCAGTAGCACGAGCGTGGTATACGGCTATCCTGGCTACCGGCGACACTCCCAGCATCAACAACAACAGCAGCCACCGCATCCGCATCTTGTCCAGCAGCAGCAGTCGCCGCATCGCCAGCAGCAGCTCTACCAGACCACGGTGCTGCCGCCGCCATTGCAGTCCCAGCAGCAGCAGCAGCAGCAGCAGCAGCAGCAGCAACTCCAGCAGCAACAGCAGCAGCAGCAGCAGCAACACCAACTCCACCAACAGCAACAGCAACACCAGCAGCAGAGGAGCCTCTACTATGCCAGCGAACATTATCCCGGAGGCAACGGAGGCAGCTCTGGCGGCGGAAATCCGCCGGGCTACTACTGACAGCAGCAACAGCAACAGGAACAGCAACATCTTATGTAGGTTACCGATAAGCGTGAGCAAAACGAAACGCCACGAGTTGTGGAATAAGATGTGTGAGCTAGGCAAACGACATGTGTAAAAAAATAACAGATAAGAAAAAGGCTTTAACGAAAGGAAGAATTAAGTTAAGAGAAGGCAAGTAATAGGCAGGAAACTGAGAGATCAACCGAGTTGCAGAGGTGCAGAGATGCGGCGAGGAGGCAAGTGGAGAGCAGAGTGGCAGACAGACTGGACAAAGTCTATATATAGTTATGTCCAATGCAAATTATTTAGGCAATTTAAAAAAGTGCAAATAAACAAATGTGTCGATGCATGAGAGTGCCGACGCAGACTTGTTAAAAACTAATATTTAAACAAATTAAACAAAATGGATTGTAAATTTGGCGCATCCAAAAAGACTTTTTGAAACGTGATTCGTGATTCGAAACATTTTGAAAGTAATTTAATGCAGATCATTTGTAATTGTATATAAAAAAAAACCGCAATTCTAAATCTAAGAAAACGAGTTCTGTTCATCCAACTGTTTCGAATGCCCCAAACCTGGAGGTATTTCACACACAACTCAATCCAAATCCGTGTCCTTTGTGTCGTCGTGTCCTTTATGTACATGTCTGTAATTGTGTGGACGCGTGTATCCCTGTCCTTTCCTCGTTCTTTATGTCATCGGTCGATGTTTCCTTCTGCTCCCCACACAGCTCCAACCTCAGTAACCACAATTTAAGAACAATTTAGATGCATATATATATATATATATAAAACTAAAGATCACACCACACACACACACACACACACACACACACATATATATATATATACAATACACTATGAGTATAAGGAGTAAACAAAATAAATAAAAACACACTGTTGGGCTGTTCTTAGAAAAAAAAAACAAAAGAAAACAAGAGAAAACAAAAAACCTAAGCAAAAGAAAACAAGTAAACGAGAAACAATTAATATATATAAATTACCTATATAACACTTTAATCATTATTTAAACGACTTTTTGTAAATTTCATAAAAACTGCGCATAATTTTAATGAGCATAATTTAATCAATCTTATCAATACATCTACTACTATTATTCGTTTTTTTTTTTTTTTTGCTATTTTTATATGCAAGGCCTAATTTATAGAGTATGATTGTGTTTTATTCTCTTCTTAAGCAAGCGCTATTGAATTATGTACGTTTAATTGCTAAGCCAATGAAAATTTTAATGTAAGTACAATTGTAAGTAAGCCCAATACATAGAAATATATATGTGGGATATACATACGCATATTTTTTTATATAACACTTATGTCATACGAAACAGTTTTAGTGTTTAACTACTTTACTGTTTAATTCGTTTTTTTTAAACTTATTTTTTTTTTACACGCAAACGCGAAACAAACGTGGGGAAACCAATTGAAAAACGTGAAAACAAAAAAAAATTAATATTTTTAATACATAATGAAACTAAAAACGAAACAAAATCTATATAGTAAATATATATGAAGTAAACAACAAACGCTAAGACTTATTCAACAAAACAAAAAATTGTAAAATATTAAAAGATATATATATGAATATATACATATATATATATATATATATGTAAAAGCTAACAACATAGATATTCGCAACCCAAATCCGAAATAGCGCGGAAACGGATATGGGAAACCCGAAATGCAACTCTGGCCGAGCGGCGCGCAGCAACGTTTTAGTTAAGAGCAGGAAGCGTATTTTTTTTTATAAATATATATATATATACATAAATTAAATGAAAACAAATTCTATATATACAGAAAACTTTACAATATATATATGTATATGTATATGATATATATATGATATAAATATATATATATATATATATATATATATATATATATATATGATAATAAATGTATGTAAAGCGGCAGCATAACAACTAATGGAATAAATCATAAACAGCGCCAGAGGTTCGGGCGGAAGGATCGGGGCGGGGCGATAGCGGCCGGGACCGGGACCGGGACCGGACGAACGGACACGCGGACAGATTTGCGGACGGACATGGAGGAGGCTCGAGGAGGCGAGCCGAGCCGAGCCGAGCCGCCTACACAACGAAACAGCTGGCGTCGCCTCCACTCCGATCGCCGCTGGCCGATCCTCGATTGTGAGCACTTTCTACACATATATAAATGAATATATATATATATATAAATGAATACTGTATGAATAACCGAATTTTATAGCTGGGCGAATTACAAAGAACACGCCAGCTGAATGGATGTAAAGCAAAACAATGTGTATGGTATGCACACGGCGTGCCCTGAAAATGATTTAAGCAAATCACATAATAAAAACAAATTAAAATTCGCTATATTGAAAGACTTTTATTGTTTTGTTTCTCCCGTTCTTATTTTGATTTTCTGTTGTATCAATTTAAAATCGATATAGTTGTATGGAAAACGCAAAAACACAAAAAAATAAAAACAAACAAACAAACAAACAAAAATTACAAGTAAAGGCGATTTTTGAGTGCATATTGATAACAATAAACACAAATTATGAATGCAGATAACACGTGCGGGGAGCGAAAAGAAAAGTAAACAACAATATTATGTGGAGTATATATGCATATGCATAAGCATATAATGTGCGCCGAGTTGTGTGCGCAGAGGTGAAGCTGATTATGATCGATACATGATAATGATGTTTAGCACTTAAGTTTTAGTTGTAACTTTATGCCTTAAGTTGTAAGCTTAAAAATAATAATATAAAATTAAATACAACATATTAAAAAGCAAACAAAGCAAAATAAAAACAAATACAAAAAAATAAAACAAAAGAAATGTATAACAAAATGTTCTTGTTTTTCTATCTGCGTATTTATGGGATACATGTTTCAGATCATCTGGACTTTCTGTGCGAAATCGTTGCCTTCCTTTCAAAGCTACTATGATATCATTGGCCTGCTTATTTCAACTACATATATTGATTTTTGGTACCAGGCGAACATAATCAGTAGCAGGTGCCTACGGAAAACTAACTACCAACTGATCGTTAGCATTGCAAATTAGCTATTCAGAACAGTTATTCCTTTCTTTTGCCAATTTTGAATAAAATCCCCATCGAAATATTGGAAAGTTTTTACGTTTTTACGAATTATCGCCATAAAATATAATTATTTTATTGTTATTATTGTTTTTTGTATTTCTTATTACCATCATTTTAAAACTAATTGTCGGAATGTCTCGTTAAGCTCGTATTTAAATTCACAATCAAACTGTATTCCAAAATAGAACATTTTTTGTTGTAAATATTGATGATACGAAAATTGGACCAAAAAAGAATTTCTCTAAGTCCGTTAAAAAGTTTCCTATCGCTAGCATTGATAATTATATAATTAAAACATGATAGAATGCTATACTCGAGTTCCCCGACTATCAGATACCCGTTACTCAGCTAATGGAAGTGCGAAAGAGAAATTTCATAATTTTCTGTAATATCGGTGAATTGCGAATAAAAATAAGAAATTAAAAAAAAAATTGTTCAAAAATGTGGGCGTGACAGTTTTGGGCGGTAAAGTGGGCCAATCAATAGAAATTTACAAGTCTTATAAAAAAAGTAAGAAAATATCCAAACATTTTTAAAAAACGTGCGTGGCAGTTTTGGGCGGTTTGTGGGCGGTAGAGTGGGCGTGGCAAAAAGTTGTTCGCAAATTTATAGAAATTTACAAGACTAATAAAAAAATATTACAGCAATTGTCAAAAATGTGGCCGTGGCAGTTTTGTGCGGTTTGTGGGCGTGGCAACATTTGGAAATAAACTTGCGCTGCGTCTATGACACTGAAAGCTGCATGCTTAATCTCAACATTCTAACTTTTGTAGTTCCTGAGATCGAGGAGTTCATACGGACTGACAAACAGACGGACGGACAGACGGACATGGCCAGTTCGACTCGGCTATTGATCCTAATCAAGAATATACACGACCATATAAAGTATATATATGGTCGGAAACGCTTCCTTCTGCTTGTTACATCTTTTTCAACGAAACTGGTATACCCTTTTACTCTACGAGTAACGGGTATAATTATATAATTTTAATAAAACAACAATTCTTTAAGCTGCATTGCTATTTCAAGGCGTCGTATGGTGAAAAAATTCTTCGAATATTTCGCAAAGGTCGTTTTCCACATTTTTGTTAAAAAATGTTGGGAAGTAATTATACAAATATGGAATGCCATACCTCGTTGAGTAATGGCAATTTACCATGTCTCGTTAAACTTGAAACAACCAGAAGCCAGGCTATAAAATTATATATATGTACATACGTGTATATATGTACGTAAGTACGTATGGCATCCAAATTTTTGAAGTCAGATAGCAAATCAGTGTTTTATCGCAGAACACAGAGTGCTAAAGTAGCGCCACAGAACCCCGAATTGGCCAAACAAGAAGCTTTTTAATGGTGTCGGGACCAGAAAACCCAACGTAACCAAAAATCCAAAAATGGAGGCGAGCCAACGTCACGCCAACGCTGCGGATAGGAGTGAGATTAGTGATAACCCCTGTTATCGGGAGCTTATTATAATTGAAATGAAATCGAGAGCCAGTTTGTATTTATTTTTCATTTATTTTGTAACGCTTGTTGTTTAAAGCTATTTAACTTAAAATTTTCCATAAACTAAATCGTATTCATTTTAATTTACTATATAAAAATACGCACAAAAGTGTTGCAATGGAAGCATAAATAGGCATGTTTCAGCATTAACAAAATTCATGTACAGATTGTGGTCATTTCTTAGTTGTTTTGTCTTTTTCGTTGTTTTTTTTTTTTGTTGTTTTGTATAACTTTTATTTTGTATAACTTTTGTTTTGATTTTGGAGTTGTTGTTGACAAGGCGAATATCAATGAAAAAAATTATGGTATATGGTTATATAAATAACGAACAAAATATATTTATAAATAATGAATAATTCAACTGGCATTACATTTCTTGTTCTTCTTTGATTATCGATCATTCAAGAGTACCACAATGGTTTAGTTTACTCATTAGTTTTCTTAGAAGGAAGACGACTTGGATAAGTGTTAAAATTAAGGTTTCATTCCGATAAGGCCACACTTGCTTCAATGGGGGTCTCGGTTTTATTTTTACTTTAGTTTAATTTTCTTTTGTTTTTCTTTGTTTGTTGTACAAAGGGAAGAACGCGTTAAAACAAATTAGAATAATCATCATGATGATAACCAAAGCTCAGGTCTAAGTTAGGGTTTTTAAAAATTAAATAGAGCAAAAAAACAGTATAATATATAAGTATATTAAATATAGGTATTATAGTAAACCTTTGCACGCTGCCGTAACTTTCCATTCTGATCAATTCCGATTCCAATACTTATCGGAATGCGAAAACAATTGTTTTTGGGATTGAAAGTAAAATCAAAGTAAACCGAAAGTATAATAAAATAGACTTTAATATAATAATAAATAATTAATATGCCTTTTGCACTCTGTCTCTGCGTTTCCTTTTCCATTTCCACAAGACTATACATAATTTGTGTTTGTGTGTATTTAATTTATACATAATATTAACGATAAGGCACTTTGAGAATTATTTACCCCCCTCGTGCGTGGTGCACACAAAATTGATAAACACGCGTGGAATTACCTCTTTCCTCGGCCTTTTTTCTTTCTTTTCCAAGTCATGCTTAAAATTTTCGCTGCTGTTGGTCGCTTTGGAAATGTAATACGCCGAGTGAAAGAGATAATAATAAATAGGAGTAGTTAAATATTTGATTTAGTTGATTTGAATTGCAGTTCAGCAATTTTTTTGATATAAATTATGTTCACAAAAAAAAAGTTCGCTGTATACAGGTTACAGTCAGTTTACATATTTATACATATAAATTTGAATAGGGCAAAAAATGTGTACAAAAATAATTTAAATATTTCTATTAAGTTTATATTTTGTTTGCTCAGTTTAGTTGGATTTAAATTTCTAACACTGTACTCAGATTGCTCTTGTTCTTTATTTTTTTCGCTTTCCGGCCTTTAAAAAATCGTTTTTTCTTTCAATTTTTCCGACACATTCAATTCTCAACATTCGGATGGTTTTCTTTATATAAATATATTAAATAGGTTTTTTTTTAAGGTTTTTGTTAAGGTTTTTCTTTGTTTTTTTCTGTTTTTATTACATATGCATGTACTTCATTATCATCGACGTAAGCATAATTATAATATGGTTTTATATAAGTTGTATATAAATTAAGGGTCTCTCATAACACTAAAATTATATAACTGCACCCAAAAATAGAAGAAATCAAGAAAAAGTTGTAAAATAAATTAAATAAAAATAATATATATAATAAACAAAATGATCTGTCGCATATACCATATAAAAAACATAAAATTATCAATGGTCAAAATATGTGTGTGTGTCTGAGTGTGTCGCATGTGTTGTTTTCATAAATTATTAACATTAATTGCATATAAAATATATCTGGTATGTTTTATGTAAATAGATGTGAAAATAAATTATGGTGTTTAAAAATCAGCATTTCCATTTCATAGATCGATTTAAATAGTACAAAGAATCGTAGTCATTCAGACAAAAAATTATATATATCAAATCAATGACAAAGTTCCATTAAAAATTTCCTCTCAAAATAAAAAATTGTTGGTTGCTCGTTGGTTGTTGTTGGTTGTTTGTTTGTTTGTTTGTTTGTTTGTTGTTGTGATTAGTTGCACAATTTGCAGAGGTATATCATCAATAATATTCATATCATCCAAGATCATCATTTAATCGTAAACGTAAGGTAATTGGTAATTATAATTTATTATCTTTATCAAAATAATAACTCTCGTATGTACACAACGTTTTCTATTACATAAAGTTAGCAAAAATAATAAATTAAAGAATTTTTTTGTAGCATTGTTTCTGTCCGTCTATCACTCTCATTTGAATGGATTGATTGATTAATTGCCTTGGCTTGGATTGGAAGACATCGGACCAACTCTCTACTCTCCTTTTCTCTCTCTCTCTCTCTCTCTCTATTTATCCATATCAAAATTTATATATACACAGGTGCTGGCCATATATGTGTATGTATGCATACAAGCCGGTAATCAATTTTTACATTAGACTTATCCAAAGTGCGTGGCGTATAAGTATTGAACAAAAGCGACAGGTGTGCATGGGTTCTAATGGGTGCACTGCAGTAGTTTCTATATAAATGCAGGAACGATTTTCACATTCGTCGTTGGCCGTGGGTTTTCACTTGATTTGATTTGATTTGATTTGATTTGAGCAACATTCGCTTAAGATTCCCAAATAGTCCTCTTCGTCGTCTCCGTCTCTTCATCTTGTCCAGTTCATAAGAATGTTGTGTTTAGCTCTAGCTTTCGTGCTAGCTTTGCTTTTTTTTGTTTTGTTTACTTTCGTTAGTTTTTAGTAGTTTAGTTATAGTTTAAGATCATCGTTTGCTTGGATTGTTTGTTTGTCATTTACGTATCTATCTACCTAATTGTCCAGTAGTCTGTAATTCGGTCCTCCTCATATAACGATTATAACGATTACGTTTGACTGTCACAGCAATGAGAGAATTGATGTCAAAGATCGGTTCATATTTAAGGATAGGGGGAGGTCTGTGTTTTTGGCAGTGGCCAGCTTTTTCGGTGGCGTATACTTGTGATACACACAGGATTTGCATCGAAAATGCGCCCCCGGAAATCCAGTTGCCTTGGGGAATTTGGATTTGAATTGCACTGTGAGAGTAGTTTCCATGGTTTGGTCGTTACTGAGATTTTGTCAAGGATGCTGTTTGTTGATGGATGGATGGATGGATGGATGGATGGTTGGATGGAGGCTTTGATGGGCGTGAGTAGGAAGGAGGATGCTGGATGGTGTTTCATTTCTTTTTTGTTTTGCGAACTGCCTCGCCGCCCTTAGAGTCCCAAGTTGGACTGCTGCTGGAAGGCCTCCACGCCGGAGCTGAGACGGTTGAATACCGGCAGCCTGGGCGTATCCTCCTGCTGCATCGGTGTGCTGACGCTCTTCTGCAGCAGCTGCTTGCTGCCGACAGTATTGTTGACCACTCCAGAACCACTGACCACCACATCGTACGGCGGCGGTGTGTGCACTGGCGAAATGGGCACGTTGGGGCTCTCCGGCGGTGTGGCCGGCACATGATGACCCATTCCCAATCCCTGGCCGATGATCATGCCGCCCTGGCCCATGCCCATGCCCATGCTCATGCCCAGGCCCAGTCCAGAGGCCGAGGATGTGGACGAGGCGGAACTGTTGCTTGTGGCGCCATTCGAGGCCAAGTAGCCGTGCTGCAGCGGCAGGGCATCGTGGAACGGGAAGCTGGTCAGCGAATTGGTTGGGCTGAGGGACAGTGATCCGGTGGGCGATTCCCGGTCCGATCCTGTGCTCATGCTCAGCGGTGGGCTTAGCGGCAAATAGAACTGGCTGCTGTTGTTGTTGTTGATGTTGTTGTTACTGATGTTGTTGTTGTTGATGTTGTTGTTGCCGCCGCCGGTGCTGCTGACGCTACTGTTGCTACTCTGATTGCTGCTCTGGTTGCCCTTCGACGAGAAGTTCTGCGACGGCGACTGCTGCGACTGCGACTGGGGGGAGGACTTGGATGCCTGGGCCGCGGCCTGCTGGGCCGCCTGTTGGGCTGCCTGTTGGGCGCGGGCCTCGTCCGCATTGTGGACGAAGTGACAGCGCGGTCCGTAGGGACAGAAGCCCACGCTGTGGAAGGTGCGGCAGTACTCCGTCTTGTACTTGGGATGACGGTGCACGTTGCGCAGCTCGTGGCTTCCATGGGCGAACTGGCACTTCTCTCCGTACTTGCATTCTCCGGCCTCCTCGAACGGACGGCACAGCTCGGTCTTGTATCTGAAAGGGTTCGAAGGTCGCAATTACTTGGAGTTCTTGGAAAGGGTTTAGGCCTAACTAAAATTCAGCTTTAGCCTCAGAGTTCTTGTGCGAATGCCATTTTCGATAAAAGTGATTTCAAACTGCTAATTCAATTCCATTTACGTGCACTAAGAGTTTAAAGTTAGTTTAAATATTGATTAGGAAATGCAATGAGATGCACTGCACTTCAATGCAATATATACATATGTGGAGTCACTCTAAAAGGTTTCAAAGTTAATTAAACGATTTAAGCAATTAAACAATTTAAAACTGATGTTAGGCACAAGCCTAAAAACACTGAAACCTGATCATTTGCATGTTGATTGTGTTGATAGATAGAACTGCTCAATACAATCATATAGATGACTTAACCCTTTGGCTATTCGGGCTACTCCTCCGCAACTTACCTGGATGTGTTCATCGGCTGCTGTGGCGGCAGTGGCTCCGACTGGGTTCGCTCCAGCTTACGGTGCAGGTTCATGTTGCCCAGGTTCTCGGTGATGGTCACCAGACTGGCAACAGGTGGCTGCTGCTGTTGCTGCTGCTGCTGCTGCTGCTGTTGCTGCTGCTGCTGCTGCTGGATGAGCTGTGCCGGCTGTGAAATGGTGCGTGTGAGGGCGCCGTGGAGGCGATGTGGCTGCTGCTGCTGCTGCTGCTCCGAGTTGACGCCGTGCACGAGGAGCATCCTTATTTCCTTCCGCACCTCGCGTTGTATGCGATCCAAATCACCCAAGTGATCGTTCATCTGCGAATGCAAAATGCGAAAGGCCAAAAATCAATTTCTGCGCGTCTTTCGGGCGTACGTAACGCACATATATTTCGCAAAAACACAAAAAACAAAAAAACTATAATAAAAAGACACAAAAAAAATACGGAGGACGTAAAACAAAGCGCAAGACGTCGAAACAAAAATAAAACTAAAGCAAAAGCAGCACAACGTTAAAAGACAAGCTTACTTTTACTTTTAACTTGACCTATAAGCAAAAACAGAAAAAACCCAACACACACACACACACACACACACGCACACTTAGGAAAAAGAGCTAGACGACTGAGAAATATTGCAAAAGGCATACAAAAATGTTATAATTTTCCAGACATTAAACACCAGAGCCAAGAAAAACCAGCTACCTCTCTTTTTTCCCTTCTGGCCTTAACTTTTTAGCCACTCTTTGCCCCTTTTTCTTACCACTTTGTTACCACTCTTTCAATACAACCCCCCATCCCGCCCCCTGGCTTCATGTCGTCATCAGTTTCGGTTTTTTTTTTGTTTTTTTTTTTGGGAACGCAACGTCCGACTTGGCCTGTTCGTTTTCGTGCGATGCTGTAACATGTTATGCAACCAGTTAACAGACACAGACACAGGCACACACACACACATAGACGCAGAGACACTCCGATGAAACACAGACTTGGGCACTTAGCCCACTCCATCAAGCGTGGCCAAAACTAGCAGTAACAACAACAACAACAACAACAACAACAACAACAGCAACAACAGCAGCAGCAGCAACCCAACCAACCAATTACATATGTATAGAGCTCAAGTTCAAGCCAACAACACGAAAGGCAGAAAAGCTGAGGCTCAGAAAAAGCGAAGCTCAAAAGCCGGAGCTACCACAAAAAGACAACAACAACAAGACTTTTTGGGGCCCCAACACAACCGACCAGTAATCAACCGCCTCAGCAAGCCCCAGTCAACCCCCCTCTGACCCCCCCCCCCCCCCCCCCCCCCCCTCATTCGTAAGCTCCCCCTGTCCAAAATGAGAAAAAACCCAACTCAATTTGCAGACGAAAAACTGGTTGGCTTGCTCAACAAGTGCGAGAGAAAAGGAGATATTGAGGGTGTGTGGCAATGCCAGCGAGAGCAAGAGGGACAGCACGAGGCGGTGGCGCATGCGCACTGACCGAAAACAGGGTTGCCAGGGTGTCCAATTCATTTGAAATCAATATGAGATTAGGCGCACTATGTAGAAATATGAATCAAAAGCAAAACGACACAATTTCAAAGTTATTTAAATCAAAATCGAAACTAATAATTAACCTAAAAGCTTCACATAGCTAATTACACAGCTATCAAGAATTGTTATATTTAAACACAGTGAAGAAGTTTAGGATTGTTTTTTTTTACCCCAAGGGTCATATAAACTTTATTGACCAAAAGTCAAGTCAGTCGCAGGATTTAGATTTGCGCTGCGGACTCGCCTATGCTCAACTGTATAAATATAGAGCCCCACATGCGATTACAGAACAATATAGCCCACTTAGATTCTCGTTATCTCGGGAGATTGGGATGCGAATGGGGCTGGGGCTGGGGCTGGGGGACTTTAAGACATATAAAAAGACAGGCGGCCAGGCCAGGCCAGTCCAGTCAGACATCAGATGAGGCACATAACAAATAAATATTCATATACATACATGCACATCATTATTTGGGTTATCTTTGCTACGATTTGAACAGTACACATTCCTTGAAATTTCATGAGTAAATTCCATTTCATTCCCGAACAGGCCGAACGGGCCAAACGAAACGAAACAAAACAATTTAAATGTTCAATTAATTAATTTGCCTGGCCAATCAGTTTAGAAGCCGCCATATACACTATGTTCTTGTCGTCGATCGCTTATCTTATCATTCGTCCCGTTTGGCATCGTGTTCTCTAGGTTTGTGCTTCACTTTTATTTCACCATTGGCATTGGCATTGAAGGGTGAGTACCAAATTTCTACTTGGCTGCAAGGTTTGGTGTAAAAATTACATCTTGTTTGTACCAAATATCCGTTTGACGCCACTCCATTTAATACTTTATTTGCATCACATTAAGTGTTGTTTAGACAGACGTATGCATTGAAAGTTCTGTATTAAAGCGATTTAAGGAAAGAATGGTAGAAGTTTATACATAAATGAAATTTCTTTGAATCATGTGCATATGAATACATATATATATACATATATATATATATATATATATATATAAAAAGCTGGCTTGCTTATTCATCTTTGTGATTTCCTCGCTTTATAAGAAATGAAACCGAACTTCCTGCATTGTATTGTTAATTAGTCAGCTGACATTGACGAGCATCTGGCAACCCTGTTTCTCAGTTTCCCAGTTTCAGTTTCAATTTCAGTCTGTAACTCTGCGCAGACAGCAGCAAAAAATAAAAGGAAAAATATACATAAACATTAACGAGCAAGCGCGCAACAAGTTTAGCAAACCTTTGGCGCTGTTTCTTTATATATACATACATATATACATATACATATTTTTTTTCTTTTTGACCAACTTCAGCGCTTACGGCATCTTTGCGACTGCGGATACGGTTGCTGCCTCCTGCTCAAGCTTTTGATTTTGCTTTCTGCCTTTGGCTTGCACCAAGTACCATAAATAAGATCCAAGTTTATGCCTGGTAATTTACGATTTCTTCATTTGCAAGCCAGTAAAAATTCAGTTGAGGCCACCCTTGAAAAGTATTACATGTGCAAAGCACAAAGAGTACATGTCTTCATCTGATGATTTCATAATTGAATAGTAAGCCCTCACTTGACTTATTGTTTGCATGATCATCTGATGGATAATCAACTCATTAGGATAATATAATATAGTTGTTACGGAGACAACAGTATAAACATTATTTTGATTTAGGTGATTATATTTAATCTGCCTATAATTAATGGTACATTCTGTTGAGCTTGAACAATACTTCAGGGAAAGTATGTTTGCAAAGTTAAACGGTATCTTTAAAACTAATATACAATAATAATAAATAAAAAAGAAGGTTAGCAATCGAAAGTGAAAACTGGATCGTAACCCAAATTTGGTGGGTTAGCAACTTGAACACTCTGTTTAAAAGTGAAAATCGGTATCGCTGAAGAAATCGCACTTCCGCAACAAAAAAACCCAAAGATAACCTTCAAACACGACGCTTTTTTACGACTATTTGTGTGTCAATTAGTTTTGTTTAATTTTGCACAGCTGTTTTGGGGACAACGACGTCGGGTTGAATTCATGGTCAAGTTATGACTCCGATTCGTGAACTGATTTCGCAAAGAGCGGATCGCATAAACTCGATTTGTGGGGTGAATGAGTAATGGGTGATAAAATGGCTCGGCCAAGGGGTAAACGGCAAGGAAAGACGTCTTTTTCTTTCCTTTTAAACGTGTTCGAGTTCGAAAAACAACTTTAAGACAATCTACCACACTTCACGCCGTGCGTCGTGCGGCGTTTCTTCGGTGCGTTTGTGTAAAAACAAGATTACGACCCATTTGGCGAGAAGACAGAGGGGTTAGGAGGCAAAGTCTGGGGTCCTTTTTAAAACTCTTTTTTTCCATCTCTTTATTCCTGTTTCTCTCGTGTTATGTATTAAGCTACGCTCTCTTTCTATCGCCCATCAGCCGTCTCTTTCTACTGGTGGCTCTAAATCTTTTGCTCTCGCTCTCCCTCTCCGTCTCTTTTCTTTCGTCTAGTCGAGAATTTCCCTTTCATTTGAAAATGAAAATAAGTTTACTTTTCTTTCAGTCATGCTTTGGCTTATTTTTCTACCTCTTCTTGGGTTTTTCTACTTGCTGATAGAAGACTCTCTTCAGCCCCCTTTCTTTCTTCCCACTGTTGTCTTGCCACTTGTGTTTTGGTCGCCTGGTTTTTCTGTTTTCCGTTTCATTGTTGCGGTGGGTTAAGAAAACAAAAAACAAAACAGAAGATTAGACAGAGACAGAGAGTGAGTGAGTGGGTGCTAAATGGGAGGGCCGAATGGGGAATACAAGATATTTGGCTAAGAGAAAAATAGTCAAGCAGCAAATTTTTCTTATTTTTGAAATTCCAGACTCGGTTTAGAAACAAGTTGTTGCAGAGTTGCACTTTGATCGCATAATTAAGGCCAAGGGGCTACCCTTAAGCACCATTTAAGGAGCTGTTAAGTCAAAGTACTTGGGTCGTTATGCGAATGATAACATTTTGAATGCGGTTAGTTTAGTTGATTCACATTCGATTTGAGTTTTCCCCTTTACTTTTCAGTTTCCAAGAGCAATGTTTCAATTGCCTTTGTATCTTTCTCTGGCAACTGAGCTTTTACAATTCACTTTAAATGCCTTTAGGCATTACATACTGTGCAGAGGTGCTGTAATAAACGTCTTATTACCTGTTTTTGTTTAAGCTCGCTCAGATTGCCTAACACTTCATTTCCACAAACTATATAAATGTATAAATGTATACATGTACTTTTTATGGCAAGATTTGCTATTGAAATCATAATACTTAAGATAATACTTAAGATACTTATACTTAAGATCCGCAATAGTATTCGGTTCTTGGGAGATTTGGCATTACTTTTGGGACAACAACTCACGGCTTACACATGGAACCACTACTATATGGTTATGCAGATGTGTATATAGCTTATCGAGTGTGTGTTGTTTCAGGTCTTGGCTCACGGGGCTGTTAGGTAAGATCGCCGATTGTTGTTGCTGCTTACTTGTTTGTGTCTCATAAACACGTTCACACAGATACACCCGACTTGTTGAGTGTGTGTGTGTGTGTGTGTGTGTGTGTGTGCGAGATGCTGAAGACCTGCTGTTGTTGGTTTTTTGTTTTTTTTTGTGTTTAATTTTTTTTCGGTTGAACTAACTGGTTTATAAAGCCGTACCAATACAAAGCGACAACAACGTCGCGATGACGACGACGCAATATCCATAACCTCGATGAGCTAACACCAATACAATGGTAAAAATAAAATTAACGAAAATAAAAACCAAACTCACACCCAGGCAATCTTTATTCTGTTCATATATGCGAATTGGAAATGAATACAAAGTTATTATTGAGTGTTATTTATAATACCCGACCAACCTGCACGAACGGCTAAAAAGAGATGGAAAGAGGCGAGGGGGCGTGGCGCTACTATATATTATGTATCTGAATACAGCGGCGGATCAGCAAATAGGAGTTTAATTGCACTCATCGGTATCTGTATTCTATAGCAACAATATTTTGTATTTAATTCAATTCTGGGCAATTACGAGATATTTTTATAAACAACCTAGAAACCGCCAACACTATTATTTTGCCCGCCATTGTACAGATATAAATCGCATCTATTAATCGCCCGGGGGAATAACATTAGCAATTAAATCAAGTTATTTCCATTTAGTTAGAGGAATGGGTATGTGTATACATATATGTATGTAGCTGTAGGATCGATCGAAGCCCACAGATAAAGATCCGAGATCTGAGATGAGATAGATGTACATATGCATGTATGTACATATGTATGTACCCATCTGATTTCCATATTTACACAGACCGCAGTCTTTGCGGTTCAATTAAAGTTCAAGGTAAGCTTCAAATTTTCTATGCAAAGTGCGAGATTTCTATCCAACGAAATCAAAATTAGCAGCCAGACGCAGATCAAATTAAACGAAATGGTATAACATAAAACAAAAATTATAGGGCCTCTATAGGTTTTCATTTTATTTTATTGTTTTGTCTTTGCTGATTTTGTTGAGCAGAAAACAAAAGCAATCGAATCGCATCGGGTTTAATTGTTGTTGGCAAATTTGAATTGGTAATTAACACATGCGGCTGTCATGCGAGTTTTTCATTGCTTTTCATTTTCATTCCCATTCCCATTCGCATTCCCATTCCAATTCCAATTCGATGTCGATTTCCATCTCCATTTCCATTTCGATTTCGATTTCCATTGCATTGCATTGGATTGCATTGGATTGCATTTCCCCCTTTCCATTCTCGACGGCTGATCAGTGATCACTTTTGATCGATTGATGGGCCGCAAGCGCACAACAAAACAATCTAGAACAGACCCCATTGCACTTTGATTTTATTTTTGTTCCAGAATCCCCTTTAAACACGATCTGCAACTGATAAGCCAGGCAAGAAAGCAGCTTGCTGCACTGAACGAAAACTTGCTGCATATCGAACTAATATGAATATGAATAGAATATTTTTAAATAAATAATCAGCATAAGCACATATGTACATATACAAATTCATATTATATCTATTTAAAATTTTATCATTATTATTATTTTGTCTATTGTTTTTGCAAAATTTCTATTTTTGCCGCCATATTGAGATGCAAAATGTCGTTTAAATCTGTTTTAGTTCCATTAAACAACGTGTTTTTTAGACCATCGGTCACATCTTGTACAAAAACTACTTGAATGACGAATTCCTAAAAAAAAAATGTTTAGCTTGAAATTAAAAAATAGACTACAAGTTCCTGAAATAGTAATGGCAACGCGATGGTGCCAAAAGTTCTTACACTTTGGATATGGATAAATTCGTAACCTAAGCTGGTGCTTTTTGTTCGTTCGATTAGGAGAAGGAAAGAAATATGTAAATGAGTTTACATAATATTGTCAAAGGCTTATGATTTGTTTAAATTATTTAACTGCCTTTGCTTTAGGCTTTTCAACCGGTTAATGTGATTATTCGGTTTCTAGTTTTCAGTTTTCAGTATTCAGTATTCAGTTTTGAGTTTGGTTTTCCCTTTGGGTTTCTTTTTGGGTTTTGGGTTTGGGTTTGGGTTTGGGTTTGGGCCATCGAATCCATCGATTGAGGTCTAGGTCGAATCGTCGAATGGAGCATTTCACATTTTCGTGTCGTTTGCATTGTCCATCCGTTCGCTGGTCGCTTGTTAATATTTGGTAAGCGAAATAACGAGGCATAGATAGCGAGAGTGTTTGAAGGGAGGGGGCGGGGAATGGGAGGGCGGCGGATAAGCGATGGGGGAAGCGCAGAGAGGGAGAGAAGACAAGACGCATGCGCAACTGCCGTGCCAGTTTCGTTTCGTTTCATTGCCAAGCGCCCGCCGTTGTCTCTTCCTCTTCTCATCTCTTCTTTTCGCTTCTTTCTTGTACGCTTTGTTGTTTCTTTTCCTTGTTGCTTTTTTTTTGTTTTTTTTTTTTTTGTTGGTCGAACCGGCTCACATAATAATAATTGGCAACAACGAAAATCACATAATAAAACACAATAAAAGAAAACTTCACAACGACTTGGCCTTGCTAAATTCGGAGCACAACAACCATAAAAACATACATACATGCATATGTATGTAGCTTTGAAACAAATCAAGAGAAATACAGTGAGTGCTGGGCATGTTACACAAAAACCATGCCGTAAACGCAATGTTGAGTACACTCATTAAACTGCAAGCTTGGCAAAATAACATTGACTTAACGACTTTTCGGTCAACTGTAAAGGGAGCTTACTGTACAGATATAAAATCCGGCACAGAAATAACACTAGAGTGAATAAACAGAAACCAACAAATCCACTCACAAATCGAATTTCGTATCCGAAAGAGTTCCGTCTTTAATCGATGTGCGTAAAAATAAAATCAAATAAAATAAAGCATAATAATCATTGTCTTCTTCTTCCACTGTCGCAACGCGTTGCGTCTGCGCAGTGTCTTTTGTATATTGCTTTTTATCTCTCTTTTTTTGCAAAAAGGAAGGGAACTACATATAAAATGTTGCAATTGCCGTTTTTGTTTTGCTTAAGCAAACCAGTCAAACAAATGCAAAAAGTGAATAGAGAGGGGCTAAAGGGGAATGATGGGGTAAAGTGGAGAAAGGGAGATGCATGATGGAGACCTTTTGCACACATACACACACACTTCGCGCGCACAACAGCAGTGGATAACAGAGAGAGAGAGAGAGAGCTGGGGAGCACAAAGCCACCGTTATGTAATCGAAATGGAGAGTTTCGAATGGGAGCAAAGTGGGAGGGAGACGAAGATAGAGATGGTAGATATGTATCAGATGGTAGAAAGAAAAAGTGGAAGCTATCATTTTCAAGGTAATCTTAACCTAAAACACGAAATTAGTTCATATTACCCACTATGTTGTAACATGAATAGCCCCCATATTTGACCACATAAGTCATGCCATATTTATATGGTATATTATATTATAATTATAAACTAACACATAACTTGTACATTTTTTTGATTCCGGAAATTCGATTCGGCCAAAAAATTGCTCAGATAGTGATTTATAGCCAAACAATCCAACCGGAAAAGAGAAATGCACTTTCTGCATTTCTTTTTAACGATCAAACTCTCCAATTACATATTTTGATGGATTGAATTACATATTTCCCAGTTATTTATTTTTTTTTTTTTGGATCTCACGCAATACGAAAATCCACAATACGCATTAAAACAAAATATACTTGTAGTTCCAGGAGCTGGTCTTAGAAACACAAAGTTCCGTCAATAAACGAAGAAGCTCGAGTTTCACACGTTTTTATTGAATCAGAAGTTCAAACTTTCTGGAAAAATTCAAGATAAGCATTGCTTGCTTGCTTGCATAGATAAACCACGAAGAAATGGTGCTTACACATTATTAGCTGTTCTAGAATTTGAATAGGCTCGGTTCGGGAAATCTACATTCCAAAACCGAAAACGAACAGATCCCGATATCGCGATCGCGACCCCATTGCCCTTGCCTTAACCTCTGCTCCAGTTGCAATCCTCTTTCACCACCTCTTTAGTTTTTTGTTTTTTAGTATCCCCCCATTTCCAGACGTCAGGGTAGTCTGTGAGTCTTCTTATCAGACGACGGGGTGTCCAGAGTGTCGAACCTTATCGAGGGTCTCATTTTCGGTTGGGTTCCCTCCGATTGTTTTGGCGTGCATGTGTGTGCTGTGCTTGTGGAGTGACTTTAGATGCCTCCTCCACACTCCCAGCAGTCCCACTTCGAATCCCCATCATTCACATTTCGCTGCGTGTTTTCCCTTGGGGACAAATGCCATAAAATAAATCCCTAGCCTCCGACCGAGAACTCGATTAAAATACGATCTCAAAACAATACGATCCGATTCAAGCCGAACTGATCCGTTTTGAGGGCAGAGAAGGGCTGAGCTTTAATGTATGTACATACATCTGTACATATGTATGTGTGTGTGTATGTGCATACCGGTCAGCCGCAAACATTTCGAAATTGATTTGTGTGTTTTTTACTGTTTCTATATAAAGCCCGAATTACGAAAAAACATGTCATGGATGGTGACAGGAAACTTATAAGGGAGGGAAATGTCGAAATCAGCTGAACATAAACAAATCAAACAATGATGACTTTGATAGCTAACGTTTCAAAACGGAGGACAATTACTCAGTTATAGCTATTATAATAAAGAAGTTATCATCATGATTTATTATTTTACACTTTATGACTTTGCAATGAATTGATAACTAAAACGAGTAACGGGTATAATGATTGAACATCCCCTGAATGTTCTGGCCACTGACCTTTAGTGTGTCCGCATTTCACAATCCCCTGCCAGTGTGGCTGTGCTCCAATACTTATGGCGTTAAGTGGGGAATTATGTATGAATATCATCTTGTGATAAACGTAAACCTAGCTATTTTTATGTTCTGTATTCTGTGTTCTATGTTCTCTGCTCTCTACACTCTCTTGATTTTCTTCAGTGCTTATCACTTCGCCCGGTAAATGTATGGCCGTCGTGTTTGTGTTGTGAGCACATGGCAGTGGCAGTGACCCCCTTCCAATCTTCCACCGAAACCTCAACCCCAACCTCCTCGCCCAAACTACTCCTATCTGTCCTATGCACACTTGTATGTGCTCTTTTCTCTCAGTTAAACCAAGTGCAGGCCAGGCACGTAAATCATAAAAAATAAAAGAAGGAAAAACACACATTTTAGGTATAGATTGAGAAGAAACGACGCTCTTTCTCTGTTGACACACGCGCGTTTTAAAGTGCAGCTATGTATCTGTCTTTGCGTGTGTGTGAGTGTGTGTGTGTGTGTATGCGTGTGTGTGATTTAATGTGATAAGAATACTTATTATTGGGTTAGTTAGTTCATACAGTAATA
The DNA here is from genome assembly GCA_005876975.1 of Drosophila orena. Taxonomy (NCBI): domain Eukaryota; kingdom Metazoa; phylum Arthropoda; class Insecta; order Diptera; family Drosophilidae; genus Drosophila; species Drosophila orena. The sequence continues at coordinate 1,030,261 of VCKV01000299.1, forward strand.
ATCTTTCGCTGGCTGCTGTTTTTGTTGCTACTCAAAAGCGATAAGCAAAGCGCACAACTGATATATGTACGAGCACAAGACCAACAAAAACTACTGAGAGCAATAATAACCTAACTAAGAAACAACAACGATATATGTACACAAAACTTTAATTAACAAGCAAATAAAAACAACAATAAAACGAAAAGTAAAAGAGATCCATATTTATTTTTAGTTCGAAACACCGGCGATCGCTCGAAAATCGGAGATTTCATTTCGCAGGCAATTGGAATTTTCCAGAAGTTACAATGAAACGTCAGAAAATAATGATTTGATAAGCTCTACCAAGTATTTGCGGTAGAATTCCATTTAGAAGATTTGTTTGGATCATCGAATTGACGGCATTAAAAACAATTTAACAAGCAACCAATAAATAAACTTGTTTGTTATTTTCAACAACTTCGCAAGCACAAAGCGTGATAGAATTTTTTGGGGTCTAGATGGTTTAATATTTGACTATCTACAAATGCCTTTGAGATGTTTTTGATTAATACGACACGACCATTAAATAAGATGTCAATGGCCATTATGTATTAAGTAGTCTATTAAAATAATGTCAAATTAATTTGGAAATGAGTAGTAAATAAAGTGATAGGAGTCTCCTTAAATAGAAGGGGATGATATTGCGGTAAAGATAGGAAAAGATCAATAGGTATTTCTCTACCTCTACCTCTTGATCTCCTTCCGCAGGTTGCATTGATCCCTCTTTATTCTCCTCGGTTCTTTTTTACCTTCCCCTTCCCTTCTCTATTTGTACCCCAACTCTCTTTTCTCATTCCTTATTCCTGCGCCTATAATTTATCGGCTATTTGATAACCCGCGCAAACAAAACAAAGAACAAGCAGAAAATGCTGAACACTATCAAACTATAAGGAATACACGGCGAAAAAAAGGTAATGTCTATGATGCTTAATAAATATAAATAAATCTAAATGTTAAAAGAACTATGCTAATACAACAAATTACTATGCTTTCATTCGTGAATTAAGCAAAAGTACATAGTTCCTATGTATAGGTAGATATAAAAAACCATATGAAACTTCATATTTTTCCCTGTGCAGAGAGAGAGGGACGGAGAGCGGGATCAACATGTTGAAAATGTGTTGAACACGTGGTTGTGGGACTCAAAAACAAAAATCCGATCGAAATCGTGATTAAAATATATATATCGGGGGTTGCTTAGAACAGAGGGAAAAACAAAAACTCACATGGGTTTTTTTGTTATCTTAGTGGTCCTGCAAAACCAGTTGCAGAGTGCATGTGTCTGTGTGTGTGCGTGTTTGTGCGCCAGACTGAGGCAAAAGCCGCAAAACAAAACCCAGAAAGCAAAGACACAAGAAAAAAAAGCAAATGCAAAAGCAAACGCAAAAACAAAAGCCAAAAAGCAAAAAGCGACAGTGAATGTGAATGGAAATCTACTAAACAAACGGGGCTCTCTGCCGACGCTGACGCCGACTGCGCTGCCAGCGTCCTCATTCGATCGCGACTTTATTATATAATAGATTCGATTGGATTGGATTTTTCGGTGGATTTCGTTGTGTGGATTGGATTGGCAATCAGAAAAAAAAGCTGAAACACCAAAATATATATGTATATGCGGGAAAAAACCAGGTTTGCAAGCGCAACACTTTTTGTAGGGTGGCCCGCATGAAAAGCGTGAAAAGCAAATACCAGCCAGCATAATGAAAATATGTACATATTAACGAAATTATTAAGCAAAGCGAACTGTAAAACCGAGAGATACAGGCGAATAACAACAAGCCGTGGATAATATAATATTCCACACATTCCCAGAATCCAGGAAAAAAAATTCAAACTTCAGATCGATTCTGAATGCAAAATACCCGGCCTTTCGCGGCACTGAGAGTAAAATCGGATTGACAAGAACATATTATTTATAAATTTAATAAATAATAAGAATAACTAAATCATAGATGTAAATAATGGGCATTTGACATGTAAAAGTCCGAGTTCAAAGCCCACTTTTGTCCAATGGCTTTATATGCACACTTCTGTTATTTTAATATCCAAATCGAATTTTTTTTTCCTGTGCGTGCAAACAACAAACAACAGATGGGGGCGTGGGGGAAGAGAGCAGCGGAGCGACGGTGGGGCGAGATGTACTTTGGCACTCAATTGAGCGGCCATTAGCAATAATACCAACAACAATGAGAACAACAGTACAGCCAAGACAATTTCAAGATTACAACAACAGCGACAACAACAAATGACAATAGAATATGAAGTGTCTTCGCCTCTATGCTCCATCCCTTTCTGGCCAACGACAAATGGGCCCCAGTGCGCACGCCTGCCTGGCTCGCTCGCTCGCTCGCGCTCTCTCTCTCTCTCTCCTTCTCCCCACCAAGTCAGGCCAGAGCGAGAGCGCCGAGGAGTGGGGGCATACTGCCGAACGCGTTGGGGTGGGCGAGATAGCAAAGCGACGACAAAGGCAAGTGAGCGTAAATACATACACATACACACATATGTATGTAGCTATGTGTATATGTGTTTCGTATTTATTTGATGTGCATGTTTTTCTTATTTGTATTTTTTACAACTGCACGATAAGAGGACAACCGGGCAACAACAATAACACTATTATTAAAAAAAAAAATAATAAAAACAATAAGCAGCCAGTAGCTTCGCACGCAAATAACTTATTTATAATTCATTTCCATCGAGGCGGCAGCAACAAACAATTAACGAACAGTTCAATTTAAGCGAATATTACATTGTTGCGTATGTGTTTTGTAATGTATCATATATTTTGAGGTCTTCGATTGTACAATTATTTAAAAAAAAACACTTGTTTCAGTTAAATCATATGACATTGCATATTCCCTATCACGTTGTACCAACCATATCTTTAAAAACAAGGAAAACAGTTCTGCGTGATATAGTTTTCGATATTTACGTTTCTTAGATCGAAAATCGGTAGCTGTGATCCTCAATTTCAACCCCCATCGACTAATAAACTCTTGACGAACTGAGGATCCCCCTCCTCTTCGCCATCCATCGGTATCATCTGCCCTCTCGCTCCCACTCCCAGGGTATCTCAAGGGTCAGCCAGTCAATATGCTGACAATGTGTTTTTCTTGTTGTTGCACTTATTACTATAGTTGTTGTAGCTGTTGTTGCCCCGGCCTCATGTCCTCATGTGCGTTTTCATGAGTTTAAGTGCCTGTTGGGTAGTGAGTTTAGTTGATGTGCTCACTTTAGCCTTTTTATAGCCAAATTCAATAGGAAACAGCCAGAATTCTACACAATACAATGCAGGTGCATTTTCTAGAAAACATATATATATCAGGAACAAAACTATACATATACATATACACATACGTATGTATGTACATGCGCGTTGAAACTCCTTCTTATAGTCAAGTTCCATTGGAAACGGGTTTGAGTCCCAACAGTCGGCAGGTGCACTTTTAGCTATTTTCGGAAGACGTTTAGAAATCTTTTCGAAAACATTGCGAGTGCAAAGGGACAAAAGATCAATACAGTAAACAGTATTCTTAAGGCATTGTAAAATCCATAAATACGTAGCTTATAGATGTTTCGAGCAAATTTCAATATAAAGTGTGTCTGGCAACACTGTCGCTGCGCTTGCATTGTGCGCCAGTGTGGGTGCGGGAGGAAAACAGACAGAGCGAGAGGCTCGGGGACTTGAGCCTGCGTTTTCGAATCGGTTCGTTTGGAATGGGAATGGGTATGGGTATGGGTATATGGGCAAATGCGGTATTGGACCTGGACTTTAGGGATGGGGCTGCATATTAATCGAGTCGAGTCGAGTCGGTTTGGATCGGATCGGATCGAAATGAAATGAAATGACGTTCGGCGGAGTTGAGGGTTAACGAAGTTTGAGGAGAGGTGGGGGGAGAAAAAAGGAGGAGAGCGAGGATTGAAGATTGAAGAGTTGCCTTTTTTGTTTAGGTAGGTAGCGGTGGTGGTCGCTACACTCGCTCTTTTACTCCTACTCCTCCTCCTTGTACTCCTACTCCTTCTCCTCCGCCTCCTCCCCCACCAAACTGAGTCCACTTCTTCTTCTTCGCGCAGCAATGGCGTCGGGACAAACACACACACCGTATAAGAAGAAGCGGACGAAGAAGAACATGGAGGAGGAGGAGGAGAAGAGAAAAAACACAGATCAAAATAAAACGACGACGTTGTTGTTATCGCCTTGGCAGGAAATGGAATTATATTCGTAAAAAGTAGTCGCCGTTTGTCGCTCTGCAAGTGTAAGTGAGCCTCTTCTCAGCAGGAGAGGGTAGCGCAGAGAGCGGGCGGGGGTGAAGGGTGGTGGAGGGACGGGGGAGTGGAGACGGGCAAAGAGTGGAGGAGGGGAAGTTTGCTGAAACGCAATACCGCTGATTACGTACGGGAATTTCGATATAGCGAACTAAGCACATTTTACACATTTTACTTTTTAGCATGAAAACGGAGAAGCAGGCAAAACAAAAACAAAAACAAAAACAAAAAAACACTAAACACAAACCAAGCAAACAGGCGAGACCCACTACAGTGAACTCACGCTACACAGCTAATTTTTGATTTAGGAATCGCTTTAGACAGATGTATAAGCTTAAAATGTAAACTCTAAAATAAAAAATATTACTCTAGCTAAAGTACAAGCAAGAGAGTTTAAGTATACATAGAGGTGATTTTTTTTAGCGAGGTTCCACTGCAAACTGCATTTAATGCTCACGCGGTAATACAATGTACATACATACATACATGCATATAAATTTCATAATAAAATCAAGACGAAACCAAGAAAAACGAGAAATTAAAAGTTATGCGAAAAAGTGAATTTCAAAGTTGGCGCTCCCTTCCTCTTCACTTTCGGCACTCTATTCTCCATTCTCCCTTTTCTCTCCCTTCCCGTCACCATTGCTCCACTGCCCCCCTTTCCACAAACCACATTCCAGCCGAACGAAGTGGCGCAGTAAATGTAACAAAAGGCAAAACAAAAATGTTTTTATACAAATTGAAAAGCAGCGATTGTGACACTTTTGCTCTTTATGCCATATTTTAACATTTTGCCAAAAGAATCAAAAGTTACACAAATCGAATTGGTTTAAAAAATAGAATTGCCTGAACAAAATATCCTTTATGATTTGATTTATGATCTGATTTATGATTAAATTTGTTTTTGGGTGCGCAAAGGAGTTGCACCAATTTTGGCGCCTAATAAAAAGTTGCGCTGTAGCATTTCCTATTTGTTTGTGTTTGTTGGTTTGTTTGACTGTGTTTGTGGCGCCCTTTCGCTTTCTGCAGCAAATTGTTGCCTTTGTGGCTGTAGCAGAGCAAAAACAAAATAAAATGCTGCATAATGGCAGAAATCATGAAACAATCTTCAATGCGAATAGTCTCCGGTCTTGACTATCGGTAATCGATTGCAAAGTTCATTCAAAGTTCATTTGCAGCTTTATCGGACGTCAACCTGCCTTGGCCCTATTTTTAATTCTTTTTTTTATTGTTTGCTGTTGTTTTTCTCCTTGCACACTGTTATTTTTTCCGTTACTCTACTTAACCCTTTGGCTTTGCATTTTAGTTTACGCAAATTTGCGAAAAAAAAGCGCAGTCCCAAGAACAAGAAAATCAAAACAAAAGTGAGCCTAACACTGCTCCGTCTCCCTCTTACTTGTCGCCCCTCGCGGGGTCACAAGAAAAACCGCAAAACTTTGCACGTAATCGCTGCAGCAGAGCTCTTGAACACACATACAACAAAAATAACAAACTTAGCTCATTTGAGAGCAATCAATAAACCAAAAACAAATGAATGAAATATTATGTATAAATAATACAACAGAAGAAATCACTAAAAACACAAAAATCCAGCCAAAAGCAAACCCGGAACTTGAGTTAATCGAATTTGTTGTCGATCAGCAGCTGCGCTGCCGACGTCGCTGCCAGCAACACGCACACATGCATCACCTATATATACATACATACGTACGAATATATGTACGTGCATATGTATATACAAACAGTAAGTGATCACGAGTGGTGTTATTGCTGCTGTTGTTGTTGTTGCTTTTAATGATGCTGCTGCGATGACGCCAATTGTAACAAATAAATGCGAAGAGAAGGGACAAAAAGAGAAGGTGCACGGCGTAAGGAAACGGACAGAGAGCGCGGGATTGGGAGAGCGAGATATGCAAGGATGCCCCGCCCCCTTCTCCAATACACTTATCACAAATCCTTATCAGACAATTATTTAGTCTACTTTATAGCCTGTCGCTTATTTTCATTCTTCACCAACGCCACCCCCTCTCACTCTCACACACACACACACACACACACACACACACACACACACACACACACACACACACACACACACACACACACACACACACTCTTTTTGTTGTTGTTTTTTTGTGAGTTGACAAGCCGAAATTATAATTATGAATCAGCTTTTATAATGAAGGAATAACAAACAACAAATGCAAGTGTAACAAAACGGAAATATAACAAAATGAAAAATGGAAAACAAGTTATCGAAATTAAGCAAGCGATGCACATACTGCCTTTAACAATGCGATTCAAAAACGGCGCAAAATGCAACTGCTGAAATGAAAAATCCAAAAAACCATATGCTTTAGGCATGTTTTAAGTTGTCGACCCAAAAATATTTATGGTTTTCTCTTCACTCAATCTATAATGATCTGCTTAAATAATGCTTACCTAGTGCTTTAATTTTTTGTGTGTGAATTGGCGGCAATTCGAGTTTTACTAAATTTCTAAGAAACCCAAATACCAAAGGGTTATTTTCTAAGAATGAATTTTCGCACATCTACTTACATATGTATGTATGTATGTAATCATTCATATGTAAAGTATTTGAAGAACTAACCGTTTAATAAGAATTTCTTCACCAGAATTGCAGAAAAAATAATGACTTTAAAAAAAAAAATACTTAAGGAATAGAATATAATAATGACCAAACATTTAAAAACATGGGAAAAATGTGGGAAACTTACCGCTACGTATTTGGATATATCGCCACGCTCGAAATAATGCGATTCATCCTGCTCTCTTGATTTCTGCAGAATATCAGCAGACATTTTGTTGATCGGTTTTGAACAGATTTTTAACTGGATTTAACCGTTGTTGTTGTTTTTTTTTTTATTTGTTTTATTTTCCACTGGACAAGACAGAAAAAATGTGCGAATTCTTTCGTTTTGTTTTATCAATATTTCTTTATTTTGTTGCTTGTTTCGTTTGTGTTTGATTTGTATTTGATTTGCACTTGAATGTTGAGTTATATGTGTTGTTGTTACTCGTTCCGCGAATATTGCATTGCAACAATAAAAAAAATCAGCTAAAAGAGTGAAGGAGAAGCGTATGATTAGCAACAAATGATGGAAGTGAGTGATGCGCGGTGGGCAGAAGAGAGAAGGGCAAAGAGCGGGGAAGCAGAAATTACACGTGCTTGTCGTTCGAATGCGTTTGCGATCGTGTGTGTGTGCGGGTCTGTGTCAGGATATTTTCCAGGCACATGTGTAAATGGAACATGAACCAGCGGCCGACTTCGTCGCTTTGCTTTGTCCCTTTTTGATATACATATGCATGTGTGGGTATTTTTTAAACAGCCAATCTGTTTTATTTACGTGTGTGCGTTGTTTGCTTTGCTTTTATCGTTTGCTTCGTTCGCGTTCTCGAAAAGCGGAGATAAGCTTGCGCTTCGTCCCTTTCCTTCCTTTCCTCCTCTTCCTGCACCACCTTCTTTCACTCTATCTCTCTTGCCCGCCGTGTGTGCCTAAGTGTGTGTGTGTGTGTGTGCGATCTCTAGTGGTGGCCGTATATCACATGCGCCTGTGTTTGTAATTCTTATATTATTGCTGCGACAGCGAACTCAAAAACAACAGAAAAAAAAACACAAAAATCAAATAAAAAGGGCAGCAATTGCTGTCGTTGGTGATTTTTGCCTGTTGCTTTTCCTGCTCCTTCTTGCAGGAAGCACACATGCGCACATGCGTATGTAAACTGAATCCGAGTGTTCGCTTATTTGAACCAATTTGAACTAATTCTCGTTGCGCCTTTGCTATTTACTTTTACTTTACACCCTTAAAAAACAATAAAAAGAATGGATCATTTCTTGCTTTACTTTACAGTTAATACAGTTACAGTTATACTGTTCAGCGATCAATTCGACTGTTTTACGGCACTTACAAAAAAAAAATAAAAGAAACAACAATTAGGAAAAGGGATATGTAAGGTGATCACCTACCGATCGCACAAAACACCACAAAATACACGAGAAAACAGCACACTATTTGAATTCGGCTATCGAATCGCTAATTACTTTGTATACGGGCGCAGAGGTCCTGTCGCACTTCGATCGTTCGCAAAAAAAAACACAACAAAAGAGACGCAGCACGTCCGTCAGACAACCAGCCAGATCGGAATCGAAACTTACACTCGCGCAAAAATGGCAATTCGCCGTTTTTCTTTTCGTTCGGTTGACGAACAGTGTTACCAGCCGATGGTTAGCTGAAAAATGCTCGCCAGTGTGGCCATATGTTTTTTTCTTGACAGCAAATCACTTGGCCTCTCTTTTGGCGCTATTTTCTCAGAGCGTTCGAATTTCGTAACGTTTCGATTCTCTTAATAGGTATTCTTTAATCGGATAGCGAACCAATGACAGTTTTATCTAGCTAAGAAAACGAGTGCTTTAAACACTCATATAATGGTAGTTTATTTGTGCAGAATCTTGATGTTCTTGCGCCAATGTAATTTGTCGAAGCAAACTGGCACGCACGCCTGCGGTGCCACCAAGTTTGTTTCGAATTTTCGAAGTTATCGCCAGCGCTGCCACCGTTTCTTTTACCTTTTAATACATTGAGGCGCATAACTTGTCTTTTATTTAAACAAGGCAACTGCATGTAGTAGCTACATTGTAGTTATTACTTGTTATTGCCATTTGTGAAAATATAGCTTCCACTTTTGCTCCACAGGTGGCGACGGTATCTGTAATCAAACTATGTGGCAGCCTCATTAGTCTCAGTATCAAAAGAAGCGCGATACTTGAAATTTCATTTGTACTTTTCCACATCTCAGCTTTTCAGCAAATTAATGCTGTTCCTAAGAGTTGTCCTTGAAATGTAAAATTAAAAATTATAAATGTTTAAGAATCTGTTATTAAGCTTAAAAGGCAAATGGACAAATGTTGCGCTACGTAAAAACGTTTTTAGTTTTGCTCTCTTACAATTCAATCAGAACTTGTGCTTATCAGCAATTGCACTGCAATTGGTGTTCCAATCAGCGCCTTCTGTTTGCAAGCGGGGTGCTGATTGGAATGGGTCAGTGGTGCAGTGGACATCCCATAAAGTTAATAAATAATAAAAAGCAGATTCTCACTCACAGACAGACCGCGTACGTGTCATTAGTCAACAGTGACGAATAAACAAAGAGGGGTCTAATAAATGTATTTCACATGCGGGCTGCAAAAGACGTCAGCTGAATTCGTTGGGGATCTTAACAAAGACCACCTGAAAATTACAAATTATTACTATTCTATTTTTCAAGGAAGACGTTATAGAAAATACTTTTAAGAAAGATGATTTACGTCGAGCTACACTACTATATCGCAGATAAAAAACACAATTCCAATACATATAAGCGTAATTTAACTTTCTCCACAAAGGTTCTACGCTTTTTCACTTTTTGTATTTTATCTGTTCAAAGCAAATTTGCTTGATTTGCATACGAATTAACATAAGAATTTGATATCAACTATGCAACTAACTAGCAACTATGCAATCTATTAGATATAATAGTAGAAGATATACGGATTTGTCTAATTAAACCAATGAAACCATAAGTCACGCTCTAATTTTCATAACTGCAAGATGTGAAAAACACAGGCATTATGTGCGATTAATTTAAATATAAAAGCATCTTTAGTTTCAACTTAGAGAAAATCGGTCGAAACTAATACAACTTCAAAATACAAAGTATTATGTGGGGAAGTTGAAATAAAACGTGTCGCTTGAATTTTTACAAATGTTTTTGTAAGTTTTATGTAGTTTAATAAAAAAAACTAATTACATGCTACAATTTAATAAAAGATTATTAACCAATACACATAACCGCTAGTAAGCAATGACGTATGCATATTACAACAATAAATACATTGTACTGCAGTTCTCTCCCTTTCGTATGCCCCATCTCTGTCTAATGCAGATGTGAACAGCTTCGAGTCGAAATTTAATTTCAACATATTTATTGATGTAATTCAAAAAATTAAATATAAGTTATATTTATTATTATTACGGCTTACTTTGCAAAATTACTTTGCAGTTTTGCGGTCTGTTGTTTTTTTCTGTTTTCTGTTTTCTGTTTTCTTCTCTCCTCCTTTCTTTCTTCCTTTCTTTCTTTCTTCATTATAATTATTATTTCCTTGTTTTACTCTTGTTGCTGCTTTCCCCATCTCAATTGGCTTTGCTTTTGTGTTTCTCCTCCGCATCCTCCGCAATATTTTTTTGTTGCTTTTCTCAGTGTGTTTTATTAATTTTTTTATTGTTTATTCTTGTTTGTTTTGTTGCTTACTTATTCCTCTTGAATTAGTTATTGAGTTTTGTTTCGCTCGATTCATAATTAAGCAGTGGATTCAATTTGACGTGAATCAAATGGGTTATATGCATACATATATGGTGTTGTGTTTATTCGCTTACATATATACATATACATATATATAGGTTTAGTTTTCTCAGCATTACTTCATTTTGTTCCTCCAACTTTACCAATATTATTTCTTGTAATTTATTAGGCTAAGTGTTCTTGATTTCTTTCCTTTTCGCTTGTGTCCCCCTTTTGGGGCAATGATGTTTGCTTTTTGAGTGGGTGTATGAAAGTGGGCGACTGTGGGTGAGTGTGTGTGAGTGTGGGTGAGTGTGTGTGAGTGTGTATGTATGCGTGGCTTTCGAATTAATTTGAATCGAATTGATTTGCAATAATTTCGGTTTCTGTTACTGACGATCGCAGTGATTCACTCGTGAATCACATTTGCTGGGGTATCATTTGATATCATTAATGTGTTGTTTACTTGTCTGCGCTCTTGCTGTTGTTCCTTATTTGTTTAGTATTGAATTTAAATTAATATAAAGAAACATCCAAACGCCCACTGCTGCTGCTCAATTGTACAGTTGCGTTTGCATAATGTTTCATATTTCCTCTCCTTGCCGGGCCTTTTGCCCACATCATCCTCATTTACATCCACGTCTCCCTTCTCCTCTTCTGATGCACTCCCCCCCCCATTCGCCTGCTAGCGCTCCAGCTTTTAGTCCGCGATCAGGGGCTTGCCGTTCTGCTTCTCCTTGTCCTTGTCCAATTGCTCCAAGAGTATAGCTGGATTGGGTTGGCCCTGGTGGGTCTTCTGCTTCAGCATTGTCCAGTCGTAGATGTAGTCATACTGATGGTTCAGCGTCCTGAACAGTATGCTGTATCAAAGAGAAAGTTGGGGTTACATCACTCAGAATGAAAATGCTATGACCTAAACGCATATCGAATCCCAGTGATTATCATCACAAAAGCATTATTTAGAAACTTCACATTATTTATATACGCTGTAGAATAGAATGAAGAATGCTACTAGCTCAACTATGTATATCACGGAAATTGTATATATATACATACATACGTATATATGTCAACTACATATAGGATTAATTCTTTCTGGAACCCAATACAGCTTGGGTTTATTTAAGAAAAAAATCTACAACCCAAGTATAGTCTTGTGTGTAATTTGTGTGCCTGCCTTATCAAGCTCATCATTCGTATGCAATAAAAAAGGGGGGCAAACCCGAGCTTTAATCGTACTCACCGGAACAATTGACGTAGGTACATGTAATCTGGCTGCTCCTCGAAGCGCAGGCTACGACAATAGTTCAGATACATGGAGAACTCGGCCGGCGAGCCCTTGCATAGGACCTCAATGGGCGTGGACATCTTCTTTTCGGAGATCTTCTCGTACTTCTGCTGCTTGGTGTTGGCCTTCATGCCTTGCCAGGGGAGTACACCGCGATTGAAGTACATCATCACGTATCCAAGCGATTCCATGTCGTCACGCCGCGACTGCTCTATGCCCAGATGGGCATTGATCGAGGCATAGCGGGCGGTGCCGGTGAGGTTCTTGTCCTCGCGGTATAGGATGTGATGACGCGTGTGCGGATCGCGGAACTTCTTGGCCAGACCGAAATCAATTAGGAAGAGCTTGTTGCAGTGCCGACCGATGCCCATGAGGAAGTTGTCCGGCTTGATGTCGCGATGGATGAAGCACTTGAGATGGATGTACTCCAAGCGACCGATCATCTGGTCGACCAGCATCAGCACCGTCTTGATCGTGAAATGGCGCGTACAAAAATTGAATAGATCCTCCAGCGAGGGTCCCAGCAGGTCCATGACCAGGGTGTTGAAGTTCTTCTCCTTGCCATGGTGACGAATGCGCGGGAATCCCACGCCGCCGCTCAGGATGCGATACAGCTTGGCCTCGTACAACAGCTGCGGATGGCGGGCGTGGGCGCTCTCCATCTTGATGGCCACCTCTTCGCCGCTCTGGATGCTCATGCCCAGGTAAATGTCGCCAAACGATCCGCTTCCTGTGAATCGTTTCCATCGATTAGATCTAGTTATGGGGGTATAACCAACACGGGTCACTTACCAATCTTCCTAATCACCCTATACTTGCCACCGACGATTATCTCGGGGCGACTTTCCTTCAATATCCTCATCTTGTCCATCCTGGCTAACTGCTCCTCCGCCTAAGGGCTTCGCTTCAAAAACAGTTGTGGGCGCTCACTTGAAAAACTGCAGAAGTTGGGAACATATGGTTTTGTATATTGATTTAATAACTTTACGCTAATGGAGGTCTTAATTATCATTTTGCCAAAAGACGGCTATTGAGAGATTCTAAACAAGAGAGGCAACTATTACAACCAAAAGAACAGGTGTTGCGGATCCTAGAAAATGTAATCGTGTATTGTTGTATATTTTCTACGTTTATGCACATGATTTGCATCTTCTTTAAAGTTGCTTCATTGTTGTTTCTTTCTGGGAAAGTTTTGGATAGCTGCCCTATCAAAGAGTGGCGACAATTTATTGACCAGCTGACATTTAACTAATATCACCGAAGCCACTTTTTGCTGTCTACTCTTTCCCTACACTTTCTTTTCCACCTCTCTTTCTGCTTTGTGTAATTTGTTTTGCTTTTCTTTACCAGCTTGCACTCTATTTGTTTTTCTGCTGTTTCTCAGTGGACCAATCGATATGAATGCATTATCGATTACACTTGATCCCTACTTTAAGTGGGTGAAGGAAGGTGAAGGAAGCAGTGAAATTTTTCCTTGCGGAAGGGGACAGGGAGGAATTTCTAAATAAACAGTCAGACAGACAGACATCGATAAACGATATTTATTGGCGACAGGTACTGCTTCTTCTTCTTCTTCTTCCTTACCCCGTTGGAATGCATACACAACACACACACTCATTGCTATGACGCAGAACAACAACAACAACGACAGTCAAAGCGATACACACACACGCACACAGCTGCAGTTGCACCTTACAAATGTTTTACACAAAAGAAAATTTCGAAGGCACACATATACACACACACACACACGCAGAGTGTGAGAAGCACACCAACACATTGAAGCGCGCAGCGAGACACCCACACCATTAAAGACCCATCACACGCAGTAACAGACACACACGTTTGCATATTTAGCACGCATTTGAAACTGGACGAAATGTGTGAAAAAATGATGGATCCTCGCGAAAATTAAACGGACTGAGTCCACATTTGGGTTAATTTCTTACCAGCAGACGATAAAACGAACTAATTAATGCCCTGCTGCTTGGATTTTCTCAAGGTTGGGGCTCTCTTTTACAAATATATTCGCTGCTTTTGCTCTGCTGCTGCTGCTGCTGGTGGAGAAAAAAAAACGGAACGGGGAAAATTTCGTCGCAGATCCGTTTTCGTTTTCTTTCGGCGCTTTCCGTATTTGCCCGTTCAAGTTTATGAAATATTCCACGAATTCTTAGTTAAGTTTTGTACGCGCACAAACGGAACAAAAAGAGAGGAAATATATCTATTTTATTAACTAAAATAAAATGGTAGATCCAGCAAAAATGCTTTTGCTTATATCGATAGGCCCCGATAGGTTCGAGCAAACACAGCCCCCTGATATCGAAGAACGATTGGCCAAGACACTTAGGTATGAACGAACGAACGCGACACAATCACAAGAACTATCGATTGAAATTGCCGTTGCAGCCTTTCAGATTTTTTCAACACTGTTTTGCGCGGAAAATTGAAATGGGGAACGAGTAACACTTTTCACTTGTGTGCTGCTGTGAACTTCTAATCTGACACTAAAGTCTACAGTTGTTTTGTGTTGCAGTTATTTTTAAAAGTTCGTTTCAGAGCTTAAAATATATCAAGCCACAAAAAATTAATATATAAATACTTTAATTTCCCTCAATATCCATTAATTCATTAATACGCCATAGTGCCTGTTTTTTGGTCTATATATTTTTATTAAAAACAGTTTTTTTTGGTTGGTTTTTCTCTTTCAGTTTTTTTGTTTTTGTGAATTTTCGGTTTTTGTTGTTTTTTTTTTGTTGGTTTTCGGTTTTTGTAAATAACGTGACGACTTGAAAACAGAAATTAAATAAGTGTACTTTACTCGTAATGTAGTAGAAAGTGTTATAAAAGCAATATTACAATAACTGTGGTAGAATTGGCTCCTAAAATAGATATTTTACAACTGATACCACTTCTTGTCTTTATATTTAAGCATTAATTGATGCGCAGTGCCGCTGAAATCTTGAGCAGTGTTGGCCATGCGCTCGGCGCGCTCCTCCAGCAAATTTAGCTTCTCGCCGCGCTCCATGGCCAGCTGGTGCGCCCGGCTGATCTCCGATGCGGCGGTGGAAGCCCTCTGGCCGAGCTGATCCAAATTGGGGCCGGGTATGTGCCGTGCCACCGATCGATTCGGCTTCCCGCTCTGCTCGCCAACTGCAGGGATTGGAATTGAACGGATTATTTATATGATTGATGGAAACGTATGCCCATCAACTCACATAGCTCCTCGCGATCCAGGAGTTTGGCGCCACCACCAAATAGACCCTTAAAGAAACCCTCCTTCGGCTGTTCGGGCATTTCGTGTACCGTATATAGTTCACCCATCATCTCCAAAATAAATTGACTTAAAAAGGGGCAAAAAATACAAATTAATATGGAATGTATAGGATACAATGATTTATGTTTGTTTTTGGTTACCAAAATTCCGATGATATCGTGAATTTTTGAATTTCGGTGGGCGATGCCATGTACAATCCATGACCTTTATGACTAAAGCAAAATATTTTTGATATTCTGTGGAAAGAAACAAGGTTTATAAATATGTTATGTTATGTTATGTTAATGTTATTTTATGACATATAACTTACTGAGTTGTATCTTCATGAACAATGATCTGTTGACCCCATATCGAAAGCATTGGATCCACAATTCCCTGTTTACATTTTGTTTGAAAACTAAGCAGACAATAGAACCATTAGCCCTGACAAAGGTTTGAGTAGCTTATAGGTGTGGGGCTCACCTTAGTTCCATAAGTGGTAAGAAATCAGTATCCAATAACAGTTTTAGACTAGGAAGACTATGTACCATTAGATGGCCATTCGAAAGATAGGTTGCTAAGCAAGAGCCATCTGGAACGAAGGGGATCGTACATTAATACATAAATTACAATCAATTGCACTTGTGTATATGTTTTCTAGACGTTAATATTCAACGGTTCTCAAATAATAAAAAGCAAATATAAGTGATTGAGTGTCAGAGGCTACCGCTTCATCGTTTACAACCAGCTTTAATGCCCCAAGTCACCTTTCATCGTGATAGTTTCTGCCTTGACTGCAAAATCCATTTCCGATAATTGTATGCGGTTGATGCAGCACTGGTTGGCGACATCGAAGACTTTTGTTTGCTTCTCGCTTGCGATTACGATGTATTGTCGATCGGTTAGAGTTTCCAGGCCGGTGCTCACACTACCGCTGATGCCGCTGCTGCTGGCGCTGCTGCTGCTCATCCCGCCGCCGCTGGTGACACCGCTTCCACCGCCGCAGGCCGCTCCACCCGCCGATCCTGCTCCGGCACCGCCGCCAGCTGGCCCGCCGGCGGCTGCACCACCGCTCGCCCCACCACCGCCGGCACCACCACCGCCGCCAGCTCCTCCGCCTGCGGACGCACCACCCGCAACCGAAGTGTTTGATAATGTATTGGCAGTTGTCGGTGTGAATGTGGGACTGGTGCGGCTGCTGCTCTTTGTAGGTGTTCCTTTGAATCATACGTACATATATATGGCTTAGTCAAGTGGGTCAGATCAAATGGGAATGAGGCTGAGGTGCTTACGGTCTTTGTTGTCCCTCTTCTCGTCACGCCAGGTCTCAAACGTATAGGGTATGATCGAACCGTATGAGTCTAAAAAAGACATGGAAGTTATGGATCCTTTGAGTCGTACCACGGGGCCACCTGAAAAACATGGGATATTTAAATATCTTCTATTTGCACTTATTTTCAAATCACTTACCATTTATTGTTATCAATACTGGCTGAGATTTGCGCACATCTCGCTCAGGCATGGTGATGAACAATGTCAGTATCGAACCGAAACTAGTTCCAATCCACAAAGTAGGAACAAGTGTCAAAATATCTAAGTAAAAGCAATGTGTAGATGAAATATGCCATGTTTAAGATATAAATCTAATCACCGATCAGTCTTACCATTTCGTTTTGCATAACTCTCGATAAAAGCTAAACAGGTAACAGATTCAGAGGAAGACATATCAATGCTGGACATTGACGATGATCTGGATCTTGAGAAAGTTCCATCCAATTTATCTGTAATTTATTCGGGTTTGGTTTTGGGGAATCAGAAATTGTTTTTGGTTTTTTGTTTTTGATGGGTTTGTATGCCATAGATAGAAGAAAGAGATAAATAAACGAGTTACATTAAAATCGTTACATACGTTCATAAATATTGTGAAAAGACCAAGGCGGATATAGAAATAGAGAGAGATTGAGTGATAAAGAGAGATAGAGATAGATAGATAGATAGATAGAGAGAGAGAGAGTAAAAGCGGCGGGCGGTAGTAGGCAAAACTATTGCTTAGATATTTAATCGAATATTTCTTTATTCTCTAATTGCAATTGCGATTTTGCGCTATGTTTTTTGTTCGTTTTATTTTAGCTGCACAACACTAAAGTACCGCTAGACTGCCTAATTGTTGTTAATTGATCTATGTGTTTTGCATGTGAATGTGTTCTTTAATGTTGTTTTCAGCCGCTCGCAGAATTTAAGTGTTTCAAATAGTATTTTTAACATATTAAATATGTATTTTTGTAAAATATTAAATATTAATATTAAATATTATGTAAAAAAAAGGTTTACGTTTTCAGTTTACGCTTAAAACTTTTAAAATCTCAAATCTGCAATACCTTTCTTTATATGAACACGTATAAGAGGAATGATCTCAAAAAAATGATCCACCTAAAACATTTATTGTTTAAAATAAACTTAAAACTGGACAGTTTTGTCATTTTGAATCTGTATCTGCGAGCGACTGTTATTTTGTAATATTAATTATTTTTGTACTATTTTCCGAGTAATTTTTCCACGGGGTTTTCTAACTTTCTGGCTGTGAGTGCAATTTTGAAAGCAGCAGGCGTCTTGACTAGGTAACGGAAAAAAAAAATTTCAAAAAAAGTACGAGTGAAAGTTGCTTGCATGTGTGCTTAGCTAGGCGTTTGTATGTATGTGTGTGTTAGTGTGCATGTGTGTGAAGACTATGCGTAAGTTTAATTTTTTGCCAATACAAAATCAGATCTTGTTGTACTCTTTTCCAAATGTATCTTTATAAAATATCCGTTAAGTCTTATTCTTCATTTAGTTAATCGGTTTCAAATGCAAGTACATATACCGAGAGAGAAGATAGAGAGAGAGAGAGTGACACAGAGCGAAAGAGGCAGACATAGTGGGAGACAGTAGCAAGAGATAGAGGATAAAGTGAGATAGTAAGAGTAAGAAAAAAGAGACAGCGAGCAGAGAGCGAACGAGCGAGCGAGATAGATCGAGAGAACATATTCATATGCACTGTTATAACTAGATTGTTTTCTAGGGCTAGGGAAAGACAGAGAGAGCGGGAGAGAGAAATAGAGAGCGAGCGAGCGAGCGAGCGAGCGAACGAGCGAGAAAAAGAGACGGACAGCTCCAGCCATCGCCCCCCCCTCACAAAAACCCCATGAAACAAAAGTATTCATATTTACTGAAACATAGATATAAACAAAACGGAATATACCAAAAATTTCCAAAAATCTCCAATTCAACACGTACACACACACACACACACACACACATACACACCAAAATACGCAGAGAGACACGCACATATACAGAGGAAGGGGGCGGGGCCACAAGCAACGTGCATCGTCTGCTGTCCATATTCATGTGTGTGCGTGTGTGTATTTGTGTGGGTGTGCGTGTGCGTGTGCGTTTGCTTGGTTGTGTGCGTATGCGGCGTGACCGTGTCTGTGCGCGAGAAAGAAAGAGACAGACAGACACACAGTGGAACTTCTAAACTGCCATTTCATTGCAGATGAATGCCCGCATTTATGCATAAGTATGCTACTCTGTCAAAAGCACTCGTTGGTCGCGATAGAGAAGTTCAACTGCATTTGAAGTGTGTTTGTGTGTGTGCGTGGTACACTGGTAAAAAAAAATTATGCAATTTGCTGTTCATGACTAGAGGTGCAGTCTGATTATTTGGTTGGTTGCTGTTTAGGTTGTTTTTGCTGTTGTTGTTGCTTGTATTGCTTGCTGTTATATTGGATAGTTGTAGTTGTTGTAGTGGTTGCTGTTAGCTGTTGTTTACTGTAGTGCTCTGTTGTGCTCCCACCTTGTGATTTGGACTTTTTTAGGGATTCGTACGATGTCACTGACTGCTGTTGCTGTATAACGGATGTTTGATGCGGATACGGATGCGGATGCGGATACGGATGCGGATGCGGATGCTGATATTGATGTTGTTGCGCACCTGCACCGCTAGCACCACCACCACCGCTTGCACCACCGCCGCCGCCAGCACTACCAGCACCACCACCGCCGCACTCGCCGCCCCATGGATCACAAGACGCCTCAAACGATTGCTGCTGCTGCGATTGCTGCTGTAGCTGCTGTAACTGATGCAACTGTTGCGACACCTGTTGCTGCTGTTGCGGCTCAGCCGCACCACCAAATCCACCGCTAATCGCACTGCTAATACCACCAACACCAACACCGCCACTAGCAACACCCGCACCTGCATCGTCTGCACCGTAAATGGAGGATCCCGCCAATGTTGCTGCTCCCGCTGACGTCGATGTTGCATGATCACCAGGATCACCCATCGATTGTTGTTGCTGCTGCTGCTGCTGTTGCTGTTGCTGCTGCTGCTGTTGCTGCTGTAGCTGCTGCTGCTGTTGTTGCTGTAACTGCTGCAACTGTTGCTGCTGCTGCTGTTGCTGCGGTGCTGCAGTTGCAACTCCGCTGCCGTTGATCTGAGCAATTGCAAAATATACATAAACAATAATTGTGGGAGACATGGGAGAGAGAGATAGAGAGATTCACACACATAGTCAGAGATAGAGAGAGATAGATAGAGATAAAGACAGAGAGAGAGAGAGAGAGACAGAGATAAATGCACTAAATGATTGAATGGCCATCTCTTTCACATTACGTTGGTTTGGTTACTTTTACGAGTTTTGTTTCCGTTTTTTGTTTTTGCAATTTCATCTGTTGTTCTATTTTTGTGCCGAGTGGTTGTGGTTGTGTGGGTGTGATCAGTGTTGGTGTGCGCGTTGGTGATGAGAGTGTTGCATACTTTTCAGAGCCACTCAACAAAAGATTTGGCGAAACTAGTGCTCAAACAAGGACAAATTTTAGTGAGTTTATGTACAGTGACGGCTGGCTAACTCTCAGAGTTATATAATCAACTAAATCTAATTACTATATTGTAGTTGTAAAGTTTCTTTTTTAGTTGTAAAGTTTCATTTTTAGCCTAAATGATCGTTGTGCATTTTGGAACAAAAAATATCCAGGATTCTTTGCGTTTTCCTTTATTCCTAACAAAAATGATTTCTTCTGATGAATTTGAACAATTATCAACTATTTTAGAGCCAATTTCCTACTGTAAATACAGCTAGAATATATGTATGTAGCAACATATTTGCTCTACAACTGAAAGCCGTCAATAAGAAAAATATCGAACGCTTTTCAAGGATAATCTTTCTAATTGAACACTAAAATTGCGTTTCGTACAACTAATTTGTATTTTAAAAAACTAATAAAATTATTTTTAAATAAAAAGCAATAAAGTGAATCTCTCTGAAATGTTACATTTTACATTTTACCCCTTTTGTTTAATTGATGTTGAAATTATATTGAAATCAAAAACTTACTTTTCCATTTAATTAGGAAATCGGTCTTTTTAACTGGTTTCTTTTTTGACACAAAGCTTTTCTAGGTAAGAAAAATTAAAGATACATAAGCATGAGTGTATTTAAATAAAATTCAAAACATAAGTGTAATACGTCCTCACTAGCAAGCGATCACTGTAGTTTCGAGTGTAGTAGTTTGTTTTTGATCAATTTACATTGTTGTCCGCTGATCGTGAATCGTTTGTCGTTAATCAGTTCTTTTTATGGTGCATAACAAACAAGCGGTAGGATTTTTGATTGAGTGGTGACATATACAAAAGCGTTGTATGACAATTTAATGTTGGTAATCAGTGCAAAGTAATATGTGTTTACACGTAATATTCCTTTAACAAGTTATCGAATATTCCATCGAGTATTCGATCACAACACAAATACGAGTACACAGCGAGAAACGGAGGCGTCGTTGCAGTGGTGGTGGGTGGGTGACATTGATTGACAGTGATAAACATAGGATACGATCAAAACACGAGAACACGATAATAATTATTAGGTGATCATAGCAAGAATAACATTTGATTAGAATACTTTGGGAAATATATGTTATGATTTGAAATGTAAGTACAAAAAATACGAGCGAGCAGATAGATAGATAGAGAGAGAGAGAGAGAGATATTGGACAGATATATAGAGCGAATAATCGTTGGTGGGTCTCGGGTTAGAACGAGAGGTAGACATGTGGTTATGCGGGCGTATAAATTGGCTGTTATAATATATGAATAATCGATATAAAAGTTTATAATTATGTATATATATATATATATATATGTTGTAGCTTAGTTAGTTGATTTCTCCTCAAGGTTTTTGCAACATCATGTTTTGGTTGGTATTGTAAATATGTACAAGTGAGATATTGTGAGGTTGGCAAAGCGCTAAGCAAAATTGAAAATGAAAAAAACGGGAACGGTAAATTTGCTTATCGATAGCCAAAACACGCATTCAATGAAACAATCGAAACGAATATTATTTTGATATGAACGTAGGAAAAAATCGTAAAAATCGTTACGTAAGTTATCGATAGAAAAGTTAGGGCCATCGATAGGAGATAAAGACAACCAGGGGCATTTGGACTTTGGGGAGACAAAGAATTGGGACTGAAAACATCAATGGGAGCACAACATTTGAGCTTAGGCTCTCTATCAAACTTTGTCAGCACGAAAAGTTTAAGTTGGCATCGATCAACAAATTGCAACCAGAAAACAGAGCAGACGCCAGTTAGGTGTAACCTTCTTGAAATGCTTACGGAATTTTCTTTCAGTGTCTTTGGCTGTGTGTATGGTGTGAGTTCGAGTGGTGAACTTAAAAACTAACACAGGTCACAGTGGCCAACGTACAACGATCAACATTTCGTTTTTAAGTTTTTAAATTTTGATTACATTTTTTAAAATGCACTTTCGTTTTGCACATTGCATACATAGAGTGTGGTGTGGAGTGTGGTTTGGTGAATTGTGGTGATGTGTAAAACTTTCAGGGTTGTGTTCTGTTTGGCCTACATACAGCACCCGCTTTACATTGATCTCTTAGTCTAAAATGTACATATATGTAAGTATATGGTATTTTCTTGCATACTGAGAAGTAAGTAATTTCAGAGCTTTATAGTTACATGTTGTATGTGGGTGTGATGGTGCTTGTTAGTGGTTGTTGTTCTTGTGTGTGTGTTTTCTTAGTGACTGGTGGAGTAGTGGTAGTGATGATGGTGGTGGTTGTTAAATGATTTACCAAAGAACTTCCACACAATCACATACAGGCAGTTGTATTGCAGCTCTTCTGCATCCGATGCCTAGGTATTGAGGAGAAGAAGAAGCATAGATAAGAAATTTTTGGCAAAAATTTGTACTTTTTGTAAAGTTTTTGTTTTCTACATAGTTGTTGTAATTGTTTAGGTTGGGTGCGTATGTGATTTAGTTGTTCGTTGCTGTTGTAATTGCATCACGTTGTTGTTGTAGACAGTTTTCAAGTGTTTTTTTTTTATTTTTTTGTTTTGTTTTATACATCATCGTTTTATTGACACGTTTTACTCGATTTTGGTTGTTGTTTAGATAAGCTAACGCTCTACAAAGTATGCTCTATACACAAAATGCAATTTTGGGATTTGTTTCCGTTTCAAAAATCAACAAAATAAAAGCATCATCGGAATTTTGGTTATCGTTCGATTCTCATCTCTATATCCGATATGGGCATATGCACATCTCTAGCTGCTTTATTGATGGGGTCAGGGTATTGGGAGCAAGCGCTTGGAAAAAGGAGCGTGGGTGCTAAGTATACAGTAGTATCTCATATTGTTTGCTATTTTCTACAGCTTGCAGCAAATAAAAGCAACGAAAAGCAAAGGCACAACACAAAACTTAAAGGAGAACGTGAAAAACCCAAACAGAAACGACGACAGAACGCCGATGGTCGCGGAGGAGAGAAAGAGAGAAGGGACTGGGTAGGAGAAAGGGTTTAGAGAAACGAAGAGAAAGACAGGAAATCACTTGCGACGTCGACGGCAGATGTACTGCGTTTATGCGTCTCTCATAGATCATAGATTTTGTTATTTTTTGTTTGATCCCTGAATATACGTTAATCTATACGCTTACAAGACTTATAGGTAGTGTCATGCAGTCCCTGGAAAAGAATGTGTTAGGTCCCCAAACGTAAAATCCCGCCGTGCCTTACCCAAAAGATTCGAACTCATCTAACTTCACAGTTCCCGTTCGGGCGCCACCGGAAAGTACCATACCATCAATACGCCGAGACCACTAAGCCCTCGCATAAACGCAGTAAAATCTCAATGACTAGAACGAGATTTCAGTTACGATTCGGATTCGTGATTTACAATCTGTACAATCTGCCTGCCTTGCGACCACTCAGGAAAGAACTCGCTCGCTCGCTCTGCACATGAAATGTACTTTTTTCATGGATAAGGGAGGGGGTTAAACTTCTGCCGTTTGGATACTTAAAGCACTCTTTCGTTTGTTATTTTGGATAAGATGGGATGTGATCCATTCGCTGGGGCCATACTTACGCATCTTCTTGCCTCCAGCGCCGCCTCCTCCAATTCCACCGCTGGCACCGGCCACGCCTCCTCCACCGCCACCGCCACCAGCGCCCATCAGCGGCGAGACATCGTTCTTGAGGTTGCGAACACCGCCACGCGAATCTCGCGGCTGGTACTTAATGTTCGGAACGGATAACAGTCGCTGATCGCGCGACTTTTCCTTGAACTTCTGACGGGTGGGCTTCAGTGGAGCTGGTGTGTCCGCCAGTGGCAGGTTGTTTGGCCGCTCCACCTCGACCCCAGCCGACTGTTCAAAGTCAACCCGACGAATGCCGGTGGCGGTGCTGCCGCTGCCGCTGCCGCTGGCGCCCTCATCAGGTGAATCAGTGGTGGAGGAGCGAAATTTGCCACGTACTGCCGGCGATGGTGATGCAGCCGCTGCTCCCGCGTTGGGCGCCGCTTCGGCATCATCCAGGGACTCGTCCTCTTTGCCCTCCGGCGTTGCCTCCTCTTCTGTCGCCGGTGGTGTGGCACCCTCCGGTGACACCTCCTTGGGCGTGTAGAAAATGGAGTTATTCTTCAGCGACTCCATATCGGTATTGACATTCAGTCCACCGATCTTCATATTGACTTTCGATAATTGACGCTTTAAATTGAACGTTTTCCAGGACATGGACTTGCGTCTGTCCTGCAGCTCCTTGGGAGCCGCATCATCCCGCTGGGGACTCTTGGCCATCATCACTGCAGCCGATGCTGCCGCAGCCGCCGTTGCCGCTGCCGATCCGCTGAGCAGCGTTTCACGGGCACTATTCACCACCGGGTCCGGTGAACTGGGACGTGAGCTGGTTGCCGTTGCCACGCCATCGTGGGCCGATGTTTCGCCGGCCTCCGGTACAAATTCGAGTGACGGACTATCCGGACTGGTCGTGTCGTTCAGCTAGATGAAGATCGGGATTTTTGAGGGGTAGGGTGCAGAGTTTTAATTTTCGTTTCACTTTCTGTTCTTTCAGGCAAGAATTGGAAAAGTAGTGGTGGTCGGTATCGACGGACAAGGGAATTTTGGGGGGGCTTCATGGAGATTAAGGGGTTAACATTCACTTCTTTTTGGGTTACAGGGTTTTTCTTTTTTTTTCTTTTGTTCTTTTTTTCTTTTTTTGCTTGTTGTAGGTTTTTGTTTTGGTTTCTGTTTAATTTGTTCTCTTTTCTTTCATCAGCAAGCCCAAAGATGCAAAAGTATAGCAGCAACAATTAAAGGCGAAAAGTAAATGTGACGAGTTTTGAGGTGATTATAAGAATAAAATATGGTACAATGTTGTTTGACAAAAGTGTTAATAACAGGGGATTGTGAGTAAAACACCATTGGTTATTTTAAAATGGACACTATGGAATTTTTTCTCGACTGGACCAAAAGTTTGTACATGATACTTTAAGTTAGTGGTGGAAGATACATCAGCTGCCATTCAATGCGAAGTTTCGTTTGTTTAATATGGAAATATCGACGCTCTATCGAAATAGTTTTGGATCAGTTCCTGTTCGAGCGCGAGCTCCAAATATTAATATTCACTGAATTTCATAGAAAGTTCAAACGATTTGCGAAAGCCCTCTTTGAAAAAGTTTCCCATTGAGTGTGTATATGTAAATACAGCAGATTGAAGTAGGTCACGAAAAGCGGAAAAGTGAAAAATGAGTGCATGAGAGGATGGGAAATGCATTTTGGCACGCTTTTGCATTGGCGTTTCGCAGTTTTTTCCCCATATAGTTATACCACTCTGGGGGATGGAAGCTGGGCATTCTTGTTGCTGCTTATTTGCGTTTTTGGTTTGCTCCAGTTTTTCTTTGGGGTATGTTGGATATGTACTTTTTTTTACAAGGATAAACAGAGCTTAAAGGGGGTTATTAGGTTGCTAAGGGGGAATCGGGGGAATATTGTATCAACAATTTACAATTTAAACTGATATTAACTTGATATGGATTCGTTTGGTTTTCTTGTGGGTTAACAAACATCGGATGAGGGTTTAACTTTAGGCAACGACTTAGTTAGCTGATATACTTGAGGCGTATAGCAGTTTGATGCTAGGAGTGAGTGTGTACAACACACACACACACACACATTCACATACGCATTGGCAAAACTCAAACACAAACACACACACGCACAGGCAATACAACGATTTTATTTGTTTCGGATAGGGTTAGATTTGGAATTTAAAATGTAATAAAATGAACTACGGTCAATTATCAATTCGAATTATGTAAAAAAATATGTATACCAAATATTGAATAATTTGTTAGCTGCATTGGTGGTGGGTGGTTTGATTGTTGGTTATGTTACAAAAGGTGTTCTGAAGAAAGGTGACAAAGTAAGAAGATCACACACATACACTTCATCAATTATTCAATCAATGAATATCAATGATTGGTACACAAACACAGAGGAAGAGAGACAGACATAGAGGCAGAGAGAGGAGGAGAAACATACATATTTATGTTGTCGCTG
The DNA here is from genome assembly GCA_005876975.1 of Drosophila orena. Taxonomy (NCBI): domain Eukaryota; kingdom Metazoa; phylum Arthropoda; class Insecta; order Diptera; family Drosophilidae; genus Drosophila; species Drosophila orena. The sequence continues at coordinate 1,056,316 of VCKV01000299.1, forward strand.
TTGTTTATGTTGTTTCGATTGTAATTGTTTCTTGGGTGTTCGCTAGGCATTTATTTGTCAGGCAAAACTCAGATCAAATCAACTCAAATCGAACCGACTCGAAATCGAAATCGACCGGAATTTAATCGAAGGGTATCGAATGAAATAGGATCGAATCGGCATCGAATCATACCACACATGTACATGTACAACAATCAAAGCGATCAATCGTGTCTATGCGATGGTCTTTGGCGTGGCAATCAAAACAGGTACACGAAAAGAAAAGACATCAATCCAATCCATCCAAATCAATTATTATCATCAATCATCTTATCGTAGGCAAGCTTCGTGCAAAACACAAACAAACCGAAAACCGAAAAAAAAACGAAACAATAATGTAAATATGATTTTTAACATGCTGCATTTAGTACGATTACTTAGAGACAGAGACAGATATAGGCATGTAAACGGAGACAGAGATAGAGATAGGAGAGAGAAAAGGATGGCAACATTTAACTTGACCGTAAAAGAAACCTAAATAAAGAATATATGATAGCCATTTTGGGGCTTAGATCGAGATCGTTAGTTGGGGGTTTAGTTAGGAGATAACTATATCAATATGATCTTCAATTAGAGAGGGATGGGTTAGTCATTGGCTGGAAAAGGGCTAGCTATAGTACATTGAGAAAAAAATACTTGATAGCAACTACCAAGCCAAACTAAAGCTATAGTTTCATATCCTCTTAGATATTCAGCTAAACATTTTGGTTATATTTGCTTGCTTGCTTGCATGTGGGTGTGTGTATATATGTATATGGACTGGGATCTAAGTACTGGTAAGGTATTCAATCGGATTAATATAAAAATTCCACAAAAATGCAATAAGGTGACAGCGAGGCAGAGAGAGAGAGAGAGAGCGACAGGTTAACTAAAGGGAAAACGAAAACAAAAAACACAAACCAAAACAAAGGTTTCATTGGCTACAATTTTTAAATGTTAGCTCATACATACGAGTATGTTTAAGTATATATATATAGATTATATAATGTATATATCAATTTGGTATTTTTGTTAGTATGTGATACGTAATAAAAATTTCGTTCGTTACGTAATAAGTAAATATCGGTATGCATATAAAGTTCAAATATGTATATGTAAGATGTTCAGAAAAATATTGAGTATGTAACATGTTGAAATGGGCACTTGTTGGTCGACGTGAATAGTATCAGCATACATTTCGGTCTGTCTGTGTTCTCAGTGTTGCTGTGTTTCAATTCAAATCAATTGCGAATTCGAATGATCTGGTCTGTCTGTGTTGTGAGTGTGGCTGTGTTCCAATTCAAATCAATGGCGCATTTGAATTATATGGTCTGTCTGTGTATTTTCGTTATGGATTCGAGTGTATGTTTGTACGCGCGGTTCACTGCGATTCGGTTATAAAATGGTCTCGGTGCCAGAGAGAGACAGAGAGACTGACAGACAGAGAGAGAGAGAGAGAGAGAGAGAGAGAAAGAGAGCGAGGGCACTTACCTGATCTGAGCTGGGCGATCGGCTTTGCTCCTCTTTGTTTTCAATACGTTTTGGACTTTTTGGTGTTCGCGAGTAAGGATCATGTGCGCCATACAGATCGGGGCATGCAACACTCAATAGGCAAATTTTTTGGATTATATCAATTATGACAAGTCCATATTCGGTACCATAAGCCATTCTAAAAACAGAAAATATTCATATATATTTCCAAAATCAACTGCATACAAATCAACGTCACAAAACAAATGCGAGGAAACTATTCGTCATCAGGATAAGAACTGAATTTAGATAACACAACTAATATACCAAGGTAATACAGATCGAAATCATAGTACAAGTAAAAATAGATCAAAAATATAAAATAGCTGTCTGAAATACCAAAAATGTCAATAATTTAAGCTTTTCATAAAAAAATTACTACATATGCAATTAAGTTGTACTATTTTTTTTACTCTATTCATTTATGGTATTTAGTAACAAAAATCTGCAATTAAATGTATAAGATATTTAGAAAGTACTTAAAAATGAGCATAAGAAGAGTGCTTGAGAAAAATAAATATTAAAGCAAACTACAGTGCTTAGCTAAAGTAAAATAATTTAAAAATACCAAAATACTAATTAGCACTAGTACGTAAAGGAAACGCAAAAGTAGAATATATAAAAAAAAAGAAAAAAAAAAATATTAAATACCGAAACACAAATACGAAACCCTTAAAATCGAAAACTGAAAGACAAATGAATTATTTTGATGCGCATCATCACTCTCACACACGCGCACACACCAGGCACTAAAATACGAATCCGTCCGAGTTCGAGTCAGTCATGAGTACGTCGCTTTTTAGTCAGTCTGGCGGAGGATTGGGGGAATCGGTTTTTTTTTGTATGCGGAAAGACAAGAGGTCAATGGGTAACAAATCTGTCCAGAACTTCTTCTGTTGTAATTGCTTGTAATTACCAAGGGACGTTGATTTGGTTTCTTTCGGTCTGCTTGCAACTGTTGCATACTACGGAATACACAACGCAAACAAATTCAACAAAAGCGGTGCACCTTGGGGGCAGGGCAGAGGCGTAGGCGGGTGGAGAGCGGGGCGTGGCAGGGGTTATCAGGTTTTCTGGGCGGGCTAGAACACTCGTCAAGCGTTCGCGGCTACGTCTCAGGCGCTTTTCTCAGAGAACGTCATGCATATACGAATACAAACTAGACTACGGTCTAAGTAATTATTTTTTTTTGGTTTTTTTTTGGGGCAGGGTTCAGGGAGCTAGTTTCATTTAAGTCCGCTTTCCCGTGTCCTTTGTCTGGTGGGTAGTTGGGTGGCTTTGCTCTGGGCTGGTTGTAGTTGGCGACTGGGGGCTGCTTGGGGCTTTTGGTGGTGGTGTGTGTACGTGTGTGGCTGGATCGATGGGCAGATGGATCGCTGGATGATCGGATGGATTGAAGCGAGTGTCTCGGGGATGATGGGATTAATGGGATGAACGGTTGGCTGGCTGGCTGTCTGGATGGTTGGATAGGTGGCAGCAGCTACGCTACTTACAGGCCGTAACTGGAGCTGATGCACAGCGAGGTGACCTGCACGTTCCGGCGATTGGGTCCGGTGGTGAGGCAGACCAGCTGCGACTGGAAGCCCGGCGGCTTGCGTTGCGCCCCAAAGCGCACCTTCAGCGAACACTCGGCCGTCTGTGAACAGAAATGAAGTGGGTGATCAAGAAATCAGCAGGGAACTTGAAGAATGAATGAAGAACAATTAAAAGCTATCATTACCTTATCCGAATCACTCGACTCAGCCTTCTGCACTTGATGGCCCGTTAGAAAATCGCACTCGGGACTCGTCCCATAAATGTCATCAAAATTCTCATAGAGTATGGGTATCTCCAGCACCAGTACCTCCGACGTGGACTCCACTTTGCGGAACTTGAAGAGCATCACCTGCCCCATGGCGCCGGCCACACACAGGCGTCGCGACTCCGAGCAAAGGAAGATGAGATGCACCGCCAGCGGATTGTCGCTTTCCGGATGCGAGTGGGCGACGTGGGAGCGCGGCTTCTCGAACATCTTGGCTGTCTTCAGCTTATAGAGGATCTGCAGCGTGCCGGCACCGGAGTCCCAGAACTTGAGGCTGCCGTCCTGGTGTCCGGTGATCACGATCTCCGAATAGCTGCACGACGCCGGCGACCACTCGCCACCGGATATCGGCCATTCGCGCTCCGAGAAGCAGCTCTTTTTACTTGTCGTTGTGCGACCAACCTGAATCACAGGATTATTTGAATCATTGGAAGGGTATTAACCAAAATGCGGAGCACAAGCAAAACTCACTGAATAGAAAGCAGGAACCAAATCCGATGGGCAATCGGTTAAATATGTGCAACATGTAACAGGTGATTCGTGTAAGTCCATTGGATAAGGCGATTCAAAACATGGAAAACCGGGTGTTAATAAGTCTATTAATACTAAGTCGTATTGCAACAGCACGGCAATAGCATACGGCTCCTGGGTCTCTGTAAAGACAACCAAAGGCCAAGTAAGTTAAACAAATTCATAATACATAACTGATGGATACTCAATGTTAAATATATGGTTTATAAATACATATGCTCTATTGATCTTGTTGCATTATGTTATTATACTTGTGTGTTAATGAAACATACCGCAGGGCCAGGGATTCTCGCAGAGTGTTATGAAATCGCAAACGGCGTGCTCCATCTCCAGCACCGTGGTGGCCTTGCCCACCATCACCGTGATGCAGTTGGACTTGGAGCCCTTTTCCGAGGGCATGCCGCCCGAGAAAATGGTGAACGTTTCCCTGCAGCAAGCAAATTAAAAGATTATATATATTACATGAGTCAATACATCATTATTCATTTGTGTTATCGGCAATGCGCAATTAGCAATGAGTTTCATTGTTTAAATATTATTGTAAAATTGTTGTATGGTTAATACTCCAAAATAAAGATAACGACCTAGATTGTTCAGCTATCGCCGTTTAGCAATATAAATAAAGCCTTATAGTAAACAAATGATTTGGGAGTGCTTCTTACTCACCCAGTTGCGCTGGACTTCAAGTCAACTTTATAAATCGGTTTGCATTTCTCCGCATTGCCATCCTTGTTGATTTTAGCTGAAGCACACACAAACCGAATCAAATGTATATCTAGTAACATGTGTATATTATACGGATAATAGCGTTGCAACTTACCATGCGGACAGACCTGCGACTGCGGCTTAGCCTGCGGCTTCGTGGGCCAGGAGCAAATGGAGCCATCCGTGTGCGAGGACACAAAATACTTGCCCTCGTAGTGCCAGGCCAGGGACTTGACGGCCTCGGCCGCCTGCCATCGCAGTTCAGCGCATTTCGCCTTCAGATCCCACAGCACAAGCAGCCCGCACTCAAATGCAATAAGCAACTGTGCGGAAGAAAGCCCATCAGTCATCAAATGTAATGAAATATATTAGGATTAAGGGGAGGACCACAAGAGAAGACATGTCCTTATGATTTTGCTATGCATCTGTTAAGTACCTATACATAGTTTCAAGCTTAAGATCTTCATGCGTGATTTCCCCATTCAAACAAATGACTTACCTTGTTTGCATCCAATGGATTATCACATAACGCAATCACAGCACCTGGATGACTAGTTCTAACCCTGCAATTGGTTTAAGCACATGATTGGCACTTAATACGGTGGGTTCAGGTCACCAAGGGAATAATTGGACTTACACTTCAATTGCTTTATTCCAGTTAATAATATAACCACTAAGTGCAAATGTATCTATGTGAACAACGTGTATGTTTCCCTTCTCGGTGCCCACGTACAGCCATTTGCTGCCCACAGGCAGGTGTATGCAAGTCACGCTGCAATGGAGATGGAGATTATGTCATCGGGGGGTGTACATACATATGCACATATGTTGAAATATGTTGGAAATTAGCCCAGGTAATAGCCCGTTTTATTCACGGCAATATTGGGATATCGTGATGTCCATAATGAGACCAAACTTCAATGAAGTGCATTAAGGAACTTGAACCTACCGCTCCCTCTGAAATTTCAGACTCTGCACGATGCGCGGTGTCTTTTGGCGAATGCTCCACAAGTGAATGGTGTCATCGGCGGTGACGGTGACCAAGGCGCCCTCGTTGACCAGGAACTGGGCAAAGAGCACGGCGCACTCGGACTCGCCCTCGTGTTTGGCATGGGCATCGACGCCAGGTCGTCCCAAACTGCATTTAATGCATATAAGAAAGATGAGATTTGTAAATAATGAAGAAAACGTTGTATTCCAGTAACACTTACATGCGAATGTAGCCCGATTTGTCGCCAATCGCTAGTAGCTTTTGTACTGGATCGAAGGCAAAGGATGTGGGCGAGTATGGAAAGCCATGGCGAAAGGTCTGCGATGAAGGGAGTGTATTGGGTTAAACGGCTTGAAGTGGAAAATAGCCCTAAGCTCTTTTTATACGATAGCCTACGGTCTGATTTCTATACAAAGATTCATCTTACTAATACGTATGATTCAGTATTAGGAATTGGAACTTTGAATGTTTGTTAATATGGGCTTATAGCACTTCGAAGCGTTTAGACATCGGTTATAGCCGCGTGTGTCTTATGATAGATTCAAATCATTACAGCTACCAAATAAAACACCCGCTAGCTGCAACGGATGCCTTTCGATTAGGGGCACTCTCAACTCGTATCACACTCATCGTATGTGTATGTGCTTGGCTTACTTTCTTTAACGTAAAGTGATCGGCCTTGAGTTGCTCCTGGATCTCCTGCTCCTGTCGTGTGGCTTGGGGCTGAACGCTTTGTCGAAATCCATCTAGAACTCCTTTGAATGTGAACTTTTTCATTTTTGTAACATGAGTCGTCCTCGTGCTCCGGCTGCTCTGCTATCCACAGTTATGCGATGGGGCTGCTCTGGTCTCGCCCAAGGAGTAATGGCTTGCACAAATAGTTGGGTGCACAGAATGTGGTGGTGGTGGCGGATAGTGGATAGTGGACAGAGTGTATGATTCAGCGGGAAGGTAGTGCCGGGGTCGGGATGGGGGAGGTGATGATCCTGGTCCGAGGAGAACCGAAAAGTGTGGGGGATTGGTTTCTTCCTCTGCCCCAGGCGATTCTCTCCCTCGAGTCCTTGGTAACTTTTTCTTGTTATACTCTAGAAACTGGCAGAGCTGTGCGTAATCGAAGCCAGAGGAGCCAGTGCTGCTGTGAGCTCGTCCTTGTTGTTTGGTTTACTTTTGGGATGTGAAACTAGGTTAACAGTAGTCGAAATATTTGCTGCAATGAGGGAGAGAATGGGAAAAGGACATCTAATTAAAACGGATGGAAACAAGTTGATAGCTTCGATTACAATATGTTCTACACTCAGTTCTGTATCCTAAGTGCTCCCTGAGGTCCTGTTGCACACACAATATTTAGTCAATTTAGTCAAGTTTTCTTCCTATTGCCAGTTTACATATTTTTTTTTTAAGAGGATAATTTTTAAAGGTGTATAAATGTATGCAAATCTGCAGCTTTAAAATGTTTTGTTGCATACTTGCGGGCACATTTGTTTGTATTTTAATTTAATGTTAATATTTACGGATATATATGTACGGATATATATGTATGTATGTACCAACAAACATTTACAAACTTTTAAAAGTCCGTTTATTGATTTTAAAGTCGGCCTAAATCACAAAACTTGTTTGAAATCGATTTCAATGACAGCTAAGTAGAAAATGTGCTTCCTTTTGTTCTTGGTTTGCCGAAAGATTTGGGGTTCCAAGATTAGCATTTCTCCGAACGGAAATGATGAAATGTCAATTTAGATATCGATAACAGCTGTGAATAGTCGGGATTGCTAGAATTAAATTGTTTTTTTGTACGTTCGCTTTGCTTTGTTTTCTTTCCTCTCTTCGATTTCTTTTGTTTTTCATTTTTGTATCGCCTGACCTGGCGGATTACATAAACCTTGATTTCTATTCAGCCTTTTGACAATGGCACACGTAGATTAATTAAGAGCCATCCAAGTTCCCTACCCCCTGCCTCCCCTACTCCCTAACCACCGTATTACCACCGCACCCCCCTGCTGGGTGTGCGAGAGGGATGGCACGAATGAAAGAGAATCAATCTGTATAACGGGATATTGCGATTGCAATGGCGGATGTTAAATGTTAAGCGATTGTTTGATGTTAATTGAAAATCGTTGCTGCCACATTATGTTGCACAACGGGAGGCAGGTTGGTTGAAATGCCCAGGGTGAGGGGGTTGGAGGGGCTGGCGGATATATGTATATGGGAATATGGGTTGCCTATATATGCACTTTTTGATGGCACACAAATCGATTTTTTCGCACACTCGCACATTGCAAATGTCGTGTGTTGTTCAACTGCTACTCGGTATTCCTTTCTTTTTTTTCTGTGGATGTGTGTATTCTTGTTCTGTTTTCGTTTCAATATTTCTCATGCTATTTTGCTGTCGTTTTTCCTTTTTTTTTTTTTTGCTGCTTGTTTTATTCGCAATTGTTTACGCTTTGACAAACATACATGTGAACACAAGGACATACATACATACACACACATATGGGTCGCCAGGACAAAATGCGCGCAACAGTGGGGCGAAAAAAGCGAAGAAGAGTGGGTGGAGAAGGACAAGCAAATCGTTGGCATACTTTTAATTTAATTCCCGCAAACAAACATTGCAGAGCGACTGGGTTGCGTTTCGGGGGGGGGTGGAAAGAGAGAGAGAGAGAGAGAGAGATAGAGAGGGCAATATGGAGGGTGGCGCCTGCAGGACAATAGGAGGTGTGACTGTGTGTGTGTGGGGGTCTGTTGATAATGACAGTGTGCTATCCCCCTTCCACTCGTCCTAATGATGATTAAAATGCCATTGCTTTAGAGTAGAGTAGAATGCGAGTGGGATTGGGCTGGGTGAGCGTGCGAGCGGGATGGAGTCGCAGGATGCTGCCCAAATCTGTGTATGTATATGAATATGTATGCATGTTCCGCAGCTTCTATCTCGTTTTTACTCACTGCTAACTGCTTATGTGGTGTGTGTGCGTATAGATAACCTCGATTTACAGATTTTTCACACACATAGGCACTGCTTGGCCCTGCTTGTTGCTACTCACATGTTAGCTACATCTTCTTCCTATGCTGATGCTACAGCTTCTTCTTCACTTAAACATACAAAAAAAAAAAATTAATTTTTGTGCAATTTTTTAAAGGTTCATCGCTAGTTTATTGAGCTTTCAATGCACTGTGCCTTTCACACATCGACTTTAACGCATACACCACACACACAGTCACTGAATAATCGCGCTTTTTGCAATGCCTAAGTTTTTCGCTTTACTTTTTCACACTTTTGGCTTTTAAAAATGTTGTGAGATTTTCGAATATATTTTCGGGGCTTTCCGTTACAAGGGAAGAAAAGGAAATATGCTAGTGCTTGGCTGGTCAGTTGTCGACTAAGCTGCTGCTGCTGCTGCTTTTACTGCTTCTACTGTTTCTACTGCTGCTGCTGCTGCTGCTGCTGCAAAATTGAGAACGAGAGCGCCAACGATGCTGCTTTCTAGGATTCTCAACGTATGTAAGTATATGCGTGAGTATTACACGTACACACACACACACACACATACACTCTGACACACTGACTCTCACTCGCACTGCTTGCAATTTATGCTGATTGGAAATGTAACGGAATCAATCGCTTTTTGTTTAGCCTACTTCAAGGCGTTCATCGTTAAATTTCCCCCATTTTAATGGCACAAAAAATCTCGGTTCGGTCCTGTTTATCCGTGCGCTTCTGTATGTATGTGTGTGTGTGTGTGTGTGTGTATGTCTGTGGGCATGTGTGTGTATGGCCAGCTGCCATGTGAGCGACTATTGCGCAGGCTTACGCTATATTTCGCCCCCAAAAAACATTTTTCGCGTACACGCTGGATATCCTGCAACAACAAAAGCAACTGCTTGGGCAAAAACAATGCAAAATGTTTTGCGCGCGCGGTCACATGACACGAGTTACACACAGTCAAGTACAGCACACATACAACTGTAAAATTTGTTGAGGCAGCGCAGGAGCAGCACACACACATACCAATACAGCGTTTATAATTTTTTTCTCTTTTAAATTGTAGCTTCTTTTTTGCATTTACTTGGCAAAAACATCTGGAACCGATTTTCTCAATATTTATTTATTTTTTTTAATTTTGAATTTATTTTTATAAATTTTGGCTTAATGTATTTGGGTTCTTTTTTAGGATTTGGGGGAAAAATCAACGCGTGCGAACGCGTCGAATGCTTTACAGCGAAAAACTGAAACTGGCAGCGTTTCCGCGCAGTTTCCACGGCACGTGTTATACATACACGGAGGAGTACACACACACACGCACACTGGCACGGCCTGAATATCCTGGTTATATGGTTATGCAAAGCACCAACGAGTCCGTATGGTTGTCGCTGGCTTTGATTTCAGATTGTTAGCCCAATGCGTTGGCAACCCTGACCGAGGTTTTCCCTTGCTTTAACCAGGAATCGATACTTGTTAGGAGGCGAAGCTCCCCAAAATGTCTTTCTTTTTTTTTTTTTTGAGAAAGCAGAGTAATAAATCCCACATGCGAGTACATACTAAAAAATGTAATCTGCTAAAATGTAAATACTGGCATTCTTTCACAATTCATAGGTCCTCTCGCTCTAACACACAATGGTCGTATGGAATTTGGCATGGTAATGGTAATGAGTTATGTGCCGTTATGCTTTATCCTTCTTGTGTGCGAGCACATTATCAATAACTCAGCAAAGTAGGCAATAAAAAGGAGCTCCAAGCAAGAGGGTGTGTGGAAGGGGTGTGGGGGGTGGGAGTAGCACTCTTGCGTCATGTTGGTAATGTTAATGTAGTCCAATAAGGAACTTGTTGGCAAGAGAACAAGAACAGGAACAAGAACAAGAACGAGAATAATAAAGATAGAACAGTGACTTTCGCTGCTCTGATAAGAGTCAGCTTGGGAGAGCAATGCGAGCGAAAGGGAGCGAGAGATGGGAGAGGGGGCGAGTTGAAATGATTCATCTGGAGCAGCAACAACAACCTAACGGTGATGTGATGGGTGATATTAAAGAGCAGCTAGAAAATGCAAACATGTTGTCATTCCAATTTGCATATGACACACATACACACACAAACACACTGTCAAACAGGGTACATAACATCATCGCAGCAGCAACGAAAACAAAAACAACAGCAACAATAACACATTCCACAACACAACCACCCACTAAATACCAACCAACCCCCCCGCAAACCATTAAACCCCGCCCACCTGTTTCATGGCGATTTACTCCGCTGTTGGACTTTTGTGGCGCTTGACCAATCCAATTGGATTGGCGAACCGAATCAGATCAGATCGACACGGGGGCGATAAACAAAAAGCACAACGCAATGTTTAAACAAAAAGCACGACAAAACAAACGACAATTTCTCGAAATGTTGTCTCAACTGTTAGAGGTGTGAAAACTTCGACGACTGGGCGCCATCGATGGATAGCTAACTTGGTAATTATCGATATTGTTGTTATCGATATTTTCGCCGCAGTGTGACCAGCGTAGTACAACTACATTCTCCTTTAACAAAATGTTTAGCCTACTACGTGCTGTCTTTTCCATGTGTTTGTATTACAAACAAACTTTGTAATCACGTAAGTGTATGAAGCTTCTATGTTGGTATATTTACAATTTATAATTATTGGCTGCATGTTTCGTTTATAGTTCTCGGATGCAGCCGTATCTACACATAAAGACATTAAATCAAAACCTTTAAATGGAGAGTATATTTTCAACCTTAAAAAGGGACGTAGTAAAGTTTGAGAAATATTCGCCAATATAAAAGAAAAGAATGGAGAGGACATATCTGGTGTAGTTGCCTGCAAAAAGTGCTACAGTGTGTATAAATTTACTGGAAGCACTTCAAACTTAACAAATAACATAACATAAATGCTTCGTTATGAACGCCGATCTTGGTAATGCTACACCCGTCGAAGTGAATTTGGAAACGAAACAAGAGGGCATAGAACTAATAACAAAATGGTCAGTTAAAAATTGCCGCTCCTTTAAAATGATTCAGGATTCCGACCTAAAACAATTTGCAGCGTTCCTTATTAAAGTTGGAGCAACATTCGGGCCAAACGTGAATGTAGAAAAGTTGTTGCCGAATCCCACGACCATATCGCGTAACATTTCAGCTATCTACGAAACTTATTTTGAAAAAACAAAGCAAGATATTATTAGTTTTTTTAAAGTTCTGGATATGCGGTGACTAGCGATATTTGGACAGATAATTATTTAAGATCGTCATATATATCATGCACAATTTATTACATTAAGGAAGGAGCGCTAGTAGGCCATCTGTTGGCAATAAAATCCATGGAAGGTGAAGCCTGCACTGGTAAGTAAACTATATATGTAACTTTTTATTGGTTTTATTTTAAAGGTACCACTATACTAAAGAAAAATCCGTGGTATACTAAATGACTTTGATTGCTGTCTGGAGGAGGAAAAGCCTGTCATAGTGACGGACCGTGGCTCCAATATGATAGCAGCCTTTCGTGATAACCGGCATATTCACAGCATGAATCACTTGATTAACACTTGTGTGGAGAAAGCAGTTAAAGGTGTACAGGAGGTTGCGAATCTTGTTATCAAATGTAGCAAGCTTGTGAAATACTTTAAAAAGTCTGGGAGCAATTCCAACCTAGGAATTACCTTAAAAAGTTTTTGCCCAACTAGGTGGAATACCATTTTCTATTTGTTTAAGTCAGTGGAGGTCAATTGGGTTGAAATAACAAATATTTGAATTGAAAAACACCAAACACCCAGAATTGATGGAATTAATTTAAATCATTTGAGCTCAATTGTCCGCGTGCTTTCTGTATTTGAAGAGGTCTCAAAAAAGCTGGAAGGCAGTAATTATCCAACCATCCACCTAACCATTCCATATATTAGAAAATTAGAGAAATGTTGCACTGCAGATTCAAACGATAATGCCTGTATCGCACACCTTAAGTCCCATTTGTCCGATCAAATATCAATAGTTATCCATCCATATCTTACTAACTACCATAAAATAGCCCTTTTCCTTTTTCCACCAACAAATAAACTTGTACAATGCTCAGCAACCAAAAAAATAGAAATTATAGAAGAGTGCAAAAATATTATGAACACATTTTCGTTAACCTCTAAAAATTCCTTTCCTAATAATTCTTCGAGCCTGTGTGACGATGCATTTTCGGATTTCATTCAAGACCAAAATCAACCCAATGATATTGACCCCCTACAATATGAAATTGAAAGCTACATGAACCTAACAGTAAGCTATACTGATGATTTCAATTGCCTTGAATGGTGGCACATAAACAAAAATATTTTTCCCCAATTATATAAAGCTAGCTGCACCATTTTTTGTATTCCTGCGAGCAGCTCAGCATCTGAAAGAACATTTTCATACGCAAGAAATTTAATTTCGGAAAAAAGGTGCGTTATTGCTAACAATTCTAATTCAGTAAACCAAATAATGTTTCTCCATTCTGTTATTGAAAATTAAAATAAATAAAATATATACTTATATATAAAAATTATTTCATGTCTTTCTATTTTTCTATGCCTTGCAACAAACACGCAATAAATTTGACGTCGCCAATGCGGCGCTCAGTTAACCGCTTCGGTTATTCCGAGTACTCGGTCGCGAGTACTCATTCGTGCATTGCCTCTCCGCTCGGTTATAGTAAATTTTTTACTCATGGCTTTACCACATTTGCCAAATCCGTTTTACTCAATGTCTCACTCATTCAGTCAGAACTTTGAGTGAGAGTACCATATGCTGCTTTGACTGTAGTCATGCAGACGTCTATTCTAAACGTTCACTATCTAGGGTATTCCCCGTAAAAATTAATTGAGTTAGCCAGAAACTTATAACTAAAATGATTCAAATTCGTTACTCAATTTTTAATTATTATACAGAAAAAAAAATGGTTCGTTTGCATCATCCAAATGTATATTAAATTAGATACCGAAAGCTGATAATCGCTATACTGAGTACTATCTGAATGCCGTGATTCCCGAATTGTAAATTTAAAGATTATTATTCGATTAATATTGTTATCAACGTAGATTTATGCGAACCATCCGGCCTAGAACGTACTCTTATTATATTTTATGATGTGTATAACAACTACAGATGCCATATATTTAATCATTCATTTTTCCATAAATCACATCATCACTTAGCTTAAATAATATCCAACAAATGTTTGTTTTAAATTTACATATATTCAAAATATGTTTTTTTAATAAATAATGTTTAAAATTCATGACAATCACAATCGTAATTCTGATTCGTAAGAAGCCTCTGCAACGCGTCAATGGTCAATTGGTCTTTTTGGAATGGTGCATCTACAAAGAAACCTTAAAGCTTCTTGGTATTTACAATAAATAATAATTTTGTATTGGAACATGTGGGTGTCACGACTGGTTTTTGGCTTGCAATGCGCAGTGGATCAACCATTCGCGGCCGCCAGGCTTTTGGCTTCGCTCCAAAAGCTTCTCTAGCTGCTGGGCCTGCTCTGCTAGCTGCTCCTCCTCTAGAATACCGGATATCTCATGCAACAGGGCATGCCGTATTAACTGGGGCTCATCCTCAGCAATGTAACGCCTCACGCAATCCACCAGTTCTGCGAGGTGCTCGTCTGTAGCACCGGGAAAGAGCTGATCCATGGCGGCGGCCAGGTTGAACAGGTACTCACGATTGGGACCACTGGGACCGGCAGAGCTGAAGATTTGCCTTGCGATACAGGGAACTTGCCACACATCACCAGCATAGGAATCGTTCGCCTGCGTGGCTACGTACATGATCACCTGGATTGGTTCGGCACCGTCAGTTGGATACTCGTGGAACTCCAAGCTGCAGCGCTCGTACCCGTTCTTCTCCCGGTAGTCCAGATGGTCCAGCACAGCACCCTTTTGACTAGCAGATATGCGATAGGCCACGCCGTAGACGCGATCCTGGGCAGGATCGCCCGGCAGCAGAGTGACCACGCGACCAGGACGTTCGGGAATGCCCCGGTGATCGATGCTGTGCTGGTAGAAGCGACGCTTGAATCCCCAGACGAAGCCACGTCGTCGGTCTATGTACGGAAAGTCCGCCTTCCACACCAACGACCCATAGCCAAAGATCCACACATCATCATCAGTGGCCGCCGGCGGCTCCAATTGATTGCTATTCTCGGTATCGAAGGTGCGTAGCATGGAGAATCCGTGTGTGAAGTCGTGATCCGCTGACTTGCACCCATTTTCCCTGGGCTCCACGATAATGTGCGCGAAGAACTCGGTGTATATGTTGCCCGGCAGCTGATCCGCTCCAGAACCGCTGCCTTGCCATTCCCTCAGAAAGCACAACATCACCGGTGCTTCGGTAGCCAAGTAATTGTAAAAATGCTCAATTTCCTTCGGCAGCTTATCGTCTTAAGTTATCGACATCAGCTGATGGATTCAGAGTTGCCACACTGCTTGGCGGTTACTCGAAAAATTTATTAGAAATAATTTATTTTGTAGTTATATACGTATTTCAGTGTAGTTGAACAAACATTTTATTTATGTGAAAACCTAAGATTTTTATATACATATACACTAAGCATACTGCGTTACTTTTTTATGTTACAACAATATAGCCTGGCCACCCTGCTGTCTGTAAATCGAACAGCTGTTCCCGGTTATATGCATCCCGCTCGCACTCGCATCGCTGAACGAAGGAATAAACAAACCGATTTTGAATCGGAATTAGCTGAGAAATAACACCCCGGAAACCACACAACCCCCATCAAAATGTCCGGCAAGGACGATCGATCCAAGGAGTAAGTGCAACGTAACCACTCACCTCGCCAGTTCGCACCTGAAATAATAATCCATCCTTTGCAGAAAGCGCAGGAACATGAAGCAGTACAGTCATCATCATAAAAAGGAACAGGGGCGATCCACCACGTCGTCGGGATCGCCACCACCCACCTCCCGTCGCAGCATGGTAGATGTGGCGGACTCGAGCGATGAGCCAAGGTTTCCCAGGCGTGGCAATTGGCAGTCCAGTGGAGCAGGCCGCTCCTCATTGGCACCGCAAAGGAACAGGGACATGCTGGACACCCTGCCCAGCGACACCGATGATGTGGAGCAGTTGGGCCTGGGCGGTGCACCCATCGATGAGAATGCACGTGCCCAGTTGCGGGCTGGCGACTTCCAGCAGCTGGCCCAGTTTTCCAGCCTCGGCGGCAGCCACTTCACCTTTGGGTCAGAGCGTGAATGGGCCAACGTGGCCGACGGTCAGACCAAGCTGCACACCAAGGCTGCCAGTGGTTACTTCACCCTGAACCTCACACGCCTAAATGCGGGTCTGCAAACGATTCCATTCTACAAGCGCATGGATTATCCGGCGTCATTGTTCACCCGTGCTCAGATTGTCGCCCAGGAGGAGGCCGCCGAACGGGCTGAGTCCGTTTACCAGCAGAGCATTCTAAAGGACGCCAATGGGGGCGCAAAGTCTCGAGCTGCCTCTGCGAAGTCTAATAAGGAGGTAGCCCCTGCAGGAGCGGAGAAACCAGCAGCTGCCACTGCAGCTGAACCCGATGAACTCGACGAGCTATTGGCCATGACCAATACCCAATTGGATATAGGCTCGGGACCCATAGGACCCATCACGATGCCCATGCCCATGCCCATGGTGCAGCCGGCCACGCCTTCCTCGGCAGCCAGCAAGAACGATGTGGAGCAATGGTTAGATTCCGTTTTGGATGAATAAGTCATTCAGGAGATTATAATAATGGTATAGCACTTGCGGATTGTTTCCACAGCTTTTTAAGCTGGTTATGCTTACATGAGATATTCAAATCACCAAGTGCTTGCCTTTAATAAGTAGCATTGATATTTGTATCATTGAAATCGATAGTTTTGTGAAATCTAAAGTTTTTCTCGTAACTTTATATTGAAAGAGCTTTTTATTATGTACAATAAAATCGTTGAATGCTTAGCTTTAATGCATATGCCATGCGATTTCTACTTGAAATAAGCTTTAAAGTTTCGATAATTTTTTAAGATTTACAATCATTTCTCATGAAAGTATATGAATATTTGAAAGATTACCTCGCGGCTAGAAAATGGCACGTTACATGCCTTGTAGGTCGTTTCTTTCTTGATAGCACTTAATCAAGTGACCATGCAGGAGTTGCATCAGCTCACATATGGACTCCAAGAGCACCAGGCGCTCATGCAAATGCCCCAAATCGTTGTTCTCCACCATCAGCGGACGCAATTCCTCGACGATGGCGATTAGCCAGCGAACTATAATCGAGCAATCGTCCTTGGCCAGTTTCATCACATCCAACGGCGCACCGGTCTCCTGGCACAGTTGCTGGCTTTGGCCACCGAGTGGCCCGACCACCAGGATGCTGGATATCAAGCGGACCACCAGGTGCAGGGCATGCAGATAGGACTCGACATAAGTATGCGGCTTCACCACAGCGACGACGAGTAGCAGCGTGCCAGCCGGACGCAGTCGGTGCGAGTCCAGGCCCAAATCCGACATGTTATCCAACATGGCCCAGAGCAGGCAGTTACACACAATGCGGGCCATCGTGCTCAGTGGACTGGCCACGCGGCAGCCGATGATCAGGTTCATCATCGTGTTCGAACTGTTGGTATCCAAAAGGCCCAGGATATACACGCATAGCTGGTGGACCTGTTGGGCAAAGAATAGGAAGGATCACAAATATACATTCTTATCTTAAAAGCCTGCCATTTATGCTTACTTTTCTGTGGTTACTTACGTGCGTTTCCTCGGTGCATGCCATATAATCGAAGCACTTTTGCAGGAAGAGAGTTCTCTTGACCTGGGTCGCCGCCATGTCCTCATGATGGAGTAGATAAACCATCAAGCCGGTTACATAGAGCGGAGCCAGTTGCTCTGCTCCGAATTCGATCTCTTCCTGGTTGAGCAGTTGATCGAATGCTTCTATAATCTGACGAAACATGTGAATAAATACGTAAAGTTATTATAATATACGTATATAAATGTGCATCACCTCCAGAATATTGCTGGTGGCATATATAAAATAGCATTGTTCTCGAATCATCGATTGACCCAAAGTCTGGCGCAGCTCCTCCAAACTGAATCCCTGGGGTCGCACCATGTGGCTCATGTTGTAGTCTGCCATTTGATCCGGTGGGCGACAGCTGGAAAAAGGCAGTTGGGCATTACTTTTGAACAGGGAAGAGGCGCCTTCAAGGATATGCTCCTCCGTCTCCTCCTGCAAATTAGTGACTGAAAGATGTGATGTGTGCAAATAGCCAACGCTATTTTAATGAGCTCCCCAACATTTTGACATGTTTTCCAAACTCACTTGGCTGCCGTCTTAGCCAAGCCGAGTACAGTGAAGCCAAAAGATAGGAAATCTAGAGATTGGATTTTATGGGAGCTTTTGATTTGAATTCTACTTGAGCACTGGTTGTACATACATACATCTTACATGACTTCATATTTTAAATTTTTTTTAATTCTTATTCAATTTTAAGATTTATAGCTATATAAATTTAAAAAAAACCTTAAAATTTAATATCTTAGTGTTTTCAAAATTTTTTTTTTGTTTGAAAATACGAATTTCCAGTTGGATCGCATATAATTAATGGAAGTTAAAGAGTCTTTGCTATTGGATGCTTACTGTAGCTGTGATTCGGGTTGTCAGTGTGTGTGTGCCTACTTTTGCTTGTGTGTATTTGTGCTTGTCCTTGCACTGCTTTCGAAAAGGCTGGCAAAATGCAAATGCACGCGCGATGTGCGCATTTTAGCATAAAAGTCACCTGGCCTCCGTTTCCGCCTCCCACTTTTTCCACCTGCCACGCCCATTGCCGCTTGAAGTTTCTTGCACACTTGGCGAATATCTGCTCATTATGCATTCATATTTCATATTTCGCAATTACTTGCTCTCACACACACACACACACACACACGCACACGCATACAAACGAGCTGGCGGTAAAAAGCGCAAGAGGTGCAAGCAAGATGGCCATAACAGCAGGAAACCGTTAAGTTTCTGTGTGCATGTGTATGTTTGTGCATGTTTATGTATTTGTGTGTCCTTTGCTTGGTCTTTTCTTTCTGCTTTTTTATCGCCCCTTTATTTTTTGGGGCATTTTTTGCAGAGATTCCCATTGAAATTTCCATATTCACATTTTAATTATGCGTCGGCATGAAAAGATTAACAACTTTTTTCAGTCCTTTCTTTTTGCTTTTAATTATGCACATGTATTTGTTGATCAAAATTAAATGGCAGAGGGGCAGGCAACATATACCCCCCTCTCTCTCTCTCTCACTATCTCTGAACTGCTTGCCAACATAACCTTAATTTAGCTGCCACTGCTTGCGAAGCGAAGTGAAGCTGATTAGCAAGCTGGGAATATCTATAGCATAATATGATCTATCATATCAGCGTCCAGCTAAAAATCTGCGTCAAGTGTAAAAACCGGAATACCCCCTTCTATTAAACGCGACAAAAGTGCTCAATTAGCGAGGGTTGTTCAGCAAGTTGAACGAGCAACATAGACCAGGCCAATTACAGTCAAACTTCCGTAAGTGAGAAAGATGCTCAGATGTTCATCATTTTATTAGGAGTAGACTTGTCAACCAAATGACAATGTTTGTGTAAAAAAATCGCTTTTTACTACAGATTATCCGTAGAGTAGGTCTTTGGGAGGTTCAACTGTGCTAATAGATACTAACAATCATATCCGTTTCCCGTCTGATGACGATGATAATAATAATCAAGATGGCAAGTGATGACAAGTGGCATGTTGCTACCCTTTAATTTCTGGGGGTGGACCGACCTGATGAGGCGCTTGTGTGCGGCGTTTGTGGTAAGCAATCTGTGAATTTTACGCCTAATTTAAGGCAAATTGTCCACCCCACTTTTCTCAACACTTTTCCAACCCAAAACCCTACCCCATCCAACAAATTTTTTTCATTTTTCGGGCTTTGAGGCCGCGGGGCATGACAAAAGCCAACAGATTTTCATGTCATTATGCACTGATTTGTGGCGTCTGAAAGGGAATCGGGTCGGGTTTCGGGTATCGGGCTTGGGATTTGTGTTCTGTAAGTACCCAGCGAACTTTTTTTTACTAATGAAGTTGTTGTTTACACAATTGGTAGGTAGGCGATATGCAAATGATAGCCAGACGGCAACTAAAATCAAAACCGATCCACCCACCAATTATAACGAAATGTTGTCATCTGAGAATTAGCCACATTTTGCTGACGCGACAGAAGCAATTTGATAAACCCTTGCAAATATTATGTCGACCCTGATGATTTTAGCTAAATATCTATCGGTTAGGTAAGCATAGAGATTTTCTAAAAATGTATAGATTATTATATAACTTGAAACAGTTTTAAAGAATTGGTACATGGGGTAATGAGGGAAACGTGATTAAAGTAAGTTGTGTCCAATTTTATTTGCTATAGACCTTCCTGAAAGTGTTGTGCCCAATTTCACTTTTTAAACATTTAAAAATGTTAACAGCTCAGGATTAGTTTGCTCCTAACTTTGTTCGTCTGCTTAAAAATTGAAAATGACTGCAAGAATGACAGAGGCTCGAGCGACTGGACATTCTGATAAAAGGGGTGGAGATTCTGATCCGACTCCTTAAGACCAATAATAAGGTGCTCCTGTAGGCTGGCCACAAGCTAAACACAATGTGTTTATACAGTTCGAGGATCCCAGGTGCCAAGCCAAGATCATCCAGGATGATGAGGAATGATCCATGATGAGGATCTCAAGGCTTATATACAGAACGCCTTCATGGCGATCGTGAAGGGGCAGGAATTGTAATGAAGACAATTAAAATTGCACTTACCTATAAATTGTGTAGGAAGTTTTTAGCTTGGCGAAGAATGCTTCACTTGTAGAATTACTTTTCACTTGGCAGTTATACTATATGTGAGTGGGTAAAAACTACAGAGTTATCAAGGATTCAATTGATTTCCTTTAGTACTACCTTGTCTGTTATCTAATGGCATCTATTTTGTTCCGCCGACCAATGTTCGCTTGTCCAACAGATTACAACTGATCGATGGAATCGGGCTCCGGCTTTTCCTTTCCCGTGGACTCTCAGCCAAAGGCAACCTGTTTGGCTCAGTCGGGGCTCGAAGCTGAAACTGTGAGACCGTGAGATCCGAATCGATTCGATTCGATGCGATACGATACCATCGCCAGCGCGGTTTGATGGGCGCACAATGGGACACAGTGGGACACAGTGGGACACAATGCGGCAATTAGGGATAAAGATGCCAGATTTGAAATAAGCAAGTGTGGCACGGCCCGCGGCACAAACACAATTTTGGACAATTTTCCAGCCGGATAATGACAAACATTTTAATCACAAAACGAGACTGGAAGCTGGCTGAAACCTGAAAGCTGAACCCACCACCAATAGCAGTGGCTGGAGAACACACAAAACACACAATTTTCACACAATATGGCAAACATCTCGGTGCCATCCTCCAACCGGAAGTCAAGTGTGTCGAGTCCTTTTGCCCTGCCCATCCGCGATGACATAATCGCCCCTCATCACAATCATTATGTCGAGAATTGCTGTTGCGGTTTCCCCCAACTTCACTTCACTTCCCTTTCAGTTTTCCTCTTTTTTTATATATGTGTATATACATGTATATGTATATATATATATGTAATATATTTGTTTCTGCCCTGCGGATGGGCCACAACAGGCTGAAATTTAAATTGAAATTGGGATATAATGGCAGGGAGTAACTTTCAGCTCCCTCCCTTAATACAGTGAATATATTCGTGGCCAAAGTCAAGTGCCTTCTGTGGTAACTCTATTATTTTAAAATACTTATGCGGCCCAAAACAATCATTACTTTAACCAGTCCAATTTGCTTAGATCGGAAAGAATAGATTTGAGGTCTTTTTGACACCTTACTGCAGTCCTTTTTGTTATTTATTTAAGCACTATCGTACAAATTCAAAGATTTCTATAAAGCATGCAAATGAAAAAGATATTCACATGTACGCTAGCGCTGAAAAGTATGCTACATTTTTGGCACTTGCATTTTCCGCCTGTGGTTTTTTCAAAGCTGCAAATTGTGCGAACTCTTTACTTTCATAGTTTTCAGCCTGAATGCGGGCAGAAGCCGAAAAACTTTCACCAATCCCCTGGCTTATTCCCTTTTTTGTTTTGTAAATGCAAAGTTCTCAAACGCCGAGAGCTTAATGCAATTAATAACTCATTAAATAAATACAAATCAAATTGGATGATGGCCAGCTCAAAGGAGAGGGGCAGTTGGAGCAGGAGGATCTGGCGGAGTCTTTGTGCTCAAAGGATCCCTGCGTAAAATGTACCAATTAAAAATGCCATTCAAATCTCAATGGCTGCGCAAATGAACCGCATGAATGTGAGAATTTGCGAAATATAAAAAACAGCGATGAGAAAACCGGTGAAAGAGCCAGAAAATGTGAATCATCATCTATCTGTATCTGCAAGTGGTTGCATGATGGGGGTTAGGCAGATGCATTTTATTCATTAGATTACATTCACATTTCATAGACGATTTCATGGCAACGTTAACTTGCTTTTTTTTTTGCCTTCTATTCGCATTTCAGCCATTTTTTCCACATTTTTCCCACATTTTTTCACATTGCCAGCGCCCCTCTTCTTTGGCTTTTCCGTTTTGTTTCCGGTGGCTCCCCTCAAGTATCTTTTTAATTAGCGTTCTGTGCCGCTCTGCACCACTTGAAAACTACTACTCTCCCGTCGTCTGCCCCTATATCATCATGCTATATCCCCGGTGGGTTGGGTGGTGTCCTAAGGTATGGTATGATATGGTTCGGCATGGTTATAGTATATCCATCTAGCCCTCTCTCTTGCTCGTTAACTCACTCACCGCATATTCAATTTGTGGCTAAACATTTCTCCTCCTTTTTGTGTAGCGAGCTAAATGGGCATGAAAATATAACTGTAGCTACAGACGTTCCTCGATGCAAAGGAAAACAGACTAGTTATGATACACTTACGTTAGTTACATTTCTTAACGTATTTTTTCATATTGCAAATAAGATACTCACTGATAGACCACCCATTTTGATATAAAACTAGTTGGGAATTATAATTTCAAAGCGTGGGAATCACTCACTTACTAAAATAAGTCATTTGCATAACGAATGTAAGCACTCTTGTTGTTTGTTGCATGCTTCTTCATATGTCGCATGTCAATTGCTGCATGGCTAGGTTGTATGTTTTGTAGACTTTTTCATATTTTTATATTTTATTAGCTCTCATACTTTATTTTGCATATATCGTATTCATTAGACTTCATCTAAATGATCTTCTTTATTGAAATGCCTTGAGATGTTAGTTTTCTTTCCAGTTTGCGTTAGGGAATGCCTACTGTATATGACGTTGCTGTCGCATCCTCTGTTGCCCGGACGCACTGCTGCCATCTCTTTCTGGCGCACGCCCCCGCTCATGCGCTCTCTGCGCTCCGTTGGCCCGTTATAATTGCGACCAGAGTTGTTGCTTGTTTTCCGGTTGGCTGCTTCATCCTTCCTCTCTCGCTCTCTCTCTCTCTCTTTCTCTCTCACTCTGTATCGCCCTCTCTCTCACTCACTCTAGCACGCTGCCTTGGAGCTCCATGCGAATAATCCATATAGAGTGGGTCTATATACGGATAGGTAGACGCGATGTCCTGCCCGTTGGGTGGGCATATGTCGCAGGGTTATTTGCTATATAGCGACAAATTGATATCGTTTTGTGCGATTCGCTCAAGTTGATTTTCAAGCATGACTCACAGCTCACCGATTTGCCGATTTGCAGGTGGGCGAGCGGCATTTAACCGATACGTTGCATTCGATTCTCATTGTAAATTATTGAATTGCATCCAATTCATAGAAACATTTAACAATCTGTGACAATCGATTTTAGTGATCGATCATTATCAATTCTCAAAGTTATCGAATGTCTAATGCAAATCGAATTTAAATCTGTAATAGTATTACATCGCGTCAACTTTGTATTCATTCGATAAGCAAAACAGATCCATCAATCATATTAGATAGCTTAGACAGCTTTGATGATACAATTATAGTAAATTAGACCACCTCCCAAGTGAAAACGCTTAGAAACGTGCATTTAAATGTTTATTCTGGCCAAAAAAAAGTCCATAGAGTGCGATGAAAAAAAAGATTTTTTGTTTTATAATACAGTTAATTAATTCGACTATGCTTAGGTTTATGATTATATTGTTAAGTACGTATTATAATAATAATATCGGGTATGCTTGGTAAATATAAGCACATCGCTTGAATTTCATTAAAATTAGCCCGATCGGTTATTGCACAAAAACTGTTTTCTTCATACGCATTATATACACAGGCAGCTGGAGGAAAGTGGAATTGTGGGAGTGTTTGGGGCGTGGCTCCTACATGGGACATCCGTGGACGTAGCCGACGTTGCGGAAAATGGCCGCCGCTGCGGCGGAAGTGAGAAAATTGCACGGATTGCTGGCAGCCGCTGCAGCGGCGGCGGCACTAAAAGAACTGCTCAGTCCGCTGGGACAACAGCCCAGTCCGCTCCCACCGCCGCCATCCTGGACCACAAAGTCCTTCTCCATGGTCGCCTGATGACGAAGCTGCTCCAGACGCAGTTGATTCTGTCGCTTCCACTTGGTCCTGCAATGGAAAAGTCAAATGCATCGCTCACTATCGTTGCCACATTGCTTGAATTGATTATTGTATCACTTTAGCGTGACTGTACCAATAAATTCTACACTTGTAAGTAATCTAATGCAAGTTACAGCTGCCTCAATAGAAAAACTACTTTGGCAAACTATAATCACAAAGCAATATATAATTTGTAATGCAAAATACAATTTGTGTTATGCTAAGCCCAAGGCTTGTGTTGCCAGACGTTTGCGATCGCTTGAAGCGCTTTGAGCGCAACTGTACTAACTTCATAATAAAATAGCGAAGAAAAATCGAATAGTTCACTAGTTTATCGGTAAATGATAATAAATGATGATAGTTTTGAGAATCCCCCTTTGACCACCGTTACTAATGGCCCTTTGTAACTTAGAGCTTGGCTCTTGATCAATACTCACCGGCGATTCTGGTACCAGGTCTTCACCTGCGTCTCGGACAGATTGAGCGTTTCGGCCACATCGCTGCGATCGGCCACGCTCAGGTACTTCTGGCATCGGAACTTCCGCTCCAAGTAGGCGAGCTGGGCGTGGGTAAAGGCGGTTCGGCGGCGTCGCGGCTTCCGTCCACTTTTGCTCAGCTGCAGCTTGTGCTCCGCATAGCCGCCACTTGTTCCGCCGCCCGATCCCGGGCCGCTGCCACCGTTGCCATCCCGATCCCCGTTGGCACCACTGGCCGCCGCCGCCAGGAGTCCAGCGGCCACGCCCGCCGCCGCTGCAGCGGCGCTCAGTCCGCTGGCCACTACTCCGCCACCACCTCCTCCACCTCCCGATCCTGTGCCGGATCCGGGGCCTCTTGTGGCCGATAGGCAGGACTCCACACTGGATTCGTCGTGGTGGGTGAATCTGCGGTGATGGTGCGACAGCAGCAGATCCTGCTGGCAACCCGCAGCCGTCGAGTCCGGCGTAGATCGATCCTCAATATCTATATCCGAGTCGTCGTTGGAGAGCTCCAGTTCTGGAAATGGGAATTTAAAGGGCGGATTGAAAATTGCAATAGAGATCTGCTACTAAATTTTATTTCAATTATCCTATAGATATACCGCTTTTATTTGAAAACAAACGGCTTTTCCACCCACTTACAAATTCCCAAAGTCAGCAGGGTGGGCAAAGCTTTTAAAACGAGCAGATGTTGGAATAGATTTCTGAACCAATGCAAAGCCACTGATTGACCACCACTCAATCGGATTCAAATGGAGTGCAGAGTGCAGGCCGAATGTCAAGTGGGCATCGGCATAAAGATACTGGCTGTAAGACACTGTTGCCTGTTTTCAGGCGCAGCGTGGCACTAATGCCTTCAGCCTCTTCTTTTCGCGCGTGCAGCCACTTCCGGTCGAGAAGCGACCTGGGAAACTCATTACCACACCGCACCACACCGCATCCGGCAATAGACAATCGCATTGAATGAAGTGCTATCAAATCGGACGGGAGAATCAAGTGGGCGTTGGTCCATTTGGATGACAGCGCGGCGAATCGGATGAGTTGCAATTTGCAGCAATCAACGTGTTATTTATATCCGTCGCACATATGCGTACAATTCCAAATCGGACTCGAACCCGGACTCGAAAGTCGCACGCTGCGGGCAGCCTGATTAAATTCACGTGTCGACGAGCTCTCAATTGTTTTTCCTATTGGAATTTGCATGGTCTGCTCCACGCTGCACTGGCAGAAATATTTAGTTCATAACGCACATATCAAATAATAAGAAGTACTTGCGTGTACCTAATAAAAATGAAAATACTTATTAAAATTTTTTCTGAATAATATTTATTAAAACTGTCACAAAATTTGAACTAAAATTAGAGTTATTTTTAAGGAAGAACACACCTTTTCTGACGTTTTAGAGCACTCGACCAACTTTGGCAAATCATGAATACAGTTTATGTTTTTTTTTTGCCCAGTGGCATTTACTTAACACTCAACTTTAGAGAAGAACATCATTTTCGATGCGCCGCAGGCGCTCACGTGTGTTCGCTCAGCAAGGATTCTTCTAATTTTTTTCCGCCCACTTTTCGAGTGCCAACTGAACGGGCGGAAATTATTTTTATATTTGTGTATTTTAACCCCAAATGGGTTTCGACATCTGATTCCATTTATAACGATTTGCGCAGACAGGACGGAAGGGTAGATGGTGGATATAGTACATTCATACGTACTTATACATATGTATGTTATGTCTGTGCATATGAGGGGATATTCAATTATGTGTGGATATCCTGGGGAGCGTCTCGAGTGAGTTCTTTCTTTTTCCTCGAAAAGTCACGTCGTATCAATTTGCGGCACAATTGCCATTTAATAGGCACTTGAACTGTGAGACACACATCTAGAAAAGAACGAATTGTCGAACTGGATGGAGAAAATGAGAGAAATGTGCTCACATGTGCCGGCAATTTGGACTTATTTCGACTAAGGTATATGTAACTTCTGCGCGTCCTAACAACATAGAAATAACTCAAGAAATTTTAAGTGAAGCATTTCGTGTATTTACCCACTCCGCTACTATCATTGAGTTCAAGGTAGAATCGAAGCGGAGGACACACTTGCAGTGAAAGTTTCACTTTCGTCCTCTAATCGACAGCAATTAGCCCCTAAATAGTTGTAATTGTTGAGCTAAACTTTATTTAATGTCATGCCTAATTAGAGGATAACACATGCAGTTGGCACAAACCAAAAAACAAAGCATAAGTAAGCGGGCACCGCAGGCGGTACACTGCGGAAAATACATATATGCACCCGTGCAATTCATATAGAATGAAGTAATGAGCTATTCTACTATGTGCATAATTGTTGAGTATAATATTTTTAGTGAAATTATTTTTATTTTTCTTGCAAGTGACTTTTGCCCACCCATTTTATTATATTTCGTTGAACTAATTTCGCACTATTCAAGATCACGATGTGAACTTTCTGTGTACCTGTGCGAGGATGCAAAAGCATTTGTCATGACTGAGTTTTCAGTCCCACTCGCATTCGCATCCACCACGTTATTTTCCCTTTCGGTTTCCGATCCCCTGGCTAAAAACAATTAAAGTGTTCGTACGTGACAAATTGCTCGAGCGCAGGTTACGAATAAAGCAGTGTCAACAGCAAGAAAAATAATATTAACTGCCAGCCACACAGGCAGAAAAGCGGTTATCAGTTATATCAAGCAATATATTGAAAATTACAATTAAGATTTCCATTGAAATCTATTCTTCTATTCTGCTTAAGCTAAAAAAATGTGTCCGCAATTATGTAATTAAAAGCAAATCAACATATCAAAATGAGAAATAATTTCTTTCGGTGCAGGCAAGCAGTGCACAAAACAAATTACTGCCCAAAGCTGTGGTTTTTGTTGTTTCCACTCAACCCCTCTCGCTCACCCCGTGTCTAGCCATCTCACTCGCTCTCGCCGCCATCTCACTCACACCGCTAAAAGTTTTGTTTTGCGATAATTGAGCAAAGTGTGAGATTTAAATGCCACGGGCGGGTAAAAAAACAGATGACAGAATTGGGGGCGTCAAAAGAGAGTGAGCAAGGCAATTTGTCAGCGGTTTTAACCGAAAAACTCCCTTTATTTACCCCTCAGCCAACAGCAAAACATCAAAGAATGGGAGATTGGAACAAAGAACAGGCTAATTGGCCACAAAAGACGTTTGTATTGTGTACATACATATATTACACATGTATGTAAGTGCATACAAAAGGTTAGGTTATGTTTAATCACATGAAAGACTTGTTATTTACCGTTAGTTCGGAGCTGAACTGCTTTTCGTTTTCAAAAATATTTCTAAAATAACAGCCGATTTTTAAATAGATCCTTTTCTGATCCAATAGCATCTAGTTTAGGCACCAAATTGTATTCAACAAAAGAGCATTTCTGCTTTTGTAATACGTGTAGTTATATATTTTTTATAGTCTTATCAATATGACTACATATGTATATGATGAGGTAAATATGGTAAATGTGTGCCTCATGGGATTCGAATGTTTCAAAATATACAAAATATTTACGAAAACGATTCCAATAACTTACCCGAATCTGTTTGTCGTCGATTAATCAAATCGCCAAGAAGATCGCGTATTAAAAAGGACTTTGAGCTCTGCATTTTAATGGATCTCCAGTCTTTATGGCAAAACCGATGCTTAAGTGTGATTTGCAGATTGTTTTAGACAAAGTTTTGCGGTAACTGGCACATTTGACACATTTTGCACTTGAAATCCCCGTTTCAACAATAACAAAAATGGTTTATTTGTTTTTATGTTAAGTTTTGAATGCTTTTATTTGTTGCTTTTATTTTATCCTCTGGCGTTTGGCCGACGGCAGTGTTGTGCAAATTTGGCGATTATCCTTGGGCCACGATCTGTTCCACGCGTAATCAAATTTTCCAGGACGAAACACGCACGCACACACATTCACACAGACAGGCGGACAGATAGTAACTGTAACTGAACCGCTAAGCGCCGAGTCAAATGAACAACTGAAATGCGAAACGTCGAACGTTTATTAATCCTTTTAGCGAACATCGCCAGGATTCACCCCTCACACACACACACAGACAGCCACACACACACAAGTGAATTACGCGGATTTGTTGCTGTAAACGGGACAGTTTAGCGCCCACGTCGACGTCGACGTCTGCAGAGGAAACATCCAGCAACAACAACAGCAAAATGAGTACAAAAAAAAATATAGATACAAAAAGGAAACTTTCGCAATGGCCGCTGCCATTTAACCGTTATTTAATCAGTTGCCTTAGCCGCACAGCAGCATCAACGGCAGCATGCCATCCCGCTCGCTCACCGACTTCCGCTGTCGCGTTAGCCATTTTGTTTACCGTTAGCCCGGTGGGCGAACAGGCAGACACCAGCTCGCTATCTCCCTCTTCGCCCAGGGTTGCCGCCCCGCCATTGGCTGTCATCTTGGCCACCCCTAAATGGCCCGGTGAAAAAAAACATCCCTTAAAGCTCTCACGTTTCTTTAGCCCAGTCTAATGCCGCCTTTGAAATCTCCGCCAGTCGCGAGAACTACGAGCTCTAAAACGCACCAAGTTACATAGTAGGAAAGAAAAAAGTTGCAGGACCAAAAATCAACGAAACACCGTCGGCGAGTTGGCAACTCTGTTTAGTGGAAGATAGTTGGATGTCATCAAGCATTTGAAATCACCTAAGGTGTTAAATATTATGTGCAAATACAAAATAGGTATTGTGGCGTACCTTTACTCTCTATAAATGTAAACAAATAAAAAAAAACAGTATCTACATATACTTTGCATGCCTTAAAACATTCACCTGAGTTATATATTTCCTAACGATTGGTAAATATTTGTAAAATATTACAAATAAATTACATTCGTAATTTTATTTCTAAGATTTTTGTTCCAAGTAGGTTTCAATAAACACAACATTTTTAACATTGGTTTACTCTAAACTACAACTATGTAAATCTATAAGCTTATGCTTTATGTGATTCATTTTAATGTTTAACTAAGTGATATGCCAGTGGCTGGCTGTGGACTAAAACTTAATCTTATAGCTTCTACGCGATTGAGTTAGGAATGCGACTTATTTCGATCATCAATTAGGTCCAGAGCACTGATAGCTGCTCCCAGCAGGTGAATGGAACCGGTGACGAGGATCTCAAGCTGTCCGTCGTTGCCCGTGGCTGGTGGAAATCTTTGCCAGATGTCGGTAAAGGCGTCGGTCAGCGTTTCGTACACCTGACCCACATCTTTTTGCTTCTCCGTTGCGCAGAGGTCACTCCATGCCGTGGCAATAGTCCTCGCCCGCTCCACTTGCATTTGTGGACTAAACCGAACCATCACCTGGCTGGGAGCATTTGGCGTGGAGGTGGCCAAATTGGGCACAAAACAGACCATGTCGAAGGCACAGGTGCGGTTGAGGAGCTTCAACAGAGGTGCGAAATCAGATTGTCCGGTGCGATTGAAGATCAGAATCTTTGGATTAACACTGCAAAAGGGGAAGTCAATCGGATCAACAAATCAATTAGGAATTCTAGTGAATGTTTCTCCTCCTCCTCCACTCACCTGTCTCGCACGCTTTTTTTAAACCAGTCCGTGCAAACCTGCATGCTTTCCAGAGTATGAGCTCCGTCCAGATGTAGTCGCATACCGTGCCACTCGACTATCTGGCACCGACCGGGCCAGTGGGTGCTAATCAGTCCGCCGAGAAGCTGTGGATCCATTCTCACCTCGTTGGGAGTGTGCGCCTGTTTCCCCGACTGCGACAACCAATCACGGGCCAATTGAATGGCCAATGATCCGTTCAGGCGAATCAATTGACTAAGGATCTGCCAAATCGGAGCATATGCGTCCGATCGGAAGTAATCCTCGGTGGGTGGAACCTCATAGAGCGTAGCTGAATGTTCCTGCGTCCGCTGACGAATCACCTCCAGGCATTCCGGCTGAGAGACATGCGTGAAGACATTGGATCCGGTCTTGATAATGCCCGCCTTCTGCCAGGCAATTTCCGGCAGAGTGCAGCCCAATAGCTCCGTGTGCTCCAGTCCCAGCGATGTGATACCCACTGTGCGCACATTTCTCACGATATTCGTGCAATCGTGCTCACCACCTATGCCCACCTCCAAAATGACCACATCCACATTCTCAGCAACGAAAACGTGGAAGCCCAGGATGGTCAGGAACTTAAAGTAGGCGGGCATGTCGTGATCGTGTTCCCGCAGATCCCACAGTCGGTTGTAAACCTTCCAGAACTGCTTCGTGAACTTATCCTTGGCCAACAACTGGCCATCGATCCGGATCCGCTCGGTGGTGGACAGCATATGGGGGGAACTGAAGAAACCCGTGCGGACACCCTGATGGCGAAGCAGAGATTCCGTCAAGGCGCAGACAGAGCCCTATGATAAAAGACGTGATTATTAATATCTATTGTTGAAAACTATCAGGAAACTTAATAAAAATTAACGAATATATACTCGTTAATGTACATAAATATATGAAAATATATTAATAGGAATTGGAATCATTAAAAACAATAAGAACATAAAGGAAATCAACGATGTTACGGGCATTTATGTGAACAACAAGGAACTCATTTTCATTTTTAGTCCATGAAATGCAACCATAATGGTCTAAGGTAGTTTTCTGAATTAAAAGGTTTGCTGGAAGCCAACCAAAAATTTCCATAAAAATAGTCAAGTGCGAAATTATCAGAATTCTAATCCACTTTATCAACGTTTTTATCTGATTATGTTAGTTATCTATGGACGTGCCCTATTAACAATACAAAAACGTGCAAATAAAAAGTTAAGGATCAAGTTATGGAAAATAAAATGTTAAACAAAAATCATTTGAATACAATGGACTAAATGATACTTCTTATACAAAAAACATCATTTTTATGTAGCCATTGATCAAAGGAAAACAAATAATAAATTAATTATATTGCAAGGTATTATAGAAATTCAAATAATTGTTTTTGATATTTATAATTTTAAGATCGAAATTTAACAACAACGCCAGAATAACTCTAGAGTTATTGCTATTGATTTATTATATTCTCGATATTTGCAACATTTAATATACCAGGTTGATAGATGCCTAAAGACCCAAAACAGATCCATCAATAAAAATATCAAATTAGAACCTAAGTAATCTTATCAGCAACTGGGCGATTAGCGGCCTCGACAAGTAGAGCATTAAAAACAAATTTAAAACGAAACAAGAGCGAATGCTATAGTCGAGTTGCCCGACTATCAGATACCCGTTACTCAGCTAGCTAATAAAAAATTTAAAATGTTTTCAAAAGTGTGGGCGTGACAACTTGGGGGTGGCTTGTGGGCGTGTGAACATTATTTAACAAACATGCGCTGCGTCTATGACTTTGGAATCTGCATGCTTAATCTCAACTTTGTAGCTGTTATACTTCCTAAGATCTCGACGTTCATACGGACGGACGAACATTTATCCTGAACGAATCTAGTATACCCTTTTACTCTACGAGTAATGGGTATAACAAATTAAGGGTATTAATATACATATGTACCCACCTTTCCCTTGGTGCCTGCCACATGTATGAAGGACAGTCGCTCGACAGTTTCCAGCGGCAGACCACTCCGCTCCAGATATTTGATGGTATCCGCTTTGGTATCCACGCGGGCAGAGCTTTTCGAATTCCGAATGGCAGCATCGTTCGACTGCAGGAAGTTAAGCTGCTTGATGGCCAACTGAAATTGGTTGGAAAATTCGCAACATAATAGTAAATACGTTTGTGTGATGCATATGTATGTAGCGGCCAAAGCTTGACCTTTAGCCACTTCTGAACTGAGGACGAAACATTTGTTATTAGAATACCGACACACATACCAAATTTCATATCAATCGCACAAATAATCCTGAAAGGACTTTAGTTTGTATCTTTAATATCTGCGTAAGCGGTCGCGCGATATTAAATCAACAAAACTAAACTTCATGGCAATAATGATTTGTTATGAATGGGGAAGAGTTACCTCAAAGGCTGCATTTGTATCCTTGTTATTGCTATCGCTGTTGGAATGGTTATTGCCGGAGCAATGATTTCCATTAACAGTCTGTAGTGGCGGATTGAATACGCGTTCCGCCAGGGTAGACCCCGCACCCATTACCGGCAGGTGCTCCATGCGCTGCATTCTCACTGTACTAAGGGTGGTCTTCACCGTACAGTAGGTGCTCCCCGTACCGACGACCAGCGATCTGGGCTTGCGACTGCGACGGACTAAGTGGCTTAACAGGCGAGCAGTCATATTTATAGAGCCGGAACCGTGGAACTCTGACGATCGGCTCTCCGGCTCTCTCGCAGTTCTCAGTCACAGGTGCTTCAGCGGTGGTACCTAATACCAAAAAACGAATAAGGAAAACTGGTAAATAAACAACACGCTGGTTTCGTTGAAATAGGGGAAGACCATATGGGATGCGTGTGTGGCTTGTAAATTCTAGGCTAGAGCGATTGACCGACACAATTTTGTATACGCAATCAATCTTTTTTGATACAATCCCTTTAAGTAACTCGCATGTGTATTTACATTTTGCGCCAGGCAATGGATACTCGATTGCTATAACTAGATATGTATGTATGTAGGCTCGATAACAAAAACATCGCACACACACACGTGCTTCGACACACACGCAGTATAAATAAACATTGCCCATTCTGTTTATTTATATAACTAGATCCAGGTGATTTTGCACTCACTTGATTGCCAATCTATTTCGCAAAAGCAGTTTGTTTTGCAATGAAATCAACGTAACAGTAAAACCACAAGATATGCGAGCACAACACAAAATAACATGTGCCAGCAAACAGCTGATGAGCGGCATACCAAGTTGGCCATTTTCAAGCCGAATCTAGCCATAAGCAGATTCCATGATTTATGCCGTTCCATCACGGATGATTATCTTTTCATTTAAAAGCCAGCATTCAAATAACAAATTTCCAGACTTTTTAACAACAAACTTAAAACTTAACACGTTAAATGGAAACAAAACACCATCCACATTAGCGATATTTCTGGCTATTTTTGAAACAGCTACTTTTAGCTAGCCCCTAGCTAGGCAAGCGCAGTTGGTCAGCACTCTCGCATGTAAACAATGGCAACACGCGGGTTCTTCAGATGAAATTGAAATGAATATAGACGATGGCCGATAGAACCAGCACTAAAACCAGGTACTGCCCAATGATTATTGGTCCCTGCTGATCCAATAACCAACGATAATCCACACCACAGCACCATGCGCCTGGGAATGTGCGAGGTGTGCGCCGGAAACGAAGCCCGCTACGCGTGTCCCAAGTGCGAGGTGAAAACGTGCAGCCTGCCCTGCGTCCAGATCCACAAGAAGGAGCTCAACTGCGATGGCCAGCGGGATCGCACCAAATTCGTACCCCTGAGCGAGATGACGTCGCGGGAATTTATGAGTGACTACTGCTTCTTGGAGGAGTGCACACGCTATGCAGAGAATCGGAGAACCGATCCTTGCAAGCGATTTACCCACGACCAAAGGAATCTTCCGGTGGCTCAGCATCGCATGCGTACGGCAGCCAAGAAACGCAACATTAATCTGCGCTTGCAACTGGCGAATTTCAGTCGGCACAAGGAGAACACCACGTTTCTGAACTGGAAACAGAAACGATTCTATTGGCGTGTGGAGTGGCTGTTTGCAAACATTCCACCCGAGGCAAGCTTTCCCAGCGATGTGGCCCGATTCGTGGACGAGCGATGTGATGAGGAGGTCACGCTTGCCGATCTGGCAGTCAAGTATGTGGATCTGCAGCAGGAGACGGCACGGGATCAGCGTAAATTGCTGGCATACCATCAAACCGCTGGGATTGGCCAGCTGAGTTTTTGGCTACGAGCCGAGGGCGTGCGTCGCAGTTGTACGAGGTGTTATCTCCTAGAGGCGACCAAAACGCTGGGCGAGAATCTTGCCGGCAGAACCATAGTGGAGTTTCCCACCATTTTCGTTACCCACGAGCCGAAACCACCAGGAGGATATGAAGCCATCGACAGCAGTAAGTTTACGTCTGTAAAGCGCCCATTTCATAAACTAATCGTAACGTATTAGGTGATGAATTCGAGGAGCAGCAGGAAGAGTCGCCTATGACCAAACCAGGAGCATCCTCCAAAGCAATTGCGGAGGACTTGGATGATTCACATGATGTGTACCATGATCTGGCTGCAGCCTTTCCTGCTGAAGATGTCAGTGAAAGCGAAGACGACGAAGAATTCGAGGCACTCTACAGAGAGCGCCTAGAAAGAATACCGGACTATGGCCTGCACTGAATTGGCAAAGCACGATCCATAGTAAATAAAACAATTGGCTTTAAATTTTACATAAGTTCTGTATTTTCTCGTACGCATTTAATTTGATTTTTATTTTAGGCTTATTAAACATTAATAATTCACACCACACTTCGTTTCGATCTAGTTCCGTCATTGTCAACATCATCATATTACCAATCAATCATGATCATCATAATATAAGTATATGTATATAAAGAAGATGGAAAAATCAAGTTACAGAGCCTCGTTAATCGAGCCGATTAATCGTTATTTGTGTACACATTTTGAGTACAGAGTTTTGTGGTCAACACACAGCAGTTTGTCCCTGTTTGGAGGATCTGTAGTTCAATTTTGATATACCAATTAGCATTTCGATTTGTACATAATACATATGTGTGCCAGTATATATTTCTATATAAATTTGTTATATTACTTTCATTCTTCCTATTCCTTGCCTTTCATTTTTTTGCCTGCACCAGTTATTTCTTTGTTTAATATTTAAATTTAAAATTAAAGCATAAACAAACAAGTTCTAACAAATAAACATTTTCAAAATGCATTTTCAATTCAAACAAATAGTAAAAAAAAACAGAAAAACCATTTTAATTGTTCTAAAGATACATTTATATATATATAATTGGAATCATTTGCATATTTCACACCAATTGTAAAAAGAAACACAGAGGAGAATACATAGATAGAGAAACAGGGAGAACAATTCATTTGCTTCTTAATCGCTTATCAATCGATAATTATCAGTTTTTGTAGTTATATAGACAGATAGATCAGTTATATAGTATTTAGATGTGGAAAATACAGCAATGTATGATCAAAGTGAATTCCGAAATTAACGACCTCTGGCCTCCTTCGCATACAAATTCATACAGCTAAACAAAAAATATTCATAAAAACTATGCAACATACAAAAGAAACATGTATATAAACAGAAATCGGGGGAGGGGCCGTGTGTGGATATATATGGGGTGGGGGATCAGGGTGGCGTATAGTTTACATAGAGAAAATTTACATATATAATTCGCTAGTCGTACATAAATCGCTTTCTTCATCGCTTTCATTTCTCAATTAACTCATTTACTAAACGTTAAGACATCGATCGCACACAAACACTCACACGCACACATGCGCACAAATTGGTCAAGTTAGGTGTTGTTCTTTCAATTAAATTGGGTGAGTTAATTTAGTAGAGACACGCACAAAGATAGTACAGACAGACAGTAGTTTAATAAACTGTAGGATCTTGACAAAAATCGTAGGACCAACGTTTCCCCTGCTGGAAAGTTGACTTTTCTCGTGTGGATGGGTGCGTGTAAATTGAATGCATGACTGTGTGTGTGAGCGTGTGGTGTGTGTTTTAGCGGTCACCGGTTGCAAAAGGTTTCTTTTTTTTACGTAGTTTCGAAGTGCTGCTGCAATAAAGAAACGAACCCCATCAATCAGGCATCATCCGCTACCAAAGGTCTCAACTCACATCTCGTTGGTATTTTGGGGCAGGCCTTTTTGCATTCTCGCATCCTCCTTCAACTATCCACGCACGCCCGCTGCTCCAGATCCCGTGGCTTCTGTTCCGGCCAGTCCCACCTCAGACTCCCTACTGCTGGGGCACAAAGAAACCGCCTTGGGGCACCGCAGCCGGCGCCATCATGGGGGCCAGCACATTCTCCGGTGCCGCAGACATCGGCGCACCCGAAGGATTGAACACATCCACGTAGGAGTTCTTAAGCGCTGCGGAATAAGAGAGAGAGAGAAAAGAGAATAAGTACATTTGTTATTCAGCCTCTTAACTAATCTGATTTGCTTTGAAACTCGTAACATCGACTTACTTCGGTTGCGTTGCATCTTGAACATGTTCGACTGCAGCTTGGGCTGCGGTCCGCCGGGAGTGGCCGCGGCATTGGGCGCCGCTGATGCGGCCGGTGCAGGTGATGGGACAGAAAGTGGCGCCGGCGATGGCACCGTGGGTATCAACTCGGGGGCCGGAGCAGCCGTGTAATCAATGGGACTGCCATACATTTGCGGCTGAGATGGCGGCGGCTGATCCATCAACGGTGCTGTTTGATGGCTGCCCAGGGAATTGTTTGCCACAGGCATTAGACCCATTCCCAGTCCGGCATTAACGACTGGCGCGCCGGGTGGTCCTCCGAGAGCCATGCCCAGATCGCTCATCTTGGGTGGCGGCTTAAAGCTCTCCACCTCGTCGCCGTTGCCCTCGGTGTTTGTCCAGCACTTGCGCTCCTTGTCCCAGATGATGGCCGGGTTCTTGTCATCCGGCAGGATCATTTGGTTCTTCGGCTTAAGCGACAGCTTGTTCCAGAGTCCGCCAAACCAGCCCGCATTCTTATTGCCAGGTACCCTGTGTTTGAAATTTAGAATTACACACTATTTAGCAGCCTGTCCACGTTTTGAATCATCAAATCGTTTCTCTGGAATTGTACTTCTCTCCAACCAATCTGATGGCGTTTCGGACTCACCCAAGATCGCTGCCAGAGTTGGCCTGTTTGCCCGACGCCTGCGGTTTGCCGGCAGCCTCAGAAGAGTCGCCATGCTTGGCTTTCTGGCCAGGATCAGCCACGCCACCGGAACCACCATCGTCCTCATCTCCATAGCTCTTTGATTTGGGCATGGAGATCGCCGGGCGTGTCTGCTGCTGCAGCTGTTGTGCGAGTCGCAAAATTGAGTTTGGAGTTAAGAAATGGCAACGGATTAGTCTTCTGTGAGATGCAATCGGATTAGTCATAAGTCATAGATCATAGTTAAGAGTGTTTGGTTTGGTTAGTAACAGAGTAGTCATGGGTTAGTTAAATCGAATCAAATCGAATCGAATCGAATAAACAACGGAAACATGTTTAAGTAACTGGCGCAGTCAAAAAACTCTTGCTCACAATTAACGTATATAAGGCTTAGTGATAACATATTGCTTAGGGGCATTAGGACTAGTTATAGAATTAACAGCTAACAGTTAAGACAAGCTCCAGGTACAGTACAGAATACTTTCACAAAAGCAGCGATGCACTTGCTCCTCCTTATTTTCTTGTTTCCTAACCTTTCAGATTTTTAAATACTGATCATTTGTGTAGTACTAGAACTAAAACTGCGTTTGTCGTTAGTTTGTTTACAATTTCTTCTTAGATCTAAGGGCCAAGCCAGCATCTGCGGATGAGCTGCTGCGGTGGCCTCTTCGAGTGGGTGCATCGATGTCGAAGGTGCGCACTGTGGCTCCCGGTTGCAGCTGATGCTCCTTTTTGCTGTCCAAATAGTTCTCGAATCGACTGAGGCTCTGCTCCACTTCGGAGCACATTTTCTTGTAGTTCAGTGGTATGGCTGGATTCGCTATCAGCTCCTCCATGGACCACACGTGTTGTGGCTGGGCCGCGGAGGTAGCTGCCTCCACGGATGCCGGTGTTCTTTCGTCTCTCCTTTTCTCACCGCTTGGTATAATCCCATACTTATTGAGCAATTGATGGGTATAGTAGTCGCCATCATCGAAGCTCTCGTCATCGTCGGCATATGGGAATAAATCCTCATCTCCATACTCGTCCTCCTCCCCCTCTTCTTCGGCCAGCTCCTCACCCTCGGCATCCTCATCTATTACATAATCATGGAGCATGTAGTTCCTATAGCGCTGCAGATCGCCACGATCTGTATTCGCCTCCGGATCATACGAGTTGTTCTTGAGTTGACTCTGCCCCTGGGTCAGTGGCATATCAATGGGATAGGTTCCATTAAAGACAATATGTGGCTTCCGCGTTAGATGAACGTTTGGTTTAGCTTGTGCCAGAGCCATAGTGTTCTCCTCCTCCACCTCCTCCTCATAGTCCAGCTCATGCTCGAACTCTTGATCCGATTCAGCGATGGTCGACGGAAGATTAAAGTAAACCCGTTTTGTAGATGATCCTCTGGCACCTATGGGCGTTGTGGAAGTTGTCGAAGTGGCGGGTGCTGTGGGCGTGGCTGTAACAGTGGCTGCTTTAGCGGCAATGAAACGTGTGGGCGTGGTAAGCGTTTTTGGCGTGGCTAAGTATGGGCTATTCTGGCTGTTAGACTTTCTACAACTTAGTAATTGATTAGGGACAGCAGGTACTGTTGTTGTTGCTGTTGCTGCTGCTGCTGCTGTTTGGTTGCTGCTGCTGCGATTGTTGCTGCTGTTGTTGTTGCTGCTGGTAGCTTGGTGTCGTTTATTTGTGTTGGAAAAGCTACTTACATCATTCAAATTGAATGCCTTTGCCGATGTTGCTGGAGACGCGGATGCCGCCGATGCCGCCGCTGCAACTGTCGCCGGTGTTATCTGTGCAATAGCTGCTGCTGCCGCTGCTATTGTTCCTGTTCGTGACGCCTCTTGCCTTTTGCGCAATGATCCGCTGCTCCGTTCCTGCTTCAGAGCGTGCGATTTGAAGCGATTGTTGGTGCTGGCGGCGCCATTGCTGCGGGTATGTTGCTCCAGCCGCTGCTGCTGCTGCTGCTGCTTGGTTTGCTGCAAAATCTGCTGTTTGGCGTACTGCAATATCTGCTGTTCATCCTGCTCCTCCTCCTCCTCCTCCCCTTCATCCTTTAGAGCAGCTTGATTCTCATTGGGCTGCATTCCATTTGGATAGAGGCATGTTTATATTTTCGTTTTGTGTGTGCAATGTGATTAGAAACTTGTTAGCAATTTGGCGAG
Organism: Drosophila orena; assembly: GCA_005876975.1. NCBI lineage: Eukaryota > Metazoa > Arthropoda > Insecta > Diptera > Drosophilidae > Drosophila > Drosophila orena. Next base: position 1,096,041 of record VCKV01000299.1, read on the forward strand.
TCCTACTTCTATGGCTATAACACAAGTTCAAGACAGGTCAAAACTTAAGGCGTAAACAGAATTACATAAAATACAAAACTAAAGCATAATACGGACGATGCACCGTCGTACATTGATCAACTTAAAACGAACTAAAAAGGATAAGTAGGCAACAAACTAACCCTCTGTATAACAATTTAAAGTTAACTTTGGGCTTTAAGCCCGTTGTCAAATAAGTGAATGCATCAAATGAAAATACAGAGGGTTTAAGGAAGCCTGACTAGTTGACCAGCACCTACCTCATCGCCATAAGGTGGCTGCTGTGTGCCCGACCAGTAATCGTATCCGTAGCCAGAGGGAGCCGCAGCTGGATCTGCGGTTGTCTGTCCAGGTTGGTAGGCCTCAGTTCCTAAATCTATTTGGCCATAACTGGGAGTCGGTTGTTGTTGAGGTTGCTGGTCGTATTGATGATGTGCAGCATTTGGATCGTAATGAAGCTGACCCGCATTGGGATCGTAATGAAGCTGACTCGCATTGGGATCGTATTGATGCTGGGCCGCATTAGGATCATAGTAGGCCGGTTGGCCCTGTCCATAGGCATCCGATTCTGTTGGCGCTTGAGGTGGTGGCTCATAGTATTGTTGTGGTGGCTGCTGGTGCGATTCCGATAAAACTTGCTGCTGCGCTGGTTGCTGCGGCGGCTGTTGATCCACCGGTTGCAACTGCGGTTGCTTCGTATTCTCTATGTTGCTGTTGCTCTCGTATTGCATGTTTAGCTCCCTGAATTGCTTATTCACCTCTGCAAACTGCTGATCGATGTCGTTTTGCTCCTGCTGGATTTGCTGATTCTGCTGCAGTTGCTCTTGTTGGGGCTGTTGCAGAAGAGGATTATCGAATTAGCAATGTAACAAACGGTGCTCAGTGAGGTTCGAACTCACCACATTGGCCAGAGATCTCAGCTGACGCAACCAGGCTTTTTCTTCGGGAGCAGCACTATCCTTGCCGCTGGCATTCGGGGGACTCGCAAAAGAGACACGATTGATCAGAATGGGATCATGATAGCGCAGACGTTCGGCCAAACCGCAAACCTGCAAAAACACATCGACAATTGATAAGGTCGCATATGAGGCAGTTGGGAAGATGGTTGAACATTTTCAGCTCTTTTTAAGAACCTTACCCGCTGAATGAAATCACTGTCGTAGCTTTCTGGCTTCAGTTCGATGTGCCGGGCGATTTGTTCCAAATAATTGGTGCAGCGGAAATGCTGGCCATAATCAAGGATCCTTGTGGCCAGCAGGAACTTGTAGTGTTGGAACTGGGCAATACTAAACTTCGGATCGAACAGCGATCGGGCATACTCATAGATCTCGGTCATGATGATGGCCTCGTTGCTGGCAAACTCGTTGAAGTGCTTGTAATGCGAGGAGCCCAGCAGGATAAGCCTGTAATCGAACGTTTGACATGTTAAGGGGTTATCAAAAGCTATGATGGGCAAAACCAACCTGGGCACATTGGCGGTCAGAGTAGTGAGCTCTGTGGCAGAGCTATCGTATCGTCCGAACTCCTCCTGAGCCACCAGATAGCAAAAGTGTGCCGCATAAATATCGCCGCGCTGGAAAAGCGTATCGCCAAGGGCTACTACCGAGCTGCGATCATACTCCGGCTGGCGACTCTTGTTCGTCACCAGGATGGAGAGATGCGACCGCCAGTCGCCCCACTGTTCATCCCTCAGCTGGCTGACGCACGCCGGTGTGTGGCAGCTCTTCATTTGGTAGAGTGTCTGCAATGGATCGTTGGCCTTGATCGCTCGATTGAGGAACTTCTGGGCCACATCTGTGAGAGCATAGCGATCCTCGTAGAGGGCCAAGAAAAATGCATGCGTCCACAGGCCGTTGTCGGTAGCCCACTGGAGAGCCTCCTCGACATTTCCGCGCAACACATAGCTGCGGAACTTGTCCGTAGCCGCCTGTTCCGACAGAGGCGTCTGTCCTGCCTGCGCTGCACCATCTGCGTTCACACCATCTGCTCCATTGGATGAGCTAGTTGCTGCACCCGCTGCAAGTGGTTCCGCAGGCGTAACTCCTGCTGCTGATTCGCTATCTAAATCAGATTCCCCTGCCTTCTCCGCTGGAGCAGCGGCATCCTGTTCGGCCTCCGCATTTGGCTCGTTCTCTGCTTCGCACTCGCTGGGATCGTAGGGATACTCTTGCTGGTTCTCCAGCAGCAGATCGCCCACATCCGTGTCCGCAATGTACTGATAAAAGGGCAAAACGAATAATTAGAAATCGTATTCAAACCTGATCTGGTCCAGACTTACCCCATTTTGGCGCAGCAACAGTATAAGCAGGTTCCACATGAGCGCATGGGAGGCACGGTACTTCGTCACGCTGCCCTGTGGCTTCTTCTGCGTGGCATACAGGGCGGTGCAACCCTTTGTGGGTCCCAGTCGGATCTGCTCCTTGCAGAAACTGATGATCTTGTCCTTGTGCAACTTGCGACCCTGCAACGGACCCGGATACATGCGCAGCAGGCTGCTCGTTCCGTCCCGTATGCGTGGTGGTGCCACCTCCACATCGTTGCGCAGTCGTCCGCGTCCCGCGTACTTGGGCTTCACCTTCAGCAGCAGGCTCATCGCATACGAGGCCACCAAATGCGGTCGGTTGAACTGCAAGGGAGTGCGTCTGCGCGGCGGCCGAGCCACTGCGGTATTTATTACCGCTCCAGCGGTTCCAGCCACTCCTCCATAAGTCGAAGGTGCCGCCTCGGCAGCAGCTCTACAGTGGATCACAAAATTATAAGAGTTAGTAATGTGGAACAACGAAAGGTACAAGGGAGGAAGTAACAAAAGATCTCATGCAGAATCGAAAAGGGGTTTTGGGTTTTGAGAGTTCGGGTATCGGGTATCGGGGGAGTAGAAAACGAAGCAGGAGAAAAGAACCCATCAGCGAAGTATCATCAACAGTTTCCACTTCATGCCACTTAAAAGAGAGATTTCCCCACAGATCCCCAGCTGGTGTTCCATTAAAATATAGATGATGTAATGGTTGTTATGCAACTTTTGTTCTGTGCACTTTTTTTGTTTTGTTTTCTTGATTTTCTTGATTTCTTTGTATGTATTCTTTAGAAGTCCAACACAATTAGAAAAACACGGTTTTCAATTGGTTTGGTAAATTTAAGGTGACTTTCAGGTGAAAGTAATGTCTTTACATAATACTCTTAAAAAAAAGGTTTCCTGAGCCTAACCATCCAAAATTCGGAAAAAATGATCTGTTCTATAGACAGAGACAAAGCGAAGCAGTAGAGTGGGTGCGACAGAGAGGGGAAGAGTGTGGATGAAGAGGACAGGTGTTTTGGTTGATTTCGTTTTTGCCTAGAAGAAAGCGCAAAGCTTCAGAGGAGAGAAAGAGATAAAGCGCGACAAAAAGCGAGATAGTGGGTTTAGTTTTGTCAAGCAGCAGGCGTTTTCATTTTTTCTTATTTGTATACCCTTGCGGAATGTAATTTATAAATTCTAAAACTATTTATTAGTAAAATCAGACAAAATTTGGATTTAAACGGATCATAACGAGTACATGGTATTGTTATAGAAACAAATGCTCAAGTTCGAGTTTAAACGCAGCGTTATGAACACACGTTATGAAAGATGCCATAAAGTGGCGACATTAGACTTTCATCATATCATATTGACATTTTCATTTAACGGATAAGCAAACTTATAAAGCAGGTCGTATTTCGAAGAGTAAATATGGACGTATCCTGAATTACTAAATTCTTCTCTAAACAGCGAGGGTATATAATGAACATTGGCTTGCCAAAGTTAAGGTCCATTCTCGTTTTGGTTGTCTAAGGATTCTGGATTTCTGTTTTGTATTGACCACCTGATATCGAGACCGCATTCGGAACCAGCGTAATACGGTCCGCATCGGGAATTGGGTCCATCGCCGTTCAAGTTACTCAGCGATCGGGCACTGGAGAGTGGATATGATTGGTAATGGCTATAGATGGAACCTCCGTGCGATCCGTAATAACTGGCATTATCCTCCGCAACGCTAAAGCTGGAGTTCAGTTGATCCTCCTTCTGTTGTTGTTGTTGCTGCTGCTGCTGTTGTTGTTGTTGTTGCTGGTAGATCAGCTCTTTGTATTGGTGACGATGGAATTCATTGGCTTGGGTTATGTATGCGTGTGTATACCTGTATTGTATATATATGTAAAGGTGGGAAGTTGGGCAGATAGCACATATGTATGTATGTTTTTGTTGTTGTTGTTGTTTATGTGCAATTGTTTGTTGTTGTTGTAGTTGGGATTGTGATTGTTTTTGTTGGTTAGAGACGAAAACAGTTTTGCGGTTATTTACGAATTTGCATTAGTTTGGTTTTCTTTTTCTTGTTTGGGGTTTATTCTGTGTGACTTGTTTTAATTAGTAAAACACGTACACAGCGAACGGCACACTGGGAACAAAGTGGAAGTGGAACATGGTATATGACGGGATGGTGGAATCGTGGAGTCCAATTGGAATATGTAATTTCGGGTACAACGCAGGGGGAAAAAAGAGAAAGCTGCAAGAGAGCGAGCGAGAGCGAGGCACCTAGGTTCTAATCACTTACTACAAACAAAGTTAGCTAGTTTTAGTTCAGTTCAGTTGATAAGATTAAAGCCCAAGTCCAACCTCAACATTTAAGGGACACGGGTTCGTGGTGTAGATGGGCAATGGGAGGGGGTAGGGTTAATATACCCATTAAAACGCTAAACAATCAATGTTAATCATCAGTTTTTAGTTTACAAACAGCAAAGTAATGTGAGAAAGCCAGAGGAAACCCAACAACTACTTCAAGATCAAAAAGTAAGGAGCAGGTAAACGGGTTAAGACTAAGGGTTAAGGTATCAGGCGACAAGGTGACAAGGGTTAAACAAATCTAAAGGAACGTTGGCAAAGGAACACTTTGGATCAGCAGAGTCTGAAACTTGCAGAGATTAGACATTCGTAGTTACTCGTATTACACGACTTGAAGCGAAATAAAGGTAATTTGTATAGTTTAAAAACAAAATGCGATTTATCATGCTCAAGTGAGCAGATTAGTATTGAAAACTGAAGCCAAGAAAATGTAATATTTACTTTTTACAATTCACGACCAAACTAATACTTTTCTAATCTCATAATTGACGTAACCTACTATGAATGCAATCACAAATTGTGAAAAACCCAGCCTTTATACAGCGAAACGGGAAATCCAAATATATAGATTTCCACAAACTCTTCTCTAAACTCTCTGCAAGATTCTGGGGTATTTCTAGATGACCAAGCAACTTCATAAATAATAATAAAGATAAAAGAAAGCATGGCATGTACTTGGAGACTAACCTTTCTCGCTCCCTGAGCATGGCGGCATCACTGCTCCCGCTGACACTTGCTCCGCTGGTGGCGCCCACAAACTGGGCGGCACTGACGGGCACCGCTCCGGGCAACAATCCGGGAATGACACCTGCTCCACCAGGAACTCCGCCCTTCGAAGCAGCCGCCGAAACAGCAGCGTTCATCGAGTTGATCATTTGGCCATAGAACTTCGCATACATATCAGCGTAGACTTGTGGATTCCGCGACATTTGCTCGTACATTCCGTAGGGAACATAGCCAGTGGCTGACACGGGATACTGAGCACCAGGATTTCGCTGATCCTGATAACGTCTGCGACCATCATCCGTACGGGCACCGCGACCCGTATTCTCGTAATTCCGTCGTCCGCCAGAGGAGCGTGACTTTTCAGCCGACGATTGTGGTTTGGAGCGACGGGATCGATTACGTTCCCGTTCGTACTCATCGTAATCCTCCTCGGCGGCACTGCGTCGATGGCGACTGGTTTTACTGCTCCGCCCACCGCTGCCGTCCAGCTCTGCATCGCCCACGTGATTATATTCCGGATTATCGGACTCACCATCGTAGTTGCTGTTGTTGTAGCGACGCGAATGATCGTACGAACGATCCGGATCCTCGCCACCGCTGTGATACTTGTTGGATCGCCGACGCCCTGTGCGGTCACGCTCCCTATCCCGCTCCCTTTCGCGCTCCACCTTGGGATCCTGATGGCGACGAGAGCGAGTTGATTCGTGGTTACGTTTGTGATGTGTTTCCCTCAAGGATTTCGTCTCGTGGTGGGCAGCACCACGCACAGAGTCCTCCGTTTCGCCTTCGTATGTGTAGTGACTATGGCTGCGTCCACGACCTTGCCTTTCCTCCATTAGATTTCTGCGCTCACGCTCCCGGTCCCGCTCCCTTTCGCTCTGCAGAAACTCATCAGACTCATCGGACTCCAGATCCAGCGAGCCGGTTGTCCGGCGTCCCACCGCCGTAAGCTTCTTCTCCTGCTGAGTGCTTGAATGTGGCTGGTGTTGCTGCTGCTGCAGGGGCTGCTGCTGATGTGGCTGCTGTGGATTTAGCGGAGCCATCGCCTGGGGCGGATTGTTGTGATGCAGCTGCTCTGGCTCATCGGGTAGAATATTGTGATGTACTGAAGTTGTTGGCATTTCAGCCAAAGTTGGTGGCGGTATAGCTTCGCGATCTTCCAGATTCTCGCCATCCAGCACCACTTCCCGCTGTTCTCTCAACGATGGGGCGTTGGTCTCCACGCCAGTTACGACGCGACGCGGTGGCGTCTGTACTTGCTGCTCGCCGTCAGAGGTGTCCTCGCCGTCTGCGCGACGTTCTTGCATGTGTAGAGCAGCTGCCTGGGCCACATTAAGTGGTGGCTGCTCTGTAGCTCCTGTGACCTGTCGCTGCTGCTGCGAATCCAACTCCGGTTGGCCCAAAACCAGACGAGACAGTCCCGGTGGTGGCAGCAGGCCTGCATCCTGATCTGCTTCGCCTTCGCCCAGCTGCTCGGACAGGTGACTGGTCTGCAAGTACTGGGCCCGCTCGTCATTCGGCGCGGACAAAACCTCCTGGTTGTCCGGCTCCAAGGGCGGTAAAGCCTGTGGAACAGCCGGTGGTGCATACAGCGATGCGGTAGGTACAGGAATGGGTGCAGGAATAGGTGCACTTAGTGGAGCTCCAAGTGAAGCCTCAACAGGTGGCGCCGCTATTAAGTTGAAACCGTCTCCTTGAGGTTCTGCTGGCACACCAAAGAGCTGCTCAGATGGTGGCGGAATTGCTGCTATTGCTGCCACAGGAGCCATTGCAGCAGCTGCTGGAGGCGATGGAGCTCCTGCCGCAGGATCAGCCATTATGTTAACTCGCTTACTTAGACCCGTGGAGCGCTTAAAGGGATTGCCAGCCGATGGAACCCAGCTAGGTGGGAGTGCGGCCGGTGGTGCAATAGTTGTAGCGTCCGCTGACGGTGCTCCTACTGGTGTAGCTCCTACTCCAATGATGGGTACTGGAGGAGCTCCCACGCCAGCGGGAGGTGGTGGCGAAGCTCCTACTCCACCAAGAGGAGCCAACGGAGCTCCTATTCCGGTGAGATGTGCTGGAGGAGCTCCTACTGCAGTGGGAGGTGCTGGCGAAGCTCCTACACCGGCGAGATGTGCTGGCGGAGCTCCTACTCCTACGAGATGTGCTGGCGGAGCTATTACTCCAGTGGGTGGTGCTGGCGACGTACCTACTCCTGCGCTATGTGCAGAAGATGCTCCAACAGCATACATTGGCGATCCCACAGCAGTCATTGGTGCAGAGAACGAAGTCAGTGATGTTGGTGGTGCTGCTACAGTTGGTGGTTGATTTTGAAATGCCTGGGGAGGCACAATGGCATCCAGTTCGGGCTCCTGCCCCAGTTCCGGCGACGATTGTGGCTGCTGGTGCAACAAAGGTGTCGATTGCTGATTCAATGGCTGTTGTTGCAAGGGAGCTGCCTGCGGATTCGCTGCTGGCGGCAGCTCACCATTGTTATTGACATTATTGCTGGTGGCAAATGCCTGCCAACTGCCTTGCGAGGATTGCACATTGAAGGAGTCCTCCAGCAGTTGTCCCGGTGGCTCTAACAGGGCATCAGTGACGTTGCTATTATTGTTGTTGCTATTGTCGTTCCAATCGCCCCAATCACCCCAGCCATCGCTCCGGCTTCCACCACCTCCTGCTCCGCTATTATTGTTGTCAAACGAGTCCAAGGCTGGTTCCGCTGAAGCCGGGACTTGTGGCTGCTGGTGAGTGGGATAATACAGTTGCTGCTGGATAGTATGTTGCTGTTGCTGCTGCGGTGGCAGTTGCTGCTGCGGTGGCAGTTGCTGTTGCTGCTGCAGAGGATGCTGCTGCTGCTGTCCCGCAAAGTAGCTATTGTAGTTCAGAGATTGTTGCTGCTGTGGCTGCTGTTGGTGCTGATCCTCAGGCCAATAATTTGGCTGCTGTTGCTGGAACATTTGGCTGGCATAAAGCTGTTGCTGCTGCTGCTGCTGCTGGGCAGGATGAGTCTGCTGCTGTTGGGGCATTGCATGTTGCTGCTGAGAAGTAGGATGTTGCTGCGGCGCCTGTTGCTGCTGCTGCTGATGCGGTGGCAGCCAGGGCGCATTGTTGTGCAACATTTTGGACCTGATCAATGAAAAACAAAACACATTAAAACTTCTTTATAAGCATGTAAATATTTTAACTAAAAACTATATGCCTACTAATTTCTCCATAAATCACGTTTTCAACCCTGACCATTCATAAGTAGTCCTTATGACACGTTAAAAACAAAGGTGTTTTCAAGTCCCTTAAGATTTCCTAACCCAGGATACTAACGTGCTAATATTCTAAGAAGGATATTCAAACTTTATAGAGTTTTCCCGCAAGTTATTTAAAAGGTTTCTAGGTGTTATAAGGAGTTTTCCGGGGAGGTTGCAGGGGGTGGTTGTTCGATTTAGTGGGGCAGTTCAATGAACCAAACCAGTTTTGATGGAAAATTACCCGTTTTCACGGATTTTCCTAAATGCCACTTGGAAGCAATGAAGAGCGATAGGAAATACGCAAACGAATACTGAACAAAATCGAATTTAGGGTATATTATAGAGCTCACAACGAGCGGAAAAGCAAAAGTTAAAAGTTTACGTGGACGTTTGCCATATTTTGCCCCTTCTCCCTCCTACGCTCTTCTGCTCTTTATCTTCTTCTTCGTTTTGTTACCACCGTTTCATTGCTCTCTTACTGTTGTTGTTGTTTTCTTGAGGCAGCAGGTTTTTATTTTACCTATTTTAAAAGCCGCTGATAATTTGTGCAGTTGATTTTTCGAAGCTGACCCTAAATATATTTATTTATTTCCTTTTTTATTTATTTATTATTTTTTTTTACCACTTCGCAAGTCAAAAGTGAAAACACTCTCTTGGGAAAAAAAAATTGGAGCAGCGGTGGGAGAGAGAAAGAGACAGCAATCTTTTCTTTCTCTTGGCGAAAAAGAACCATACGCAGGGTTGCAATCCGGTGTTTTTTTTGCGAATTTTGACCACACAATCGCTTTTACTAGCCATAATAAACTAAAGAAAACACTTGCCAGTTGTCTTTGTCAATTTACTTTTATAAAAATAAAACACAGCCCAATAATACGAGAGAGAGAGAGTAAACACACATTCGCAGGCAGGTAGGCTACACACACACACAAACATACACACACACCTTTCCTTTTTCTCTTCTAATTAGCTTACGCTGCACAGTGACTTACACAGATCGCTTGTTTAATTACACGCACTTGGTACGGCACTGTTTTCGTCAGTACTTAACTTAAAATATTATACAAGTTACTTGTTTGCTGACGTTCTTGGGAGTTAAATAATGAAATATGGAAATTTTTTCGATCCGAACTCAGCAATCAAATCAAATGCCAACTCGACTTTCGTGGCGTTACCAGACTGCCAGCAGATAGAGGTGACACTAAACAGTTGGATTAATGTGACAGGTCACTCAGAATAATATATATTGCTTAATATTAAATATTTTCTATATATGATGTATAAGTTATTCAAATAACTCACTGAATCACGGAAACAGAATTTTCACTTGAGCAATGTTTTGCTGCTTATCGCTTAAGTGGTATTTATAAACCTGAAAAACGACGAATTTCATACAGCATTGGGAACTAGTCTTCTATATTTATAAAATTTATTAAAAATTAATAATTTTTGCCCAAATAATTTTTTCTCTGTGCTGGTTTACTTATAAGAACAATGAGACTCTTTAAAGCAGAATCGAGATACAAACAGTGATTCAAAATTATGAACCAGACGAAAATATCGGGAATGCCGCCTTAACAACACGCCGAACAATCGATAGTTCACAGCTGCCCATCGCTAGCCATGCGTGTGCGTCTATCGCCAGCTGATAAGTTAACGCTTGCGTATTTTGTTGATATTTGCAAGCCACGCGAGAAGAGATGCTGCGCCTACTCGTGTCCAACTGCGGCAGGAGCAGCGATTTATTTAGGTAGAGATTGGGGTCGCGATCGTGGGTGAGGGCTCCCGAGCCCCCGACGGATGTGGATCTGCTGCGGCAAGCGGCTGGTTGGGGTAACAGCGTCCCCCTCGCCTTCACTCCGGTTATGTCATCAATCAGCCAACCTATTATTAACCGCCCTCTTCGTTTTGTTTAGTCGCCACCTGCTGCAGCCCACGCAGCAGCCACTGCCACGCCTCCAGAATGCCGCCCGCCTGATGCGCCAGCATCTGCGTGGAACGAACACTCCACAACCGCCCTCGATTCCGCCCACAAATGCCAGCCGCCTGCTGCACACGACACGCCTACTCGTGTGGGGCGGTGGTAGTCTGGCCATTGGCTTGGGCGCCCGTTCCTGGTGGGCGGGGCATCGCGGTGCAGTCGTCCACTGCGAGGGCAGCCGGCTGGCCATTCGAAAGGAGGAGGAGGAGGAAACTGCATCGGAGCAGCACTTCGACTGGAATCGTTTGTGGGCCTACCTGGAGCCACATCTCTGGGAGCTGATCGGGGCCGTATGCGTGAGTTCTTGAGTCACAAGAAGAAGTTTGTCAAAAGGTTAAACTTATTTCATTTGCAGGCCGCCCTGATAGTGGCTTATATCAATATACGCATCCCAAACCTGCTCGGTGACCTGGTCAACACCCTTGCGAGATATGCCAACACGTACGTGATGGATCCGATCAACAACTCGTTTGTGAAGGATGTGAGCAAACCGGCCGGCAATCTGCTGAGCCTATACATGCTGCAGTCTGGTTTCACATTCATGTACATATACCTGTTGAGCCGCGTCGGAGAGCAGATGGCGGCCAAGATGCGGCAGGATCTGTTTACGCAGATTGTGGTCCAGGACATCGCATTCTTCGATGAGAATCGGACGGGCGAGCTGGTCAATCGACTGACCGCCGATGTGCAGGACTTTAAGACCTCGTTTAAGCAGTTTGTGTCTCAGGGACTGCGGAGTAGTGCCCAGCTGATTGGCGGCAGTATATCGCTCTTCATGATTTCACCGCACATGGCCGCCATTGCGCTGGCCAGTGTTCCGTGCGTGGTCATGTTCATGTCGTATTTGGGCAAGAAACTGCGCTCGCTGAGCAAGAGTTCGCAGGCGCAGGCGGAACGAGCGACGGGTGTGTGCGAGGAGGCACTGTCCAACATCCGAACGGTTAGATCCAGTGCCTGTGAATACCGCGAGATGCAGCTGTTCGAGGCGGAGACCAATGAGGCGGCTCGCCTGGCACAGGAACTCGGCTACGGCATTGCCATCTTCCAGGGCCTGACCAACTTCTTCCTCAATACACTAGTCCTATCCACGCTCTTCATGGGCGGCCACCTCATGTCCACGGAGAGTCTGTCGCCGGGCGCTCTGATGGCCTTCCTGGTCGCTTCGCAGGGTGTGCAGCGATCCCTCGCCCAGGGATCCATTCTGCTGGGCACCATGATCAGAGGCATGACGGCCGGCAGTCGAGTCTTCGAGTTCCTCTCGCTGCAGCCGCAGGTGGAACTGCTGCGCGGCTACATCATCCCACAGGAGCGGCTGCATGGCGAGATTCGTTTCGAGAACGTCTCCTTCGCATATCCCATGCGACCCGATCATGTGAGTCATCTCAAAGTATATCTTTAGTTCTTTCTCGCAACAATGATTGCATACTACATTGATCGATATTCTGTAATGCGTAAGCTCGCAACTTTTTTATATAATTCGATCAGCTTCTTATCGCTTCCGCACGTAGATAACAACTTTATAATGCCCACAAACATCTATAGCCAATAAGTAATTAACTTCCTATGTAAAGACTGATACTAAAACGTACATATACATTTATATAGCTAAACCTTCACCAAAGATTGGTTACAAATCGAAATATTTTGCATTTCAACTGAGTCTAGTCTTAAATTTCAAATGATGACAAACAATTTGTACCGAAGGCCCCACTAATGACACGCCCCATTCATCCTTCTTTCGCAGCTGGTGCTCAAGGACTTCAGCCTGACGCTCCGCCCGGGCCAGACGGTGGCCCTGGTGGGAGCCAGTGGATCGGGCAAGTCGACGATAGCGTCGCTGGTGGAACGCTTCTACGAACCATCGGCGGGCAATATCAAGCTGGACGGCTACAAGCTGTCGGACATATCGCCCTATTGGCTGCGGTCCAATGTCCTCGGTTTCATCGAACAGCAACCGGTGCTGTTCGGTACATCGATATTGGAGAATATCCGATATGGGAAACCAGATGCGGGCGAGGAGGATGTATTTGCGGCAGCGCGTCTGTCACAATCGCACGACTTTGTGACCGCCCTGCCCGATGGATATGCGACGCATGTGGGCGAACGGGGCACCCAGTTGAGCGGTGGTCAGCGGCAACGCATCGCCATCGCACGGGCGCTGCTTAAGAATCCGCGCATCCTCATTCTGGACGAAGCGACGAGTGCCTTGGACGCCACCAGCGAGGCGGAGGTGCAAAAGGCACTCGATACGGTGGTTAAGAATCGCACCACCCTGGTGATTGCACATCGGTTGTCCACGATACGAAACGCTGACCTCATCGTTGTCCTTGATCAGGGACGCGTCGTGGAGGTAAGTTGTCCTGAGCAGAATTGGGAGCATTGGATGTCCTCGCAAATCTTCGGAAATAACATTATATTTGCTGTGTTTTAGACCGGCAAACATGACGAACTGATGGCCAAGCGGGGCCTTTACTTTGAGCTGGTACGGCAGCAGGAGCGACGGGACATCCAGGAGCAGGTCCAGGCCGTGGAGGGCGTCGTGGCCTTCAAGGAGCAGCAGGCAACTGCAGCAGCAACTGCAACTGCAGCAGCAACTGCAACTGCATCAGCAACTGCAACTGCCGCAGCAACGGCGACAGCAGCGACAGTGGGCAGCAGCTTCGGTGGTGGCAGGGCAAATACAGCCCAAGGATAGTGACGATATTAGGCAAATTGAATGATTCCCTGTACACTTAATTTATTATTATTTTCATTATTTTTTATTTCCAACTGACCAAATACAAAAATGGTGAGAGACGCTAACAATAAGTATACAATAAAATAAACGCTGAAGACAGTATTGTTTTTGTTATAAAAAGAAAGTATTTCATTGTCATTATCGTTAAAATCACCGGGTTCATTAAAAATAGATGAAATGCGTGAGTTAATATTGAAATTTAAAAACTGAATAAAAATTACATCAAATCAAAATTACCGCTAAGTTAGTTTAAATAATATATTTAGTATGAGCGCATTATTTCTAAAACCATTCTCGTTTATGGTCACTCAAAGATTAAAGAAAAACTGTTTTAATATTCAGTTTTTCTAATCCTGAGTGTTAGTGATAAGAAGCTGGTTTATAATAAAAATATTTTTAATTATGGATGAAAAATAGATTTTAAGTTGCTGGCAGCTAGCCGATAGTTTTGGGATTTTTCAATGACAGGCCAACGGTCACACTGGCTAAATTGTATTTTATTTTGTGTGGTTTTGTTGTTGTTTTGTTTATTATGCATTTCTTTTTTATTGTTTGAGTTAGCGAGTTGTGCGTCGCGTCGGCAATTAAATAAAATCCGCGGCAAATCGGCAATTGCGATTAATAATTGCTTGGCGGGAATTGCAGTCGCATAAGAAATAGGCGAAGAAAAACCAACAAATGTGCAATGTGCGTCAAGTCAATAGCAATACAAACGAACAATTATGTAAGTGTGTGTGTTTAGTTTAGTGTACGAATCCACCAAAAAACAAAATGTTAGTAAAACAAAAAAACCAGTTGTTGTTGCTGTTGGCTCTGCTAATGTCGTTGTTGTTCCCGTTCCCCCACACACATTTTCTAATGTGTGTGTGTGCAGCACCTGTACATGTGTGTGTGTGTGCTTCTGCCTCCGCACAGTGGACAAATTTGTGAATGTTCAAGTTCAAAAATATGCAAATTGCCCGAGTGAATTAATTGAATTAATTAACCAAAATTGGACCGCAAGTTATGATTGTCATAGTTGATTAAACGCAATTAGTTCTAGCGGAACTAATACAACAATTTATTATATTTACTTCACATTTTGTATCCGTTCACTCTATTTCATTGCAATTCGTAAACTAAACTTGCCTTAGACAATATATTTTGAACTTCAGCCAGGGTGGCGGTGGCACACCCACTCATTTCCACTTCTTTTTCATAGCAAAATCACTGTGATAAAGTTGGCTAAAGTGAATGCTTAAGGGGTTGAGCAGGTGATTACAAGCACATTAACCTCCCATCGAGCCTAGGCTGCAATTAACGCACGGCTCAAATGTGCCCACTGTGCGCGCGTGCAAGTGTGAGCGTGTGCATTCGTCATTCATTGCCCAAGCTTATGCGGGCGGAAGAGGGACGGCGAGCACAACAACTACTGTTAGCTCAGCTGCAGTGCAATTGCGATTGCAGTTGATCCAAAGAGCCGCGATTGTTGTTGCATCAACTGGAGTTTTCACGGTCAATGTTGAGATATATCCATATACATACATACATGTGCATTTATACGTATATATCCATGCATTATGCATGCAAATCGATGATGGAAATCGGGCGGTATAGCGAATTCCGATGGGGCAGCTGACTCAGGATCGAAGTCTTTATCACTGAACCCTAAAAACAAATGACTACCGAACTCACTTATTCTGTTTTGTTCGCTCATTCGTTTAGTACGCAAAAATATTTCAAGTTAGCTATCGCTTAGAAAATGAAGTTCAAATTGCTGCCTCAGTATATCATCATCTTTTTATTATTCATTATAGTTTTTATAGGGTTTTTAATTGGCATTTGAAAATTGAACACTAAAATCCGTTAAAAATTGTGACAATCCCGACTTAAAACTATGCTGGATAATAGTTAGATTAGGATTGTTAGTTGGGATATGATTAGGTTTTTAATAATGATACTTCAACATTAATAGCTAATGGCTATTCCCATATATAGTTCTATATATAGACCTACATTGTCCATGTGATATTGACTTAGTTTCCACAGTTTCATATCGCCCTGTTGATTAATTGGTCAAGTTCCGTGACTGCTGCTCTATATTTACTATATTTAATACCTATTCCGTCATCGACTAATATCTTTTGTACCCCACTCCCTGCTTTCTTCACCCGCCTTAGTGCTAACGTGATCGGGCCAAGGCACAAAAACATTCCATGCATCATCAGCAGCGCCTGCGGGCCAATGGCGGACGAGGTGGCACTGGATTCGGCGCGGGATCGGTACCGGTGTCCGGCGGACACTCACCATTGTGCGCCCATTGCCGGGGTCAACTACTGCCCCATCCGGAGGAGCCAATCGTGATGGCTCTGGGCCAGCAATGGCACTGCGATTGCTTTCGCTGCTCCGTTTGCGAGGGCCATCTGCACAACTGGTACTTCGAGCGGGAGGGATTACTGTATTGCCGAGACGATTACTACGGACGGTTCGGCGATGCCTGTCAGCAGTGTACGGCCGTTATCACCGGACCCGTAATGGTCGCCGGCGAGCACAAATTCCACCCAGAGTGCTTCTGTTGCACGGCATGCGGCTCCTTCATCGGCGAGGGCGAATCGTATGCCCTTGTCGAGCGTTCGAAGCTCTACTGTGGCCAGTGCTATGGCAAACGTTCATGCCAGCCGGCGGATGCCAAGGCGCGAATCACGACGGCCGGCAAGCCGATGCACTCCATCCGGCTGGTCGAGATCCCCAAGGACGCCACGCCGGGTCTGAGGGTCGACGGCGTGGCCCTCGATGATGGCTGTCCCACAGTTCGCATTACAGAGTAAGGAATGACCTGAGATTTCTATTATTAACACCAATTTACTCATATGGATGCATCCACGGTTCATCTTGCATTATTGTTAACCTTATTTTGTTCATTTGTCACATCACCTCGGTTCCTTGTTGTTTTTAAACACCTCTTTCAAAGAACAGATTGCACTTTTCTATTTTGTTTTAGGAACTCGAGTTTTCTGAACATCTAAGTTGCCTATGCCCTACTTGTATGTCAGTGCTTTAGGAAAACTCAACTCACTCACTTTTTTGAACAAAAATCACCAAAAAACACAACATTATTTATTTTGATAAAAAATGCCTTTTCGGTTATTATTTGTATTGACCAAAATTTTTCCTTGGCTTACATTCAAAAAGTACGTATTATAAATAATAACGATTATTTGATGGTATTTCATTTTTATTGCAATCTGACTCACTTTTGATTATTGTTGAGTTGTGAAAGTTTTCAAATTAGCTAACTAGCTCTAATCCTAATCGCCAACTAATTTCGCCGGGGGTTCGTCCTCCGACTCTTTCTGCATTTCCCTAATACATGCTTGCCCAACATAAACAAAAAACTGAAACAGCTTGTTCTGCAACTTCTTCTTTTGGCTAACCTCGATGGCGGAACAGTGCTGTGGGGCGCCCTATAGGTAACCAATGCGCCTGAGTTGAATATAAAGCAACAGCTAAGCGCGTGACACCACACTAATCTCTGGTTTATCTACCATTCTCCCCCAGGATCGATGTGAATCTAACGAATCTGCACATTGGCGATCGCATCTTGGAGGTGAACGGCACCCCAGTTAGTGATTCGTCCGTGGAGCAGATCGACAAATTAATACGGAGCAATGAGAAGATGCTTCAGCTGACCGTGGAGCATGATCCGGTGCAGGTGTGCCGCTCCTGCAGTCAAGCGGACATCCAGCGGGCGATGTCAGCGTCCACGTTAATCCTGCCGCTCAGCACATCGGCCTCCAGTGTCGAGGTGGGCAGGGAGCGACTCTACAAGACACCCGGCGAACAGGGCACAAAGGCCAGGAAGCTGCGACAAGCGACCAACGCTTCTACGACAATACCACCCGCAGCTGGGGCCACCGCAACGACGCAACTGAAGGAGAAGGAGCGCTGTTCGAGTCTGTCCAAGCTGCTGGATGAACAGCATCAGGCACAACAGCACTCGGCGCATCCGCAGCTCTACGATCTGTCCAGGACGCAATCTTGTCGTGTGGTCCAGAAACCACAGCGAATCTTTCGTGCATCTGATCTGGTTATAGGCGAGAAGCTGGGCGAGGGCTTCTTTGGCAAGGTTTTCAAGGTGACCCACCGTCAGAGTGGCGAGGTGATGGTACTCAAAGAACTGCATCGTGCGGATGAGGAAGCCCAGAGGAATTTCATCAAGGAAGTGGCCGTTCTCCGTTTGCTGGACCATCGTCATGTGCTCAAGTTCATTGGTGTTCTGTACAAGGACAAGAAACTGCATATGGTCACGGAATACGTGGCCGGTGGTTGTCTTAAGGAGCTAATTCACGATCCTGCCCAGGTACTCTCTTGGCCTCAGCGGGTCTGCTTGGCCAGGGATATTGCGTGCGGCATGAGCTATCTGCACTCGATGAACATCATCCATCGTGACTTGAACTCAATGAATTGCCTGGTGCGCGAGGATCGCTCGGTCATAGTGGCGGATTTCGGACTAGCACGCAGTGTGGACGCGCCGCGTCTGCCAGGTGGTGTGGCATCCTCGGATCGCGGTGGCAATATGACGCCAGGCGGTTATGGATCAGGCGCTGGCAGCGATGCAGCCATGTCACCGAGTGGAACTCTCAGGCGCAGCAAGAGCAGGCAACGAAGGCAGCGTTACACGGTGGTCGGGAATCCCTACTGGATGGCACCCGAGATGATGAAGGGTCTCAAGTACGACGAGAAGGTGGACGTCTTCTCCTTTGGCATTATGTTGTGTGAGGTGAGATTAAGTTAGCATTACATTATTGGCTGAACTCTCTTACTTATTGACCAAATGCATTGCAGATCATTGGACGCGTGGAAGCCGATCCGGATTTTATGCCCCGCAATTCGGACTTCAGTCTCAATCAGCAGGAGTTTCGCGAGAAGTTCTGCGTCCAGTGTCCGGAGCCTTTCGTTAAAGTGGCCTTTGTCTGCTGTGATCTTAATCCCGATCTGCGTCCGTGCTTTGAAACTCTGCACGTTTGGCTTCTGCGTCTCGCCGATGATCTGGCCGCCGATCGTGTGCCGCCAGAGCACCTGCTGCACGAGATTGAGACCTTTCAGGAATGGTACGCCAGCTCAGAGGACGCCTTGTCGCCCACCTCCCAGCGCAGCTTAAATAACCTCAATGAGTTGGTCAAGTTTGCGGCGGATTCGGAAATTTCGCCCGTGGAAAAGGAGAAGGAGAACCTGGTGATCAAGCCCCAGGACATACCCAAATCTCCTCATCTTGGCAAGGATTTCTCACCCAGCGGCGAGAGATTGCGGGACAGTATGCGTGCCAGGCGTCGCCAGCGTTTCTTGGGCGCCCAGGAGGAGCGTCGTAATCTCACACCCGACACGGAGTCCAAGGAAAGGGCTTTGAAGAAGGCGCTTAAGAAATGTCGTCCGTTTGGCGAAAGAGGTTACCTGGTGGATCTGCGTCACGGTGCCGAACTGCAGCTACAGGATGTAAAGGATCTGAACACCTATTCCGATGTGGACTCCAGTTGCGATACTAGCTTAAATTACCATGATGTTAATAATCTGCCAGCAGCGCAAGAGGACGAGAATACGATGAAACCTGCCAAGGACGAGCTGGAGGAGAGCACAATTCGACCCAGCAACCAGGAGTCTCAGCACCACCGCCTGGCCATCGATGATATGCGCACCCGCCTGAATCAGTGCCGCAGCAAATTCGAGGATTTGGAGGAGGCCAGCCGGCGGAACTTCAACCAGTCGCAGCACTCCATGAAGAACTTCTTCAAAACCCCACCGGTGGCCCTTAAGATGTTCCAGCGTCTGGAGCACGAGGCTGCAGCCTTGAATGGGGGCAACAATTGCCCACCCCCTCCGCCCCGTACGCAGCGCATCAATCAGACGCCCATTTTTGGTCGAAGGAATCCGCCCGTTGCAATTGTGGGACAAAAGCTGCAGCATGCCGAATCCCTAGAGAATCTGGCCTCCAGCGGAGTTGCCAAACCGTTGGCCACACCAGCACCCAAACGAAGCAAAGCCACAGCAACGACCAAAAGCCAGAGCAGCAATAGCACCGTTGTCAATCCGCCAATTTTCCTGCCGACCAACCTCAACAGTAGTGTCACATTAAATAGCAATGGAAATGTGACCACCACGACCAATACCAACAGTAGTGGTCCACCATCCGCCCCGGACTGGCTGCCGAAGAAGCACAAGCTGACGCTGCCCCTTCCGCCGCTCCAACAGCAGCGAACGAGCAGCAACCATCGCCTGCCATCGAGCAATAGCAAAGGGAAGCCACTGAAGCCGCTGCCCAGTCGCACGGCCTCTCAAGCCATACCCGCCAGCAATTGCGTCTCGCCCACCAGAAGCAACAGACCCGGATCCCCCAGCAAGCATCTGGCCCAAAGGCACACTGCCGCCACGGCCCAGCGACTGACAAATGGTAAAAGTTCCCATTAATTGTATACAAATCAAGCCTTACCACCCCTTTGCTCCTGCAGCGGCCGCCACCCACCAGCAGCATCAGCAGCAATCCTCGAAGACGACGCGCCTAAACATCCTGAGTCCCGAAAAGGTGCATCGCCTGGGCGCTCGACTCACCGATCAGAAGCAGAAAATGCGCGAGGAGGCCGCAGCGACGGCCGCATCCGTCGGCGGAGCTGCATGTGCGGCAGGAACAGCGACGGGCACCTACAACGGCCATCGGACCGGGTCCTCTGGATCGCCGAATCCGGCGGTCGGTGAACGGAGGAGGCGAGCAGCACCACCGCCGCCAGCTCGCACGCATTTCAATACGCGCTGCTAGCTGGACGGTGTAGCCATACCCTCTACATGCGATTGTCAAGTGCTGTGCGCAGTTTGTTGTGGTTCCACTCAGGAAGCTTCTGTAAGAAGCTTAATGTTCTTCGAACTAACTGTCGTAATTAGCGTAATTATATATATATATGTGTATAACGATATAACCATTCGGTTTGTATCGCACAGAATTATGTATATTTATAGTATTCCACTACTTAAGCATAATGACTCTAAATTTCTGTAACATTTCCATGCCTCTCCATGTAGAGGCACATTTTTTTTTAAATATATAACGCCTTTTTGATGTATATAACTTTAAGGAGCCAGCGAACTGTGCCGCTTTTATAAACGCAACTGTTATACGCACACGACAAGATCGACATTCCGATGAAAGTGTTTGTTTTTTGTTTTGAAATCCAACATTTGATTTAAAGTTTCAACTAAACGAAGGTTAAGTGCCTGTTAGGAAAGTAAACCAACAAGTTGCAATATTTACATAGATTGTATTAACCACGCGAATAATTATAGAATATAAGATTACAGGGTAACATCTGTTTCGACTAACCTAACAAACTCAACTAGAAGCAAAGCTAAGCAATTACTTGTTTAATCCACTATTGTCTGACATAAAGTTATATATTGCGAAAGAGATAGAGAAGTACGGTTAAAGAGAGAAGGAAGAAACTTGTGCCATGATGTTGAGCGAAAAACGAACGAATCTAAAGAATCCTTGAGAGAGAGGAAGATCCCACCCGCGAATAAAAAAAGACAAAAGGAACGAAAAGAACTTTAACTAGGAAAATTGTGGTTTAAATATTTTTTGATATACAGCGTATATGAATGTATTTATATATCTATTCCATAACTATATAGATAAACGTATTCCATTGTTAGTGCTTAAATCTAATTTATTATTTATAAATTCTCGACCCATGCACCCCGTCCCCTCATTCCAAGAACAATAATTAACAATGCTAAGAAACAAACTTTTTTTTTGTATTGATGAGGAAAAGTCTAACTTCTATACCTAAATATATAAGAATGTTTTTGCTCAAAGGCAATTTTAGTTGTAATTGATACAGACACACACACCCACACACACACACACACACACACACACATATACACACGCTAACTGTTATACAAAAGAAACGCACACGCTCAAGCCTAATACTGTTATACTGTGTACTTTATATATAGCCATTATATACCTAAACCTATTTATAGGATCGAAACGCTTGCAATTAACTGCTTCTATAAGGCACTCGAGCCGGGCCCTTGTTATACGGACGTATGCCAGTAGAACAGTGGCCGCGCCGAACCGATCTAGCATTTAACTATATTTATATACAAGAAATATGTGCGATATTTTTTATATGCAGCTAATGTAATGTGTTGTATTTTGACCCCACTCCACCTTGTAACTACGTTTATACGCCTGCTAATCGAAGTTTGAGAAACGTTTCAAGAATTTCCGCGGACCTTACTCAAATAATTATAGTCTTCAAGCCGTTGAACAGATATAATCAGTATAGCAACATTTTTTAAACACTTGTAAATAAGCTTATAACTAATAATGTTTTTATTGCCTACTTATTCGGAAGTCAAAAGGTCTGTAATTGCAAATAAAGCTTGTGTATGAACGTAGTGTAGTTTCTCGTTTGATTTTAATCGTAAACCTTTTTTTTGTTAATAAAAAGTGAAAATTAAAAAGAAACCATCGACTTTGTATTGTATTTATTGTGCAATTTAAACTTTGAGCCAAAAATTTCAAACCGGAATTAAGAAAATACAGACATTATCGAAAAGGATCTGAAATGAAATGTGAAGATATGGGTACAGTTGTGTGCGGACATAAACTTATGGTCGGGACTGTGGGGGCGTATGGAAAGGAGGAGGAGGGGCGTGGCGCGTGGGGAAAGGACCCCGTTTACGAGGTCGTTGCTTGTTCGTGTGTTTCTGTATCTGGTGGCTCCTTTTCCGCATTTCCTTTTCACAGGATGTACGCACAGATACGGAATTTGTCCCAGACCATGGTCGGGAAATCGATTCAGGCCAACAGCCAGAATATATATATGTATATATATATGTATATATGTATGTGTAACAATATATGTATACATATACATGCTTGCAGTTTGTGGTCCTGCGCAGTGCTTTTCAGAGGTCCTTTTTTGTTGGTCGAAATCAGGGCTTTTAATTTCATTAACAGTTACAGAGCTCTGTTAAGTCAGCTGTTCGGCGAGCGAAAGAGATGGAGCACACGGATTCAAGGTCTACATTTCTGTATCCTATGTACGTTCCGTATCTATGTATGTCTGTATGTGCATGTGTATCTGCACAACAAACGGATGTGTGTGTATCCAGTTGGGCCACGAACTTTACATGGTATACTTACGGACGAACTTTCGGGGAAGGATTTCGTCACTAGATTACGTTTCGTGACTATGACGTGCAGGCACGTACACAGGCAGAGACGTAGCGCAATGGGGGTTCTTCTAAATTTAAATATTATGTTTAATTACTTAAGCAATGGGGGTTTTCATAAATTTAAATATTATATTTAATTACTTAAGCAATGGGGTAAATATTATATTTAGGTAAGTACAAGGTTACAAGTTACAAGGTTTTTCATATAATATTTGGCCCTAAATAAAATATCAAATTGTATATACGCTAAACTGAAATATTAAAATTAGTGCTCTAAAAAAAGGCGTTAAATTCAAAAAAAAAAAGTTATAATCTCCTTTGCTTGCGCATGGTTGGAGTCTTCGCTGTTGTTGCAGCCCTGGCCTGTGCACATGAAAAGGTTCATGTCTCGGATATGCCAGCACTTCTGGTATTTCATTGACTTGTGCCTCTGATATGCCAGCACTTCTGGCATTTTCTTGGTATTTTCCAGTCAACTAGCGCAGATTTTTTAGTGCATTTGGCTGGGCACTCTGCGGTATATTCCCACATGCATAGTCACACTCTATCAGTGAGTTTTGTGGCGTCCGGTCGGGTTTTGCGTCATTCACTGCGTCACTGCGATCTCGTCGTTCGTTTTGTTCCTCCACGTTCTTGGCGTCGCGTACGTTTACGTGTCCCGCTTACTCGCGCGCCCCCGCTCTCTTTCACTCTGCCGAGCGCGTGCCTAAGTGTGCTGTGTGTGTGCGTATCTGTGCCTGTATGCCTGTATGCCTGTGTGCGTGCGTGTTGGCGAGCAGCGCAGCGCAATAGAGAAGAAGAAGAAGGCCTGAAGCAAAAAACATAAGTGAATTTTTTTCGGGTGGAAGCGCGGTGAAAAATGCGTGCTTGCGCGCGTGTGTGTGTGCGTGTGTGCGAAAATCAATACGAAAACATGAATAACAAAAGCTAAGAAAGAAAAATATCTACAACGCACAACAGAAAAGCTAAAAAAAAAGGAGAGAAAAAACGAGAAAATTTAAATAATAGGATATAGGGTAGCCAGCCAGCAGGAAGGAACAGTTAGCCATTCCAGTGAGCTAAAACAGCACACACACGCACGAACCCATTTCCAGATCCAGCCCATCCAGGGCTTCCAATTGACAGTTGACAGTTGCCAGTTGCCAGTTGGCATTTGCCGTTTGCCATTTTCCAGGACAGCAGCAGGATGTCGCTGCAAACGAAAAGGCAGCACTGCTATCTGTGCGATTTACCCCGCATGCCATGGGCGATGATCAATGACTTTTCGGAGGCGGTATGCCGCGGTTGCGTCAACTACGAGGGCGCCGATCGCATCGAGGCGGTGCTGGACGCCGCCCGCCAAATGAAGCGTCTCCATCCCGCCAGCAAACAGCAGCGTTCCCATGAGAACGGCGAAGTATCCGCCGCTGCAGCAGCAGCCGTCGTCCTGCAACAGCAGCAGCAACAACAGTTACAAGTTGGTCCAGTTCCGGGACCAGGATCGGGTTCCCATCGCGGCGGAGGCGGCGGCGGTCCACCGGGTGGTCCGCCCGGCTCTGGTGGTCCCGGTCCATCGGGCGCCGGTTCGCTGAGTTCGCTGGGCAATGCCGTCGCCGCTGCTGCAGTGCATCATCATCATCAGATGCCCTATCAAATGCCCGTGCCACGCATCGGTCCGCCACTGGACTATCCCGTTAAACTGGAGGATGCACCCGGTGGCGGTGTACGTCCCGTACGCATTTCACACATGACGCCCCACCACCTGCCGCCAAATGCGACTCGCGGCGGAGGCGGTGCACCGGGCGGTGGCCTACCCACCGCCGGCAGTGGCGGTGGCAGCCTACCGCCCACCCTCTCTGTAAATCTAAAGCGACCGCCCAGCGAGGATGTCGATGTGGATGTGAGCCAGCAGCAACAATCGGGACACGGCCTGCCGCCAGATGGCGGTCCTGGCAACGCCCTATCCGCCGGCGGAGGCGTGGCCGGTGGCGGCCCGCCCGGCATCAAGCGCAGCGCCATGGACGATCCAACGGGCGGTGGCGGCAGACCGCCATTGACGCGTGGCGAATCCCTACCAGCGGCGGTCAGCTATGTGCCCGAGCGGCAGCTCAGCGGACTGCGTGATAAACAGCAGCCGGTCAGAGCGCCCAGTTTCGATGCATCGACCTTCAAAGCAGGTGAGCAAACATGAAAGAGATCATTCAAAATACTTGGTACAGTGATTACACAATAGGGAGAATTTTGCGGAAAGTATGGGGAGATTGATCATATGCAGTAGTGATTCTCCTATATATTCCTATATATTATTGATAAGCAAATATTAACTTGAAAATTAGAAGCTATGTTGATAAACATGAATGTTTGACATTATAAATAATAATTCAAAATGCTGTTCCATGGCGGTAGAGACCAGATTGGGATGATCCACTATCGGTGTTGGATTTCTTATCAGTTGTAGCGATCGAATGCGATATATGTAGATAGGAAAATAAAGTGACGGTAGGTTCTTTCCAAGTCAGTTTTATCAAAATATTGTCATTGAAATTCATGGGGAAACTGTGCGAGGGGTGATATTTAAGTTTATTTAGATAGGCAATGGCAAGCAAAAATGGAGACAGTCGAGAATTGTTTAAACAATCAAGAGATTGTGTAACAAGAGTTAAAGGAAATAATGCTGACTTGAAGCCAAAGCGAATCAAATGCCTGGATAATAATAATAACTATTAAATTCATCGGAAAGCAAAGAAATTTCTAAAATCACAGATCTCAAATAGCTGGCGCAAACTGTATTTGTTTACCGTTTCTCCCCCACCACCTTTTTTTTTGTTATTTTTTTTGTATTTGAGCCGCGATCGCGGGATACAGAGCACTGTCTCTATCTCGCTCTAGCCTGGATGAGGGTGGGGGAGTGGGAGGAAGAGAGGCGGCGATATAGTGGCACACATACCGCTTATTCAGGGCAGAGTGAAACGTCGTGATTGCCTGCTCCTTATCTCTCCTTACTGGAAGGCGTGCAAGAGGAAGACTTCGCTTGTCATGTATATGCACATAAACATGTACCTACGTTTGTATGGATGATAAGGAGCGTTGTGTCGGAGATTAGATAACTCATTTGCTTATCAGCGCGTCCTTATCGCTTTCCCATACGTATGTATAATACACATACACACTTGCACATGCATGCATATACATTCATACAGAAAAAGAAGCGTAGAAACGCATTTTGCAACCCTCCGAGGAAAAAAAGGGGCTGCTAACCCTTGCCATTAAAAGGCATGCGCACATGCTAATATACATGTAGGGAATATACATGTGCATGTACCGCACATACACACACATGCATAGCTACGTGTTCGCTTACATGCACGTACGTAACAGGCGCAATGGCAAACACAAAAAAACGGCGAAAAAAAAGCGCAAAAAGCACACGAAAAAAGGGCCGCAGAATGTAATAAAAACAGAGACGTGCAAAAATCGTCGACGCTGACGTTGTAATGTTCTCGCTCTCTATCTCTTTCTTCTGTCGCTTTCCTCTTTCCAAACTGGTTTCGTGCGTTTGTGTTGGTGTGTGTACCTTTTGTTTTCTTGTATTTTTTCTTTCTTGTCTGCGCGCGCAAAACGTCATTAAACTTGTTTTGGTTTTCGCTGCTGCTTCTTCTGCTGTTTCTCCTTTTTACGCTATGCGATAACAAGTTGCACACACACACTCACAGACACACACAAACGCGCCCAGTCAAACCTCGGTGTAGATAAATTTTAGTTGGTATACGAATTACGGAACGAGCTGCAGTGACAACAGAAACAGTAACAGCAACAACAACAACAACAACAAAAAAACAAAAACAAAACACTTAAGACGAGATGAAAAACAAAACTTTTTCGCTCATACCGATGCCGTCATCAAACAGTGGGGCAAAACTTGCTTAAGTTAAAAAAAAAATCTTTGGATTGAATTTTTTGTATCTTTACGCTTTGCTCTTTGGATCATTTAACGAAAAAAGTAACTTTACTTTATTGTGATCAAATTCGTAAGAACAAATAAAGGCCAATAAGTCCAAATGCTTTCTTCCAGACGAAAGGCAATAAGAACTTAAAAAAAAAAGGAATTCCAATGAAATATGTATGCATATCTCGAATATCCCACCTTACGCCCACTGTGCGAATTTCGTTTGTTGTTTTGTATTTACGTTACGCTTCTGCTTCTTCCTTCCTGTGTGTATTCGTTTCATTACCAAAAAACAGGAAAAAAAACCAACAAAAAAAACTTGGTACATATTTATTTCGTCTGTGTATATACTAAAAATATAACAAACATTTTCTGGGTGTACAGAGGAAAAATTGTACAAATTGTATGTTTCTATATGTATGTTTGTACGTATGTATGTATGTAAGTATATTTGTATGTACAAAATGATAAAATGGAACGGCAACGTGCGCGCGCCACCCTCACTCCACCCCCCTACTCATTGCCCACCTAGCACCCTCCCTTTATTCTTCGTTTCGTTTCATTCAGCGCTTCGTGTTGCCGGCTAAGTGTGTATGTGTGTGTGTGTGTGTGTATATATCTAGTTCGTGTGTATGCATTTACTGACTGACCATTCCAATGCGTTTGCCAGGAATTCTGTTCGTGCCTTCGTTTTGTCGGTTGGATAGGGGGGAAGTGGGGCGGAGTGCATCTCCCTCTCCCATCCCACTCTCTTCTAATTTAGACATTGCGTGCTCAGTGCAGCTGCAGTTGCGGCAAGTGCGACCGAGATGGCTAGCTGGAGTGCATGGCCGCTGTTAACCGTTAAAACACGTGAAGTCGCAAAGTCACCGCCGCTGATTAGGTACAGCAGCGGTCACTAGAATATAACCATCGAAATTCTCAATTTGGATTTGGGTTCTACTTCGTTGGTCATTACGTATTTTTCAAATACTGTTTTACATTTTGACTTCAATTATGTATATTCTAGCTATTCTGTTGAGTATATGTATATTCCAACTATTCTGTAGAAT
Source organism: Drosophila orena (assembly GCA_005876975.1). Lineage (NCBI taxonomy): Eukaryota > Metazoa > Arthropoda > Insecta > Diptera > Drosophilidae > Drosophila > Drosophila orena. The sequence continues at coordinate 1,123,550 of VCKV01000299.1, forward strand.
GATTTAATACTTTATGAGAAAGTTACAATAGTTATATATCATAACATCATATCATTTTGCTCGCTTATATACCATTCATTATACCATTTCGACTTTCCTACTTGTCTACACAATTAATTTGGCGAATATATGTTACTTTGCATAAATTCGTCTGTAAGGGTATCTATACTTTACACATCTCATTTGCCATTCTAGGGGTTGGCACTTGGTCTATGTGTGAAGATAAACGATTAACTTATCGGCGGAGATTGCACCATCGACCGTATCTTATCGTAACTGCGGGACCCGACCATGTGGTTAATTGATAAGGCAAACAACTGCTCGATAAGTAGCTAGGACCCAAAACATGAGACCCGAAAAGCAAACAGACGGAAAGAGCGGCCTGAGAATTATCGGTTTCTGCCGATATGAAATGCAATCGGCAGTTTTTTATAAATGCTCCTCTTATTGATTGATAGATGTCGGAATCGTATTACCAGCGTTTACTTATCAACAGTTGGGGGAAATGTATACCGCTTTTGATGATAAAAGTCTTGGCATTTCCTAAGTTCTAGGCTTTGAGGTCTATAGGATTAGAAGTTAAAAGTGATATCTTAATCGTTTATGGGATTGAAATGCATGCACTTTATGCATTACTCCGAACTCAAAGTTATGGAAAGCCAAGTTTAGCAGTAAACCAAAAGTTTCTTGATCTCTTCAGTGAGATTATCCCGATTTGTATGGCCGTGTGTTGATAAGGTCTTTTTCCGCCCGATAGCCAGCCGCCGTCATGGAGATAAGAAAAACAATCTAGACGGATTCCGATGGAAAGTAAGACTTACTCGAGTACAGGGTACACAAAACATCGCTTCGCTTCCCATTTCCAATTCCATTTGCACTTCCAATTCCACTTTCGTTTGCTCTTCGGGCCGCTCTTGATACTCAATACACACAGCTGTTTTGTTTATCTTATCTAATTGTTAAGTGGACTGGGGTCCTCAGACTATCTTATCAACTCTTATCAGCTCAGCCACGGCCAACTTTGACTGATAGCGCCGCGTTGTACCGGGTCGCTATATTCAATTTGAGTGGTGGCATGCCATACACCCTGTAGCACATTTGTTTATTTTTCATTAGATCTTCTGTGTTTTGTTAAAGTTTCTTTTTCCTACACTGAATAAACACAAATACACGATGGCTGAGACTTTTTCCTTTGAAGATGTGATTTCGGAAACCAATCAATGGAGATTGGATCCACTTAAGAGTATTCCCACTTGGGGCAAAGCTCCAATTTATTATATCGCTGAATAACTTATAACATTGCCCATGATAAGTGTGCATTATACAGTGCGGGTTATACGTATAAAGCTAATAAATCTTAATGGGGCTCTCAGTTTTATACTTTGTATTTTATCGGTTAATGTTTTGTTCTGATATCAACGAGCTCGAAAAAAACAGTTTGTTAATTTTTAACATTTCCTATTAGTGAATTATCAAGTTGTCCTATTTATGCCGTTGAGTTACCCAAAAATCACGTGGCTTGATAATTTGCAGAAAAAGTGTAGATAAGGCTTATAATCATCGCATCATTATAATGTACTTATTGGGTTATTAGGAATTTATAGTTTTATCAATTAAGGTTAAATACAAATCATCCACACTTAAGTTTGTCAATAAGGGAACTTTGATAAACGATTAGAGCTGATTAAAAATAATAATAAAAAAGCTATTATTTATTACAATTATTTGAATTAAACGATAAAATTAAATTAAAAAATTCGATTTCGTATGAATGGATTCGCTAGCAATTGCATTTCGTTTCCCCAGGAAATCTCATTTTAATACTCGTCAAATAGGTTTCTAGTGCTGTGAAAAATGGGAAGGGCGTGGGCAAGTGGGCGTGGCCGCCCATTGGGTGTGGTGCGATTCGTTTTCATTCATTCGAAGGTGAGAATAGTTTCTATTCCACATATAAACACACCATACACAATATGGTTTCCTTTCATTGTATAAGTTGTATAAATATTTATTGTTTGCATTTCTCGCCCCGGTTTTCACTAGCTCATGACTAAAAATGTGTAATAAATTGTCAATGATTCATTCTAGCAAAGTTGTGCGAAAAGGCAAAAAACAAAAAAAAACTCGGAATATCGAGAAATATTCCATAGCCAGGCAAAATGTGCTGAACGGCGGAAAACGTAAACTAATTCTATAAATAGTTTCATATTCGATACTGGGAACGCAGGAGATAGCGCAAATTTGTTTGTTTTCAGCTCCGAATGTATGAAAAACAAATAAACATTGGGGTGCATATCAACATACATACATATGTATGTATATCTAAATGCACTAAAGCACACTACATGTGTATGTGTGCACATATATCTGCGTTAAATAAAGTCGTTTCAAAAATAGATTGAAACGAAGTTGCAGTCGAGCGAAGTTCGACTGCAGTAAACTGAAACTGAATACAGTGGTTCGTTGGAATTCGAATGCTATTTGAAAATAGCATTAGTACTAAAAAGTGTTAATGACCTAGAACGAAATTTAGTAGTCTTACGGCTAATTGACTTGTGCTCATAGTTTACTGCAGTTTCTTGGACCAACTATTAATGCAAAATACCCATGTTTCTATTTCATTTTCTACGATTTCCGCATTTTGTATTATAGTTGTCTTAGAATCTAAAGAATGATATTCAAAAACTGAAAATTAAAAAAAGGTCAAATTTATTTTGCTTTTCAACAAGTTTACGGTCTTTGGATTTGTTTCACACATGTAAACTTTATTTATTTGATCTAATGGGTTACAAATTAAAATAAAGAGAATGAAAAATAAATAGAAATATTAAAATGATAAGACAAGCACTATTATTTTCTTGCCACTGTTATCCATTCACTTGTTCTTGCATTTCGGACACTGTGCGCCGAGCTTGCAACTGTATGTGGCAGGCTTGCCGTCTCTCTCTATCGCTCGCTATCTCCGCATTCTTCTCAATGGGCCACGCACATGCAACTGCAACTGTGCAACGACAGCAGTGCGAAAGGGATGGAGAATGCGGTGGTGGATTGTGTGGTGGTGGGACGAGAAGAGGGATAGGCTTTCGCTTTGGCATTTATTGCTGTTGTTCTTCATCTCTTGCATGCAAAATATAAACAAATGCTATAAATACACACGCACACGTACTCTAATGCATACGTGTTGGGGCCACACAACATGCACGACTTTGCCATGCCTCCCTCTCCTCTCCTCTTCATTCCATTTTTGCTATTCCTTTGCCGTTTTCTTCATGTGCTGCTGCTCGCTTCTTCTTTCTTTTCCTTGTTCGCCAATTTAGCCAGCGTAAGCAATTTAGCAAGAGCAATAGCAAAAGGAAAAGTAAAAGAAGCAACAGTTTATCAAATAAATAAACATAACAGCACAGACTCGCCAAATGTGCGAGAGCTTCATTTCGTATGCAGCCCACTGTGCGACGCCGGCAAACTGACAAGCGTCGACATTTGAGCAATGTGCTATCTTCTGTTGGGCATACAAATGAAATACGCTCTGCCATTCGCCTCATCTCGTCCACCTTCTGCAGCGCGCTGTTGTGTTTTAATTTTCATTTTTTATTTTCAATATCAAGCAGCTACGCGTGCGCGTGCATTGCATGCGAAAAGCAACCAAATTGAAATCTTGTACATATAAAAAAAAAGCCAACAAGTTTACAGCGGCATAACAGCTCATTTGCAGCGCCGTAACATAGACCGCCGAACAGCAAACACAAAAGCAAGTGAAAAAGAGGCAGAAGAAGCAGCAGCAGCGGGCAGTCAAAACAAATCGGCATATGCATGCATGTGTGTGTGTGTGTGTGTGTGTCTGGGGTACATACACATTATTGCATGCTGGCATGCAAAAAATAACAAAACGAGATAGAGAAACCGGCTGCATGTTCTCTTTCTCTCTCTCTCTCTCTCGCTCTCGCTCTCGCTCACTCGTACGCCCGCCAACTTTTCGTGACGTATGCGCAGCAGCAGCAGAACTCGTTTTGTTTCGTTTCATTCCATTCGGGCACTTTGCCAACAAGAAGAAGGTGAAGAAAGAGAATAAGACGACAGAGGGAAACAAGCAAAATAAGAGCAACAAAAACAAAGGAGGCAAAAAAAGAAAAAAACAGCTGTGTGAGCTGCACAGTGGAACAAGAATGACACGCAATCGTAACATGCCGCTGTGACGTCACATATTCAATGGCTCGCCGGTGAATGAAACTTGTTGTTCTTGTTGCTGAGCCGGCGTTGCCAAGTAATAAGTGAATGTGAATTTATGTACATACATACATATGTACAAGTACATGCTACGTGTTTATATATATGTGTACGCAACACAAAATATACATAGAAACACGTTTCGTGCCAAGTTCTAAAATTACACATATAACAAGGCAACAACACAACAAAATAAAGCCCAAAAAAGACAACAACAATAAATTCATTTTGCACTGAGGCAAGAACAAAACGAAACATGTGATTAACTCTTTTCGTTGTTTGATTCATTCGCCTACAAAATCGAAAGCACAAATTGAATGAAAACGGCTCGTTCTTCTCCCAAATTCTTCAAGAATGTACCAATTTGCAAAGAAAAAGAAGCACACACCTTTAAAAAGATTTTGGGAGGTCGACTTTGCCCCACCATCGCCGATGTCAACGTCAATTATGGATAATTTAGTATGTATAATAATAGTATGAGCTCTTGAATTATAGGCTGTGCCGTCGTCAGTGATGATTTTGTGGGTGTGTCCCATACTTATGCATGCCAGTGTATATTAATGTGGCAAAGTGGGGCCAAGGCCCATGGTACATTGCACTTGACTCAGAGAGATTACATGCCTAAGTTATCATGGTGACCAATGACACATATAAATAAATAAAACCCATGACAAGTTAAGTTCAATTGGAATCGGTTTTTGCATAAATTTAAATGTAATATGATAATAATAATGTCATCGGGAATGGAGTATCATATCATCCTGCGAATATCAAGCTGATCTAGCCAATCTGATACCTAATGCGATTCCACACCATCTTCACATTGCAGAGCACATGTCCCCGGCCAGTCGACGCAATGGATCGAGTCCGCCCTCGGGACCGCTGCCGCCGCGCAGCGTACACTCGCCGAACAGTTCGGGTTAGTTTGCCTCCACACAATCGGTTGCGGTACCATTTGTAGTTTATTGTCAACTGCTTGATTGTGCAATTGTAAAATACATATCACAAATACATTTAATATATATTTTAACGCAAAGTTTGAAATCATATGTTCGCTTTTCTTATTTACGTAGAAGCTTACTTGAATTTTTCGTTGTATTATTAACCATTTGAGATTGTACATATATATTTTTTCTTAATATTTCTTTTAAAGGTAGTAGTCTCTACACGCATTTTTTTAAAACAGTATTATTATCTTGTGGTAATATATCATATATTACATATTGGTCATTTATTATTATCTTAATTTCATTCCTTTCATTTTCATCAATTTGCCTTTGTTTATAGGGTATTTCGTTGCATGCCCAGTCTAATGAAATCGATTTGTTTGTGAACTTTTGCAGGTTCCTCGTCGGGACGTCGTTCATCAGGATCCCGTCACGTGTCCAGCACCACCGTTACCAGCTCCGAGGTGGGCGGCTCGAATCCAGGCCAGGCGGTGGTGGCCGGCGGCCTTGGTGGCGGTGGCGGCGGAGGACCCGGCTCGAATGCAGCCGGCGGCCAATTGGGCGGACCCAGTGGCGGCAGTGGACAGCTGAGCTGTACCAGCGGCGGACCGGGCGGCGGTGCCAGTTCCGGTAGCGGAGGCAATGGAGCCATTGGTCCCGCCTCGATGGCGCCAAATTCAGTGGCCGGTGATGGCAGTCCGGCCGGCGGTAATGGTCCATCCGGCAACAATGGCAGCGGTGGATCCGTAAATTCCGGTCCTGGCAGCAGTGGCAGTCAGGGCGGCGGCGGAGGCGGCACACCGCTGGCCAGCGGCGGCGGTTCGGCGGGCAGCGGCGGTCTCGGCGGAGCTCCGGGCGGCAGTGCCGCTTCGAATTCAGCAGCGGCAGCAGCGGCGGCAGCTGCCCAGAATGCCACGCTTAAGTGCACCCTGTGCCAGGAGCGATTGGAGGACACGCACTTTGTCCAATGCCCCTCGGTTAATCACCACAAATTCTGCTTCCCCTGCAGTCGCGAGAGCATCAAACGACAGAATGTGAGTGGGTCGAAAGATGGGCCATATACCCACTGCAACATACTATCCACAATCCACTATCACGATCCATTATGTATCTGTAGAAACAGCGGACCATTCTGCCGTTTATTTCGTTTAAAACAAGCCTCTACAATATTGATATCGTAAATAAATCAGGATAAAATCAGTGATAGTTGGACAAATGTGTTGCAGTGGGTTTTATAGCCTTTCCATTATGGAACTCCTTACTAACTCTGGAATTTTTTCGTTTCCTCGACAGGGACTGGGCAACGAGGTGTACTGTCCCAGCGGCGATCGCTGTCCGCTAGCCAACTCGGTGATACCGTGGGCCTTCATGCAGGGCGAGATCACCACCATTCTGGGCGAGGAGGTTAAGGTGAAGAAGGAGCGCGAGTCTTAATGTCCATTTTACTGTAAGAAGCTGCGCAGGGCTTTGGAGCACTTTTGAGAGGCGACAACTCCCCGGATAATATCTGGCATCCAACTCTCGACACTCTCTGTTGGGTCTCTGGTTTAAGATTGGAGGAGTGACGGATTTTTTTTTTGGCCATGGCGGCGGCATCTCAACAGTAGCAGATATGAATGTAAATGCACTGTCTTTGTCCATGACGACCGACCAAACAACAACAACAACAACAACAACAACAACAACAACAACATCAAGAACATCAACAACAACAACAGCAAAACAGCTACCAAACAACAACAAAACAGCAATTTTGTAGGCGTAAGCAACAAAACACAAATAAGAGAAGACCTCACGTAAATAAGAATTGCAATTTGGTACCAGCAATTTGAGTTTACGGAGTAAAAGAAATCACAACACCAAATCGCTCGCACATCAGAAAATCAGAAGAACATATGTAAGCGAATGCGTTGATACACATATTTGTAGCTTACTTATAGACGGGCGTTGGTAAATTTGTCCAAAAAGAAAACGAACACCAACCAACACGAAATTTCTACGCAAATGCATACGTAGCCAAGTGAGGAAGATTTTCGAACCGAAATGAAATTTTTCTTAATAAAACGATAGTAAACTAAAATCAACCTAATTGTAGCAGACACAAGCGGCAAACCACAAATAAAGGAAAACACACTTGCTGGCATTAGATATAAAATCCTTTTTTTTAATACGATTACCTATACATTAGACGATAATTATAATTCTGTTATGTTAGGCGAGCGATTTAATTCATAAGTTACACTTAGTTTGTACTAATTAATTAATTTATTTCTATGCATGTTGTCTAATTTACAATCGACATTTTACCCTCCTACCCTCACACTTACGTTTTTTTTAAATACTTTTATTCGTATAAGTACTATTTTTTTTTTTGTAAGTTAACTAATTTAAAACACACTGAAAAAAACGAATGGAAACGATAGAGAGAAAAACAGTTATTATGCTGAAGAAATGTACATACGTATGCATACCACATAATCGGAATATAAATATATACATATATTTAATAATATAGAAATATATTTAATGTTGAACACAAAATTGGCGGCAAAAACAACTGGCGACACACCGATAACGGAGTTGCAGTGGAATTTTAAACAGACTTTTTAAATCACAGCGAATCTCATTCGCTCACTGAACATTTTAGCAACACTTTTTGTGCTTTTGAACGAGGAAGTCGGCCCAACTGGGCGATATTTCCTCTTGGGTATTAGATTGGCAAATGTTTTTTAGCTATATATATATATTAAGGATGTATGTATATAGCCGATGTTGCTGGGCATGAACTGCAAAAAGTAAGAAGCACATACGAACTGGACCAACCAATCGAAAGAGCACAACAAATCTCGATATCGGTTTGAATCGAATATTGCCAGCAATATAACTTCATTTGTATGCGTCTTAATGGACGTCATTTGGTGGGATTGCGTCAAAGCCAATTGTCCTTTTTGCGGTTCGAATTTGAAACTGATTTATAAGTGCTGTCTACTAAAGGGTTTTTTTACTAGGCTCGCATGGAAATCCAAATGGAGAGCTATATTAACATAATCGAAGAAAGCTGTTAAGCGAATCGGCCATCAATACAACTTATATATGCATAACATATATATACATATATATGCATATTGCATATTGAGCAAGGCGTATTATCAAGTTAAATTTGCCAAATTCATTCATTTTACTTCGACGTCTTATAACTCCATTAATGAAATGAAAATCGTAGATTTTATTTAAAAATGTATTCAAATCTTTCAAACATACTTAAATAATACGATCTTAATTTCATTTTTCGTAGTTCCAAAACATATTTCCTATTCAGTAGAACAATTTATTCCGTTTGATTTTCAAGAAATCAGTTTTCTGATAGACAGCAGCAATTTGATTGTTAAAGTATTTCGATGATTTCGATAGAAGTATTGAAAAATTGGCAATTATCGATAGCACCAAATTCACGAAATTGCTGGTAAAGTAAGTGAAAAAGTACGGAGAACTTATGTGAATCTATAATTCCCTATTAACAATAATTTTTTAAAGCTATCATTACTTTTTCCTTGAGCGCAGTATTTAAGCTAACAAAAATACTTGCAAGCCAAAAAAACTCAAAACTACCAAAGTTTTTGGTAGTTTTTTTCGATTTAAAAGTGATTTTGTTTGCAGAAATACTGAGTTTAATGCATAATTCTACACATTTTAGTTTCTCTTCAAGCGGAAGAGCAGTTGGAACATAAACAAAAATATAAAGAAAAACACATTTTGTGATATAGCCTAGCAAGAAGAACAACAAGAAGATCATGAGATCCTGGATATCGGAAAAACAAAAATGGAAAATGCATGAAAAGCTAAGAAAACTTTAACAGGCTTAGCACTTTGGCAACCAGAAAACGATCTCAATTAAAATATTGAGATTCGCAATTAATGATTCGCAAAAACAACAAAAGAAAAATGGAAAAAAATTAAAAACAATTTATAAAGAAATCATACAATAGGCCAATACCAACGTTTTAGCAATATAAGTCTAAGAAGAAAACTAATCGAAATTTTCTTTACAACAAAACTAAACTAAATAATAACTAACGTTTGTAAACCTTGTGCGTGTGTGTGTAAAACAGTAGTGCTATCTAAATATAATACAGATTAGATATCGCATAATGCATCAACCCTATATAAGTACGAGTACATACATATTAAAAAACCTAAAACAAATCAAACGAAAAGGAATATTAACTATATTTGTGTGTTTGATGTCAGTCAACTAAATGTTAAAGTCAACTAACGATCACGTAAATGTATTGCATAGCCTATAACATTTTTTGAACGAAGCAAACCAAGTCGATTCGATTTAGCATGAGTATCAACTTTATACTACATATACACTTAACGACTAAAGATAGACACACAAGTGGTACAACTAAGAAGAAACACCGGATGCAGCAAACACGAAAACAAATACCCAATCGGAAGCGGATGCTGGCAATGATTAATTGATTGATTAATTAATTGATTGTGGACTTTGATGACGGGCAAAACAATTAAAAATACTATACAAAATCGAAAAATTCGTTCATGTTTTATTTGCTGGGCGGCAGAATCCAACTTACCATACCAAGAATATGGCTAGACAAAAGTATTGTCTACTTATCGGATGATTGTTGCGATCCCAGACATTCGATTTACAATGGTTTGGCTTTTATAATTTGATATTTAAAGAAAAGGTTGGTCGTTGTGGAAGAAAGATCGTTAATCTTTGCTGGTAATAGATGTATATATTATTATACTACAAGCACAATATGCGACGCATAACAACACGGCGTATGCGTGATATTATTAGTAAATATCGAACATGCGACATGTGTTAGAAGTGTGTGTTGCAGTATTACTCATCCGACGCGTGTGTTAGAAATATTATATGATATGAATATTGGTATTATTTTAGAATTAGGAAATACCACAGCACCTGCCGTTGGTGGCGTTCTTAGCAAATTGTCCATCAGAGAAGCTTTTAGCTTATTTATTTAATATTAATTTTGTTTTGCATTAACACCGAAGCGCCCTCTGTTGGTGGTGTTTCTGGGAGTTTTTATCGTTTTAGTTGCGAAAAATACCTGGCAGATGTCGCTTTGCTGCGCAATCGTCCTGCATGAATGCTCTCTTTCTGCGGCATTCGCCATCGCTATTTAGCCCGGCAAGCGATATTTCCAATGTTTACATTTTACCGACCTGATATCCAAGCGGTTGAGCAGTCGTTTCAACTTCGGGTGTGGGTCCTCGTGTCCTCGGCTCTCAGCTGCTGAGGCTGCCTTCACAGCCGCTGCTTTTGCCACAGTGGCTCCGTTATTTGTGCGTGCGCGTTGCCAATAAACGGGCAGCGGCTTCTGCTCAGCTCTCGTGTGATACAAAAATGTGGATTCCTGTGGATTCCGATTGATTGTTTATCGTTAGCCGTTTGCCAATTAGGCAGTGTGTTTTTTTCCAAAATTTTAACCGGTATTCAAAATTTTTGTGTGCGAGCATGTGTGCGTGTGTGAGTGTGCGGGCACCAAAATATAGGCAACAAAAGGTGTCAAAACGGTTAAGCTGGCAGCTTCCTCTCGCTCTCACTCTTATTCTCTCTATCTGTACGAGTATATTCCTCTGCAGCGCAATGTTTTTGTGTTATACACAGGACACAACTATGAATACAGCCCCAAAAAAAAAACCAACTCACACGTATACGGAAACGGGATTGGATACCGTAACTTGGCTTGCGCCCACGCACGACCACATTCTCATACTCAGCGGCAAGAGCGCACTCTCTCCAGCTCTTGCTCTCTTGTAGCCTTTCTCTTTGACTTGCATAGTGGGTGTTTTTGGTTTCACATCTTAAACAATTTAAGAAAATTATATTATGGTGTTTTTTGTTTTTAATAATTAAAACATTCAAAGATTTATAAATACTTTTTCTTTTGTTTTTATGTTTATAACAAATTGTTTGCTTTGGAATAAACTAGACATGCGAAAGCAGCCCACTGTGCAGAGAGACAGTGTTCCTGTTTTTTTTTGCCTTTTTTTTGGGTGAACTGAAATGATGTTGACTCAACGTGCCAGCAGCAGCCAGCCAGGCGCTAACGGTAACAGCAACAGAAACAACAACAACTACAGCAACAACCTGACAACGAGACAACAACTGCGTTGTAGTAGTGGAATTCGCTGCACTTAATAAGTGTATTTTCCACGCAAAATTACACAAATTGTGTGCAAAAATTAGATGGTGCAGATGGAAGAAGCAGAACTGCTATTAAAACCACTGCATAGTGTGTGCTGATAACGGAAAAACCGTGATAAAAAGAAAAACCGTAACCGTAACTCTTCTGAGCAAGCAAGAGACAAAAGAGAGCGAGAGCGTTGTAGAGAGTGAGTGAGAGGCAGTGGCAAAAAAATTCGTCATTCATTCACAAGTGCAATGTGGAAAACAACAACAGCAACAAATAGGGGGCAAAAATAGAGCGGCTTAGGCAGCAAATAAAACAAATAACAAATACAACAAAACGAAAAAAAAGTAAAAATGAGTGAAGCGCGTGCTTAACCTAAAAGTGCAGGCCACTCACCCACACAATTACACACAATCAGGAGCTCAAGCAGTCTAAGCATACACATACATACGTACATATGTATATGTACCCTGCAGTTCCATTTATTACGGTTTCAGCAGTGAATCACCGCTTAGTATTCATCACGAATATTCATTTTGGGATGTTTTTGAGTAGCGATGAATTGTGAAACTGCAGGGTACATTTGTGTCGACTCCTTGGCTCAAATTCATGCTCTTTGATTTCCGCTATTCGCAGACAACAACAATCGAAATGACAACAACAACAACAATGCATAGTTCCTGCTGAGTAGCTTTTTTGTATAATCGAATGAGTGTCCCTTTGTGTATTTGAATGAGAACCTAGGTAAACCAAGATGAAAGCCAATCAAGCAATAACAACAGCAACCGCAACAACAACTAATCACTGCCACCTACAAACAATAAGTAAACAACAATAACAACAACAGCAGCACCGAAGAGGAGAAAGACCCCAAGGCCCGAAAGAAAAAGTTGAAAACGAAGGTGTGTGGCCAACAGGAAACTAGAAAATGTCCCAACCCTAGTAGCTAGCGGAAATTTTCCAATAGGAAAATGGATAACCAAAAAACTGATAAATATGTTTAGAAATAACATAAATGGAGCAAACAACATAAACACAACTAATAAGAACTCCACATGAAATCCCATATGTAAAATCAACTATCGACATCAACAGGGGAATAAACGACTATCAACAACTGCCAAGAATATTCAACAACAACAACGATAATTTACACCAACTAACAACCAAAGTTTACAAAACCAATAAAGAAAATTAAAATTGTTCTGTAAACGTTCTCATTCAAATATTTCCACAACTACTTTCAAAGAAACCATTATCTTACAACAATAACTATTGGATAAAAAAAACTCTCACAACGAAAAGGTAAACAACTAGCTGTTTTACAAAAAAATAAACACCTAAAACTTCCTAGCTATAGCTAAAACTTAAAAAAAAACATGTGGTAATTACAAAAACTATATAAATTAACCAAGAATAAAACAAAAGTGCTTGCCAATATCAACAAACTTAAATCTTTAGGATAAATACAAATTAATGGTAAGCACCAACTAAACTCGCACAAAATTTAAACTAACGTAACGTTTTAGCAACAATAATTCTTATTATAGAAAAGGCTTACACTTAAATGTTGTGGAATATGCAAATTAAAGTATCTTAGATCTACGGCTTCCATAAATTTAAAGCATTACTAAACGAACTAGCAAAAACCTAAACATTTGCCAATCATTTTACATTAAATAACATAAAAAGATAAAACATAACATAAAAGATTAAGTTATACCCATACAAATTCGACATTCTTTGTGCACATGATGTTATATAATTTAACAAGTATTAGCAACAAAATTTCACAAGCAACAAATTTAATCGGTACATGGATATAAAGAAAAACACAAACGAACACTATATTGTGCAACAAGAGACATTCAACAACAACTTACAACAAGAACGCACAACAACAATGAACCAACAAAGGAAATCGAGCAGATGGAACGCATTTGGCATTGACTTAAAAAACGTTATCATATCTTAACTTCAATTAAAAAAACAAAAAAATATATTAAAACGATTTGTTGGGGTAACACGAAAAGAGTAATGGAAACTGTAATAAGCTAACAAATAGATTCAACAACCACTTTCAACAATATACCCCACACCGACTCACTTCATCGAACCATCGCAAAGAATCTAGCGGTTTCTTCAAGATGGAGCGCATGTGGCGAAAAGTAAACCACAGTTTGCGCAACACCAGCAAGTCGCAACCACAGCAACCAGCAGGTGCCGATGGAATCATCGGTGGCGCCGCCACAGGAGCCACTGCTGCCACGCCCCAATCCACTGACACGATTAGTTCGGCTGGCGGTTTCGGCGATGGTCAGCTGGTGGTAGCTGTCCAGGGACTGGCCACCGGAGGCGTTGGTGGATCCATCGCCGCCAGTGGGGGTAGCAATGCCACCGGAAGACGTCTGGCCAGCAGCGGCGGAGGTGGCGGATGTAACAAATCCCTCAGCCAGCATGTCCTGCAAACACGTACCGCTTCCTCGGAGCGCCGCAGGCGGCGTCGGCGGAAGAGTCGCCCACGACGTGGCGGTGGCATGGGAGTCACCAGTTGCGTCGGCGATCCTGGTGGCGACAATATGTCGTAAGTTGAAATTGCTTTCAAAGCATTGGCCGTTTAAGAGCGGCGTGCTTAATCTTAATTGTTTTTTGTTTTTTTGTTTTTTTTTGCACTTAGAGGGGTGCTTGGGTGTCCAAAAGTGTGTCACGATGTATGTATGTACATTGTACATATTTGAAATCCGGAAGTTCGATGAATCAATGCCACAGGACAATATGCTATTTTTCGCAGCACTCTTTTGGGCGCCACTTGAAGCGAATTGACAACTCTAGAGATTTCTCGAGCACCCCTTTTCATGGTGGTTTTCTTTATTTTCAATGTTCTCACAAGACAATGCCATTCAATGCTGAGTAGTGGGTAGTGTTCCTGGCGGAGACTCTAACGAGGCCTTGACTCGTTTTCCATTGCAGTTCCTCGGGCGGCTTTTATACCCTGAAAGAGCACCAGCACTATCGTCCCAGTCACCATCATGGCGGTGGCGTTTCTGTTGCCGGTGGCGGTGGCTCATCCCGTCGTCTGTTCGCCACTTCGGCGCCCAGCGGCACAGTGATGATGTATCCCAACCCCCAGCGCGCCACGGCACTGGCACCATCCGGAGGATCTGGATTCGGGCAGGCAACCTCTGCGGGCGGCGGTGGAGGAGCTGTAGGCGCTGGAGGTGGAGCGACTGGATCTGGATCTGGAGGACAACCGGACATCTCACTGAGACAGCGGGCGGTGGCCAAGTTGCGCATGTTCAACTTCCATCTCAACTGGGATCTGCACATGACGCACTGCAAGCCCTGCGGGTGAGTAGCACTTCTACACTTGAAATAAAAAAAGATCCCAAAGGCAATTTACGCTGCAAAAGGAATAGTCACACAAAAAATAGAACTTGAGTTATGCATACAAAATAGACTAATGCAAATGCAATAAGTTAAGGCTACAGTTTTTTAAAACACGGACATCGCTGTTTATAAATTTAAATACGATATCATATAAAAAAACACTATTAAAAACACACTTGCTTGGATATCTTATTTGTCATATTTTTTTGTGCTCTCTACATGACGTTTATTTTATTTTTACAAACAAGATACCTTAATAGATCTTTAGAAATATATAAACTTCTTTTGTTTTCACCGATTTTTCTAAGTGCAGCGCGCAACTGGAGTTGCAACTGGAGCTCCAGTGCGTTGGAGT
Organism: Drosophila orena; assembly: GCA_005876975.1. Classification (NCBI taxonomy): domain Eukaryota; kingdom Metazoa; phylum Arthropoda; class Insecta; order Diptera; family Drosophilidae; genus Drosophila; species Drosophila orena. Next base: position 1,138,648 of record VCKV01000299.1, read on the forward strand.
GCCCAAGTGGCTGCCACTTGAGTCTGCTCCAGTGGCTTGTGCTTTTGTTTGCCGCATAGTTTCTACCGGGTTGCCTACTATTTTTTTTTTTTTTGTTATTTATGTCCCCTGTTCGCTTCGTCTTTTCCTTTTTTCTTAAACCCTTTTACCCCATTTTCATACGCCCTCTCAGAGTTTTTCATTTGTTTGTTGTTGTGGTTTTGGTTAAGTTGGAGCGTTGGAGTTTTTGGTTGCAACTCCGAGTTTTCAGTTTCCAGCTTCCAGCATTTTTGAGCCGTTCAAGTGGCCGCGGGCGTTGAACGAACCCAAATGCAAAGTGGGTCGCCGTTTCATTGGGCGCTGGGCTTAACTTTTTGAGGCTTTAAGCCAACAACATCAGACATCGCGCATACATAATAAGGTAAATGGAGCACAGTTTTCTTTACCGCCGAATGTGTGAAATTTTAATGAAGCGCCAGCTAACGAGCTCCAATGTGAGCCGCCCACCATGCACAGTATTATTCGTTTTTTTTGTGCATATCCTTCCTCTTTTTTTGATGGTTGCGGAAGGCGCCTGTCAGCAGAGAAATCAAGTTGATGGCGCCCAAGCAGGGACTTCATTGAGAGGTCTGAGAGCAATTAAGTTTTGGCTAGAATAAAATATATTTATAAGTACGGAGCAATAATATTTATTAAATTACTTTATTCACTTAGAATTCTGAATAAACACAAACTGATCAAATTTATATACCTTATCCCAATCAAACACTTTTTATTAATGATAACTTTCTATTGCAGTCCCCGTCTAAGTGGCAGTGGTGGCAACATAATCACCCGAAGGCTGTGCCGCAATCGTCGGCGGGAGGACAACGAACTGTACCGCTCCAATAGCTTCAAGTTCGAGCGATTCGAGCGCAAAGAGTGCCTGGAGGAGCTGTCCAACACGTTGCAGAAGCAGGTGAGTCATGCCCAAAATAAATATTCGCATAATTAGTATTAGTATAAGTATTAGTATTTGGGTAAGGTATGGGTAAACTTAAATACCAATCGACCACCACATGTTGCACATGCCGCATCAATTTATGCGCATAGATTACAGCTAATTGCAGAGTCCGAAGGAAAAGCCAGCGTCAACAGCAGCGTCGGCCACACTAATTAGTGGGGCCACCACTCGCTGCAGGTGGTGGCTAGACTGATCAATGGATGTGGGTACACTTGCATAAAGATAAATGGGTGGCTCGGTTGTCTAATGGCATAATAATGGTGGGGGATACGATGTCTCAGGTGGCTTTCGTTGCTATTAGAAGAAAGTTCAGTCGCCTCCTGCAGCCCCGAAACCCATCAGAGAATCTAATTAATGGCGCGCAACAAATTGAATTTTAATTGGGCGTCGAATTTGATTTGGCAGCCGAAAACACTCTGGCCCCGGGGTGCCACAGCCGATAACAAAGTTAAATTGAAATTGAACCTGGCGGCTGCGAAGCAGAATGCTGCCAATGGACAGGACCCCGGGCCAAGCTTAATGAATATTTAAACATAATTAAAGTCACTGCCTAATAAGGCTCCAACAGGAAAAAAAAGAAAGAAGAAGTGAAACTGTAAGCCGCGGGCGCCAGCAGGTGGACACTTTTAAGTCGATTAACTAAATTAAGGCTTGAAAATAAAATCTTGATAACATCTGCACGCATTAACATGTTTGAAAATGTTAAAGATCCCTCTAAAAAAAGTTATTAATGATGTCTAAGAGTATGCAGTGAATTTCGTGAACTTGCCGACCTCAAATATATTGTTGCATACTGTTAGGCGATTTTTTATATTATGAAAGAACTTTTGAGAAAAATTTTTACGGCTGTTGAAAAATGACACTTTCGTGCGGAACTTAGCCACCGGCTACTCAATCTCCACCTCAACTTTAAGTCCAGACTCTGGCCTAAGACTCAATCTCAAATCCAACCTCAACCTCAAACTGGCTAATGCGATTTCTCGTTTGGGAGACATCAACTTTGTTTTATTTTTTAGCACGCCTGCGGGCAAGTTTTTCTGACGGTGGGTATAAATGGGTGCTTTTGCTGGATGGGTTGGTGGATTGGTTGGTTGGTTGGTTGGTTGGTTGGTGGGATGTTTGGCTTAGTACTCCATCAAGAACGCGGCTAAGTGACAGGCAACCATTTATCAGCCGGCAAACGTTGTCTAAGTACGCTGCGGTCTCTGTCTGCAGAGCACTTCAAATCGCTACCTCGCTGCCTCATCATCGCGCCCATCCTCCCGTGAATCCTCCAATCCACCCATCCATCCATCCATCCATCTGTCCTGGTAGTGGCTCCTCCATCCCCTGCGGGCATCTACAACTGTCAGCTGTCCGATTCGATGAGCTGCGTGGACAGTAAACGTAATACCCCTGGCGAAACCGAATCCCAATCCCAATTCAGAATGGCGGAAGTCCAATCCAAAACTTTGCCTCACCTGCCGCAGTTCGCTTGATAAATAAATAAGCAGGACAAGTTGGTTGGCCAAAGTGTTTTGAATTGGTTGCATTGCTAATACCCTTACAATGCATTGGCTTGGGTGCTCTGAAGTACCTTAAAATTATATTAATTATTGCGCTTTCCATTTGAAATTTCCATTTAGATGGTAGTAGTACGCTTTCCTTTTAAATACAAATTCAAATTTCTTAAATTCTATTGTATTTTTCTTTCATTTGTAACAATCTTTTAAAGTTTTTCTTTGTTCACGTTGTTTCTCTTTCAAGCTCTCGATTCAATTTCTTCGATCTCGATCACTCTATCGTTTGTTCTTAAGACTATACAATTAATTCTATCGATATTAGTGTTACCTAGTGCTTTATATTTGAACACAGCTTACACTTAGTATTTTATATTTATGCACAGCTTACACTTAGTATTTTATATTTATGCACAGCTTACACTTAGTATTTTATATGTATGCACAGCTTACACATTCTCAATATTTGTATATGAAAGCCAAAATTCCCGATACACGCGAGTGTAAGCGAATTTGCCATTCCACCGCCGAGGCTTCCGGATTTTGATGGATTTATCAGGTGTGCGGCAGACGGATCCGGCAATCCGTTGGCGTGGGACTTGGATTTATTCACCCCCAGACGCCCAGTGACATCGCTCCCAAGTAAGGGGCACTCTCCGTAATCAGAAGTCGGAGTTGGAGTCCCTCGATATTTCCCATTTCCCATTTGCCATTTGCCATTTTCCCCCCACCTCGTGGCACTACCAAAAATCAACCCAACCACTTGTGGCTGTCCTTGTCAATTCGATTTTCCCTAATATGAGTGGAACAACAGAGTGATGCAAAAAGTTAAAAAGAAAATACAGGGATGCCGAACAAATGGCATTTGAACATTTTGTTGGCACTTCAAGTAACTAGTTCAGCGCAATCGAAAAATAATGTTTCAAATTGCTTCCATAATCGAGCACACCTCATTTCGGGGGAATTAAATTGGACTTTGATTGAACATTATTCAAATTCGATTGACCCGAACCTGATGGGAATCTGTTTATCCATTTGTAAGATAATGGGCTCATGTTTTTTGTTGCAGAACTAAGCTTACAAGAGGGATCAGAATTTGTTGTAAGCCAGCGAATCGTTTGAAAAAATGATTCAAGTTGTACTGTAACTTCTGTATTAAACTCGCACATCATTTGGCAAATTCAGGGAATTTTCAAATTCCACTCATTAATTGAAATACCTTGTAATGGCCGCTTTTTACTAAGCCTTACTAATGTCTTTTCTACAGCTTACACAGTGCCCAAGAGTGTTGCATCATTTTTTATTCTTCTAATTCCAGGTTTATTTTTTATTTTCATCTGAAGTGGGGCACTTGCTCATTTCAATTTCTGCGCCATTTGAGCACCGTCATTTGTCAATGTTCACCTCTGACTTTCGCAGCCCCCACTCCCCGATTTCCGCCCACTTTCTCCAGGCTCCGGTTTCCATCATGGGCACCACAATGACCCGACGACAGGCTTTCGCTTCCATTGTCCCGCATAATTTCCATCATCTAATGCGTTATCTTGGGCCAGCAAGTGCCCAATATTCGCTTTCTGGGGGCTTCCCGCCCACGCATTATTTTTGATGGCACAATTTTGAGCATTAGGGTGCTGGAAGCGGGAAGCGGGAGGCTGGAAGCTGGAAGCTGGTGAAAACCAGTGATCTGTGTGCGCTGGCAATCATTAGCCTCAATGTCCTGTCCGCTTTGCGCTCCATTCATGCAACAATTGTTGATTGCCACCCCCTGAAAACAGGCGGAATGAGGAACGCCCACCCATCGTTGGTTGCGTGTGAATTATCGTTGGTAATAACGTGGAATTGCCTTGTCAGTCAGTCAGCAATCTGCAAGAAATGAAGGCTTCACTTGCTACGTAAAACTCAAGTATCAAGTAGCTGGGGTGTCGACCCCACCACCCCACATACCCCAAAAATAGTTCCATAAAAGGCGCAATAAAACGAGTTAATTTCCCAGTCAAGTTGCCGAAAACTTGCTGCAACAACTTCAAGGAGCTTACTCTATTTCTCTTACAAATTTAATCAAACACACACATGGGTGGCAGCCAAAGGGGGTGTGTGATGGGGAATGGGGAATGGGGAATGGGGAATGGGGGCATCCTCAACCCAGTTGGCGCTCTAAATAATTCATGTTGGCTACATTCGTTCTGGGCTCGCTTTCTGGCTTGCAGAGTTTTCTGCAACATTTTCCAACTTGTTGTAATACATTCAAATGAGTCTGGGAAAGAGCTTGCAAAGGGTGGGGGGCTTACATGGTGTGTGTGTGGGGGGGGGGGGGGGAAGGAAGGGCACAGAAAGATGGCACAAGTGGGGGAGAAATGGGCTGAGTTCTGTGGCAAAGTGGGTGGACTACCGTCCACCAGCACACATGAGAAAAATCACACGTGCAAGTGAGAAATATTTAAAACATCAACAACTTCAAAAACTTACAAGAATAGGGAATTACTTTTAAGTATCATATAAAAATCGCCTTTTAAATATTATTTAACAATTATAGCAGCCTTCCATTATTTTGTGAACATTTGCGTGTAGGCTTTACTTATAGAACTGAATTACAAACTATTTGTAATAGAAATTGGTTTCATGTTTCTTATTTACTTCATTTTGGCCCCAGCTCAGTTCTCACTACGTTTTGTGGCATCCACGGCGTCATGCCGCTGACTTGAGTGTGCCATTCACTCGACTTTTTTTTTGTTCACGCCACCCGCCGCATAATTTGGCGCACTAAATTTATGTGCGCAATTGTGCTGAGTTGTGTGAAACGCCCCAAAACACCAGCAGGATGTGGTGTGGTGTGGTGTGGAGTGCTCCCCAATTCGCGACCCCCCCCATCCTTTAAGGCAGCACATTCGGCATGTATTACATGGCACTGCCTTTGTGCGGGCGAAATGTGATGCACTGCGCGAAACGAAGACTTGCCGATTCACAAATTGAATAAATATTTCTTAGGCAGTGTTGGGTACTAGCCAATTCTCATTTCTTTAAGCTGCTATTGAAATAATACACCGATTAAGCTTACAAGTCTTATAAGTTTCAGTTGAGTTGAGTACTATCCAGATGATCATTTCTTTAAGCTATTTTTGAAATAATGCAGCAAATAAACTTACAAGTCTTATAAATTGGAGTTCAGTACTAGCCAGATGATCATTTCTTTAAGCTGCTATTGAAATATCTATTGAAATAAGCTTACAAGTCTTATAAGTTTCAGTTGAGTTGAGTACTGGCCAATTACTCATTTCTTTAATAATTATATTAATATCTATATTGAAATATTGCTCCAAATAAGCTTACAAGTCTTATAAGTTTGAGTTGAGTTGAGTACTATCCAGATGATCATTTCTTTAAGCTACTTTTGAAATAATGCAGCAAATAAACTTACAAGTCTTATAAATTGGAGTTCAGTACTAGCCAGATGATCATTTCTTTAAGCTGCTATTGAAATATCTATTGAAATAAGCTTACAAGTCTTATAAGATTCAGTTGAGTTGAGTACTAGCCAATTACACATTTCTTTAAGCTTCTATTGAAATTTCTATTGAAATAAGCTTACTAGTCTTATAAGTTTAAGTAGAGTTGAGTACTAGCCAGATGATCATTTCTTTAAGCTACCATTGATATAGTGCACCAAATAAGCAAGTCATATATTATATATTTTTTTCGCCGTGTACAACTGCTCACTTTCGTCGAAGGTCCTGCGTGGAGCTCTCCATTTGTCGCCGGTCTACAGTTACATGTATCCCGTGGCTACTGTCGCTGCACCTTCTTTATCCTGCGACTTCGAAGGGTCCTTTGTGTGTTATTATTCAAAATCCAGTCAATAAGGCGAAACGCGATGCTAATTTATTACACCAAATACGCAACAAGATGCTCCACGCGTTTTTATGCAGCGAAATTGTATATTTTTCCCTGGTTTGGGGCTGGCGAGGAGTCACAATTACGACCAGGGAATACCGCTAGCAGTTAACGCACACATATGCAAATTGCACATACATGTGTATGTACATATGTATTGGAGATAGGGACATATATCCTTGGGATTGCGAGTGCGCTGTCTGCTTTTCAATTTTATCCCTTTTATTGGCTCTGCATTTGTTCCAGCTGCTTAAAATTCATACGCAAATACTTCGTAAAAGTTTGGGGGAATGAAAAACCAGGGGCGGGTGGTGGGCAGCTAAAAAGGGGATTAGGGGGAGGGGGTGGTGTATGGGGTATGGGGTATGGGTTCTGGCTAAGCAGATTGCAAGGGGGCTCGAATCGTCCTCTTGGTCCATAAAGTCCCCCGTCAACCAGCTGCCAAAAGTTTCCTCGGTGCTTTGTGCAAATTAGTTTATTGGAATTTCTTTTTTTTTTATATTTCGTTTCGATTTATTTCCTCTCGAAACGAATTGGAAAAAGGGGGCGGAAAATTTTGGAGGGAAGCGAGGTGGCATGTGCGTAGAGATTTATAGTTTCCTCGGTTCCATTGTGCATATTACATAGCTTTCAGTCTTTATAGCAGTTACTCGTTTTTTTTTTATTAAATTACTTATTTTGCTTTCCGTTTTTAATTTATGTTTCTAAAGCATTTTTCAAATTTTGTAAATGGCTCGTAAAGTTTCGAATTTATTCATAAATACTGGGAGTTTACGCTGTTATTAACCCAATTTTTATGCACAACAGAAAAGGTTGATGTGTGTGTGTGTAAAATATGTAAGAAAATTACTGCCGGTACTTTCAAGATATCTTTATGCGAAATTTTGCTTAATGCCAAACCGCGTTCACTCTTTTTTCCCGTACAACTAAAGGCCACTTTATTTCTCCCCATAACTTGCTAAATTTATAATATTACGTGTTACACACTGAGGGAGCTCCAAAAAGGGAAGGGGGGTTCAAATGGGGGGCCAACACACACAGACTATTAAAATTTTAATGAAAATGATGTCCGTTGGGACGGGTAACAACGTTCTCGCATTGCCAATGAAGATGACTCACCCAAGTCGGAAAAGCGGGTGAAAAGCTGGGGAAAAGCGAGGGAAAAGTGGGGGAAAGTGGGCGAAAAGTGGGCGAAAAGTGGGCGAAAAGTGGGCGAAAAGTGGGCGAAGTGCTTTGGCTAAGGCTAAGTAATGTAACTGCCAAAAAGGATGGGGTTGGGCGATGCGGGAAAAGCGAGGAAAATGTGCGTGCAACTGCCATATCAATATCTCAACACACACATGGCGTAGCACATATCCATTCCGCACACAGGTGGATTAACATTGAAATTGACTGACACGAACGCTAGGTTCGCTTTTCTCAATTTCCCCTCCGGGCGGATTTGCACGCAATTTTAAGCCATTTTAATCCAGGTGTAGCAAAATGAATTTGCAGGTCAAAGTTTAAGTTTCAGCTACGTACGGTCAAGACTTAATTTTTGGATTTCCTTCAAGCTCAAAATGCATTTTTTTTAAGCCAAATGCCACAACTAAAGTATGTTGTTTAGCTACAAAATACAAAATATTAATGGGTATACTATAACTTCTAAGTTTGACACCAAGTGCTAGGAATTTATAATTGCATTTACATACACGTATGTTTTTCAATTAAGTGCTTAATACTTACGAGTGTGGTGTGCTTTCTTGAAATTAAAATAAAATATCTACAATTATTAATGGGTATGTATTATTATTTAGAGAAATATTTCTTTTCATTTGCATTGGGGCATGTTCCTAAACGTTTTCCATGTGCCATTTCGTGTGATTTTCTTCTGGCATTAAGAACTGGTTCGAAAGTTTGTGTGTGTGTTTGCCCCTGGCAGATGTCAGTACACCCATTGCCACACACACACACACACACAGACGACACCCCCTCCACCCACTTTAAGGGTTGCTTCTTCCACGGTAACTTGATTTTTTGCTCGCGGCACAACGCCAAATCCGTTTAAATTTATGGCGTGTCATTGTTTTGGCATAAAATTAAGTGAGTTCGCTTTGGGGGCTGGGGGTGCGGGGTGTGGGTGGGGGTGGGGGTGTTGGAAATCTAGTTAAACATGCACAGACATGCATGCAAATGATTGCAGTTGCCACCCCGCCACCGAAAATAGAAGACCCAGTTTACATGTTAATGAAATTCAATAAGCGCTGCCTACTTTCGGGCGCCTGCAGAACGATGCCTGTTCATAATGGCCGCTCCTTATGCACTCGAAGAAATTCCAATGACTTGCATATGAAAGTATACTGTGGGGTTTCTCACAGCGAAAGCTATTTGCATTTAAAACTATAACTTTTGAGATAAACATACATATTTGCTTTACCTGAATACTACAAATACACAATAATTTCTTCGAGTGTAGCACCCCGTCCGCTTTCAGCTAGAATCCCCTTTGTTTCCTAGACTTCACATCTCTGCCTTTTCCCCTCTCTCATCGCCAGCAATTGTTCATCTTTCCAAGCGAGGCCGCAACATGGAAAATAATTTATAAAATTCATAAGCGCCTTTAATTTATGAGAACATCCTTCCCATCCTTCCCCCCACTCCTGGCAATCCCCCTGTTGCCCCCCAGCAATTCAGTGTAATTTTAATTAATGCTAAAACGGAATGCGAATGCTAAACGACCAAGAGACGGTTAGAAAATAAAAGAAATGGAAACAGAAAGATGAACCAACAAGAATGGCTCGGGAAAAATCATCGAAAACAATTCCGAAAAAGGGACAGAGAAGAAAGTTCAGAGACAATGCGAGAAGGAAATTCGACAGTAAAGAGGAGAATGGGCGGAAAAAGAAGGGAAAACGGTGGGAAAATCATGAGGCAGCATATACATTTGAAAAGGCTATCCATCTTTTGAGAACTTTCAAATAATGAGGAATCGTTTTCGCGAGATACTTTCATACCAACTATAAATATCAATCATATTTACTAATTATATGTATATAACTTGTATTACTGGTATTACCTATTTAAATCAGATTTTTAACCTTTTAAACTAAAAACCTCATTATCGTTTCCTATTAAAGTTCTGCTTCGCCACCTTATTTTGTCTTTTGAAAGTCCCTAACTCAAAGTCTCAACTTGCAGACAGAAAATAAACAGAGCCTCAGACATTGGAAAAAGTTGGCTTTACTTATGATTAATGCCAGGCGACAATGGCCAAAAAGTTTGGACTCCTTTTTTTGTTTCCCAAAAGGGCGCAAAAAAGTTGGTAACGTGGCAAAAGCAGGGATTTAGCTTGTTTTGATTGCAGACCTCAAATGCTTAACTGCATATTAATTCACCCCTTCCATCAAGGGTCTGTGGGCTTTTGTGTTTTTGTATTGAGCACTTACTAAATTTCGGTTTTTGGCCAAAAGTCAAAGTCCACAAAAAAAAAAGAAACCAAAAAGCGAACAGCAAAGAGGCGTGGCAGTGTGTTCTTTTGGCAGCCTTTTTTTGGGGCGGGGCTCAGAAGTTGTTCACTTAAATTAGCTACAAAGGCGGTTTCTCGATTGCCGTTGTGTTTCGCTATGGTTTTTGTATGCAGCATTTCAATTAATGCTGGATAGCCACTTTAATGGGAATTAAAGGACATCTGTTGTAAGTGCTGACACATTCAATTTCAAATAATAATCAAGAATGTTTTCCAAAATTACCAAAAGTGGTCTCAATTTATTGAAATTTACAGTACTAACAGCAGATTACTGGCTCGTAGTTTCTGTCCATCCCATCGATTATATCATTTAGTAGTGTCTGCGGTGGCGATATCCTGGTGGCAGATATCGGGTGGCAGGAGCAGGAGCAGGAACATGCGATGAGGCCGATCCACGGTAGCCCGATCCACCAGCGCCATAAGAACTGCGGCTGGGATTAATTATAGTTTAATATTCAATGCCAATACTAGTGGTTTCCAAGGTAAGAATTCAATCCGATCGATTAAAGTATCGATAATATCGATCATTTTAGAATTTTAGCAAGCACCGATGGTGAAATTTCGTTATCTTGATAAAAGAGCTTAATACTAAATACAAAGCTTAATAAAAATACTGTTGTAGTATTTAGTACTAGTAACTAAGTACTTGTAACTAAGTACTTTGTATTTTGTATCTTGTATCTTTGTATTTTGTATCTTGTATCTTTGTATTTGATATCTTACCCAGCTGGAGCAGCGGGAACCGAGGGGGAAACGGGTAGATGGGCACCTTCGGCATGGAATCCGTTCTTATCGGCCGTGTAGTTCACCGTGTACTGCTTGCCATCATCCCCAGTGTATGAGTAGGATCCCTGGACACCCAGCGATCCGTGGGGCCATCCTCCGCGGAACTCACCCGTCTCGTCGCGGTGAATGCCATTACCAGTGTCGAAACTGAAAGCGAATAGGGTTCCGTTAGTACCTAACTTCAAGTTAAAATTGCAGTGCATTGTATTCTAGCTTATGCTTTTCTATATGGAATTTAACTGCTCGGCTTTTTGAGCTTACCCAAAGTTGTAGTTGCCATTGGCGTCGCTGTTATAATCGCTCCTCACGATGGGAATTTGGGGCTGTTGCTGTCGCTGGAAGCCGGAGCCGCCTCCAAACGAATGTCCTGCGCCAGGACGAGCGTGTCCTTGGCCACTCACACCATGGTAGTGCAGCTGGCTCGCCTGCGGAGTGGGCAAGTACCGCTGGCTAAGACGACCGGCCAAAATGGCCGAGGAAAAGCCGAAGAGCACAAGGGCAACAGTTAACAGAGGTCGCATCATTTTCGCGCTTTGAGCAAAAATCACAGATCACACAAGTCACTTCAAAGAACAACAACAGAAAAAAAAATGATCTATAGATAGATTATGGAGGCGGATTCTCGATCTGGGAACGCTCGAATGGCAACTGCTGGCGAATCCGCTGGAGCGATTTGGTTTTATAGCCCCTCCATCAAACACTCACACTCCGACAAACATTCCATGCTCGGTTTTAATTGTTTTCTGTTCAACTTCTTCGTGCTTTTTTGCCGATTTTTTTTCTTCGCTGAGATTTTGTTGTTGTTTTGTTTGCTTTGGCCGTTTAATTAGCCAAAGGCAGACGCGGCCAGCAAACAATTTTTGGAATAGTTTTTCAAACCCCTCAAGGCCCGCCCTCTTTCCTTTTTTTTTTTTTTTGTATTTGGTGGGTGAGGCTGTGGTCTTGGTTTTTGGTCTGCAACCCGCTGAGTGGTGCATTTTCGTAGTACATGCCACTTGGCACTTGGTCAAAATGCTGCGGCTAAGCTAATTTTGGCTACAACGAAGCAACGGGTTCAACCTATTCGGGGGTTGGCCTTTAGTATCAATATACCTTAATATTAATCTGCAAATGTTGTTGTTCGGACAGCCTGCTCGGAAATATGGCATATGAATGATCAGAAAATCTATTTATATGTAGTAGTGTTGTAAAGAGTTACAAATAGTAAGTGACCTAAAAAGGTTAGTTGTGTAGATCCATGCTTTAATGAACCAATTTATTTATTTGGGCCCTAAGCAGATCCATGCTAATCTATTTAAAGTGATCTGAGATCTGTCTGCTATAAAAGATAGAACCATAAACAGAAAAAAGAGCGATAAATGCAAAGAGAAAAACACTTTTGCGGAGTTCCGGTTCGCGATTTGCTGGCTCGAGTGCTTTGGGGCTATCCAAAAACCAAAAATGCCCTCACTTGAGGGCCATTACAACAAAAGTCGCCGCTCGATTCCAGCAAAACAAAACTCGAGGGGCATCAAAGTCGGCGTTGATGATAATGATGTTGATTGGGATCAGTGGATGTAGACGAACGAATGATGATGGGTAAGAGCACAGACGATGAAGATCCCATGATGATGTTGTATGGGGCGAAAACGGTAGCAAAAGTTTGCCGCAAGATTCCTCAATGGATTTGTGAATTCTAATCGCAATTAATAGGTGTTAAAACAGCTGGGCACCGAAGATGGTTCAAGAGTTTAGGGCTGCCAAAATTCTGTGGAACTTAATTGGGTGTTCACCTTGATTATTCAGCTTCGTCAAATCTTAAAGTCAAATAATGTATTAACTATCTATATAAGATTATCGCAAAAAATATTAACGTTAGAAAGAGCGGGTAGATTTCAAAAATTATTGTTGTACTATACTATGAAGATAATAAATGGGTGTGAAAACAGTGGGGGATCCTGAATGGGTTGATAAGTTCAAGGTTAGCCATTCATCTTATACAACTTTCAGCTGAGTCAGTTAAGTTTTACTTTCCTTATTTATACCCATCAAATTTTCACCCAACAATAAACCCATTCAAGTGAGATTAATGCCTAAAAATACTTTTGCAGCATCATCATAACTTAATAGTGGATTGCAGTTGAACCCGAAAACCGAAATAAAAATACAAAATGAAACTGGTTTTCGAGTGGCTTATTATGTTTGTTAGGATTTCCCAGCGCAGAACATACAACAAATTAAATTCTGACCATATCCGCAATTATGATGATAATCGCGTTATATTTGTTATTGTTTGAGGTGTTTAGTAATGGTTAATAATAAACAGCCAGCGCTGCGAAACGCTATTAATTGATAATAATAAATGATGAACTAATCAAATAAAAGCGTGAAAAGTGAAGCTGCGACGTTAATGATGCTTGAGGCGCTGTTCATTCATTAGTTTGGCTCGTGTCGATTTGATTTGAGTGTAGTAGTGTGGAGTACAGTCACACTGAAAGCAAAGTACAGTTACATCCCCAATAAAGTGTAGCCACACTGAAAGCGATGTACATAAACACCAATTGAACGCTTCGCTGGCGCCAAAACGTGCATAATGCACAGTTAGCCGCGACACTCGCTAATGGCTCCTCATTATGTTCCATTAGCGGTGACTGTACCTTGTCCACAGTCCATCCTACTCCATCTCCTTCTCCATCTCCCTCTGTCTTTCAGCTGCTACCACTGCGTCTCTGCGATGGCTCATAATTTATGCAACTTGGCAAAGTTTTCGTGTAAGAAGGTATGGCTTAGACGCTTAAGCGGATGTAATGCCAGTCGCAAATGAACTTGTAATTTACAATGCATCTGACACTGACAACTGACAGGTGACTGTACCCAGGTACTCGATACTTGTACTCGTTTTTCGCAACACATTCGCTGACAGAGGGTACTTGGTCAGTGCTTGTCGGATTCTTGGCTAGACTTAATCTAGGGTTTAAATCCAACTTGGATATCTTTGGTGATGTTGCAAGGGATTTGCTAATTGCGGTTATGCTTGGTATAGCTTGTATTTGAGTTTTAGAGTTTGGAAAAGCTCTACGAGTGGTATATTAAATCTGAGACTATATCAACCGCTCTTTATCAACTATATTTTGATGGAGAATAAGAAAAACACACAAGATATTAACATTTTAAAGTGCTTAAAATGTTCGGGGGCTCTTTTTTTAAAAGTACATCTTAACTAATTTGAAAGTGCTTTGGTTTATCCCCCTAAAGTTCAGTCGTCTGTGACTAATTGAATCATGAATGGAACTGAATTGCAATGTGTTCATTCTATCAAAGTTTCCATTTTCCGGGACATTCAAGTAATCGCCTTAAAGAAACGAATTGGTAGCACTGCGGAGTGTAAGTAAACATTTGCCTAGGCCAAGAGCCTGTTTCACTTCCATCGTTCCCCGCAGGATTCTCGATGCCGGCGTGATAAGAACTTCAGTGACGTCGAAAAAGGGGGTGGAATGGCCTGTCATCGCTCTTATCGCGTTTTTCCTCCTCTTTTCGTTCACATCGACTTCTTATTTCCGTTTATGATTTTTTCTTTGAACTTTCCTTTCCTTTGTCGTGGAAAAAATGTCAAATTCAGCTATTTGTTTAATTGAAAATAAAGAACTGGCGCTGCAAGCCCTAATACGGGGCGTGCCCAATTGTTGTGTGTCATTAATTTAAATTAGAGCTTGAAGCCCAATTCCATTCCACATCGATTTGCTACTTCACTGGATACGTTTAAGGGGATGGAGTTGAAAGTCGGTAGATTATGTGTTCAGCTAGATAAAGTAAACTCGTGGGGGAAATGTAGAAGCAACATACTTCTGCTGAATCACTGAAATTCAGGGAGTACAAACCCTATTGCTATATAACGTGTTCTTGAAGACATTAAGCAGTTGTAGACCATTTAATGATATGATATCTTGAAGTTGCTTAAATTTGCCGCAAAATTAACTGTATTTTCGACACTTTCTGTGCAACTTCTATCTGATTTATGAAATGTTATAAGAAAGTGAGTTATATACGAGTATCATCATCTATTTGCTTTCTTTCCCCCTTGTCTTCGGATTTCCTCCACTCCGTTGCCAAAAGTAAGTTTAACTTTTTGCTTATCGCCTTTAGCCTGGCAACAATAACAATTTGTTGCTAATGCACATTCCTGTTTGCTTAACCCACAAACGCACACACATACATTCGTGTACACACCACCCCCGCACCTTTTCATATAGCTAGCCCCCCACCAAAGTTGATTTCCCCGTCCATGAATGGCTGTGGGAACATGAGCTAAACTACTCATTAAGCCAACTTTGGCGTTTGTTCATATGAAACTCAAGCGATTTGTCCACGGTTCAGAGGGAAAAGGGGGAGATGTGCTAGGATGTCAGGGGCGAAGTCGTTTCAAGGGGGATGGGTTGAGCTTATCCCCAGTGCTGTGTTTGATTAAGCAATTCCAGGCGGAAATTAAATGGACACACAAAACAAACTGTGAGCTGGAAAAGCTGCTCCCAGGATCACTACCAGTAAACAAAAAAGTGAGCGAAAAGGGTCATTCTGAAGGAAAATGGGGGAGATGCAGGACTTTGGGCAGCTCTGACCCCCCTGGGTTCGTCTCTATCAAACTTAACTGAGCAGCGCTCAAGTGAGAAGATTAAATCGCCATAAATATTAACTACAGTTGCTTCCCCATTTGAAATGGGTGGTGGGTTGGTCCATGGCTCCACCGAAAGGTAAGACAATTCGAAAGCGTTCGCCTTGATTTAGCACCGGAAGGCACGCACACCACGTGCACCACGAGTTCAAGTCCCCTGGACGCCCCCTACCCATTTACCCAACTCCGCCCCTGCCCGCGGGCAAGTGTACAAATCAAATGATTTATTGGACCACGGTCAGTTGTTGTGGCATGCGAATTTGGAGCATCTCGCGTGAGAGGGCCACCAAATAATTGAAACGTACGTCTGTCAGTCCGAAATCCCCCCCACCAAAAAAAAAACATGCTTTTTGTAGAAGGATCCTTTGGGCGGAGACATCCACCTGGTGCGGAAAATTCGTTTCAGGCGTCTGCTAATTGGTGGCAGGGTCAAAAGTGGTGTGGGAATGCCAGGGCTCGTGATGAATTGCTTGACTCGGTTTTTAGGGTACTTATTCTCTAACATTTTCCATAAAACTGCGTCTTTATTAAGCATTTCTTAATGGAATTATATGAGCTTCATGAATTATGTTGTAATACAATCCTGCATTCGTACAACGTAATTACATCCATTTCAAATCGGTGTTAGTTTTATAGTTCAATTCCGAATAATTGTTAACATTATGAAATGCAAATCAATTTTAAATTAGTTGGCAGAAGATGACTGGAAAATTAGTATTATATTTTTTGCGGTTTTATATTGACTCAATAATCTATATTTTATATTGGGGATTGAAATGTAAAATAAAATAAGATTGTGTTTACAATTTTTTTGTAGAACAAATTGCTTTAGAGTTTAATGCAAGTCATTAGGCAATAAAGCTGATGCATAATCAGATTTCTACTGATTTCATGCATCCATCTAAGGCAACCTCCCCCCGGTACCCCACCCCCCTCCTTTGGCCCAGCTGGCATTCAGGAATCAACCCCATTTTCAGTTAGTTAATTGCCAATATTACACAAGTGCCACATCCAGAGTTGCCGCGCTCAATAGTATGCTATGCGAGTTGCTCATCCAATCCTTCGTTTTTGGTCGGCTTTCTTCGTTGCGATGCGGTCTCTCTCTCGCGCTCTCTGATTTTTTGGACACATTCGTCGTGGTAAGTCAGTGGTCTAAACATTTTGTATCTCTATTGTGTTGAAATTTCAAAAGTCATATTGGTATAGTCATAAAAATAAGTTAAGCCACGTCAAACAAAGGAACACTTAATTATATAATCAAGAATATAAAATTAATATTAAAAATGTAATCCAGAACAATGTTGTAGGAAAATTTGCATTTATAAAAGCATTTATTTTCGTATTGGTCAAAAAACATTTTTTGACCTCACTGTGTGAGTTGCCTTTGCAGCGTTGCCACTGTGCGCAGAATCCGGAAGCCGGCAACGCAGGGTGGCAGCGCTCATCTCTGTTGTTGTGCTTTCGGGCCTTCTCTCGCATCCTTTTCGTCCTTCCGCTGGCATTTCGTTCGCTCTGTTGTGGGTGCCGCCGCACGTGCCGTATCCGCATCCGCATGCTTGTTGTTATACCCGGCACCCGTGGATTTCGAGGGTATGTTGTACTACGTGGGTTGTATCGAACTACATACATATATTTTATAAATTTGATTATTTGAACGCTATATATATATTTACATATGTATGTCTATGCATAGGTTTTTTACATTAATTAAAGTTTTAATATGATTAAAAACCATATTATAAATTGCACCTCCATAACAATGGAGATATAATAATGGAGTTAGTGTTTATAACTTTCAGTTCTTCCTTTATTCTGTACTATATTATCTAATGTGTCGTTTTCGTCACTTTGTGAGTACCGGGTACTTTCCAAGTTGAGACACCCGCTTGAAGCTTTCTCACTTGTTTTGCATTCTCTCCGGCGCTCTCACTCTTTCTTTCCCTTTCGCTCGCGGGGGTTGTTCCCACACAGGGAGAGATAGAGAGAGTGGGAGAGAGAGTATGTGTTGTAGGGTGGCGGGAGAAAGGCTGGGAGAGCGGCGAGGCGACTTGGCGGCTGACGATGGAAGTGCCGTTAGTTCAGCATCAGACTTTGCAACGCACGCAACTGCACGCAAACAACGCGGGCGTCGCTGTCACGTCGCCGCCGACGGCCCAAAAACATCTAAAAACGAACAAAACTACAGTGACTAAAAGTTAGGCGAACACTTTCTGGTACGCAAAGAACCAAACAAGAACCATTCGCGAACAGTGACTTAAAAATCCGCTTAAAAACTGCATATTGTTGTTACACATTTTTTCTAAATATTTTGTTGTTGTGAGTGAGCAAAACTTTCAGTGTAAAGTCAAAAACACAAACACACAGCCCCACACATATCAGTGAAAACGAGGAAAGTGTGCTAGAGGTGAGTGATTTTCTGGGGAATTCTTTTCGTTTCGTTTCCACAACAAGGTGTTTAATTAACGCTAATTGATAGGCGTAATTTGAGATGATGGTTAAAGGCGCAAAATAACAAAAAGCATTAATAATAATAAGAGGGCAAACGCAAACACAAACAAACATGTGCGCAAGTCAACGTCGTAACATTGCGAAATTGATTTTTCATCTGCTAGCGGTACTTTCCGCTCTCTCCAAGCGAGAGAGAGCCTGAGCGAGAGAGCGGGAAAAGGAGAGTGAAAGAGAGCGGGAGAGAGTGCTGCCAAACTGTCTGGCAGTCAACCTGTCATGCCAACAACAAAAACAGCTAGAACAAAAACAAAAACACATACAGCGCCTAATCAAAGCAGCGCGTTTTAGCAGCGACTTTTGCCGCTGCTTTCGTCATGACCTTCATGACTCATCGTTTTGGGGAAAGGCCCCTACAATCTCCCAGCCCAAGCCCCTTCCTTTTCGCCACACTCTCTGGCCCTCTCGTTCTCTCTCTCTCTTAGCAGCGCCTAGCGGTTTTTGCTCCAATTTGCTGGCCTGCGAATTTAATTAAATTGTCTTTACATATTAGCCGGATCAAATTGGAGCGCCTGTAATTTATAATTGACCCATTGTGTTCATTAATTTTACCTCCGCTTCCTGCTGTTTATTTTTCTTTTTCCTGCCACTTGGCCACACCTTTGTCCTGTTTTGCTTTTTATGCGTATTTTTATACTCTCGTTATGACAGCTGAACGTTTACTTTTTGGTCTTCAAATTGCGTAGCATACTTTTTGGAAGGCTCTATATTTCTGTATTCTGTATTTGCCAAAACAGTCAAGTTGGGTTGAAAATTCCCATAGAAATTGTATTTAAATTTAGTCAAAAGCAGTTTTTCCAAATTTTCGTCATCAAATAATCAGTTTTTGGCCACAATTTTAATTCCCTTTAATTCCCAACTATAATTCCCTGAGCTCGTAATTAAATTCCCGTTCGAACTGTGTTCAAAAATGGGAATTCTTTTTTTCTCCATTTTTTGCACATTTTGATAATGAAATTAAATGAAATGAAATGCGAAAATTGTGCCCAATATGAAATTCTCCAAATCCATAAGAAAAGTGTAGGGATGGTTATCATGGATAATTAGCTGTTCAAAACAGTTACTCTTTCATCTTTAGGATAATTTTTAGCAAAGTTATGTTGAAAATTTCCCTCGAATATATCGAATTTTTGCAAATAGCTATTATCCATAAAAAAATGAGTTTTTTGGCCGAATTTTTAAAAAAAAGTTTTAGTTTAGAATGTCATACCTTGTTGAGCTCATAAAGTACCCAATAGATTGGCATTAATTTGGAATTGCTGAAGTCTTCTTATATTTGCAAAATACACAGATATTTTTCATATAACTTTTAGAAATATTAACATTTTTTGCGCAGTTGCATTAAGACCTTTTAATATACCGCCTACTTAATAGCTAAAAAAGTTTTTAAATATACTTTACGAAAGTTTAAAAAACTTTCTGTGTTTAAATTCATTTTATTTTAGTTCGCGTATTTTAATTCCCAGAACTTTCTTTCGTTTCAAGCGAAATGCGCTTAAATGTTTTTTATTTGAACAGTTTTTGCCCGAGGCCAAAAGGAGCGAATGGCGAGGGTCCGCGGTACCGGCGATGGTGTCAAGTTTTAAGCCTTTTAATGAGCCTCGAGGTCGTCCGTCGAACTTAATGAAAAAGCTCGAAATAAATATGCAAATAAATTTTCCAAAAATAGCTTCTACGTAACGAAGGCGTTGCTGGGTTGAATCTAGATCCCCTTTCATTTTCGACTGTGGGCTTGGATGTCAATCCCCCAAATAGAGTTCGCAACCCAACACAAAAAAAAAGAGGAAAATGTAATCAAAAGGCAAGAAGTCAATTTTTTTTTGTCACGATTTCCCTCTTTTCTGGTCCGACGTAATATTAACAAATGGCTTGGCCATCAATTTGAGGCTTATTTAATGTTCAACAACTGCCCAAAAAGGCAACTGTCGCATTTCTTATGCCAGCCACTGTCAAATTATATAATCCCACTGAAAAGTACGTGTTTCTCGAGAATTTTCTGCATATAAGGACATGAATAATAAATTACATGTAATAATAGGAGGGGTTAGGGAGGCATATACAAGTCGGTGTTTCATGAAGTGATTTTCCGCAATTTTCCTGCAGACGTCTGCGGCACGAGATAAAAAACATTTTAGGCCCAGTCTATTGTTGTCAAAAAGGGGGAGGTGATATACGAATAATGCTGGATGGGGGCTAAGAGATGAAAATACCCAACAAAAGAAGCAACAGAACAGTCAGAAGCCGCTTAGCAAAAAAGCTTGGACGTGGAACTCCATAGCTTACTCCGCATACTTTTACCCACTCTCTGTTTAAAATTCCCCCATACCCTAACTACACACAAAAAAAGTATGATCGATTATCCATTAAATTGCATTATGCACGTTTTTTTTAAATGTTAAAGCTGAAAAAAATCCTCTCAGCTTAAGCTATTAAAAACTTATTGCTGTTTCAAGTCTCTCGTGCTATTTACTATTTTACATAAGCTAAACATTTATAGCTGCCTTTTAAAATGTTTTTTTTTTTTTTTGTGTATTACTGTCTTTTCCATAGACAGACATCGCACTTTGGCGCTAATGATTAATGGCTGTCGTTGTCCTGGAAGTCTAGCTGCTGTCCTCGCCTCCGGCTTGAAAATGCAAAACTCTCGGAGTTTCAAATGGCCTCACCTTTCCCTTACCCCCTCACCCCCTCACCCCATGATTTTCCACCCGCTTTTCCGCACTTGTCGATTGCAGCTGTTGCAAATCTCAGCAGTCAGTGTTGATAAATGCAAGCGGAGCGTGTTGTGTTGACATTTGTCATGGGTCTTAAGTAACCAGCTTATCGGTTCTCAATCTTAAGGTGTTGTGCCCTTCTAGTTTCCTCCAGCTACCCAGCTACCCAGCTACCCAGTTACCTTTCACTTTTATACATTTTCCTGTGTGATTGTTGTTGCTTTTCAGCTCCCTACTCCACACGGAAGTTAGTGTTGTAAACTGCTTTGTAAGTGTCTGCCATTCATTTGGGTTCATTAGTGGCATTTGCCACATGACAGCGTTAGAGTGGAAAAGTTGCGTTCCAGTTGCGATAAACCAAATGAAAATTGACAAGCTCTCGCACACGTCCACGCGCTGAGTGTTTATATAAATAAACCGGCTGACAAAAGAAAATTCGCAAGGCAAAGAAAAATATGCCACGAAGTTGGGAGCGGATGTGGGGGAAACGCTTACGGAATTTTAAAATGCTTCATCTCATCCTTTGTTTGTTTTTCGGCTGGGAATCTCTAAAAAAAAAAAAACCTGACAGGTGCCAGAAAGGAAAGCAATGGAAAAGTCAATCAATTACATATGTACATTCACGAAAAAAATATGCCAGCAAAAGTGGTAGTTTTTGTATGGAAAATTATTCTTACCTAAATGGGCATTTTTTGATAAAAATAATATTAAAATACATAATTATTTAAAATATGTAATCATTAAAAACTATTCTAATATTTTGTATCTCTGGAACTCAGTAATATCATAAAATACAAGCTTTGTGTTGATTTAATGATTCATTAGTTTCAAACGTGAAATTACCCTATATCCAACATTAAATGACTTTATGTTAATTAATTTAAGTGACTTTTATACCAAACAGAGCACGCCTTTGTTTTATTACACAACGAATGAAGTGAATCATCAAAGTGTTTTCTAGACTGATGACTAAAATGCTCAATAGCTAGAACAATTACTTCATTAAATATCAGGGTGTTGCCTTACCATTTGATAGCTGAGTAATTGCATTTTCTTACTGCATACTTAATATGTAATAATTGGCGTTGAATGAGCGATAAGGTTACAGGAATAAATCAAAGTATATAAATTTAATAATTTGCGTATTTGGATATTATAACCAAACTGATTGTATTTTATTATACATACCTAATACATACATACATACCTAAGGTACATATCTTTGTAGATCTTAAAATAAAACCTTAAGTAATAATGAGCACTATTTGCTAGATGTGCTAGCTACACCTTCACCGGTGTAAAGAACTTCGTTCAGATAGATGATCTCATCAGGTATTCAAGTTAATGATATTACATATATATATTTTGTGTGTATTTGACGGGGAACATTACATTTTCAGTTTCAATTACGCACCCTGCAATCCCCAATGATTCCGAAAGTAGAAATCTTTTGGCTAATGCCTCCCAAGTGTAACTCGTGGAAATTGCGTTGAAAGGTCTCTCGAAAAACTTACCTCATATGTATATATATGTATGTTTGTTTTTCGGGGGTGTGGAAGAACAACAACAATTGGCGAATGTCAAGTGGAATGGGGGTGTAACATGTGTAACAACAAGTGTTAAGTCAAACACCTTTTTGTACCTACCCCTCCACCGAATGCCACTGGCCAGCGCAATTTGTCATTTGGTAAATGAAAAAATAGAGCCGAAAAAGTTGGAGAGGCTTACCTGCCACTGGCTCTATTAAATATTCACCCCTTTTTCGTGGGGCAAACGAAATCCAAAAAAAAATATATAAGAAAAAAGGCAGAGGAAAGAGAAAACCCTCAGCATGTAAGTTTCGTTTATTTGCTGATGTTTACAAATTTGCACGGCAAAATGAAAAAAGTTTTCCTGTTCTCGATAAGGCGAAGTTGTTTCTGGTGGGTGTGTATATTTTTTGGTCACTTATGCAACCATTGCCATGAAACGTGAGTTGTTGCGAAAACTTGTTTGGTATTGTTTTGCTTTTCCAGCTCGGCTCCTTGGCCACTTGTCCTTGTCATGTGTCAAGTTGTGAGACCGGTAAACAACTTGTCAAGGAAAAGAAAAGGAAATTTGGAAAGGGTGTGACCGAAGCGGTTTATAGAAATATAGATTGTCCATTAAGCCGGGGCCATACCCTCATAATTTTCCCGTTTACCATTTGCCATTTGCCATTCGCCATTCGCCATTTCCGTTGACCATTGACAGTAATGAGTCCGGGGGCTCCTGACAACGCCTAAGAGCTGGCAACAGTTTGCCCAAATTGCTTATTTATGCCATGTCCACGTCTGCCTATGTGTATGTGACTCATGTCTACGGTTGTCGCGGTACGACATAACACATACCCAGTAGTGCAAGTCCTAAATTCCAGAAATGAGGACTTTATCGCTTCAGTCCTAGCTTAGGACTAGTCTTACTTTAAATTTCGAAAAATGTATGTACAATTTACTTAGTCAGCTCTTGAAACTAAGAGCTTAAACAGCAACTATACTGAACAGGGGTACCCATTAGTCGGGTATTTCGATTGCAGCGCATTTGCCGCTATTAGTTATGTAAAGTGCGACTAGCTGTATGGTTTTTTTTTCTGTTTTGGCCAGCCGTGTTGCGGTCAGCCCCCCAAACCCCTTAAATACCCACCGAAACTCATTCCCTTGCTTGCAATTTTTGTTGATTTGTCACGTAGGACAACCAAATAGCAGATACGAAATATATGTATATGTTTCGGTAACGAGAGGAATCAGCATTTGGCCAACAGATGGCGCTGCGGTCGATCGGTGAGTGACCACTGGCTGGCGCCATCGTGTTCAAATTGCGAATTATGCTAATTTGCATTCTCTGCATCACCTCTCCACCTTATCGCTTTATACTCACTCTCCTGCTTCGCTTTCTCCCACTTTCTCCCGCCAGTCTGCTTCCCTTTACACTTGTAAACGTGTCAAAAAATCTAGTTTGATACATTTCCGCCTCCCATTTAATTTTACCGGACGGTGTTATGTTTCATAAAATATGCAGAAAGGGGGTGGCAACAGTGAAAGAGGGTGGTGAAAGGGCAAGAAGAAAGGGGGTCGAGAGAGAGAGAGAGAGAAAGAGAGAGCGAGAGGGAAAGAAATAGAGAGATAAAAGACGGCCAAAAGAAGTTCCTTGTACACGTATATAAATATCTCTTTTTATGGCCACTGCAAGACTAAAACTAATAGCAATACAATTGATTTCCTTGTTTGCAGTTTTTATCGAAAACATAAGTATTCGATTGTTATTTGGTTAATATGGGTAGTGCCAAAGCAGTTACTTTAAAGCAGTGTTTTCTGTGTGCTTGGGCAATGTCATGTGAAAATGCGAACCGGAAACCGAAAAAGCAAATCAGGTGGTTTTTTGCCTCAGTGCAGCTGTCGCCGTCCCCAGAGTTTCCACATGGGGCATAATGCGTCATCGTCACCGCTGGCTTTATATTTACCGTTACGCCGGTTACGCGCACACACACACACACAGATACTCACAGATACTCACACCCATGCCCCCACACTCATACACAGGCAAGTGCGTCGTAACATGTGCGCAACAAATTGCGTCTGCCGCTTTGAAATTTTGCGGTTACATTTCCGTTGCACCGGCGGGCGACAACAGCGACATCGACGGCATTTCAATAAGCCAAAAGGAAAGCGCCACTAAGAAGGAGGAGGAGGGGAGGAGGAAGGAAAGGGGGGGAGGGGCAGGGAAGGCCAGAAGATGAAGGCTCAGATGGTAGAAGGACTCGAAGAATCGAATCATACAGATGCTTTCCCCGCACATTGGTATGCTACGAAAATTTCATACGCTCCAATCAGAAAATTCGCAGAACATAAGAAAGAACTAGCTAAGATACATTTTAAAATTCGATCCCAATGCTTTCCAGACTTATAGCATTACATTATAGTTCGTATCCATTGAGCATATCTGAATATTTTTGCATTTACGTGATGTTGGTTCCACTGTGCGGGCATCTGCAGCCGCAAAGTGTGCAACGTGAATGAGAAAAAAAAAATAAATCTGATTTATGCCCCTGGCTATTGCCGGCCCCTTAGAAAGTGGCCACATGTGGGGATGCTAGTGTGAGATAGAGATTGGAAGAAATCGCAGCAAATTCGCATCAAATTTTCATATTTACTATGAATTACAAATTGTCAGATTATGGAAATGGTGTTTTGCCTTTGGACCAGCTGGGAATCAGTTTTTGGCTTAGCCCCTTACGGTTATTGATCTTGCACGCCACACACGATACACAGGCAAAAAACAGTTAATAATATAGAATTTGGATATACAAATATGTATATATATATTTACATTAACTGATCGCAATGTTAGTAAAAAGCGAAGTGTGACCTTGCCACCTAGCTAACTCGCGATATTGTGTGACCGTTCTACTACCGACTGGCTTACATGTGATTCTCTGGTGACAATTCTCTCAGTGTACCCTCAGTGATTGCTCATAATTCGCACGTGTGTGTGGGTGTGCGTGTGTGTGTGTGTGTGTTTGGTCTGTGCGTCGTAGTAGTAAAGATAGATTTTGTTGATGTTGTGACTCATGGATGTCTGCTAGAAAGAGGAATAGATAGAGCCATAGGAGCGGATAAGGAGGGTGGGAGATTTTCTTTCATTTTCGTTTTTGTTTTGCCTGGGTGGAGGATTAGGTGGCCTGGATGTTTAGCTCCTGCGGCCTCCCTTTGGCATAATCTGATACCCGGGCAAAGCTATTCCATGCCAGCCATAATACCTGTGGACAAATAATTACAACAACATCCAAGTGGGTTTGGGTGCGCATGTAGCATATTTAATGACAAAGGAACTCGTGTCAAGGATTACTAATTAGTGTCTGGACGTTGACGACCATGATGATGTTGCCAGGCTGCTCTCTTCTTGCTGTTTATGTCCTTCGGCTTAAGTGCACACCCATCCAGCCATCCAACCATCCAACCGTCCAACCATCCACCCATCCAACCAGCAAGACCAGTAACCTCCCAAAACCCCAAAAAAGGGGACGGTCTGTAATATTTTCGTTTATATATTTGCTTTTTAAATTGACTTTGGGCGCGCTGGCAAATTGAGTTGTCCAATGGCGTCTGTCTGATAAGCGTGTGCCATGTACCAAGTCTTACCTGCGGCTTAAGTGAAATTTCCTCGAGGGTCTTAATATCAGTGGGCAGGGTAGCATGGGGGATTACACTTGTCCTTTCAGCAGTGGGGCTGGCAAGTGGGTGGTGCCCGTTTAATTGCAGTGGAGGCACATTCTCGGTTTGCGTCAGTGGCTCGTACAAAACTGTGCGCCATTTGCGGCTGCTGCCTAAGCTGATTTGTATTTAATGAGCTGTATATCCTCAAACACACTCACGCCGGCATACACAACGAAAACACTTGGCATTATAAATTGCTGGTCATTAGGAAATCATTAAAGAGATACAAATGCAGCGCACAGATACGATATCATAAGCAACTAATAATGGCGTACGTTTGTTTCACAGCATGCATTTAAGCGAGTTTAGAATTTGCAATTTAGAATTTGGGTTAATGCATTATTTCGCTCAGTGCAGCTCGGCACAGACAGGCACTTATAAGGGCAGACAAATTGCCGTTAGTCTCGACGGCGAAATGAAAACATTTACTTGAGGGATGCGGGATTACGGATGGAAACGCGTCTGGGTGGGAAACCTGAAATGGGTGCTGCTCTGCCACCTGTCAGCGACTTTTCCACTTGCCGAAAAGCATCAACCTCACATCATCGCCAATTATTTGTTTATCTTGCGGAGGCCAGTGGGTGTTATGGGTGGTTATGGGTGGTTATGGGTGGTTATGGGTGGTTATGGGTGGTTATGGGTGGTTTTGGGTGGTCTTGGGTGGTTTTGGGTGGCTTGGGTGGTTCACAGTTGGCTGGGAGGCTGTGTGGTTGGTGCTTTCCTCCTGGCTTATCCACAGGAAACCCCGTATTTGCTTAGCATTATGCCGAGCTCCGTTTTTTGATGTTTTAGCCCCGCGGCCAGGGCATCATGCTCTTAACCCTCGAGTGGAGATTCATAAATTAAATTCCCCGAATATTTTGGCAATCGGAATATTTTGAGACATCTCAAAAGCAGGCGAAATGGATCTTGTTTGCCTAGCAACCATTGCGGAATGGCAGCCTGGGCAAACCCACCAGTTATCCACTTTAAGTTTGGAGTCTAGCCATATTGAAATTTAATCTAGTGAAATAATATTTGAGCATGGGTGGGTTAATACATACATATATGTATGTACATATGTCTATGTCTAGCCATGGGATAATTAAAAGCAGAGTTTGCTTAGGAATTTTGAAATAGTCTTAAATGGGTTTTCTTGAATATGTAATCCAATAAAGTTGTTCAAAATGCAACTTAGTCACTTAGATAATTAGTGAATATTTTATATAATTTGTATTACCTTATATAAATTATATAATAAATAAGAGCGGTTATTTATTTTTAATTTTTATAGCCCATCTTGGCACTCAGAGATATTAAGCCATCGCTTCGTTTTCATGCGGCATTAAGAATTAAATATTTCTTTTCAATTTGGCTAAGCAATCTTTTCAATTTCGCAGCCATAAATTCGCGATTCAAGGCTCTCTGGCTCTGTGTCCTGGAATAAATCTAGTTCATTGTCATGCTTTTTGTTTTGGCAATGGATTTTTGGGGGGAAATTGTTTTACACTCGCGCTGGACTAATAGCAATGACAAGGATGTGGCTAAGGATATTTTGGCTCTGTCCTGCCACTTTCCACGCAGCTGTGGCTGAGTCATAGACAAGCCATTAACTGCTCGGTGGGGTAATCCGATGTCCTGAATGGGAAATGTCCTTGGCGAAGTCGTCCCCTTGCCATCGGTTAGCAGCTGCCTTTTGGCGGCGGACAAAGCTTAATCGACTTTGCCGACATTAAATGCGTGCGGTTAGCCAAGCCCAAAGTTGGTAAGCCCCCCTCCCCCCGCTCCCTATCGGAAAATGGCGTGAAAAACAGTTTTTCCCCCTTGTCGCCAACCCAAAGCAAGAACATCCCCTTTGGCCTGTTGTATTATTTATGCCCATAAAAATATTATTGCCATTTTTTCGCATTTGGATTTCTTTGCGAGTCTCCGCTCGCTTCTTTTTGTAGGACGTCATGGAGGAAAAACCACCCAAGGCACACGACGTCTTGTCAAATGTCAGGCGTGAAGTGTTTGTTGATGCGCTCCCATGCAGGATAAACATACATATACACATACATATACATATATATGTATGTATGTATGTATGTATATGTATTTGTATAATCTTTAGAGAAGGGGGAACCCCAAGGAAGCGCCGGAAATGCTGCGTAATTGGACCCATATGCTCAGGAATGCCAATAGCGGCTGGAGTGGAGTGGAAAAAGGATATGGCCGTGGCCACCACATCTTGGGTAGTTTTTGCGTCGTGGTCTCGGTTTTTCAATGGTGGTGACATAGTGTGGAACCTGCCATCGCCCCATCAAATGCCAGATTAGTCAGGCACTGTGACTCCACAAAAAAAGAACAAAAAAACAAAAGGGTTTCTTTCTGCCAGGAGCCATCACAAAAAAGTGAGGTTTTTCGAGAGGAAATCCAATTGGGCTGTTTTTTGGGGCTGTGGCTTGTGGTTTACCCAGGCACTCGTTCCTTTCTTGGATGAGAATCCTGCGGTGAATGTGGAAGTATTCAGAACTCCTTGGAAAATTCTGGTTATCGCAATGACATTTAAGGATAAGTTGCTTAAGCAAAATGGATTCTAAAAGGATTCTAGCAGGAGCTGTTTTTGCATTGTATTTGTATATCGGATTGCTTAGGAAGCCTGGCTCCACTTAAAGTTAAATATTTAATTGCCTCTTATGACTTACAAGTTACAAAAGGATCTAAAATCGGCCACAATTGCTGTACAAATTATTATTCAATTTGTGGCAAAATGAAAAAAGCTTTCAACTGCCAAATGTTGTGTATAGATTTTTGTTAAAAGCAATTTCGTTGTCATGCAATCTGCCCATTCAAAATCAGCAGAAACCATTGGAAATCAGCATCACCGGGAATACAAATCATATTCGGTCAACTCTATGGCACCTAAATTGATGAAATAACCATTAAAAACCGGCAAAAGGAGGTTGCGGATTAGATAATGGTCAGTGGGCAATGGGCAATGGCCTCAGATGTTGGCTGACCTAGCCCACAATCCGCTGTCCATAGTCCGTAGTCCGTAGTCCGTCGTCCGTAGTCCGCTGTCCATAGTCCGTAGTCCATGGTCCGTAGTCCGTAGTCCGCAAACTGCCAAAGTTTGATTGCATTTTGAGGTTAGCGGATAACTGGAGCGACTGTACTGTAATTTCCGATCTGGGCAATGGGATTGGGAATGGGAATGGGAATGGCCATCGGGTCTCAATTATGGCCACTGGCCACTGGGCATTGGGCAATGGGCAATGGGCAATTCATTTGGCCGGGGCCACGTAATGTCCATTTAAACAAAGAAAGGCGAAATGGGGATGGCTGCAAATATTCGCAAATAAAGTGGCGATTGGATATTACAACTTTCCGGTCACTGCATTTCTGCAGAGTTCACAAAACTACAACACTCGGTATACAAGCGCCCATCCACAGCTGAACCACCCACACCCACAAAAGCAACCCATTGAACCACTCACCCACTCGATAAAGTGCCACCCGCTCAACTTCTGCTCCCGTGAGCAGAACAATTTCCAATGTTCGCTCAACTGTGGTGGCAACGAAAGGAGCCTGAATACGTCGTATACAAATGCCAACTGCAGGACTATGCTCGTATGTATATGTGGGACTATGGGACTACTACAGGACTATGGAGCTGCAGGACTATGGAGCTGCAGGACTACGGGACTACGGGACTACGGAACCATGGAACTACGACTACGGACCGGAAACCGGAAGTTGGCTTCGCTTTGCACTTGCACTGAGCCGAAAAACAACAAGAAAACGTTTGTATGTTTGGCAACATGTGTAGTATTTAAAACTCAACCGGCCTTGGTCAGCGCCACAATGAATTTATTTATTCTACGGTCTCACTTCGCCATCCTCTTGTCGATTCACCCGCTTAATACTCTGCCAAAGAGTTGGTATACGTTATTAGGTAATGGAAAAGGATTGCCAAGATGCCCAATTGGATGCATCAATGGCTAAATTGCATGTTATTGCTTTCGATTTTGAAGTGCAAACTAAGTGAAAACTACATATGAAATGTTGTATCGTTGAAATTCGTTTTTTATCTTTTGAGTTCTTGTGTATAGAGTATTTCTCGATTCGTTTCCGGCCTCGATTTGTTTCTTGCTTCCGGGTAACCTCTGGTTTTTTGTGTGATTTTCATTGCATTTGGCCAAACAATTTATGTGGCCCAAAGGGGTGGTCGTTGTCACTTGGCCAGAGGTTGAGTCTGGACAGGGATGTGAATGTGGATGAGGATGTGACTGTGCCTGTGGATGGTGCACTCCTGATCTCCAGCCACCCTTGACTCGCTGGCAAAGTCAAAGTTGTCTGCCGGCACGCATCGCATCGCATCGCATCGCATCGCGTCTGGTTTGAGTGTTGCGACATTGAAATTTATAGACCTCCAGCCTCCCGTTTTGGGTTTGGTCATGGCTTGGGTCTGCTCCTGGCAGTCAGGTGGTGCGCATTTCGAGTGCCGCACAGATACGTTTACAACGCACCACTCATCCGCAGCTTTCGTGTCTGCGCTTTAAACAACAGCGAACAGCAAGCGGCTAGAAAAAAAAAAACACATAGAAACACATCGAAACATACCGAAAAATATTTAATTAAAATTTATGTGCAACCCCAAAAGCAAGTCGGCGGCCCACCCACCGCCACTCGGAAAACCCCGCAAAGTGACGGCTGCAGTCGAGGGAACGCTTTTGACGATGACACCCTTCAGCGACCTCCCTCCATTTCCCTCAATTTCCCTCAATCTCCCTCAATCTCCCGCAATCTGCCACAACCTGCAGAATCCGCTGGGGTTGAGCACTTGAAACTTTGCTTTTTACCGCTTTGCTCCAGCACTTGCAGAAAAGTCATGTGAAAAACTTGGAAAAAATCAGGAAAAACCGAGAGACAATATTCACGAATTTCATGCATAAGTTGTTTGCCTGGTTGTATTTACTTTATAGTGGCATTTAGAAAATGACAGAGAACGTAATTGCTATAAACGTATGTACATATATACGTGTTTTTTTTTGAGTGCAGCTCCTGTCTGCTGCTCCCAAATGTCCCATTGACGAGGCCACGTCGGCCATTTTTAATGGTTCCGCTGCAGATGGACCCCCCAAAGTTCGGCTTGGGTACTCGGCTTGCAGGAACTCGTGGAGAAGCGGAAAAAATTAAAAATATTTTGCATACTTGCCGGCGCGTATGCCGCAAAATGCTTGGCCGAAGAGCTATTAAAAAGTTTTCAAACATAATGAAGGGAGCCGGCACAAATACGCATACATATACATATACAATAGGGGAGTCCCCTTTTTCTAGGGGTTGGAAAGCAACTAAGTGTGTGTGTGTGTGGGTGTGTGTGTGTGTGTGTGCTTGGAGTGTGTAAACACTTCGCGAAGCAATT
The DNA here is from genome assembly GCA_005876975.1 of Drosophila orena. Lineage (NCBI taxonomy): Eukaryota > Metazoa > Arthropoda > Insecta > Diptera > Drosophilidae > Drosophila > Drosophila orena. Next base: position 1,169,792 of record VCKV01000299.1, read on the forward strand.
GCCCGGTCAGGAGGCGGAAATTTACCTGTAATCGGCCACGCATTAACCAAACAAATCAATTGAGCGTTAAAGGCCAAAAGGCCAACAAGGCAACAGGGGATTCAGCTTGGGGCTTGGTGCTTGGGGTTGGGGTTGGGGTTGGGGTTGGGGCTTGAGCATGGATATGAACGCCTTGTGTTATACCCGTAATTGGTAATTGAAAGTGGCCCATACGGACCCCATTCCGATGGGCTAATCAATCATGAGTGATAGGAGCACGAACTGGGAACTTGGAACTTGGAACTGTGCGATGAGCTAACCCCAATCGATTAATCAATCAATCAATCAATCAATGAAGCAGCCAGACAGATAGCCAGATAGCCAGATAGCCAGTCTAACGGATTGCAAAGCAAAGGTCAAAGGGTTCCCGGGTTTTGGTGCCAATTAGCGAAGCTCAACATCTGGATTAGGGCCGCGAATTAGCGATTGAGAGTGACAAGGGCACAGAGCGTGGATGAGATTACCCACTGACATCGACCAAAGTTAGCTGTGATGCCAACTTTCGTTTGCACTTGCACTTAACTCAATTAAGATCGCCGCCTAGTGGCGTATCGAAATGGGAAGTTCCATAGCGAGGGTAAACAATCAATATTGGTCGGGGTCACCACAGGTGATGTCAGGTACATACGAGAATATGCGTTATCCATTGTACGGTATAGTCATATCTTTAGAAAATTCCCTGGCCACAGAAGTCATAGTGCTGCAACTGACTGCCATTGCATTCAAAATCCATTCATTTATTCAGTGAAAGACTCTGAGGTCACCCAAAGCAATATGGCTAGAATGGCATGGCATATGAAGCAGCAGCCATCAGCACGAGCGCCTTTGTTACCTGTCGGTGTCATTTTAATAAAAATCAAAGCCAGCACAAAATAGATGGATAGAGGATAGGGGCCACTGAACAGAATGTGCCACAAGATGCAAGCGATTTTCTGTTTGTGGCAACGCAATCTCCGCAATAAGCCAGCTGAATGGGAATGGTGGCAAGGACTAAGCAAGAACCAAGAACCAAGTACCACGAACCAAGAACCGACTACCCAGAACCCAGAACCAAGAGCCCGGCCATCATTTCCTGCGCGACCAAAATGTGGCACACAAAAGCCAGTTGGCGGAGACAAGGGCAACATGTGGCCAGGACCCGTTGCAGTGGGCCCAGTGCCAAAGTGCCTGCGGTTATGCAGGCAAAATGAGTGGAAATTTCGAATGGAACGGCGGAGGCGACACCGAAAATGGCTGGCTGGCTGGCTGGCTGGCTGGCGACAGCAGCAGCAGCAGCAGCCTTGCAACATTTACCTGCAACTCTTGTGCGGAACGAGCGCATTAATGCCGCCTTTAAAATTTATGATATTTACTCAGCCAGACAGCGAGAGCCAATGAGCCCAGAGCCCAGAGCCCAAACATCCCTTTGCCCCTTTGCCCCTTTGCCCCTTTGCCACTTTCAACGCCGGAAAATCAGTGCAGTGGGTGGGTGCATTTTGCACTTCGCATTTCGCATTTTGCATTTTGCACTCTGCTTTTCGCGTTGGCCATGTGGCTCAAAGATCCGTGAGCCGTGAGCCAAAGTGGCAATCACGACGTTGGCCAAGTCAATGAGTTGCGCCTCGGTGAGTCATCGTCTTTTGTGGCTGCTGATTTGCCTTACATAAGGAGCCACTCAACTTTCACTGCAGCCAATGTTGGTGGCTCTTGAGGGCTGAACAAATTAGTTCAGCTGGTTGTGGTTAAATAATAATAGGGCTTATAACCTTCTCTTATGCTTGTCAATTAAACTATGCTCAAGTATGAAGACATCTACAAGGCTTTAGCCAGTACTTGATACCCTCTTTTTCTTTAGCCATCCCAACATGGGTCAATAAATGCCGCCTGTAGTACTTGTAGTACATGCCAGCGAAGTGACCCATGTCAGAGGATGTTAACACCTCGAGAGCCAGACATTGGGTGCACCAACCGGCCAATTGCCCGGACAAGACGCCATCGCCAGGTCCTTCCTCCTCCGCAATTGGCCTTTCAATCGCCCAACTCATTGCCCCGGGACATCAGCGACAACATCTGTGCACAAAAGTTGGCCATAGTTGGCCATAGTTGGCCATAGTTGGCCCCATTCATGCCATGGAGCTCCATGAACGACTGGCCCAGTGCTCCAGCCCAGCGTTCAGCTTAAGTTTCCATTCATTTCACTTCGCTGCTCGGCATTCGCATGTCAACACCTGAGACGAGACGTTCGCTATCGGTGGAAATATATATACTTTTTTTTTTTGTAATTTTCCTAAGTGTTGTCATCGTGGTGCTGGAAATTATTGGCAACATGTTCTGTCGTCTCTGCTGGATTGATTTTAATGCCGGCGAGGCAGTGGTGGAGTGCGCGGGTCCCTGTGGAAGTCGCTTCCACCGCAATTGTGTCGATGTCACCGGGGATGTGGCGCACATCCTGGCCACCGGCGGTGGTTACTATTCCGGTCTGGAATGGTATTGCCGCACTTGTCGTCAACTTTATCGCCTGCAAGTGTACTTCGAGGTAGCTATAAGTGAGGAGCAGATCTCTCTGTTCCCCGGATTTACGGCACATTCGCGCTTGGCAGCCCGGAAACTTTCCTTTCTGATTGAATTTGTGGCGTGTGTCTGTGCTCGTGCTCTTCGTTTCCCGATGACCTTGTGGCGAGGACTCCAGCACAAGTTCCCCAAGTCAGCAATTAAATTATGCCTGGCTCTTTGATTGCGCCGCGGTATAAGATCGTCATAATAGCATTAACGAAATTAGCTTAAGCGCAACTGTACTTGGAAAACTCAGCAGTGCATATAGATTGCGTTAAAGAAAGCTTAAGTTATTCTATATATTATATAAACGTACCTAGGGAAAGACAAGTCGCAAAGCAGCATGGCTCAAGCCGAAAGCTTAGCTGGTGTATATCTAATAGCACCCCTCTCAATGTTTTGCCACCTACTGTACTGGCTGCACTAAATGGACTTTTAAGTTGAGTCCTGTAAAATGACCAGTATAAGTTTGGCTTAAGGCGGTGATTTGTTACCCACTTTAAGCCATCTCGATTCGTTTCCATCAGCTGCTAAGCTTTTCCGCTTTTCCGCTTCTCCAATTCTCCCTTCCCAATGCGCTATATAATACATACTCGTATATATATGTAGGTATTTATATACACAAACCCCTTCTCGCTCCATCACTTAACGTTAATTGCAATACTCAAGACTTGCCTTGGGTATCAACAGCAAGAAAGCTTTGTACATTTGCATCATCTGGGCTTGGATCTTTAGCAGGTGGAAAATGTGTGGGTCGTGGCGATATGGGGGAAAGTCCCAACAAAAGAACCAGCTGCAAAAGCATCGTCGCCATTTTTAATTGTAACTGTAATTTAGCCATTGTTGTACACTTTTGATGACGCAGACGTTCAGCCAAATGGCAAGAAGTCTGCTTCTGGGCCTAAAAGATGTGGGTTGGGTTGGGTTGCGTTGCAAAATGGGGGGAAAACAGCAAGGAAAAGCGGGGGAGGTCCACACACTTGAGGTGCACGTGTCGTGGCGTTCGTTATTGTTTTTCCCTCTCCTCTTTTTTGTTTTTTGTTGTTTTCCTTTTTATTCAGTTCAAGGGTATTTATATGCAACGCGGCAAAACCTGTCAAAAATAGCCAAGAAATGTATTAATTTCAGAACGTTGTGCATGAGCACTTCAATTGCTGCTTGACTCACAGAAATCGCAGGGCATCTTCTACTAAGAAGATAAAAACTTCAAATTACACTGTATATTTTATTCATTTTAGATCTATAAGTATGTATGTTTAAGTATTTAGCAACCTTGTGCAATGTTATCATTAGCATTAAAGCCATAGCTTTCATCTTAGCCCGACTAATTGAGCGAATCCCTCTTCTTGTTCTGCCATTCCAGATTGCCATCTGTGATGATTACAGCCTGCCCGTAGACTTTGTTAAAAAACGACCGTCCAGCTTCGATCCGTGCCTGGCGGAGGCGATACCAGCGAATCCCGAGCACTGGATAGCCCCCAGTCCGCAAACCGAGTTTGTAAGTCCATGCTCGTTAAGTGGGTTGTTTGGGTGGTTGGATAATTGGGTGGTTGGGTGGTTGGATGATTGGGTGAGTGGCCCATTGAGATGGATGGTTGTCTCGTTGGTGGGGCAATGGCAATTAACTGCTCCGGACAGCTAATTGATAAACTGCACGCTCCGGCGAATCGAGTGGTGGCCTGGGATTTTGGACAAGTCGCATCAACGTCAGCCGCATCAGCAGTGCGTTAATGAAAAGCCCACTCCTGCCCACTCCTGCCCCCACCTGCCCCCTGCCCCCTGGCCCAGTTGGCTTATCCTGCAGCGACAGGCGGACAAACAAAGAGCTGCTCAAACAATGCACGGACTATTGGCTAAATATTGCAAAAAAAATAGAAGCGCAAAGCAAAAAAACAGGAAAGCCAAGGCAAACGGCGAAATATCGGCGGTACAAACAAAAGGGGGAGGTGGAAGTGGAAGTTTGGGGCCAAAATGACAAACAAACGAAGCTGCCCAGCGGGCGATGGCTGACCATAAAAAATGGACACAGATAGGATAATAGCCAAGTTTGGCTGCCAATTCAGCTGCTTTGTAGCCAGATTTATAGGTGGCCAGCAGGACTCTAGAATGCATTAATACTTGCTACTTGAATGGTTGGTGCTTATCTAAATTTGCATAATTATCGAACAAATATATCATTCAGCCAGTAAAATTGTAGCAAAATGAATAATATGTGTGTTTTGGCATTTAGCGCATGCATTTTAGCCAATTTATTCATTTTGAATAGATGAGTTTTATATAATTATTCAATATACTAATCACGGCTTAATTTATAACGAGGCTATCATTGCGTTCACATTGAAGAAGTTGAAGTTTAAGTTGAAGTTTATAGGCCAAACTGGTTCAACAAAGTTATAAAACGCATTTTGCCAAAGTTAAATTCTGTTTGTTTTTGCCAATCAACATTTGCCAGCACTAAAGTAAAGGCGGAAAGGGAAAGTAAGCGATGGAAAAGCCACTGAGAGATAGGAGAAGAGATAACCCCAGGCTGCAGCAAATGCGCCGTGCCACAAATCAAATGATGCCCCCAAAAACCAAAAAATCGCCGAGCCCCCCAACCAATGGAAGCCGCACCGGGTGGCAAAGGGAAAAATAAAATACGTAAAAAATACAAAAATCCCCCAAGGGTGGTGCGTCGCTTCTTTTTTATGGCCCATACGGAAATATTTCGTGTTTTGTTCCCCTTTGCATATTGCCACTAAAAATGAAAAGGAAAGCCGCATGAGGCGCACACATAAAACAGGGTTTCCTAGCCACTTGAAGTTCGTTTTTATTGAAATTTGTTTAGCCCGGAATGGCGGGGAATGCTGCCAAGAAACAAGATTTGCGGCAACGACCTTCAGCTGGAACTTCTGCAGAGTGAAACAAGTTTGAGGGAGTGGAGTGGCTAAATCAGTGCCAAGTATTCAATATGCAATCCTTAAGATGGCAGAAAGTCTTGGAACATAGAGGCTAATATCTAAAACAATCAATATCTGAAACAATCAATTGGTGTAAATACTATTTCAAGGACTAGTATTCCTTGGTCAAATATTCAATCACTTGCCATTGAGCGGGCACTTTGGCTTATTGCTTTTAAGATGGATTTATTGAATGAAAATCAACAAGTTGTTACAATTTTGCTGAAAAGTGCTTAAATAACAAGTTTGCTTGACATGTCGTGACTATTAACACTTTAAATATGCATTAACAAAGTAAGGCAAATACTTGGGATGCCGAATAATATGCATAATTTATAGGAACTTAAAGCTGGTTGAGGTTTCCGCATAGAGATTACAGCTAATTAAATGGCCATTAATGTTTTGAATGCAATCTTCTCTCTCTCATCTATTTTTCCTATATTTTTTATATGTATATAATCCTGGCTGTTCGTCCTCCTTCCAGGAAAATGAATATTCCAGCAGCAAATGGCCCAAAGCGATAACGTTTAGCGCCTTTCGATGCTCGCTCTTCCCTCTGCTTGCCGTCCTTTTCTCTGCTTCTATACCGCTCTCTTTCCTTCGCTCGTAGTTTACGCTGCATATAAATGTACGCGTATGTGTTTGTGAAGCCGTGTGCGTGTGAGCCTGCTCACAATTATTAATGTAATTTTATCTTATGACTTTTGTTTGCCATAAACATTGGAGAGGCCCGGAGAAAGATAGCAGATAAACAGAGAAAACAGGCGATACACTGGCAATAAAATATATCATAAAATATATCAAATATATGGATTAAAATATTATATATAGGCATACGCAGACATATATTCAAAGGCAAAATGCTTAGGACCACCTATTTGATCATAACCATTATATTAAAGTATGCTGCTTATAGGGTTTTCAATTTCAGGACCACTTTTATTGGTAGTGCAGCAGCATCCATGTGATGATGCCATAATAGCTTTCACCAGTCATGTGTGTTGGCCATTGTTTTTTAGTCTTGACTTTTTTCGTCGGCAACTCACGTTTTAATGGAAGCGAACGCGACATTTTTCGATATATCTACGAGTTCTACGAGTATGTATGTATGTATGTATGTATGTATGTATGTGGAGCGTCTGGCTGTGAAGTGGGATCTGTTTAAAAAAAAAAAAAAAAGGAGAAGTGAGTTGGTGGAAATGGAGGGAAATTCGTTTGGCTTTTGCAGTTGTTGCTATTACTCTCCATGGAGTAATATTCAACGATAACTCACATGAACACAAAAGGACGCAGTCAGGACACGTTTGTGTCCACGTATGTGTGCGTGCTTTTTGTTTATTTCAATAACTTGGCTATGCTTTTTATGTGTGCATGCGCATATATGTATGTACCTACATATATATACATATATATATTATTTTTACTTTCCAACTCCTCCGAACCGCAAACAAAATAAAATAGCGCAGCAAAGCGAACAGACAGCGTCAGCTTAGATATCACTCATACGACGCGTTGTCTCAGCCTAGAGTAGTGACTATCAGATACCCTTTGAAAGCAACTTGGGGGTAATCAGTTACCCTATTAGTTGGCCTATTTGTATGATCACCACTATTAGCTAACCGAAATAGCTGCCATGTTTGGTAGGCATTCTAAGGTTTAACCACTTCTTGTTATGTCCATTTGGCAATGCGTGTTCCATTTCCCAATGCGGCTTACACGTGTGCCTGGGCTGATGGCTAAGGGATGTCCAGCCGTCATCAGCCCTAGTAGCCAAACAATGGGTGTGGCAAAGATGCGAGATAGATTTGCAGACAGGACATTAGACCACCTATCGCTTCCCCCATTTGCGTTGATTTCTTTTTTCATTAAAGTTGGCAGAAGAATCACGTTGCTGCGGCAACAAGCGCAGACAAGTGGAGTCGGAAGTGAAGGTGGGGACACGGAATCCAACAGTTTTCATTATTCTAGATATGCCACGCCCCCCCCCCCCCCCCCCTCTTTATTCCTAGCCCGATTTGTGGGGGCAATCGTGCATGAGTATACGCCATATGTGAGTGTGTGTGTGTGTGTGAGTGTGTGGTGTATATGTTGGGAACAACGCATAAACGTCTGCTTATATCGCTTGTGGATAATCAAAGGCAAATATTTAAACGGGTACATGTGAATGGATGGATGACTGAAGAGACCCTCTCCCTCCGGCTGGCTAGCAGGGCACAACCCCATTATCAATCTGCCTTGGAAACCCCATACCCCCCTCTTTGTTCGCCGGGGCATCGGGGATTAAAAAAAAGCTGGAGGGCAGGAGCGCCGGCACTCGGTTTCAAGTTCAAATTCATTAAAAATGTTTTCGATTCAGGCGGAGAAGTGTGCGGGGTGGGAAACCATGCTTCCATGGCCCACCACTTCTCTCGTTATTTATGTGTTTCAATTAAAAAAGTTCCCGCACCAGCGAATGCATCTCTGCACTTGTCTCCGCAGGCAGTACAACGACAACCCTGCGCCAGAGTTGCCGCCGCCATGGGCCGAACATCAATATCCCGTTAGCAACATATCAGGATGCCCCAGGCAAACCCGGCCGCAGGACAAGCTTCCAAGTGGACATGGGGGCCATGTAAACGGAAATTTATGTTTAGCATAATGGCCCGGATCGGAGTCTGGGCATGGGGCGGGCCATGATATCCATAGATGTGCCTGCGTTCGAGCCTCATAATTTGCACACATTAGGATCCTGTGCTTATGCCACCGCTGTTGCACTTCCGTAACGTCCAGCTATTTGTCAAACCCAACGGAAGTGTATCGATGGGGGTTGGGTTGGAGCAGAAGGAACGTACGTATATTGTGACTGACATGCATTGTAACGAACAAACTGAGGCTGGGAGGCTGGAAAGGCTGGGAGGCTGGCATGAGGATTAGAACATGGGATATTGTGTAAGAGAAATGAAATCCATCCATCATGGGAAGTATCCAGACAAATGGTTGATGGATCGAGGGGTATATTGTTTCTTTGACTGTCATCGTTACGACAGGTTTGTAGCTCAAATTTCAAATAATTTCAAATAACGAGCTCAACGAGGTGTGGCATTTCATATTTAGACCATTGCCTTTAATGTTTTGGCCAAAAATGGTGTTATTGTATGGGGGGAATAAAGGCATTTTGTTCGACATGCCATATTTAGACAATTTGTATTTGTAAAGTTGCATCCGAAAAATAGAATTCAGTTATGACGGAACGTTCTGACGAACGGCTGTGGGGTATGGGTTGCCACCAGTTGCGACCAGAATACCACAACTGTAACGTGTCCGCCACCGAACCCAAATGAAAAGGAGGCCTAAAAGTGTTGCCCGCTTTTGGGGGAAGCGTGATGCGATTGGCGTTGGGTTTCGCTGAATGGGGAAACCCAATAAGCGCCACAATCGAGTTGGCCACGCACATTCCTTTATTCTTTTCAATTAAATGCCAAACAAATTGGAAATTGAAATGCAAATCAAATTAGCCGCGTAACAAATGCTAATGCCTCTCTCCTTTCTTTTCCTGCCTTTCTTCATTTCCGTTCTGCCTGCTGGTTGAACCAACAGCTGCCATTTGGTGAAGCCCAACAAGCGTTGCAGCTACAATCGGCAACAGCAGCAGCAGCAGCAGCAACAGCAGCCGCAGCAACAACAGCAGCAACAACATCTGCAGCAGCAGCAGCAGCTCCACAACTACCGCCCCCGCTGCCCGCGCCCGTGGCAACATTGCCCACTCAGGCGGCGACAGCAGCAGCAGCAGCAGCAGCAACAGCTGCGATTTTGGCCACGCACCAGCAACAGCAGCAGCAGCAGCAGCAGCAACAACTGCAGCAACAGCAGCATCAGCATTTGAGCAGCAGCAGCAACAACAACAACAACGGCGGCAGCACACACGGCCAACAGCATACGCACAGCAATAACAACAACACATTGCCAGTAGGGACACAGCAGCAGCAGCAGCAACATCAGCAGCAGCAGCAACAACAACACCGTGCAACATTGCAACATCCACCGCTGCCCAACAGCAACATCAAGCAGGCATCGGTGAAATTGATCGAAGGATATTCAGATCCAAAGGATACGCGCAACCACAAGAAGGTCTACCACAAAAAGGCCAAGAAACGCACGGCTCCTGGCCACAAGCGGCATCAGCAGCAGGCGCATCAGCAGCAGGCGCATCAGCAACAGCCGCATCAGCATCAGCATCAGCAGCAATTGCAGTTGCAGTTGCAGCAGCAACAAACGTTGCCAACGCCCAGAAGTGCGCAGCAGCAGCAAAAGTTGCAGCAGCGGCATTCCACCTACAACAACAACAACGGCAACTTAAGAAAGGACAAACGCAGCAGCCAATATAATTCAGGTATGCCAAACTACTATTATTACTGCAAACTATTACACAGCTAATGCTAGTTATTGCCAAAAGCTTGATTACCAACTTAACTGGAAAAATTATAGCTGCAGCTTTTGGAAAGGCACTTGGCCCATTGTACATACATACATAGTCCCAACTTTTGGGAACTCTTCTCAACCAAAAAACCGCTTTAAATCAATAATCAAATTGGAATCAGCTGAAGTTCATTAGGCGTTCATGGTCCAGAGAGCTTTGCAGTTCTGGCACGAGGACTCCATTGCAAGTGGCCAGCAATTAGGAAAACCCAAAGGCGGTTCAACTTTTCCCGCTGCGGCTACTTCGATTATCCAAGCGGAAAATGGAAAGTGGCAGGCTCTGATTAAGAAGGGGTGCAAAGAAAGGGAGGGGGCGCAGTTGCAGTAAGATAGAGAGCTGTGCTCCTCGGATGCAGTGGGCGTGGCAGTGAGTGTGGCAGTGAGTGTGGCAGTGGGTGGGGCCATGGAGACCGTGGAGCAAGCAGCGGGGCAGCCAAGCGCCAAATAGACTGCGTCAACTCCATTTGCGTTCCGATTGCGTGGCCCGCGGCGCCGCAATGTCGTCGCAGCGACTTAATTAGAAACTGTCAGCGCCGTCTCAGTGCCTCGGAAAATGGAGTCCGCCTCTAAAATTAACCAGACGCTGTCTGTTTTCTAACTAGATTGTTAAGTTGGCCAAGTTGTATCTAAATAGCGCTTTAACATGGCTCAAACTGAAGTCTTACAATGCTGTTTCATTGATCATTTGCAGACTCCTCGGCACCCAAATCCTCCGACGACGAGGCGGACATCGACGAGGAGGTTGAACAGCAGCCGCCGCCCGTGCCACAAGCACCTGCCCAGAGTGCGCCACTATCAGCGGCCGGCCTCAACTCACCGGACTCCATATCCGATGACCTGGTGCGTCCGCTTCCACCGCAACTGCAGCGCAGTCCGCGCAAACTGACCGTCGCTCCCGCGGAGCACAACAAGCGTCAGCCCTCGCCCTACTACTACTCCGATCTGCTCAAGAGTCGTGACAAGGACAAGGACAAGGATAAGGATAAGGACAAGGACAAGGATAAGGACAAGGATAAGGACAGGGACAAGGAACGGGACAAGGACAAGGAGGACTTTAAGCTCAAGTGCCGCCAGTCGACGGCCAGTGAACCGCCGCAGCAAACTCAAACGCAGTTGAGTGGCTACCGGAAGAGCTCCAGCTTGGATGTGCCACCGGCGGAGGAGCAGCCGGAAGCAGAGAGCCACGAAGAGGAGGATCCCAGGACGGGACAGGACTCTCAGTCCACGCCCAAGCGATACAGTTTCACTGAGGAGGGTGTACACATCATCCGCTGCGAGACGCCCAGCACCAGTACTTCCGAGGAATCCGATTGCAGCGAGTGCCTCAAGCGACGCGAGTGGCACGCCCGTGCCTTAGCCTTGGTCCGCAAGACCTGCAACGTTCAGCCGAGGAATCAGAATCCCACTGGCAGCGAGCTCCAGCTGCAGCTGCAGCACTGCGACGCCGGCGAGGGTGAACTGCTCAAGTGCTGTCCACCGCCACCAGCTCCAGCGGAGATCCAGGTGAGTCGATCACATCACAGTCGAATACATCGGAATAACCGTTTGTGCTTCGCTCACAGGTTCAGGTCCAGCCGATGCCACCGCACCGCCTGCTGGGACCAGCAGCCGTGTGCGGAGCCTGCATCACATCCGCTCCTGCCTCCTCCTTGGCCGGCGGACGGGGCAGCGAGCTCGGCGATGATCTGGAAGAGGAGTACTTCCGGCCGCGCAGCATCTTCTATGTGCATCCGCATGGCGTCCACGAGTGCGTCGAGTGCGCCCAGCCAGCCCAGCCTGCGACTGTGCAAGCGCCAACGCTGAGCAATCCATCGCTCGATATTTACGGCGACGACGAGGACGAAGTGGACGGCGACGAGGACGAGGACGAAGAGGACGACTCCGAGGACATCATGGGCAGCCGGCGGCGGCAGATCTATGAGACGGCCTTCGACTGCAAGATAGCCAAGTCGGATGACGACCTGGACGAGGTGGATCGCATTACCAATTGCTCCGTGCTGCTGCAGTTGAGTAATGGCAATGGTGGTGACATCACCAAGGTCACCGGCTCCTCCAAGACGCGAGCTGAGTGCAAGCGAGCCAAAAACTCCAAGAATCAGGCTCTGCAAGAGCAAGCGGGCGAGGCCCATGTGCAGGTGCATCATGTGGAGGCGGAGCTGGGCAAGCTGCAGCTCAGTCAAGTGGACCAGCAGAATCAGAATCAGAACCAGAGCCAGAGCCAAAGCCAGAGCCAGAGTCAGCAGCATGGAGTTAGTGCCACCGGAAGTGGAGCAAGTGCATCCAGCACGCAGCAGCTGCCCGTGCGGGGATATACCCCATCGCCGCCATCGACGGCTCCGCTGCCAATGAAATTTCCCGGCAAACATGATCGCTACCTGAACATGAACAGCATCAGGAGTGCACCCAATCTGCCCGCCGCCAATCCAGCGCATCCCCGTCTCCGGGATCTGCGTCTGCCCATCCAGTCCATGCGGCATCAGTGCGGCGGCAGCAGCAATGACAACAGTCTCACCGACAGCGCCTACGTGAATCCGCCCTCGACCAACTCGAATTCGAATGCGGCATCGGCATCCGCATCGGCCTCCGTCTCCGCAACCGGATCAGCAGCTGCCCGCCGACCGCGATCCTTTGTCCTGGAATCGGGCCGGGTGCTGGAGCTGCGACGCAGTGCCCAGGGTCACCAGGGTGGTCAGTCGACCCACCATCACCATCATCATCACCATCATGCGCCGGGGAGCAGGAGAAATCGCCATGGCCATGGCCAGGGGCAAACACACAACTACAGCAGCACGGAGAGCATTGCCACATCGAGCAGTGGCGGCAGCATGGAATCACTGCGTTCCAGCACCAGCGAGGGCAATCGCAGCACCTCCAGCTCCGAGTCGCGCCACTCCAGTTCGCTGAGCTCTCACAGCTCGGAGAGCGGCAGCGGCGGCAGCGCCGGTAGCGGTGGCTCCAGTGTGGCCTACCCCCTGCGACCGGCCCCCCTACTGCTACACTCCAAGCTGCACATCCTGAGCCCCATTTCCGACAAGTCCTCGCAGGAACCGGCCTCGGCCAGTGCCTCGGAGCAATCACAGCAGCCGTCCCAGCAGCTGGCGCCGATGGCGTCGCAGGAAGACGATTCAACAACAAGTGGCGCCCCAGCCGGGAACCAAGTCCAGGTGAATGCCTCCTTGAAGCAGCCGCGTAGCAACCGTGGTGCTCCGAACAAGGCCCTGCTCCAGCTGGCCGACGAGCTACTGGGCTCGGACAGTGGGATATCGTTGCATTCCCGGGAGGAGGGCAAGCCACAGGCCTTGGCGCTTCAGCGTTTAACGCTGCCCAAGCTTCAGTTGATCGGTGCCGAAGGAACGACAACGTCAACCGGGGCAGGAGGTAGCTCAGCAACGGGCGGCAGTAGCGGCGCCGGAGGATTGGGTTCCGGATCGGTCGTTGCCAGCGGATCGGCTGGCATACCGCAGGATCTGCGCGATCTGCCCTTCGATATGCCCAAATTGAGGCGACGCAAGACACTGCAACAGGAGGCCGCCTGCACATCGGGCAGTGCCACGTCCGTCGATCTCGGCGAGCTGCCCTTCGACATGCCCAAGCTGCGACGCCGCCTGAGGGCCAACCAGGCGGAGATCAACAACCTGCTGATGCACAGCACCGAATCCAGTGGCATCTCGCAGGCTTCCTCCAGTCACTCAATGCGCGACGATCAGAAGCTGGCCAGCAAGTTGGGTTAGTTGACCTGAACTTAATCTTTGCCGTTTTCCTCAAAACAAACTACTGATGTTTCTTTATCCCAAACACAGATACGGCACTTTTCCGGCAGAATCTTACCCTAAACCTTAATGAATCGCGACAGGCGACCAAGCAGTTTGGCAGCCTGGATCTGCGGGGTCTCAATAGCAACAAGGAGCTGAACATGAATCTCAGCCAGGGATATGTCACGGCTGTGGATCTGATCGATGTGACCATTCCGCTGGAGCGACAGGGGTAACTAACTCGACTGAGATTCAAGTTAATTTAAGTATGTACCTCTATTTAATCAACTACATTTTGCAGTTGGTACCATGGTGCCATAACGCGAATTGAGGCGGAGACCACACTGCGTCCACTGTCCGAGGGATCCTTCCTGGTGCGCAACTGCGAGTCCACGAAGCAGGACTACTCGCTATCCCTCAAGTAAGTAGTAATGTGAAGTAAATGCATCTTGAAGTACTTGACAATAAACTTCGGAATCCTTGCTTTTTCAAGGGGCGCCAAGGGCTTCATGCACATGCGCATCCAGCGCAACGAGACTGGGCAGTACATCCTGGGCCAGTTTAGTCGTCCCTTCGAGACGGTGCCGGAGATGATCCGGCACTTTTGCCTCAACCGGCTGCCAGTGCGCGGTGCCGAGCACATGTGTCTGATCGAGCCGGTCATCGCCCAGCTGCTCTAGAGAGGCTCCCAGAACTCAAAGGACACCGGGAGTTGGCCCATCGGCGGCTTTAGAGGCTTCAGGGGGAGGGGAACCAAACAGAATAACATATTAATAGCGTGTAGAGAACGTAGGAACCTACGTGTATGTGAACGATGTGTATGCACTAGTTATATATGCGAGTTAGTTGTAAAAGGATGATGGCAATTTTTTCATGTTTTTTTTTGGCCTCGAACTTTGTATGTCGATCTACTAAAGTACACACACACACACACCCACACACACACACAACTCACTCACTAACACACGAACTAGTTTAGCGTTTAAAGTACGTAGCACATTCAGACAATACCAGCAAGTTACAAAAACCAAACAACAAACGATATTTATATAGAAGGCATATATACAAGCGAGACGTTATATACAAGAGCATATAGATACAGATAACAAGAGCACTTGACGACAGTTGCTAAAAACGTAGTGGTACATGATGATCCCAAGTGCGGACAGAGATGGTACAGATTTTAGATGTGTTTACACCGAACCGAGCATCAGATTAGGAGCAACTAATAATGTAGCATTGGGCGCCAAAAAAGAAAACCAAAAGAACCCTTCCGTTTGGCTAAAGATTTATGGTAGAGCACACACAACTCACTTCTAGCGATTATATGGTCATAACTTATGCAACTTTTCGCAGCACACACACACACACACACAGACACACACACACAGACACACACTCGCCCACTAGCAACACCCAGTATCCGATTCAGTCCGATTATTCAGATAATTACGCCATTATTTATAAAGCCCTGATTCCTTTGGCGACGGATGCTAGTGGGCGGGCGTCGCTTAAGGCACGTTTACACTAAGAAAAGTTTTAGCAAGCAACTCTAAAAATTTGTTGATTAATTTTATGTTACCAAAACGAAGAAAACGAACAAAAAAAATCTAAAATATGTATATCTATATGTATGAGAACTAACTTTAGCAAGAGCGATGTCATTTCTTTTTTTTTTTTGTGGTCTTAGCTGTAGGTCAGAGGTACGCGAAATAGAACGCTCAAAGCGCTTTTGGTTAAAGGATCGAAACGAATAGGATTAGATCAGATCAGGTCAGATCGAATCGGATCAGATGAAAAAGGCGGATCGATCGATCGGGTCGGATCGGATCGGATCGAAGAGATGGTTAGACGAGGCAAGGATATAGCAACGCATATGAAATGTCAGTTTAAGTGTTAGTTTCTAATTGAGCGAACGAAGGGCAGACTATATATGTGTATATATATATATATATAAATATTCATAAATATTTATATATACATATGTATATAAATATATAGTGAACGCTAACAAATGATATATACTTACTATTTATATTTCTATATATACATCTATATATATATACACGATATTAAAGAGCAGTCAATGGTTTTTTGGTTCCAGTTCCGAGAGAGAAGCAAGTGTCAGGATGCAGGATGCTAATTAACTAATTAACTAATTATTGTTTCTGGCAGTTTTCTGTTCCACCTTCGTACCGCCGAGCAATACAACTGATTTCCAATATCTCACCCAAAGTTATGTTTATATGTGTGTGCCAAAGTATTATTCTAGTCGTATGTATGTGAATCGAATCTCCGTGTGAATATGAATATCAGCGCGTTATATTATTTTCGATATGTTGATTGTTGCCTAATTTCTAATACTCAAGCAATCCGATGCAGTGCAATATACGAATACGTTTATATATCTTGGTTATGTATCTATGATTTGACTAGTTTAGCTCTAAGTTACGAATGCCCTGATTTGTCCATAGTTAAGCGAATCGGTTGATAACCATCTCCATTTGGCGAAAGCTGCGCCAGTTTGTAAACGGCTTTTGTAAATATACGGAATATACATGAATACAACACGACAGTTATGTACGATATATACAATGCGGTATGATTTTAGTTGCAGTACACAACTTTTAAGCTAAGATTTCAACTTCATATAGAAACAGAAAATCCACACATACATAAACGACGTACATAGCAATGTATTTTGAGGCTTCCGTAGCAGTAAAAGAAAAACCAACCAACCAAACTACCAAAAATCAACCAAAACTCCAAGATTATCGCAGCACTCGGGCACCGTTTACACCTGCAATCCGTGAGATCGTAGTGCGAAATCGCTGAGTGTCGATCGCTTCCGTTTTGTTTGTTATGTATAAAGATTGTACTTTTATGATGATGAACAACCGGCTTACTCTAACCGAAACTTGTACTCCAAACTAGAGGCGCTCTCTATCTACGGCACCCTAATATCTGATTAATTCAATTAGTACAGAGCGAATACGTAACAAGAACTTAACAAACAGAAACCGTAACAACAAACACGAACGAAACGAAATGTATTGAATAAAAATAAATATGATAAATTTCCAAAAATTATTCGTGTTTCATTATTGAAGTGTTTGGAATATCAAGATTTTGCGCATATTTTTGGGCGTGGCGTAAATAGTTGTCATAAGTTGTCATAGTTGTTGTATTATTTTATTTTTAAATCGTTTTCTCATATTGGTTTCGTACATATAGTATTTTGTTTATATATTCTCATATATGGTATATGTAAAGTGGATTTGTAATAAATTATAAGCAAGTCGACTGTACTCGCACTGGAAACACGAAGAGTTATATATATACAATAGAGTTCTCGAACAGTTCATGTACACATTACAAGTTACACATATAAATCGCTTTAAGTACATGCAATTCAATTTCGTTATAATTTCAATTCCCATTGATTGGCATTAAGATTAATTCGTTGATAAGCAGCTTTCGCAGGTGGAGAGGGCGGAGAGGGAGGAGCGCGAGAAGAGGGAGGAGGACTTGGAAGTGGGAGGATCAAGTGTGTTAGTGTGGGCACTATATTAAATAATTTGGTCTGCTCTGCACCAGATCGTTGGTGTATATGTTTTTGTATTTCATCTTTTTCGTTTTGCCGTCTTGGGCAGGATTCCCGATGCACATTCTTTAGATGATCGCCTCAACAGTTCCCACCTCGGCGTTCTTCTTGATCAGGCTCTCCCACTGGGCGATGAGTCCCCGCGATGAGGGCGCCTCCTCCGGCGTCAGATCGCAGAGCTGGGCCAGCGACATCGCCGGACGCATTCCGTGGCCATTGCCATTGCCATTGCCATTGCTGAATCCATTAGCTATATAGGCGGCTGCGTTCAGACTGCGATTACCCGATGGCTTGTGCACGATGTCCAGCTCGTTTCTGTACGGATTAATTAAAGTTAAAGTCTCTCTCTTTTGGGGGCCAAGCGTGGCATACTCACCCATTCCTATCCAGTTCCTGTGTGGACTGGGCGTTGCGCAGTTTGCCGGGCCCGTAGCAGTGCTCCACCTCGGAGTCCTCATCATCATCATCTGCATCGGCCTCATCGTCTGTGCTGAGTTGCCTGCAAAAAAAAGCCACAAATATTCAGTTTATGTCCAACCTGTGTGCGAAGGTTAGGAACTCTGGAAGCTTTCACAGAGCTGTGTTTGCAAGCAATCCAAACTGCAATCCAAAGTGCTACGAAGTAGACTCACAGCTTGTCCAGGGATGCCTTCAGTGTGTTCTGCCTGTTGATCTTGCGCAGACGCTTCAACTCCGATTCGCGTGACTTCAGATCCTGCAGCTCGCGCTGGATCTTCTGCTCAACGGGCACATATCCTCGTCGCAGGGGTCTGCCTTCCGAGTCTCGTTCGATTGCCGCCGACGACAGGGCCACGGATGAGGAGTTCATGCCCCCCGTTGAGCCTCCAGACTCCAGGAAAGCCATTGCTGTGCGGGTGTTCAGCTTGAGGGTGTTGGTGTTGTTGTTGTTGCTGTTGTTATTGTTATTGTTGTTATTGTTGCTGCTGCTGATATTATTGATCTGGCCATTGACATTTATGGCGCCATTGCCATTGGCAGCGCCCAGGGACAGGATCATTGGAGAGGCAGCCGGCAGCGGGCTGGTGCTGCCCAACTTGCCGTGCGAGGCAATGAAGCGCTGCATCACACCCTTGGTGGCGCCACCGAAGGCAAACTGCCGCTTCTGGGGCAGACCACTCAGCTGTGGCGTCGATATGGTGCGGGTGATCAGTTTCTGCTGCGGCGGTTCAGGGGTCAAATTGTAACAGTTGGGTCCAATGTAGCGCTGCTCCTGACGCGTCACCACGGTCAGTTTGAGTGGCTGCTGCTTGGCCACATTCGTGGTGATCCCAGTGATGAGGGTGTTGCTCTGCGAGGAGGCCGAAATGCCCGAGTCATCCGAGTGCTGGCCATCGAGACTCTCCTCCTTGGCGCTGTTCACACTGGAGGCCAGCGATGGTGTGTTGGACAGCTCGTCGATGGGCAGCAGGAGCGAGGTGGTCTGCACGGCCGCCGGCTGGGCGGTGACCAGCATGCCCTGCTCCTGATCTGGGCTCTCGACCAAATCGTGCTCGTCATCCTGCTGCAGCTTCGGCTCAAAGTTACCATTAACCGTGTATGTCTCGAAGTCCGGCGAAGCGGAAGTGATCGTGGCGCTGGACGAGAGAGTGGCCAGCTGGCGGTACTCCTCCTCGCGCCGCACCACCTCCTTGATCTCCTCCTGAATGCGTGTCAGGGGATCGATTTTCTGCGAGCACAAAGAACACAAGAAATGGGTTAATAACAGGTCGGGAGGTATAAGAACTTGTGCACTGAAAAGAATGCTGCCTAACTTCAAGAAATTCATAAATATTTCCTTACACTAATTTTAGTTCTTGATGAACTTTCTGCTATGCATACATATACATTCATTCGATTGACTGATGAAAGGGGAAACATGGTCTTATTTTATGCAGAGTGCAGTTGGTAACCTAATGCGGTGGAAGTGATTGAATTACCCTACGAGGTTCAAGCTTCTAAGTTGAGTGTAATCGAATATGCCGCCGAACGGAGTGCCATTCACTTTCGATCCGCTTCAAATCGAAAGAGTTGCAAGCCGCATTGCAACAACAAAGAAAAGTGAAGAAAAAACAGAGGAAATACACAAGATACACCCGCATCCGTGGATTGCATCTTTGAGCGAAATCGGAGGAGACAAATCCGCTGTTTGCATAATACGATTGGCTTCGATCGTGCTGCCCAAATGATCCGCCCAAAACCACACACGTCGTGTGATTCCATGTGCTACAGAGTGGTTCAGGGTGGCCCATAGCAATGTAGAGTGGCTCAGAGTGGCTCAGAGTGGACCCAGGCGTAACCTAAGCCGATTATTGTGCGTGACATCGACAACAAAGTTGGGTGGTTTGCTGATTCCTCAACGGTTCGTTGACTGTTTTGAATCGCGGTTTTTGAATCGCTTTTATCCCCTATAAAATATGCGAAACTATAACAAAACATCCCATGGAGAGTAAAAGTGTTTGGCAGTCTCACTTTCAGCGAGCTTTTGTTATATTCTGCATACTTACGTAAACGAATATTTGTTGGCTAATTAACAAGAATTTTAAGTTGATGAAACAACTATAGTGGCAAGCTATTATCTCAGAATTAATAACAGTAACATTAATTTGTTTTTCATTTTCTTGCAATGTCGTGTTGTTTTACAGTCACCAACTGGGTTAATCATAAGTTTTAACAAATATTACAAGTTGGCTTATCAAAAGTTTGAAGTTTACTCACTTTTACGCATAAACCCTTTAAAAATGTATAAAATGAGATGATTTTGCCAAAGAAAACTATTATAATGTGTTCATACGATTGTTTTCGATGATATGATATGAAATATCAAAAATATTTCAGCGTAGCTATAGTAGTTAAAAAAAATCGTAATAATAAAAAAAAACCAACCTAGTAAAATGTAAAAATGTGAACATTTTGTGGACGATAAGATTAAAATTGCTAATGTGCTAATTCGATTGCGTTCGATGTGGTGAAGTGAAAAATATTCCAACATTGATAATTGTTATTAGTTACGAGTATATATGAATTGCGCAGGGCTTTTCATTACGCAATAACAATTGGGTAAAGCAATGCATTGAAACTATGTACACACACGTATGTATTTCAATTTGAAGTAAAAAACTCTTCAGGTTTTCCTGCCTGCTTTTCTCCGACTCCAAACTCCTTAGAAAGAAATAACGTTTCCAAGGCAATCAGCATCCATTTGATGGCTAAATACTTCCCCTGCAGCCAGACTTGCAGCACTTACAGGGCCTCCACCTTGTCCGCCTTGTACTTATATGCATATTACTTTATCTTCCGGGTTCGAGGGGGGGGATCCAGCTGGAGGAACCAAGCTAGGGGTTGTTCGAGGGCAGATAGGCCAGCTTTTTCGGGTCACCGCATCGCCATTTGGGGGCATCTGGGGTGTGTGGGGTCTGCGACGCCGCCGCCATGTGGGTGCTCCCAATGATTGTTGCAGTTGCAGGTGTGTTGCCTTGCTGCTGTTGCGTTGATGTTGCTGCAGTGCTGCTGCTGCTGCTGCTGCGGCAGTCGAGTGTCGTCTGTTGGCTTCCGCATCGTTGCCGCATTAGAAAGTGCCAGTCTTTCGGAGTCGCCAAGTGCTCGCCATTAGCGAATGCGGCATTTATGCTTCATTTTATTTTTTTTTTTTGTTTAGCTTTTCCTCACTTTATTGTCTTGTTTTGTTTGGTCTAAGTCGAAGAAATAAGAAATATTGTGTCGCAGTTCGCAGTCGCAAAATGAAAAATTAAAAAAAAATCACTGTCCGTTGTTGTTGCCGCCCATAACTCATCGATTCGATGCAGATTTTCACTCAATTGTTTGGGCTGGGCACCCAAAACGACAACGAATCGCATCAAAATGTGCGTTTAACGACGTCGTTTTCACTTACTTCAAAACTTACTTCAAAACAAAAATAAGCTGGGAGAAAACCGCGGCACGAAAAAACTGACAACAGTAAGCGAAGTACGGAGTACTCTAAAGTCTGTCTGGCGCGAAATAAAATGTTGTATAAATCTGTCAGTATGACTTGAATATTGAGCAAAACACTGTTTATTAAGCAATTTGTTTTAGTTTTGTGTCAGGTAACTTAATATCCTCTAACGATGCCAATGATGCCAAGGGTTCACAGTTTAATTAAAAAAAAAGAGAGCCCATGGGAAGCGCTTCCTGCGGTGGCTTCTTGCCCCTGTTTGTTGTACTCTTGGTAGTAAAAAGAAAGGGTATACCCCGTACACAAAACGCAGCGAACTAATGTAAAAAGTTGTACGATACTTCCGTTTTCAGCTACTTGTTGCTGCCGCCGTCCGAGTGCAATGACAGCGGCAACTTTTGGCGGCAGCTGCCTAAAGTCAAGTTGACAGCTGCCCCTCGACCGGCTGTCACTTTTGGCGCGCGTTTTTCCAGCAGCGAAATTTACCGCAAGGGGGAAATGCAAATGCAACACTGCAACTGCAACAGTGCAACTGCAACAGTGCAACTGCAACACTGCAACTGCAAATGCGAATGGCATGCGGCTCATGTCCAAGCTTGAACCCATTTGCATGCCACATTCGCCGGGGTCAAACGCCCATTGGGTCGCGTGAACAGGCAGCCAGCTGAAAAACAGCAAAAGGCAGGCAACAAGCAAATAAGCCAAAGACTTGGGCGCAATTTGTTGCTGCCGCATTGTTGCTGCCACGACGAGATCGGCCAACAACGAGATCAGCAGCGAGGCAGAAAGCCAATTGGCGAGAGGGGGAAAAACATGAGTAACGAAAAGCGAAACAAATAAGAACAAGATGGTGACGATGAGGACTGCAAAGTACCCATTACTCAAATCCAGCTCAGCACTCTAACAAATAACATTACGATAAATTAAGACTTATGCCGATAAAAGTAAAGAGTAATATGTTTTTTAAAAACAAATATTGTATGCAGTTTAGAAGAGAATGTACGAAACAAGTGACATTAGTTACCTAGAAAGTTTCTAAAGATTGGGCAACCTCAAATGGGAAATCAATTAGCTTATGGATAAGGAAAACTGTATACCCAAATCGCTGGAATTAGGGGGTACGAACAGCAGAAGAGAAGAAACACGAGAAGAAACGTAAAAACAGCGGGAGAACGTGACAAGAAACGTGACCGTGACTGTGGCTCTTTCTCCGCGGCCCCCACTGTCCCTCTCCCACTCCCCCCACATCGCGCTATCTCTGTCTGGCAACTGATCCACTTCGGGCAATAACACAGCTACACCGAGACAAATTAAGGGATATTCATAGCGATATTCAAAAGAAATTGCGAAGATTCTGTTAAGCTGTGTACTTAACTATGATTGTTTCGATTTGTTTAATTTGTTATTTAAATAATTTCGGTAATTATTAACCATATATCAAAAACATATAGTAATAATAATATATCCGTTACATATCGTTACAAAGGCAGGTGCAGATTTACTCTTTGTATATCGGATGAGCGGAGATCAAGTTACAAGATGCTCGCACATTTTGCTAGCAGTGTAATCTTCTGCTGCTCCGCTGACGTCGTTTCCAGGCGAGCGATCAGCATTAGCATAACGATCATCATCATTATCGTCATCATCGCCTTCGTGATCATCGCGTACAACACTCGTATTTGGGGCAATTCATTTAGCGTTTTCCTCAGTGACCGCCGCATATGCAGCTGAAGCGTGCAAAAAATTGTACAAATCCGCAAAGAAGCAGCGAAAGCAACAAAACACGACTAAAAGTACAAAAAGTACAAAAAGCCAAAACAATACATTGAATATGCCAACGAAGGGCCGTGGCTAACACTTTTTGCCATTTTAGAACAACAGATTAAATGGGAAAATCACAAGATGCCACAAGATCCTGTGCTTAGAATAAACTAATTTATCACTTCGCTATAGGATCAGCTTATTAAAGATTTTTTTTTTAAATAACACTTTAAGCCAAAGACTACATTTGTACTGTTTTTTAAACTGCATATAGTTTATAGTTATAGTTTCAGATCTCCAAAATAAATTAGTCAGCACTAAGTGTGTCATACAAAGTAAATGTGTAGCATTTTCTATAGCAATCTGACTAATTTGCTTACTAAGGTCCTTAAACCTTATCAGCAACATTCTTAGCTAAAGCTGATGAAATATCACAAAATACTAAATTTTTAATTTGCTTTTCAAGTTGATTCATTTCCCTACGTTTCCATGTTGTCTTAATTTGAAAACCTTTGAACCTTGAAGTAAAATTTTTGGTACGTACGTGTATATCATCTTAAAGTTACTTAGACTCAAGCCAAGTACCAAATCATCTGTAATGTAAGCTAAAGATCGGTTTTCAGATATATCCAAGCATAGACCTTCAGTTCCCACGAATGCATGTTTGTGCCTTGCTATCGTATGTATAGTATTTGGCAATGCCATTATCTTTTTGCCCAACTGAACATTGCGCTGGCTGAACGAGCTTTAGCCACGAACCGATCGACCCAGTTTTCACTTACCTATAGCAAATCGTGATCCACACACTATATATTTGTGTCTAAGGGGGGAAAAGAGAGATAAGCAATGCTATGGACACGGAGATAATCGCCGGTGGAAATCTGAGGCGGATGCACTTGGAGCATGTGTCAATTATGACGCCATATCATTAGCATTACCAATACCATTAAGAATGGACCGTTACTGCGATGGCTGGTCATTAGATTTGTGGATTTGCCATGCCAGAAAATGACAGAAAATGCCACAAAGCCAAACCAAATCAACAGACCAAGAGACCAAGAGACCAAGACACCAAGAGACCACTCAAAATGATGGCCAGAGTCACGTCCCCAGCTTTGGGCGCTCCATTAGCAAAAAAAAAACGAAAAAAAAAACAAACAAATTGGTCAACAACGCGAAAACAGGCCGAAATAGATGGCCTAAAATGGTACGAAGGGGGCGGGGGCCGAACCCAGGATTGTGGGTGGGATTGTTGGGAAATGGGGCCCAGAAAGATATTGCTTTTTTGCTCAATTCGCGGGCAAATATATAGTTCGTGTTGCTTTTCAGTCGAGCCTTATCTTATTTGATGGGTAGGTTCCTATAAAAGGTTCCAACACATATGCACACACTCGTATGTGTGTATGTGTGTTAACCAAAATGAATTGGCGATAACCGAATGGATGGGGGAGGGGGTGGACTGAAACGGGCGGGTGCTGATAAAAAAAAAAGCCCATCGATTCGATCGCTTTTTTCCCAGCACCTCCAGGTTTTCCAGCTTTTTGGCCAACAATGCGTGACCTGGCCAAATCAGGGGCTCGAACTAAAAGTTTGCTTTTTCAATTCCGTCTCCTTACTTTCGGCGGCTTGATTGCGGATTGTTTGGCCATCAATTTGGCTGCGGTTGTCGGTCTTGGCCAGCTTTTTTATTGGCCCCGGACAGTTAGTTAGTTGGTCGGTCATTAAATTAAGTGCCTGGCTGATGAGGGGCAGAGCACTCAGCTCTAGCGACAGACACGCCGGATGAGTCAGTCCGGGCCACTTGGCCAACTGAAAATAGCTAAGTGCTATCTTATTCGATTGTATTATATTAGCTCTAAGCTCTAAGCGAAGATATTGATTTTTAGCGCCAAGCGAGCATTATCAGAATTGTATTTCTATTATGATTTTATTTTTAAAGTAACTGTATAGTTGGGTTAAATTCTATTGATTGGCCAAAGAAGGAACTTGTTAATAATTATTCAGAGCAAAGAGGTACAACATCTGGCATTCCGTGCCAACTTCCCATGGAAAAATGTAGCCTGGCCACTCAACCGGAGCACCAAATATGCGATCCGCACCACATTGCGCCGCAAAAAAAAAAGTGCCACAACAATGGGGCACAAAGACCGATAAAACAAAAAGCCAAACACATAAAGAAACAAAAACAAATTATGTCATACGAATGCAGACTGGAGCAGAGCTGCATGCCGATGACCAGACCCACAAAACGTGCCCAGCATATCTTACTAACCAATGTGGTACAGTGGAGGGCCATTATGTCATCTGTCCACTGCGAAATGCAAGGGCAGCTGAACATCTTCTCAAGCGGCGAGGTGGCAGAGTGGCAGAGTGGCAGAGTGGCGAAGTGGCAGCTGGTGTGGCAAACAAAATAGGCGCCACAATCGAGAACCTGAGGAAAAAACTGAGGTAAAAGACTTGCTGAGCTGTTGAGAACTGTGGTACCACAGAAACAGCCATGTAGACAACATGTATGTGCAGCTGTGAGTGCAGCAAACAGTTGCGTGTTGAACTTGGGGCGCTCCACGAAGCACGTAAAAGATGCGCGGCACACTGGGGAAAAAAAACCCCGACGACAAATAAATGCACTTCTTCGCTAGTAACATCATGTCACCATAAATTGGGTAGAATACCGCTAAGTGTATATTTCGTTGGGATCGTAAAACAGTCCGAAATAATGCTTTCAGGTGTTCAGTATCTTTTTGAGTGTTCTATTCGCTATCCTAAACGTGTTCCGTGCACTGCCTGGGCATCTGTTGTCTGTTCCTTGGGCCAGATCAGATCGCTGGGGTGCTCCTATCTGGGCCTTTCTAATTGTCATGTGTTTGGCTGGCTGCTGTAATTGAAACTGTGTTTCATATTGTGTCGCTGGCTGATTAAAATTTGTACCTCAAGCCAAGACAATGACAAATATTTGCGAAACACTTTGTCGGTGAGCCACGACGACAAGCGCAAGATTCTTCTACGGATGGGTACAAACAGACGCGATTCAGATACAAGATACACGGGCACAGTTAATTGACTTGCTTTGTTCGCTTTGGAGCTATTTGCTCTGTTTTCCGTATTATTATTTGTTTTTAGACTTGCCGTATTTTTCTGTCTATTGTTTTTTCTTTTTGGCAAACCTGGAAACGGAACAAACAGAGATCGATGGGGTAACTACACAGTGCCAAGAGCAGCAGTGACAGGCGGGAATTACCGCAGTTTTTGGGTTTGATTAAAAGCGAAACCATTTCACTGACACTGCCTTGAGAAAGTGCCAACACTTAAGAGGTGACAATGGCCCGCGTTTTCTGAACGGTTTGGCTCATTTTCCCGCTCAGACAGTTGACCGTTAAGCATTTGGGGGACCCAACCAACCACCCACCCACCCGATAAAGAAAAACACCATACCATCCTATCATCTATGTAAGTCCACACCCACTGGAGCTGAACTTGAGCCAAACTGAATGGGCACGCTTTTCTTTTTCCCCCTTTTTTTTTGTTTTGTTATTATATTTTCTTTTTTGTGAATGAAATGAGTCCGTCCATTGTGCGCATTTATGACATTTAGCAGCCGCTTAGCCACTGCCAACGAACGGTAAACGGTTTGGATGCTAACTGCACTTTATAAGCGTCATATTTTGTCCGTTTGTCCGCTTGTTCGCTTGTCCGCTTGTCCGCTGTCCGTCAGTTGGCATGGATCGTAAAAATTATCATTATAATTATCGTCGCTGGGTTATTCCTATATATTTTCCAACTCCCCTAACACCTTGCATTCCATTTTCTTCATTTCATTTCATTTCATTTCTTTTTTCGTTTTGTTTTGTGAAAGGTTGTGCATACTTATTAAGACCATGTGCTATGGAAATGTTTGTAGCTGTCGCCTTTCACCAACTTTTCCGGGATTTCCAGGCTAACAGTATGCACTTCCTAGAATTTTGGTGATAGTGCAAATAGATAAGTCTTGTGGACATTGGCCAGCAGGAAATCAATGACAATGTGAAGCCATTGATAATGGTTATAAATCGTTTTCAAATACCTATAGCAAATAGATTAATGCAGTATTATACTCTATAAAACTCAAAATATCTGTGCATTTATTACTTCATTTTGAGACTCTTTTTAGATAATATTCTCGGTAGAGCCTAAACTCCATTTTTGTCAAAATGTACATTTTCCTAGCTACCTCGTCTGAGTTTTTTCCCAACAAACTTTGTCAAGAAACTAGGTCAAAAGAGACGTAAACCGCCAACACCTTCACAAAATTCGCCAGCGAAAACAAGCCGAGTGTGTGAAACAATAACAATATCTGTCTCTAATTTAGTTAAATGTACTTATAACAAGCATAACAAATGTGGGAATGTCTTTCCCACGCCTTTGCAACAAAATGAAGCTGGATACGTCGTTTTCTGAGCTTTAGACTTGGAGAGACAATTGCCAAATCATGTCAGAGATAAATTACGCGAAAGGCAGAAATCTCCAATGCATATGCAAAGTTAGTGACTCTTCTTTCTATACACATTTATATGAACATACATACGTGTACATACATATATGCTCCACTCGGAATGGATGGGGGCCAACTGTCTCCGCTGGCTTATTTATGTTACTATGCCTGTGTGACAGCCGATGTGACGATACTTAGTGGTGATGATGGTAATGCGTCGACCGTTAAACACCCGACCATTGTTAAGCGAATGGAAGCTAAAAAACCACACCGGACAGCGGCATTCGAGGCATTTCGCAGAAGCAGGTGGCGGCGGAAATGCCCGCACTGTGGAAATGGCTTCATTACGGGAAGGCGGTCATAAACTCGATGGCACGAGACCTGCAACTGCGATTTTTAGATTGCACATTATGCAATCCGCAGGGGAATTACATTCAAAGAGTCTCTATTATCTCTATTAGAGCGATAGCAACAAAACTATCGATAAAAGATCGATAGTATCTTGGGTCCACCCGGGGGCGCCACAAAAATGAAGTAACTGCCGTATCATCAATGCTCGAGAACAAACATGTCATCACCAAGATTATGTGTGCTATCAACCAGTTATGTTTGTAGGTACTACTAAATATAGATACTGTTCCAATGTTTATTGAACAACATTTGGGGAAGCACTCGGGGACGGTGAAATACATTCTGCTGCTGCAGTGAAAATGAGTCACCTAGCCATTTATAATTATAACGGCAACGGAATTTTCAATTACTTTCGGCCAAAGTATCTTATCTGGTTTCTGATTTCCTTTGCTCCAGTTGCCG
This sequence comes from Drosophila orena, assembly GCA_005876975.1. Taxonomy (NCBI): domain Eukaryota; kingdom Metazoa; phylum Arthropoda; class Insecta; order Diptera; family Drosophilidae; genus Drosophila; species Drosophila orena. The sequence continues at coordinate 1,198,086 of VCKV01000299.1, forward strand.
ACATTTCCCACTTGTTATTTCGTTTGTTTAGCACCACCACCACCACCACCACCACCACCACCACCACCACCACTACCACCACTACCAACTGGAGCACCCGAACAGCACCACCATGTAGCATACCCTGTACTCTGCACTCCGTGTTTTTTGCAACAGCCAGCTGCAATATTATCTGTAGTTCGGTTGAGTTAGGAGGAGCTGAGGAATTTGGCGCCGCTTGCAGGTGTCTAGTGTATTATATATACCATACTTACACCACGGACTTACGAGTGTATGCAAGAAAATTACGACTGATACGCCTTATCAGCTATCATTTCGTTATCGATGTATACATATTTACAGTCAAGTTCAGTTAGCAAAATTGAATCACCAGTGCTGGAAATTTTTTCAAACTCTTCTTTCTTTCTTTTGGGCTCGAGATTGTACCTTCATGGTCATTGTTGTAAGGAACGGCAGGTTAGAACGATATCACTTTCAAAATTAATAGATAATAAATCAGGGCTGTTGTTTTTTTTCGTACGTCTAGGTAGAATGCGGGAAAATATAGTTCTCTTTGTGGAATAAGCTTGCTTTGCTTATAGAACTTTTCGATTAGATAAAGTCGCTGATTTCTTTGACATAAACCCGTTGTTATTAATATTTTTTATGTGCGTTGTGCACCCAAATGATATTTAAATAAGAGTCGATAAAGCTGCAAAAAATACAACTTAGGCAGTATTATATGAAATGGATATTGATATAAATATGAATCAATTAAAGAGCCTGTTATGGTTAAAAGGGAAATACAGAGACCATTTGAATGAGTATAAAAATGAGAGGTTTAGTGGCTTCACAAAATATTATATACAACATTTCCGGCTAATGGCCCCTTATCAAGCGACACTTAATGCCAACCATATGCTAATTAGCCCCCAGCCCCGCCCACCGATTTGTGTATATAACACCTTGACATTGATGAATTGCAAACGTTGGAAGCATTAGCAGCCTTTCGTTGTGAAACGCCAATGGTATAGGGGCTGAAGTATTCTTATCGTAGATATATATTGCTGATAATAACGCTTATCATTCAATGTTAGCCGCAAGTCAATAGAGTCTTGACTTATATAGATCCCACAATATCTAACCACCATATACCATCCGTTGAACTTATTTTTCAATTGAACTTACGGTTTCGAGCCGAGACAATTGCATTTGCACTCTGGGACCATTAATTTGGCGACTCTCACGCCATGCCATATAAATCCGAACCGTACCATAATGTTCCGAACTATACCGTTCCAATAATAATTGAAATCGGAGAAAGTACAGTCACGGCCCATTGTTTAGTTGGTTTTTCAGATGGTCTTGATGGTGGAAATTGCGACACGCTTTTGCCAACGTCTGCCATTGACACTTGCTTCCCTCGCTTTCATTCAAATTTTCGCAGTCAAAAGCCAATACAAATACAAGCCCGCCTGACAGAGTTGTGTGAAAAGAAAGATCCGATCCCATACCATCCCATCCCATCCCATCCCATCCCATACCATCCCATCCCATCACTCAGCCAACCGAAGTGCAATGCATTATGGCAAAAATGTAAAGTAGCACAAAATGTTAGTAAGTCGAGCAAACAAAATGCATCGGGAGGCGGAGGGTCTCACTCCATTATAAATCATAATGCACCGTCTCATATCGTATACCATTTCGTACAATACCATACGTATCCCCACCCACCCAGGCGATCCGACATGCAATCGAAAGCGGCTCTTCTGCCGGCAATCTAATTGATATTTCTACTGGCTGACGACTGGCATTTAACATATGTACGTGTATCGTACATGGCTCGATTTTCAGAAGCCTGTGAAAAAGTGTTGGGCTAATTGAGGGAGAGAGTGCGCACATCGGTGCCAATGGGTTAAGGTTGCCATGCAAATCACATTGCCGAAACAGAAACAAATTGTGGTAGGTCACCGGGTTCTCCTTTTTTGGGGGACGGGGCGGGGGCTTATTTTATCAATAACCCAGACAATGGGGGGGGCAATGGAAAGTGTTTTGTTTCTTTTTGGTTTGGCATGGGAGCGCCAGTTATGAGTAAAACGCCTGGGAAGTCGACACATTGAACCTTGGCTTGGGCGAAAGTTTTCCAATAATTTCCATGGCGTTCCATAGCAAAACGATATGTCGTTTTTATAACTTTGCCAGTATGATTTTGAGTCGCCAGAAGTTGTGGGGATTGGTTCTGGTCTTTGAAGTAGACATTGATTGAAGGTAGATAATTTTCTTTCAAATATAGCATCTTATTTCAAAAATCACTTGCTAATCACAGTCCTGTTTTTGAGCACACTCAACTTCCCACAAGAGACTCTGCTTTATCTTGGCCAACAAGGCCATCTCCAGCTGACATTTCTCACACTGACAAAACCTTTTTATCTCCCCGAAGGCAATCAATCAAATGGTAAATGAAAAACTGCAAATTATCAACATACGAGCATGTATGCACTCTTACATACGCATCACTTCTGCCGCAATGAACCTGCATCTTCGCAAGTTCCTTCTTCCGCCGCGGAAAAACAAATCTGGGCAACTGGAAAAACAATAAGCGAGAAAATTGAGGAACAGAAAAAAAGGTCAGGCTGCGCTGAAGAGGAAAAAAACTTTCTAGAAAAAGCAAAAGAAAATCTAAAATCTCATTATTTCTCCTGCACGTTCTTCTTCGATGACTTGTGCTGAGGATGGGGTGAGTTGATTCCGAGTTGATTCCGAGTTGATTCCGAGTTGATTTGAGAAAACAACTTTCAAAGCGAAGCGATCATGAGAAAAGAATGGAATAGATCTGTGGACTAGCAATGCATCGTTCATCATCTGGTCACCGATTTCCTTTGCCACACGCTGAAAAAAAAATATTTCTATAGGGAAAAGTGTTCAGAAATATTCCAAAACTTTTTGACAGTACATAAGCTGGGAAGAACGTGATGTAATATTGTAAAATCATTTCTACAGGAAACTCCAAAGTGCCCTCCTTTAAAATCCATTGAATGTCCTATTTTTTCTTACTGTACACACTGAAAACTGATAATTTTCTTGTACCATGGCGAAAAAATCAATTTTGGCTAATCGACGATCGTGAATCAGTAAGTCGCTGCGAAATTACAGGCAATGACATCGACCCATTCCAATTCGATATCGGAGGTATCCGTGGTAAAATCAATTGATTCACTAATTGCGAACGATTTATTAGCAATTATGTGTTATCTTCGGCGGCAATCGGGAAAATCTGTATCTGTGAGATAATCGATGACTTGCGATGACTTCTTTCACTTTGATTGACACGGTTTTTGGCTTATGGTTTATATTATATATGTACATACGTGTATGTATGTACATATCTGCATGGTATATGGTATATGTCTATATGGCTAAATGGCTATATGGCTATATGGCTAATTGATTTCTGACCACGTCAAGTTGAGTCGAAGTTATAAAATCGACTTGCGGCCGGCAATTATATCAGCCGGCCAACGGTAAACGAGCTGCGATCGATCAATTAAGAAACGCGCTATATATTGCTATCTAAATGTGGCATTAGGTTTGGGTTATGGGTTTGCTTTGGCTTGGCTTCATTTCGTCCGCTTCGGATTGCCGCATAAAATGTAGTTCAAATCACTTTCGAAAATAGAGCTGAATATATAAAGGAAAACATTGCATTGTGTTTCGCTGTGTTGTGTTGGGTAGCAGTTAAATGCTTGCCTCAGTCCTAACGGTCATCGCATTCACATTCACTTTTCATTGAAAACCCGGTAAAGAAACAGAAACAGCCTTAGCCGCATTTGAATTTCTAATCGGCCGACGAAATGTTTTATGTACGTCTTATAACTATTATTATTCATATTGGGGCTTATTCGATTTCGTAATCGCGTAGCATTTCGCTTTTACACCTCGCCATCTCGATATTATTCCAATTTCATTTGTTACACACAAAGAAATATGTGTAAATGTCTCGGTCTGGGTCTTTGCCTTTTAAGTTCATTGCCAGAACTGAATGAAAACAAAATAAACTGGTTTTCTGTTTCGTTGTCGTCGGTGAAATTTATGATGCATAATATTTGTTTTATTTGCCATTGTTTGTGCTCATAGGCAGCCCCGTTGCACTCGTAATCTCCAAGCGATTTGGACGCCAAGATGCAATTGAAAGTTCCCAGAAAAAAATATTGCGAGTTCCCAGAAGACTTACGGACATTTTTGGGGATTTACCAAATGCTTAGGCCGTTTAGGAAATTTTATTTATGATCAGCTCTTTAAGGTATTCTAATATGGGGATTGTCAGCTTAATGAAGTTTTTAGGTCATTTTTCAAACCGCTATTTTGTATAGTTTATGTTTCAGCTTTTTGATAGATAATACCCCAAAATATTGAAATGATGTATAATACCTAGCATGTTGAATCGTTGATTAATCACTATTCTGATACGCTTTTGATGACCTGAAATGATTGATCTTTCGTTACCAAACTTATGTATGGTTTTTGGTTTAGGTGCTAGATATCGTTAAAACGAAATCAAATCGGCGATTTTTTAGGATCATTAAAAACACTATGAAATAGAACAAGATTGCCTGGCTTTTTTTCCAATTCCTAAAAATCCACAATTATAATGCTAAATAATGAGTGCTATAAATAAGTGAGAATTAAACGTTTAATGATGGCCAGGCGCATTGATTTGGCTAAGCTGCATTTCCACATTAGATGGCGATCTAGTTTAGCTTAGCCGCCCATAATTAATGGATAATTAACTTATCCGATTGTGTAGGATGCTCGGCATCTGAGATACATTTGCTCTGCTTCGTTTTCCATATCTTCGCCTTGGATGCGAAGGTATCTTCAACTGCTCCAGTTTTCAAGATAATATCTCTCATCTTTTCGGTTTGAGTGCTTCAATAACAACCGTTGTTTTTGGGATTTTCTCTGTTTGTTTTTTTTCCTCCGCATTTTGAGATTGCCAGAGGTCAGGAGTCGTTGAACCCAGACATTGACCTCCACCTTCTCCACCTCCGCCCCTTTGGCGATCGACACACGACAAGTTTCGTGTTTTGTTTTGTTTTATTTTATTTCATTTCATTTTTTCAAGTTTTCTTTTTGTTTTTAGCGTACTTTGCGTTTGCTGTTTGCGTTTTTCATTTGAGCCTGACTTTGGCTTTGGGCCATCTCCCACCTCAAAAAAAAAAAAGGTAACTTTCGGCTATCCCCTCTTTTATCTGACCATCTGCGTTTATGTGTAATTACATCGGTCTCTTGGGTTCCAAGATTTGGGTTTTGAAGTTTTTGTGGTTCTTTGGATTTCATTCCGATACGCCTTTTGGCTTTCGTCCACTGGACAATTTTCTTCTAGCCACTTTGGACAACTTTTGGAAAGAGCAGTTAGCCCATTATCTTCTCTCCCACCCCCACGTGAATCATTATGTTTATGTTTATGTTTTTTTTTGACTTGGGTAATTTCCATTTTCTATTACAAACTTTGCATTGGCTGCGAAGCTGCTGCATTGAAACATTCATTAGGCATTTATCAAAAGTTGCTGTCAGGATCTCACGCTTTTTCGTTGTTTGGCTGACCGGTTTTCGGGCATTTTTACTTTCAATTGGCAAACGGGAAAAATCGACGTGAAAATCTTACTACCGCCGTCTGCGTCCGCAATGTGCAAAAAAAGCGAAATTTTAATAGACCAGCAACGGGCAGAAATGATGCATCAAATTCTAACCGGTTTTTGGGTGTTTTTCTTCTACTCTTATTGGGAAAAAGTTGTTCCCAAGAAAATGGGGGAAAACAAATGAAGATGTTCGGGCCAAAGGTAATTATTAAGAAATAAATTGTTAAAGCAGAGTTAAACAAGTTTGTTCACATTTCCATTTCTTAATATATGTAATGTATGTATATTCATAAAGTAAAGATCTATTATGGAAAACCATTAATATCTCTTCCCTTAATTGAGCGATATTCGTTTGGTTTTTGTTTAATTGTTTACATTTTAGAGTACCCTATCATTGACTAATTATTGCTTCGGAAATAGCTATGTTTATCATATACGATATCGTGCAAATGGGAAAATAGACTAGTCTCGGCTTTGCTCGTTCTGAACTTAACTTTCAATAGTAAAGATGCAAATATGTGTGTACAACTTTTCCGAGCGCATTGAAGTTAATCAGGAATGGGAGTCTTCTTTTCACGGATTTCAGACGGACTGGTGATCGAGTGCAGATCTTCAGCTTGGCCTGAATCGCAGCCGTCGGTTGGATGGAGATCCTCGAGCTCAATCCGCTGCCATGGCCAATCAGCCAGTCTCAATCACTTGACCATGGAGCCCCCACTGCCCCCGTTGAGCGATCGCCCCCCGCCTCCGTCTCGATCATTTGTCGACATGTCCATTGCGATTCTCGAGGCATTTTATTTGGGTCATGGACAGTCATCTGGCCCGATGGTCCCCTCTGCCGGTGGCTTGTGTCTACAGGTTTTTCGACTTTTACTTGCAACTGGCATTGGCCAGGCCGAAAAAGGCATTTTTCTGGCTCTGTGGTTCCGTGTTTCATCTCGTTTAGGTTTTTAATTCGAAAGAGTCTTCTTTTTTTAAGGGTTCTGAGTAAGTTGAGTAAGCTGCTTGAACAGCTGTTATGGCACTTCTAAAATTTATTAATATTGTCTTTTTTTGCCAGGTATGCATATTAAAAACATCCATTATTTGTAGACCGTGTGTATATGGTTTTTGAATAAAGCATAATTGTATATGAAAAGATTTCGAATAGAAGGCTATTACTTAATAGAGTCTTTCTACAAATTCTTGCTACTCGTTTACTAGTATAATATTACTAGTAGCTTACAAGTATTACTAATTGAAACTAAATTGTGCTTTATTCTTAGTTTCCTTGATTAACTGTGTCTTATATTATCTTATATTATATCTTAATTTTTTATGTGCCATGTAATGATTTTGACAGAGATTTCTTATCGAAAATGACATTTGTGGCACACTTTTGGACTTAAGGCCTGAATTCTCCATCTTCGAAAGAGGTGGGAAAGAGAGGGGCGAAAGAAAGAGAGCAAGACAAAGAGAAGGAGAAGGAGAAGTAGAAGGAGGGAGTACCACGAGAATTGTAGACCAAAACAATGGCGATCACAAATTTCACAGCTCTTACCATGACTTTGGTTTTGGCCCCCAAGTAAAAAGATCAAGACGGGTCCAAAAATATATTAAGCACAATGAAACACACGAAAAAAAACAGCGTGGCCAACTGTGCAAATAAAGCGCCAGCAACAATAACAACAATGGGACACACACACACACACACACATGCACACCTGTGGGCAGCAGAAGAAGAAGGAAAACAATAAAAGAAGAACAACATGTAAATGAAAAACCAAACAAAACCATTTTACAATTGTGGCCAAAGCATTGTTGTTGTTTTTCGGTTTTTTTCTCTCTCTCTTTTTTTCTGCGGAAAGTCGGGAAAATCAGTCAATGGAACGTCACGGCAGAGCAGCGGCAGAGGCGCCGGCAGCGACGCCAGCAGAGGCAGCGCAGCATCGGGGGCGTACTAAGTTCAATGAAATACTGCAGAAGGCAGGAGGGCGAAGATGGTGAGGAGAAGGCGAAGAATGGGCGGAGAAAAAGCAGCAAAATCAAAAAAAAAGAATACAAGAAAATACAGGAACTACTTCATAAACTGCAAGTTTAATGTAATCATCTAATACATACATATCTTTACCCGTAAGATAAAATAAGAAAATGTTATTTCTTAACATTATATGAATATATTTTATAAGACTTTTCCTCGGTCATCAAATATAAACTGCTCTAATTTTAAAATATATAGAACTCACTTTTAGTCGCCTAATAGAAAAGTCTACTTAATGCTTCTGAAATTATCGTAAAGTTTCTTGATTTCTGGATCAGCATATCCTGGAAATATTTCATTTGTGGAAAGCAGACCCGAAATCATCCTAATTTCATTCTCTGCTAAAGTTCTAGTTATTAGAATATGTATTTTATCAGTATCTCTTGATTTATACAAAGTATTGGCCAAGTAAGAAACAAATAAAATGTAATTGTTGGTATTAACTTACTACTTAGAATTAAATATTTACTAACCTCTTCAACTTTCTGCTGCATTTTGACGAAACGTTTTACTTCGCTGTGGCTGCAAAAATGCTCTTTTCAACACTTAACAGAACAAAATTTAAAAAAAAAAAGAAACCAAGGTAAATGTTTCAACTGGAAAACATTGACTGGATTGTCTATTTCAAAATTGCACTTCCAGTGTTTTTTTTTTTTTGCAGAATTTCTCCTTTCTTGTTTTCTCTGTTTATCAGCGGTTGCGCGCGCGCAAAAAGTGCAGCGGAGAAAGGAAACAACCAAACAAACAGACGGATGAATGGGGAGTTGGAGTACGCGCGAAGAATCGTAGAATTGTAGAATCGTGGAGAATCGTGGAGAATCGCAGACTGGGAGGAACGACCAGCACGCAGAGCAATCGAAAACACAACTGGCGGCCAAAATGAAACGAGGAATGTGGAGTGCATAGAGCAGCGGACGATAACACAAACACAGCGGCAAAGCTTCGCGAGCAATCGATAAGCCTATCGAATATACCGAAAGGGAGTTGGTATTTTCCAGGGACGGCGACTGTGCAACTATCGAGCTAAATTTAGCTAACTAATTTTGACATTGGTCTATTTTACTATAAGACGGTAGAAAGATTTAGCGAACTTATTTGAAGTTGATATATTTTTCTATAAATCGGTAGGAAAATTTCGTTTATTTATTTTGTTTGATAACAAATCATCAATTACTATTTGTAAATTATTAAATTGAAGACATACAATTTTAAAGTATTGGGTAACATCTAACTAATTTTTGTAATTATATCCAATCTTATTGATATTGTACTATCATGTAATATCATCACATGATCACATAATAGGTTGAAAGTATCCTAAATAATATTAGCTTATATTATTTTAGCTACTTTCTAGCTATCATATATCCAACGATAGCTATCGGACTTGATAGTTGTCACTGCAACAAAGGATAGATTTTGGTATATAATCGATTGGTTGCCTGGGTAACGGTATTTCAAAAACCGTAAACAAAACATAACAAAATGTAAAATAAACAAAGAAGGCCAGTAGTTTACAATCTGTGAGGCTCAAGGGACGGAACTATAAATCGACTGGCCGGAAAAATCATCGAGAAATCATGCTAAAAAGCAGGGACATAAAACGCACTGGAGTTTATCGCGTGAGCGGAAACATCGGAGATCTCGAATTGGAACTGAAGCTGCGTCACATCAGCGAATGGCTTCCGGTGCCCAAATTTGAGTACGTGGGAGCGCAGTCGCCGAACGCACAGGGTGACCACTATCCCGTATCCGAGGAGGACATCTGGCATGATTGCTATATCCATATTCCCTGGGGCGATGATTCGTATGGTGCCAAGAATCGCTTGGGCTACTACTGCAGTTATTATAATGTGGGAACTGGTTACACCGGAAGTGTAGTCAGAAGACGAACGAGTCCCACAACTCAGCACGCGGGGGATGAAAAGGCGGAGAAGGGGGAGGAAATAACGGAACTGGAGGCCCAGAGTAATCCCTCGTGGAGCATCCTAAGTGATAATAGTCGGCCGCCCACTGGTGATCTGTTCTATGAACGGAATAAAGAACTCTGCAATGGTGCTATAGCCACAATACGCATATCTTGGCAGCAAAAGCACTTTAGTCAAGCGGAAGTGGAACGATATATAAACGATCCCGGAAGCTGTGCCTCAAAACTCCAGCGACGCTATCACACTTGGGCCTTGGAAATCCTGGAGCTGCAACAGCGATATTTAAGGAAACTGGAGCTTCAGAAAGATGCGAAGAACCAGCAGGATCCTGAACGCACTACAGTTCGTCGTCGGATTCGTAAGTCCAAGTCTAAACCAAGAAGCTGCTCTGCCTTAGTTCAGCGGACAGGTAATAGTGCGTCCTCGGCGACTATGTCGGATGTTTCGTTACTAGATGATCCCAACTTTGCAGCCAGAACTTGCCTCATACACACCCTATTGGATAATGATCCCGAGAATCTTATGCCCGCCGATGCGAGTGATTTCCATAAAAAAGGATACCAGCTAATGTACATCTATGCTGATTTACAGCAGGACACTCTGTTGGTTAGTATACGATATGACCCCGAACACGGTCTGCTCTATGTCTATCCGGATTTCAGTAGCAGTGCCCTGGATCTGGATTATGTGGTGCAGATCGAGCGAAATAACGATTGCCGCCAGTTGTATGCCTTTGGCTTTGAGAATGTCACCCCGCTGGAGGCCTACGACGATGCCGGTTTTCCGGAGGAAGCGGATGAAGAGGATGAGCAGGAGGTGGGAAATGGCTTAGCGCTCGAAGAAGATCTGTCCGAAGAAGCCTCCGCCGAGGAGATTCTCGAGTTTTACGACAGACGGCGATCAGCAGCCAGCGAGAGGAGAAGTCTCCTCCAGTTCGAAATGCCGCCCAAGGGGATGAAGCGGGTCAGCCTGTTGCTGGAACTGCAGGAAGCCCAGAACTTTGAGAACCCCAACATATATGTAAGATACTATCTGAAAGCTCCAGCAAATACCCTTTATGAGGGTACACCTGGTGTGGATCCCATGCAGGGAACCACGGCCACGTGCAGGAATGCCGGCGACTGGAGGGTTGCCCATTTGGGTCACAGCTGGCAGGTGACCCTGCTCCTGGAGGAACAACATCATCCGGCTGATCTACTGCATCTGTATTTTGAAGTGATCAGCATTGATAGCTGGCAGCGGGAGCGATGTGAGGGATATGCCCACTATGCCATATCGCTGACATCCGCCCCGCCAACGGACTCCATACGGTTGCAGTGCATCCGACCACTGGGCAACTGGCTGGATGCCCTCAATCGGTATTTCATAGGCGGTCGGCAGCTGTTCGACTTTGAGTCCTTCTTCGATGTACACCGGGAATCGGAAGTGCATTCCCGTTTGCATTTCAACTCGGGCAGGGCAATGACCACCACGGGAACACTTTCGCTCCGGCTCCAAAAGCTTCAGCAGCGCCAGGTGGACACATCTAACCAGTTTCACCACCATTTCCATCTGGATCTCGGCAACGATAGTAGCGACGATGGCGACGATGGCGACAGCAATGATGAAGAGGTCAAATCCAGTTCGAATGCTGATACTTCGAGGGCCACCACCTTGGACGAGGTGATGGCCGCCTTTGTGGAGGCCAGGGAACGTATCGAGCTGCTCCTGGGAACCAGCTGAGAAACACCCTCACCGTCATCTGCATCATCTTCCAGGCTGAGATGGGAGCCCTTCAATGTGCACAATAATATGATAACAAAATTTTTTTTTATAAATTATTTTTTTTAAGGAGTAAAATTTGTGAGAATCTTAAGCATACATTCGAAATGGAATATCATAAAAATTTGCAAAAAAAAAAAGTTTTTTTTATTGCGATTTTAAAGTTGTTGCGCAGATACTTAACAATGTTAAGCAGCCCCATTGACGATTTTAATCAAGCTTTTATCACAACGAACCCATTTACTTTAGCTGAACAGAGAAATCGGAATGCCTTGGATTTTCGAAAGTTTATTTCACTTTTTGCAATGCTAAACAACTAGATTCGATCCATGGTCAAAATCAAAATGTGATCAACCATTTGGTCTACAACTTGAAGTTCTTGTTGTAGTAATCATTGAAGAATGAGTAGTCGAAGTGGCCGTAGTTGGAGTATTCCTTGTAGTTGTAGTACTTCTCCATTGTATCCGCATGGTAGATGGTCACATCCTTGAAGTACATGTTGGGCACGTAGAACTCGTACTCGTTGATTTCGCGATCGAAGGGATAACCAAAAGGCAGGCTGTCCACGTGGCGAGCACCGGATCCGATGCCGCAGGAGTAGGTGTAGTCGAAGGTGGAGAACTGCTCGTGCTTGGGGGCCATGTAGGGTACCACCATGAAGAACATCTGCATGGGCATGCCCTTCTTCCAGCCCATGGGCAGGACCAGCCGATCGGGGAATCCGCAATGGGGCTCAGTGAAGTCCATCGGGTAATCGTACTTGCCATCGATGGCCATCATCGTGTAGTAGTACAGCTCGGTGTAGGTGGTGCGATCCTTGACGGTCCAAGCGAAGTCGGTGGACTTTCTGGTGATCAGGTTGCTGCCCGTTTTCAGGGTATAGGTGAACTCATCGATTTCCATAAAGTTGAAGCGGTTGTCCGCCAACGAGATCATCCTGCCGAACTCATCGAACTTGGGTCCCAGGAAGGCGCGAATGACCACCTTCTCATCCCTGGCCGAATCGATGGTGTAGGTGTAGGTGAAGTGTTTGTGGTTCAAACGCATCTGGCGGGCAAACAAGGACTTGTCCCATAAGAACTGACCCTCGTGGAAGATCATCTTGCCGTTGAGCATGTTGGTCACATCGAAGTCAACCAGATCGAAGTAGGTCACCAGATCGCTGACCTCCACATGCTTCAGTGTAACGCCGGGCATGAGCAGTTGCTCCTTGGTGTACTTGCTCAGATGGTGCATGAATTGGAAGTAGACGTGGGCGATCGACTTGTAGAACATGTAGAACATGGGATCCCGCATCATGGTCTCGAAGTTCAGCATAACATTGGGGTACACCTCCATCTGATGGTAGTGGGTATCGGCGAAGTACATATGGGCCAGCATGTACCAGAACTGGAAGAACATGTTGTCAATGGCATCCACGTTGCCCTGCAGCATGTTACCAATGATCTCAATAGACTCCGGCTTGCGCAGATCGATCATGTGGCCATCGGTCGTCTGGTAGTAGCCCGATTCGATGATGTTGTGGATGCGTTGCTGGAAGCCGGTGATCTTGTCCAGCATCTCAAAGTTGCCGTATGTCTCCAGCTCGTAGTAGTTCTTGCGATAGCTGTAGCCAATGCCGTTGTAGTAGATCATCTGCGGATCGTAGCCCATCTCGATCTGGTGGAACCAGGAGAACTGCGGAATCTCGCCGAGGCCGTGGGACAAACGCTCCATGTGGTATCTGCTGAGCAGCTGGTGCACATTGTACAGCCACCACTCGCCGCGACGATCGTTCTGCAGGCCAAAGGTCTTGCCGTCCAGGAAGAAGGAGTAGTCCATGTTCAGGTAGTACCAGTAGCTGTTCCATCCCAGATCCTCGGTGAAGTAGGACAGCTTGCTCTCCTCGTTGTACAGGTGCAGATCGCGACTATAGTCCACCGGCATGTAGAACTTCTTCACGTCCTTCATCATCGTCGACAAGTGGCTTTCCATGTTGAACTCGTAGATGTTCTCGCGCAGAATGTAGTTGCTATCACTGTACCAGTGCTCGCCCAGACCCATCAGCTTCCACCACTGCCAGGTCTTGAAGTCCTTCATGTACATGTAGTCGCTGGACTGATACAGGCTGCCGAATCCGTGTTCATATGTCTGTCCGTGTCCGTGTGTCTTGCCGTATCCGTGTGTCTCTCCATATCCGTGTGTCTCTCCGTATCCGTGCGTCTCTCCGTATCCGTGAGTCTCTCCGTATCCGTGTGTCTCTCCGTATCCGTGTGTCTCTTCGTATCCGTGTCCCATTCCATGTTCGTATCCGTGTCCGTATGAGAAAGTGGGGATCTTGTGGTACACATCCATGTACTCCTTTTCGTACAGGCTAGTCTTCATCCACATCTCGTAGTCGAACTTCTCGGCCTCCATCACAAACTTGCTGTTGAAGAAGAACTGCGGGAAGATCTCGTGGATGGCGGGCAGAGTGAGGCCATGGAAGTCATCGCGGTGGATCACGGCCAGGGTCAGGGCGTAGACGAACATGCCCTCGTTGAAGTGCATACGAGCGAAGGCCACATTCGCCGTGAAGGTCTCCCAGTCCTTGGCGTAGTAGAAGAAGTTGAAGAGTCCACGTGCCTGCTTGGCATGGTGCTTGACCAGGGCGCCAAAGAACTCGCCCTTGGGCAGCAGGGCGTGTGCCTTGTGGGCCTCGTAGAACTTCTCCATGTACAGATCGAAGTGCTGCAAGGGATTGAAGGAGCATTTGGGTGCTGACCATTCGGGATGCGCCTTATCTACTCCCACTCACCGTGTAGTGCTCCTTCTCGAAGTAGAAGTGCTTGCCCATCGCAATGTGCTCCTCGAACATCAGCGGATCCTCCACGCGGTAGACGATCTCGAAGAGGAACTTCTGCTTCATCAGGAAGGCCTTGTCAGCGACCTTGACGTCGTGGGTGTGGTGGTAATTGGTCGCAGCGACCACGGCCACACAGGCTAGAAATGCGATGGCGAACTTCATTCTGTGAACTCCTTCCTCCTCTGCTCCAAGCACTTCAACTGCTCCGGATCGGATGCACTTGGTGGATCCAATGCCTAAAGACTGTTGCCTTAACGATGCCCACCGTACTGCTTTTATAGCCCCAGATTCCCGCGGTAATCGGCAGTAACATATCTGTGACGACGGGGTCAGGGATCAGCGGGTGTATCTCAGGTGCTCGCCATGAACATCTGTCGCTACTGCAGCGCATCAGCTTATCATCTGGACAGCCGCCGTTGGTCCCCCCATATCGAGTCCAGATTTGCATTCCAAAATTAGCGCAAGCCTCGGTTCTTTGTCTGCAATTTCTGCCCAAGTTCCAAGCGCTTTGAATTTCTACTACTCATGTGAAAATCTATGGAAATCTATAAGTTTCTTACTTGAGTTAGGTATTTGGTTAGCACTTTTATGGGAAAGTATGTACACCATGGCGTATGAGTAATTTGATGCCTTTGCCTAGAGTGTTGCTACTTTAATCCAATTCTAAAAATGTTTTGAGTTTCAGATGCATATAGAGTTCATAGGCAAACTTGTCTGCCGCTAAGAGCTCAAACTATAAGTCATTAAACATTAAAGATCGGTTTAATTAATACATATTTGTATATGTTTATGTAGATGCGCATGAACTGCGCATTTTTGTTGCATGCTTTTAGGCATTCGAACAAAATCATTTGTGGATCCTGTTTCAACGAAACAGAACAATATATAAACTATTAAGGTTGAGCTTATCAATGCTGAGTAAAATGAAATACAAAGGCAAAGCCAATTAAGTATAATTCCCAAGTAAAACACATTAAGACGTTGATCGTTAGTTTAGCCATTTTATTTACTACTAATATCACTCAGTGTATATACATAGATTCGTTTGTGTCTTTTCTCGGGATTTGTGTGTGCGTGTGTGTGTTTTGTTGTTGTTGTTGTGTTGTGTTGTGTTGTGTTGTTGTGTTGTTAGGTGTGTGTTTTTGTGTGTGGGCTAGATATATAACATATATCAGTGCATATAGGTATAATATCATATAAAATTGTGCTCCGTGTATAACACTAAAAAATGATAAAAAAAAATTTCGCTAGCTCTGTTTTACTCTTCATTTGCCTGTTGGAGTTGCACTTAAAACCTAAATACTTGCAGCCGGGGGGAAAAATCGAGGATCGGGAATCAGGAATCGGGAATCAGGAAACGGGCAGGAATCGGGAATCGGGTGGGGCATACATCATGCGGTAAGAACGGTATTGGACTTATCCAAGGGTGTATCTATGTATATTATAACCGCCTTATGCCGTTGGCAGATACAGACGCGATGGCGTCGCCAGGGGCACCTGAGGTGGCTGATAGTTGTAGCCATTGCCATTGGCATAGGGAGACGTGTAGCTGTAGTCATCGCCACTCTGGCCACTGCCCCTCAGAGGTCCTTGATCGGCGTCCAGGGTCTGCTGCAGGAACTGGAAGCGGTTCTTGTTGCCCAACAGGCTGCTGGGGTCCACGGTCTGGCTGGCCAAGGGCTGGGGTCTGGAACACAAGAACGAGTATATATGAAGTCCATGATAAGTCCATGATATTTATAATATCAGTAGTTATACTATCGAATGAACCTTTTGGCTTCTAAGCTATTGTGTTGGCTTAAACACAGAGCTATAAAAGGGTTCATACTCTCTTTTTTCAATTTCTCAATGGTTTCGCGAAGTGTATTGGCTACTCACTCGGGGATGTCCAGATCCAGCTCGGTGATGGGATGGTAGCCGAACTCGTCGGCGGTGTAACGGGTCTTGTACCGCTTGCCATCGGCGCCGGTGAAGGAGTAGGAACCGCTGACCACGAAGGTCTTGTCGTCCTTCAGTTTGCCCACGCTGCTCACTTCGATGCCGTTCTGGGTCTTCAGTCTGAGTAAAAGGGTTATAGGTTTAGCAAGGAAATCTTACTTGAAATCTTTACACCATTTTATAACACTATAAAGCTATGTTGAAATAGTTTGATAAGTCTTTTAGACTGCTACACAACTTCCTGTGCTCTATCAGTTTCAATTGAGATACTGCAGCTCATTCACGAATATAATACTATACTCATACCATACACGAATATATGTATATACTCACTCCAGCTTGAATTTCTTGCCAGAATTGTAGTTCTGCAGGGTCTCGGTCTTGGCCTTCATGACGTCGCCGCTGAAGTGCACCGCCGGCTTGTCATCATCGATGTCCTCGGGCAGGGTGTAGACATCGCTGGGATTGTACTTGAAGAGGTCCAGATTGCGATCTGTCAGATGCTTGACATCGGCGGCGGCCAGAGCAGCGAAACCCAGGAGGATCAGCTGAAAGATAGAATGCCTGGTTAGTGTCACTCGTCACACGACTGCTTAACCCTATCTGTGGAGCACAGCTTGAATTCGGATACGGATTCGGATTCGGAATCGTATTTTGCATTTCGCATTAGCGGGCAATTAATCAAAGTCGCGCGCGAATCGCTGGCGTTTCTGACCGCACAGCGTCGCTTTGTCTAGCAAGTCTCTCGGATTTTTTTGGATTTGGTTTTTTATTGATACTCTTTTGTTTTTTAATTTCGTATCTATCTTTGCCGTGATTTATTTGATTTGGTTTCGGGCCGAGGCACTAATCATAATGGGTTCCAACCGTTTCGATATTTGTCATTCGTCTGTTTTGACGTTGATGAGCTGTGCGGCAGCTCAAGGTGATTCAAACATTTCGAGTCTCGGACTTTCCTTAAAGTGTATACTAATTCTCAGGTGATCCCAGAAACTTAAAAACTATAAGGCGGCCTCGCAGGAACTTTGGGTAAATTGAGTTTAGTGTGTAGTGTGTAGGGTGTATCTTTTGTATGAGATGCATACGAATTTGCAAAGTCATTTCTGTGGCTTAAAAGTATTCACACTGTTTAAGGACATTTCTTGCGCGCACTTTCACTTGATCCTTGTTTCTTTCGATTGGGACAACACAATAAAAAAAAAATAACGTATCAAATGTATACTTTTCAGTATTCGTCAGGCACTTACAAAACTCTTCATTTTTATGTGCGTTCGGCGAACAAAAATTCGTAACGAGGACTCTAATTTGGGTTTTATTATTGAAGCGGCTCGGTTAGTTCCGATGCTCACAGATTCTAGCAAATAAATACAAACGATGCGACTTCTTGTTTCCTTATATATGGTATTATCTGCGACGCCGGCAGCGAAGTCGGCAGAAATAGGAACCGGACAACGAACTGAGCCTCTGCCGGCGTCGCAGCCGCCTAGAATCGAAAAAAAGCCAAAGTTTGTCAACGCTGAAATCGGTTTAAATATATATATATATATATTCATATATGGGTGAGTGTGTGAGGTAGGGGCATCATCCATCTGCAGGCAGTCTTCGCCTTCCAGAAGATGTAACATTTTAGGGTCTTCTGGACAATTCTCCCTTGGTTTCGCGATTGCTGACGATGCCTGACCACAGATCGAAGCATAGAAATCTGGTTTTCGGGGCAACAAAATTAGAAAACCGCCATCATCGAATTAGCATACACGTTTAATGATTCTTCTCGCCCTGAGTGTGTGTGCATGTGCGTAAATTTAAATCTGCGTTAATTTTTTATAAAGCATGGAATATATAAATAAACATATATACATATATCTACATATATACTAATGATAAAATATGCGTCGATTGACGATTAACGATTTTGGGCGACCAGTTTGTTTTAGCGGACACCCAAGTTCCAAGCTCCAAGCTCCAAGTTCCGAAAGTACTGCTGGATGGAACCAGCAAGTCTTTCATCTGTTTCTTCAGCGGAATGGGGCGATGGTGATTCTTCTCCACTGATAAGAGGCCCCATTCTTAGTTTTGGGTTTCATATGCTAATGCATCAGTTGGCCTTCGCTTAATTAGCCGTTTCGTTTTCGGTCTTATCAGAATTTATCAAATGCGATTCTTCTGGCGGATCAGTGGTCTTGGCATCTTGGCATCTTGGGGTCTTGGGGTCTTGGGATCTTGGGATCTTCTTCAGATCGTGAGATCTTGGGCTCAGAAATGCCATTTAAGCATTTTAGCCGGCACAGGGTCATCGGATTTTCGCTTTCGGTAGCTTTTCAGCGTTTTGTATTTCCATCCAACCATTTGCATAGTTATGGGTTACACTAATGGCTATATTTATGAAACGATTGTTAGTCTTCTGATCTCGCCATTCTGTTTTCCAACGAATCTTCCAATTTACTTGTAAATTGCATGATTGTATTTGATTTATGGTCCATGTATCTATTAGGTTCTCAGAGCGCTCGCCTTGAATTCCAGTTAGCTAAAGATAATTATTCATATTTCATATTTAAGGCGAATAAAAAATGTAATGTCCAAACCTAACGTTTTTATAAACTAGTTCTCCATTAATTATTTCCTTTTTTATTGCCTTTTTTTATTATCTTTTTTATTTCCTTTTTTTATTTCCTTTTTTTCCAATTTCGAAGATCCAAAAGTAATCAGTTTATACAAATCCTGATATATGGCAATATATGGCTTATCAAAGTGTTTTTTAAATACAACGGCACTCAAAATTCAAGGTATAACGAAAATATTGTATATTTGAAAATGTTAATATCATACACCTATTCCTTCAACCTTCTGTGCGCTCAGCTGGGTTTGCATTTCAACATTTCAACAATAAATAAATACATTTACTCCTGGATTGCAGGTTTTGCAAACAGTTTGATAAGGCACTGGATTTATAGCTGCTGGCAATCAAGTCAATCACATTTTGGTTTTCTGTGCGGAGGGGGGAGGGGGGGGGATAAGATTGAAATCAAACCGGACCGGACACGCAGCTCTAATGATAATCGCTAATGGTGCCTCTAATTTAAGTTTTATGCTTAATAACTTAAGCGAATACCGAACGCACGGCATTCATTATTCATCCGCAGAGAAGTATATCTTACTTTTGGCCAGTTAATTCTTCTTCTGGTTGTGCTCTTCTTGGCCTAATGAAAACGTTTTGGCCATTTCAGCGACTTGTCAAATGTGTGATGGCTCTTAGTTAGTTGGCTGGCTGGCTGGCTCAGTTGGTTAGTTCGCCTTGGAAATTGACCTGATGTCTGATGTTTGATGTCTGCTCTTTCGTCCGTGTCTTTGATATCGCATAGCATTTGTTATGCATACCTGCACACGCCCCAGAGTTTCGTCTTCGATCTTTGAGCCCATCTTGATGTCTCACTTAGAGACCATGTCCGCCAAAACGAGTTGTCTCAAGTCCGCCCAAAAGGGTGTGGCCGGCTGTCCAATCGATCTGACGGCTGTCCATCTCCCCCCATCAACCCCATTGACTGTCATCGCCCTGATTCCAGGTAAAAGGCAGCAGCTGCCGTATTGATTACCATGCGATTAACGTGAATTTTGGCAAATCTTCAGCTTTTCATTTGCCATTTGCATACATACATATGCCGCACAGAAAATAAAAGAAAAGAAAGTGTTCCATTTGTGTATCCAATTTTTATTGCGCTCCTTTGCCCGCGTCTGCCTGTGATTTCTTTGGCAAATTAACAGATCGAACAACTTGTTACGCAGCCCCCAGTTGCCTCGTTCCGCCGAACTCTTTGAATTTTGCCGATTTTCGGAAATGTGCCCCCTTATCTGGGGTATTTCGAATTTGCCACGCTTCTTGAGCATTTCTAGCAGCCCTTTTTGATTTCAATCCAAGAACAAGACACATTACATCATTTGCATTCGTTTATTATAGCTTTAGCATTTGGGATCTAGGTGTTCGCTATTCGTATTAGCTCGTATTTTGCCTATCAGATCGCTTAGAAAACTAGTAAAGATGTGAAATTCGAAAATATATTCATTTATGATCATCCGTAGAGCATTCAAATCTTCGTTGGGTCGTAAAACACCCATCTCTCTGTTTATTTTTTCCGAGTCAACGCTTAGCCAAAACAATAAAGAAAGAGCTGAAAACAACGAATATAAAATAAATAAATAAATTAGCAATTAGAAACGAGATTTCTAAGAAACCAAAACATTTAGTTCTGTACCATTCCAGGCGATTCGATTCGAAACGATTCGAAGCGATTCAGGGAACGATTCTTATTCATGCCCTTGAGCGATTTGGGGAATGGATGATGTAAAAGTTATGTAAAACCAACGATTAAGAAAACGCGCACTGAAATCAGGGCCTAAAATTGACCAGCATGACGAAGGGTCATTAAGACAGCGAGTAAATATGTTTTCGAGACAGATTGGCCCCACTAAGTCAGCACTGTGGGAAATATATTTTCACTTGACCACCCATTCTTTCATTAGCTTCGCCATTTTGCTAACTAAATTAGATACTAATATATAAATGCTTCATTGATAAAACAGTGTGCGGTGTTCTGTGAAGATTTGTTTTATGCAATTAATGTGGCTATACTACGAATTTGAATTAATTTTTCCACACATATGTACGTGTATGTATGTACATATGTACATCTGTGGATGGAAACATGCATATAAGGCTCTGCTACCATTTCCAATTCATGTTTCTGCTCCAATCTCTTTGCACAATTTATTGGCCAAATTAAGAGGTATCTAACAGTGCATCTAATATTCTATTGATATGCAGATCGCATTGTGAACCCCTCCATATAGACAGTTCCATAAATCTGGACAGAACCATTTCGGAGCAACCCATCAAGCAAGCAATCTGATCGGATCTGCCTACATCTCTCTCCATGGAACTGGTTCGATGTCGTCCGTTAATCCAACTGATTTGCATTGGGGCACATGCAGAGGAACCCCCTTTCCGCTCCGTACATATGGAATCGTATCGTATCGTATCATATCGAACCATCCGCCCCTCCCAGCCCTGGAATAATATTATATTATAATTATTCTTGTAGGTGGCCGAACAACGCCCCTCATTTTTGTTTTGTTTTTTCTCCGTTTTTGGCAATAGCTGGTTGTCATTAGTGGAGCATGTCCAGGGCGTGATTGAATCCGAATGGAATATTAGGAATCGGTTATGGCTGCACGTTCTGTATCTGGGAGAGAGAGATCTGGTTGCGGCCATAAATAATATGTGGCTAAATCATATTTTATGGCCAACTTAAGGAAATACGCCATACTCAACTCGATCCGACTCGACTCGACTCAAATCGACGCGACTGGACTGGACTGGGATCCCAATGGTTCCAATGGTTGCTTCTAGGGGTCTGGAAGCCAACCGTGTAGCCGTGTAGCCGTGCAAACCAACTAAATCGAGTTGCGATCAGGTTCTCTGTGGTCTTTGACCGGTTATGCATATGCCACCTGAGCCGATCCATCGATCGATCGATCCAACGCTCCTTTTTATGGCTGTTTTCTACGGTTTTTTATTCCACCATTTTTCTATTTTTTCTATTTTTTCCATTTTTTCCATTTTTTCCATTTTTTCCATTTTTTTTATTATTTCTGCGAGAGCCACAAAATAAATAATCAATGCGAATTTGCATAGTTTAAATAGAAAGCTTAACACGTTTTGCTTTTACCCCAAAACGTAAAGTTATCTGTCTCTGCGCTCGGCTTTTTGTAGTTCTTTGTTGAATTTGTATAATTAAGACCAGTATTTGTTCGTTGTATTTGGTTTTAGGCACTCGCCTAAGTTCCTTTAAATATATGCAGACATACAGTGCGTTTCGGTGTTAAAAACGCCATCGAAATTATGGGATGAAAGTGGATGCCGCAGTACCATATTTCACTCATTTTATTCATTAAGCATGTATAATATTTTTTAGTTCGTTTTCGATACCCGTTCTAAATAAAACTTAGTATACGGCTAAATTTAGTTTTACTTAATGTGATATTTAAATCGTCATAGTAACTAATAGCTAAACAGCTCAAACAAGTTTAACAATGCCATTAAGTAGGCCATTTGTTCGAATTTAATTTAATGTGATATTAAATTCGAAAGCGTTTTGCACTCTGCATGAGGTAATCCATTTTTGGTTTCGTCCAAGACTCCCAATCAAAATATTTAAGAAACCAGCTATATAAGGAGACTTTGAAATGCTTAATATTGTATTTGAACTAGAATAAATGCTTGATTTGTAGTATTCAAAAATAATGAATTATTAATTCATTATATCAAAATCAACATAACCAGAAAGTCCATCGCTTAATTATTCCAGACCAAATCTAGATGGGGCTACTCGGACGTGACAACGAGTGCAGAGCCACAGGTGCAGAAATCAAGAAATCAGCCCCAAACTCCAGAGCCAATCGCGAAATTAATTAAAAGTAAAATAAGTCCAAGTCCGAGATCGCCAGCGAGTCTAAGAAGTGAAGCTGTCGCCATTTAAGACCGCCGTTCAATTAACTCTGCCTCACTAATTTCACTAAAGTTTTATGGGGATTATAAATCTCTAGACAGATATGTACATACATATATGAAACTCGTATTGGAATCGAGCGGAGCCGAAAGGAGCATTGATGATCCATCTAATTAATTGTTGGTAGGAGTAGTTCGAGTTTACGACTTGTTTATTTAATAATTTATCAGAGTTTTCCGCAAAACTGAGATCCGGTCAACCCCCCACCACATAAAAATCTGGTTTTCGAGATAATTTTTCAGCTTTTGGCTTGTTAGCATTTTGTGCGCACAAAGTCTAAAAATAGCGCACAGAATAACAAAAATATTTTTTTGGAAAACACTTTTGGGTGCCTTTGTTCGTTCTAATGCGGCGCCAAGGGCGACAATTGATTGGGAACTGTGTCAATCATGATTGCTGGGTGGTTATTAAGGAATAATTTGATTATATTTATGCTTGATAGATTCTAAATTTGGTTGCATTTTTGGGGACTCACTTTTCATAGTGTTTTTTAGTCTTTTGCTCAGTTTATTGCATGAAACTAATTATTTAAATGCGCATTTAAGTCCCCAAATAAACATAATTATATATTATGGCAATCGAATTAAATCTAGTATAGAAAAGTCCTTGAATTAATATCACTTCATAATAGTTGAGTAGTTGAATAAAAGCCGTTCATCCGAATATCATAGTTCAATTTTTCTCCATCCTGGTTCCCATTTTATTTATTTGTTCAATCAATCATTTATTGCCTCAATCTCTACATCAACAAGTTCTTAAATTTCTTAATGATCAGACAACTTGCTCAAGCTTTCAATTAAGTTGAAAGACGAATCAATCATTCAGCGCCAGTCGCGCATAAATCAAGAAATCCCGACCAACAAAGAGTTCCAAATGGGATTATACTTGTATGGCTCTGTTCGATTGCTATCTATAGCTCTGTATACACGTAATGCCCCACACGGAGTTACCCAGTTACCCAGACGATTTATTAAATATCGACGGAAAAGCGAGACGCGGCGGCGAAGACACTTGCTCCACTTCCAAAAGCTTACAGCGCAGACAGCGCGACTCCACCGCATAAACAAACAATCGCAGTCTCCCCATCGAACGACCACAGTGATGGCACCAGCTGGAAAGCTAATAAACAAGCGACACTTCTGATGATGATATATGTATGTACCTAAAAGTACAACATTCTGAGAAAAAATACCAAACATATAAGATCAGTTCAGAATATATAAATTTAAAAAAAACAAGAAGCATTCTGAAGAAAATATCAAACATATAAGTTCAGTTCAATATATATATTAATTAAAAAAAAGAAAACAAGGAACATTCAGAGAAAAAATATCAAACATATGAGTTCAGTTAAGGATATATTAATTAAAAAGAAAAAACAAACAAAAAAATGTCAAACATATAAGTTCAGTTAGGGATATATTAATTAAAAAGAAAAAAACAAACAAAAAAATATCAAACATACAAGTTCAGTTAAGAATATATAAATTAAAAAAAAAACAAACAAAAACTATCAAAAATATAAGTTCAGTTAAGAATATATTAACATAAACAGAACACTCTGAGAAAATAATATCTAACATATATATTAATTAAAAGAAAACAAGGAAAATTACGAAAAATATCTTGCAAAAAACTACAAACTTTTTGAGGAACGCGAAGAACTAGCTATAAGCCAACTTAATCTAGCTAAGAACTAGCTGAATTATGATCAGCTCTGCGCAGCGGGAGCAAGCGAGACAGCGCGTGCGCGTTTGTACAGTTAGGCACACATGCGCCAATATTACGTATACGTATACACCACTTAATATTAAGTATACGTACAGGGCAACTGTTTGTATTTGTGTGGCGACGCGTGCGGCGCATGCGCAGCTTTTTTTGATCGTTGTTTTCTCGCTTTTTTTTTTGTAAATTTTTTTTGTGTTAATTTTTGTTTACCGAAGTGTCCACTGCCTAACTAACCGATCTTTATCTTTATCTCCAAGCGTGGCTACCTTTTGCCCCTCTGCCGCTTACACATGTCGCTTTTTTATGGCACCCGGTAACAGAGGTTCTTCGTTATTCTTCCTGAGTTTATTTAGCTTACTCCCCGGTTTTTTGCCGATTTAAATTATTGTGGCTTTTGTTGCTTCTATTCGTTGTTTTGGGTCCCATCATAATTTGCACCTGCACGAGAATCGCACTCGCAAATTAGGTGCGCTTTTTTTACTTTTGGTTGGCCAAAAGAGAGATATGAAGGGGGTTTTTGGGAACAAGATTTAGAACCACAGTATCTGAAAAATGTCTGTGTCAGTTTTTTTTCAAAATTATTCAAGATTTTATTGGTTACAGCGTTTATTAGCTACAAAATAAGGAAAGTTTTTACCACACTTCATGTGACCGTTGCTAGTAAAACTGACTAAATAGGCATATGTATATTATATGCATTATTATTATTATATTATATTATATGTATATTAGCAGTGTGAAGTGGTACTCGGACTTCTCAGTGCTACTGTGGGTGTCAGGCCATGTGGCCATAGAAAAGAAAACACGTTTGGCCATTAACGATGACTGACTTTCATTAGATAGATGGCCAAAATCCAGTTTCCCTTCTCCATTTCTGAGTGGGTGCCTTGGGTAGCATCACCAATGGCCAACAGCTAAGTCGCATCATCGATACCCAAGCCCAAACTCAAATACAGTTCAATTCAACTCAAACCGAAACGCGGGCGTCGATTCCAAAATCCGATGAGATCGTGATCGAGTGGCAGAGGCATTTCCGCTTACTTAGGCGCAACAATTTCAAAACTGACAGCTCCCCGGTTGCCAATAAATCTTTCATTGGAATCCGAATGCTAGTGTGAATCGGTATGGCCCAAGCCATAAACCAAATCCAGATAAATTGCTATAAATGTCTTTCCGAGTAGAGTTCATAAATTAAATCAACTCCAAATTAATAACACAACGAAAAAAAGAACCAAATTCGCATTCTGGTTTTTATCTTTAAAAGCTGCGTGACGTGGGTGAATTCAGAACTTGATAGTTTACTTGGGAAACCGTTGACCCTATCCGGAATATTCAAAACATATTTTAAAAACGATACGAAAAAAGCCAGTGATATATATTTCCTACTTGCTGTACGTACAGCTGTTCATTGTGTAAAGGAATTTTATTAAAACTTCCTTACAGCTGCTAGCTATTTTCCCATAGTTTTAGTTTCAGTTTAGTTTTTCCCCCAAATAAGAATTTGGATTGGAATAATGTATAGATACGAAATACTTATAGCTAATAAACGCAGTCCCCTAGAAAAATCCTGGGTATCGGAGTATTCAAATATTAATAAGCTGAAGTCGCGCGTTTGGCAATATAATTATGCAGTTGCGCCATGCGATTAATTAACCATTAACAAATTCGATTTCTACAGAATCGGTTTTGCCTAATTTTGTCGATTTGTGGCGATGGGGTGAAAGGTTCTTTGGCAGTTCCTCGTTTTGTTGTTCATCGATTGGCATACTAAATGTGGTCGATGCGGAAGCATTAAGCGATTTGTTTGCCTTAAACAATTGCAATCAATTATCCGTCGATCGAATGAACTAAAAGCATTCATCAATCAATAAGTATTTCTATCTCTTTCGCTCCGTGGATCCCACACGAAGTACATACGTGTATATACTCGCATGTATTATATGTATGTGTATAATATATTTTTTTCGAAAGCCTAAAAATTGGCTTTACTCTGGCAGCCGCAAAAGTTATGCTATACTTCTAGAAATACACATCTTCATTCATTTTTGCTTTCGTTTTTTATTTAGGATTTTTTATACAATAACTTAACATTTTGTTGTTCTTTTTTAATAGGTTTTTGCTTTCTTTTTGGAATCGGAAATTTACAATATTAAATATTGATTTTATTGCTGTACTGGCTGCTGTTTTATCCCACTGATGGATTTAGTTTACGGATTTGTTTATTTTCATTTGCGGACCTTGGAATTTCCCATTTGCTGTTTGCATATTTTCAGTTGAAACAATATTGCTATTTCATATATCAGTGTGTGTGTGTGTGTGTGTGTGTATATATATATATATATATTTAATTTATTTTTTGTTTTTCATTACGTTTATCAAATGCAGCACATTGATGCTTAGGCTGTAGGTGTGTGTAGGTGTGTCTGAGAGTGTGTGAGTGTTACATATTTGTGGGTGTGGCTGTCCATTTCGGTGTTCTCATTACGTTCTTTAGCTATTTGGTTGCTGCTTTTCTCTCTGTGTAAACTTTCTTGTACCTCGCTTTGCTCGATTTACCTGCATATTACTTCTGCATATTTGTTTGCCTTCATTTTTCTGCTTTTGATTTGCGTTCAAACTGAGAAAAATACTGAGTGAAAGGGGTTGGAGAAATGGGTGGTTGGGTGGTTGGTTTGCTTGGTTGGTTGTTTGTTTTGTGAGGGGTTGTATTGTGCTTAACTAAGCTGAAAAACGGTGGTTCTTCCTTTTTATATACTTTCTCTGGCCTCATTTCTAAGCTTTTGTCTTGGGATTTCGGTTTCTTCAAAGCCTTTCTTTCTATATATGTATATATATATATATATATTCTGCTCAAAGAACTAAGACCTTTTCTACCATTTTAGCCCTCTATCTTCAGCACCGCTTTCCTTTGATCAGCCGCTACAGTGGGCCCCAAAAGTCAGCGCACCCGGTTTAAATTGTCTGCCTCATGTATATAATGATACAAAATAATTACTCATATTTAACCTTAGAAAATTGGGATCTCTTTAATTAGTATTTGTTCTACTATTTCCGGTTCATCTCTTTTTGCTTTATTGCGTCATTCATTTCATTTCATATATCGTATAGTATATATGCGCATGTGTGTGTGTGTATTTTGTATATGTACGTGTGTGTGTATATTTGTTTTAAGGTTTAACATTTAATTTACTTTCATCTGCTTCGTCGTCATTATATAAATAAAAATAAATACATTATTCTTTATGTTAATTTTTTTTTCATTCTTTTTTTTTCGATTTTGTATTCATTATGCATGCAAGCAAAACGTTTTTCGTTATTTTTTGTTCTTTTAGTTTTTACTTGTTAAACACCCCTACATCCTTTTCAATTTTTTAAAAAAGCCGCACTAAACTTTACGATTACAAAAAAAAAAAATAAATTCACATATATGCATACAATCATTTTTATAATACACATATGCAGGTCGAGTCCACATTACAGAAAAAGGGGAAAAAGAAGTAGTATGTATATATAATAATGGTGAATTGCAGTGTAGCATCGCCTGCAGACTAACAGATATATATATGAACATATATAAATGTGGTCTTCAGAATTACAATTAGAATTTCGGACTTTTTCTCGACCTGTGTTTTGAAGCTGGAGCAACAGCTGCTGGGTGTTGCATACATTTTGGTTCTCACTGTGGCTGCTGGTACCGCTACAACATTTCTTGACAACATTCATATGTTACTGTTGGTCAGAGAGCTTGGTTTTCTCTAGTTTCTTCTAGTTTATCCTTGTGTTGTCTCAATCTCAATTTCGGTCTGTGTCTCGGTATCGGTCACGTCTTGCAAAGCGAAGCAAAGCGATTTATGCGGCATGAAAAATATCAACAGTCCGGCTCCATTTCGTCCCAAAAAACATTAACATCAAAAAACACGGCTAGCCGGAAAATGACCGCCTCCCCCCCCCCTCCCCCAATCATCGCTCATCGCGTCCCCGTCCTATTTTGTTGCCCCAATTATTGAAGGACGCAGCAGCCCTTCTTCTTGTTCTTCTTCTCGTCGATGACCACATGACTAGCGGACGTCGGTCCCGGAACCACCTGTTTGGACACCTGTCCCAGCGAGGTGACCCCATTGTTTCCGGTTCCGCCACTCAGCTCGGTCGCCGTCGCTGCATTTCCGGCGCCAGCGTCGGCAGTTGCAGAGGCATGGGAATTTGTACCATTTTGTGCTGTTGCTAGATTCTGCGAGAGCTGCAAATGACATAGGTACTTAGTCACATATGCACCACCTATGGATAAACTATATGCCATCTTACATTTGATTGGATTACACTCTCGCCGATCGCCGTCCCGCCATTGCAATTGCCGCCCGCATGCTGGGCGCTCCCGTTGCCAATGATCCGCTCCTCTGTGGGTGTGATTGGCTTGCCACCTGAAAGTACGGGTATTCGATTACAGACATATCAAATAACTGGGGTTTATACATCCGCCAAGTATGTATGAATGTATCACTATAATTTATTGATGCTTAAATACTTTTTCCCATTACAATGCTAACCCATAATCTGATTACGAGGAACCCCAGTGTATTTGGAAGATAATAAAGAGTTAACTACCTAGTTATAATAACCCCCTGAAAGCGATGATATAAACAAATAGCTTAGCGAAGTTGCCGCGCTCTGTTTATCTACATATGTTAAAAAGCTCATTTAAACAAACATATGTAAGTGCTGTTACTTTATAGGAACGACCCCATATGTCTCTGATTTTGATCCGAACTCACCTCTGATCATGTTGACAATTTCATCAGCCTCTCTGGACAGATCGCCGCCTGGACGAAAGGGATTGTCCCAGCCGGAATCGGTGCTGCAATAGTGGATTACCCAAGAGTCGATAATATATCTACATTATATGGGTCATGGTATGGGCCACCCACCTTTGCTGTCGATCGTAGGCCGCTCCCAGGCCGATCACCTGCTGCTGTGGAATCCCCGCCGCCGCCGTGGCCATCATGGAGTAGTCTTGTAGGTTGCCGCTGTAGTTGTACTCCGGATAGTCCAGATACTCCGCCGGTGGACAGATTACCTGCGGCTGGCTGCTTTGGTAGATCGAAACGCGCACTATCGAACGCTCCGATCTGGAAATGAGCAGAGCAGGCAAACACAAATCGAATTAGAGAATGGCTATACATTATATTATATTATGTGTATCTACATATATGTGCAGTGGTTGATGTGCAGTGTTTTACGTATCGAGATTACGAGAGGGGGCGGTTGGTTTGGGGGGGGAGGGGAAAACGGCGAGCACTAAAATCACGCATCGGCGCATGTGACCTTAAAATAGCCGAGCAAGTGCGTCATCTACTGAGGAGCCACCTCAATGTCAATTAAATTAAGTCATTTGGCAATTGGCTTTCAGCTAAATATCTGATTCAATTGATTGAAACTGCCAGCGAAATGCGATTTCCTCACTGTACTTTCTGGCCAGGTTCTGTGGATACATCTAGAAATGGAAACTACATTACTCTTCAATCAACTCCTTGTCCGCGTCCGATATGGCGCCTCTCATCCAGGAATCCTCCACACATTCTATCGCTTCAATGAAATATTCTATACGTGTGCTATTGCTATCCATATTGTTGGCAATGAAGACGAATTCTGACTTCTGGCACTTACACAAATATCACAGGTCACTGGATCAAACAAGTTAAATCGATACAAGGGGAAAGTGTTCCAGATTTTGGGTTTGGTTTTTTTTTGGGGGATCTTTGACGTTATTTTAGGATTAGTTTCCCTCTCAGAAGACATATTTGAAACATATTTGGAGCATCCAGGAATACAATGCGTTATTTACAGACGTTTGCTTTATTCTTAACTTATTTATATATTGTAGCTTATTTAGCTGCATTGGCAAAAAAAGGGGATCAACTGCATTTAAGGTATAATCCATATGACACATTTTGTATGCCCAATAGAAAACTAGCAATTTGAAAAATCAGTACAGAAATAATTTAGGTTTTATAGCACAGTCTGCTGGGTGGGCAACTTTTTTTTATCTTTATAACTGGTTTATGCCGATGACTTCATTTATGGCTGGTTGGTTGTGCGAGAGGCCCGAGACTTACTGAGCCGAAACGCACTGTACTATCAAGAAACTGGAATGGGAGTTTTAACTTATAAGATCTCAATCTCTGCCATCCATCCAATGGCCCATGGGACATTCACTTCCCACATTCCCACTTTCCAGCATTCGGCTTTATTGTCCCAGAACTTTGAACCCCAAGTGGGAAGAGCATTAGAGAAACCTGTCGAAAAAAAATGAGAACCAGAAGAAGTAGCGAAAAATAAACAGCCTACAATCGAATCAGACAACCCGTTCACTATATAAAGAACCCTACTCCTCCTCCTCCCCCACACAACACAGCTTTTTATCTGTTTACATTTCAAATACACTTCATAACTCAGTGTGCTTGTTGTTGTAATTATTTGCTGCTGTGTTGTTGTTGTTGTTGTTGTTGCTGTTGAACATGTGAAGATTACGTCATGTGCCGAAATTGATATGGAAAAAATTGATACAGGGCATGCTCTCTACAGTGCGAACTAACTTTGCTATGCAAATATTAAAAGCAAAGTATTTCTAACTTTAAGCAACGGATTCTTAACAAATACGTGAAAATTTATATATTGCCTATTTTCCAAGTCAAATAACTGTAAGGGAGTGTAAGTTTTGTAATTTCAGCAAATAGAGTGTGAAATAATGAACTAAAATTACAAATTCTAATAAGGAATTATAAAACAAAGAATATAAGTGGGTGTTATGTGGTATCCATAGCATCTCTATATGTATATCCTATATACATATCTCTTTTAATATTGATTTCTATTCTATGACTATGAACTCTAACTCTGAACTCTTGAGCACATTATATCGAGAGCGGCCTGTAGCAACTGGCACAAGAATAAGACCATCAACAAAACACGAGTGTTACAAGCTCGAAAAACAAGTTTTAGGCAAATAACAAATAACAAAATGAAGAAGAAGAAGAAGAACGTTTTCATCTTGCTTTGGCCCAGAGCATTATTAAACGTTTTTTCCTCGGAACAAAATGCTTGTTAAGTGGAAGTAGAGAAAAAGTTTAAGCAGTTACCACTAACTCATAAACGCAACTCCAAGTGCCCCAGCAAATTAAACAACTGAAAAATATGGGAAAAATACTTGTTGCCATTACTGCGAAGCAGGAGGTGGAGTGACTAAATGGATAATGCTGTGATGGAGAGGAGAGGAGAAGACACGAAGGGGAGGTGGAACATGAGCTGCAAATGGGAAACAGAAGCAGCAGCAGCATCAGCATCAGCTGGGGAAAAGCGAACTCAAAGATGATCGCATTAATTATGTTTGCCACCAACGATCTAGTGGTGCTGAGCGCTTGGCCATTTTCTGGCTACTTTATAGCTATGTATACTCAAGGCTTATATTAGCAGGTGATCTTTTGTCAGGGGTTCGCCATATAAACACAATGTATTATGCAAATTTTACTTTTGCCTTTTCGTGTTATAAGAGAAGCATGCCATTTCAAGAAACAGTTTAATAATTGTGTTAACTTGTTGGTTACAAAAATTTTTTTTATTTTATTTAAAATGAATAATTATTTCTCGTGATGATTTCTTTTCCTTCCGTTAGGCAAAAAAAGTTTCATACAAAATTTCTTGTAATTTTCGGGCATTTTTCTTGAGAACATATGGAACTTTTCAAGGGAAGGATTGGCACATTGAAAAAAAGCACTTGAAGCATATGTTTATGTTGTCATGAGACATTTGGCTATATTTTAGCCTATTTTTTTTTTTTTGCATCGAATGGATGGCAACACTACTTGGCGACTGCGACGCCGGCAGCGCAGCAGCTTTTCAATTAGTTTTGGTTTTTGCTTTTGTATTTTGGGGCACACACGCGAGGGACTACGTCACGGGCGAATAAGAAGAAGTAGCTTAGGGGGAGGAGGTAGAGTGCGAGAGGGAGAGTGAAAATTAATTTAACAAATTATGCGACCCCACCCGCAAACACAAAAACAACAAAAATAAAACACAAGCACATGAGAAACAAATAGCGGAAAATTCAATTTTGCACTTGAAAAGCGAAAACAGAGAGGCAAAAGAGAGCGCGAGAGAGATGAGGGAAGACAAGAGAGGGCAACTGCAGTGCGGCGTTGATTTTGATTTGTTTTAATAATTTCCAAATGTATACACTGGCGCAACCGATGTGGGCATATATTGTATAATGCACACGGTTTCTATACATATAGTATAAATATCAGCGACTAAGGCTAATTTATGTACAAACAAGGTGCTATTTTAACACGCACACACACTGGCGCACATTTATTTTAATTGCGTTTAGCGGTGTACACAGAGCGCATTGGATATGATTTGGTAATTCAATTTAATGCAATTGGATTACTAAATATATGTATAAGGCAAGGTATGTACTGCAAAAAAAACATATTATTAATCTGAAAATGTTGTGTTATACATTTCAAAATATTGATTTCATTTAAATTCTAGCCTCGGTTTCTCGCAGTGCTGGAGTGCGAGGGAGAGGAGGCGTTGTCGTTCTCTCTCACGCTGTTCGTGTGTGTGTGTGTGTGTATTATTTTTTGCGATGAACTCACTGCGCGCAACAACAACAACAATTACAAGTGTACTACTAATGTTTAACTACTTAAGTGTGTGTGAACCAAATAGCAGAAATTACTTTCACATTGCTTTTGCCATTTTCCTATTTAATTCAAGTGTTTTTTTTTTATGTATTTTCTCAACCACTTGCACTTGCTTTTTCGACTCTCTTTGCCCGCCTACCCGCCCTCTCTCTATTTCGCTCACGCAGTTAACTGTAATTTTTCCCTCTCTTTTTGCACTTTTCTTGGGTTCAAACTTAATACTTTTTCTCGAACAAGGATCGTATTTTAAACGCACTTAAGGAAATTCTACGCGCGTTTTGCACTCGCCGCTCTCTTTTTTGATCCTTTTGCGAATTAAAAAAAATAGCCGAAGAGCGGGAAATACAAGCAGCAGCAACGATTGATGAGCGCGTAATTTTCTTTCGTTTCGGTTTTTGGGTTTTTGTGCTTTTATTTTTTGTGTAAGGTGAGCGCTCTTTTTTGTTTGGAGGCTCTTCGGACTTTTGCGTTGTTGCTGCCTAAACTGAAAAACTGAACTGAAACTGACTGTTTGAGTTTCACGCTGCTGAAAAGTAAAAGATACAAAACACACACACTCGCACGCAGGCGTTCACACGCACGAATGTTTGCAGGAGCGAGAAAGAGAGAGAGGCCGCTCTCTCGCAAACTTTTGCCAGGGTTGCCACCTTACTTACTATTCAGTGGCGCGCTTTTTGAATACCCCAACTTCTCAAGTTAACAATAAAGCTATACGGTTGATTAACACTTGTTTCAATCAGCAAACGAAATTAATAAATTACTACCATGCAGATATAAAACTAATCTGTTTGCTTCAAATTTTTTTAAATTGTTTACTTTCACTGATTACATTCAATTTACTAATTTAATTTTATGAATTACGAGTGTTAATTTTCAAGTTAATATTTTTAATGTGAATACCACACAATCATATAACTTTTCAATGCAAATAGCAAAACAACGTACATACATACTTCAGCTAATAAAAAGCAGTCCTTTGAAAAACTCAACCCTATTTCATACTTAAAGCCCAAAGTACTCAAAATAAATCACTTGAGATATCGGAAATACGCCGCAAGTGTTTCACTTTACAACAGAAGACACAAAGAACAATTAACATTCTCTTTAATGAGCTCTTTAATGGGCTCCAGACACACACGTCTACGTCTATCTTTTGTCGTGGTTTTATTGCGATCTATTTTGAGCGAAACAAAAACATTTCCAAATTTTTCATTTCGCGCATTTCCTGGCTAGAAAATTTACACATTTCGGGCAAACAAATGAAAACAAACAGCACAGCCGGCAATTTGTGCTTATGTATGGGGATTTTTGGCAGCTGCTATAGGCAAACTTGAAATTACACTATCCAACAAAGACGCAAATATTTTTGCAAAATATCGTATAGGACTTTAAAAAACAGGAAAATTTACATAAGTGTTTCCATCAAAAAAGTTTTATCAGGAATAATTTAATTGTATAATTTTGTTTATATATTTTAAACACATTTCTGATACGTATTGTTGAATAGCGTTTTATTCCAGTCAAAAATATACCGACGGAAGCTTAACTAATTTTGAATAGTGTTCTGGCTGGCTAATGTATTTTTGTGCTATACGTGTATGTGCTTGGATCTTTTGTAGTAAAATACCAGATGAAATGCGCAATAAGCAAAAGGCGAAAACGCCGCGCAATTGTAATGCCAAAAACGGGAAAACAAACAAAAACGTAAATCCAAATGCGCCACATCTGGCAACGTTGCCAAAGCCAACAAACATGACATCACTTTTTTGCGCACTCACCAAAGTAATAAAAGAGCGTAAGCTCGTTCTACTGCTCCTCGCTCCCAATCTCTCTCTCTCTCACTTGTTATACACAAGCAACGGACCGAAAATAATATAACAACAAAAAAAGCCAAAGAGAGCACAAGGGAAACACGGAAAAACATAAACACGTAACCACACACACATAAAGGTAAAAACGGGGAAGCTGCTGGAAATAGCGATGGAAAAAGGGCGAGGGGATAAGGAACGACACAGAAGGGGGGTTGATTAAAACAGGGTTGACACCGCCACCATAGAGATGCTTAGAATCGGGGTCCCCATCTATTGTTCTCAAAAAAAAAATATAATAGAAAAAAACCGAAAATATAAGCGGAAAAATAAGAGCAGAACACAAAATCAAGAAAAACCACGGCACACAAACCACAAACACATTCACACCTGTGGTCAGCCAAATAGCACACTATAAAAATAATATAGGTTCGTACATTCAACAGTTGTGGTGAGAAGTCCGAAATAAATGGAAATATTCAACGTTTTCAAAATTCCTGTACACAATAAGAAAAGTTTATAAGTTAACGATCGAGCATTCAATCATTATTTTTAGATTGAGATATGATTCATTGAACGGGAGATTCTATTTTTTCTGTGTACGATGTGCCGCAAAAATATCTCACAGTTTGCCATTTAGCACATCAGATACTTTAGGTTAGCTGTAAATATTGGCAATAAACAATTATCGTTTCGCCATTGCATGCTAATTAAAAAGTTACTCAAAGATTGAGTTACTCAATAAGGATATTATAAATTGTATTTTGATGTTAGCAAAAAAGGAATTTTTGGGATGATAAGGCAACAAACTTTTAAATGAAACTTTTAATGAAATGCATTATAGATATTTAAATTCTTTGGTAATGTTTTTATGACCTGCACAGTGCACACGTATGTAAATGGGTAATAGGGCTAATGCACAGTGGGAAATACGAGCACGATCCCATTTGAATATGACAGCATGACTATGGATAAATATAGAATTTACTACTCCCGATTAATTCGCCTCTGGAATTACGCGCTCCTCCTCGTTTGCCACACAATATATTTTGGGCATTAAGTGATTTGAAATTATTTGCCATTGCTGGTCAGCGATAAGTCCACTAACAATTGATAAGGAACGATTTGAGGCGAAGATGGATGGGTGACGTTGGTAGCAGAAAATAAATACTTATAACATTTCGGCGATTTGTTGCCATTGCCAATGGGAATTTGTCGAGAGAATTATAGTATTTACGAGTTATTATAAATCTATTATACATAAACATTTGAAAATCTGACGGAATGCTTGAGCTTAGGAATACAAGTATATTTCTTTTGGTATGCTCGCATTTTTCCCCATTTCCGTTACAATTTCAAACAACTAATACACAATTGGCATAGTTCCCAATGAAATTGACAGTATTCAGGACTGGCGTACTAAAAGATCTAAAAGAAATGCTTGCTATACAAGAATTTTTGCAGAGAAATTAAATGGAAATTAAGTCGACACTAGAATTAGAATTATAGCTACAAAAACTAGTACAGTACAATGTTAATAAATAAACTTGATCAGCTAAAAACCTGCCTATGAGATGTATTATAGCATCCGAAGCATCTGGAATAAAATATTTTTTTTGCAGGGCTTACAATTGTTTTATATCACAACAATTTAAACCAATTTGTTTTGCAAGTATTTGTTGTAAAGCTGACAGCTTTAATTCTATAAGTTGAACAAAAAAACTACACTAAACTATGCATAATCTTTGTGTGGAAAAATGTATTCAGTCTACCTTGTGGCCTCATAATCGCGTATCTTTTGTTCTTGCTTGTTTTTTGTTCAGCCTAAAAGTTAATAATAATTTCCACTGTTCCGTTGCACAGAAGCGGCAACAACAATTACACACGCACTGCTGGTCAGCGGCACAATTACCGTTGTTGGCATTACAACAATGTGACAATGGGCCATTCCCGTCTGCCTATGATTATAATTATGCCTATATGATTATGATTATGACTGGGTCCGATGGCGATGATCATGATGGCGATGACGATGATGATGATGATGAGCACGCTGTATGCATGTCAAGTGTGCCGTGGGTACCGGAAAATCAATTGACTGAGTGACAGGCGGACAGTTCGAGATGTACTTTCACAATAGCTATAGGCATGAGCAAGGCCCACCGGCCGATCGAATTTCTAAAGTCCAAAAAGAAAAAAATTGAGAAAAAACAGAATCATGTCGAGGTCAGCCGTTCAATCAGCCTCCTTTCGTTGGTTTTTTTTTGCAGAAAGAAGAAAAGTAAATAGTTGGATGTAAGCTAAAGAAATGCTTTTCTTCTGCACAAACGGTCACACTGTGCTAATTTAATGAAATAGCACACTAGAAAAGGCACAAAATTCCTGCCTATTTAATAATATTATTGAACAAGGAATAGATGGACCATTTCATGGAGTAAATGATATACATTTTTTCCAGTGCATCTGGATAATCGATTAGAAGAATAAAGAGCCGCAAGATTCCCGGTTCTTCTTTTCTGCTCTTCGCGTTCTTTTGCCTTGTTCTTTCATTTTCTTTGTGACTCTGACTAACTGTAAGAAAGAAAGTTCTACAGCAAGTGCCGAGCTCAAAA
Source organism: Drosophila orena (assembly GCA_005876975.1). Taxonomy (NCBI): domain Eukaryota; kingdom Metazoa; phylum Arthropoda; class Insecta; order Diptera; family Drosophilidae; genus Drosophila; species Drosophila orena. The sequence goes on from VCKV01000299.1 coordinate 1,235,582, forward strand.
GCTGATGACATCACGCTCCACCGGCAAATTAATGCTCCCCACATCCAATAAAAAATGAAGAAACACACATGTGGAGAGACTGGCGAACAAAAAGGTCACAACATGTGTTAAGTCTAATCTCTCCCAAAATGGAATATGCCACCTAGACGAAACAGCAATAGACAAAGCAAAACAAATTGTCAGCAAATTTGATTTGATGCCCGTTTGACAGCCATGACACGAAATAAAACACCTTCTATATTTGTCTTGTCAGCCGTTTTAACCCAATGGTATTTTTCACATTCTGGAAATTAATAATAGCAAAGTTAATGTACTTTAGAAACTGGTTAGCAACTTTCATTGGGATTATATTCTCTTCATTATAGATACTCACCAGACTCAAAAACTTAATCTTTTACTAAATATATAAATCATTTAACTGATCGAATGCTTCAAATTGCACCTGTTATTGAGATAATCGAATAATTTGGGCGTAGATTATCGCATAGCAACTCTACTCCATGACAGTAATCGATTATCAAGCTTTGTTATCGACGTGACTTCCGCTTGAAATAAAGTAAAAGCGCCCAATTCGAATCTAGTGGGTGCGGCACATCCATTAGATACGCGTTCAGATACGGATACACAAAATGCAGCCGAAAAAGATGTGGGTCAACAACCACCGAATGAAGTTGACCCACTTATATACATATATATATATATATTGCTTTAAAATGCACACACACAAACACACTTACGTTGGCGACATACGCACATGGGGTCATTATGTAATAAAAACGATGACGATGTTTAACGGCATTCCAGTTAGAATGACTGCAGCGCCGGCGCATTATCAACTCCAATTGGAGTTCCCTTGGTGGTGGGAAATGCGAAAAGGCAGACGGAGAAGAACCCAAACAAACAAACCCATCTTCCAATTGGACTGATAACAGAAAGAGGCGAAGAAAATGGGAGAGAGGATAAACAAAAATACAGTGGCAGCTCGCCAATTTGAATCCTTTTTGGCGGTTTTGATTAATTTGATTACTATTTTGATTACTTTTTTAAAATTTTTCTTTTCATATTTTGGGCCCAAGCACCACTTTTATGCATAATTGACTTTTGGATGGAATATCTCCCATTTAAATGCGCTTAATTAAAATGGTTCCAATTACTTGAAAAAAGATACATGGTTTTTATTGCGTGAAAAGAACCCGAATAAATTTAATGAGCTTCTCAGGCTATGAAAACAAATGCTAAAATGTCTTTTTAATTGTTTCCGCTCCCACTTGGCATTATACACTTCGTTACGATTTCATTCATTTGATTTGCTATATCCATCAGCTGAGTGAACACTGTACGTGGGTTAAAGCTACATAGGTAGCAAAGTTTATAAAACCAAACTGCTGACGACGGTGAGCGGTAATTATCGATTCAAAAATTTCAGTGTCTCAAGCTTCCTGCCTTTGGGGGAGGTTGTGGGTAAAAAAACGCGGGGATTTGGGGGGTTTTAGTTTTGGGGTTGGGTGCGATGAGCACAAAGTTCATCGCTTGCTATTTGGGTTGATGGCGATGTTCGTATATATGTACATATGGTGGTAATGTGGAAAACCCAGCTGCACTTTTTGCCTAAGGGCTTTGGGAAAAGAGATCAGCTTTGGATTGGCCCAAAACCAAAAACTGCCGGGCTTACTATGAATTAGAAAAGCGAAACAAAAGTGAAAGCTGCCAAAAAGTCATTAGACGGATATTTTAATTAGGTAAAAGTAGGCCCACTTTCGGGGCATACACAATAAAGGCCCTGCAATGAATGCCGAAGATAAGCCACACATTGTTACACTGACAAAAATATATACAACATTTTACAAGCTGTCTGAAAAATGCACTAGATCGGAACGTTTTATTATGGAGCCTTCGTTTATTCAAATAAAAACAGAATATACATAAATATATGCAAAACCTTGAAATCCACCAAGTCAATTATAAGTCTCATATATGTACGTTTATGTACTTCTACATGTCGCGATACCAGAGTTTACTTTTACTCACGATGATAAACCACACATTGATAAAAATATCTACCATATATAAACACTATCTAAAAATTGCATTAGATCAGAGCATTTTATGCCGGCGTCTTCGCTCACTCAAATAAAGCCAAAATTTATATAAGGAACCTGTAACGTTTCTTGATATCAGAGTTGACTTTTATTCATTTTGTCGGTGCAAATAAGAGATTTCCTTCACGTAGCAGAAAAAGTGAATCGCCTGTGCTTTGTTTTTTAATTACCTACTCTTTAAAATATTGACCACACATTTTGGAGAACCACTACCTTGAATGGCCATAACTATTGTATATTTATTTGGACATGAAGGCAGGTTTTTATAATACCCGCACAACAGAAGAACTCGTCAGATTTTTAATAAATCCAGTTCCTTATATGGCAACGTATTCTTAATATACAAATATGTATGATGTTAGTTTGATTTGGAAGGGTAATCTTTTAAAAATATTGCTTTAGTTAGCAAGACTTTTGGCATAGTTATAGTGTATCAAGTTTGTTACTTACTCTTCCTGCACCTCAATGCCGCTGTCATCCATGGTCCCCTTAGCGTAGTCTCCACTGTAGCCGCCGGCCAGCGGCAGATGCGACGCCAGCGTCGACGCCAGCTGCGGCTGACCAGCGGCGGCAGCGGCGGTATCGGCAGCAGAATTCGCTGCCGCATCGAACCCAAAAGTGGACTCCATGTGCTCCGACAACGGCGTCGGCGTCTCGAAGACGAGCGTCTCCACCATCGAACCCTTCGAGGACCCAAAGGAGACGCTGTGGAAACAAACAGTTAGAAGGTTAAAGATAATGGTCTATCTAAATCCTGGTAATCCACAATCATGTAAATCTAACATGCACATTATAATACAAATTAACGTTGCAAAAGCCTCTATGGGCAATATGAATGAAAAAAATCGAAGAAGGGAACTTTTAGAAAGCCCCAACCTTGCAAACTAGTGTCAAACTAAATCAAATTCATTTTCGGTTAAATAATCGACAAGTAATCCCTGGAATACCCTTCAAGATATATAGCAGTGCCTTGTTGCGAGGAAAATTCGAAATTATAATCGATCGGTCAGGTTGCTTTTAAGTGATGATCATAAAGTGCAAGACTTTCTAATACCCATTTAAGCCTTTCCGAAAGTATTTGTACTTCGACTGGAGTTTTTTGGCGAACATTTTATGTAAGTAGGTTCTCTGACTCTAAGGTTTCAGTTATGGGAAGCGGAGATACTTTTATGTTTAAATCAAAGTTAAGGAAGCAAGGAGGTTCCTTAACTTTGCCCTATCACTAATACGCTAATGAATAGATAAATTGAATGATTTGAACAAAAGTTAGTAATAGTGTGTAATTTACCGTTTGAGGCCGACGCTTTTGGTGCCCAATTTGCTCAGTTTGCCGGGTTTCTTTTGGGGGCGTGGGAATTTATCGCTCAGATCGCTGGATATATCCTCATCATCAGCTGCTGTTGTTGCAGTTGTTATTGTTGTTGTTACCGGTTCTTCTCCTGTCGTCGTCGTTGTTGTTGTTGCTGTAGCTGCTGCAGCCGTCGCCGCATTGTTGTTGTTGCTGCTGCTGCTGCTGGCCTCGTTGCTTTTGCATTTGCTGTTATTCTTATTACTTTTATTATTAGCCATGTTTTTCGCACTGACCACAAGCGAACCATTATTGTTGTTGTTCACATTGTTGTTGTTTTGTTGCGTTGTTGTCGTGTGCACCAGTGGCAGCGACGTTGGCGGCGCAGCAGCAGCGACGCCGGCAGAGAACGTCGTCGCAGGCAGCGGCGCAACAACAATCTCTTCGCTTAGCAATAGCGTTCGCTCATCACAGTCGGCAGCGGCGCCGGCGGCGACGTCAACGTCGGCAGTGACGCCAGCAGAGCCGTTTGACAGCATTGCGGTTGCAGCAAAACGATTCGATTTCGATTTCGCGGCTAACGGTGCATTTCGAGGGGGCGGCGTGGTGGGCGGGGCCAGGGCCAGCATAGATATATCTATATATGTATAGGTGCGCCACACACACACACACTTATCTAAATCGCAATTTGTGTGTGCAAAATAAAGACAACCCAAAAAAAAAAACAACCAAACAAAACCAAAGCACTTGCACAAAGGCACACAAATATATTTATATAATTTTATATATTTTTTTAGCACATTAACGCGCACCTCTGTAAACAGCAACAAAAAAAATAAGCAGCAACAGCTACCGCAACTGCGACTGCACCGTCGACGGAGGCAGCGGCTGCGGCAGAGGCGTCGGTGACCTGCACTTTAGTTCCCGACCAAAAACTCGCGTTTATAAATAAATATGCATGTGCATTTAATAAATCCGATGGCGCGCGCTCTGTTGCTCTGGTCCTGCGATTCGGATCTCGAATTTTTCGGATCTCAGCGATACAATCGGAACAATCGTGTGTGTATATTTGGCAGCGCTCCGGATTTCTGTTCTGTTCTGTTCCGTTTTGTTCGAACGCACTGGCGATGACACCCGGCCGATAGGTCGACTGCCCGATAAGTAGCACGCCACTTGCGATAGTTGCGACGATGGTTTTTGTAAAGGTTATAATAAATAGTTAATGCAATGAAAAATATTTGGTGCCTAATAAAATTAAGCAGCATTTAGCTTCGAAACAAAGAAAAATTCTTATATTCAAAGTTGTGCTTAATTTCTACGATAGTGTCAAAAAATAATAAAATTAAGATGTGCTTAAAGTTTGCAGTCAATATAAGTTGTAATATTCAGAGCAATGCATTGTGATATACTAGTTTACATATTGTTACATTGAACACCATATTATAGCGAATTATTTAAGCAAATAATTAATAATAATGTAAGAGTTACATTATTAATTTTCTTCAACAACACTGTTTTGGCCGATTCGTCGGTCATCGATAGCTAATCGATAGGCGCAACTTAGCAGTTATTCCATCCCTATAGAGATGAGCAAAATTGCAATTTTCTGTATTAATATTCGCAGCAGAAAAACCACAAATAAACAGCAATAAATCGGTATACATGGGAGTTACAGCCGCGATTTAACCTGAATAAATCGTGGGGCTGGAAAAGCGTCCAAAAGCCCACCGAGCTAAAGTCGTCAATGCGAGGAAAATCGCTCATCTCTATTACAAATACGAAAATGAAACTGCGTGCATTCTAAATGGTAAGTTAAACGCCCAGAAAAAGCGGTTAGTGATGTTCACTAAACAAAACACCCAATTACACGGCTATAATTAATTGTATTCCAATTGCGGCGGGTGAAAACAATAAACATGCCACACATTTGCAGCAAAAACAACAATCAAAATAAGCACACACTAATGCGCAAATGTTTTTCTCTATTTTCGTTTTTTTTCTTTTTGTTTAAAACAAAGTGCATAAAACAACAACAATTACACGCTTTAATGGTCTTGTACACTTCAACGAATTGTGAAATACACTTTCATGCTAGACCAAAACACACCCAATTTTTACCTGGGCGTGTGTGTGTGAATGTGAAAAATCCTTTTACAGTGCGCGACATAAAAGCATGTGCGAAAATTTATAAATAAGTGCATTGCTTTTGTTTATAGGCTTTATTACCATGACTCACATAGAAAATTACTTGTTCTGCAAAAATAGAACACTCAAATATTGCCGGTTCAAAAATACCGGTTAGCCCGGTTAAGAAAATGCAAAAAAAAAAAGAACAAATGCTTAAGAACCAAAACCACTTTGGCCACAAAACCCTAGCCCACATTTAATAGTAGCTGGAATTACGTAAAAATAAAAAAAAAACAAAAATTCGCAACCGATGAGTAAACTTCTTGCGCCTAAAAGTTCTTAACTGTGTTTATCTAAATACAGCAATTTTATAAAATAGAAAAATGAGTGTGTGAGGTAATTTCCGACATTCATATGGAACACTCTAGAGGAACTATTTAAAAATAATTTGGCCTAGAAAATGTGTTGAACTGCTTCAAAGTTTGAGGTACACACCTCTTCCATCAAATCAAATTAAAAAAGCAACACGTCGTCACGTTTGTGACATCAAATTCTAGTAATATTTAGACATATATTTGAAACTTAAGTGTCACCTTAGCAGTCCGCTATTTTGTTACAATATTTAAATTTCCCTATCATACCAGCCACATGGGAACCATGACCAAGGATTACGACTATCTGCTGAAGGTTCTTCTGGTGGGCGACAGTGATGTGGGCAAGCACGAGATCCTCTCGAACCTGGAGGATCCCTCCACGGAGAGTCCCTTTTGCAGCGGGAACGGTAAGTGCTGGCTATATCCCTTGAACGACCACCGATCTGCAATCCAATCTAATAGACTGCACATCTCATATCCTCCAAACGGTAGCCTACAAGACGACCACCATCCTGCTGGAGGGCAAGCGGGTGAAGCTGCAGCTGTGGGACACCTCCGGTCAGGGACGCTTCTGCACGATCATCCGCTCCTATTCGCGCGGCGCCCAGGGTATCATCCTCGTCTACGACATCACCAACAAGTGGAGCTTCGACGGCATCGATCGGTGGCTCAAGGAGGTCGACGAGGTCTGTTGTGAATTGTAGATTACACTGGGAATGCTAGCACATTGGAAGGATTTTCATTAGCACGTTTGCCTATACCGACTGTAAATTAGTACTTATAAACGTGTAGCTATTTCACATGTTTTAGGGTACTATTCAGATAGATTCAAAAATATTGCGACAGTATAATAGCGATTTAAAAAACGTAGATTATTATAGATTCCAATGCGTTTTCCTTTCTCATTTTACGATTTGAAATTTGCATTAATAACTCTATATGTACGTTGACTTTACAGCATGCCCCTGGAATTCCGAAGGTTCTCGTCGGGAATCGCCTGCACTTGGCCTTCAAGCGACAGGTGGCGGCCAAACAGGCCGAGACCTACGCCAGCCGCAACAACATGTCCTGCTTCGAGATATCGCCTCTCTGCGACTTCAACATCCGCGAGTCCTTCTGCGAACTGGCGCGAATGGCGCTGCATCGCAACGGCATGGAGCACATCTGGCGCAGCAATAAGGGTAGATATCACTAGGCGTTTTAATGGGAGATAAATTGTGCCTTTCGAGTTTAATGAACTATGTTTTTTGCCAAAGATTCAATATCTTTTTGCCTTAGACTAAGTTAAATGTAATTAATCTCATTTATTTATAGTTAAGTTGCGAAAAAGTCGAGAAAAAGCCTTGAGGTCATTTATGATTGAGTTCCAATTAAAGTGTTCATTATGTCACTCCAATCATTAATCATTTTTCGACAGTTGGATAACACTTAATCGCTATATTGTGTGAACTTTTGTAAATTCCCATACAACTAAAGCGGTGTATATCAGATATCTTGTGTATATCTGCGATTTCGTATTCATAATACAGGATCTTTAGGGAAATCTTCATATACAGACATGTACATTGTTCCTTAGTTCACTTACTAACCCACTTTAAATCCCATTGCAGTGCTGTCACTCCAGGAATTGTGCTGCAGGACGATCGTGCGAAGGACGAGCGTGTACGCGATCGATTCGCTGCCGCTGCCGCCGTCGGTGAAGTCGACGCTCAAGTCATACGCGCTGACCACGTCGCAGTGCTTCAACTCGCTGACCCAGAGCTCCAAGAGCAAGAACCGCTGCAAGACGCCCACGAGCAGCAGTCGGAATAGCTGTGCGATCGCGTGATCGTTGCCTTGTAGGCCGCCGCCCAGCCGCCTACGCCGCCACGCCCCTAACCGACATTAACTTTAATTCAGCTCTACTTATGTACTCTAGGCTAACACACACACACACACACACACACGAACACCGCACACCCACTCACCCACTCACCCCAGCCCTTTGGTTATTTTTTGTTTCCTTGACTTTGACAGTAAAGCTAGCACCTTTTTAATTTTTAACCACCCCCATCCCAGGCCCATTTCCCCAACTCCTCTCTTTTGCATTAATCTAATGTTGTTAATATTATTATGTTTGTATAATTCTAATATTTAATACATCAAACACATCAACATTTAAGGAGAAGAAAGAAAAACAAAACGAAGAAATAACATCAAGTGAGAATCAATTTTTATATGGAAAAAAAGAATTTTTTTTTGTTTGTTTACCATCGGATTAAAATATTCTTAGAGATGTATTGTAATTGAAGCGAATTCAACAAGAGAAGCACACACAAAGGCGAATTGATAAAAATAATTCATAATGAAACAGAAAACTGTGTTTTCATTTATATTCCATCTCTTTCTGATTCCTGGCCGGGTGACTCCGTCTCTTTCCATTTAGGTTTCTAATTTTCGGTAATTTAAAGTGAAAGTTGCTGCATCTTTAATAGGATAAGTCTATATCATTATACAACTCGTTAAAGTTTCTTTTGAAAAACTGCGCTTCTACCTTTATTTGTGATTTTTCTATGGGTTAATTCAAATATACTTTTGAGTAAATCCGAAGTGAAGTAGAAAAACTTTGATGTTCCCAGCACTGTTTTTACTGAAATTAAAAAATATTGTTCCAATTCAGCCTAACTAAACCAGTGAAAAATAACACACCTGCTTTAGTCAACGGCAACTGGGACTAAAGTTATATATTTGCATACCCTGGAGTTTATGGGGCATATACGGATATAGTTTGTTAATTATATATTTTCTAAATATGTGAATATAGTACAATTTTTGCACTGACCGAAATATTTGTATACTTGCCATTAAAATGATTATTGATATCACTTTGATGGGCTCTGCATAACGCATGAATTCGACTTCTATCTTTGAAATATTCAATATACTTCTGCATTATTATTATTATTGTATATCACACGATCATGCTGTCGCCATTTGAGCTTGAAGAGCATTTGGATTGTCGGTGCTTGGATTCTGCTCTTCCTCAGCCGATTTGTTGGGTCTCCATCATCTGCTGGGGGTTATCCCTTGTCGGATGTGATTAATCGGTTGGCTGCAAACCCAATTTGATATTGTAATATTATTTAAATGACTCAAATTGCCTCTTCGTCGGTTTGCCTCGCACTGGACTCATTTGCCCTTTGAGGCAAAACATTTCGCGGCTTCTTTTTCGACATCTATTGCTTCCCCAAAATTTCGGTTGTTTGGCGTTTTGCTTTTACACAATTCCCCGAGTTGGGCAATCGAAAAGGGGGCGGGGCTCTCGGGGGCAGTGGACTCGTTATAGTTTAAATGTATCTTCAAATTTGGAATGGAACATCTGGGGGATTTAATGCGAAGTGATAGCGAAATGATTGCAATAATTTGCATACGCTTTAACTCGCTTTATAATAGGATTGTCTTTTTTTATTGTTTTTGTGTTATATTTTGGCACGTTATAAAATCTTTTAGTGCAAGTGGAGCGGCGGATAATAAACCAAATTGTTTATACTATCATATTGATCCAAATTGTTTATTTTTAACAAAAAGAAAATCTTTTACTTTTCTCTTATCTTCTATATTTTTTTTATATATTTTAGTTAAACTTATTCTACATAAACTTTTTAAACGAAGAACACCAAACGAATAATTTCTGAATAAGTTTATGAATGCTTTAAATGTAAGAGATACTATTTTTACATATGCTTGTATATACCTCTGTTATATGAGGACTTCCCCTTTTTTAATGATCTTTCGTTTTTCTTTTCGAAAACGCATTTTCCATATGGGCCTGCATTGGGAAAGTGCTAATCCGACCCGAACCGAACCGATCCGACCTGAACTGAACTGCACTGAACTGACCTAGCCCATCGATCAGGTGACCTGCGGGAGGCGGGGTCACCATCATTAAGCGGTTCGTTCATGCCCGCCGGATTAATTTCGGCGGCTGGTCCAATTATGGAACTGCTATTTTCCCCATTTCTTTCCACCGCACTCATTTGCATTTGTTGTTGGACCAACTGGAGTCCAGATGGACGGAGATGGGTTTCTGGTTGATGGCCAAAAGAGTGGTGCGCAGCAAGATGACGAAAGCAAGCTCACAGACTGATGGAGCATCTCGCAATCCGGCTGCTATATAAGCCGTGGACCGCTCGGATTGGAGCATCAGTTGGCTTCCTCTACTGCTACGTGAAGCTCCACAGTTTTCGACCCCCAAGCAAGAAACTTCCAGCAATGAAGGTGAGTCTTCTCGCACAAAACTTTAACTTATACCCATTAAAAAATACTTAAAATCGGTTTCAACATATCTGTCCAATTACACTTGGACTTACAAAATGTAGACACACAAAAATACTCATCATCATAATGTAAACACGCAGCTGATCGTATATTATTTCTTTATATAATTAAATGAAATATATATATTAAATATTATTATATATATATTATATTATTATATATGAAATATAATATATATGAAATATATTTTATATGAAATATATTTATTACAACATTAAATTTAAGATATATGTATATTAAGATTATATAAAGCTATTTTGATCTTATAACATTTTATTAAATCCTTGCTCTCATTCACAGATCTTTGTGTGTCTCCTGGCTACGTTGGCTGCCACCGCATCGGCTGGCTTCATTGGCGGATCCGGCGGTGGTGGCGGTGGCGGTGGCTACAGCTATGGAATCGGTTCTGGCGGCAGCGGTGGTGGCCACCAGGAGGTGAAGACCATCCAGGTGATCCACCAGGACGGTGGCGGCTACTCCGGCGGCGGCGGTGGTTACGGCGGCTACTCCGGTGGCCATGGAGGCTACGGCGGCGGCGGCGGCCACCAGGAGGTCAAGACTATCAAGGTTATTCAGCAGGAAGGTGGCGGCTATTCCGGCGGTCATGGCTTCTCTGGTGGTCACGGCGGCTACTCAGGCGGTGGACACCAGGAGGTGAAGACCGTTAAGGTCATCCATGAGGAAGGACATGCCCTGGGCGGCGGCGGTTATACAGGTGGCCTTTCCGGCTATGGACACGGACATGGTGGCCATCAGGAGGTGAAGGTGGTCAAGGTGATCCATGAGGAGGGCGGTCATGCCCACGGACACGGCGGTGGCTACTCCCATGGCGGATTCTCCGGCGGTCATCAGCAGGTTAAGACTGTGAAGGTCATCCAAGAGGAAGGACATGCTTTGGGCGGCGGCGGTGGCTATACCGGTGGCTTCTCCGGTGGCTACTCCGGTGGCTTCTCCGGTGGCTACTCCGGTGGATTTTCCGGTCATGGACATGGTCATGGTGGTCATGGAGAAGTGAAGGTGGTCAAGGTGATCCACGAGGAGGGCGGTCACAGTCATGGCGGTCACGGTCACGGTCACTCGCACGGAGGATTCGAGGAGGTCAAGACCATCAAGGTCATTCACGAGGAGGGTGGACACGCCCACGGCCATGTACCCGCCCCCATCATCAGCAACGAATACCTGCCGCCCAGCAATGAGTACCTGCCCCCCAGCAATGAGTATCTGCCGCCCAGCAGTGAGTACCTGCCGCCCAGCAATGAGTACCTGCCCCCCGTATCCGCTCCCCAACCCGGATATCTGCCCCCATCCTCCAGCTGGAAGTGATTCCATGCCATTCGATTCGAGCCATACTGATCCTTGAGTCTTGTTAAGTAATCTTAGGTCTCCTTTTTTTTCATTCCCATATTTTTTTATTGTTGTTCCCATTTTACCTCGCCCATTGAACAAATATACCATCTGTAAATTATAAACCATTTGGATTTTCTGTGATATATGGGCAGCAAAGAGTTTGGAAAGTTCTTTGTTTTGCAGCACATGTAATGTTTAAAGATATAGCTGGAAAGTTCTGATTGATGGCGAACTAAAGTAGCATTGATCATTTCGCCTGGTTTTCAAATTTGATTAAAAAACCCATTTTTTAAGCATTTGTTTCCCCTGTATTCACGGTTAGTTAGGCTGTGTGAATTTGCATTTTATTCATTATACCCGTTACTTGTAGAGTAAAAGGGTATACTAGATTCGTTGAAAAGTATGTAACAGGCAGAAGGAAGCGCTTCCGACCATAAAATGTATATATATTCTTGATCAGGATCAATAGCCGAGTCGAACTGGCCATGTCCGCCAGTCCGTCCTTCTGTCCGTCCGTCCGTCTGTCCGTCCGTCCGTCCGTCCGTCCGTCCGTCCGTCCGTCCGTCTGTCCGTATGAACGCCTCGATTTCAGGAACTACAAAACCTAGAATGTTGAGATTAATGTTGAGCTTCCAGAGACATATACGCAGATGTTGCCACGCCCACTCTAGCGCCCACAAACCGAACAAAATCTCACGCCTACACTTTTAAAAAATTTTTAAGTATTTTTCATTTTTAATTGTTTCCCCAATTTCTACCGATATTCCAGAAAATGTTGAAATTTCTCGTTTGCACTTCCACTAGCTGAGTAACGGGTATCTGATAGTCGGGAAACTCGACTACAGCATTCTATCTTGTTTTCATTTGGTCCCATTCATGCGGCTCCGTCACTTTCGATTCGCGTTTCAATTTTACTCTCAACTCGATGCGATCGACCCATATTAACATAATCACAGTCATCCAATTTAGCGGTAGCTCAACGACCTTTTCATCGGCGGGCTTATGTTCAATATAGATATACATATGTCGCATCTAATGGATTTATTTTGTGTATCTTAACGTTTATTTGTATGCTTAGAAATGTATTTTGTGTCTGGTGGATTATGTTGTAGCGTGTTTTTGTGTCCCATGGATTATTATGTATCTGTGTAGTACATGTTGTATCTTATGGATTATTTTGAACGATGGGGCTTAAGTTTTATTTTCGTACATTGAAAGAAACATGGACTTGATATTAATTAAACTTCATTTTACTATTTTCAATGGTTATTACCTTGAAGATTTTTTAGAACTATCATTCCATCGCTTGGATTTATAACACTTTGTTATATAATGTTATACAATATTACTATTTTCCAAAAATTCAAATGAATATCATTGAGATTACGCTTAAAATCAAGTCCATATATGTATGTGATTGTGCTCTGGGTGCTGTGTTGTTTAAAATTAAACAATTTAAAGTAAGTATTTTGTCGCCTTATTATTTATGTGGCCAGATATCCTGCCGCCTGCTCTTCGCCGTCTTTTGATCGATGCGATTACTGTTTTGGCCAAGATACTGGTGCAGGGGCAGTGGGCGTGGCGACGAGGAGGTCACGCCCAGCGGAAACTCGCTGGTGGGTCTCCATTTCGAGGGCATCCATGGTGAGTCGTAGCTCTGGTATCTGCTTTGGTATTTCTGCTCTTGATAATCTGCCGGCACTTGTGCTAACCCCTTCTGATCGTTGTGAACCTTGAGGTTCAGCAGCAGCTCGCCGTCGTCATCGATCAAGTTGTACAGCTGAACACCTTTGGCCTCCCTCAAGGGATGGACTCTCTCCAGGCGGATTTGTTGCTTGACCTTTGGCCTTGCGATGGGCTTTGGCCTCTGGCCAATGTATCGCGATGCTCGATCGTGGGACTGCAACTGGCGCAGGATATTCAGTGGCAGCAGTAAGTCCGATTCGAAGGGCATAAAGCCGCTGGCTCGCACTTTAATGATATTTCTCAGTAGCGGCTGATGGCCATAGCTGTCGACCAGGCCCAAAAGGCTCAGAATGAATAGGCCCAGAGTGTGCATTTTGCGGCAGTTGCTATCTCATTTTACACGAGGATCACTGGCGGCATAGGCACTCGAATAAAAAATAAATAAAGTGTTTTTTTTTTGGTCGAGAGTGGAGCGAAAGAGCAGCGCGTTCTAGGCCCGTGTTGCACCAACTGAACGGACTAACAAATGAACACGGCTCAAATCAAGCTGCGGCCAGCTGACTGCGCTCGTAAAAACGAATTAATTAGAGAAAATACCGTACGGTGCACGAACGCACAGTGGGTCCAAATATACACGTATATGCATTTGTGACTACAAAATGAAGATACACGTATGTATAAAGAACAGCTTTTCATGTTTGATAACGAATAGCAGTCGTGTTAGGCATAAGATAAACTCGCAGTTGACTGGGTAACTAAATTAATCAGGAATTCATAGCTTGGCACCACTGTGCGTGATATGTTCAACACTTTGAATTGAAAATAAAAACATAACTGGCCGCGACTGGACGTTTATTGTTTGTGGGCCTGCTGAAGTGGCTCTTTCTGCCATTATTCCCTCTATTTTGTTATGGGCAACACAACATTTATTAACAACACCAAGTGAGTCAGCGCATCTCAGTGTGTGTGAGTGAGTGTTGATTTGTGCCAGTGTAGCGAAGAATAATTCTTTGAATGCCTTCGCGCGGATTGACATTAAAACTGGCTCACTAGCCGACAGTTGAGCCATTACAATGGCCATTAAAACATAACCTGTCCACTCTCGCTGCCACTGGTGACCCAAACAAAAAAGCAGATACTACCATAAACACACACACACACACACTCACACACTCACATCTCTGGTCCATTAGCATTAAGACAAAAGACACCCGCATTGAAAAAAAAAACCGACAAATAACAAAAGGCAGTAAACTCTCTATGCAGATTAGCAAGGTGGAAGGAAAAGCGTGGTTCAGAATTTTCACTCCAGCCTGGTTTTGCAGTTGACAAACGCTCCGCTGATCACTCTCACTGTTCCACATTTGCATATGGACAGTGCGGTACAGTGCGTGACATAACGAAAGAACTTAGCGTATGCCTACTGCCAATTTAAAACAAAATAGGGGGTCCATAATCGGCTTGCATTCATAAAATTGCATTTAAGTGAATCTACTGCTTTTTATTTATAGGGTATTAATTTAAAATGTAAATTTATGGGTTTCGTCGAAAGTGCGTGCTACCTTTTCGAAACGCACTGTATTAATTGATAACCACCGGAAAGCGCTGGTAACGGTAGCCTAATCACAATCCCATTCGATTGGCATTGTTTTTATTCAACATCGATTTCCACATCAAGCCGCATTATGTTTATATTTTTTACGCTTTTTATTTCTCATAGACGTAGACCTTGGCTTAATCACTAAAATTTAGAACAAATAATTTGCAAAAAAAAAGATTTATATGCATATATGTATATATATATATATAGGTAAGTGTGAGGAGGGATATCTGTACAATTAGACTTAGACATAAACGTATAGCTAACTGACTAGAATTACAATCCAAATTTTCAATGTGCTCAAAAGCTTAACTACAAGGTATTACAATTTTGATATTTCAATTTCAATATGCTTTGGTTGTTAATCTCTTGTTTTCTTGTTTTCTTGTTTTCTTGTTTTCTTGTTTTCTTGTTTTCTTGGCCATAATAAATATTTACATATACAAATACTGTTGCTCTAAATAATTAATTAGGATATTAATTAGGCTCTAGTCCAGGGTGATGTGCGGATTTGTGTAGGTGAAGCCGTGGAACTGCTTCTGATCCATGGAAGCCAGTATCTCCTTGTCGATGGGGGTTAGACGCACCCTTTCCCTGGTGAAGACCCGATCGAAGTACTGGGTATCCAGGGGGTGTTTCTGTCAGGCAAAACAAATTGGTAAAAGTAATTAATTGGGCATTAATTGGGCATTCCATTAAGTACTCACCACTTGGGGCTTGAAGGGCGGCTCGATTTGTCGCTTTTCCAGCAAAGCCCAGTCGATCGGGCGGAAGAATATATGATCGGCTATATCGCCAGCTGGGCTGTACTGCGAACCAATACGCTTCGTATAGTCCTTCTCCAGCAACTGAGGGGCATTAGAATGAAGTGTGATCAATTGCTTGTTGTGGCTCAAAGTTGAGTTTGTTTATCTCACCCCCTTGAGAATCCCGGTGGCCTCGGCGGATATGTAAACTGGAAACCATGGAATTTCATTGCAAATGGACCAGAAGAGCTCATCTTCATCGCAGCCACTGAACGGCGACTGGCCAATCAGCATTTCGTAGAGCAGCACACCAAACGACCACCAATCCACATTCTGATTGTACTTTTCACCCTGCAAATTTAAAGGCAAGAGTTAAGCCATCACTGGAAGTCGATTAAGGTATCAATGGCACTTAATATGAATTTTCCAATGTGCAGTGCATTGGAACTACTACGAGTTGGTAGCTGAGAAGTACCTTAATGATTTCGGGCGCCATATAATCGGGTGTGCCGCAAAAGCTATCTGCCGTCTTGTCCAAATAGATTTGCAGTTTGCACATGCCAAAGTCGGCGATTCGAACATGTCCCTCGTAGTCCAGCAGGACATTATCCAGCTTGAGATCCCTGAAAGTGGCAAAGAAATGTATGATATATATATTGTGTTAAAAACATGATCAAGCTCACCTATAGATAATGCCCTTTTTGTGCAGGAATTTGAGGCCCGAGATGATCTCCGCGCCATAGAATCTGGCTCGCTCCTCGGAAAAGCGACCGCTCTCCTGGATGTGGAACATGAGATCGCCGCCATTCAGGTACTCCATCACAAAGAACAAGTGGCTCTGCGTTGGGATATAGAAAAAATATAGCGAGCGATTCTACACACTATACTACATACTAAACGGGTGCATCGCGAACAGGCGAGAGACCAATAATATAGCGAGAGATTGAGATTGAGATACAGATTCAGACTGAGATTGAGATTGAGAGATCGTCCCCCAAAATCATAAATAATTAAAATACCTTCTAATCGGTGTCAATGCAAGGCGTTGCAGTTGCAGATGCAGATGCAGATGCAGATACAAATTTTCGGATTGCGAGAAACACAAAAAAAACAAAAAAGAGAAAAAAAACCAAACCAAACAAAATAAAATAAAAGCGTACGGACAGGCACCCTGATCTACATGATGTCCGATCGACGTCGTGTGCCCCAATCGATGGCCAGAGCCCAGCGATCCAATAATAGAACGTTTTACCTTTCCTCCGGCTATAAATAGCCAGCCGATCGATTGTTCTATATGATCAATATCGATCAAGAGTGCAGACACACCTTCGACTGGTGACCCCCACCTGAGAACTGCCTCTGATTGAAAGCAAAAGTGGTGCAACACCTTCGTCTGAATATTTTTAGCTGGATAATATGTGCCACATACCATATATGCCACATTTCGACTCTAACTGCATGAGATAGTTTTACAGAGCGAGCCATACAGTTTACAAGATATTTGTAACTTAAATTGGAGTTTTATCCAAGGGTCATTGACCTACGGTGACCCCAACTCAACGTTTTTTTAATAGTTGCTAAACTTAACTCGACTCTTAAGCTTCAGTCGAATGTTTAATGTGAGTGAATGTAGATATTCCTAATTATATGTACATTTATTTTATTTTATTTGTATTTATCTTCAACTTACCTCCGTTTGGAAGGTGCAGAACAGATGGCACAGGTAAGGATGTTTGGTGCCCAGGGCCAGGACCTTGCGTTCGATGAGCGTGGAGTCCACATCGTCGTCCTCCAGGACGACATCCTTTTTCAGGCACTTGATGGCATAGTAGTATGTGGTATCACGCAGCTCAGCCAGCAGAACCTATCTCAATCGAAAATCAGAAATTAAACGATAGAATGCAAGAAACTCTATCCTAGTGCTGCTAACTCACCTTGCCGAAACTTCCCTTGCCGAGAACGGCCAGAAAGTGGAAATCATCTACCGAATAGTTCTTAAATCTAGGTATTACTGTTGCTGGCGCAGTGAAACGTCCGGATTTTTGGAATTGTGAATATGTATATGATGTTTCTGTGCGATCGAGACAGCAAGATTTGCATAGTTGCAGAAGGAGAGAGGGGGCAAGTCATGGAATACAAGTTAAAGTTAGTTAAAATCTTTAAAAATATTATAAATTACAAAGAGTACAAGTAGCTAATGTTCGTTCATGAGCTGTGCCGATGGTCACTTGAATTGGGTCTACATAGTATGTGGGACTTATATCATATACACTATCATTATATCGGCATACCATCGTGTTCCTCGCTGGCCTCGATTTTATAGGCTGGATTCAAACTGGGCGGAGTGCTGGGTGAGTCACGGGCTTCTCGGGCTCCTAGTTATTCGAGAATATTAGATCTCTAGATCTCTATTAAGCTCTTTATTTCTGGGCCTGATTTTGCTAACAGATTCAACGGGTGTCATGGTAAAATAGATGTAGTATGCCTGGTTAACTTGGAATACAGTCCTTAAATTTAGTTTTTAAATGCACTTTAAATTGATATATATATTTTTTTTATTCCAAGACTTGAATTGATATAGATATTTCATTAGTTCAAGACTTGAATTTATATATATTATATGTTTTTATTTCAAGACTTTATTTGATATGTTTCAAAGATTGTTCTCATAAGAAATGCATATGCTAAAGACTTCGCCAGAATAATAATTTCCTAGTTTCCAGTTTATATATATGTTTTTTTATTTCAAGACTTGAATTTATATATATGTTTTTTATTTCAAGACTTTATTTGATATGTTTCAAAGATTGTTCTCATAAGAAATGCATATGCTAAAGACTTCCCCAGATTAATTATTTATAATAATTATTTTAATTATTTAATTATTTAATTATTTTATAATAACACACCATAAATTCTGTTCTGAGCAAAATCGGACCCATAAATTCAAGGCACAAAATATGAATATGGCTCGGCCTCCATATTTCCCATTCCCATTCCCATTCCGACTGTGATTTGTGCATTTTGTCTGGTTTTTACCTCGCTTCACGTGGTTGAGTGCCTCAACGATGAGTTTCTGATTGACACCGCATAAATTGGCCGTGAGCCGCTCGCATTTCTTGTGACAATTCACGTCACATTCTGGTTCGCGTGTTTCGATTCGATTTTCAAATTTCGACGTGGACGTGGATGTGGATGTGGATGTGGACGTGGACGTGGATGTGGATGGGGCCCACGCATAACATCGCATTGGAGGGGAATTAATTGCAAACAAATTATTAATACATTTTTGTTGCGGCAAACTGGGCGGGTTACCCAATCTACTGTTGCGATTTATTGGCTGCACGCTTTTTGGACACGAGCAAAATGTTTTCAAATAGAGAATGTACTGGCCAAGACGTTAATGGTCTAAGTTAGCCATGTGCATGCCCAAAACTAAGTTAATAATTCCCAAATTAGGTATATGTAAAAGGTCCATGTACAAAACATGTATTTTATAACTATTATAATAAGAATAATAAGAATAACTACTTAGTTAGCTGAAACACATTGTGATGAATAGCAAACCCATATTAAATGATTTTTAAACGTAAAAAATATATTTAATTAATTGATTTTCTCATATTTAAAAATGCTAGAAACCAGAAAATGTGCAAATATAACTATCTGTTGGTTGATTTCCAAATTATCGAAGGCCACAGATACTTTGAACACGAGCTATGGAATTTCTAACAGCAGTGCGGCCAGTTTCAAACAACTTTGCCATAAACCTAACTGATTATTGTTCTCAGTGCATGAGAATCGGTTTAAAGACATGAGTTTCCGATGATTATTTTGGGTGGGAGGTTCTGCTCGCATAAACAATGCGAATCAGCAATTGTTTCTGCCCACTGTGATTGAATTTGCAACAAATTGAGGCGGATAGCCGGATATCACGTATACGCAGTGTGGCAACGGAACAAAACACAAATGATTTTCCGCGCTCTGCCAGCGAATTTATATAATCTGTGAATTGACTTGGCCCATAACTGCGTTGTTTTGTTTCGCATGGTTAGAACAACTGCAGGAGATGTCTAAATCCACATAGTATATCTGTATCTCTGCAGATACCTACGTACGTGTGTACGTGTGTATCTGAATTTATGTACACAAAAGCTTTCTCTGCGACGCTCAGACAGACACGACGATGACCTAAACAAATTGTTTTCATTTGTTGTTTTGGCTAAAAGTAAAATGCCAACTTGTAGATTCCTTCTCTTTTCTGCTTTCTGCGGCTTCTGCGGCTTCTGCCAGCGGATCTCTAGCAAATTCTCGCACAAACATCAAGGAAACGCCACCACGGAACAGTAAGCAACGATAAAATTCTCGGCGAAAATTACATAAAACGCGAATCGAGCAATAGAAATAGGAAGTCGATTCCCCAAATTCACTATCGCACAACATGAGTAACAATGCTAATAAATAAAGCCGTAAACAAAGTAGGGCCATTAAAATCCGCTCTTTTGAAAGTGTTTCTTTTTTTCTGCGGCAATAAAACCACAGAAACACCTAAAGCAAGAAATCGGTACAGAATATTTCCAGCTTATGAGTTTGTAAAATAAATAAAACAAATAAAAGCATGTTCTACAACAAATTAGGAACTTAATACAAGAGCCATAGCAAAAAGTAGCAACTTCTTCGGCAGTTAAATCAAAGTGAATACTATATAGTATAGTAATTTAAACAGAAAATAAAGAGGTTCGAGTTTGGTGCAAATCTGAAGTAATAATAAAAACATTAACATAAAGAATGAGGTAGTTTACTACTTGAAGTAATCCCATGTTCCGCACATTCTTTCGCTAAAAAAGTGCCATAAGAAGACGTATCTATAAGCTCTGTTAACCCAGAAGAATGTGTCCCATAGAAAAAAGGAAAAATGCCGCATACGTGTATTCGCCATTCACCATTCGCCCGATAACTTACAATTTTTCCTCCAGCTGCAGGTCGTTGAACCCGTCATTTTCCGCATTTTCCGCAGAATATACTTTCGAGCACTTGCACTTGCTAGTTAACACTTGGGGCTCAGTTGCACTACTATGCCGTCGACTAGACGAGAATATATATTTATACAGATGGGGCATCTTTTCCCCGGATGATATACTAGCTATTGATCGTTATGACTTTGTTTATTTCTTTGTTTCTCTACTTTTCCCCAGAAATCCTCATATATCTTATATCTATAGGTCGGTGTTTTTTTTTTTTGTTCTCGTTGTGAAAACGAAGGCATTCCGAAATGCCTGGGATAGTCGAAAGTAAGTCGAAAGCTCTTTTTTGATCCGGACACGTGCCGCACATTCAAGTGACCAGCGGGGAAATGGGGGAACGGGGTGAGAATTGATGTACACTGGGAAAAAAGCTGAGTACTAGCTACGCTCAATTACATTTTTTATCAATTATCAAAAATAAACATGCTTACGCAGTGATGAAATATCTACTATTTAAATAAAATACTTTTTTCTATAATTTTTTTAACACTTCATCATCTAAATTTTTTTAAGTACTTTTGTGGAATAGTAATTAATTTTAAATAGAAATAGCATTGGAAAATACAAGTATATTTGATAATGGCAACTAGTCTTATTGGTATCAAAATGTTCTCAATTGATTACATAGCGTGCTCGGAGTTTTTCCCAGTGTATTGACTGATTTGTCCGCTATCTTTTCGAGATGAATTGTTGTGCAGGGTATCGATAGAGTCGGCCAACGCCAGCCTTACCTAGCATCTTCTTGGGACTGGAGGGCGCGGTGCCGCCTTCGAATCCGGAATCGTTGCTGCAGGTGCTCATCCGGATGATGGACGGCGAGCTGGATGTGGAGGCACCACCACCACCACCACCACTGGGAACACTGAGTGTTCCGGCATTTGAGCCACTGGAAGTGGGCGAATCCAGCAGCGTTGCGGCACTGGAGCTACCACCCTTGGTGACCATGGCCACCGCATCGAGATCCTCGGAACTGGCGCTGCTGCTGGTGGAGCTGCACTCCTCGCCGCCGCTCTCATCATCGCTATCCTCGTCCAAGGAGCCACCGCTGCCCTCCTCGCTGCCGCTCTCATCGTCCGTGTTCTCATCCGAATAGACGATCTTCTCGCGCTTCCACAGCGGACGCGGTGTGGCCACCAGCGGATACCTGGGCGCCTCCTCCTTCACATAGCACTTGTTCGTCGTATCGATCTTGATCTTCTTGTGCGGATCAAAGCGCTTCGCCTCCGCGCCGGCCGCTTTCGCCTTTTGCTTCTTTTTCTCCTTGCGCAGTTTCTTCTTCATGCTGGCGCTTAAGTTCGCACAACCGTCAACACTGGAATAATCGTCAGAACTGCTGCCGCTCCCGTCGTCGTCGTTGTCGTCGTCGTCGTCGTTGTCGTCTTCTTGGCTATTTTCCGCCGACGAGGGTATATAGTCGTCTAGCTCGGCATCAACGTCGCGCAGACACTGTGCCAAATTCGATACTGTTGCAAACTTTGATAAATTATTGCCGACGCCTTCGCCGCAGCTGTTGTTGCTGCTGAGCGAGGTAGTCGCATCAGCATCAGCGGCAGCATCAGCATCAGCAGCAGCACCAGCCGCAGCAACAGCAACAGCAGCAACAGCAGCAACATTAACAGCAGCAACACCAATTGTTATTGTTGTGGGCGTTGTGGTTGCATCGCCAGTTGCCGCCGGCGATGACGCATTTGTGGCCTGTTGCTGCTGCTGCTGCTGCTGCTCATGTTGCTGTTGCAATTGCAACGCTTGCTGCTTGTTCGGTGATGTTTTGGCCGCCTTTGTGGGGGCCAGCGTTATAAATTGATCGGCATTGATTGGGGTCACATTGCTCTCAGACAAAGCCGTAACAGCTTCTGTTGCTGCTGCGGCTGCTGCGCCTGCTGCTGCTGCTGCGGCTGCTGCTGCTGCTGCTGCTGCTGGCGTTGCAGCTTTCTTTTTGCCAACATTTGTTTTGCCGGCACTTTTTGGCTTTGTCGTATTCGGTGATTGCACCTTTGACTTGCCCGTTGGCTCAGCGGCTTCCGTCAATTTCGCTTTGGTTTCCGTTTGTGGCACCAATGTTGCTGCCGTGTCTATCAGTTGTTGCTGCTGCTGTTTCTGCTGCTGCTGCTGCTGTTGCTGCGGCTGTTGCTGTTGCTGTTGCTGTTGTTCCTTGTCCGTTGTTTTATTTATTTTTATTTCGACTGCGGCTGCCGTTGCCTGTTGTTGTTCAGGTGACTTGGCCGGCTGCCCGCTATTTATTTTTGGCCCTGCTGTTTCGTTCAATTTTGATTTGCCTGTTGCTGTTGTTGCTGTTGTTGGTGTTGTTGGTGTGGTTGGTGTTGTTGGTGTTGCTGTTGTCATGGCTACGACGTTGCCAGACTGCTTCAGCCCCTTGGGTGATATTGTTTTTCCTGCCCCGGCAACAGTTGTTCCTGTTCCTGCGGCTGTTGTCATGCTGATCTTGGCCATTGTTGTCTTTTGTGCTGCTGGTGTTGACTTGGGCTCATCAGCTGCTGCTGGTTTGGCTTGTGGTGTTTTCTGTGGTGTTGTTGGTGTGTCCACTTTTGTTGGTGGCGATGTTGTTGATGCAGCTGCTTTAGCCTGTGGTGTTGGCGTTACAATCTTTCTTGTTGGTGAATCCTTTGTTGGTGTTTCCACTTTAGCTTGTGGTGTTGTGGCTGCTGCTGCTTTCGTTGGTGGTGGCGAATCTTTTGTTGGCTGTTGTGGTTTCAATTGCAGTGCTGTTGGTGTATCAGGCTTTGTTTGTGGTGTAGCTGCTTTTCTTGTTGGTGTTTCCACCTTCGCCTGCTGCGCTGCATCTTCAGTTTTTTGTGATATTTCTCCTTTAGCTTGTGGTGTTTTTGGTGAGTCCATCGTCGGTGTTGCAGTTGTTGATTTGGTTGTTGTTGTTGGCTTAGCGTCTTCTGCCGTTTTTAATTTTGGTAAGTCTTTTTTGGGCATTGTCGGTGTGGCCTTATTGCTATCAGTTGCGGACTTTAATATCGGTGATTCAGCAGTTGTTGAAGCGTCAATTGATTTAGCCTTTGGTATTGCAGTAGTTGGTGTTTTGCTTGAAGTATCGCTTGTTTCTACTTTCTTAACCGCGACCGTTGGCGTAAGTGGTGTTGATGGCACCTTTTGAATTGGCGATTTGCCACTTGTGGACACTACGGAAGATGTTGTCTTCAGCTCGATGAGAAGTTCCGATTTGAGTTTGGGAGTTGTTGGTGTCTTCAAGTCTGTCTTTGCTTCCTTTGGCATTGCTGGTGACTTGGGCGACTCCTCCTCCAGGAGCTGCTCCTGCTGCTCTTGTCGCATGTTAAAGACCTTCTTGCGATTGGTCATGTAGAGCGTTTCCCTCGAACCGATTTGCGACCAAAAGTCCTCGCCGCTCTCCGACTTCTGTATAGCCTTCCGAATGGGCTTGGGCGTAGCCACGCCCTCGACCTTGGCCTCGGTCTTAGGTGGTTCTAGTGGTTGCTGCTGCTGCGTTTGTTGCTGCTGCACTTGCTGCTGCTGCTGCTGCTGCTGCTGCTGCTGCTGCTGCACTTGCTGCTGCTGTTGTATGGCTGCCTCATCAAAGGTGAAAATCTGCGCCTCACTCACATGCTGCTGTTTATTTGCCTTCTTCAGTGGCGACGTCTTCGTTGTTTTGGGAGCAGCCTTCATGAAACCCTCTGGCAAAGAGGAATCCTCCTGATCCTTGGGCATTGCCTTTTTCTTGGGCAGCTTGAAGACCTTGTGTATCTGATGGTGCTCCTCCACAGTCTCCACATTAACGGTGAACTTAGGTTTCGGACTGGGAGTTGGAGTGGAACTCGAACCGGAACCGGAACCGGAAGCCAACGGTTGTATTAAGAGGCATTCCTCATTCAACTCCAAAACACTGGGCATATGCTCCACTGGCTGAGCTGGGAGAGCATTTTCCACCTCAACAATGGCGGTGATCTTGTGGCGCATCTTCTTACTCTTCTTGGAGCGTCTTTTGGATCTCTCCTTGGGATCTTCATCGTTTGTGGTGGTGCTATCGTGACTGGATCTACGTTCAAGGTGGATCAACTGAAAGCTGCCGGAGTTCGATTTCTGCAACTTGTTCAGTATTTCCTGTTCCTGCTCCTGAATAATGGAGGCCCTGCGTCTGAGTTCTCCGGCGTTTAGATCATCATCGATCTTATCGGATGAAATATCCTCGCAAATGTCATGAAATGTTGGACATTGAACCAAGCTCAAGCGACGAATGGTCTCCTGCATTTCCTCCAGTTCCTGTTCCTGTTTATCAGAGTCCTCTTCCTTCTTTTCCTCATCCATTTCCCCTTTGGCACTGATCTCCACTTCCGGGGTCGAGGTTTTATGAGCACACTGTGGTTGGCTAAGCTCCTGGATGTGGGCTCTATTGAAGTTGGCTAGTTCCTCCTTCTCATCTTTTATGTAGAATCTCTCGCGAAGCAATTCGCCGGGTGACTTTTTATTGCTGGTCACTGGAAAGGCTGCCAGTTCCTCGGCCAATTTTTGGCGCCAACTCAAACTGGGCTCGGTGGCAGGCGGCAGATCCCGGAACTGATGCTCCTGATGCACTTGCTCCTTCTTGGGACTCTCGGCACTGCGATCCTTGCTACGTCTTCGTATGGTGGATAGTCTTACCACAGGACGATTTCTCCTAATGGTTGATCTACGATTGGGTCTGCTCTCGGCACCTGTATCTGCACTTTCGGAAGGTGTTTCCTTGGGAGAAGGCTTAACCTCCTCCTCCGCCTGTTCCTTCCGCTCCTTTAGCTCCTTTTGCTCCTTCTGCTCCTTTTGCTTGACCTCCTCCTTGGGCTGCTCCTTTTCCTGCGACTTGGAAGGCACTGCCCTGCGATATCGCGAGGAGCTCACATCGATATCTGCCGTATTGATGGCAATGGGTCTGGCTGGTATGTATCTACTACTGGCACCCGACGACCCATAGCTCGGAGTGGTCACCGAACTGCTGTACTTCGGTGAGTTGATCCTGGTCAGTGGCATCAGGCTGCTATGGCCACTGTGCCGTCCCGTCTCCGTGATCGTGGTCAGCTTTGGCTGATATCTGGAGCCCAGGCCATGGAGGGAGCTACTGCCGCCGGAACTGGCACTGGAATAACTGCTCGGCGATCGCGGCGAGGAGGGACTTAGGGGCACCATATAACTGGCCGGATACGAGCGATTATAGCTGGACGTGTAGCTCGATCCTGGCGAGGATCCGATGCCCAAATTGAGACCCAGGCCGGAACTATAGTACGGCGAGTACAGCTGACTGCTGCCGCCGCTATAGTAGTAGTTGGTTGAATCCGAGTACAGAGGCATTTTGCAGCAGTCACTCAAACAAACAAACAAACAAACAAAACAAAACAAAAAAAAAAAATAAAATCACAATACACGAAGAGAACCTTCGGTTTGAATTTTTGGTTTGCTTATTTTCCGGCGCTTTTCCGCTGCTTTTAGCTTAATTGTTTCCCTCGGCTCGTTTAGGCTCTCATATTTTAATCGTAATTACGCTGTATTCGAATGGACACATAAATATCTTTATCTAAATGGCACAGTCAAACTAATACACTACAAACTTGGAAAACATCGTTTATTACATTAATCATAGACACGCATTCTTCCAAGTGTTTATATACAATGCATTAAATAGAGAGAAAATGTATTAGGAAATGTAAGATTTGGCCTAGGGAAACTACTTGGAAACATGCTGTACTTCCTCATTCGTTCATTTGTCTATAATTAACTAAGTAAAACAATTCGATTGCCGATCGGTTCGTTTCCAATTCGATTTCCGGCCAAGCCAATTCGATGTCAATAACTCAGTTTAATAGCCATTGCGGCCTTTAGCAAGACTAATCCCACATCCAATTGGGCAAGATGATAAATTTAGATTGGGAACGGACAGAGATTCGCCCATAAATTCGGTGGCACTTCAGTTTATGCCTCGCAGGTTAACGCTTGCTTGAAACACTCGTATGTATTTTCGGGGCTGTCGTTCAAATATTATACATGAACATACTCGTATGTATCTTGTTTAATTATACAATTTGTTGATTTTTTTGAGATTTCAAAACGGCTGTCATAATGTGCCAGCATTTGGCAATACCGAAGTCACATTAATTATAGCCTAATTGGCCCAAAAGGTTTCACATTCTGCCCGATCGAAATGAAAACTAGGCAGCCAACTTTCTCGGCGATTTTTTACATTTTTAGTACATTTTTTAGGAAATTACATACACAAGTAGTATAATACATGTTTTTAGGGAAGCGAAAAGAATAGAAGTTGAATGTTTTTATTTAAATGAATGATTTCATTGATTCTTAAATGGAAAACGTGCCCTTCGGTTACTATTCATGTGTTTGAATCAGCCAAAGTTAGGTGGAAAATCAAAATGGATATTAAAAAGATTGATGGCCAATTTTATTTATTTGAAAATGGAAAGCTAACCGATTTGTTTATCCGTCTCAATAAGCAAGGCGTTTCCAGGCAAGTTTTATGCTAAAGTGCTAGACTTTTAAATACCGAAAAAGAGCCATTTGAAATGGATTTCAAATCGAACTGTCATTGGCTGAAGGTCAGCTGGAATCGATGGCTTTTCAATTATTGTTCCAATGGACTTTTCTCGCTCGATATATAATATGTTTATTCCACATGTGCCATATAGAAATAGATATATAATCCGATGTAGGAGATAAATTTTTTCGCATGACGTAAGCGCTCACGAGTCGTTGTCTGCGATTTTCCTCGGCTATTTTCCACGCATAAATTGCTGACAGTTTTCTCGCTGTTGCTTCTATGTTGTAAGGTAATATAATTATGGTTTTTTTTTGTATTAGCCACTTTAAGCACAAGGTGTGTGCATTTTTTATTTCGGCATTTTCGAATGCTCTTTTCAGCAATAATTAATTTTTTGTTATGATTTTTACCGTCAGCGCGACACAGGAAAAAATTCAAAGGAGCTAACTCGACGTGGCGAACGCATTAACGGAAACTACTGAAATGTGAAAGGCAGCGCTGAATATTTTCAATTCCGATTCCTGAACTCACAAGCACACACACACACACGAATACACACACGCACACACACACACACATGTCGATGATTTTCACGGGAAAATTCGAAGTCCATCTGTGTGAGAGAGAGGCTAACTTGGCAGCAGTATCTCTGTACCTTGTATCTGTATCTTGTGTTCATCTGCATCTGTATCCGTGTTGAGGCACAGGCCCAGATCATCATCATTTTCCTCTTCTTTCAATTATCTCTACGTGTCTGCCAATTTCGAAATATGCCCCTCAGCATTTTCAACACAACCACACCAAATTTCTAGTGTGCCATAAATTTCACACGAAGGCGAGCGGTTTTTCGAATTTCGAAAAAGCATCAAAAACATTTTTGACGTCTTTCAAAATGCTGTTCCTCGTTTTTGCACATCGAAAGTAAAAGCGAAAGCTGCCAGAGAGCGCAGAAGAACTCATCTGGGAGATTCTTCGCAAGAATTGATATTGAGCGAGAAGAGAGTCCATAAAGTATGCGGAACAATTAACTAAAATAGACATACGAACATAAGTCGCACTTGCTTATTACAAGCATATTTACGAGATGCACAGTGTCACGTGAACACTCAAAGATACTTTGTACACAAAGATACTTTTACAATTTCGAGTACCTGAAATCATAGTTAAGGGCATAGACTTCAAGCAGAAGAATGTCAATAGCAATAGCACAGAAGTAGAGAGTGAAAAACTATTGTTCTAATGTGCAAGTAAATACAAGTAATATTCAAAACGAGAAGAAACGATTTCAACTCGAACTCGTGATAGAAATAGACATGGGCAGGAAAAGAGAACCAGACGTGTGGGATTGCTGTCATGAAATGTGTGACCAATTAGTTGTCACTAAAATGTGTATAAGGCATAAATTAGGCGAATTAGGCAAGCGTAATCAAACATCAAAGTGTTCATCTATGCGGTGTGAACAGTGAAATGACAGTTTCGACAAATTGAGATGCTCTGGATTTGAGAAAGTGAAAGGATGTGTGGACTGAAAAGTCGGGAGGAGTCTGTGAGAGATCTAGAATACTATTTCAATGTAAAATGATCAAAATATGCAACAAATAATAACAGTTTTCAACAGTTATATGTCCCAAATATAGCCGAACTTGATATTTAAATCATACAACATACAGCGCAACAAAAAAAAGATACATTTATACACTTTCAAACGCACCTAACTTCATGTAAGTCGGATGACAGATGTAAAAGTGACAGCCATTTCGAAAAAAACCAAAAGTGTGCTAATGGTTCAAAAAAATAAAATGGAACAAAAAACAAATATAAAACTTTGTGTCAAGCTTGAAAAAAATTCGCTGAGACATACGAATTAATGAAAAAAGTTTATTGTGAGGATTGTATGAGTCGTACGCAAGTTTATGCGTGGTTTACACGATTTAAAAATGGTCGTGAGGACTTAAATGACGATCCTAGAGCAGGAAGTCCAGAAACTAGTAATCGTGCTGCACTGGTGGAAAAAGTGCGTGAAATCATTGGTATCGATGCAAATTTTACTACGAGAATGTTGGCTGAGGAACTGAATACGAGTAAAAGCACTATTTGGAGAATTTAAAATGAAGATTTGGGGAAAAGAGAGGTCTGTGCGCGATTTGTTCCACATGAATTAAATGACGACCAAAAATTCGTTTGCGTGGTGCATTGCAAAGACATTATTGAAACTGCTGAAAACGATCCAGACTTCCTTGATTCCATCATAACTGATGATCATGCAACTAAGCGTCAATCTGCTGAATGGAAGTCCAAAGGCGAGCCAGAACCAAAAAAATGGCGTTTTCAGAAGACTTGAATCAAGACAATTGATTACTTTCTATGATTCGAAGGGTATTGTCCACAATAAATACATACATATTTTGAATAAATAATAACTTTCACTGATAATATAATGTGTATTTTATTTTATATCCGAAAAGTTGGGCTATTTTTCGGATACACCGTGTAAGCTGAGTTGAAAATATGTTTAAAGGGCGTGAAATCAATAAAACTAGATAACAATTAAAATATTGTGGATAAATGCCCAAATAACCTTCTTTTTATTGGAATTTGAAAAAAACCCAAAAGACTTTGCATCTTATTTTATTGAGTATCCGATGATGGCCAACATCGATGTACACTTTCGGCCAAAAGCGGCTAAGATCCTTTTGGGCAATCATCAATCTGCCTGTTGGTAGCACCTGCTATCGAGATGTTTGGCTAAATTTGTCCAACCACCCCTAACCCCCCCCTCCCGCGAATAGAAAGCGAGGAAATCGAAAACAAATGCCAGAAATGCCGCACGTAGGATGTATCTCACATGAGATGTACTATCCGTAGCACTCGGAATCGTACATGCGATGCTATGCGATGCGATGCGATGCGATGCGATGCGATGCTAATGGTGACGCTTTTCGGTTCCGCAAAGTACATTTATAGATCCCCAAGCAAGAGGAAGAGGCGGTTGGAAAGCGCCAAACAACTAGAAATAGAACTGCAACATGCTCTTCTTTCTGCTTTCTTATTTGCGCTTTTTGTTTTACGTGTACTTTCCTCTGCCTCGGCACTTAATCTTTGCGATTTATAGTGAACCGCGGGGAGATCGGCGGAATATAGATATATATACTTTTTTTTTGTGTGCGATATTTTTGCACTGCATTCCTGTCCCGTCAGTTGCAAAAGTGCATATCCATGGGCGTACTCTACCACTTAAAAAAACATATTTGCTTTCATATCTGGTTAATGGGTTATTAAGTTTTTAATACCTCTTAAAACGAAATCACTTAGAACACTACTTTTAATGGTTCTCAAATGCTTTTGTTTGTATTTTGAAATTTCCGCTAAGCACGTTCTAAATGCTTAGCTAAGTGCATTTCAATTGCCTTCCCACCATTTATTTAAATATATGAGGCCTTAAAATTATTGTGTAAAATTAACTAATGAAATCGAAAGGTAATGCTATGTACCATCAAAATATGTACCATCTATGATATAGGCGTGTGAGTGACATCTAATTTTGTGGCAAATAGTGACTCGCCAAAAGGGCTATGCCATCGAAATTAATAGGTATCCGGCCAGTCGAATATCGCAGAATACTTGCTGGTTGCGTTGTATTTTCGTGTGGTTCGATACGCCATGTTTTCCCCCTTTTTCTCGCATGTCTTGTGTTGGCAAAGTCGCAATAAATTGATTTCTAATGCAGTCTGGCTATCTGTCTAACCATCTATTATATATTCCGATTTCAGCTTAATCTGGCTTTCGCATTATTTCCGCTTTGATCGCACACACAGCGAGTGAAAGTATTTTCTCCTTTGTTCGTCGGGTAAAAAGAGCAATTGTATTGCACAATTTCATGCACCTGCATAATGAGTGGCCCTCGTTTCGTTTTGCAAATTACGACACATATATTAAAATATATTTGAATATATATATATATTTGCATATATCTGAAGTGGGCTTGTTTTTCACTGCACTTCCAGCGGAGCAGAAATTTAATAAATTTACAATGCGTATTACTCATACGCAGTGTTGGCATAAAAAATGGCTCATAAAAGTTGAATGCAACGATTTCCTTTTCATTTTCGCACGAAAATATACTGTTTGTGATAATTTCAAGAATTTTCGGGAAACGTTAAATGGGTCGCTTTTTATATGTATATAGGAGATATCATAGGAGATGTTCTTCTGCGTTGGAAACTTTTATAACATTTTACTTTCAAAAGTTCAATGCCTATCTAATTATAATATATTTTTAGAAGAAAATATATTTTCAAATCTTAAGCCTTGTGTTGTAATAAGTCAACTAAATATTTGCACTAATGTAAATTGTAGATACAACTTATGAACCATAAGTCCTTTAGGCCTCGAAAATATACCATTATATACCATTATATCCTGATCCCATTATTTTTGCTGACCGTTACATTTTGTGGTTGGGAATAAGCCCGAAATTCTGGGGTTGTTATGACCACTAAAGAATCGGGGAAGCTTTGTAGAAAAGCTTTGCGGCTTACCTCTGGCACAGATGGTGCCACCTGCCAAAAGCTCGAGCCAATGTAGCCAATGTAGCCAATGTAGCCAATGAAAATCGCAACAGGATTAAGTTAACAACTTATTTTCTCCAAGATAATAGCACATCTAAGTGCGAACTTGATTATATTTGTGTGAACCAGAGACTTACCTTCGCATTTGAGGCCCTGAATAAAGAATCCACCCATTAAAGATCCGCAATGGTCACAAAAAGTCGGTGACATAAAAGTGTGTGGCTTGAACCGATGTGGCATATCGATCTTGAAGCGTTCGCGTAGTAACTAAATAGATACAAAAAATATATAACGCCATTTATAAGTTAACTTTACAATGCAACCTACAATTGTACTGGCTGAGGTGAAAACGGATCCGGAACATTTACCAAGGAGTTTATCATGGCACTTTTTGTGCACCACCGTTTGGCAGACTGAAAATGTTGGGCATACATTAGTGTTTCGCGTTTTTGAGTTCAGTGTAGAAACTCACTTATGCACTGGTAGCCCTGCTTGCCAAATCCCCAGAGGAACAAGTTGCAGAAGGCACAAAAGGTGGGCTGGCGAAAGAATTTTGCCACAAAACGATGCCCATTGATGTCGTGGGTTCTGTTAAAAATAACAAGAAAGTTATTAATAATAATTTAAATTATTAATAAAAGCGCTTTACATAAAATGAGATGTTATGTCTGCAAGCGTATTTGTACATTTCAGTAAACTGCAATTCAGTTAGCCTGCATCGGTTTTGACCAAACTCACTTCTGGTGCTTGATGGCCCCGCGACGATTGGTTATGCTCCTTGGACGAGTCCGCCGGTCCACGTAGACGCCACTGCCGGTGGCGCCTCCGCCATTGAGACCACCACTGCCAGTGCCACCAGCACTGCTCTCCCGATCCCGATCCCGATCCCGCTCCCGATCCCGATGGTAGGCCTCCTCCTTGGAGTGCTGGCGTGGCAGCTCGAAGGAATGCTTTCCATAGTGATCCCTGTCCCGATACTGATCCCTTCGGGCGCCGGAGGCTCCACTGGCGCCACTCAAGCCACTGCCTGCCCCACTACTGCTGGTGGAGCTCTGCTTGTAGCGTGTCTGGGGAAAATAGATAATCAAATCATTAAGAAGTATAATAATAGGTATCAAATAGGCTAGCAAAGGCAAAGCAATAATGCGCTGTAATGCGCTGTAAGGTAAGCTATTCCTCTATAGCCTTTCACATTGAACTACCAATGTTTATAGTTGAACAAAAAAAACATTGAATATATAAATAAGGTCCAGTGTACATTTTCCTCCAGTTGCCAGACGAGTTGTACCACTTTATAGCCAAATGCCGAGCATTTATTGAATACCAAAGGCAGTCCTGCATTCGGGTAAATAGCGGAAAAACACTTGTCTATGTTTACACATAACTCTTATTCCATTAAATTGTTAAACAAAAATGTAGCTAAACATTGCTTGAATGGTCTCAATGGGTAGGGTAAATATATACATATGAATTGTTAATTATCCAGTAACGAGTGGGAAAGCAAGTTCAGTTCAGTTTTGTTTTCCTATTTTAGGGAATTTCCGGGAATGTGTTGATACTGGACCTCAGAAAATGATTGCATTAGATATATGTATAATAGATATACAAGTGCATTGCTTAAGGGGGTTCCTAGCTAGCATTACTTAAGTGCAATTCGCAGTGATAGTCACCTCATGCCGGGATGATCCTCCCGAGCTCCGAGGTCGCTGGCTGCTCGAGTTGGTGGTCTTCTGCTTGCGCACCTGGGCACGTGTGAACATCATCTTGTGATCTCCCGGTATCCGAATCCCCGAGTCCAAAGCCCATCCACATTCGATATGATCCCCCTGCTTCTTGGGCGTGTTCAGGTGGAGTGTTCTGGTTTGTGTTTCGCTTGCGGCTTTATGGCGCGTACAAGGCGTTTTCTTGTATTTGTATTTATATTAAACAAACAGCTAGCATTTTTAGTCAGCTGTATGTGGTGTCCTGCTTTCGGTGTACTAACATTTTTGCCGCGACTGTGTTGGCCAGGTTTAAAGCCTCGTTGATGGATATCTGAAAGCCAACAAGAGCAGGGGAATATCAAAGGAATACTTAATTATATGGCATACAATCGGTTGTTGCTACAACAGGCAGTTTTTGTTGTGGATCGTGCTTTCTTGGTATTATATCGTGGCCTCCAGCCCCCTCACCCCTTCACCCTCCTAAAAGCACTTTTAATCCCCCCTCCCCCCTTGGAAAATGTGTCACGTATGCGAAATGACTTTGAAAAGTGGTGGAGGGTGAAGAAACATCAGAAACTATTTGTCCCTATTAATTACACGGTGAAAAATCTGTAGAAATTCACATTAAATTTGGTTTGAAATTAAATTTGGTTTCATTAACCTTAAAAATCTAGTTTTAATTGGTTGTTCAACTGAATTTATTTGGTTCAGGGCAACTCAATCTCTTCTGTCATCGAGTAAGATTTCTAGTTTTCTAGGACTATAAAGTTCCCATTTTATGTTCAAAAGTTAAATGTTTTTCTGGGTATTCGCTGGGTTGAAATTGCTTTTGATTCGGCGGAATCAAGTCGGATTAGACATTATTTTAAGTTGACTGGAGAGGCGGATGGATGTGTTTTGAAATTTTACAGCTCCACACACTCAGGCGAAATTCTTGGAGGGAATCCATTGGCAAACGTTTAAAAATATGATTTCTGTTGTTGCCTCGACGCGCCACCCAAAATAAGCGCTTGATTCATTTAGAATTTGTTGTGAATACTTTTGGACGCCCCCGCCACGCCCCCGGCCGCCCACCGTGCCACGTTCGCTGTTAATGTTATTAAAAATAGAAATTAAGTGGCGAATTGTGCGAGATAGCGTGCCAATTGATTGCCGGATATGATAAAAACACAAACAAGATGTGCCAATTGTGAGGCAACCATCGCGCCCCGAAAGTTTGGAAGCTATACATTCCGATTCAGGGTTAAGGTTTTGTGGGCCAATCAAGGCTGAAGCCCCGAAAGATGGATCCGAAAGATACTCCAATCCGAATCTGAGGGCCCATGACAAAAAATAAATAGAAGGGGTTTTGCTGCCTGCATCGCATTACTAATTGATTAGTAATCAACTTGAGTTCACCTCTTAATAAAAATCTTGATTAATATAAGTACTTTTAAGCACTTGCCAGCAAAATTAGGCAAGCGAATTCGAAATGGCCATTAAAAGCTGTTTGTTTGGTTAATACACAATTATGGGTATCATTTATATGAAATAAAGAACTTTTTTTTGTTTACTGTTTTTTTTTTGATGCTTGGCAATGGCAAGTTAAATAAATCCACTTTGGCGCTATTTTCGAAATACATTTCACTGGCTAATATAATTATATACAAATAATGCACATCTGTTCAGTACATTTTCGTATTTCCTTCGTGGGATAACAAATGTAAGACTTTCCATCACAGTTCCGTGCAAACACAGATATTTACCTTCCCTTATTCAGCTCCCGAAAATCACTCACCTTTAAACCATATATGTAAACATCGGTGTTAGAATCGTAATGTCCAAACTCACACGATCGACTTCGCTAATGAACTGACTTCACACCGCAGATCCATTTTGGATTTTGTTATTTTCGCTGCCAGTTCTTTTCGCTGATTGATTATCGAGTGGGCCATCAGAGATGACAAGCAGCTTATATGGGGGAATTGCTCTGAATGATCGGAGGATTCCAGCTCTTAGCACGTGTCCAAAATCTATTTGCGGGGTGGCGGAGGGGGGAAAACACACACACACACAGGAAAATGTGAACAAATTGGAAAATGGGAGTGAGGGTGAGGTTGGAAAATAAAGGCGATTTCGAATCTGGACTTTTGGGGGCTACTATAAACACATTCCACATTGGTACACACGATAATAAATATTTCGTAGTGAAATGCTTTTGTTTTAATGCCCCGAAAAACACAGCGCAAATTGACTGTATGATTGTGCGGTTGCCAGAGCGTTCTTTAGCCTTCTCTCTATTCCCCCCTGTACATAGTATATATATATATATATATATATATATATATGCACCTATATATATGGGTGTATATATGTATAATCTATATATCCGTATATAGTTCTATGTGTGTGTGACGTCATGCAAAGGGGGAAAGCCTTGCTGGCCAGGTGCACAGGTGTGGAAATTCAAACATCGAATCTCTCTCGCTCTCTGCTCTGCACTTTCACCATCACCATCACTTTCACTTAAAAAATAGAAAGAAATTCGTGGCCGATAATTAAGTTGCACGCACATTTACTTGGCTGCATCACGCATCCGCCACGTTGCACATTCCATAATTTTGTGTGTGCCGCGACAAACAAACCAAAAGAAAAGTAAATAATTTAACGATATATTATGTAGTTGTATACGGTCGGAAAACCACGAAATTCTTAATAAAGCAAAACAAGAACACACCGAAATGGCAACAACGTGGAACAATACAAAAAGCCAGCCGCAGAAAGTAATAATAAATAGATTCGAGTATCTGTCAGATACAAAGATACAACGTCAACGCGGATTCTTCCGCTCTGTTTGAACGCTGCGTTCGCACGGGAGCGCACAGCATCCGTATCTGAAAGTGATATACCCGGAGACTACTATATCTGAGAACGTGCCCGATCCGAATACGTACGAGTATCTGTATATCGGTATCCGCGTCTGTGTATCCGCAAATCCCACGTATCCATCGGATCCAGAGAGAAAGCCCAGCGATCGCGGTTTCTTCGGCTCTCAGTTCTGTTTTTGTTTCGGTTTTTGCCTTCATCCTCCATATAGACAATATGTGTTTCGTATATGCAGTGCTCTTTTAACATTTTCCTTTTTGAATTCTTCTTCTTTGGCTAGTTCTTGATCATATGGTACAGATGGGCAGAGAGAGAGAGAAAAACAGGTAGAGTAAAAGAGAGAGAGAGTCGCAGGCGAAAGCTTCACTGTACCAAGAGAACTTATTGTGGGCTCACAACAAAACATAAAAATGAAAATAAGGGTAATTCCCTTTACAGATTTCTATCCTATGAGTTTCACAGTTTAGATATGCGCAATACCATAATAACTGTTAGCCAACTCAATATTTGTTATAAAGATTAGAATAACTACTTTTGATATGCATCTATTCAATTCATTCACATAATCAAAATTGATCAATCAATATTGTCATATATGTTTATACTTAAGTGTAAACAAACGATTTGAATTAAAGCTTAAACATATTAAACTCCTTACAATCAAAGAATCGCTTCGTCTTATAGGAAATCTTTCTATTCGATGCCCCCAAAATTTTCCAAAAAAGCTGCAAAAGCTTTTGCTTTTGGAATGGGCGCGTGCCCTCTCATTTTCACCAAACCGAATGTTTATTTATGTATTTTGTTATTTTTAATATATACAAACACGAAAAGAGGTAGAGAGCGTCTAAGAACTTTGGCACTTGCAAAATATTCTTAATGTCCCGAAAAATCAACACTTTTACAGAAGTGCATGACATTCCTCTTAATTTGTTTGTTCGTTTTCTTTGCATTAAATCAATAGGCTGTGTAAAATGGGCCCATCAATTTCCATTTTCATTTTAATCTACATTCATTTTAATCTACATTAATTCTGGGGAATATGGTGTGAGAAAGCAGGCATTCTCCATTGGATTCATTATTTGTGAATTCTTTGGAATTTTATTTGATTTCATTTCATACATACGAGTAGTATTAGAATGGGTGCATTGATATTTACATAAGAACGTATCTATAAAGCTATTTAGAATAACTGATAATTAATTTTGTAATATTTGCCGCAGAACAGAGAATGTTTGTATATATCACTGGTGACACTACTGCTCTGCAATGGCAGCTTGACCCCTGTTTAACCCCTGCAACTATGCGGACACCAGCGGATATTGCCGGACAATCCGGACAATCCGGACGGAAAGCCATCCGCCGGATCCATCTGATTTGACTTCGACTTTGCCATTGCCATTGCCATTGCCCATTGGTCAAACAGCGAGCCAAACAATGATTGAGTTTCGAGTCAAGGCCACCGAGCTTGGAAAACTTTATCGTTTAACTTCTCCGTGAAGCGGGCGAGTCGGAGGGTCAGAGGTCGGCGGCTGGGGGCTGGGGGCCTGGGGGCCTGGGGGTCAACAGCTGCTGCTGCTCGGCATTTGTATTCCGAATTGGCCACACTACTGATTCATGGGCTTCATTTTCCGGCGGTTTGTCTGCCGAAAGCGAATTGAATGGCATAAATCAGTTGGCCAGACAATAATGAAAATGCTTGCCCATATTGCCACACTTATGTATCCGTATCCGCATCCGTATCTGTATCTGTATCTGTATCTGCATCTCGTCCCTCTGTGCCCATTGTTGTCTTCTACACACATTTTGCGATATTGTGTATTGATATTCATTTCAAAAGTTAATCAAGCAAAAATGTTTGCAACTTCCTCAGCCGCAAACTGTGGTCTCACCACATTGAATTGCTCTGCCTTCTTTAAGTTCGCCCGAAATAATGGATAATGGATAGTCGCGTGCCGGGGGTTTATAAGTAGGATAGGAGGAGCATGTATCCTGGACGAAAGGATTCGTGTGGCATCCAACAAATGCCGGTTGCATGCCATGCGAATTATAAGAATGCATCAAGATGGCGAAGATTGCATGCTGCAAGGATTTTTTTCCAGCTGGGAAGCGGAATCTCTGAATCTCTGAAATTCTGCACCTGGCAAATGCCAGGTCATTATGGTCTGTTTTTTTCGTGTATTACTATTTTTTTTTGGTTACCTGCCAGTGGAAAATGAAAGTCCAACCAGCCAAGTTATCAAGAATTTAATTTCGTACGCAATTTTGAACCAAATATCGATACAACTGATACACCAGCAAGCCCATGCAAATGCCTTAAAGTATTTCCCGGCCGAGCAGCAGAAGCCCACGTGAAATATAATAATAATTTACGTAAACTATAATAACTACGGTTTATGTGGGTTTTCGCACAAAGGCTGCGACCAAATGAGTCAGCCTTCTGAGCCCCTGGATTTCGGCTGGATTAGGCCAAAACATTTTGATGACCACAGCTTGAATGGCCGGCCACATACGTGTACACACAAGTAGAGTGTGTGTGCACACACACATCCGCATGACAATGCTGCTGGTCGGGGAAATGGAGTGCGTACAATATATAACCATTATCAGGTGTCAGTCCCGTTTGCTTACTTAGTCAGCGACAATTTCCATTCCGAAGACAGTGAGTGGGGTCATTGGGTGATTTGCTGAACGAGGAAGGACTGAAGGGCTGAAGGACTGAAAAGGGTCCGTGGCAGTCGTACACGTCGTACAATCAATTGCTATTAGTTTTCATTACACGCAAATTACCATAAAATCACACACAGCCAGTCAGTCCATCCAGACTCCTTGGATCCCCCCCCTATTTTTTTTTTTTTTTTTTTTTTTTTACTTTTTTCTTTCTTTTTGTTGGCTTTTGTGGCACTACTCACGACGACCGCCAGGTGAACAGTTTTTCGATATTCATGGAATAATTACACTTTATCAGGGACACTTCATGAATTAACAACGGCCCGTGCTCCTTGGCCACCACTGAAATTAGTCAAGTTTTGTTGCGTTTACGTGGAAATTATCGTAATTAGAATATATTGAGCAATAAAAGTGATTTTTACTATTGAACTTTCACCACAGCGAACGACAGAGAGAGAGAGAGAGATAGAGAGAGAGAGAGAGAGGGAGAGAGAGAGAGAGCGGGTCAGAGTTCACATACTTGTTCGCCGCTGATTTTGTTGCCCAGGTAAAATGGCAAACTTTTAGCTGCCTGATTTTTGGTCGCAAAGGGGCAAAGGGCAACTTTTTCACTTGCAGGGCTGCCGAACTTGCCACGGATCCTGAAGTTCTTCTAGGAGTTCCAGACCGAAAGGCCCGAAGCCCTGGACTCTGGGCCAAATTAACTTTGATGCCTGGTCATAAAAACGCAGCCCATTTGCCTGCTACTAAATATCATAGCTGCACAGAGGGAGATGAACACACTGCAAAAAGTTGGGGATACTGAGCATAATTAACTACTACTACTCTCTATACCTACAGGCGCCTAAATTTGACACAAAATCATCCAATTTGTACCATCTACTTTTTCAGTGTTGGGCTGGGAGTTCCAGTGGTCAATGGTTCCAGGACTCCAGTTGGAGGCTCCTGATGCCGAGTGGGCACATGTGCTGGTGTTTTGTCAAGAAGCGAATGTCAATAGCCAAAAACAGCTGTCAAAACACAGACGCTGCTCCTTTACGAGGATGATAATGTAATTTGACAATCAACCGAGTGCCACCAGGGCACCGAAAACGAGCTCTGAACTTTGAACGAAGGACCCAACACCCAGGACACAAGATCCAGTTGCCAGTTTCCAGGAGCCAGGAGCCAGGACACTGGCACTCTGGACTTTGCTGCCCGGTGAACTAATGCAACTTAATCGATTGGCATGCTGGCCATTTTCTAGGTAATCGACTTTGATGGCCATACTCGTACTTGGATGAAATGAATTCGGATGTTATGTTATGTGAAAATACGAACGGGGATTTAATGAGCAGCCAACTGACATGAAGGCCTCATAAATTGTTGCCTTGCTCGTCGGCTTTTATGAAAACATTTCCGTGGTGCCCCCAATCCCCCACCACCCTATTAAAAGGGCAAATGGATGGAATTTGACGTGGCTATATATACATAGCTACAATGCACTTAGCCGAAGGTCCTGTATTGTTTTGTTTTATATGCAAAGAGCTTATAAAATTGAATAGAGCCGCGCGTATTCATAATAATGGCTCCAATGTGGGCACTGCGTATAACCCGCTTAATGTGTGCACTTAAATCTATAATATCGGCGAGCGTGTAAAAAAATGTTGCATATAAATGATGTCCTTTTTTCGCAGGGTGGCTCTGCTTCCGAACGCTTTTGCAGCTATACGATAGCCAAAGCCCAAAGCTTGCAACTTAACGCAACTGAAGGATCACACTAAGTATTATATATACCATTTCCTATTTATTTTCAGAGGATGTTATTAATATTCAGGCAGTTGCAACTAATTTGTTTACTTGAAATTGCAGGCAACTGGAGAGAAGGTATGCAAGAATTTGTTAAGAAGAAGCTACAATGTTTGGGCAGCATTTTCCCAAATGCAATTTGGGTCCAGCCCAAAGGAGCGCCCAGCAATAAATAGAAAAATTACATTAAAATAATGTTGTGTAAGCGAAAATTGCGTTTGCAAATCCAATCTGTGCGGAGTCGGAAAAGGGGCGATGTGGAGCGGAGTTGCGAGTGGGCATGGGCTACTACTTGTATATGGTCATGGCTGATGGTGGAACAGTACCCTGCAGTGTGGCACAAAATGGTCGAGTTTTTATAGTAACGCCCACATTAAATTACAAGCGGCCAGATAACTTTGCCAATGGCACTTTGATGATGCCGTTTGCCATTCGCCGTTTGCCATTTGCCATTCGCCATTTGCCATTTGCAGCTACTGCCATCCGATAAACCCGGAAACCTGAGAGCTGGCCAGTTGGTGTGAGTTGGTCGAACATAAAGTTTCGAGCATCGTCTTTTTGATGATGAACAACTGCATTTTCAGCCAGAGATGGCAACGAACTGGGCTCCGACACTGAGCGAAAGCGGGTCGACCAACAATAGAGCTTCTCTATTCTACAGATGAGAAAATATCGATAGAAAATAGCGAAATTTTAGATGGTTTTTTGGGTTTAATGCATAAATTGCTGGTTGAAAACTTGTAGTTTTAGAAATGTTTCAAAGTGTGACACGAGTCCTTCGCCTTTACGGTCGAAGGTTCCTTTTCCTTTTCCAGGAACAGGAACAGGACTCTTGGCATCGCTTCCCGTCACTTGTGGCTTTTCCGGGAGAAAGGGGAAAGTGCGAGGAAAGCGTGGTGAAAGGAAAGGGTCAGTCGGCTGAAGAGAGAACTTAACAAGCTGGTCAGGCAGGCAAATAGATAAACTAGCACCGCATGCTCGGCAATTTGACTCCGCTCGGCATGCAGGTGGTGCACAGGTGTTGCCCCCACCGGAAATGGTCAGGATGGGTACTTTTCAGAGGGGTGGGGCACTCATACACACACTCGCACACACACACACACATGGCTTGGTCATAGACAAGCGTTTCAGATTTACAAAACATTTTATTCAGCCGAAGTCATAGTAGCAACAACCGCTCAGGTTCTCAGAGGAATGCGATGCATTCAGCTCCATGCACTGAAAAAAAGTCTCCACAATGATTGCTAATATCATTTTCCTTTTTACCGAAGTAAGTGATGTTGTACTATTGGGAGCTGATGATAAGACAGCGTGGTTTGGTTAAGAACTAATTTGATATGTATGATATAGGTAATAATATAATACTCGTATATGTACATCTAATATTTATATATCTATATCTATGGTAATAATATAATACTTTTATATATACCTTTAATATTTTTACATCTTATCCTAATTAATAAGGCTTTTACTAATTGTTATTATTAATATTTTTATCAATTTGAATTGCTTTAAAGGTGCACCGATAACTTCTTAAGTCTTAAGTATGATGCCTTATCATTACCATTCTATTCCAGTTTTATTTTCTAAGTGGATGCCCTGTGGTGATTATTTATTTTGAGCAGTGCCAAAGTGGCTGGAAATGGAACGTCTATGTTTGCGGTGGCCAGGAGTTGGCAGTGGCAGTGGCAGTGGCAGTGGCAGTGGCAGTGGCCGTTGCAGGAGCAACTAGCCACTAGTTGGAGCTACTAGCCACTAGTGACAGTGTAATTGCAGCACGTCCATCAGTGGCCCATTGTCTGTGTCGCGCATACATAATGAAGTGAAGTGATTGGACTGCAGGGGAATGAGTGTCCAGAGTCCGGAGTCCGGAGTCCGGAGTCCTTGGAGCAGGAGTTGCAGCTGCAGTTCACCTGACCCGGCCACCTCATCATCATCATCATCATTATAATCATCATCATCCCCATCCCCATCCGCATCCGCATCTCCGCCAGCATCATCATCACAGTCATCATCGCCAGCTGGGATGTCAGGATGTGGGGCGGCGATTGGCTGCTGTTTGTTAGCGTTCATTG
Organism: Drosophila orena; assembly: GCA_005876975.1. Lineage (NCBI taxonomy): Eukaryota > Metazoa > Arthropoda > Insecta > Diptera > Drosophilidae > Drosophila > Drosophila orena. Next base: position 1,278,361 of record VCKV01000299.1, read on the forward strand.
TGGAGCGAGGCCAAGAAGGTGGGAAAATAGGATTGGCAAATTGCTGGGAAAATTGTTGGAGGAGGTGGGCGGCAGAAGTGGGCGGTGCATCGGTGTCGGATTGCCCATTGAAAGAAGCGCAATTAGCACTTCGATTGTGTTCAGTTGACGCGATTTGCATCAAATTAATGTCTTCATCAACAGACAAACCGGACGGACAGCCGACGACACGGACCGGACAATTGAAAACATTTTGCTATCGAAAATGATAAATGGATTCGGGCCAAAAAGAAATCAGATATCAGATCAGCTTTCATCATTCGTTGCGTATTTTACGTATTTTCAACTGGCTTATAGAACATTTCCGATCACATGAGCCTGGTAAATTTTGGTTTATCACCACTATTGGTGTAATGTAAAACTGGGTTAATAATTATTTAGCTTACGGCTAATCGAAATCAAATCGGCGGAAGCTTGGTGTTTCCGGTTGAAACTTGTTGATCTTTCAGGGTCAAAATGGAATCTGTTCTAGTATCCGTATCTGGATTTTCAAACTGCGGACTGAGCCAAGTGGCATCTGCTTATCCTGTCGTCCATTTCTTGTCTCCTGGCATCCTTTATTTATTTATTTTCCCAGCTTTCTTTCTTTGCTTTTTCTTTGTGTTAGTGTGTGTCTGTGTGTGTGTGTGTGTGTGTGGGTGTGTGTGTGTGTGTATGTGTGTGTGTCTCACTCTTGTTGTTTTTCTGGCTTTCCTTTTCTTTCATTTGCCTTCAATGCAATTATACTGGATAAATATCTTCTTCCGTTTTAGCTGTAATTACAAAAGTTTAATTGAGTTTTCTCGGCTCGTTGTGTTCTTTTTTTTTTTGCTGCTGCTGCTGCTGCTCGCTGTTGTTGTTGTGGTGGGCGGAGTTTAGGGGCTGGTGGGTGGTGGGTGGGTGTCCTGGACGGCAGACGAAGTTTTCCCTCCCAGAATTCGTCCTGAAGTTGTCGTATCGTTGTCGCCGCGACTGCCGTTGACGTTTGCCCATCCCAATCTCGAATCCAAATCCAGCTCTGAGTCTGGCCCCTACTTCAGCCATATCTTCTCCGTCTGTCCGCATCCTACACATTTTTTTCTGAGTGCACAGCGCGAAAATGTGATCATGAAAATATGGAAATACGCCGGGATCTGGACTAACAATTTATTTTAGAAAAGCTTCATAAGCTTCATTATGCATACATACACGTATGTACATACATATGTGTTGAGTAGCATATATTTGTATCTTTAAGAAAAATTTCTTGGTTACAATTTCCCTATTTATGTACACTCTATGCATTGTTGTATGTGCATGAGAATTATTACATACAATTATTTTATGAAATCAAAAAACATATTTTATATTAATCTATAACATCTCGTAAAACCGCATAACTTGTAACTTCTTTGCACTTTCCGTGTAGCCTCATCCGCTGGATCTTGTTATTGTTGATATTGCAAAAATAGCAAATAACAAGAGAGAACGATGTAGTCCAGCTCCTCGACTATCAGATACCCGTTACTAAGCTTCTGGATGTGCGAACGAGAAACGTTTCAACGTTTTTTTTGGTATATCGATAGAAAAAGGCAAAAAAGGAATATATATGCTTCATGGGTTCGGAAACGCTTCGTTCTGCCTGTTACACACTTTTCAGCGAATCTTGTATACCCTCTCACTGTTCGAGTAAGGGGTGTAAAAAGAGTTGCCACTTCTTTGTCAGGCCTGTCTGTCTCTTGGCCACGTTATTGTTTTCCTTTTGCCGGGCCTTTGGCAACACTTTGTTAACACCCATTCCAAGCAGCCAGCTAAGCACCCCACTCCCCTTTCCCCTCTTCCCGCTCAAGGACAGCGCATAATAAAAAGTGATTAAAATAGAAAATAAAGCTGCTAGCTGGGCTGCACATTTTTTATTGATAAGATTGAAAGCCAAGTTCTGGCCCTAAATATTCACACACACTTCGTTAGTGGAGAATTGCGGCTAATCGGTTTTCTAATTTATAGCTTTCTTCCCTTTTTATAAAGTTCCTTTTACGAACAAGTATTAATTATTGATATTAATTTATTTATGAAGCTGATACTTTGATTTCCGCATAAAAATAAATCACGTTCATAGGCCTTTCGCATTCTCCGGCCCCAAAAATGCATATGTGAGTGTTTGATGGGGGCGTGAGTTGGCAAAGTCAATTTATATTTTAATAAATAGCGAAAGTGTTGAGAAGCGTCACAGGAACGCTTCTCAAAAAACCGAAGGATGGGGCAGGAGCAGTTTGACTCTAGTTAATTTATTCATTGCAAATTTACATGCTCATGTTTGCAAATTTAAAAACTGCACACACACACACACACACTCACAAACTGGGAAAAAGTGGGCAGTGGGAATGGGCGGGGCGGATAAGTGGGGGAAGTTTATTCAAAGCAGACTTTCCCTTTAGTAATATGTAAATCGGATTGCCAGCCGAGCAGTTCCTCGCAATCTGCAGCTCAGAAAACACACACATCACACGCATCTGCATCAGCGCCTCCACTGGATGGCATCCCCTGCATCCAGAGTATCCACAGCATCCCCAGCATCCCCAGCATTTACATATCATAGTTAACCCAACGAGCGGCGATGGGATATGGTATTATGATTTGGAAATTAGCTCCCCGGGGTCCACAATAAACTTGTTTACTTTATGTGCCACTATAAAAACGAACTTTGCAATCTCGCCAGACAGTTCAATCTTATTGCTTTTTACCTCGGGGCAAAAATAATTGACAAAATTAATTTTTGATTAATTGGAATAATACTTTAAAGGTGCTGCTCATGCTAACCATCACTTGTTAGCTTCAATACGAATTGTTTGTTTTAAATACCTTAAATATATATTTTTATTGTTCATTTCCGGTCGATGGAGTTATACGTTTATTGTGACAACGGTTCAAAATTGATCCGTTTTTTGTTTTGGCATTTCCCAATTGAATTGGCCGCTTCAAATCTAATATAATAAATTACATACGCTCGAGTAATCTAATATTTATGATGAGATACCTAAGTATACCTAAGCATAAACCACTCGGTCCCAAGAAAACATAACCAGACTTATCCGCACCCATTTCATATGCATTGGATGAAAAGAAATTCGCACAAGATGGAAGGTGGAGACGGGGTGTTTTGCTGTGCGATGTGGGCGATTCGGTGGGATGTGGGCATATGGGCATGTGGGATGTGCGGCATTCCTGTCAAAACAAATCCGTAAGAGATTACATTAAAAGGCGCATTTGGACAGCTCAATCGCAAAATAGCAAAACATTCCAGCAGCGAATCCACTCTGTATGTTGTGTGTTCGTATGTTTTTAGATATATCCCCAGCGGATTTACTAGACGCCAACACCCAAATCAAATCTGCACTCCCCAGTCCCCAAGATTTTCCTTCCGGTTCCGCACTTCGCGGGGAAATGATGGAAAGTTCCCTGATGCAAGCTGACAGTAGTTTTTTATTACGAATTCATGTAATCTTTCTACGTGGCTCGCTTTTTTAAACGGCCAATCTCTCAATATCCCCCCCCCCCCCCATTTCATTGGGGCAAACTTGAGAAAATGAGGAAATGGAGGCAAAGGTGGTTGACAAGCTGGAACTGCGATTGATTCAATAAGCGATAAATTATGTTAATTTCAGGTTGGATTTTGGGATCGATGGGGTTTCTCTTCGCCTCAATTTGGATTAATGATTCCCGCCGGGCTTGTGATAGATACATATGTGTATGTATGTTACTAAATAACAGCTTCAAAATAGTTAGTAAAGCTGGAAATGGATATTAATGACAGTTTTCTTGCACATAATCTGAAAAAGTTAGAGGGAAGAGCAAAACTGTTGTAAGTCGAAATACTTGCAATATATTCTTGGATGCCACATAAATAATCTACGTAGGTATTTACTTACCTTTTTTAAGCCTTATGAATAAAATGAATAAAATAACAAATAAAGTGATATAAAGTAATCCTTTTATATATTGAAAAGTATGTCTATATATAAAAGGATTACTTTATATCACTTTATAAGGTGACTTAACTATTCTCAATTCATGGTATCTTTTCTTTCGAACTTTTGCAACACTACACGTATGTTTCATTACGATGCTGTTCATTGTAACCCAGCAGATTTTTTGGTATCTCCTAGGCACATAACGTCACTTGATGGGATTCCTTACACATAACCAAACTTTGGTTATGGCCATCTTGTGTGACTTGGCCGTAAGCCGACAAATCAGCTTAGATGGAGTGCGATGCCGTCGCCGGAGACAAGTATCGTGGACTCAGGACTCAGGACTCGGGGATCCAGGAGCCAGGACCCACGACCCACGGCCCACGACCTACGACCCAGGAATCAGGTCCTTTGGAAGCCCCACTCGTTCGTCCACCCACTTTTGAGCCGACAGTTGAATCTGACATTCTGAAGGACCTGGCAACCGCAAGGAGCCTTTGTCATGCAAAGAGCCATGGGCCACCACCCGCAGTGCCACGCCCACCGACCACACAAAGGCCAGGTGAGACACTGGCAGGGGGGCGGGGCCATGGCAGGGGGTACTCTATAAATTGTAAAACTATTTTCAATAACAGCACACAACAAGGATGCTCGGAGCTGAGGTCTCTGATTATTTGCCTTCTACCTTGACAAGACGTCACCACTGAGAGAAAGTACATTGTCTTCGCATGGATTTTCCACAAAATTGCAATGAACACATTTCCATGGGCCTGGCCAGTGGGAAGATAAGGGAAGCTGTTTGGCTTCATATTCCATCGGTTGTATTTATATTTCAATGGCTGCATATGCTTGTGTATTTCTAGTTTCACAGTATTTTGATGTAATGTCGCCGATAAACAATTACACTAAACAATAAACTAGTATTTTTGCGTGTTGCAGACGGACTGTCCGAAAGAAAGGCAATCTTCCCATCCCCTTTATAACTCCTTTTGCAAAAGGGATTTTAATACCCAGTAGAATGAGCGAAATGGTGTTAGAGACTTTTGAAAAAGTTTGCGCCAATACTAGGTTTTGAATAATATTAATAATATAATATATAATACATAATATATAATAAAATAATATAATATAATAATATAATATATAATATATAATATATAATATATAATATATAATATATAATATATAATATATAATATATAATATATAATATATAATATATAATATATAATATATAATATATAATATATAATATATAATATATAATATATAATATATAATATATAATATATAATATATAATATATAATATATAATATATAATATATAATATATAATATATAATATATAATATATAATATATAATATATAATATATAATATATAATATATAATATATAATATATAATATATAATATATAATATATAATATATAATATATAATATATAATATATAATATATAATATATAATATATAATATATAATATATAATATATAATATAATATATATATATATATACGTGTTTACTCGTATAAAATATGGTTTTTATATATGGTTTTATATAATGGTTTCTATGTAAAAAGCTTGTCACAGCTTTCGTTTTTAGCTGCCAATTGACTCATTTCATATAAAACATATATTTTGTTCCATTTCATTAATAGGTATCTGTTAGTCGTGCATGGTCCCCCGTTTCCGTCGTTAGCCTGGGAAGCAGGCTGCAGATTTCAACTCGACTTTGGGCAACTTCTCGAGAATACTTTTTAGAGAGCGGTCGGGGGAGTCTAACAAAGTTTATTCTTTCTGCCATTCTTTTTTCGAGCGCCGTGTTTGGTTTTTTGTCTTTTCGTAATTTAGCATATTCCTTGCAGCACTTGTTGTCCTTGTCTGCTGTGTTCTTAAGTTTTGCTTCACCGTTTGCGGTGTGCAAATGCAAATTGCTTGGCTTGCATATTTTCCCCCTCTTCTCCCCGATTTCCCGTTTTCCCGTTTTCCTCGGCTTTTCCTCCGCTCCTCCCGAAGACAGGACAAGGATTGGAGCTGATGTAGCTGAAGTGCGGCCAGCCGCATTGATAGTTCCATTCCCAGGGACAGGTAAGTGGCTTCTTTTGGGGACCTGGGGGGCCATTTCTGTAGTGGGCTGCAGTGGGAGGCAGTGGGCGGAAATCAATTCGCAAATAACTCAAAGTTAACTCATCGAATCAGGGGAGTTGATAAAGGGAGTTGCCGGCTCCTCAGTGGGAATTGCTTCCCTTAATGAAGCGGTGTCTCAAATATTCTGCTATAATTGAATACTTGATTTGTAAGCCAAATACGTGCTCGTACCATATATCACATTCTGCAGACATTGTTTTATTTATGTTTTCCTTTTCAGATTTATGTTTTATGTTTTCTGTTTTCTGTTTTCCATGACATATTCGCAGGCTGAATAAAATGCTGTAGTTATACTCCTTAATCAGCCATAATTGCCTTATGTTTAATAATATTTGATTGAATTATTTCATCCTCTGCACATTGTACTTAATTAAGTAGAAGTGCATATTTTCTCACTGATTCCCAACCTCTCAATTATCCACTCGCTCGCTGATTCGTTTAACAATTTAATCACTCAGTCATCCACGCCATTCATTCGTCTTCTTCAGTTTGAATAAATGATGAAAACTGCCCTTTCGGTTTTTCCGCAGTCCTTCAGTTTTTCGTCAGTTGTCTTTCGGTCGTGTGTCCAGATGTTTTGATTCAGTTTTAATTCATTTCACTTGGTGACCCAGCCCCCCGTCCATCCGTCCATCCGTCCATCCGTCCACCCGTCCACCCCTTGAGTCCTGACTGTTATTGCTCTTCCCATTGTTATTGTTTCACCACTTGTTGTTTTATTTTTTTTTTTTTTGGTTTTTTGTATTTCTCTGAGTTGCTATTAAGAAAAACGCCTCCAAGAATAATCGACTAAACGAGCGGGCAAACGACAATTGCTGCACTGCAAAAAATAAATCAGTGAGTGTGGCAGCGATCTAATGTGGAATTAAATAGCAGGCTGACAGAGTTGCATTTAAAATTATAAACCTTATTTTTATTTGCTTGAAAATTGATTTGAATTGAAGTGCATTCAGCTAGTTTTTATAGCAGTTGTAGTTACAACATACATATAGTGTTGCACATTTTGAAAGTAATGTGAAAGCTCTGCTGTTTTCTGTGGTTTCCTCTGATGGGAAATATTTAATGAGCAGAGATGGCAACCTTTTTCGCCGTGTGAAGCAAATGGCCCGCCCGCTCCTTGCCGGAGGTCCTTGATATGCCGCCCGACCCTTGTTCGCCGTTCGGCAATGTGTCCGCTTCCTTGGGCTCGCCTCGAAATGCAGCCAACCAGCCGGCAATAAAAATATGATTGTATTTTCGCTTGAGTTGTTTTCATTTCTCGATGATGTCGAGGACCAGGACGAGGTCCTCTGTCTGCGGCCGAGTCCTCAGTGCTCAGTCCGCACTCCTCAGTCCTCAGCCCCCAGTCCACAGTCCTCAGTCCTCAGTCCACAGTCCTCAGTCCTTAGTCCTCAATTTCGAGTCCTGAGTTCTGACCCAATGCATGGTTAAATCAGGCGAACGCCAGCGGTCGAGCATTGAACCGCTTGACGTTGTTTTTCCAGCGCCGCCTTTTGTTTTGCTTTCCCTGTTTTCCGTTTGCCTGGCTTGCCCTTTTCCACTTCCCTTCCCTTACACACCCTCGCTCCCTTCGGATCCCTTGCGGATCCCCATTTCGAAATCAGGACGGCAACTCTCGCATATTCGCTACATTACATTTCTCGTTGCCATTAATCGTGCATCTCAGGACTTTCAGGACTCGGAAACTCGGAAACTCGTGAACTCAGAGCTCGCAGCGCATACACATACGTATCCTGAACCATTTTCCCTTCGAGTGTCTCGCTCGTATTTACTCGAGTGATGTAATTTTTGAATAGCTTAAGGCATCTCAAAATGTTTAGCAAGGCAAATCCTTTTTAAACGTCGATTTTCCTTCGTGTCCGTTACTGTTTGTGTGTGTGTGTGTGCGTGTGTGGTTCTGTGTGCGGTCGTTTGGGCACTTTGCATATATGCATATTTTCTATTATTGTTATTAATAATCATAAATTACGTTAGTTTTTTTTTTTTTTGGGGAGAAAAAACATCTTTCAGAGCTTATATCCCAAGTACTCGACGGAGTTCAGCTACGAGGCGAAGCTTAACACTGTCTTGGCTTTAGTTTGCGTTATTCAACACTGGCAAAGCGCGTTACATGTATCAATACCAATGCAATTAATTTAGTCCTTCTTTTTACAAATATTTTCTCAGAATAGTTTGCTGATAAACATGCCCTACGGTTAACCCAAGCCAATTCAAAGAACAAACGAAGTGGGCAGTGCAAAAAACAAAAAATGGAGGCAACAAATTTGTAATGAAATTGTGTATGCTGACATTTCGAAAAATTGCTTTTTAACCTTTGTGCGCGCCGCCGTTCCCCTTTGACCCCCGGCGGCACCAAACTGCAGCTACTTCGTGTGTGTCAGTGACATGTTAGACGTGTATCTGAATCTCCACTCCTCGCCATGTGCTGTCCCACGACCCGGATTCAAGTTGTGACTCAGACCAGGACCTCTAACTCTACACTGATAGTAAAAAGGGGAAAATATAGGAAAACGTTCTTAACCATCCCATTTTTTACTCTTTACATAAATGATGTTCATTGAAGTTGCATGCTTTAATGTTGGCTTCAAATTACATTATGTTCGTAATTTCATTTAAAGATTCTAATTCGTTATTATAACAAATAAAAAAAGAGAAACAAAAAGAAAAGCTTAAAATGGTGTCAAGCAGTACATTTTTCAATATTTTCTTGCAGTGTGCCACAGCAAAGTTGTGTGTGCAGTCTGCGAAAATCTGTAAACCGAAAAGTCTGTGACATGTTTTTAAGTTTCTCAGCTTGGCATGCAGATTATTATTAGGTTGTCTGTCCGTTCGTCCGCCTGTCCGTATGTCTGTCCGTCCGTTTGTTCATCTCGTGCCAGGTGAGTCCCCGGGAAAACTTTGCCCATGTCCAGTGACAGAAACAAGTTCGAGGGGGCGATGCTCCTGCTCTGTGCTGCGCCTGTGTGTGCCATAAGTTTTGTTCTAACAAACCAATTACTCGCACCAATTTCCAAAACAGGCTGACTTGCCTTTAACCTCCATGATGGAAGAGTTCGACTTTGAGATATCCCAATACCAAAAACAGAAAACAGAAGGGGACAAAGCGGACGGAAACGAGCGACAGAGACAGAAAAGCCGAAGAAAATACAAATACGACTTTGAGTTACTTTTTCATTATTTTGCCAAGGAGTTTGTCCTCTAGCGTGTGTGTTGCAATGTTCAAAACATTGGCAGATGTCGCCGCACTAGCAAAAGTTACGAGAGCGGCAAGTGGAAAGTGGCACAGGAAATGGGGGGAGTGGGCACAAAAAAAAAAAAAAATGAAGACAGACAAGACATCCCAGCCAGCCAAGTCAACAAAAAAAATGTAAAAATTGTAAAAAAAAATTGAAAAAAAGAAGAAAAACTGGCGCATACATATGAAAAAAAGTTGCTACAAGCGTTTCTTTTTTTTCTAATTTGGTGCTTTCTTTCGGCGTCTTTCCTTGGGAGCTGGGAAAACCCGAAATTGTTTAAGCCAAAAAGAGGGGAGACAAGGTGTCCTTAAAGCAGCCACTAAGTGCTCTTAAAACCAACTCATCGGAAAGATCAGGGAATGTTTTTGGGTGTATTGAAAGGGGGAAACAACATCTTGGGGTAAGTGAATATCCATTACACCTAATGCCTAAGAAATATTCGGGAGGCATTTGCACAGGAAAGCACGGTCTTACTTTATGATTGATGAGATCAACTTATTTCATTAACTATATATTTTTGTAATTCTAAATTGGGTACTTATGTGCACCAACAGACAACACTGGTCAAAGTGAATTATCAATTAAGGACAAACATAAATAAATCTCATGCTATTTAGTTCTTCATAGGGAATAGCAAGATTTTTCAAATAATCTTTGGTTTGCCATTGCTTGAATAAGATGTATGAATTTTTAATCATTTTCCTTAGCCCATTTGATGTCAAAGACTTGCCATATGGTAACCATATATCGTAAGTCCTGTTTTCGTGGGATAAGCAAGTTTTCGCTGTAGCAGCCGGCTATATCTGACATGTGGCATGCTGCAAGTTGCAAGTTGCATGTTGCATGTGGGTGTCACCGCCTGCGGTTGTTCTTACTCGGGATTAAGACGCTTTTCCACGTTGCTGGGGTTTTCTGAGAGGCCCCGGCTAGTGCGACATAATCTTCTTGCCACGCCCCCTTCACGTGGCGCCCCCCTCTCTGGCCGCTTAACTTTTTCCACTTGCATTTTGGCCCCGCTTACAGGATATTATGGCATCGCAAAAGAAGGAAAGAAGGAGCAGCAGCCGCGCATGTTGTGTGCGCTGTAAAAAGTTTTTAATTTTTCTTTTCAAACATTTAACTAAAAGAGCAAGTGCAGCCCCCCATCAACCCCCCTCACCAAACCAAAAAAAAAAAAAAAACGTAGATGTGGAAGTGGAAGTGGAAGTGAAAAAAGAGCAGAGGAAAGATTCCCCATTTTTTCTTGGGGCTGGCTGCCTTTGCCTTTTGCCAGCTTCCTTATAGAACTCATAACTTTGGCCTGGCAAAATATCATACGCATAAAACAACATACGATGCAATCTGCCACCGCCTTTGCCCCGCATTTTCCAACCCCCCACCACCAACCCCCAGCCACCAACCCATTCCCTGCCCGCCAAACTGCATTTTCCCCCATTCAGATTTTGCTGCGATTTTCCTGCTGGTTTATTTTTCTTTTAATGAAACAGTTGTTGCCTGGCGGCATTATGACGATTATTATTATTATGAGGCATGCAAAAGTTGCCGTTAAAGCATCGTGTAAAATAATATTTAGACGGCAACTTTCGCAAGGCTTTTCCACCACCACCCAAACCACCCCCACTACCCCCACCCCCTTCTCATTTTCACCCTGCGGCACGGCTTAATTAAATTTCAAGCAAGCCAAAAATCCGAGCGAAGACCGCCAAATGAAGAGCAATGCCAAAACTCAATCCGATGTCGCTCCAATTGCACCACAAGCTTCAAGTTCTTCGTCTGAGTTGCTTGGAAAATCTCTCAAATTAATTGAGTCCGTAAAGCCTTAGTTTCGATGCCAGGTTAGCCAACTCCCTATACTCCCTGTACTTCCTGTACTCCATAGCTCACACCCATAGCTCCAAGTTCCCATGCCCAATCCAACCTGATGAAGCCCTGGAAAATTCTTCAGCTGCACTCGGTTGACGAAATTAATTTTCCTTTGTTGAGGTTGAATACTCATTGTGCGAATGCCATGAAAATCATCTACACAGTCCAGATTTGAATGCACTATGTTGTGATTTTGATGTGGAAGCCCTTGCCAGTCGGCAATTTCCATTGGCCAGGCAGTTCTCTTCCAGGGTGCAAAAGGGTCTCTCGGTTGTACAACCCATTCGCAAATTGTAACCAATTACAATTTTTTACCTCGAAACTTCTATGGCTTCATACAGAAAAAAGGACATAAATAAATGTCGAATGGGGGTTTCAAAAAAAGTCCAAAATTTTTTACAATTTAAAATCATTTTTGAATGCGACAAACAGTATGTAACAATATGTTTGATGAATATTTTAGCCACATTTTTAAGGAATTTTACATAGTGATAGCTTTCAGATTTGTATCCGTAATGTAACCTTTGGAAAATTAATATTAATTAATATTAATTAATATTAAGCTGCTATTTAGTTCCGAATTTTTGCAGTGTGCGCATCCCAAAGCTTCCCAAAAAAATCAAAAATTTTTTGTACAACTTAAAATCATTTTGAAATGCGACAAACAGTATGAAACAATATATTTAATTATTCTTTTAGCCACATTATTAGGAAATTTAACATAGTGATAGCTTTCATATTTGTAGCCGTAATATAACCTTTGGAAAATTAATATTAATTAATATTAAGCTTGTATTTAGTTCCGAATTTTTGCAGTGTGCGCTCCCCAAAGCTAATTGGCTTCCGATGCTGGGTAATTTTTAAATGGCCAAAACTGTAGGATGGCTGGCCAAAATAAAGGACTGGCCGAAACGTAAGCCTTTGCACGTTCCGCCGGCATAATCATAATAGGTTTTTCCCCACCCCCTTCCCCCCGCGCACTTTTCCGACCGTCGGAAATGTCTGTCTGGTGCGATAAGCAGCGAGCAGCGAGCAGCGAGCAGTCGCACTTTTGTAGTCGCACTTTTGACAAACTACAACTCGTCCTTTGTCTCCTGATTGGCAAACAGGATGCGGGCCTCGTCCTGGCTCAGTCACACTGTCACCGGCAGAAGTCGGTGCTCTAAAACAATTTGCCATTAACATTAATGACATCAATCGGTGAGTGTTCATTATATTGCCCCAAAAAGGCAAACAGCCCGGCGACCATGCTACCATGTGGCCCTTATGATGACGTTACTCCACTGACGGACATGAATCTGTAATGGAATTCAATAAAAGCTGAGAGTGCAGAAACCGTTTGACACGGAATTCAATCGACTCCGGTCCTCTGGTCCTCCGGTCCTCCGGTCCTCCAGTCCTCCGGTCCTCCGGCAATGGCAACTGCCCCAGAAACTGAGAAGGGGTTTTCCCGGCCTTTTTCGGGGGCGGACCTCGGCTCGGTTGGCTTTTCCGTGGCAACTCCAGTGTGGTCGTGGGCATCGAAACTCATCAGCCGGACGCTTGTCGGGCTCATTTGTTAATTTTGTGCAATATCGGCGAGTGGCCAGCGCCCTGTAGCCAGTTGGGTGCCCCGATATCCCCCAGTCCTCGAATCCAGTCCTTGAATCCTCCAGCTCGAGCAGCCAGGACCCACCCATGGTCATCGGGAGGAGGGCGAGCGAAACATTTAACATGCGGCAATATTTATTGCCATGTGACACACGACAATGGGGTATATTAACTGGAAGGCGAATGGGAGATGGCAGTTTATTAATTTGAAGTATCAGAAAATTGTGCACACAGCATCGAAGTAAATAAAAGGGAATACAAAAGGGATTTATAGACTTGCTAATATAAAATCATGGGTATTTTGTTTAAAATTTAAAAAATTGTTGGTATAAGATAATTAACAAGTTGTGTTTTAGATCTTTTTAATTGCTGAATGGCTCTATCTATATCTATCTGTATCTACCTATATCTATCTATATCTATCTATATCTATCTATATCTATCTATATCTATCTATATCTATCTATATCTATCTATATCTATCTATATCTATCTATATCTATCTATATCTATCTATATCTATCTATATCTATCTATATCTATCTATATCTATCTATATCTATCTATATCTATCTATATCTATCTAAGTCTATCCATATCTATCTATATCTATCTATATCAATCTATATCTATCTATATCTATCTATATCTATCTATATCTATCTATATCTATCTATATCTATCTATATCAATCTATATCAATCTATATCAATCTATATCTATCTATATCTATCTATATCTATCTATATCTATATATATCTATCTATATCTATCTATATCTATCTATATCAATCTATATCTATCTATATCTATCTATATCTATCTATATCTATCTATGTCTATCTATATCTATCTATATCTATCTATATAAATCTATATCAATCTATATCAATCTATATCAATCTATATCTATCTATATCTATCTATATCTATCTATATCTATCTATATCTATCTATATCTATCTATATCAATCTATATCAATCTATATCTATCTATATCTATCTATATCAATCTATATCAATCTATATCAATCTATATCTATCTATATCTATCTATATCTATCTATATCTATCTATATCTATCTATATCTATCTATATAAATCTATATCAATCTATATCAATGTATATCAATCTATATCTATCTATATCTATCTATATCTATCTATATCTATCTATATCTATCTATATCTATCTATATCTATCTATATAAATCTATATCAATCTATATCAATGTATATCAATCTATATCTATCTATATCTATCTATATCTATCTATATCTATCTATATCTATCTATATCTATCTATATCAATCTATATCTATCTATATCTATCTATATCTATCTATATCTATCTATATCAATCTATATCAATCTATATCAATCTATATCAATCTATATCTATCTATATCTATCTATATCTATCTATATCTATCTATATCTTTCTATATCAATCTATATCTATCTATATCTATCTATATCAATCTATATCTATCTATATCAATCTATATCAATCTATATCAATCTATATCTATCTATATCTATCTATATCTATCTATATCTATCTATATCTATCTATATCTATCTATATCAATCTATATCTATCTATATCTATCTATATCAATCTATATCTATCTATATCTATCTATATCTATCTATATCTATCTATATCTATCTATATCTATCTATATCTATCTATATCTATCTATATCAATCTATATCTATCTATATCTATCTATATCTATCTATATAAATCTATATCAATCTATATCAATGTATATCAATCTATATCTATCTATATCTATCTATATCTATCTATATCAATCTATATCTATCTATATCAATCTATATCAATCTATATCAATCTATATCAATCTATATCTATCTATATCTATCTATATCTATCTATATCTATCTATATCTATCTATATCAATCTATATCTATCTATATCTATCTATATCAATCTATATCTATCTATATCTATCTATATCTATCTATATCTATCTATATCTATCTATATCTATCTATATAAATCTATATCAATCTATATCAATGTATATCAATCTATATCTATCTATATCTATCTATATCTATCTATATCTATCTATATCTATCTATATCTATCTATATCTATCTATATCAATCTATATCAATCTATATCTATCT